>CM077672.1:45012373-47456123 GCA_039707655.1 Elymus sibiricus
ATCCAATTCCAAACAAACGGAAAACATGCATGGACTAGGTGCAAACTAGTAGTAAACTAACATGGACTGAGCTAAACAGTTGTAAACAAACTCCCAAATTAGTCAATAACTTATTCTTGCTAATTTCATCGGTTGTTGTCTTCAGATGAGCAGGTTCCACCTCCAGTCAATGCCAATGCCAATGCCACTTCCAGTTGCCTACAAACAATTGGCAGGTGATCAACAGAAATGCAATTGTCAAAACTAAACACGACATGGAAACAATGAAATAAAAATGCAATGTTACCTTTTGGTGATAGGCCCTGAGCTTCCACTCGGCATGGCAGTCAAGGTTTTGGACTCAGGATGGGTTCCTATTGCAGCTGCAGCTGCAGGTTCAGAAGGTCCACCTCCAACCATAGCTGATAGTCTGTCCATTAAGTAATTAGCGGGATCAAATTAATGCAATACTGCAAGAAATGGTGTAAATGTAATAACAATAATACCTTTCGATAATAGGCTCTAGGGTTACATTCCCTAGGTTAGGCAAGGGGGCAGGTGAAGGCACAACTCTATCCAATGCACTTGTTGTCGTGGCTCCCAAATCCTCCTTGCTTGGACCTACTACATGCCAATGCCATGAGACAGCTAACATAAAACTATAATGATGTAATAATGTAGGGGAAAACTATCTAACCTTCTTTGCTCCCAAAAGTAAATCCGCCTTTGCGTGGATGCAAGATGCCCGTATGAGAAGAGCACCCCTTACATGTAGTTTCAACATCATAATCATCTAAAGAGATATGGAAGACATATCAGATTCATTCATAGTTACTGAAGACTAGTGAATAACTTTGCTTGATGGCATACAAACGAGAAGAGCGTACCAAGTGTAATACAGGCTGTCACATTGTAAGTCTTGTGTCGAGTGTAGTTGAGCTCAAGAAAAAAACATTGTTGCACCCCTTTCGAAGGAAATTCTCTCTTAGAGCCCACAAGATTTCCATGGTACCAGAAGCCACTCGCCGACATTATAGGAGATAAGGTCATATTGCTAGGAATCAAATCATACTCAGAGTCCTGGTAAAATGAAATTACTGATTAGTGACAATCTACAAGATAGAGTAGGAAGTTAAACATCGAACCTCATCCCAATTTATTTCAGCTATAGTTGATAGGCAAGCAAAAGGCCCATTTTTAGTTGATAGGCAATGCTCATTTTGTGGTAAATGAAAGAACATCAATGATGGAAACAATTCATCACCATGTTTTGAGCTCTCCGATATTCCATGGCAGCATTCCAGAAGGCCCTTTCTTTCTCGAGCAAAATCTCCGGATCAACAGGCCTGGAATTAAAAAAAAGAAGAACAATTACACTTGGGCATAAGTAGTCAGATTAAGCTAAGAAAGTATCTAAAAAAAGGTCATCTAAGTAATGGGTTCTGCAACAATAACTAGATTGCAAGTACCCAGGATTATTCGCACAGTCTAGAGCTATAGAATGCATGATGCGGGATGACAGAGGAGACTGACGATGCAAAAATAGGAAAATTAGTCTTGCTGTTGAGTGTTGACATAACCGAAATACGCCGTATAGATCCTTAACAGTAGCACTTACCCGTCTCCCCAGTCGATCTTGTCGCGGTTGCTCTCGCGGTTGAACAGAAGGCGGGCATCGAAGCCCCTGTTCATGCGCATGATTTTGTAAGGCTGCCCCAGCCTCCGCATAAGTTGCGCTCTTCATACGACAAGGGCGTTCCACTTCATCTGTGCGGCCTCGATCTCTGCCCGTTCCTCCTCCTCATCCAGCTCCTTCTGTTCCTCATTCTACTGCTTCCGTTCCTCTGGCTCCATGCAAATCCAACCGAGAATCCTCGCTTTGGTCTTGACGTGATGCTGGCTGGCTGGCTGTTGCTTTTCCGCCAAATCACTAGTAGCGCTCCCGATGCGTGTTAGTAGATGGATTTTTCCCTCCGTTGGGCTTGCCTCTGTACGACGACGCTGCCTTATAAGCAGACTCGGCTCGCACGCCTCCGCCTCGTCGGACACGAGGAGATCGCGCCAAAAATCAGGGGAAAGATCGCGTCTCCTCTTGGGACTCAGCTTTTGCTTTTTGAGAAATATACGTACTCCGTCCGTCCCATAATATAAGATATTTTTGCAAATTGTTTTAGCTTGCAAAAACGTCTTACGTTATAAGATAGAGGGAGTACTTTTTTTTTCGGAAATACTTTTTTTTTCCGGAAATACTTGGGACTCGGCCAGGGACGGCGCGAGCTGGCTTTTGGACTCACTCCTGGCCCGTTCCAGCTTGGACCAAATTAGCTCAGCCCGAGACTTAGTGGGCGAGCCGTGCTGTGTATATTGGCCCGTTTCCAGGCCAGTTCGAGCGGATTTTAACCCGATCCAGCTTGCGGGAACGAGAGGGGCCTGGCCAGTCCAGCGAGTGACTTAGGCCACACAAGCACAACCAGCTCTTAAAAAAATTGTCTAAAAAAATCTCTTAAAAAAACGGCACAACCAGCTCTCAGCGGGAGTGTCTACTACTATGCCTCCCTTATAGCGGCGTGTTCTAAATTTACATAGACCATTACGTAAATATATTATTCAAATACATGATACGTTACTTTTAAAATACATGGTAAGTACTTTTCATTATGCTATGATTTTTTCCATGTTTTTAGGGGAATTCTCCAAGTAAATAGTGAAGATTTATTAAATATACTATGTACATTTTTTTATAAGAGACAACCATTTTTTAGTACATGACGAACCTTTTTGCATAACACGACGATCAACTATTAATATGCGACAGAAATTTTATAAAAACAACACGAACAATTTTTTAATATGCGACAAGCATTTATTAGTACACAATGAACCTTTAAAAAAATAATGCACCTATTTAAATTAAAAGGTGAAACTTTTTCAAAAACACGATCAAATTTATTTCAATACACAACAAACATTTTTTAGTACATGATGAACCTTTTTTACAAACACAATGAGTTTTTCTCATGCACCAATATATTGATTACTCGATGAACCATTTACAGAAAACGATAAACAATTTTTTATATGCGATAGAAAATTTGTTAGTATACGATGAACCTTTTAAGTAAAACACGGTAAATATTTTTTAATACACAATGAACCACTTTTAGAAACATGATGAACAATTTTTTTTATATGCGATAGAAAATTTGCTAGTATACGATTAACCTTTTAAGTAAAACACGGTAAATATTTTTTAATACACTATGAACCACTTTTAGAAACATGATGAACATTTTTTTTTAAATGTGACAAACATTTATGAACCTTTTTAAAACATAATCAAAAGTTTTTTAATACATGACGAACATTTTTAGTACATGATGAACTTTTTTTTGAAAACACGATGAATTTCTTTCATACACAAATATATTTACTACACGATGAACCATTTTGAAAAACATGATAAACAATTCTTGTATACACGATAGAATATTTTTCAGTACACGATGACCTTTTTTAAAAACATGATTAAAAATTTTAATATACACAAAGCCCTTTCTAAAAACATGGTGAACAAATTTTTAATATGCAATGAACATTTTTAGTACGCGAGGAATAAAAACATATAGTACATTTTTTAATAAACGATGAACCTTTTTAAAACTGATGAACAAATTTTTAATAAGCAATAAACCTTTTAAGTACACGATGCACCATATTACAAACACGAATAATTTGTTTTCATACACAATTTTTTTGAACAATTTAACAAAATGAACAAAAAATTTGTACCGACGAACATTTTTAGTACAAGATGAACATTTCTTAAAACAACATGATAAAGCTTTTTTAATACATGTTGAACTTTTTTTAATACGTGATGCACAAATTTATTACAAGATAAATCTTTAACAAAACTAATATACCATATCTTCTATTTCTAAATAACTACAACCAACTAGCTATTTTTTCCTAGCCAAGCAACCATGCCATATAAACAAATCATGCAGGCAAGCCATAAATTACTTTTTTTTGCATACTCTATGCATGCAAGGCTGCCACATCATAAATTCCTGCATGCTAAATATTCACAAGTTATTTTTTGCATTAGATTTTGTATTGAAAATATATATGTTGGGGGATTGCAGCATATCTATGTAGTTGACCCTTCAGAGTTTTGTTAGAAATGACATTCTTTTAACTGCAATTCAATTTTTTTTGTAGCTTTGTATTTTTTTTTCACATTACATTATCTTTCCATTAATTTTAGATGTCTTTTAGCAACTAATTACATATTTGTTTTACCTAGATTCCCACAGCAATGCGCGGGGCAACATCTAGTTTTACTCCCAAATTTTACATACTCGTGGCAAAATTATTCACAAGAGGAGGAGCCTCTTCAAAAAAAAAAAAAAGAACCATGCACTTGTGGCAAACTTTACATACTCGTACACAGATATATGTGTGTACTTGGGGTCACAGCTTGGATAAATGATCAAACTGAATCACGTAGTCAAGAATGTAACATTCTTAGGAGAAACAATATTGGAAAGATAATGGGCATAGCTAGGGACAAGGATCGGAATTTGAGACTAATGCATGCCATACCAAAAGAAACATGAAATTATACAGAAGCCACCCCAGAAGGAAAATAATTCCTATACTTTGAATAGGAACAAACCACAAGAACATCACGGAATAGGATGCATGTGCCCAAGACTGCACGTCACGTGAACAAGTCAAACTTGAACAGGAAGCAACCCCAACTGAGACAAGTGATCTGCATCATCATCTATATTTCCCAGATTCAGTCAAACAAGTGATATCGCATCATCATCCGGTTCCAAACAAACGGAAAAACATGCATGGACAAGGTGCAAACCAGTAGTAAACTAACATGGACCGGACTAAACGGTTGTAAACAAACTCCCAAATTAGTCGTTAACTTATTCTTGCTAATTTTATCGGTTGTTGTCTTCAGATGAGCAGGTTCCACCTCCAGCCAATGCCAATGCCACTTCCAGTTGCCTACAAAAAATTGGCAGGTGATCAATAGAAATGCAATTGTTAAAACACGACATGGAAACAATGAAAAAATAAATACAATGGTACCTTTTGGTGATAGGCCCTGATAATAGGCTCTAGGGTTTCATTCCCTAGGTTAGGCAAGGGGGCAGGTGAAGGCACAACTCTATCCAATGCACTTGTTGTCGTGGCTCCCAAATCCTCCTTGCTTGGACCTACTACATGCCAATGCCATGAGACAGCTAACATAAAACTATAATGATGTAATAATGTAGGGGAAAACTATCTAACCTTCTTTGCTCCCAAAAGTAAATCCGCCTTTGCGTGGATGCAAGATGCCCGTATGAGAAGAACACCCCTTACATGTAGTTTCAACATCATAATCATCTAAAGAGATATGGAAGACATATCAGATTCATTCATAGTTACTGAAGACTAGTGAATAACTTTGCTTGATGGCATACAAACGAGAAGAGCGTACCAAGTGTAATACAGGCTGTCACATTGTAAGTCTTGTGTCGAGTGTAGTTGAGCTCAAGAAAAAAACATTGTTGCACCCCTTTCGAAGGAAATTCTCTCTTAGAGCCCACAAGATTTCCATGGTACCAGAAGCCACTCGCCGACATTATAGGAGATAAGGTCATATTGCTAGGAATCAAATCATACTCAGAGTCCTGGTAAAATGAAATTACTGATTAGTGACAATCTACAAGATAGAGTAGGAAGTTAAACATCGAACCTCATCCCAATTTATTTCAGCTATAGTTGATAGGCAAGCAAAAGGCCCATTTTTAGTTGATAGGCAATGCTCATTTTGTGGTAAATGAAAGAACATCAATGATGGAAACAATTCATCACCATGTTTTGAGCTCTCCGATATTCCATGGCAGCATTCCAGAAGGCCCTTTCTTTCTCGAGCAAAATCTCCGGATCAACAGGCCTGGAATTAAAAAAAAGAAGAACAATTACACTTGGGCATAAGTAGTCAGATTAAGCTAAGAAAGTATCTAAAAAAAGGTCATCTAAGTAATGGGTTCTGCAACAATAACTAGATTGCAAGTACCCAGGATTATTCGCACAGTCTAGAGCTATAGAATGCATGATGCGGGATGACAGAGGAGACTGACGATGCAAAAATAGGAAAATTAGTCTTGCTGTTGAGTGTTGACATAACCGAAATACGCCGTATAGATCCTTAACAGTAGCACTTACCCGTCTCCCCAGTCGATCTTGTCGCGGTTGCTCTCGCGGTTGAACAGAAGGCGGGCATCGAAGCCCCTGTTCATGCGCATGATTTTGTAAGGCTGCCCCAGCCTCCGCATAAGTTGCGCTCTTCATACGACAAGGGCGTTCCACTTCATCTGTGCGGCCTCGATCTCTGCCCGTTCCTCCTCCTCATCCAGCTCCTTCTGTTCCTCATTCTACTGCTTCCGTTCCTCTGGCTCCATGCAAATCCAACCGAGAATCCTCGCTTTGGTCTTGACGTGATGCTGGCTGGCTGGCTGTTGCTTTTCCGCCAAATCACTAGTAGCGCTCCCGATGCGTGTTAGTAGATGGATTTTTCCCTCCGTTGGGCTTGCCTCTGTACGACGACGCTGCCTTATAAGCAGACTCGGCTCGCACGCCTCCGCCTCGTCGGACACGAGGAGATCGCGCCAAAAATCAGGGGAAAGATCGCGTCTCCTCTTGGGACTCAGCTTTTGCTTTTTGAGAAATATACGTACTCCGTCCGTCCCATAATATAAGATATTTTTGCAAATTGTTTTAGCTTGCAAAAACGTCTTACGTTATAAGATAGAGGGAGTACTTTTTTTTTCGGAAATACTTTTTTTTTCCGGAAATACTTGGGACTCGGCCAGGGACGGCGCGAGCTGGCTTTTGGACTCACTCCTGGCCCGTTCCAGCTTGGACCAAATTAGCTCAGCCCGAGACTTAGTGGGCGAGCCGTGCTGTGTATATTGGCCCGTTTCCAGGCCAGTTCGAGCGGATTTTAACCCGATCCAGCTTGCGGGAACGAGAGGGGCCTGGCCAGTCCAGCGAGTGACTTAGGCCACACAAGCACAACCAGCTCTTAAAAAAATTGTCTAAAAAAATCTCTTAAAAAAACGGCACAACCAGCTCTCAGCGGGAGTGTCTACTACTATGCCTCCCTTATAGCGGCGTGTTCTAAATTTACATAGACCATTACGTAAATATATTATTCAAATACATGATACGTTACTTTTAAAATACATGGTAAGTACTTTTCATTATGCTATGATTTTTTCCATGTTTTTAGGGGAATTCTCCAAGTAAATAGTGAAGATTTATTAAATATACTATGTACATTTTTTTATAAGAGACAACCATTTTTTAGTACATGACGAACCTTTTTGCATAACACGACGATCAACTATTAATATGCGACAGAAATTTTATAAAAACAACACGAACAATTTTTTAATATGCGACAAGCATTTATTAGTACACAATGAACCTTTAAAAAAATAATGCACCTATTTAAATTAAAAGGTGAAACTTTTTCAAAAACACGATCAAATTTATTTCAATACACAACAAACATTTTTTAGTACATGATGAACCTTTTTTACAAACACAATGAGTTTTTCTCATGCACCAATATATTGATTACTCGATGAACCATTTACAGAAAACGATAAACAATTTTTTATATGCGATAGAAAATTTGTTAGTATACGATGAACCTTTTAAGTAAAACACGGTAAATATTTTTTAATACACAATGAACCACTTTTAGAAACATGATGAACAATTTTTTTTATATGCGATAGAAAATTTGCTAGTATACGATTAACCTTTTAAGTAAAACACGGTAAATATTTTTTAATACACTATGAACCACTTTTAGAAACATGATGAACATTTTTTTTTAAATGTGACAAACATTTATGAACCTTTTTAAAACATAATCAAAAGTTTTTTAATACATGACGAACATTTTTAGTACATGATGAACTTTTTTTTGAAAACACGATGAATTTCTTTCATACACAAATATATTTACTACACGATGAACCATTTTGAAAAACATGATAAACAATTCTTGTATACACGATAGAATATTTTTCAGTACACGATGACCTTTTTTAAAAACATGATTAAAAATTTTAATATACACAAAGCCCTTTCTAAAAACATGGTGAACAAATTTTTAATATGCAATGAACATTTTTAGTACGCGAGGAATAAAAACATATAGTACATTTTTTAATAAACGATGAACCTTTTTAAAACTGATGAACAAATTTTTAATAAGCAATAAACCTTTTAAGTACACGATGCACCATATTACAAACACGAATAATTTGTTTTCATACACAATTTTTTTGAACAATTTAACAAAATGAACAAAAAATTTGTACCGACGAACATTTTTAGTACAAGATGAACATTTCTTAAAACAACATGATAAAGCTTTTTTAATACATGTTGAACTTTTTTTAATACGTGATGCACAAATTTATTACAAGATAAATCTTTAACAAAACTAATATACCATATCTTCTATTTCTAAATAACTACAACCAACTAGCTATTTTTTCCTAGCCAAGCAACCATGCCATATAAACAAATCATGCAGGCAAGCCATAAATTACTTTTTTTTGCATACTCTATGCATGCAAGGCTGCCACATCATAAATTCCTGCATGCTAAATATTCACAAGTTATTTTTTGCATTAGATTTTGTATTGAAAATATATATGTTGGGGGATTGCAGCATATCTATGTAGTTGACCCTTCAGAGTTTTGTTAGAAATGACATTCTTTTAACTGCAATTCAATTTTTTTTGTAGCTTTGTATTTTTTTTTCACATTACATTATCTTTCCATTAATTTTAGATGTCTTTTAGCAACTAATTACATATTTGTTTTACCTAGATTCCCACAGCAATGCGCGGGGCAACATCTAGTTTTACTCCCAAATTTTACATACTCGTGGCAAAATTATTCACAAGAGGAGGAGCCTCTTCAAAAAAAAAAAAAAGAACCATGCACTTGTGGCAAACTTTACATACTCGTACACAGATATATGTGTGTACTTGGGGTCACAGCTTGGATAAATGATCAAACTGAATCACGTAGTCAAGAATGTAACATTCTTAGGAGAAACAATATTGGAAAGATAATGGGCATAGCTAGGGACAAGGATCGGAATTTGAGACTAATGCATGCCATACCAAAAGAAACATGAAATTATACAGAAGCCACCCCAGAAGGAAAATAATTCCTATACTTTGAATAGGAACAAACCACAAGAACATCACGGAATAGGATGCATGTGCCCAAGACTGCACGTCACGTGAACAAGTCAAACTTGAACAGGAAGCAACCCCAACTGAGACAAGTGATCTGCATCATCATCTATATTTCCCAGATTCAGTCAAACAAGTGATATCGCATCATCATCCGGTTCCAAACAAACGGAAAAACATGCATGGACAAGGTGCAAACCAGTAGTAAACTAACATGGACCGGACTAAACGGTTGTAAACAAACTCCCAAATTAGTCGTTAACTTATTCTTGCTAATTTTATCGGTTGTTGTCTTCAGATGAGCAGGTTCCACCTCCAGCCAATGCCAATGCCACTTCCAGTTGCCTACAAAAAATTGGCAGGTGATCAATAGAAATGCAATTGTTAAAACACGACATGGAAACAATGAAAAAATAAATACAATGGTACCTTTTGGTGATAGGCCCTGATAATAGGCTCTAGGGTTTCATTCCCTAGGTTAGGCAAGGGGGCAGGTGAAGGCACAACTCTATCCAATGCACTTGTTGTCGTGGCTCCCAAATCCTCCTTGCTTGGACCTACTACATGCCAATGCCATGAGACAGCTAACATAAAACTATAATGATGTAATAATGTAGGGGAAAACTATCTAACCTTCTTTGCTCCCAAAAGTAAATCCGCCTTTGCGTGGATGCAAGATGCCCGTATGAGAAGAACACCCCTTACATGTAGTTTCAACATCATAATCATCTAAAGAGATATGGAAGACATATCAGATTCATTCATAGTTACTGAAGACTAGTGAATAACTTTGCTTGATGGCATACAAACGAGAAGAGCGTACCAAGTGTAATACAGGCTGTCACATTGTAAGTCTTGTGTCGAGTGTAGTTGAGCTCAAGAAAAAAACATTGTTGCACCCCTTTCGAAGGAAATTCTCTCTTAGAGCCCACAAGATTTCCATGGTACCAGAAGCCACTCGCCGACATTATAGGAGATAAGGTCATATTGCTAGGAATCAAATCATACTCAGAGTCCTGGTAAAATGAAATTACTGATTAGTGACAATCTACAAGATAGAGTAGGAAGTTAAACATCGAACCTCATCCCAATTTATTTCAGCTATAGTTGATAGGCAAGCAAAAGGCCCATTTTTAGTTGATAGGCAATGCTCATTTTGTGGTAAATGAAAGAACATCAATGATGGAAACAATTCATCACCATGTTTTGAGCTCTCCGATATTCCATGGCAGCATTCCAGAAGGCCCTTTCTTTCTCGAGCAAAATCTCCGGATCAACAGGCCTGGAATTAAAAAAAAGAAGAACAATTACACTTGGGCATAAGTAGTCAGATTAAGCTAAGAAAGTATCTAAAAAAAGGTCATCTAAGTAATGGGTTCTGCAACAATAACTAGATTGCAAGTACCCAGGATTATTCGCACAGTCTAGAGCTATAGAATGCATGATGCGGGATGACAGAGGAGACTGACGATGCAAAAATAGGAAAATTAGTCTTGCTGTTGAGTGTTGACATAACCGAAATACGCCGTATAGATCCTTAACAGTAGCACTTACCCGTCTCCCCAGTCGATCTTGTCGCGGTTGCTCTCGCGGTTGAACAGAAGGCGGGCATCGAAGCCCCTGTTCATGCGCATGATTTTGTAAGGCTGCCCCAGCCTCCGCATAAGTTGCGCTCTTCATACGACAAGGGCGTTCCACTTCATCTGTGCGGCCTCGATCTCTGCCCGTTCCTCCTCCTCATCCAGCTCCTTCTGTTCCTCATTCTACTGCTTCCGTTCCTCTGGCTCCATGCAAATCCAACCGAGAATCCTCGCTTTGGTCTTGACGTGATGCTGGCTGGCTGGCTGTTGCTTTTCCGCCAAATCACTAGTAGCGCTCCCGATGCGTGTTAGTAGATGGATTTTTCCCTCCGTTGGGCTTGCCTCTGTACGACGACGCTGCCTTATAAGCAGACTCGGCTCGCACGCCTCCGCCTCGTCGGACACGAGGAGATCGCGCCAAAAATCAGGGGAAAGATCGCGTCTCCTCTTGGGACTCAGCTTTTGCTTTTTGAGAAATATACGTACTCCGTCCGTCCCATAATATAAGATATTTTTGCAAATTGTTTTAGCTTGCAAAAACGTCTTACGTTATAAGATAGAGGGAGTACTTTTTTTTTCGGAAATACTTTTTTTTTCCGGAAATACTTGGGACTCGGCCAGGGACGGCGCGAGCTGGCTTTTGGAGTCACTCCTGGCCCGTTCCAGCTTGGACCAAATTAGCTCAGCCCGAGACTTAGTGGGCGAGCCGTGCTGTGTATATTGGCCCGTTTCCAGGCCAGTTCGAGCGGATTTTAACCCGATCCAGCTTGCGGGAACGAGAGGGGCCTGGCCAGTCCAGCGAGTGACTTAGGCCACACAAGCACAACCAGCTCTTAAAAAAATTGTCTAAAAAAATCTCTTAAAAAAACGGCACAACCAGCTCTCAGCGGGAGTGTCTACTACTATGCCTCCCTTATAGCGGCGTGTTCTAAATTTACATAGACCATTACGTAAATATATTATTCAAATACATGATACGTTACTTTTAAAATACATGGTAAGTACTTTTCATTATGCTATGATTTTTTCCATGTTTTTAGGGGAATTCTCCAAGTAAATAGTGAAGATTTATTAAATATACTATGTACATTTTTTTATAAGAGACAACCATTTTTTAGTACATGACGAACCTTTTTGCATAACACGACGATCAACTATTAATATGCGACAGAAATTTTATAAAAACAACACGAACAATTTTTTAATATGCGACAAGCATTTATTAGTACACAATGAACCTTTAAAAAAATAATGCACCTATTTAAATTAAAAGGTGAAACTTTTTCAAAAACACGATCAAATTTATTTCAATACACAACAAACATTTTTTAGTACATGATGAACCTTTTTTACAAACACAATGAGTTTTTCTCATGCACCAATATATTGATTACTCGATGAACCATTTACAGAAAACGATAAACAATTTTTTATATGCGATAGAAAATTTGTTAGTATACGATGAACCTTTTAAGTAAAACACGGTAAATATTTTTTAATACACAATGAACCACTTTTAGAAACATGATGAACAATTTTTTTATATGCGATAGAAAATTTGCTAGTATACGATTAACCTTTTAAGTAAAACACGGTAAATATTTTTTAATACACTATGAACCACTTTTAGAAACATGATGAACATTTTTTTTAAATGTGACAAACATTTATGAACCTTTTTAAAACATAATCAAAAGTTTTTTAATACATGACGAACATTTTTAGTACATGATGAACTTTTTTTTGAAAACACGATGAATTTCTTTCATACACAAATATATTTACTACACGATGAACCATTTTGAAAAACATGATAAACAATTCTTGTATACACGATAGAATATTTTTCAGTACACGATGACCTTTTTTAAAAACATGATTAAAAATTTTAATATACACAAAGCCCTTTCTAAAAACATGGTGAACAAATTTTTAATATGCAATGAACATTTTTAGTACGCGAGGAATAAAAACATATAGTACATTTTTTAATAAACGATGAACCTTTTTAAAACTGATGAACAAATTTTTAATAAGCAATAAACCTTTTAAGTACACGATGCACCATATTACAAACACGAATAATTTGTTTTCATACACAATTTTTTTGAACAATTTAACAAAATGAACAAAAAATTTGTACCGACGAACATTTTTAGTACAAGATGAACATTTCTTAAAACAACATGATAAAGCTTTTTTAATACATGTTGAACTTTTTTTAATACGTGATGCACAAATTTATTACAAGATAAATCTTTAACAAAACTAATATACCATATCTTCTATTTCTAAATAACTACAACCAACTAGCTATTTTTTCCTAGCCAAGCAACCATGCCATATAAACAAATCATGCAGGCAAGCCATAAATTACTTTTTTTTGCATACTCTATGCATGCAAGGCTGCCACATCATAAATTCCTGCATGCTAAATATTCACAAGTTATTTTTTGCATTAGATTTTGTATTGAAAATATATATGTTGGGGGATTGCAGCATATCTATGTAGTTGACCCTTCAGAGTTTTGTTAGAAATGACATTCTTTTAACTGCAATTCAATTTTTTTTGTAGCTTTGTATTTTTTTTTCACATTACATTATCTTTCCATTAGTTTTAGATGTCTTTTAGCAACTAATTACATATTTGTTTTACCTAGATTCCCACAGCAATGCGCGGGGCAACATCTAGTTTTACTCCCAAATTTTACATACTCGTGGCAAAATTATTCACAAGAGGAGGAGCCTCTTCAAAAAAAAAAAAAGAACCATGCACTTGTGGCAAACTTTACATACTCGTACACAGATATATGTGTGTACTTGGGGTCACAGCTTGGATAAATGATCAAACTGAATCACGTAGTCAAGAATGTAACATTCTTAGGAGAAACAATATTGGAAAGATAATGGGCATAGCTAGGGACAAGGATCGGAATTTGAGACTAATGCACGCCATACCAAAAGAAACATGAAATTATACAGAAGCCACCCCAGAAGGAAAATAATTCCTATACTTTGAATAGGAACAAACCACAAGAACATCACGGAATAGGATGCATGTGCCCAAGACTGCACGTCACGTGAACAAGTCAAACTTGAACAGGAAGCAACCCCAACTGAGACAAGTGATCTGCATCATCATCTATATTTCCCAGATTCAGTCAAACAAGTGATATCGCATCATCATCCGGTTCCAAACAAACGGAAAAACATGCATGGACAAGGTGCAAACCAGTAGTAAACTAACATGGACCGGACTAAACGGTTGTAAACAAACTCCCAAATTAGTCGTTAACTTATTCTTGCTAATTTTATCGGTTGTTGTCTTCAGATGAGCAGGTTCCACCTCCAGCCAATGCCAATGCCACTTCCAGTTGCCTACAAAAAATTGGCAGGTGATCAATAGAAATGCAATTGTTAAAACACGACATGGAAACAATGAAAAAATAAATACAATGGTACCTTTTGGTGATAGGCCCTGATAATAGGCTCTAGGGTTTCATTCCCTAGGTTAGGCAAGGGGGCAGGTGAAGGCACAACTCTATCCAATGCACTTGTTGTCGTGGCTCCCAAATCCTCCTTGCTTGGACCTACTACATGCCAATGCCATGAGACAGCTAACATAAAACTATAATGATGTAATAATGTAGGGGAAAACTATCTAACCTTCTTTGCTCCCAAAAGTAAATCCGCCTTTGCGTGGATGCAAGATGCCCGTATGAGAAGAACACCCCTTACATGTAGTTTCAACATCATAATCATCTAAAGAGATATGGAAGACATATCAGATTCATTCATAGTTACTGAAGACTAGTGAATAACTTTGCTTGATGGCATACAAACGAGAAGAGCGTACCAAGTGTAATACAGGCTGTCACATTGTAAGTCTTGTGTCGAGTGTAGTTGAGCTCAAGAAAAAAACATTGTTGCACCCCTTTCGAAGGAAATTCTCTCTTAGAGCCCACAAGATTTCCATGGTACCAGAAGCCACTCGCCGACATTATAGGAGATAAGGTCATATTGCTAGGAATCAAATCATACTCAGAGTCCTGGTAAAATGAAATTACTGATTAGTGACAATCTACAAGATAGAGTAGGAAGTTAAACATCGAACCTCATCCCAATTTATTTCAGCTATAGTTGATAGGCAAGCAAAAGGCCCATTTTTAGTTGATAGGCAATGCTCATTTTGTGGTAAATGAAAGAACATCAATGATGGAAACAATTCATCACCATGTTTTGAGCTCTCCGATATTCCATGGCAGCATTCCAGAAGGCCCTTTCTTTCTCGAGCAAAATCTCCGGATCAACAGGCCTGGAATTAAGAAAAAGAAGAACAATTACACTTGGGCATAAGTAGTCAGATTAAGCTAAGAAAGTATCTAAAAAAAGGTCATCTAAGTAATGGGTTCTGCAACAATAACTAGATTGCAAGTACCCAGGATTATTCGCACAGTCTAGAGCTATAGAATGCATGATGCGGGATGACAGAGGAGACTGACGATGCAAAAATAGGAAAATTAGTCTTGCTGTTGAGTGTTGACATAACCGAAATACGCCGTATAGATCCTTAACAGTAGCACTTACCCGTCTCCCCAGTCGATCTTGTCGCGGTTGCTCTCGCGGTTGAACAGAAGGCGGGCATCGAAGCCCCTGTTCATGCGCATGATTTTGTAAGGCTGCCCCAGCCTCCGCATAAGTTGCGCTCTTCATACGACAAGGGCGTTCCACTTCATCTGTGCGGCCTCGATCTCTGCCCGTTCCTCCTCCTCATCCAGCTCCTTCTGTTCCTCATTCTCCTGCTTCCGTTCCTCTGGCTCCATGCAAATCCAACCGAGAATCCTCGCTTTGGTCTTGACGTGATGCTGGCTGGCTGGCTGTTGCTTTTCCGCCAAATCACTAGTAGCGCTCCCGATGCGTGTTAGTAGATGGATTTTTCCCTCCGTTGGGCTTGCCTCTGTACGACGACGCTGCCTTATAAGCAGACTCGGCTCGCACGCCTCCGCCTCGTCGGACACGAGGAGATCGCGCCAAAAATCAGGGGAAAGATCGCGTCTCCTCTTGGGACTCAGCTTTTGCTTTTTGAGAAATATACGTACTCCGTCCGTCCCATAATATAAGATATTTTTGCAAATTGTTTTAGCTTGCAAAAACGTCTTACGTTATAAGATAGAGGGAGTACTTTTTTTTCGGAAATACTTGGGACTCGGCCAGGGACGGCGCGAGCTGGCTTTTGGACTCACTCCTGGCCCGTTCCAGCTTGGACCAAATTAGCTCAGCCCGAGACTTAGTGGGCGAGCCGTGCTGTGTATATTGGCCCGTTTCCAGGCCAGTTCGAGCGGATTTTAACCCGATCCAGCTTGCGGGAACGAGAGGGGCCTGGCCAGTCCAGCGAGTGACTTAGGCCACACAAGCACAACCAGCTCTTAAAAAAATTGTCTAAAAAAATCTCTTAAAAAAACGGCACAACCAGCTCTCAGCGGGAGTGTCTACTACTATGCCTCCCTTATAGCGGCGTGTTCTAAATTTACATAGACCATTACGTAAATATATTATTCAAATACATGATACGTTACTTTTAAAATACATGGTAAGTACTTTTCATTATGCTATGATTTTTTCCATGTTTTTAGGGGAATTCTCCAAGTAAATAGTGAAGATTTATTAAATATACTATGTACATTTTTTTATAAGAGACAACCATTTTTTAGTACATGACGAACCTTTTTGCATAACACGACGATCAACTATTAATATGCGACAGAAATTTTATAAAAACAACACGAACAATTTTTTAATATGCGACAAGCATTTATTAGTACACAATGAACCTTTAAAAAAATAATGCACCTATTTAAATTAAAAGGTGAAACTTTTTCAAAAACACGATCAAATTTATTTCAATACACAACAAACATTTTTTAGTACATGATGAACCTTTTTTACAAACACAATGAGTTTTTCTCATGCACCAATATATTGATTACTCGATGAACCATTTACAGAAAACGATAAACAATTTTTTATATGCGATAGAAAATTTGTTAGTATACGATGAACCTTTTAAGTAAAACACGGTAAATATTTTTTAATACACAATGAACCACTTTTAGAAACATGATGAACAATTTTTTTTATATGCGATAGAAAATTTGCTAGTATACGATTAACCTTTTAAGTAAAACACGGTAAATATTTTTTAATACACTATGAACCACTTTTAGAAACATGATGAACATTTTTTTTTAAATGTGACAAACATTTATGAACCTTTTTAAAACATAATCAAAAGTTTTTTAATACATGACGAACATTTTTAGTACATGATGAACTTTTTTTTGAAAACACGATGAATTTCTTTCATACACAAATATATTTACTACACGATGAACCATTTTGAAAAACATGATAAACAATTCTTGTATACACGATAGAATATTTTTCAGTACACGATGACCTTTTTTAAAAACATGATTAAAATTTTTAATATACACAAAGCCCTTTCTAAAAACATGGTGAACAAATTTTTAATATGCAATGAACATTTTTAGTACGCGAGGAATAAAAACATATAGTACATTTTTTAATAAACGATGAACCTTTTTAAAACTGATGAACAAATTTTTAATAAGCAATAAACCTTTTAAGTACACGATGCACCATATTACAAACACGAATAATTTGTTTTCATACACAATTTTTTCGAACAATTTAACAAAATGAACAAAAAATTTGTACCGACGAACATTTTTAGTACAAGATGAACATTTCTTAAAACAACATGATAAAGCTTTTTTAATACATGTTGAACTTTTTTTAATACGTGATGCACAAATTTATTACAAGATAAATCTTTAACAAAACTAATATACCATATCTTCTATTTCTAAATAACTACAACCAACTAGCTATTTTTTCCTAGCCAAGCAACCATGCCATATAAACAAATCATGCAGGCAAGCCATAAATTACTTATTTTTGCATACTCTATGCGTGCAAGGCTGCCACATCATAAATTCCTGCATGCTAAATATTCACAAGTTATTTTTTGCATTAGATTTTGTATTGAAAATATATATGTTGGGGGATTGCAGCATATCTATGTAGTTGACCCTTCAGAGTTTTTTTAGAAATGACATTCTTTTAACTGCAATTCAATTTTTTTTGTAGCTTTGTATTTTTTTTTCACATTACATTATCTTTCCATTAGTTTTAGATGTCTTTTAGCAACTAATTACATATTTGTTTTACCTAGATTCCCACAGCAATGCGCGGGGCAACATCTAGTTTTACTCCCAAATTTTACATACTCGTGGCAAAATTATTCACAAGAGGAGGAGCCTCTTCAAAAAAAAAAAAGAACCATGCACTTGTGGCAAACTTTACATACTCGTACACAGATATATGTGTGTACTTGGGGTCACAGCTTGGATAAATGATCAAACTGAATCACGTAGTCAAGAATGTAACATTCTTAGGAGAAACAATATTGGAAAGATAATGGGCATAGCTAGGGACAAGGATCGGAATTTGAGACTAATGCACGCCATACCAAAAGAAACATGAAATTATACAGAAGCCACCCCAGAAGGAAAATAATTCCTATACTTTGAATAGGAACAAACCACAAGAACATCACGGAATAGGATGCATGTGCCCAAGACTGCACGTCACGTGAACAAGTCAAACTTGAACAGGAAGCAACCCCAACTGAGACAAGTGATCTGCATCATCATCTATATTTCCCAGATTCAATCAAACAAGTGATATCGCATCATCATCCGGTTCCAAACAAACGGAAAAACATGCATGGACAAGGTGCAAACCAGTAGTAAACTAACATGGACCGGACTAAACGGTTGTAAACAAACTCCCAAATTAGTCGTTAACTTATTCTTGCTAATTTTATCGGTTGTTGTCTTCAGATGAGCAGGTTCCACCTCCAGCCAATGCCAATGCCACTTCCAGTTGCCTACAAAAAATTGGCAGGTGATCAATAGAAATGCAATTGTTAAAACACGACATGGAAACAATGAAAAAATAAATACAATGGTACCTTTTGGTGATAGGCCCTGATAATAGGCTCTAGGGTTTCATTCCCTAGGTTAGGCAAGGGGGCAGGTGAAGGCACAACTCTATCCAATGCACTTGTTGTCGTGGCTCCCAAATCCTCCTTGCTTGGACCTACTACATGCCAATGCCATGAGACAGCTAACATAAAACTATAATGATGTAATAATGTAGGGGAAAACTATCTAACCTTCTTTGCTCCCAAAAGTAAATCCGCCTTTGCGTGGATGCAAGATGCCCGTATGAGAAGAACACCCCTTACATGTAGTTTCAACATCATAATCATCTAAAGAGATATGGAAGACATATCAGATTCATTCATAGTTACTGAAGACTAGTGAATAACTTTGCTTGATGGCATACAAACGAGAAGAGCGTACCAAGTGTAATACAGGCTGTCACATTGTAAGTCTTGTGTCGAGTGTAGTTGAGCTCAAGAAAAAAACATTGTTGCACCCCTTTCGAAGGAAATTCTCTCTTAGAGCCCACAAGATTTCCATGGTACCAGAAGCCACTCGCCGACATTATAGGAGATAAGGTCATATTGCTAGGAATCAAATCATACTCAGAGTCCTGGTAAAATGAAATTACTGATTAGTGACAATCTACAAGATAGAGTAGGAAGTTAAACATCGAACCTCATCCCAATTTATTTCAGCTATAGTTGATAGGCAAGCAAAAGGCCCATTTTTAGTTGATAGGCAATGCTCATTTTGTGGTAAATGAAAGAACATCAATGATGGAATCAATTCATCACCATGTTTTGAGCTCTCCGATATTCCATGGCAGCATTCCAGAAGGCCCTCTCTTTCTCGAGCAAAATCTCCGGATCAACAGGCCTGGAATTAAAAAAAAGAAGAACAATTACACTTGGGCATAAGTAGTCAGATTAAGCTAAGAAAGTATCTAAAAAAAGGTCATCTAAGTAATGGATTCTGCAACAATAACTAGATTGCAAGTACCCAGGATTATTCGCACAGTCTAGAGCTATAGAATGCATGATGCGGGATGACAGAGGAGACTGACGATGCAAAAATAGGAAAATTAGTCTTGCTGTTGAGTGTTGACATAACCGAAATACGCCGTATAGATCCTTAACAGTAGCACTTACCCGTCTCCCCAGTCGATCTTGTCGCGGTTGCTCTCGCGGTTGAACAGAAGGCGGGCATCGAATCCCCTGTTCATGCGCATGATTTTGTAAGGCTGCCCCAGCCTCCGCATAAGTTGCGCTCTTCATACGACAAGGGCGTTCCACTTCATCTGTGCGGCCTCGATCTCTGCCCGTTCCTCCTCCTCATCCAGCTCCTTCTGTTCCTCATTCTCCTGCTTCCGTTCCTCTGGCTCCATGCAAATCCAACCGAGAATCCTCGCTTTGGTCTTGACGTGATGCTGGCTGGCTGGCTGTTGCTTTTCCGCCAAATCACTAGTAGCGCTCCCGATGCGTGTTAGTAGATGGATTTTTCCCTCCGTTGGGCTTGCCTCTATACGACGACGCTGCCTTATAAGCAGACTCGGCTCGCACGCCTCCGCCTCATCGGACACGAGGAGATCGCGCCAAAAATCAGGGGAAAGATCGCGTCTCCTCTTGGGACTCAGCTTTTGCTTTTTGAGAAATATACGTACTCCGTCCGTCCCATAATATAAGATATTTTTGCAAATTGTTTTAGCTTCCAAAAACGTCTTACGTTATAAGACAGAGGGAGTACTTTTTTTTTCAGAAATACTTTTTTTTTTTCGGAAATACTTGGGACTCGGCTAGGGACGGCGCGAGCTGGCTTTTGGACTCACTCCTGGCCCGTTCCAGCTTGGACCAAATTAGCTCAGCCCGAGACTTAGTGGGCGAGCCGAGCTGTGTATATTGGCCCGTTTCCAGGCCAGTTCGAGCGGATTTTAACCCGATCCAGCTTGCGGGAACGAGAGGGGCCCGGCCAGTCCAGCGAGTGACTTAGGCCACACAAGCACAACCAGCTCTTAAAAAAATTGTCTAAAAAAATCTCTTAAAAAAACGGCACAACCAGCTCTCAGCGGGAGTGTCTACTACTATGCCTCCCTTATAGCGGCGTGTTCTAAATTTACATAGACCATTACGTAAATATATTATTCAAATACATGATACGTTACTTTTAAAATACATGGTAAGTACTTTTCATTATGCTATGATTTTTTCCATGTTTTTAGGGGAATTCTCCAAGTAAATAGTGAAGATTTATTAAATATACTATGTACATTTTTTTATAAGAGACAACCATTTTTTAGTACATGACGAACCTTTTTGCATAACACGACGATCAACTATTAATATGCGACAGAAATTTTATAAAAACAACACGAACAATTTTTTAATATGCGACAAGCATTTATTAGTACACAATGAACCTTTAAAAAAATAATGCACCTATTTAAATTAAAAGGTGAAACTTTTTCAAAAACACGATCAAATTTATTTCAATACACAACAAACATTTTTTAGTACATGATGAACCTTTTTTACAAACACAATGAGTTTTTCTCATGCACCAATATATTGATTACTCGATGAACCATTTACAGAAAACGATAAACAATTTTTTATATGCGATAGAAAATTTGTTAGTATACGATGAACCTTTTAAGTAAAACACGGTAAATATTTTTTAATACACAATGAACCACTTTTAGAAACATGATGAACAATTTTTTTTATATGCGATAGAAAATTTGCTAGTATACGATTAACCTTTTAAGTAAAACACGGTAAATATTTTTTAATACACTATGAACCACTTTTAGAAACATGATGAACATTTTTTTTTAAATGTGACAAACATTTATGAACCTTTTTAAAACATAATCAAAAGTTTTTTAATACATGACGAACATTTTTAGTACATGATGAACTTTTTTTTGAAAACACGATGAATTTTTTTCATACACAAATATATTTACTACACGATGAACCATTTTGAAAAACACGATAAACAATTCTTTTATACACGATAGAATACTTTTCAGTACACGATGACCTTTTTTTTAAAACATGATTAAACAATTTAATATACACCAAGCCCTTTCTAAAAACATGGTGAACAAATTTTTAATATGCAATGAACATTTTTAGTACACGAGGAATAAAAACATATAGTACATTTTTTGAATAAACGATGAACCTTTTTAAAACTGATGAACAGATTTTTAATAAGCAATAAACCTTTTAAGTACACGATGCACCATATTACAAACACGAATAATTTGTTTTCATACACAATTTTTTTGAACAATTTAACAAAATGAACAATTTTTTTGTACCGACGAACATTTTTAGTACAAAATGAACATTCCTTAAAACAACATGATAAAGCTTTTTTAATATATGTTGAACTTTTTTTAATACGTGATGCACAAATTTATTACAAGATAAATCTTTAACAAAACTAATATACCATATCTTCTATTTCTAAATAACTACAACCAACTAGCTATTTTTTCCTAGCCAAGCAACCATGCCATATAAACAAATCATGCAGGCAAGTCATAAATTACTTTTTTTTTTGCATTACTCTATGCATGCAAGGCTGCCACATCATAAATTCCTGCATGCTAATTATTCACAAGTTATTTTTTGCATTAGATTTTGTATTGACAATATATATGTTGGGGGATTGCAACATATCTACGTAGTTGACCCTTCAGCGTTTTGTTAGAAATGACATTCTTTTAACTGCAATTCAAATTTTTTTGTAGCTTTGTATTTTTTTTCACATTACATTATCTTTCCATTAGTTTTAGATGTCTTTTAGCAACTAATTACATATTTGTTTTACCTAGATTCCCACAGCAATGCGTGGGGCAACATCTAGTTTTACTCCCAAATTATACATACTCGTGGCAAAATTATTCACAAGAGGAGGAGCCTCTTCAAAAAAAAAAAAAAAACCATGCACTTGTGGCAAACTTTACATACTCGTACACAGATATATGTGTGTACTTGGGGTCACAGTTTGGATAAGGGATCAAACTGAATCACGTAGTCAAGAATGTAACATTCTTAGGAGAAACAATATTGGAAAGATCATGGGCATAGCTAGGGACAAGGATCGGAATTTGAGACTAATGCACGCCATACCAAAAGAAACATGAAGTTATACAGAAGCCACCCCAGAAGGAAAATAATTCCTATACTTTGAATAGGAACAAACCACAAGAACATCACGGAATAGGATGCATGTGCCCAAGACTGTACGTCACGTGAACAAATCAAACTTGAACAGGAAGCAACCCCAACTGAGACAAGTGATCTGCATCATCATCTATATTTCCCAGATTCAGTCAAACAAGTGATATCGCATCATCATCCGGTTCCAAACAAACGGAAAACACATGCATGGACAAGGTGCAAACCAGTAGTAAACTAACATGGACCGGACTAAACGGTTGTAAACAAACTCCCAAATTAGTTGTTAACTTATTCTTGCTAATTTCATCGGTTGTTGTCTTCATATGAGCAGGTTCCACCTCCAGCCAATGCCAATGCCACTTCCAGTTGCCTACAAAAAATTGGCAGGTGATCAATAGAAATGCAATTGTTAAAACACGACATGGAAACAATGAAAAAATAAATACAATGGTACCTTTTGATGATAGGCCCTGAGCTTCCACTCGGCATGGCAGTCAAGGTTTTGGACTCAGGATGGATCCCTATTGCAGCTGCAGGTCCAGAAGGTCCACCTCCAACCATAGCTGATAGTCTGTCCATTAATAAATTAGCGGGATAAAATTAATGCAATACTGCAAGAAATGGTGTAAATATAATAACAATAATACCTTTCGATAATAGGCTCTAGGGTTTCATTCCCTAGGTTAGGCAAGGGGGCAGGTGAAGGCACAACTCTATCCAATGCACTTGTTGTCGTGGCTCCCAAATCCTCCTTGCTTGGACCTACTACATGCCAATGCCATGAGACAGCTAACATAAAACTAAAATGATGTAATAATGTAGGGGGAAACTATCTAACCTTCTTTGCTCCCAAAAGTAAATCCGCCTTTGCGTGGATGCAAGATGCCCGTATGGGAAGAGCACCCCTTACATGTAGTTTCAACATCATAATCATCTAAAGAGATATCGAAGACATATCAGATTCATTCATAGTTACTGAAGACTAGTGAATAACTTTGCTTGATGGCATACAAACGAGAAGTGTGTATCGTAATACAAGCTGTCACATTGTAAGTCTTTCGTCGAGTATAGCTGAGCTCAAGAAAAAAGAGAAGAAAAAACAGAAGAAGCAAGAGATGAATGAAGAGACGGAAAAAGAAGAGAATGAAGAGAAGGAAAAAGAGGAGAATGAAGAAACAAGTATTCTATCAGATTTTAGCACGTGCATGTTTGAGTATGAAGACATGGCAGAATTTGAACAAAAATTTGACCTCATAAGGAAAAAAGATGAGCAAGCAAACTTGGTTGAATAGTATATATAAGTTAAAGAAAAAATGGGCTGAATGTTATATGAAGGATGTCTTCACATTAGGAATGAGAAGTACATAATTGAGTGAGAGTTTGAATAATGACTTGAAAATCCATTTCAAATCTGATTTTGATATCATCCGGTTCTTTAAGCATTTTGAAAGGGTGGTGCAAGGGAAAAGGAACAATGAACTGAATTCAGAATTTGAATCAAGGAAAAAGTTGCCTAGAATATTTATGAGGAGACCACCACCTATGTTGGTGCAAGCTAGCAAGTTATACACACCTGGTATTTTTGAAGCTTTTCAAGGTGAATATGAAATATCCTTGTCAGCTTGCACCAAGGCATTAGATGGTTGTAATGAATATCTAGTAGGAGATTGTATCTTTGAGGAGGAGTATAAAGTTATCGGTGATCCTTTGAAGCAAACAGTTGTGTGCGGCTGCCGGCAATTTGATAGAATTGGGATATTGTGTGGCCATGCTCTTAAAGTTCTCAATTTGATGAATATCAAGTCACTACCGCCACATTATGTGTTAAAGCGCTGGACAAAGGAATCACGAAGTGGAACTGTACAAGACAAGGAAGGAAGAAATATCATCTTAAATCCGAATATGGATGCCATGCTTAGCTACAAATATATGTCCCATAAATTTCATAATTTGGCAGATCGAGCAGCCTACTTTCGGGAATGTGTCGTATTAGTAGACAACACACTTGACATCCTTGGTAAGCAAATTGAAGAAAAAATTAATGCATGTGCAAGCACATCCGGGTATCCATGTACAATTCCGACAGATGCTAGCCCACCAAATGACTTGTTGACTAATGCACGTCTAAAGAAAAAGGAGGTCCAAACAAAGAGTTCAAAACGAAAAAAAATTGGCTCGATAAGAAGCACAAGGCTAGGAAAAAGAGAGAAAGCAGAGCTACATCACAGTTGGGTGAAGAGGTATGTTGCTAAACAATACAGTGCTTTCGGTGTTATCATTATGTCCATTAATTCTCACAACCTCCAATTTTCTTTCACAACAAGATACAAGAGGTGGGGGAAGTGGCAGGTGGTGGTGGTGCACAAGTTGCAAATGATAGAGTTTATAGGGATAATGCGGAGGTGCCTGAAGATTACAAGACCAACCTTAGCTTCACTCAGTTGTTGATGGTATAATCTTGCTCATGTAGTTTAAAAATCTAGAATGATCTAACTAGAGATGGCAAAATCTTGCTCATACGGTATTCTTATTTATTTAATTTTCAGGGGCCAATTATAGATGATCTTTTCACTGGGTCATGGTGAAGTACTGTTGTTTTTGGGCAAATGAATGAGAGGGCAAACAAGGGGCAAGTTCAGTTCTGGGCAACACTTGACATTGAGTTCAGTCCAAGCTCAGTTCTAGACAACATTTTGCCATTCGCTTCAATTTAATTATACACATGTACAAGTCGAACTTCTGTACAAGTAGCAATTAAAATGCTCAATCTCCAGCCATATCTCCCAGAGATATATTACCCTGTTTTGGCATCTATTTTGTTCGATGCACCTGCAAGTTCTATATGCAAGGCCTCTGTTCAAGTGTCACTTTTTATGATAATTGTACATTCAACAGCCAAATCAAGCATTGTGACTTGTTGGTCTTTGTAGTCCTGGAATCGCTCAACTCCACTCTTAAATCAAACATTCAGTCAAATCAAACTCAACAGCCAAACAAAAATTTAGTCAAACTATTCACTCAACTCCACTCTCAAATCACATTGCAAACTGAATTTAAATTCAGTCACATTATTCATTACACATTACTTTTGATTTACATCAATTACAATCTCAATTTGGCATTTGGCTTTGTCTCTGCTGCCGTTGCTTCCTCTGCTGATTCTGTCCAACTAAAACTGATAAATCTACACTACTATTAAACAATCAAACAAGAACTTTTTTACGTGCACCCAGCAATTAGTCCCACAACCCCGCACAAACCAACCACCACCACACGATTAGGCCCACAATTCTAAATCTAACAGCCATCATTGATCTAATACCTCTATTGTGTGCACGTAGCAATTTTCATTGGCTGACCGTGCTTCACCAGGAGACTACGGAAGCCTTCCCTCCAACGGTCCCAACTATCAGTCCCACGTCCCACCGACAATCTCGCAATTCTAATCGCATACTACGGAAGGAATTGGTTCCCCTTGCCCAATCGCACAGGAGCCCTCTGCCTTGCGTCACCATCGCGCCAACACCGTCTTCTCCTGCACGGCGACCTCGCGCCACTCCACCGCGCAGTCGCCTCCCTGCACGATCGACATAGCGGGCGCCCAAGAGGCTACCCTACCCCCTCGCAGCGTGCCAGAAGTCCGCCAGATCGCCAGTGCCCAGGAGCCCGCCCGGCACCCGCGCGGCCGCGCCCACCCTGTTTACGTGCACCCAGCAATTAGTCCCACAACCCCGCACGAACCAATCACCACCACACGATTAGGCCCACAATTCTAAATCTAACAGCCATCATTGATCTAATACCTCTATTGTGTGCACGTAGCAATTTCCATTGGCTGACCGTGCTTCACCAGGAGACTACGGAAGCCTTCCCTCCAACAGTTCCAACTATCAGTCCCACGTCCCCCCGACAATCTCGCAATTCTAATCGCATACTACGGAAGGAATTGGTTCCCCTTGCCCAATCGCACAGGAGCCCTCTGCCTTGCGTCCGACACCGTCTTCTCCTGCACGGCGACCTCGCGCCACTCCACCGCGCAGTCGCCTCCCTGCACGATCGACATAGCGGGCGCCCAGGAGGCTACCCTGCCCCCTCGCAGCGTGCCAGAAGTCCGCCAGATCGCCAATGCCCAGGAGCCCACCCGGCACCCGCGCGGCCGCGCCCGCCCTGCACGGCCCCTGGAACAGCTGTAATTCTTCCCTGCACTCAAGATTAGAATTTTCAGATCAGTTATACTCCACTATCTATCTTTAAAACAGATCAGGCATATATAAAAGGTAAGATCGTAAAAGTAAGACATTCAGATCCCGTGCAGGTGCACACCATTCTAGCATACCTAGGGCAGATGAAAGATACATGGCGCCAGTCTATCCTTCTGGCTGAATAGGCTACCTCATAACATATTTCGAAAAAATAAACTGTTGCACAGCAGAATGATTCATTTTACATCTCTAATTAATGATTTTCTATGTGGAAAATGGTTAGTGTTTTGGCTACTGCAATCTTCTAACCGACTGAAACATGCATCAACAAAAAGGACAGTGTAGTATTTTTACACAGAAGAAACAAATACTGCTTATCTTCTACCTATCAGTAATAGAAAACTTGAGTCTGATGTTCATATTCACATGCAGGCGACGGTATGTCGTCTCCCAATCGTGCCGGGCCGCGCACCCCATTTCAAGATATAAGCAACAACCAAGCATTGGGTAACTATCAGCAACCACTTCCTACTTTGTTCTACTGTTTCTGCTGTTGCTTCTGTGCTGAATTGCGCTATGTATTTATACAGACCCAATCACCCCATTTCAGGATATAAGCAACAACCAATCATTGGGTGACTATCATCAACCAGATCCTACTTTCTGCTACTGTTTTTGCTGTTGCTTCTGTGCTAACTTGCAGTACTTATTTAAACAGACCCTAAAGAATTGAAGAGGCAGAGGAACAAAGAGTATTATGCACGCAATAGAGATGATATTCTTAAAAGACGTCGTGAAGCCCGTGAAAAGAAACAGGCTTCAACGGCACTGCTTAGTGATGAGCAAAATGGCGCACATACACCCCTGGCCATGGCCCAAGGTAAAAATGCCCTTGTACTGCATGCTTATGTATTATCCAGATACTACATTATATGCTAGAGTATAACTATGATGTATCATATATTAGACCCTAAGGAGCTGAAGAGGCAACATCAAGCCTACAGTGAGACAAAAATGGCCGTTGTTTCTGCCGATATCAATGGCCAGGAAAATGAAACACGTACACCGGTGTCCATGTCCATTGGTAATGACGATCAACAAAGTATATACAACCCTTTGTGTTTAGACTAATTAGTTTTTTTATCTACGCAGACCCTAAGGAGTTAAGGAGGCAAAGGGACAGGGAGCGGTATGCACAAAACAGGGATGACATATTAAAACGACAGCGCCTATCTCGTGAGAAGAGAAAGGCTACAACTGCCATCCTGAACGACGATACCACTGTATCACCCACAGCACCTACAGGACAATCCGGTGTCACCCAGCTCCAAACAATGACATGTGCGAGTACTACTGTTGTACCATAAGATATTGATTGCATGTTCTTACCTCAGCAAATATGCCCATAAATGCAGGGTACTCATGTGGTACTGCAAATCTCTTGCAGGCTTATCAAATATACCAAATTCATCTCAATCACATGAACGCGTTCCCCACTACAACGAGAACAAGTTAACACACGAAGATGAATCCAATTGGTTGCACAGGAATGATGCGTATCAGATGCAACAAGTAGCAGGACGAATTAGAGCTGTTGCTATGCCTCTTGCCAGTAAAATGCAACCAATTGGATCCATCATCAGAGATGCACAAGGTATTTTAAACTGGCTTTGGTACATAGTGTTCCACACATACTGACTGTAATCAGCTTCTGGATGAAATTAATTGTGAATGCAGGGCCTCACATCCCACTTTCAGGGGTTAGGGTACCCCAACTCAGCACAATACGTGACCCAGATTGCACAATTGAAGATGCAGGTTAGTTTGTCGATTTAATTATGTTGCATATGTGTCGACAATGTTTATTTGACCAAAACAATCCGGGTTCTCTTTCCTTTGTTCAGTTATAGAGCCTTTTACCAGCTCCAAACAACATGAGAATACACCAGATAATGATAAGAGAGGCCCTGCTGAAGCGTCTCCGCATGGTACTGACAACACTCGAAATCTCCAAAACACTTTTGACGATCCTACGCCCACTAAGAATACCTATATTGTTATGCTCTACTGATCTTATGGTTTTCCATAGTAGGCAACGACCAGACAGATGATCCATATGGAATTTTTGAGCCCGTTGTTGAACAAACCATTTTAGAAGGTACGTTATATATAATTGTTGTTCACATCTCAAGTTCTTCATCAATAAATTTCCGGCATTTATGATTGATCAATGTATTGCCTACTAGACTGCTTGGAACCATTGCCTAATGGAGAAGCTGCACACCATGAGCCTGATGAAGAAGCTAGAATATTTATGGAACAAGGTATGCCCATTATGTAATTTCCAATTTAGCACACTCAAGTGCATGTTTTATTAGTATGAGTGATAATTTAATACTTGTCCTCTTCTGTGCTAGGTGTTGCTTTCGAATCGTACCAACTTGGACGCAATACTACACGAGCACCACCCATGTCAAATACTGATGAATTCATATACCGAAACCTACCTACAAAGCACCATGTCCTGAGAAAGGTTGCGGACTGCCGCCACTGTGGGGCTTTGCGTTTTCCATTCGAGGGGCCAGCGTTCTGCTGCAGAAAAGGAAAAGTCGGTATATTTACTCCAGAGGTTCCAGAAGAATTGAAACGGTTGTTTACAAGTCAAGACGATGAGGATGCTAAATATTTCAGAGAGCATATACGATATTTCAACTCGCACTTCTCCTTCACAAGTCTAGGAGTCACCCTTGATCGCCGAGTAAGCACTGCGGCAGGAACTGGCGTGTATACATTCCGTGCGTGTGGTGGGCTGTACCACGCTCTTGATGATCTGGTGCCGGCTGATAATGGCCCTCGGCATTTGCAGCTCTATATTTATGATACAGATCAAAACTTGGTTCACAGGGCTAATAGGTCTCCAGATCTTAATATAGACCTCATACGGAAGATTCTGCAAATACTAGAGCGTAACCCTTATGCGCAAGTTTTCAAGAGCCTTGGGTCTGTCCCGAATCTAGATGAGTATAGAATCTCACTAAACACGGATATAAACTTGGATCAACGAAGGTACAATGCCCCAACGACTTCCCAGGTGGCAGCGATATGGGTTGAAGGGAGCGACCCACAAAATTGCTTTGACAGGAGTGTAGTCGTGCATGGAAAAAAAGGAGACCGGCCCCTGTATATTAGAGCATACTATGGGTGCTACGACCCATTGTCATATCCACTATTATTCCCACGTGGAGAGCCTGGTTGGAATCGTTGCATGCCATATGTTGGGCCCACGGATGACACGACCCAACATTTAGATATGTCTGCAGCGCAAGGAAACCAAGCCTCTGATTTATATATAGGTATGATGTTCACAATTAATTTATGTACCTACTATTTATGAATGATGATGAAAACTTATCTATATCTATCAGAGGAAAACTTGATTAGAGAAAGAGAGCAAGATGAGAATTTTGCACCGCATGAAGCGGATAATCCTGCACCACAAGGAGACCCAGCCCCTGATTTATATACAGGTATGATGTTCATTAATTTATATACTTACTATTTTTGAAGGATGATGAAAACGCGTGGTTTCATCTATGAAGCCCACGCCACTGATTTACCTGCGGGTCTATCGGTCAGCTTATTCTTCAATTCTTATGTTTATGTTCCCACTATACTTATATTTATGTTGTCAATCTTGTAGATGACAATGAAGATAACCCAGATGAGGATTTTGGTGACGATGAGGTCAATGAAACACAGTCCAGAAAATTTGTCAGTGCGAGGGAGTACTACTGCTTCAAGCTGCAAGTCAGGAAGAAGCTTTTTAACATCATCTTGTTCGGGGGTCGCCTTTTCCAACAGTGGGCTGTTGACATGTATATCAAGATTGAGACTATGCGGCTTGACTGGTACTCAAAGCCGGAAAATCAGAAGGTTATACGCGCTGACCTCTACCAGGTAACGTGCTTGTGTTTATTTTAATACATCATAATACAACGACAAAGTGGCTACGATCCATGCTTTTCCATAACCTTGTATACTATTGTAGGGTCTTGTTGACACCGTCGTTGCCGGCGAGTCACGCGGTGATCGAATTGGCAAAAGAATCGTGCTTCCACGTACATTTCCTGGTGGTGATCGCGACATGCAGCGGAGGTTCCTGGATGCGATGACAATAGTGCAGCGGTGGGGTAAACCGGATTATTTTATCACGATGACTTGCAATCCCTATTGGGAGGAGATAACCGAGAAACTGTTGCCTGGACAACTCCCGCAAGACCGTCCAGACCTGGTGGCAAGAGTATACAAAGCTAAACAGCGAGATATGATGGACTTACTAACTAAGGGTAAGCATTTCGGAGAAGTCGCAGCTTATGTACATGTCACGGAGTTTCAGAAGCGAGGTCTCCCGCATGAGCATATACTTCTAATCATGAAAGCAAAAAGCAAGTTAGCGACCCCAGATGACTATGATCGGGTGATATGTGCTGAGATACCTGACAAAGAGAAACACCCCGTTCTACATGATCTGGTGGTGAAACACATGCTGCACGGACCGTGTGGTGAGTTGAAAAAAAGTTGCCCTTGCATGATTGATGGACAGTGCCGGTTTCATTACCCGCGAGATTTTTGTGATGCCACACAACAAGGAAAAGACTCATATCCCATCTACAGGAGGCGGGACGATGGGCGTCGAATTAGGATCAGAGGAGCAGATTTGGACAATAGATGGGTGGTCCCTTACAACCCTTCACTGCTTATGCGATACAACTGCCACATTAATGTCGAGGCATGCTCGAGCATCAAGGCAGTCAAGTACTTGTTCAAATACATCTACAAAGGGCATGATCGGACATCCTTTGCATTCGAGCAGGATATCATCAATGATGGTGGAATCATCAATGAAATCTGACAATATAGGGATGCACGCTATGTATCTCCGCCAGAGGCTATTTATAGGATTTTTCGGTTCAAAATGTTTGGTGTCAGTCCATCTGTGCTACAGCTCCAGCTTCATTTGCCAAACATGCATACAGTTGCGTTTAAAGCTTCTGAAAATCTGGAAGATGTTGTCGCTCGACCATCTTCTTCCAAGTCCATGCTTACAGAGTACTTTGAGATGAACCGAAAGTTTCCAGCGGCACGGAAATGGTTGTATAGAGAGTTTCCAGAACATTATAGATGGATAGCTGGAAAAAAGGTGTGGCAGAATAGAAGAAATAAGAGAGCACAGATTGGAAGACTTGTGTATGCACACCCTGCTGAAGGAGAGAGGTACTACTTGCGTGTGCTCTTAAGTCATGTCCGAGGTGCCACTTCATTTGATGATTTGAAAACAGTAAATGGCAAGCCATGCAGTTCCTTCAGGGAGGCATGTGAGCACTTAGGCCTCATTGAGCACGACAGGAGTCTTGATGATTGCATGACGGAGGCTGCCACATTTCAGATGCCTTGTGCCTTAAGACGGTTATTTGCGACTATACTGGTATTCTGCGAGGCAACAGAAATCCGACAGATGTGGGACAAACATCTGGCAGCGATGTCCGAGGACTACCGTCGTAATCAATCCAATGAGGCAATACTTGAGCAGATGGTCCTCAGAGATATCAGGGATATGTTGCAATCCATGGGAAAGGATATTACAAACTATGGACTTCCGGAATTGGTTGAGACCGATGGTTCTTATGACGGTGAGTACAGAGAGGTAACAGAGGAGAGGCAAATCAGCGTGGACCAAGAACATCTAGATTTATTTACCAGTTTGAACAGTGAGCAGCTGGCTGGTTTCAATGACATAATGGATCATGTGGTGAACCAAAAAAGGCAGATATTCTTTGTTGATGGTCCAGGCGGCACTGGGAAGACATACTTGTACAAGGCATTGCTTGCAAAGGTGCGTTCGATGGGCCAAATAGCCATCGCAACTGCTACATCAGGTATTGCGGCGTCGATAATGCCTGGAGGACGAACTGCACACTCCAGGTTCAAAATTCCAATCAAGCTCACTGACAACAGCATGTGTAGTTTCACAAAGCAGAGTGGTACAGCTGAGTTGCTTAAACAAGCGTCCTTGATAATTTGGGATGAAGTCGCTATGACAAAACGTCAAGCAGTTGAGACGCTTGATAGATCACTACAGGATATAATGGAAAGTCGTTTGCCGTTTGGGGGAAAGGTTGTCGTCTTTGGTGGTGATTTCAGGCAGGTCCTTCCTGTTGTGACACGTGGGACAAGAGCACAGATCACGGATGCTACACTTCTGAGATCCTATCTGTGGGATAAGACGCGCAAGATAAGGCTCACGCGCAACATGCGGGCACAGTCTGATCCTTGGTTCTCCGAATACCTCCTAAGGATCGGCAATGGAACGGAAGAGACAATTGGAGACGACTATGTCCGTCTCCCTGACGACATTGTGATCGGCTATACCGAGGATGAAAAAGCTATTAACACGCTCATCGAAGATGTCTTCCCATTGTTGCATGCCAATGCTAGAACGAGAGAGTACATGAGCGCACGTGCAATTCTTTCGACCAAGAACGATCATGTGGATGACCTGAATGACAAGATGATCTCAAGGTTTCCAGGCGAATAAAAGTTGTACCATAGCTTTGACTCAATCGAGGATGACTTGCAGAATAATTACACAATTGATTTACTGAACTCGATCACACCAAATGGCTTGCCTCCGCATGTACTGAGATTAAAGGTCAACTGTCCGGTCATTCTGCTCCGGAACCTCGACCCTCATAATGGCCTATGCAATGGAACACGGCTTATGATTAGAGCCTTCCAGGATAATGCAATCGACGCAGAGATTGTTGGTGGTCAGCATGCTGGAAAGAGGGTGTTCATACCTAGGATCCCTATGTCACCCTCGGAGGACATCTCACTTCCTTTCAAACTTAAGAGAAAACAGTTCCCCATCCGCCTGAGTTTTGCAATGACAATTAACAAGGCGCAGGGTCAGACCATCCCAAACGTCGGTATTTACCTTCCCGAGCCAGTATTCTCACATGGCCAGCTCTATGTTGCATTGTCAAGGGGAGTGTCGAGAGAGACAACACGGATTTTGGCCAAGCCAAACCAGGAGGTTGATAAATCCGGGAAAAGTACCAAGAACATTGTCTACAGAGATGTTTTGGACAGATGAGGCAGGTGCGTTATTCCATTATTGTGTCTATATAACTAATTCTGAGCCTAACAATTTTCTCTTATTTTATTTGCAGGTTTTGATCAGAACGCACTACATAATAAGCATGAAAGAAGAATGGTGTCGATGTGACCTCCGACTCTGTATGCCGGAGTCGTTTATTTGTGTGATTTATTTGTAAAGAGCATTGACATATCAATTGTCCCGAAATGAAGAAGTGCAAATTTATGATCGCTGGAATTTGCAATAGTTCATTACTTGTGTCAATGATCCCAGCAGATTTCGCTGTTCTGATAATGAAGCGAATGGGTTATGTTTTAGTATATCTGATTTGGGTATACAACTGCTTATTTATAAGAAAACTGAAGAATACTTGGATTACATGGTTTCATGTTTTAGCAGACTTGCTTCTTGTTAATGTCGATTGTTATTACTACTATATTACACATACGTCCAGGACAGAGGTTGGCTTTACCAGCAAAATTTAAGCTGGCTGAAATCATAGTCACAAATAATGAAATATTGCAAATAAAGCACAGCAGCAGACATGATATTGCAAATTTAAGCTGGCTGAAATTACTAGCATCTATCTTGTCATTGCAAAGTTTTCTGACCACACATGAGCAGCAATAATAATAAAACATAAGTGTGAAACTCACCTTGATGGTTTCTTCATAAAATGGAAACCTATGATGTCAGACTCACATTCTTCAAACAACCGAAAGCACTTCTCTGGCCCCTCCTGTCCAACACGGCCACTGAGGGTACATTACTCAACTAACTGGCAAGACAAAGGATACAAGAATTATATTTCTGTAGAGAAAGGTAAAATTTCCGTATATAAATAGGTATAAGAGAAAGCACACAAAAAATCGAAGAAACGTTCTGATGAGCCGAGCCCAATATTTTCTGTATAAACATGTATTACGAAAATAACTCCATTAATTCTGTATGCGTGGGGTATTAAAAAAAAGCAAAAATAAAAGCATGGGTCCTGAGATAAACCAAAGGAAAGCGTGGGGCCTGAGATAACGATCACGATTTCCTTTCCTCCTCACGCTATGGAAGTCCTTCCCGTGATTTCCGCCTTACATATTGCCTACAACAACAGATCTCTCGATCAGGAGCCCAAAGAAGCAACGGGTTTTGCACCGTAGGGTTTTGTTCATCCTCTCTCGCGAAGGATTGCCGCAACCTCACACCACTCCACCGCGCCGGCCTCCTCCACCGCAAGTCTGTCCAGCTTGCCGTACACATCTGTCCGTGGTGAACTACCATCGTCCTCCATGTCTGCGTCACAATCCCCGGTGGCCTCTGCGGATCAATCTGCTATCATCGTGGTAATAATGATATCTCTCTGTAATTACATCCTATTCACGATTTCACATCTACAAGGCAACATAGTCGCTAGAGGGGATCCAACAAAGTGAATCAACATGCCCTGTGTTACCCCGGAAAGTTACAGAGGTGCTGTGTGTGACTTAGGAAATTCTTTGGGCAACATCCACCTGATTACTAGAGAGAATAGTCACGCAAGTTAATCTCAAAAAGTTGACTGAGCAATTAAACAAAGAAATAGATACTGAAATTTAGTTGGAAAGGATGTCCTGATACCACTATGTTAAGTAAACATAAGCAGATATGTGCATACAGTTCTGATGTTCTCCCTCCGTCCCAAAATATAAGATCGATTTTCAAGCTAACAAAACATAGGGGCTGAATGTGTACGGCGTGATAATAATATATGCTTTAGTTTTCAGGAAAACATCGACAAGGGAGCCAAGGACGAGCATACACAAAATATGCAGATTGAAGGCATGATAACCAAAGACGAGGATATGAACACCGAGTCAACAAAGCATATAGAAGAACAAGGCATCATGGATGATACAGAAAATATGCAGATTCATGAGGTGATATCCTAACACAAGCATACAAACCCCAAGTCGACAAAGGCGGTTTTTAATTTCACATGTCATTATTATTCTTATTCAGGGGGGACAAAACAATATGTAATTTATAGTATAATAATATCATACCTACAATTCTTTACTCACCTTCATAATATTTGCTCTTTTATAAGTATTGGAGAATATTATCTTATTGTGTGTTTCAGTTACTAAGCGAGGAAGAACCAATAAGTACCGGATAATATTATATTATGTGTGTTTCAGTTACGAAGCGAGGAAGAATCAAATGGAATAGACGACGACGATGAAGTAGAGAAAAAGAATAGCACACAGGCCACAGATTGTGAAGTGACAAAGGCATGCTTCCGTTTCAACTATCCCAAATAGTTCTAATTCTAATTATATTATATCCTACATAGGGATTATTCTTTGTAATTGTGCTCTCAGGAATTAACCGTCAAGGAAACAAGTGAACAAATGCAGTCAGCTCGGGATGAGGAATTAGCACAAACATTTGGCACCGAAGGGGCAGACACTATAGGGGACACGCTGACAGAATCAAATGGAACAGCCGACAAAGAAGTGGAGAAAAAGCAGAGCACGCAGTCCAGTGATTCCGAAGACTCCGAAGTGACAGAGGCATCTTTTCTTTTCCAACTATGTCCCAAATAGGTCTAATTTTAAGTATATTATATCCTGCATACCCATTATTCTTTGTAATGTTGCTTCCAGGAATTAACCTTCAATGAAACAAGTGAACAAATGGAGGCAGCTGAGGACAAAGAATTAGCACAAACGTCTGGCATGGAAGGGGCACAAACAGGGAAGCCTATCCGACTGCATAACAAACCTAAGAAGGCACAAGACTACGTGGTGGCTCCAGAAGGCACGGACAAATCCTTCTATGCCCTGCTTTTGCTACATTTATTTTCTTCGTTATTAATAAATGTTGTTACTTACATCATGATAGATTACGCCTGCACCGGCGATGATTGGTCCGTGATTGAAAATATAATGTCTGAACCAAACGATAAAAGAAATTTAGTGAGCATCGACGACTCACATCTCCAAAGAAAACAGTTAGAACGTCTATTACTCCCCGGAGAATTTGTTGGCGACGAAGTAAGTATATGTAGCTTTCTGACAAGACGATGCTATTTTAACATGAGTTTCTGTTCTCTCCTATAACCAAGGTGTGCACTTGATATTGCAGATCATAGACGCATACATACATTGCATAAGTGCTAAAGAGCATCTACATATGAGGTCAGGTGGAAGTGTGTTCTTAGAGAATGCATGCATCTCTAAGATGATAAAGGAATTTAGCTCTATACGGGATGACGCACCAAGATGGGTATTAAACAGAGCTATAACTTATTTGGAACATGATATGGTGAGTCTCAGTTCCATACATATTACTATGAATTCAATCAAGGACGAATGTTTGTATAGATGGGACCTAAACTAACAAAAACCCTATTTTCAGATATTCGTTCCAGTTAACATTGAAGACTTCCATTGGTACTTAGCAGTTATAAATACCGTGAAACGATGTATCCAGGTGCTCGACTCGCTAGGCCTAGGAATGAGCCGCAAAGACCTCACCGCTATGGTTAGTCATTAGTCCCACTACACCATCTTTTGATAAGACGATTTCTGTTATTCTTCGGTTGTGATGCTAATACATTGTCATTTATTCATGCAACAGCTCAAAGGACTGGAAAATGTATTCCAATATGCATCGCTTCAAATGGAACTAAAATCTGATAAGTGGAAAGACTTAAACATCTCAGCATGGCCAAGGGAAGAGTGTATTAAGAGCAGATTGCAAAGAGATGGGTATACCTTGGCTCAAAGCAATCGACATTATGTGTTTTTTTGTATTTCCCCATTAGTTGCATCACAAAAGAAGTTTCTGCACAATTAAGAATAAAGTATGCATATGTCAAAGTATACAAGCTGAAAGTATACAGATATGCACCGATTTGACGGGGACGAGCAGGCGGCGGGGTCGGAGAGACTAACCTGGACCCGGACGAGCGAGGAGAAGCATAGGGAGGGTCCCGAGCAGCAGCACAGCACGCGGAGGTCATCGTGGTCATCCTAATCAAGATGGAGGTCGCGAGCAGCAACTGCTCCTGCTCCTGACCGAAACGAACAGGGAAATCAAGATGGGGTCGGAGAGCAGAGCATCCGGATCGAGGGGAGAAGAAGAGTTCGAACCGGACCTTCATGGCGTCCCGAGCAGGGGGGGAGGGAAGTTCGTGGCGCGGCGAGTGCATCAGCACGAGGGAAGGCCCCGGCGTCGCCGGCGAGCATGCCGAGCTCGAGCGCCCCGCCGTCGCCAGGAGGAGGGAGGGCCCCGGCGTCACCGGATAGGAAGAAGGGGCGGGCAGAGCAGGGGCCTGCTCGTCCGCCGGCGGTGCTGACGAAGGGGAGGGGCGGGGCAGAGCAGGGGCCTGCGCGTCCGCCGGCGTTGCTGGCGAAGGGGAGGGGCGGGGCAGAGCAGGGGCCTGCGCGTCCGCCGGCGTTGCTGACGAAGGGGAGGGGCGGCCACCAGAGAGCTCCGGCTGTGGATGGGGGATCGCGTTGTAGATTAGGAGGAGGGAGGGAGGGGATTTTTTTTCAAAAGTATGACTAAATTTATAACAAATTTGAAAATTATACGGCGAAATGAAAAAATACCGAAAATATGACCCCGTCGGCCTGCGGTGGGCCGAAAGGGGCCCTGTCGGCCAGCAGTAGGCCGAGCGCAGCCTGTCGGCCACCAGTAGGCCGACTGGTGGGCTGTCGGCCACCAGCAGGCCGAAAGGTGGCTGTCGGCCACCAGCAGGCCGAAAGGGGGCTGTCGGCCGCTCGCCCGTTTTCTTCTTCCTCTCGCTCTCTCTCTCTCTCGTTCCTGGTCGCTGGCAGCTCTCTCTCTCTCTCATTTCCTCTCTATACTCTCCCCCCTCACCGATCTACTCATTCTTCCACCGATTTTCTGTTCCAAGCCGCAGAATCAATAGATCATAGCATTCTCCAGCGTCCTACGGTCATTTTTTTTGCAATGGGATAGTTATTTGTGCGTAAGTGAGGAGGAGCCATGGTGGGGTGGAGGAGGTGAGGAGGTGGTGGGGTGGAGGAGGTGTGGCTGGCGAGGCGGTGGTGGTGTGGAGAGGAAGAAGAAGGGGACACACGCGTCGAAGGTATATTTTTGTTCGTGTAGTTAGTGTAGTTTTATTGTACAGTTTATTTAGTGTACATAGTAATTTTAGGGGATAGTTAGTGTAGCCGGTAATAATTTTGTATGTGTTGTAGAGTTTATTTAGTGTACATAGTAATTTTAGCGGATAGTTAGTGTAGCCGGTAATAATTTTGTTCGTTGCGATTAATGAAAGGTGGCAATGTCTGACAGGTGAAAATGTCAGAATCAGTAAATTTGACTGTTTACTACGGCCCTGGTAATGTTCGATATAATGAGTTGGGGGTTGATCTTAGCGAGTTTAAAAATGGCGTCATGACACTTTCACACCCGGACATACTGGACATTAGACAGTTGAAGCATTGGTTGACTACTAGTTTTGGGCTAGATCCTGAAGTATGTTCCGTCAGTATTCATGCACTGTGGACAAAATCCTGTAAAAATGTTAAGTGGGAGTTGATGCCGATAGATAGGAGCCAGCATTGGGTGACCCTGTTAAGTCGTTGCCGAGACCGAAGAATCCACCCATATGCCCTAGTGCAACCAGTGGCGAAGGAGGAGAATACGGTACAACTTCACGTGGGGTATGAACCAGGCCAGGGTAGTCAAGTGGCTAACGAGAATTATTTATCCGGGTCACAGCCACCGGATGTGGATGCTAGCCAAGCCGAGAAAGAGTCAGACTACATGTCACACAATGTTTGTGGTCATGATACTGGGCAGAGTATTCAGTCAAAAATATTAGCTGGTTCTGGTGTTGCTGATGGGGATGAGGAAGGCGATGAAATGCAGAGGGTGATGGAGGAAGATGACGAGGATGGATTTGCGGAGGATCTGGATTCTGAAAATTCCGAGGATGAAGTGGAGGTACCGATTCCTTTTGCATGGGATCAGGACATATCCACCGGCCTTACTGTCAACGATAGCCATGAGACTCCATGGCAATATAATCTGAACCAAGTCCAGATAGGGGCTATGTTTGATACAAAGAAAAAATTGAAGTATGCGGTGATAAAGTGGGCTATGTCTACGCAGAGGGTTTTCCGGACACACATATCGAGTCCAACAAACTATACCGTGAAGTGTGTTGAAGCAGGTTGTCCTGGGAAGGTGCACGGGCACGTGCCGAAGTATGACATCCACTGGCTTGTCACCAATGTGGTCCCACATAATTGTGTGAGGAAAAACCTGTTGGTTAGTCATCCAAACCTGACTTCAACTCTCATTGCGCAACTCATGTATACTGAGATAGTGGAGAAGAAAGATATGGAAGCAAAACACATCCAGAGAGCAGTGAAGGTCAGATGGAATTATGACATTCCATATGGGAAGGCTTGGAGGGCTAAGCAGAAGGCTATGGAGGAAAGGTTTGGGACGTTCTTCGACTCATATGATAATGTTGTCCGTCTCCTTGACATACTGAAGGAGAGAAATCCCGACACTTATGTTAACATACAACACACGAGGTTGGACATTATACCAGATCACAAGGTGTTGAAACGAGTATTCTTCTCTTTCGCTATGTGCATCGAAGCTTTCCGGCATTGTCCTCCTGTGATGTTTGTGGATGGTACATTCCTGACTGGTCAGTACAAAGGGCAAATCCTGACTGCTATTGGTGTGGACGGGAACAATCAAATCATCCCACTAGCCATGGCATTTGTGGAGGGTGAGAACTTTCCGAGCTGGGTATGGTTCTTCCGGCAAGTTAAAATTGCGATCGTGAAGGACCGACCAAACGTGTGTGTCATTCATGACAGACATCCTGGTATATTGAAGGCCGTGAAGACACTAAGGAATCCAACTGCTGACGAACCAACACCTTGGAAGGACTTGCAGAGCCGGTGGTGCATGCGCCATCTTGGGGCTAATTTTTTCTCACAGTTCAAGAACAAGCGGTTGATGAACTTGTTTAAAAAATTATGCAAGCAGAACCAGCAGCGTAAATACCATTTTATTTGGTCAAAACTTGATGAGTTCACTAAGAAACAGGTCCGCGCGAGGAAGAAAATGGAAGCAGATCAGGTTAAATTAGCAACACTCATGGCGGAGCTAGAGGAGCCAGTAGGTCTTTGTGACTTGCCAGCAATTGACCCTCCTAATACCAAGAGAAAGAAGGGCAGGGCAATAAAGAATTTTTCTGAGTGGATAGAGAAAGAGCCTCCAGTGAATTGGTCTTTGCTGCATGATACCCATGGAGCTAGGTATGGCCACATGACAACCAATCTTGCAGAGGTGTATAACTTTGTACTCAGAGGGAATAGAGCATTGCCACTGACAGCTATTGTGGAGGGTGTATTCCATGGCACTTTGAGATATTTTAGAGAAAGGCACGAGTTAGCAAAGAAGCATATTGCAGTTAATCAGAACACACCTTATTGTAGCCGTGTCATGGAGTACATGGCTCAGAAGATAAAGAAAGCAAAAAAGCACACTGTCACACTCATAGGTAATCAGGAAAGGAGGTATGAGGTTCAGCTTCCTACTGATGGTTTTGGTTCTGCAAATAAGGTGAAGACGCATGAGGTTAAAATTGGAACGGAAATTTATCCAACTTGTGAGTGTACATGCAACAAACCGCAGTTGTTGCACCTGCCTTGCTCACATGTGTTGGCTGCCTGTGGCCAGATTGAGTTGGACGCTATCTCCTTCGTGTCTCCGTACTATTCAAAAGAGGCAGTACTCAATGTCTGGACAGGTGAGATGACGGGGTTTAGAGTCGTCAGCAATTTCAACAAGGTAAACGATGGTGAGAGAGTATACATCCCGGATCCAGGACTTCGGCGAACAAGCAGGGGCAGACGCAAGGTAAAGCGCATCCGAAACGATATGGACCAATCTGAAGCTGGTGGAGCAACCAGACAATGTTTGCTATGCGCGGCTTATGGGCATAGGATGAAATATTGTCCCGACCTGAACAAAGACGGTGCTTCCACATCGACGAGTGCTTCCACATCGACGACTGCGACAACAGTAGCAAGAGGTGGTCGTGGCAGTCATGGTGGTCGTGGAAGTCGAGGCCGAAGGGGCGGACAAGGAAGAAATAACTTAGAAGCTATATAATGTGTCGCACTATGTTTTAATTTGTAATATGACGGACTATGTTTTATTCTGTAATATGTGTGGTCTATGTTTTAATGTGTAATATGACGGACTATGTTTTATTCTGTAATATGTGTGGACTATGTTTTAATGTGTAATATGACGGACTATGTTTTATTCTGTAATATGTCTGGACGATGTTATAATTTGTAATATGTCTGGACTATGTTTTAATTTGTAATATGCCTGGGCTATGTTTTAATTGCAGATATGGCTTCGTATCCGTTGCTTAATGGGAATATCGATAGAGGGCACCGGGCCGCAGATATGGAAGCGGGCAAGAACTTAGACGTGTTGATCACTCGCACCCCAAAGCGTAACTGGATGATACACCCTTTATGGGTTGATAGGTATGTGTCGGTATAATGACTTACTATGTTTGACATCCTTTTGATAGCCGCTAACTGTAAGCTACATTCTATTTATTTTGTAGGTTAAATTGGGCTGGACTTCTACCCTTGGCACGGCTGGTTGAGGGTACATTGGATGAGTGGGTTGATCATCCGGAATTGGATGAGGCAGGTGAACCAATGCAGTTACAGAAGAAGCAAGTTACACGCTTCTCTTACGACATGTCACTCCTTACCTGCTTAGTAGATAGATGGAGACCAGAGACACATACGTTTCACTTTCCCTGGGGAGAGATGGCGCCTACATTACAGGATGTGTCTTACTTTTTTTGGATTACCTCTGGCCGGTGCTGCCATAGGTCCTTTAGAGCCAGAACCTGGTTGGCTAGCATCGATTCGTCGCCGTTTTCTGGATGCGGTGCCAACTACTACGGTGCTAGGCAACGATCGTCACGGGCCTCTTTTTAGGTGGTACAGCCAGTTTCAGATTGTCTCCTTAGGATATCCCAATGTTGAGTTGTCAGAGGCACAGATTGACCGATCCCTAGAGGCATATATTATGTGGTTGTTCGGCAAGACGATGTTCACGGAAAACCACGTGACCACTGTCGATGCACGACTCATCGGTATTGCACGAGAGATAGCTGATGCACGTTGCCCGGGGGACATTGTGCAGAGGAGTTTTGGTTCTGCTGTGTTAGCGGCTACGTACAGAGGCCTGTGCAAAGCTTGCCAGTTGAAGTCTAGAAAATCAGGTCTTCTTGGATGTCCACTATTGTTGCAGCTTTGGTCATATGAGAGATTCCCTATTGGTCGACCCTATGTCAGCGTTGAAAAATCTTTTGGTAATGAGGACATGGCTGGGACTTACGTGCCTTCTATCGGCGACTTGCCTACTATGGGATCTGTTTGGACACGGAGAGAGGTATTTTCATAATTTGTAACAATATGAATTACTAATGTTTATTTCTCGCTATTCAATAGTATTACTAATGTTTGTTGTCAAATACAGAGACAGTTTGCGCATAGCCAGGTGAGGGGCTGCTACCCCTCCTTCACGGCGCAGTTTGACAGTTTGCACGAGGATCAAGTTATCTGGGAGCCATACTCCGATCGTGCTATTTCCTCCAGATGTGCAGATGGGATTTCTGGAATGTGCACTAGAGATCGGCATTATTGGATGACCAAGGTCAGGTTGGTGTTCGACGTGACGGTTGAGGAGATGGCTATTCATAGGGTGATGAGACAGTTCGGTCGATGCCAAGAGCCTGACATTCCTGTTATTCCACACTTACCAGATCACGTGCACAAGTAAGTAATACTACTTTAGTTGTCCTGTCTGCATTCAGAATATAACTAATCATGTAACGTGCATTTCAATCTCAGGTGCACTCACTCAGGAGGAAACAAGTCCCAGGATTCTTGGCTTCGTGACATTAGCCCTTACGTGGACGAATGGACTACTGCGCCGACAAATATCTGGGATGAAGTTCGGCCCTTTGACTGGGACAAGTTCGGGTTGTATCTGCAGCGTTACCGGCATAGCACGAGGATCTACTTGGTTCCATCATCAGCTCCTGATCAGATCGAAGCCCCTCTCACCAGCGATCTGTTCCCAACTGCCTCTGTTGTCGGAACCAGACACCACGCGGTACGTGCTATGTTTCTCACATGTTAAGTTTTTTCTTAACCTGAACATATACAATTGGTTAACTATTCGTGTTGTCTGCCATACAACGATGATCTAATTGGTTAACTCTCCGTGTACAGGGTGACTTGGCATGCGAGGTGCTAGATGAGGTTTCCTCTTTAATGCAACGCTTTGAGAGAGGAGATAATATCCCACCGCGAGAGCACGTCTCATGGTTGAGGGGTCTTCATGAGAAGGTACGCGGGATTTACGCAGCTGTTACATGTAGACGATCTTCGGATGTTGCTATTCCTCGTCCAGCACATCGTCCTTCACAACCAGGGAGCTCTTCCTGGCAGCAGACACCTCCTTCACAACCAGGGAGCTCTTCCTGGCAACAGACACCTCCTTCACAACCAGGGAGCTCTTCCTGGCAACAGACACCTCCTTCACAACCAATGAGCTCTTCATGGCAGCAGATACCTCCTTCACAACCAGGGAGCTCTTTCTGGCATAATCAGATGGACCTAGGTAACACTACTTTGTACATTCTTTTAAACATTCTAGGTTCGCAAATCAATTTTACATGTTTTACTTTACCGCAGTCGGCAGCCAGTCGCAACCGTTCATGCAGTCTAATGTCCAGTCACCGATGTTTACTGGTGCTGGTTCGTTCTTTGCCGGCGACGGCGACGACGATGACCGAGCTGCAAACACCTATGATTTCTCGGAGACAGTTCTTGCCACTCCACCACCACCATACACGCAGGAGACACAGACACAGACAGACGAGGCGGCCTATGGTCGTGGTCATCGTGAGACTCGTCCACCGCGTGAGCGCTTATCGCCTTCCGGTCCTCGTCCGAGGAAGCCGAAGATTCGTCACCGTCCGTAGCAGTGATATGGTTATCTATGTATGAGACATGACTATCTAATTATGTATGAGACGTATGTCTATTTTATGTATGTGACAAATTACTATCTACTTATGTATGAGACGTATTCATGTTTTATTTCAGTGGTCAATTGGTCTAGAGAGATAACACTTCTACTGCGAACTAAATGCATCCAACGCCGCGCTTTACATAAAACATAATGCCCACAAAACAAGACAATACACAACGATAATATATGTCTAAACGGTACGAGATACATTTCCAACCAGACTACAACAGATAATTAAGATGCATCGAAAATAACATGCATAAAATAAGATACATAAAAATTAAGATACAACTTGCTGCGAATTTTAAGATACGACTTGCTGCAATGCGAACGTTACGATACAATAACATAAATCTACTGAGTCCAACGGGGATATTTTCCTTTTCCATCACCAGCTTCTTCTGCTGCCTTGGCTGCACGAGCCCTTTCTTTCTTCATCTGCCTCTCAGCCTCACGGGCCTCCTGTCGCTGTCGTTGAACCTCCGCCAGTCGAAGTCCCTCTTCTCGGTTTTTCTTCTTCATCTCATCAAGAAAAGCCCTCTGCTTCACACAGTACTCTTGCCACTCTCTATCCTGCTCTGCTTTCTCATCTGCTGCCGCCTTCGCGCGACGCTCTTCCGCGTCCAAGCTTGCCCATGCACGACGACCTCTTTCACGAATCTTGGTCACCGCCCAGTCCGGTTTTTTCGTGTCAATCCAACGATAGTACATGCACAGAGGCGGAGGAGACTACAACAAAAATAGAAATAGAAATATCAAATCAACAATAATATCCACAACGTGTTTATTCTTGCTGACTGAACCATACCGGAGGCCTGATGTACGGTGAAATAGCAACGGGTGGATCTTCCTCATAATTGGCGCACATGAAAAACTTCATGCCCAACCAATCTGAAAAATCCGTCACCTCCTTCACCTTGCAGAGATCGCCACACCAACAACGAAGTACTTCCACCCCCCGAGGCAAAGTCGCACTCTTCATTTTCGTAGGCCTAATGTTTTGATCCGAGCAAGGCAAACTCATAATGACTAGCGCGTTGGTGTTTTGAAGTGCGGCTGGACGATGGAGAAGAGAGTGAGAAAGAGCAAGCAGTGTGGGCAGAAGCAAAGAGAAGAGCGTGAGAGAGCAGGCAACGGCATCTTGTATATAAAGATGAGGAGCACTGTGTTGTCGGTAGAAGAAAATAAAACACGCGCGTCCGCCGCAGCAACAGCACCGCACCGCACCGCAGACAGGCAGGAATCAGACAAAGTAGACAACAGGAATCAGACAAAGCAAACAAAGCAGACACCCGCTCGGCCGAATCTTTGCCTAAAAATCAGCGCCGTTTGCATAAAAATCAGCGCCGTCACTACAGTCTGCCAATCACTACAGTGTGTGCATCGGAATCAGCGTCTGCGCATGGGAAAAGCAAAGGAAAAGCGAGCTAGCTGAGGGAGAAGCCGTCGGTGGCAATTGGTTTAGAGAGATAACACTTGTACTGCGAACTAAATGCATCCAACTGAAATTAAACATTACCACTGAATTAAACAGTACAACTGAAATAAACAGTACAACTGAAATATACACTACAACTGAATTAAACACTACAACTGAAAATAAACAGTACTACATAAAACAATACTACATTAATGCATCATCCTTCTCTTCCGTCGATGCAGATCTCTTGCCCTTTGTCGAAGTAGAACTCTTGGCCTTCGATGATGCGGTAGTCTTGACCTTGGTGCTCGGCATGAAGACGTCCTCTTCGTCCTCCGTCGATGCAGATCTCTTGCCCTTCGTCGATGTAGAGCTCTTGCCCTTCGACGATGCGGTAGTCTTGACCTTGGTGCTCGGCATGAAGAGGTCGTCTTCGTCCTCACTGTCTGCTGACCATAAATCTGAATTATTCCTCGCAAGCCTGATGTAAGATTCACTCTTATGCAGTTTGACCTTCTGCCATCTGCCATGCAACCTGAGAAGTTCTTTCCGTATCTCCTCAAATGTCCTGGGAGGCCACCCACTCCTAGCTAATGAGTGAGCCAACTCATTCATTATGGTGTCACTACTGATGAGTTCCTCCCATGGAACTACTCTATCATCCATCTTGAAATTGGCGGCTAGTTTGAGAAGACGATCAGACATACTAGAGTGAAAACTACGATCAAAAGGATAATGAGGATGAGACATCTCCACGAAAGGATGGCGGGAGCGAAAGGCGTGAGAGAAAGGGGGACGGAAGGGCCTGCTCACCCACCTTACTGCGGATGTGGTTATATAGGTTGTTCACAAGAGAAGATGGCGGGAGAGAAAGGCGGGAAAGAAAATGGCGGGAGAGAATGGCGGGAGAAAAAGTGGCGGGAGAGTATGGCGGGAAAGAAAATGGCGGGAAAAGAAAATGGGGGGATAGTAGGGCGAGAAAGTACGATCACTGTGGCAGATGACTTCGGCGAAGGAAATACCAAAAAATGTACTATTTCTGAAAAAAATTCAAGAAAACTTTTGGGCAGGCTATCTACGGGCCTATCGGCCTCTGGTAGGCCGACAGCCACCTTTCGGCCTGCTGGTGGCCGACAGCCCACCAGTCGGCCTACTGGTGGCCGACAGGCTGCGCTCGGCCCACTGTTGGCCGACAGGGCCCCTTTCGGCCCACCGCAGGCCGACGGGGTCATATTTTCGGTATTTTTTCATTTCGCCGTATAATTTTCAAATTTGTTATAAATTTAGTCATACTTTTGAAAAAAAACCGACGGAGGGAGGGAAGAATGGGGGAGAGAGAAGTGTGAGGGGCGGTGGAAGGTTGACTGAGATTTATTTTTAATCTCTATACTACATTACTACTATGTAATACTAAGGCAGTGATCCCCTGGGTGATTGTAAGTGAGTGCGGCATTTTTTGTGAGTGAGTGCGGCATTGTCCAAACAAAATAAAAACATCTTCTAAAAAAACCATTATATTTCAAAGGGCATGGCCGGTTCACATGCTGCGTGGGTGAGATTTTTGTTTTCATCACGGCTTGTTACAGTCATGATCATTTGATGATTTTAAAAAATAATATGAATCCCTATAAAAATGATAAAAATTTATTGAGTATATTTAAGTTTTGTAATCATGCAGGTCATCTTGTGGTCTGTGGATGATAAATTTTATGGAGTACTTCACAGGAGATATTTTGTCTGACATTCCTACACATGTATTTTTCACTGTGTATCATTATACTTATTCTATGTTGTATCACTATTTAACTCTTATTACTACTTTAATAGGAACATATGACAGATTTTAGAACAAAACTAGCTGTCATTTTAGTGGACTCAGAATTGAATGATGATAATATAAGAAATCGAGACATGGAAGATGACGAAAACAACACAGATCCCACGGAATGTATGATTTTGGATAGACCCCCTGAGAATTTCAAAACATCAAATACATCAGGAGAAGTTGAGCTCATCTCGCAGTCATTTATCCTTTCACCGTCTGTCAATCCTACAAACGATGATTTAATAGATGAACTTTGCTTGTTCATCAGTATGGTTGATGATGTCGCTCTACTAGAGCAAGCCATATTTTTTAGTTCATTTTGTATTCCAACTAGTAAGCGTGCACGTGCAACGCACGTTCGACAATGCAATTTATTTTTGAATTTCACCTATGCTTAATTAGTTTTATTTTTGTGGTTGTTTGTTCGTCTACACCTTTTTTTTCAAATAGGTAAAGAAAAAAATGGAAATGTCATATGTGCTATTCTCAATATTCTCAAAAATAAAAATGAAAAAGAGTTTGTAATTAATAACCATCAGCTGGGATGATAAGTGTAATATTATGCAAAATTATTTGTTTGAGACAAACTAGTAAGCGTGCACGTGCAACGCACGTTTTGATTAATACCCATAAGTTAGAACCGATCCAATTGGATATACAACAAAACTATCCAAATTAAATGCATGCGCATACACACAACCAACACTATTAGTAATGAAAAAGGGTTTCCCCCCAGAAATGCAATTCGGCTCCCAAGAGCACGTGCTCCTGTCTATGGAAAATGATTTTTGAAATGTCAAAAAAATTAGGACAAAATTTTTTGGTGATCTTTGTCACATACAAATGCTACATGTAAATTTCGAGGCAAAAAGGTTAAGCATTTTGGCCTGCGCAAAAAAAAACAAATCAAAGACAAAATGTCACCACAAAATGACAACCCAAATTTGTTTTTTTCACCGACGAAACACCGCTGCTCCGTTTCGCATGAAATTTGTCAAGCATGCTTGCGACACCAACACGATCATCTACAAATTTTTTCAGAATTTTTTTAAAACATTTTCTACCTTTTTTGCGGTTACTGTTCATCCGGGTGCATTTGCACCCGGGAGCCAAAACGCCGGCCCCGGTTTCCCCCGCTTTATATTATAAAGCAACCATCACTTACATCCAAGCCACCGATACAAACGCACAACACACACACACCCAAGACGAGATACAAGGATGCCGGACATCGACACACAACCTCAACGACTATCAAGCACCTACAAGATGTGCAAAAAATAACCGCTTAGAGCCGACGGAGACCACCATCAAGATGAGCGATCGTCCGGAAAGATGTGCGACGGACCACGCCGGACCGAGGACTCCAAGACGATGCCTCCAAGAAGGGTACGACCACGGAATGTCGCCACCATCCGATCCGAAGATCAAGTTTTCACCCGGAGCTAGACGGAGGGAGAGGGAGCACCACGACGGAGCCTGCAGGAAGGAACACGACGTCTGCAGACGCCATCACCGTCGGTCCGTGCACGGACTGGACAAGTGATGTACCCGGTGCTTCAACCCCTCTGTCGCATCCCCTATCCGCCAACCACCCGCAACCATGCCGCCCGAGCGACCATGGTTGCCCGCCCGCGTACGAGCCGCGCAGACCGCCCACGACCAAGGCGCCTCCCACCGCCAGGACCACCGACCTGCCACCAGACCACCGCGAGAGCCACCAAAGGACACGACTTTGACCAGATCCACGCCCCCAACCACCTCTGAAACCGCCGGCGGTCACCCTGCCTCGAGAAGAACCGCGACCAAACGCCGGCCGGGGGAAGGGGGAGGGGGAGGAGCGGCACATGGCCAAGACCGACATCCCTGTGCCGGCAACGGGGCACACGACGGCACACCCGTCCCCCTACCAGCCTCCCTCCCCCGAAACCACCATGTTTCGCCCCCGAAGCCGAAGGTCCAGACCAGCCGGAGCGCACCGACCGCCGCCCGATGCCGAAGAGGAGGGATGGCAGATCTGTCGCCGCCGCAGCCATGGGAGGCCACCAGGGACGTCTTCCCGCGCCGAGCGCCGCCGTCTAGCCGCAAGGGCCCGACTGGGCGGGGACGCCCACCTCCACCGCAGCCGCGCCTCCCCCTCCCCCCACCACCACCAGGGAGCCATGGCAAGAGGGGTTGCCCGCGACCCGCAACGCCAGAGGCGGCTCAGAGGTGCTGTCGGGAAGCTGCCGCCGCCATCACCACCCTCCGGCCTGCACCACCGCCATGCCGCCCGTCACACCGATGCCACGCCACCGTCGTCGGCCCACGCCGGAGCGCCGCCGCGCCCGATATCGAGCGCCGTGTCCCGGCACGTGAGATCCGGCCCGGGCCGTACCCCCCACGCGAGGAGACGAAGAGGCCCTGCCGCCGCCGGCGACGGCCGGGCTTCGCCCACTCGCGCCTCCTTGCAGCGGCGAGGGAGGGGGGAGAGGAGGAGGGGAGGGGAGGCGGCGGCGCTAGGGTTAGCCTCTCGGACGCTCGCGGGAGCGTCGCGGGAGGAGGGGGGATTGGACTCTCCCAATCAACACTATTCACCCATACGTCCTGCTCTTTTCATCGTATGTGTGATTGTTGTGCAAAGAGCATTTGTTACATTTTTCTGCCAACTCAACCTTCCAACCTTGGCTCAAAAATTGGAAGAGAAAAAACAAAACTACAAAAGCAAGAACCGGGGCTTAAAGACCTAAGTGCCCAGAGGATTCGTTCTATTCAACTCACTAACCTGACACATACGACAAAGAATCATCTTGCAAGAACCAGAGATAAAAAAAAAGCATATGATCTTGATGAGATTAGTAAAATTCAGAAGGATCGAACATAACTGTAATGCTATGAAAAATTCCACCCCATACAAAGTAGGGAAAATATGTCTTAATATGTAACATTCTCCAAGATAACTCATGAGCCTCACCAGAACAAATCTTATAGAATGAATATCACATCTTTGTAGTGAACCGATATAGCAGTTACATTCAGATTCATAACTTAGAAATAAAATGTACAATAGAATATATGAATGGCACATGAACTCCATATGTATTTATCTTTAATTTAGAATTTGGATACTATGCAACAGATGTGTGGAAACTTAAATGAAAATAGACAAACTTAACTGATGGGTCGTAAATCAAATAAGGATATCTATTGAAATTAAAGAGAAACTGCTACTCAGATATAATAAATTAGTTACGACATTGGTACTGTTCATTGCCAATACTTATGAAAAAACATTGTCACCTGATCGTCTTCAGTCGCAGGCTTGCCGCCCCACTGTCAGGCTAGAGAAGTGGTATGCAGCAGAGCAGGGGTGTGGGCAAGGTGCAATGCCGGATCATTTACGACGGCGTGATGGTGATGCTGGGACGGCTGCGGGCGTGACCAACAGAGTGGCGTGGGACGGAAGCCCCGACTAACATCCGTGTGTGAGGCTCTGAGCTACCAAGAGTTCTGGGGCAAGTGTAGGTGTTCCCTTAATTTAGAGTCTCCATAGCAAACTCTGCTAAGAAATATGGGAAAGCATTGAAATGAAAATATGCTAAGGTAATTATGTAGAGAGAAAGGGAAACGACTGATTGGTTGCTTCCCAATCTTCCCTAATAACACCAAATTGACACAAAAAGTACTACTATATGAAGGAAATTTTTATACCTGCATTATCCACACTGCATCCTTGTTACCTCTTGACCTTGCTTCATTGATAGAAGGACCAAGTGATAAAATATATGCCGGTTTCATTGTTACTGCTTTCTTTAGGGCTGAATTCCTCTCTCATTTTGTCGGTGCAGAATTCTCATTTGACATGTCAACTGAAAGAAATAACCAAGTGTCCATATATTGTTTCCAATACCATCAACTGCAGTGAATGAAGACATCAAGTGAGAAACCACATAATCCAGACATCTAGTCTAAATGCCTTAGCCTCATGAGGTTCCATGGGTGGGACTTACTCAACATTCAGTCACACCATCATACACACTTGGAGATCAATTCTGAAAACTGAATAAAATGCCAAAGATGAAACAGAATACTTTCAAACTACGAGTATCACAATTACGAATTCAATCAGGAAGCAAGCTATACCAAAGAAATCCAATTAATCTAGTCCAATGTAAGTGCTTCCAATCTAATATTCCTAGTAGCAGCAAGCCATGTTGTAAGTAGGGAATTTTGATACAACTACGTATATCCAAGTGTTGCAAACAGGAGTTTACATGTCAGGAGCAGGAAAGTTAGTAGCAAGAAAAATCACGTCAGATAGAACAGTTGAACAAAACACAGATTTTGCCACATTATTACATAGACCTTCATTCTCTTTTTGCTGGTTCTTAACCTAGTGTCATCACGCCTCTGGAATCAAGACTATCAACTATATCTATGAATGAGGGCATTTCTTTCGTGAGACATATTTGTACATAAGACTTACTACAAATACATCTGACAGACTATGTGAAATATGTCAACATAAGGAGTTCAAAGTAAGCTTTGTATTGTAAGATGTAAGATTAATATCTTCGAGATGAGTGAATGCCATGGAGAATTTGCAAAGAAGCGAACCTTCGTTCGATCAAGACTGTAAATGTCGAGAAAATAAGATCTGGACGAAGACAGAGGACAAAGTGTGGGATGCGGTGGGCGACGCGTGTGTCATGGAGGCGACCCTCTTCCTAGCCGCCTCTCCAGACTTCATAGCCTGCTGCACCCCCGCGGCACTCCATAGGCTGCCCTCCGTCTCGCACTCCAAGCCTTCAATGGCGCGGCACGCCGGAAGCGGGAGGAACGCGTCGCCTTCACGCAAACGCCCTCCGCCGCGCAGCCGCCACGACACCGTCGCGCCCGCGCCACAAGGGCCGCCATGCGTAGCTCCGCCGCCGTGGCCCTCACCCAGCGCCGCGTCCGTGGCCGCCCGCTGCGTCCCGGTCCGCCACCGCTGGTCGAGGGAGGAGAGGGACCTGGCCCCCGCTGACGCAGGCCGAGCACGCCGGTTCCGCGCCGCTGCTGCTCGAGGGAGGAGACGCAGGCCGAGCGGCGCGCGGCATGCTGCGGGCGGCACGAGGCCGGGGGCGCGGCGGCTCCTGCTCCCTTGGCGGCATGACGGCGACGGGGAGGGGGCGCGGGGATCGTGTGTTAGTTTCAAGCAAGTGCGTGATTACAGGAGATGCATTAAATGATTATCTGACGTGAGTAATTTTCATCGCATTTTTTTTCGTGCCTTGCGTGATTACGGGGGATGCATTTTGCGGGCGCGAAGTTTCCTCTGCGGTGGAGTTTTTTCAGTCAATCTAAATTACTAAGTACACACAAGAAAAGAATTAGATTAAGGCAAACCGTTAGATTAGGTTTAGTGGGTCTAATCTTATGGTGATAATGGGTCCGTGTACATTTTGTGGGGTGTGTTTAGAGAAGTTCTTGTTTGATCTTTTTTTAGTAGTAGAGATACTCTGATAAATATTTTCAGTCGATGTTTAGATCATACGCAGTGTTGTGGAAATCCCACCAGTACAAGGCTCAAATCATCAAATATCATCTAATCCAACACATGTATAAAATCAGGTAGTCCATTTGTACCAGCAAAGGTGGACAACTTGTTCCTCTGCATGCTTATGCTTCTTTAGATTCAGGGTCCATCAAAAAGAGAAGTCTTCCACTCTACAAGTAATAGGTAGAATGCATGTAAGTGCAATCAATTCTTTAGGGATTTGAAAATATCTTTGTCACTCTTATGCATATCACAAAGTCTCCTCGGAAGGATTGTAAACTGACAATATCTCAGTTAGCTTCAGAAGGGCCTCTAGTGCAAGAGTGAGGGGGAAACATATGCACAACGAGCTACAACTAATATAATCTATATAGTTATAAAGCAAGTTAGAGGTCAACTTCTGAATGGCTCACAGTTCCACACCAGAATAATCACAGGAGAAACATTAACCATACATTCTACACAACAGCCAAGCCAAATGTCCTAAAAGATGGAAACTGCATTTTTGTTCTAAAGTTCATGCAAACGGACTGATTAACTAACCATTCACTACAACCGATCAAATCATCAAAGTAACCTATATATATATATATATATATATATATATATATATATATATATATATATATATATATATATAAAGAATATATAAAACAAGGTATTTCCCGCATCACAGTTCGCAACACATCCCAGTTGAGCTACTGCAAACTGAACCTTTGGTAGCAAATGCAAGGCTATCAGCAAATATAACTAAGGAAGTCCTACCTTTGAATTAAATATGGACTAACATGATATGCTTTTGTACCAATCTACACTAATCCCTATTGCAACAAATAATAATAGATTGCAACAAATAATAATAGCTGGTACAGTTGTACACCACTAAAAATACTATTAAAACACCACTTCAATCCAGTGCCGGGACAAAAATGAAACCTTGAACATAATCCCCCAACAGCAAAATACACATGTAAATTGTAGTTCCAAAATTGAGTTGACTGGTGATGTATTCGGATTTTTGGATGAGGCAACCTGAAGACTAACTACACTTATTTGTCAGAACACGGAACTAACTACGGTCGATCTTTCGTCGTGGTCTCTTCAAATCGAGCTCAAAGATCAGAAATACTAATCAGAAATGAAGTCAACAAGGTCAAGAAGGAAGTCTCCCTCCGAAGATGGAAATAAAGAAAACAAAGAAAAATGGATTAAGGGGAGTTTTAGAGGTCGGCTGCGTGACGCTAACAGAGCCGGATCGTGATTGACCACATGGAACCCTAGACCGCGAGTAGGGCGAGAAATGACACATGGAAGCATGCTTTGTTAATAACTACTGTCGTGCACTGGTGGAGTGCTTTTGTTGCTTCAACTCCATCTAAAGTCCTATCAATAAATACTCTGAAAGATCGTGGATGTCGCCTAGAGGGGGGGGGTGAATAGGCGCTTTAAAATAATTACGGTTTAGGCTTGAACAAATGCGGAATAAAACTAGCGTTTAATTTGACAAGCACAAAACCTAAATCGACTAGGCTCACCTATGTGCACCAACAACTTATGCTAAGCAAGATAAACAACTAAGTGATAGCAAGATATATAACTAGAAACAATATGGCTATCACAAAGTAAAGTGCATAAGTAAAGGGCTCGGGTAAGAGATAACCGAGGCACGCGGAGACGACGATGTATCCCGAAGTTCACACCCTTGCGGATGCTAATCTCCGTTTGGAGCGGTGTGGAGGCACAATGCTCCCCAAGAAGCCACTAGGGCCACCGTAATCTCCTCACGCCCTCGCACAATGCAAGGTGCCGTGATTCCACTAATGGACCCTTGAGGGCGGTCACCGAACCCGTACAAATGGCAACCCTTGAGGGCGGTCACCGAACCCGTACACTTTGGCAACCCTTGGGGGCGGTCACCGGTACCCGTCAAATTGCTCGGGGCGATCTCCACAACCTAATTGGAGACCCCGACGCTTGCCCGGAGCATTACACCACAATGATTGAGCTCCGAGGCACCACCAAGCCACCAAGCCGTCTAGGGCGCCAAGGCACCCAAGAGGAACAAGCTCTAGGGTGCCCAAATACCCAAGAGTAATAAGCTTCTCAACTACTAACTTCCACGTATCACCGTGGAGAACTCAAACCGATGCAACTAATGCAATGGCAAGAACACACGAAGTGCTCAAGTCCCTCTCTCTCAAATCCCACCAAAGCAACAAAAGCTATGGAGGAAAGTGAGAGGAAGAACAAGGAGAACACCAAGAACTCCAAGATCTAGATCCACAAGGTTTCCCTCACATAGAGGAGAAAGTGATTGGTGGAAAGATGGATCTAGATCTCCTCTCTCTATTCCCTCAAGAAGGAGCAAGAATCATTGGAGGGATGGAGAGATAGCAAAGCTCTAGAAGGTCAACAATGGAGGAGAGACAGCTGCAAGGGGATAAGAAAACCGTTGGGGAAGAAGACCCCTTTTATAGGGCCACCCCAAATCCAACCGTTACCCGTGCTGGACGCGTACGAGCGGTACTACCGCTCCTGTGAGCGGTACTACCGCTTAAGCGGTAGTTCCAGCCAGCAGCAGGCAACAACAAGGAACTGGAGCGGTAGTGCCGCACCAAGCGGTACTACCGTCCACCCAAGCGGCACTACCGCTAAACCGAAACGAGCAACAGAAACTTGCACACTCTGCGAAACACAAGCGGTAGAGCAGCGGTAGTGCAGGGCGGAAGTACCGCACCAAGCGGTACTACTGCCCAGCAGAGCGGTACTACCGCTCTGAGCGGTACTACCGCACTACAGCCGCACTACTACCGTTTAACAGAAAACGGCAACAGAGACGTGCACAGAAGGAAACCCCGCAAGCGGTAGTGGCGGCGGTAGTAAGGGCGGTAGTACCGCCAGAGCGGTACTACCGTGCTACTACCGCTCTACTACCGTGAATGGCAAACTGGCAACAGAGAGTTGCACGCTCGGGGAAACCCCAAGCGGTAGTGCCACGGAAGTACCAGCGGTACTACCGCATAAGCGGTACTACCGTGGGCACCAGCGGTACTACCGCTTGCAAGCTACTGAAAATCCACAGAAAACAGAGGATACAAATAAAACCAGAACTGCCACAACTTCTGCAAATGAGCTCCGAATTGAGCAAACTCAAGCTTGTTGGATAGATGACGACAAATACTATCCAACAGCGATTGGTTATAATAAGAAGTGGCAGGGGAGATATGCCTAACATATAGAGATGAGAAACCTCTATGAATGAAGAACCGGCATAAACTCCAACATCGAAAACATCATAGAAGATGCATATATGAACTCCGTTTTCGATGAACTCGAGCTTGTCATGAAGATGACCAAAAGCTCAAAGACTCATAAAGAGAAACACCAAACACGAACCAAGAAAGATGATGCAAGGATGCAATGGTTTGAGCTCTCTACGAATGATACGATAAAGCTACTCACTTGAGAGCCCCCCTTGATAGTACGGCTATCGATCCTAAAACCCGGTCTCCCAACTACCACCATGAGACCGGTAAAATAGAAAACCTATCAAGGGCAAACCTTTGCCTTGCGCATAGTCCACTTGAGCTAGATGATGACGATCTTGACCTCCTCAAGTTGGACCACCTTTCTTGATTGCGCCGGCTCGATGAAGACTAGTTGATTGCTCCCCCATACTCCACTATGGGTGAGCCACTCTTTGGCACATCTTCACAAGTCCATTGTCACCACAATGGACGGCAAGCTTCAAGCATGTGATCTCTTCGTGATGCTCCACTTGAACTTGCACACCGCAATGTTGATGACGATCACCACTTGATGTCATCCTCCATGGGTTGAATGAGATCTTCCTCTTGACGCAAGCCCATGGAAACATACCTAACCCCACATAAAACTCTCGCATAGAACATGGGTTAGTACACAAAGCGTAATGGACAATGCTTACCATACCGTGAGATCACTTGATCCCACTCGGTACATCTTCTACGCTTTGTGTGTTGATCAACATGACCAATCTTTGGATAACTCCATGAATAACCTTGGTCAACACATATTCTTCTTCTAATAACCTTGAAACCAACAAATGGTCTTCAAGCAATGCCTATGGACAAACCCTTCAAATATAACTCAAGGCAACCATTAGTCCATAGAGATTGTCATCAATTACCAAAACCAAACATGGGGGCAGCACATGTTCTTTCATACTCTAAACTCTAACTCCACCACGTCAATAAAAACTCAAAAGTCCTAGCTACATATTTGATCGAACATTCAATATGGGCTTCAAAATGCCATTGACAGAATGACAGTAGATCGAACAGAAAAATTAGTTGCTTTAGAATTCCAAATGCTGTGTGTTCTATGTCATGTATCTGTTCTTCTATTCCATATTCCGAAACAAAGAAGCATGTCTAAACTCTGCAGCGTACGATCTCGTGTATATGTCTTACCTGTTCCATTGCCATTTACTTTTTACATGGCATTCTGTTCACCACAATAACTAAATTGTGCCCAAAGAACTCAGTCCTCTTAATTCACAACTTGGTACACATAAAGCTTGCATCGTGAGATAAAAAAAAGCAAGTGAGCGAGCAGAAAAAAGCAAACAAGCAGCTACCTTAATCAATTAGAAGAACCACGATCCGACCATGAGAACAAACTGCTATGAAAAAGCAAGCGAGCACACTTGTAGGCAAAAGAAGCAAGCAAGCAGCCATCTTAATTAACAGTTGGACCTTGATCGGTTAGAACAATTTGGTAGACATGAGACTAATTACCTGCAGGCTTCGTGGGTGCAGCAGATCGGTTGTGTGGAGGCGACCAACACGCAAGTATCATGGCGGACTTGCGGCCAGTTTCCGATAAAGACGGGCTATCCGGTTTAATTAGTACCTTGGCGTGAAGCTCCATAGGCACCTGTGTTGTGGCCGGTGCGTGGGCATGAACGTGAACGACGAAGGGAGGAAATTTACTGGCTTCTCTGGCTCACGGATCAGGTTGGTGGCCACGCGCGCGACGATAGAGGAGGGTGGCAGCGTACGTGGGGAAACAGAGGAGGAGCGGCCAGCGGCGGCCTGCCCTTGCGTCCATCAGAGGAGGAGCGGCCGGCGGCGGCCTGCGCTTGCGTCCATCAGAGGAGGAGTGGCCGGCGGCGGCGGCGGTCCGAGCTCGCTTCATGTGCAGCGGCGGCGACCCGCGCTCGCGTCCTTGAACAGGGCTGAGGAGTAGGCGGATCGGCGGCGGCTCAGTCCTGGCGACGGCGAGAGACGGGGTGCTCGACCCGTGGGTGAGGACGGCAGCCGCCAGCAGGAGGTTGGAGGTGGAGGAGAGTGGTGTCTACGCGGGGAAGATTGGGGGTGGGTGAGGACTGAGGAGTAGGCGGATCGGCGGCGGCTCGTCCGTGCGGCGGCCGCACGCGTCCGTCGACAGGCAGCAGGGTGCATCGTGCGCTCGGGCGATTAGTTTCCTGTTTTCGCGTCGCGTGATTAGGGTGCTGCGGGTCGTGGAATTTCATATTTTTCTCCGTGGTGGAGTACAGTCAGTCAATTTAAATTATTAAGTGCACACAGAAAACGGATCAAGTTAAGGTCAGCTGTTAGATTAAGTTTAGTGGGACTAATCGTGTGGTGTTGATTGGGTCGTGCGGTGTTGTGGGGCTAATTGCGGGGTGCACGTAAGTAAGTTCTTGTTTGATTGTTTAATAGTAGTGGAGATAAATTACTCTGATGTCATTATAATTGACAGAATTTCGATTTTACAGGAGCGAATGGGTGAAAAGCTCTGATCCGTACCCTATTAGCTTAAATTTGAGACAAATAAAAAACATATTAAACAATGATGAATACATGAATATTCATTGCTTTAATATGGCTATGCGGATACTAGCGCGCCACAAAGTCCAGCTTCTCAGAGACATTCCATCTCACTATATGGATCTGAACTTTTGTGTAAGTTACTATAATCACGTATTACATTTTTTTCTCATTGCATTAATATTTTCTCATTCTTATTTTAGTCGATGTTCCACTATGCACGAGACTCAAGTCATCGTGAAAATATGGAAATTGCTACATTGAAACGGTTGTTTCATAGCTGGCCTGACAGTAATGATTATCATATCTCACAATGTGATATGGTAAGATTTTAATTTTTCATTTGTAACAGTGCTTTATTTGGTCTTAATTAATATTCCATGTATTTCTAATCTATTTCATCATTGCAGATTTTATTGCCTTGGTATATGTTTGGGCTATTTCTATTGTTTGTCTTGGATCAAAATAAAAAAGTTGTCTCAATTTTCGATCCGATACCAATACCTACTTTGGGGAAGAATGTACTTAAAACTGTGGTCGACAACCTAAACCTTGCGCTTGAAGTTGCAAACCCTGCATTCAAGGATGATATCTCTAAATGGGAATGCATAGTTCCTGTTGCTCCAACAAACTCACACTGGTATGAATCTTTTAAATGCATTACAATATTAATTGATTCATTCAACGCACATTATGTGTTTATTTCATACATGCAGTGCCCTGTCGGGTTATTTGGTTTTTAATTACATGCACTCATTGTGCGATGGAAAACTATATTTTCCCATACCCCAGGTGAGTATTTACACCATGCCTATTTGTATACACATTGCACATGCAACTTGTTATAACAATGTTGTATAATGCATATGTAGGATGATTTTCAACTGAGGAAGCAATTTTTGGTGCATATTTTAAAGTATGAAGAGAATGAAGCTCAAAACAATATCCCATACATTGAACGAAGCATCATTGATCGCATCTATAGATGGACCTTCATTGCTTCAAAAGATGGACCTTCAAGACATGCTTAGTTGCGGTTTTTTAAATATATTTTTGTAACATTTATAATACAATTATTATGTGACAGTGAATTTTATGCGGAGACATGTTTCTGGATTGTGTGTTACATGCGCGCTCATGTCGTTGCGCATAAGACACATTTAAATGGCTCGGTAAAAGAACTCACTAAAATAAAAATTAGATCCAGAATAGATGTTTTTACTATAGATTATGATACGTGTGTTGGATCACAAATATGTCACAGTTTTTGAAAATACAATTTGAGTGACATGATAACATTTTGTAGCGGTCTGAATTTTTTGTAAAAATCATTTTAGTATTATACCATGTGAACTTGTTTTGTTTGAGACGTGCGTTGCACGTGCATGTTTACTAATATTAATACAACAGAAGTAGCAGGGAACTTCCAACAGAAGTCCAGAGCCTGAGTAGCCAACGACGTCGGATTCGTGGCCTCGAAAGCTCGACGGCGCGACGATGCTTGCTCCGGCGCGTCGCGGGGCAGTGGCTTGCTTCGCCCCCTCCATAGCTAGGCGCGTCGTGGCCTGACGGAGACAGCGCGGGCTTCGTGGCCTCGATAGCTCGGTGGAATCGATGTAGCTTGCTCGGCGGCTCTGGGGCGCGGCTAGGCGGCGTCGCGCCCTGAAGGAGCAGCGACTGCTCTTACCCGCCGGCCGGCGTAGTGAACCCTAGAGCGAGGCGAGAGCGACTGGCCGAATAGCTGCAGTGACGCGAGAGCGAGGAGTTATGGGCGTACTGGGCCATATGGGCTGCTTGTTTTCATGTCCATGCGAGTGAAAGTGGCGCTGGTAGCGAGTGTCGTCGGATGTAGATCAACGGCGCTGGGTGTGCTAATATATAGTTGCAATTTATACTAGAATTGTTAGTTTAGAAAAAACAAAAATTTACTCCGTTAAATATAGGGGATCGGCTAGGTCCGGTCAAAACTTAGTGGAGTAAATATACTCCACTAAAGATTTACTTCATCGGATACTTCACTATTTTTAGGGGATCGGTTTTTTTAGGAGTTTTTAGGGGATCGATTAGAAATGCCTTTAAGAAGACCCGGGCTTCCGCCTCGGTTGAATTGGTGCGGCTGTCGGACCGCAAGTCTGTTGGAATAAACCACGAGTCCATGACCGGCTTGGACCGGAAATCAAAGGAGTGGCCATCATAGCGTGTCTCACGTGTGCGCGTGTTAGAGCATCTACAGCCGTATATGGCAAATCCGGCCCCTCAAACGCTCGCGGACGCGCGCGTTCGCGGACACTGACCAATCACGCCTCAAATAATGCATTCTACATCCGAATACCTCAAATTAGAAACCTCAAATCCATATTATTACATGCAACGTAAACCGATCTTTAATCGGAGCTCGTCCGGTCACCGTGGCCATGTCCGGCGGCCGGCTGCGGTCCCCAGAGTGTTGGTCTGGTCACCGGCAAGGTAGAGTAGGGCATGGGACACGAGCCGACTCACGGGACTCAAGGCGTCGCCGTCTCCCATGCCCTACTCTTCCTCGTCGGAGCCCGTAACCCGGACGGTGCCGGTGGACGTCAAGTCGATGATGGATCCGTCCTGGGACGAGCCGGCGACATCCACCACGACGCGGTTGCGGCACCCGGACTGGTGCACCATACGGGGCGCCGGAGAATGCGACTCCGCCTCGCCGACGTCCAGCGCCGCGAGCGCTGCCGCCGCCTCCTGCGCCCGCTCCCTCGCGCGCTGGGCATGCCGAGCCATGTTAGCGTCGGACGACAACCATGGCGCGTCCTACTGCGACGGCACACCGAGCGCCGGATCCATGCGCCATTAGGGTGGACGAGATGGATTCCCGATGGAAGGAGTCAGCGCGCTGCCTCGCACGGGCCTCGTCCCGGGAGCGGCGGAGCGCAAGCCGGACGGCCATCTCCTCCTCAGGGCCGCGTGGGATGAGCTCGGGGTCGACGGATCTAGAGATGAAGGACTCGGATCCGCTGCCCGCCATGCCGGAGAAGGCCGGAGATCGGTGCAGGTGAGCTTGGGTGGCGGAGGGGAGTGGAGTGGAGTGGAGTGAAGTGCCTAGGGTTTGCTCCGGCGACCGGATGGGGAGGAATATATGTGGGGTCGAGGCGGGCCAGCGCGGGCCAGGCCGACGTGGCGGGCGTGCCCGGGCGCCCCCATATCCGCCCCATATTTGGGCTGGATATGAGGGGTGCCGGTCAGCTCAGGCGTTTGAGGCCCATTTGAGGCGTCTGGCTGGGTCGAAAAATCGTGACCGGTCAATGACCGGGCGGCCCGCCCGGGCGTTTGAGGGGGGTTTGAGGCGCCCGGCTGTAGATGCTCTTACCCGTCCATGTTCGAGCTAGCTTGGATCGATCAGCCAAACGCCTGCGTTGGTTAGCGGTGTTAGAGCATCTCTAGCAGACCCCTTATAAGGCTAGCCACAGTTCGCGGTTTCGCTCGGATAAGGGCCGAAAATAGCTGCGGCAGAACAGAAACCTCAAACTGACCTTTAAATTTTGAAAATAAAATTTCGCGCGCGAGAAGAACACAAGCAATAGAACTAGGTGCATCCATACATAGTTGATTTACATATACTAGATCGGAGAAGGCTGCCTACCCCTAAGCCTAATGCCCAAAATGTGGCTCACCGGAGCCCTCCGGGTGCGGCGGCGATGCTGCGCCAGCGGAGATCATCAATCGTCGTCGTCTGAGGTGAGGTCGACGAAGATGGTATCCAGCGCGGCGGTTTCACGGTGCCACGCGGCCATGTTGTCATCGAAATCGCACGCCCTCGTGAGCCCCTGCTCATACAGGATGGCGTCGAGTTCCTCGTCCCGGCGGCGGCGCTGCGCCGCCTCGTCCTCCTCCCGCGCACTGCGCGCAAGGATGGCCGCCTCGATGGCGTCCGCATCGGAAGGGGGGAGGAAATCTGATAACCCACAAGTATAGGGGATCGCAACAGTTTTCGAGGGTAGAGTATTCAACCCAAATTTATTGATTCGACACAAGGGGAGACAAAGAATATTTGCAAGTATTAGCAGTTGAGTTGTCAATTCAACCACACCTGGAGATAAAATATCTGCAGCAGAATATTTAGTAGCACAGTAATATGATAGTTTTGATAGCAGTAGCAATAGTAACAATAGTATCGGTAACAGTAACAGTAGCAGTTTTATAGCAAGTGTAAAGCAATATCAACAAAGTAACTTAGCAAAAACCAATATGAAAAAGTCGTAGGCATTGGATCGGTGATGATAATTATGTTGGATGATATTCATCATATAACAGTCACAACCTAGGGCGATACACAATACCTCCAATTCATCAATGTAATGTAGGCATGTATTCCGTATATAGTCGTACGTGCTTATAGTAAGAACTTGCATGACATCTTTTGTCCTACCCTCCCGTGGCAATAGGGTCCTTCAGGAAACTAAGAGATGTTAAGGCCTCCTTTTAATAGAGAACCGGAACAAAGCATTAGCACTTAGTGAATACATGAACTCCTCAAACTACGGCAATCGCCGGAAAGAATCCCAATTATTGTCACCTTGGGGTATGCGGATCATGACACGTAATAGGTGCATATAACTTGCAAGATAGGATCAAGAACACAAATATATTCATGAAAACATAAAGGGTTCAAATATGAAATCATGGCACTCGGGCCCTAGTGACAAGCATTAAACATAGCAAAGTCATAGCAACATCAATCTCAGAACATAGTGGATACTAGGGATCAAAGCCCTAACAAATTGACTCGATTACATGATAAATCTCATCCAACACATCACCGTCCAGCAAGCCTACGAAGGAAATACTCACGCCCGGTGGTGAGCATCATGAAATTGTTGATGGAGGATGGTTGATGATGACGACGACGTCGGATCCCCCTCTCCGGAGCCCCAAACGGACTCCAGATCAGCCCTCCCGATGAAGAAGAGTAGGTGGCGGCGGCTCCGTATCGTAAAACATGATGAAACTTCTTCTCTTATTTTTTTCTCAGGGAAAGAGAATTTATAGCGTTGGAATTAGGTCAGACGGCCGCCTGTGGGCCCCACAAGGCACCACGGCGCGCCCTAGGGGGATCGCGCACTGCTGCCTTGTGGGCAGCAGGTGGCCCCTCTTCTGTTGATTCTTGCGCCAATAATTTTTATATATTCCATAAAAATTCTCCAAAAAGTTTCGTCCAAATCCAAGAACTTTGATTTTTGCACAAAAACAACACCATGGCAATTCTGCTGAAAACAACGCCAGTCCGGGTTAGTTTCATTCAAATCATGCAAATTAGAGTCCAAAACAAGAGCAAAAGTGTTTGGAAAAGTAGATACGACGGAGATGTATCAACTCCCCCAAGCTAAACTCATTGCTTGTCCTCAAGCAATTCAGTTGACAAACTGAAAGTGATAAAGAAAAACTTTTATGAACTCTTTTGTTCTTGTATCCGTATATAAACTTAAATAGTACCCAAGTTTTCAGCAAAGATCATGAACTAACCATGCTCATAATAACACTTAGAAAGTACATTTACTCATATCAATGGTATAATCAACTAGAGAGCAATAATAACATATCTCAAATGCCAACAATTTGTCAAAACAATCATGATATAATATGATAACATGGTATCTCGCTAGCCCTTTCTGAGACCGCAAAACATAAATGCAGAGCACCTCCAAAGTTCAAGCAGCGATTAAACATTGTAATTCAGGGTAGAAGAGATCCAATCATGATGCACACAACATTAACTATACTCAATGCATAAGGCTGACAGTAGTGCTCTCAGGATTGGCGCTTAGTGCAAGAAGGTGAGACTCAACAATAATAGTAAAATAACATAAAGTAAATAACATAAAAGTAAATAGATAGGCCCTTCGCAGAGGGAAGCAGGGATTTGTAGCGGTGCCAGAGCTCGAAGCTTAAATCAGAGATGAAAAATAATTTTCAGAGGTGTACTTTTCCTGTCAACGTCACGACCGAGAATTTTCAATATCTTCCATGCTAAAAACATTATAGGCGGTTCCCAAGCAGAAAGGTAAAGTTTACTCTCCTCCACCATACCAACACAAGCCATGGCTAGCCGAATCCTCGGGTGCCCTCCATACCAACAACTTTTCGGGGGAGTTTGTTTGCATTATATAACGATTTTGAGCATAGGACTGGGCATCCCAAATACCATCCTCTCTCGTGCAATGACAAGTGAATAAACACTCATCTCGAGAATAACCCGCTTAGCATGGAAGATACTGACCGCCCCCTGTCGCTCCATGAGCGGTACGGGCACACAAAACGGATGTTTATTTGAATGTTTAGAGGTGGCACATGCAAATTTACTTGGAGCAGCAGAGTAATACTGCATATAGGTAGATATAGCGGAATCATCTGAAACAACTTTGGTTTAAGGATTGTGGATGCACAAGCAGAATTCCCGCTTAGTACAAGTGAAGGCTAGCAAATAGATTGAGAAGCGACCAACTAGAGAGCGAAAACGGTCATGATCATGCATTGAGAATAATTAACATTGAATACTAGCATGAGTAGGATATAGACACCCTGAACATAAATATCATGGAGGCTATGTTGGTTTTGAATCAACTACATGTGTGAACATGTGCCAAGTCAAGCCACTCGAAACATTCAGAGGAGGATACCATATTAACATACTACATCATAACCATTTTAATGCATGTTGACTTCCAAGATAAATCATTATTCACTCCTAGTTACTTAAGCATGGCATGAGCAACTATAATCTCTAATTGTCATCACAAACATGTTTACTCATAATATGCTGAATCATGGATACTTAGTTAAACATATTTACAAAAACAAAAACAAGAAGAGTTCATACCAGCTTTTCCTTGCCACAACCACTTCATCAAATCATCGTCATTATTGCCTTTCACTTGCACGACCGAATGATGTGAAAATAATAATGGTGCAAGGGTGCTGTGGACTAAGCTGGGATCTGCAAACATTTTATTCAAGGGAGAAGACAAGGTAATATTGGCTCTTCGTTAGATCAACAATAAAGCATATGAGAACCACTCATCATTTTCATCATGGTCTTCTCCCTACAACAACTCAATGAAAAGAAAAGAAATTCGGAGAAACACACTGAAATATTTTTTGAGTTTTTAGTTTTTCTGAAGGAAGCAAACTGAGGAAGAAAAACGAAGAGCGAGAAAAACTATTTACACGGGAGAACTCCCAACAAGCAAAAGAAGAAACGAGAAATCTTTTTGGGTTTTCTTTTAATACTACGAACTAACAAACAAGAAAGAAAAACCGAAAAGAAGCGAGAAATACTTTTGGGTTTTTGAATTTATTCAAACACACAAGAAGAAAGCGAGAATAAAACTAACATGAATATACAATGAAAAAGTACGAACACCGACAACTGGAATGAATGTGTGAACATGAATGTAATGTCGGTGAGAGATACATACTCCCCCAAGCTTAGGCTTTTGGCCTAGCTTGGTAATCACCACCCGTAGTATCCATCAGGACCGGGCGGATAGTACTGGGGCAGAGGCACCTGAGGGTCCCACTGCTAGACCTCGTCCTCCGCTGCTGCCAGCTCGTTCTTGTAAGCTGTGATGTCTGCCGGCATGATGGTGTATCCGTTCCTGGCATGAGAGTCAAACAAAGAGGGTGCAGGCAACGGAATAATATCGCGAGTTGTCTCGCTGAAAACCAGGTTATAACGAATGTATTGAGGAGGTTCAGGTTCATCAATAAAGTGGTGATCGATCATGCACTGTTGGTCTAAATAAGCCTTGGGCAACAAGTGGTCATTTGGGCGGATAGCAACATTAAAATGTTTCGCAAGACGCGAAGCATAAATACTGCCATGAATTTTACCCTTAGTTCTGTTGGTGTGTAGGCGGCGTGCAATGATAGCTCCCAAGCTAAAAGTGTTATCACTGTAAATAGCATGGCGCAAGATGGCGAGGTCAGGGGCACTGAGCGTACCACCTTCCTCCCTAGCGGTCAAACATTTCCCTATGAATAAAGCAAAGTAGTGCACAGCAGGAAAATGCAAGCTAGTAACACGAGCTTTTGAAACGCCCCTAAATTCCCCCACAGTCAAAGTGCGAAGGAAGTCCTCGAACTCCTCAGGCCGAGGCTCCCTCAAATCCCCATCAGAAGGGATCAAGCATATCTCACAAAACCCATCTAGCGTTAACTCATGATGTTCAGCATATAAATCGAAACGCACCATGGGGATATCGAGCCTAGGCATGAAATAAAAGTTTTGAACAAAGGGATTTGTAAGGATGTGGTGCTGGTCACACTCATCTGCGAGGAAGTTGGTCAGCCCGGCGTTCGCAACAAATTGTGTGAACTCCTGACGGAACCCGGCTTCGTTCATGAAGGTGTTGTGCGGCCACTCGCATGGTCGGACCTCCGTCCTGCGCGGGATGTTGAGGTCGTGGTCATGGTCATCCTCAAGGGCACCCTTGGAGCTCCGACGCAACGAACTCCTCCGAAGAAAGTTCATTTTTCCTAAGAACAAATTTCTAAAATTTTTTGGACCACAAAAAGATGTTAATAAAACGTCACAAGATTGATAGCAACTACTCATACAAGTGCCTAGAGGCTATATCAAGCATTCATACTACTTAGAACTCAAGGAATTTAACATGCAAGCTCATTTTCAGTAGCACCAATAGCAGCAATTTATGCAAAATATAGTCTATTAAAGCAAAAACTAATTGGAGCAATGGGAGAGTCACATACCAAGGAGCAATCCCTCAAAACAGTTTCAGAAACGGAGCTCCGAGCAAAGAGATCGAAAATCTCAGGTTTGGGAGCAAGAACACGAGAGAGAGAGCTACAATGATTTTTTTGGAGGTAGGAGATGAAGTGGGCTGAATGGATAAGTGAGTGGGTCCCTGTGGGACCCACAAGGCACCACGGCGCGCCTGGGGGGGTGGCCGCGCCCTGCTGCCTTGTGAGCAGCAGGTGCACCCCCCTGGGTTGTTTTCAGTGCCAAAAATTCTTATATATTCCAGAAAAAATCATGTTGAAATTTTATTGCATTTTGAGCACTTTTATTTTTGGGCCATTTTTTATTGCATGGATAATTCAGAAAACAGGATAATCATGGCATTTTATTTTATTAAACTATGATTAACAGAGAGCAAGAGGTAGGTATAGAAAGTTGTGCTTACTAAATTCATCGACCACATGCCCTTCAAAAAGAATCCATTAATAAGGTTGATCAAGTCTTATTAACAAACTATTTCCGAGTGACATGAAACCGAAGAATTTTCGTATAACACTAAGTTACCTCAACGGGGATGTGCATCTCCCCAACAATAATAATTTCATATTTCTTTTTGACAGTAGGAAGAGGAAATTTGAAATCCCCAGTAGTGATTGTCGAAACCTTTTCAATATAATTGATACCATTCACTGAAGTTTGTTTCTTCGGGAAATAAACCGTATGCTCATTACCATTGACATGAAAGGTGACCTTGCTTTTATTGCAATCAATAACAGCCCTTGCAGTATTCAAAAAGGGTCTTCCAAGAATAATCGACATGTTGTCGTCCTCGGGCATATCAAGTATAACAAAGTCTGTCAAGATAGTAACATTTGCAACTACAACGGGAACATCCTCGCAAATTCCAATAGGTATAGTAGTAGATTTATCAGCCATTTGCAAAGATATTTCAGTAGGTGTGAGCTTATTCAAATCAAGTCTTCTATATAAAGAGAAAGGCATAACACTAAGACCGGCTCTCAAATCACATAAAGCAGTTTTAACATAACTTCTTTTAATGGAGCATGGTATAGTAGGCATTCCTGGATCTCCTAACTTTTTAGGTACTCCACCCTTAAAAGAATAATTTGCAAGCATGGTGGAAATTTCAGCTTTAGGTATCTTTCTTTTATTAGTGACAATATCTTTCATATATTTAGCATAGGGAGACATTTTCAACATATCAATCAAGCGAGTGCGCAAAAAGGCGGGTCTAAGCATTTCAACAAAGCGCTCAAAGTCTTCATCATCCTTATTCTTGGATGGTTTAGTAGGAAAAGGCATAGGTTTTTGAACCCATGGTTCTCTTTCCTTTCCATGTTTTCTAGCAACAAAGTCTCTTTTATCATACCTTTTATTCTTAGGAGGTGGGTTATCAAGATCAACAGCAGGTTCTATTTCTATATCATTATCTGATTGAGCATCAACGTGAACAACATCATTTTCATTATCATTATCATTATCATTATCACTAGGTGCATGTTCATTACCAGATTGTGTCTCAGCATCAGAAATAGAAACATCATTATGATTCTCAGGAGTTTTCTCTATCTCAGGTTCACTAGAAGCATGCAAAGTTCTATCATTTTTCTTTTTCTTTTTCTTCTTAGATGGACTAGGCACATCAAATTTTTTTTTGAGAGTCTTGTTCAATTCTTTTAGGATGACCTTCGAGATACAAGGGTTCCTGAGTCATTCTACCTCCTCTAGTAACAACTCTAACAACATGATCATTCTTTTTATTATTCATCTCATCAAGCAAATCATTTTGTGACTTAGCAATTTGTTCTAGCTGAGTTTGAACCATAGAAGCATGTTTACTCAAGCATTTAACATCATTAGCAGTTCTAAACATCAAATTGCTCAAGCGTTCAATCATGATGGCATTCCGTTTTAGTTGATTGCTAACATACACATTAAAGTGTTCCTGTTTAATGATGTAATTATCAAACTCATACAGGCATTAACTAGCAGATTTATTATACGGAATATCACCTTCATCAAATCTAGTGAGAGAATTTACCTCCACTACCTGTGTAGGGATATCGAGACCATGTATTTCTTCAATAGGCGGTAAATTCTTAACATCTTCAGCTTTAATACCTTTTTCCTTCATAGATTTCTTAGCTTCTTGCATATCTTCTGGACTGAGGAATAGAATACCTCTCTTCTTCGGAGTTGGCTTAGGTGGTGGCTCAGGAAGTGTCCAATCATCGGCATTTCTCAACATATTGTTCAATAATACTTCAGCCTGTCCAATAGTTCGTTCCCTGAAAACACAACCAGCACAACTATCTAGGTAGTCCCTAGAAGCATCGATTAGTCCATTATAAAAGATATCAAGTATTCCATTTTTCTTAAGAGGATGATCAGGCAAAGCATTAAGTAGTTGGAGAGGCCTCCCCCAAGCTTGAGGGAGATTCTCTTCTTCAATTTGCACAAAGTTAAATATTTCCTGTAAGGCAGCTTGTTTCTTATGAGCAGGAAAATATTTTTCAGAGAAGTAATATATCATATCCTGGGGACTACGCACACAACCAGGAGCAAGAGTATTAAACCATTTCTTAGCATCACCCTTTAATGAGAAAGGAAACAAGTTAAGAATATAGTAATAGCGATTTTTTCCTCATAAGCAAATAGGGTGGCAATATCATTCAACTTAGTAAGGTGTGCCACAACAGTTTCAGTTTCATAACCATGAAAAGGATCAGATTCAACCAAAGTGATTAACTCAGGATCGACAGAGAATTCATAATCTTTATCAGTAACAAATATGGGAGAGGTGGCAAACTTAGGATCATATTTCATTCTCTCCCTCATAGATTTCTCTTTCATTTCAGCAAGCAATTTTATAACTTCATCTCTATCATTACAAGCAAGAATGGCTCTAGCCGTCTCCCTATCAAAGACATGTTCACCAGATGATTCAACTCTAGTAGGAGAGCTAGGCATAATAGGTGAATCATAATTTTCAAGAGTTTCAACATTTTCAATTTCTTTAGCTTTAGCAAGTTGTTCATCAAAAAATTCACCAAGTGGCACAGTATTATCAAGCATAGTACTAGCATCATCATAAGTATCATTCATAGCAGAAGTAGTATCATCAATAACTTGCGACATATCAGAATGCATAACAGGTGGTGGTGTCACAAGTCTACTCAAAACAGAAGGTGAATCAAGTGCGGAGCTAGATGGCAGTTCCTTACCTCCCCTCGTCTTAGAGGGAACGATCTTGGTCTTAGCGTCTTTCAGATTCTTCATAGTGATCAACAGATATAAATCCCAAGTGACTCAACAAATAGAGCTATGCTCCCCGGCAATGGCACCAGAAAAAGGTCTTGATAACCCACAAGTATAGGGGATCGCAACAGTTTTCGAGGGTAGAGTATTCAACCCAAATTTATTGATTCGACACAAGGGAAGCCAAACAATATTTGCAAGTATTAGCAGTTGAGTTGTCAATGCAACCACACCTGGAGATAAAATATCTACAGCAGAGTATTTAGTAGCACAGTAATATGATAGTTTTGATAGTAGTAGCAATAGTAACAATAGTAACGGTAACAGTAACAGTAGCAGTTTTATAGCAAGTGTAAAGCAATAGCAACAAAGTAACTTAGCAGAAACCAATATGAAAACGTTGTAGGCATTGGATCGGTGATGATAATTATGTTGGATGATATTCATCATATAACAGTCACAACCTAGGGCGATACACAATAGCTCCAATTCATCAATGCAATGTAGGCATGTATTCCGTATATAGTCATACATGCTTATAGTAAGAACTTGCATGACATCTTTTGTCCTACCCTCCCGTGGTAGCGGGGTCCTTAAGGAAACTAAGGGATATTAATGCCTCCTTTTAATAGAGAACCGGAACAAAGCATTAGCACTTAGTGAAATACATGAACTCCTCAAACTACGGCAATCGCCGGAAAGAATCCCAATTATTGTCACCTTGGGGTATGCGGATCATGACACGTAATAGGTTCATATAACTTGCAAGATAGGATCAAGAACACAAATATATTCATGAAAACATAAAGGGTTCAGATCTGAAATCATGGCACTCGGGCCCTAGTGACAAGCATTAAGCATAGCAAAGTCATAGCAACATCAATCTCAGAACATAGTGGATACTAGGGATTAAAGCCCTAACAAATTGACTCGATTACATGATAAATCTCATCCAACACATCACCGTCTAGCAAGCCTACGAAGGAATTACTCACGCCCGGTGGTGAGCATCATGAAATTATTGATGGAGGATGGTTGATGATGACGACGGCGTCGGATCCCCCTCTCCGGAGCCCCAAACGGACTCCAGATCAGCCCTCCCGATGAAAAACAGGAGGTGGCGGCGGCTCCGTATCGTAAAACGTGATGAAACTTCTTCTCTTATTTTTTTCTCAGGGAAAGAGAATTTATAGCGTTGGAATTATGTCAGATGGCCGCCTGTGGGCCCCACAAGGCACCACGGCGCGCCCTAGGAGGGGGTCGCGCCCTGCTGCCTTGTGGGCAGCAGGTGGCCCCTCTTCTGTTGATTCTTGCGCCAATAATTTTTATATATTCCATAAAAAATATCCAAAAAGTTTCGTCCAAATCCAAGAACTTTGATTTCTGCACAAAAACAACACCATGGCAATTCTGCTGAAAATAGCGTCAGTCCGGGTTAGTTTCATTCAAATCATGCAAATTAGAGTCCAAAACAAGAGCAAAAGTGTTTGGAAAAGTAGATACGATGGAGACGTATCAAAATCCTCCGGCCCGACGACGCCGGCGCTCCGCCTCCGCCTCCTTCTTCACCGCGCGGAGCGGCGGGAGCTCCTCCGACTCCCTCTTCACCGACGGGAGCGCCATACGCGAGCTAGCCGACGAGGCGGAGCTGCCCGCGCCGGAGGAGAGCCGAGCCTGCCGCCGGTCCTACTCCTCCGTCTCGCTGCGGAGGAGGGACGGCGGCGGCTCGAGGCCCCGGTTCGTGTACCGCCGGGCGGACCGCTTCCTCGCTGCGTCGGCGGCTGCTACTTGTAGATTGCGTTGGTATTTCCCCGAAGAGGAGAGGATGATGCAGTATAGTAGAGATAAGTATTTCCCTCAGTTAAGAACCAAGGTTATCAATCCAGTAGGAAAACCAAGCAAAATCACTTTAAGCAGCACCTGCACACACAAAAGCAAACACTTGCACCCAATGCAAATAAGAGGGTTGTCAATCCTCTTAGCGGTTATTTGCAAGGATTAGTTCTGATAGTGATAGATAGATAAACTAAAATACTAAATAAAATAAAAGTAAATAAATTGCAGCAAGGTATTTTTGGTTTTTAAATATATGATAAAGGTAGACCCGGGGGCCATAGTTTTCACTAGAGGCTTCTCTCTCGAATACATAGCATACGGTGGGTGAACAAATTACTGTTGGGTAATTGATAGAAAAGCAAATAATTATGACGGATTCATGACAATGATCATGTATATAGGCATCACATCCGAGACAAGTAGACCGACTCCTGCCTGCATCTACTACTATTACTCCACCCATCGACCGCTATCCAGCATGCATCTAGGGTATTAAGTATGAAACAGAGTAACGCATTAAGCAAGATGACATGATGTAGACAAAGTAAACTCAAGCAATATGATTAAACCCCATCCTTTTATCCTTAATGGCAACAATACAAATACGTGTCATGTCCCTTTCTGTCACTGGGATTGAGCACCGCAAGATTGAACCCATTACAAAGCACCTCTCCCATTGCAAGATAAACCAATCTAGTTAGCCAAACCAAATCGATAGATCGAAGAGAAATACAAAGCTATAATAATCATGCATAAAAGAGTTCAGGGAAGACTCAAATATTTCTTATGAATAATCTGATCATAAACTCACAATTCATCGGATCCCAACAAACACATTGCAAAAGAAGATTACATCGGATAGAACTCCAAGAACATCGAGGAGAACATGGTATTGAAGATCAAAGAGAGAGAAGAAGCCATCTAGCTACTAGCTATGGACCCGTAGGTCTATGGTAAACTACTCACACATCATCGGAAGGGCGGCAAGGTTGATGAAGAAGCCCTCCGTGATCGATTCCTCCTCCGGCAGAGTACCAAAAAAGGCCTCCAGATGGGATCGCGGAAGAACAGAGGCTTGCGGCGGCGGAAACGTTTTCTCTTCTGTCTCTCTGGTATATTGGGAATATTTAGTAATTTATAGCGCTGGAATTAGGCCAGGAGGGGCTACGAGGGGCCCACAAGCCTGGGGGCGTGCCCTACCCCCCAGGGCGCGCCCTCCGAGCTTGTGGCTCCCTCGTGGCCCCTCTGGTCTTCTCCCGAAGCTTCGTGGGTCTCTTCTGGTCCAGAAAAAATTAATCCAAAGTTTTTTTCTCTCGTTTGGACTCTTTTTGATAATGATTTTCTAAAAAGACAAAAACAAGCAAAAAACAACAACTGGCATTAGGCTCTGGGTTAATAGGTTAGTCCCAAAAAATGATATATAATGGCATATAATTGCATATAAAACATTCAAGATTGATACTATAATAGCATGGAACAATCAAAAATTATAGATACGTTGGAGACGTATCAGCGGCGACGCAGCGCTTCCGCTCGGGGTCCTCGTCACCGCCGGCGCCGTGGCCGGAGCTCCACATCCCGTGCCACATGGTGGCGGATCTGTCGGCGGTAGCGGAGTGGGGTTGCCGACGGCGAGAAATCGGAGGGGAAAGGGGGGATTGCGGCGGCGGGGGGAATAGGGTTTCACCCCGTATAGCGGCCGCGGACCCGTAGATATACTGCGCGGGGGGGGGGGGTTTCCGGGCCATTGTAAACGTTTTACGGGCCGGGGCGACTATACGGGGTCTGGTCTGGCCCAAAAAATGGGCCAAACCCGTATAGTCGCCGGAATTATACGGGCCGGGCGCTTTTACAACGTCTGCTAGAGATGCTCATCTCCAACGCTGACCCTTAAAGGCTAAAACCGTCCGCATACGTCTGAATCGTGCGGTTCGGACGTGTTGTGCCATCCAACACGGGTCTGTATCTGTTCCCCGAGCGGTCCAGACGAGTTTTTTCCCGCAAACAAGAAAGAAAGTGGTGTGGGCTTTGCAGGCGTCCGGACCGCTGCCTCGCCCGCTCTTGACTATCCTGGCCCACCAAAAACTATCCTCCCTCGCCCGTGTGCGTTCCCGCCTGGCGCGAGCTGTCCACATTCATGCCGTTGTAGAGCGGCCGCTCCGCATTGACTCCGACCCAGAGCGGACGTGACCTCTCACTGACGCCGATATTGAAGCGGCGCACCGGTCGAGAGAGCGCCACCCGCTGCATACCCGGCTGAACACGTCTTCTCGCCACATTCAACCGGCTTCAGACTGCCCCACCTACCTCCATTGAAACTGCTCGTGTGCCAAGAAACCTACTCAAAATAAGTAGATGCTACTACCATCCCGCATCCTTTCAAAATTTTCCCAGTTACTTTTGATGAGATAGTTGTTATGTTAAATCCAAATAAGTAGAGCTGATCATGAGGCTCTAATTGCTACGTGTTGTTGTGTGTAGGTTAGACGGGATGCATTTAGAGGAAATAATGTTTGGCCTTTGTATGTTTTTTTAGAATTGCGAACCAATTTTAAATAATGCTATTTTTTTTAAAAACAGAAACATTTTAAAAAATTGTGAACAAAACTATGACATCGTGAATATTATTTGAAATTCTAGAACAATGTATAGATACATAATTTTTTTTGAAATTGAGAACTTTTTTAAATTCAAAACAGTATTTGAAATTTTCGAACAAGTTTGAAAAGAAAAATGAAGTTGAAAAAGGAAAAAGAAAAAGCAGAAAATAAAAGAACATGACAATTTTAGGAAGAAACAGAAAAACAAAAAAAAGGAAAAATAAAGAAAAAATAAAAGGAGAAGGAAAGAAAAAAAAAGAGAAAAAGTAACTGGGAAAAAATGGGCAGGCCCAATCGGGGATTCCCTTGTGCGGAGCCCCGAAAGTTTGCCGCAACGTGCGGGGCGCTCCGAGAGCTCCTATACGGCGCGTTGAGCGCCAGTATGCTTCCTGGCGCCTGCATGTCCCTTGGTGGCCGGGGCCCACCACTCGCGAGCCGCTAGTCAATGTTGCTCGCTCGCTTTCCTTTTTTTTGTCATTTGCTAGATTTTTTTCCTCGGTTTCTCTCTTGCCGTGTTGTTCACCGATTTTTTTAAAAAACCTCATTAATTTTGAAAAAGTTTATCAATTGAAAAAAATTCATCGATTTTGAAACAAATTTCATCCAATTTTGTAAAAAGGTAAGGAATTTGGAAAATAGTTTAGAAATTTGAAAAAAGTTCATCAAAGTCTGAAAAAGTTCACGAATTTGAAAAAAGGTTCATTGATTTAGAAAAGAAGTTTCATCCATTTGCGAAAAAGTTCACGGACTTTTAAGAAAGGAATATAAAAATGAATAAAAGAAATATAAAGAGAATAAGAAAAAACAGAAGAAAAACCGACCAAACAAAAACCGAGAAAGAAAGAAAACCAAACAGGATGCGTTTTTATCGTGTTGCATTTCAAAAAAAAAAATGTAGGCACAAGAAGTCAGGTGTCCCACTTGGTTATCCGATTGATACTGAAACCGGGAGGCACCTAGTTCGAATCACGTGCAACGCTCTTTTTTTGAGTTTAATGTGAAAATGGACCTGCCCAGAGCGGGCGGGAGGGGGGGGGGGGGTTGCGCCGGTTTGCAGAATGAAACAAATACCCCAAGGTGCGGCAAATATGGTTTTCCATATAGGGGCTCCCCTGGGCAATACGGATCTTCATCAGAAGCAAGTTCTTATTTGCTTTTTTTTAGGGGTGCAAGCTCTTATTTGCTTTTTTTTTCTAGCAAAGTTCTTATTTGCTAAAAAAAGAAAAATCAGAAGCAAGTTCTCTCCCAACGTTGGTCCAAGCCTTTTCATTGAAAAAAAGCTGGCCCAAGCTAAAGCCCAAAACATGCCTAACATCGGATCAGGCAGCGCGTGGCCTTATCTCATTCTCATCAGAAGTCAAAAGAAAAAGGCAGTCGTGGCTAAGAGTTGTTGTCAGAAAAAGTAGGCGAATTCCTCAAAAAAAAGAAAGAAAAAGTAGGCGAAGAAGGGGAAAAGTAGGCGAAGAAGGGAAAGTGTCTGCAGGAGTGATGGAGGCGGATAAGGGAAAAAATCTCGACTTGGTTGATGAAGAGAAGGAGAAGGCGGAGATCGAAGCCGCGGCTCGAAAGTGGGAGAACATTATGCGGTCGAGGATCGATTTAATGCGGCGACTTGGCCAACCTGTCAGGCTTTTCTACCCCAATAATCCGGTGGATCCTCGTATCCTCCTCAATCGAGAGAGCAACGGCGACAAGATCGACACCGGCGCCGGGTATGAACCCTGAACTCACCAAGTTTCTTTTTTTTTTATGCGGTGGTGGTGTGTGGAGGGCGTATAGGATAGGTTCCATCTCTCAGGGTTGTTTGGATCTCAGTTTGAGAGGGGGGAGGGGGGGGACCATTGTTTTGCTAAACAGTTTTTGACCTCTAAAAACTTGTCTGTTTAGTTGAGAGTCTACATTCGAAATACTACTCCGATTGTTTCCTCACAAGATCTAAAATTCGAAACTGTAGTGGACTGGAAAAGATAACTCTGTTTGTTACTCACAAAACCTAAAAATATGAAGAGTATTGTAACTAAACTACAGTTTACCACACAATGTTGTTACTGAATGTTATCCAGATTGTAAAGGGGTACATCCAAGTGGCGAAAGCAGATAAGCTTTTGTTGGTCAGGGAAAGGGGATTTCTTCATAACTAACTTTTTATGTGTTTGGAACTACTACCTCTGTACACTAATATACATTACCCAAACATCCATTTACTTCCTCTTAGGCCATATTTAGTGTTGGGTTTTATTGGCGCCTAACAAGTAAGAAGGATGTCGCAAAATTAGCACCAGTGCCCAACATTGTTCAATGAGAGGTACTACCTCCGTTTCAAAATATAACACATTTTTGTAGGCTAGTTTAGCCTTAAAAAACGTCTTATATTTTGAGACGGAGGTAGTAGCATTTTTCTATAGAACCGTTTTATGTAGATGCACAGTGCAAGCAGTTTTAAGTACAAGCACAGTGCCAATGATCCTCTATTCCTAAATAGTTGCAACCCGACCCTTCCCCGGATCCTGTGCAAGCGGGAGCTACGTGCACCAGGCTGCCCTTTTTTTATGCAACAAACCATTTAGTACAACATATTAATTGTCGCTGATTTAGTACACTATGGGCAAACTTGCATTGAAAGAGGACAAACCATTATGTCTCTTAAGACCTTGTAGATCCTTCATTAAGCACAAAGTCAAGAGAAAATTAGCGGATTAAAAAAATCCCTCCTTACCTGTGCTCAAAGCTCTTTGTAAGACCATATCATGGATTAGATGCACATCGTGTTCTGAGGACAGCATCTTGAAGTCATCATACTCACCTGCAAGTTTGTATCGAATGCAAGAAAAGTAAAAGATGGGAATTCAGGATATATGATCTGTATGCCATTCAGTGCTGGTATTCCATTGAACAATTTGTGGACGACAAACAGATGGTAGGGTATTGAAGGATGGGACCTCCTGCAGCCCTGAGAAGCACGCAAAGAAAGGAGTTTAGTACACAAATGGTACATATTGCTAGACACTGGACAGGGGTAAGCTCTGTAAATGTCTACTTTGAGTTAAAGAAAGAGCTAATGCTGAATGCAGATCCAAGCATGTAGCATTTTACCAAAGATTTAGTTGAAGAGAAGTGTTGCTGCTGAAGGATGAGAGAAAAATCAGAGCTAAGAATTTACCTTACGGGCATAAGCCTTTGAATTGACAAGGGAAGCAAGGAGTTTTGTTTAGAGCACTGTTTGTGGTTACTTCTGCTATTCCACAATCCATGACAAAAACGGTCATTTGGTTTAAGAACTTGCATATGCCATCTTATTAGTGGCAACTGGCAAGAGCTACCTTCCGAACATTAGGAGGTGCCTTCTGAAAATAAGCCATTTTTAGCCTCTGAGAAAACATAGTAGGAAATATATATGTGAATTGCAATGGATTATATGATGCAGAAAGGATGCTACAAATATAATAAATAATATATGCACATCAATGAACTAATAAACAAGGTCATTGCTCTCACCTGCTCCCATGGCAGCCACCCAAAAGCACTAAAAATGTAGTCATGTGTAAATTGTTGTTATGGCAAGGTCCAGCGCATGGAAACTTGCTGAACAGGAGAGTTAGCTAGCAAACACATAGTACGTCTCAATGGCAGCCACGGGCGAAGCAGGCAAGATGCATCCCCCTGTTGCGCTAGTCGCGTCAGAGTCCGCGAGCGGTGCCCACGTCAGGGAGGCGGCGGCGATAATCTCAGGTGCATGGAGGATGTCAACATGTTTAATTAAATGTTGCCATGTAAACAATGGTCACTTTGAGCATATTAACATCCTTCAATGTCTGAATCTATATGTAGCTTCTTCCCTGCGATAAATGTAGTTACTTCAGACAAAAAGTAGAATATGAGCTCCCAACTGGAACTCAAAATTAACATGACCGAATCCAGCACCTGCATCGAAGACAAAGAAAGTACGACAAGAACAATTTTTAAAATGATCAAGTAAAAGGTGATCACTCATGACAGGAAATCTTCACTCCCTCTGCATGAGACAATAAAGGTGCAGACTTTGGCAAATTAGACAATCAAGATGGGTTAAGATGCGAGGTTCCTGAATTGCACACAGAGCTCTTGTGAGACTATATGATGCATAGCTCTAATTCTGGCATTTTACTGAGGGAAATGTTTTAGTCCACTAACATCAAAAGATAGTGCTAACAGTAAAGAAGTGGTTTATTTTAGTTTGCCATGTTGTCTGACATTGGCATTTGCCCGGCTCCTACTCACAACAAGTATCACAAGAGCTCCTTTCCTTAAAGGAAAATATGAGATACCATAGAAATCATTCAAATCAATATTAGCAATCCTGAAATACTGCGATTAATTCTGAATCAGAGAATCCCTAGTTTATTTTCTATCTCTAACCCTTTCTTCTTTTGGAAATCTAGCACTATCCAAAAAGTAGTAGCCATCCCCTACTTTTTTTTTCCCAAATCATCATCTACGACAGCAGGTTAAAAATCCAGAGTTTTGTTCAACTCCTAGCGCTAAGTATTGCTATTCACTTTTTCTTTCATCTATTTTTAAACCTAGTTTTTGTTGATTATCTATTCTATGGAACTGATTGAACCAGTGGTCAGGCTTGAGAGTTTTGATATCATAGAGATGGAAACAAGTTCAAGTTGTAGTTGTCTCTTATAATTTGATGTTTGAAATTTCTGTTCTTCCTTTTTGTACTTTGAGTTTGGTTTAGTCCAACGCTAAGCATGAATTCCCTTTTGATGCTAGACCTGTAGATGAGAAGGAATTGCGTGCCAAAGAGGAGCGCATTTGGAATGTTGCTATGGACTACAGAAAGTTCCAAAATATGGTGATGCATCATAGTACTACTTTTTTGTTTTTTGTGTGAACTTCTTCCTTTTGCATTGTTGATTGTGGCGCTCTAGCTAAATTGCTAAGAGGCAAAGCATGTCTGAGTATTTGAATGACAAATTTGCTATGCATATTATTGTCCAATTGGCAATCCATTGATGCTAGGTTTATTGTTTACAAACTTTATACACATAAGATGCACAGTAAGTGATGAGGAGCAATACAGTAAAGTAAAGAAAATAAAATCAGAAGTTGAATTCATTTGACTTCTAAATAATTCTACTTCGTTCTAGCTAAGTTGCTCAAAGTCATATGTAGTTGTAGACTTGTAGTTGTTTTGATTTCTTAACCTTAGGTACTGTTTTCTAGAATCTTCTAGCAATGAGTAGAAGATGAACCTTAAGTAATGTTTTCTAGAGTCTTCTAGCTATAAGTAGAAGTTGAGATGTGAAGGCTTCCCAAAGCCCCTATAAATAGAGGTCCGTACCTCTAGTTTGTAACTCAAATTATGTACCCACTACTTATAATAGAACATGGTATTCTTATCTAAGATCTTGGACTAGATCTTGTGCTCTTGGAGTTATTAATTGAACTCTTGTTGCCATATTGGTCTATATTCACCTCTAGAGCGATATCTAGCGCAACACGTTGAAGTAGTTCCTTCAACACTAGTGATGTACACTTTGTAGCAGCAAGGTGGAGTTGTTCCTGCACAACTTTGTACTGCTTCAGTAAGGATTTTTTTTAATAGGCCATCCTGCACTTGGACATACTCTAGCGTTCTCTAAATTTCTGAGCCGTTTGTTCTGTTCGCTAAACACATTGGAAGCTGGGACTACTGTTGCAGATGCTCCTGCTATAGGTCTGTCTTCTGCTGCATGGTGATGCTTACATCGTAGCAGCACAAGTAGTTTTACATCCTACTATCATGAACCACTTTTGTACTTCTTTGCAAGCACCATGAAATAAGTTATTTAGGCAAGCATGAGGTTCAAATTACTCTATACATTTTTTGGTTTTTTGAGATAACAGAAGATCAGCAAGAATGTATGATGGTTTCGTACTAATGAATTTATCTTTTTAGGTCTCTACGTATGATCTCATTCCAAATAACATGACCATGTATCCTGTCATGTTTGAGAACCACACTTGGTACCACTGTAACTTTTTGGGTCATAAGAAGGAAGTTTCTTCCATTGGTGGTGACCATGTCCAGCAATGTTTTTTTGTTGAGATCAAGGTTAATAAAGGATCCAATTACAATGTGGTGACCTGTGTTGCACTTGGTAGGTATTTTCAGTTTTATTTAATTTTCGCAATAATCTATTGATATGTCAATTTCAGTCTGTGGACATGATATTTATGGACGCCCTAATGCTTAGAAAAAGGCTTGGAGGCTCGTGAGCTGGCTGAAATGAGCTTTAGTTTTGCATAGATGTTCATGGTATTCCGCTGGTCAAAAATCATTTGGTCTTGACTGCAACCTTAAGTTTGATGTCAAATTCATGTCAATATTGGGCTCTGCTCAGCAAATGAGCCTTTTCCACTGGGAGGGAGGGAGGGTATTCTGTTGTATCTGTTCCAGTCAACTTAAACCAACCACTGTTGTAGTAAGTAAATACAACTCTCTTTTAGGCCTCCTTTGGTTCATAGGATAGGAATATCATAGGAATAGGAAAATTATAGGAAGTGAGATGGCATGTATCTCAATTCCTATGGGTAAAGAGATGACATTTGATGCATAGGATAGGAATTTTTTCATTGAGTCTAGGCTAATGTTTTTTTTTCCTTTGAAATGTGAAGGATTGTTTCCTATCCTACACATCCATTCCTACAAACCAAAGGGCTCCGAATGATTTTTTCTTCAAATCCTATCCTATAGAATTCCTACAAACTTCCTACAAACCAAAGGAGGCCTTAGAGTATTAGAATATGAATTACAAAAAAAACTACGAAGACAAATTTGTCCAGTCCCAGTATCATGCCCTGTGACTGTTGAACATCTCTGAACATTTCTGATAAGTAGCAAAGATTACAAAATTGTGAAACCTCAAACTAAACCAGCCTGTGATACTGTTTTATTAGAGTGTATTTGGCTGTGCAATATGCATTATCGATACTGTACACCATAGTTTTGTGTTAGGTGATTTGATTGTTTGTCATGGCATGAATTTATCTTGTTCGAATCAACATAAGTTTGACTGTTTCTGTGTTTGTCTCCAGATGATGAAGACATTGACAGTAAAATCTGCAAAATTTGTCCTCCTAGTTATGGTATAATACATCCACGTAAAGGAGGATTTATATGTGGGAGCCAGGAAGGTCAATTGATTCGCCACTACACGAATGTCTATTAGGGTCCTGGCTATCTTAGTTCTTGCACTAGGGGACCTCCTAAAATTACAGGTTTTGCAATTTGGACGACTTATATCCAAATAATGTTGCGACTTGGTCCAGCTCCAGCCAGTCTCTCTTGCCACTATTGGACCTGATGTTACAGCTTTAAGCTGATTATTATAGATCTAAAGGTGGTGCCCTGTGCCGGAGGTTGCTGCTCGACCTGTGGGGACCAGTGCTGATTATGGAGAAAGAGACGGACTAGGACAGGTGGGCTGGGTTAGGACTGACCTGTTCTCTAAACCAGCTCCACCTTGACAATATTATTTGGTTATGTGTGGTTGGAATTGCAAGAAGTGTAAATTTAGGTGGCCCAAAGCACAGTTTACTCGTCAGTTATCTTATGTTAGGAAATAAATCATGCTTGACCCACCATTATGGTGGCAAACCCGTGAGAGCATTTTGTAATAGAAGTTATGTAAGTTTTTCTGAAGATGAAACATAAGACCTGTTACATATTATCGGATGGCAATTTGTTTATGAGGAATTCCCCCACTGTGTTTTTTTTTAGTACAAATCACACACCACTCTCAGCATTCTTACCTCCAAACTTGCCCATATGGAGACCGTGCTTGTAAGGCCGGCCCGCGGGATCTATTTGTGGGCCCAACATGGCACGGGAATAAAAGGGCCAGGACGGCCTTTGGTTCGCCATGGAATAAGGCTCATCCTTGAAGCCAAGCCTTAAGGCTAACTGACGGTGCAAAATACCGTTAGAGCATCTACAGCCGGACTTTGTAAAATCCGGCCCCTGGCGCGTCCATGGACACTGACCGGGCACCCTTCAAATAATGCAATCCACATCCGGACACCTCAATTATCATATCTCAAATTCATCTATATATATATATACTATACTACTACTACCTTATATATATATATATATATATATATATATATATATATATTTATTTACCTAATATTAAAGGGAGGATCGTTTCTCCACTTTTTTTCGTCCACAGTAACTTTTTCGTCCGTCGTATAACGAACTTTATGCGTCCCAGGATTGCTTCGTACGTAACTCCTCTCCCCTGTTATTTATTCTAAGCCCGTTATGTGGCCCAGTGCTAGCTGACCTGAGCTATGGGCCAAGCGATGCTTGTGGGCCGGATAATCGAACAAACCTCCTCATCATCGTGGCCGGGCCATACTAGGCAACAAAAAGAACGTGAAAAATGTCACATAAAACAAAAGGAGGCAAATGGGGTCGAACCACCAACCTCATTGCTGCATAACCGCGCTGCAACCACACGAGCTAGAGAATGAGTACGGTTACGTAGCAGCGTTTCATCTAAAGTACCATGTACATCCGCAGATTTTTTATCTCCTACAATTCTTGGAAAACATGAACAATATTCCTTAAAATATTATAATAATGTTTTAAAACCATGAATATATTTAAAAATTAGAATTTTTTTTGAAAGATGAACATTGTTTTCGAAAACATGAACAATTTCGAAATTACAAATATTTATTGAATTTTTTATACCGAATGAACATATCTCAATATATATTGAGCATTTTGTGATATACTCTTAATAATTTTTCATACACATTGAACATTGTTTTGACATATGTCGAGCAATATTCAAATACACCTTGAACAATTTTTAACCATATATTGATTTTTGTTTTGTAATATACACTAAACAATTTTAAAATACACATTGCTCATATATGCACTGAACAATATTTAAATTTACATTGAACATTGAGTGATATATGTTGAACAAATTTCGAGTTGTAAACAAAACAATTCATCGCCAGTAAAAAAAATCGTCCACCGTAACATTTATTGATTTGAAAAAGTGAACATTTTTAGAAACAAGAACAATTTCTTAAAAAATGTAAGCATTTCTTAACACACAAACATTTTTGTGAAGAATTGTTGAAAACAAAGACATTTTTGGCATTTCGAACAATATTTCAAATTTCAAAACAACTATTTGAAAACAGAAAAAAAAGTTAAAGGAAACAGAAAACAACAACAAAAAACAACGACACCTACACGGGTCGGCCCAACTGGGAGCGCCCTCAGCGAAGGCCCGACATTTTTGTCGCTACCCTTGATATGTGTCACTAGCCGATAGTGCTAGATTAAAGATACACGATGCACGTACATACACTGCTATGGATTATACACGCATAAATCATGGTTGTTGCTCACTATATTACTGTAAATTTGGTACCACACATTCTCTCCTGCAAAGGGAAGCAGGTAACACAAGCGTCACATCTCATCGTGTGACGTTCGACCTCTACATCCTTCCCTCTCACTTCGCAATCAAGAAGCCTTTCATCTTCGGCGATGTCTGCGATGCACCTCCTCGACCGGGCTAACCTTGATTCACAATAATACTTGTTTGATTGTGTAAAAGAGAGTAGAAGTATGAAGGGAGCTGTATGGACAAAGTGCAAGGAGTAGCACGAGAAGGGTGGTCCACATGTTTTGCTCGCAAGAGATTAGTTTTTGAAGTTTCAAACATTTCCTTGCGTGGACATAATGATTGGTGTGACATGTGGTGATGAACCCAATACCTCAGCATTGACCACATTTGACACGTTGCAATCTTGAGTCATGATATAAAATTTCTTCCGTTGCAACGCATGGGCATATTTGCTAGGACTGACCTGTTCTCTAAACCAGCTCCACCTTGACAATATTATTTGGTTATGTGTGGTTGGAATTGCAAGAAGTGTAAATTTAGGTGGCCCAAAGCACAGTTTACTCGTCAGTTATCTTATGTTAGGAAATAAATCATGCTTGACCCACCATTATGGTGGCAAACCCGTGAGAGCATTTTGTAATAGAAGTTATGTAAGTTTTTCTGAAGATGAAACATAAGACCTGTTACATATTATCGGATGGCAATTTGTTTATGAGGAATTCCCCCACTGTGTTTTTTTTTAGTACAAATCACACACCACTCTCAGCATTCTTACCTCCAAACTTGCCCATATGGAGACCGTGCTTGTAAGGCCGGCCCGCGGGATCTATTTGTGGGCCCAACATGGCACGGGAATAAAAGGGCCAGGACGGCCTTTGGTTCGCCATGGAATAAGGCTCATCCTTGAAGCCAAGCCTTATATAAGGCTAACTGACGGTGCAAAATACCGTTAGAGCATCTACAGCCGGACTTTGTAAAATCCGGCCCCTGGCGCGTCCATGGACACTGACCGGGCACCCTTCAAATAATGCAATCCACATCCGGACACCTCAATTATCATATCTCAAATTCATCTATATATATATATATACTATACTACTACTACCTTATATATATTTTATATATATATATATATATATATATATATATATCTTATCTTACCTACTAATATATATATATATATATATATATATATATATATATATATATATATATATATATATATATATATATATATATATATATATATATATATACTAATAAAGCAAGGTGATATTCTTGGTTTCGTCCCGCGTTAGATTTTTTTTTTTGTCACGGTCCGCGTCCGACCGTCCTAATTTTGCTCACGTACAATTGCATTACGTACGGCTGGTTCTCGTGCGCGTGCGAGAACAACTCCAATACGAGAACAACTTCGATAGTATCCTTTGGTTTTAATACATGCAAACGCTACACGTACGCGCAAACGAGACGGCCCATAAGTCATGTTTACGTTTTCTTTGGAAAAGGAGTCCCTAACGTGCACATCTTGCCTGTTGTCTTTACTTAACCCACAAGGCCATAATCAAAGGACGAGACACGCCTTTGCCCGTACTAATTTTGTGTTTCGTCCGTGACAGGTAGACCTGAGTTGGAGTCAAACTCCACCTTCCTCGCTGCCTTTGCCCCTCCCATAAATATTGGTTCAGATGAGAAATAGGAGGGGTGGATCCCGCGAAGGCGGAGGAGCAGCGGACGATGAGCCGTACGCCGAAACCATCGCCCCTCCTGCGGAGCGTTCGGGAGCCTCTCTTCAATGAACACCTAGCGCCGTGTCACGCACGTCGGCCGCTACTCTGCGGGTGCAGCTACTGCCGCCGCCGCTGCGATATTATCTTGGCGTCATCGAGGCGGACAACATGATCCCAATCCGACGCTGCGCACCACCATCTCCAACATCCTCACCGCCAGGGCCAGCAGCGCTCCGAGTGGACCAGCCGCCGTGCAGGAGAGCGACAGCAGCCACGTACGTGTCTTCCAAGAAGGGCACGGCCTGGGAGTAGCACAGCGACGGAAAAGTCGACGCCGGCTCCAGCGGCGCACAAGCCAGGAAAGGGGCAGGACATGAAGGACACGTACGGCGGAAGATCGCGCTAGACATGTTTGCCTCAGGATGCTACGATCCTTTTCTTGGTGGGATGCAGGTGGTCGGCCGACCCTTCCATGTACTGCGGCTACGGTGGCATGGCTTACGCTCACGGCGATTACCTGGTGGATCCCGCACAGTATCAACGGCATGGGCAGCATACGATAGCAAGTGGATGCCCACAGATTGTGAGGTTCAGAGCTTCAAGAGGAGGTGCAACGAAGGCAGATTACAGGTTGCGTTAGTTTTGATGTAGGGTACAAACTAGCTTGTGCTCAAATACCCAACGCAGAGTTCTGCATGCGTACGAGAGTATGAGGAACTCTGTACGTAGATCTGCCTGTCTTTTTTCCAATTAATGTGGAAACTTCTAGCTTTCTAGAACAAGCGTGGTAGCTTCTTTAACTTTCTTCTAATAAATACTGTATATTGTCAGTCTAGGATGAAAGCGTGGTACCTGATTGACGTTGTGGAACTTGTGAACATTACTTCTTAGTGGATTTTAAGTTTCGGTCACCTATATATCGTCAGGTACAATAACAAGGCTATTGTTTACACCATCATCCATCATGTATGCTCATCTGAAAGTTAAGCTTTCTGACCTTGCATTTGCATGCAACTGCTACCATTATTACTCAGAAGGGGCAGCTTAGTGATACAACCTCTGATTATAAGGCAGCTTAGTGATTGCCATGTTTGTTTTGCTCAAATCAAAAGAAAATTGTTTGCTAATTGAAACTATTTGAGTGGTAAATTACTTCCAAGGTTTTAAAGCATAAATTTATTTATTTGTACCCATTGCAACGCACGGGCCTTTTTGCTAGTGTATATATATATATATATATATATATATATATATATATATATATATATATATATATATATATATATATATATATATATATATATATATATATATACTAATAAAGGGGCTATTGCTTCTTACTGTAATTTCGTCCGTTGTTTCGTCCGTCCATATATACCTTATGTTATCGATCATCCGTCTGCCGTGTTGACTAGCGCTGGACCAAAAGCTGATACTCGTGCGCCCGAAGCCACACCTGTAGAAAGTCCCAATACAATACGTTGTCATGACTTGCCGTGAAGGACACAAACACACCTAGCCACGTGCAACCCCCCTCCAATAAATACAGTCGCAACCAAGCCTCTCCTCTTCTACTTCTTCCAAGCGCGTAGGCCTATGCTGTCGATCTGGGTGGGATTGACCTCCATCGACCCGTGACACATCGTGTCGTGCTGCCAGACGGCAAGCACTAGGCACACTAGGCCGCTCACTCCAGCGTATCGTCTCGGCGACCTAACATGGATAGGCACACGAGAATATATCGTGGAGCTCGGCGACGAGCATGGAGGCACGGAGTTGGCCGACCGCCAGCATCACCGGCTCACGAGCCCTCCTCCTGCACCATGATATACTTGCCTGCTTAATTTTGCATCCTCAGTTCACAAGAAATCATCATCGGTGGCGACAATGACTCGCCAGAGACCAATTAACACACGGAGGAAGGTGTTTTATTTTGCTTACCTCTGATGCCGTTGCAAAATTCCTGAAGGCAGGCGTGAGCAGGGCGCCGTCGTGGGAGCGTGCAGGCTGGAACACTGTGCAGTAGCAGGATGGACTCGTCGCCCCAGCCAAAATTGGCACCTGGTTCTCCAACGACAAGCTTCGGGGTGTACACCCTCATATCGTTGTCCTACCCGTGACCAGAGTGCTGGAGGAGAACATGCCTAACCTTGCCGGTGAAGAAGGCGTGGATGTGCCATCGGGAGGCGGGAAGCTGGGGTTGTATAAGGTCCCTGCAAGGAAATTCAGAATTACATCGTACTACTTGCGTCCATACGAAAATCTGAGACATATAGATTGGATCATCCAATCATGGTAGGCGCGCGTGCGGTTCCAGGAGGGCACTTGGTAGCAAGGCCCTTTCAGGTAGACGGCCAGGAGGCCGACGGCAGGGTCGCCGTGCCTGACAGCGACCTTGGCAACCTCCATGGCATAGGGTTGGGCCTTGCCTTCTTGCACATCACCAAATAGCCGATGACGACGATGCTGCCGAACCCCATCAACGCCATCGTCCCAGCCCTGTGCGGCAGTCGGCCACCTCGGGACCTCCACTGGGTCGCTGCCGTGTCCGATGTCCACGTCGGCGACCTCTGTGGCCGTAGTGCTGGGCCTTGCCTTCTGGATTCTGATAGAGCACTAGATAGCCGATGACACCGATAATGCATGCCGAACCCCATCAGCGTCATCGTCCCGAGCCTGTACATCGATCAGGCGGCCACCTCGCTGGTGCAGGACCTTCCGTGGGACGCCACCGCGGCTGGCTGGCACATGGACTCCTACACCCCCGCCGCCTGTAGCTCCTCCGGGCTAATCCTTTGCGTGTCAGTGTTGCGACGTCACTCCTCTGTGCCGGCCGCTCTTCGCCATGCGCGTGCATGTGTTCTCCTTTCGCTTGTCACTGGCATGTCCGTGCGGTCATGCTGTGTTGTGCTGTGGAGATGTGGAGTTTATGTGAATCCGCCGTTGTGAGATGGTGTACTATGCAACACGTAGTAGGGAGTAGGGACAGGTGTTGAAAGCCTGCAGGCGAGGCAATCGAGGCGGCGCCAGGTTCTGCCGCGTGCTCTGTGAGAGATAAACATGCATGCGACTTCTTCATTTTGTGGCGAGTTATCGAAACAAACACCCGTCCATCTCTTTTCGACAGAGTTTGCCTTTCAGTTTCTATTTTCTATCATGATTGACGTATCGTACAACTCTACATCATAGGAATCAAAAACATCTCCAAGCAAAAGAGAGACGAATTGTTAGATCATTTTGTATTTAAAATATAACTAATTTCTCAAAGGTCAATAAATACTTCAAATTGCCTTAATCTTTTTATCTCCAAACCGCATGCTCACGTGTCATTGTCGACGACTCGAGAAGCATACTGCCATGGGAGCTCCTGCGAAAGCAAGATCTTAACAACATTGACCAAGCATTCTTCCTTGGGACACCATAAAAATTGCATAGTCGAAGGTGGCAACTGGCACGGGCAAAAGGCCTACTTTGCGACCATCACCCTGGCTCGCACCCTGACAGTGACGGTGAGGTGGACATCAAGTATAAATGGTATAACCTCACGTCAAGGACGAGCTTAGCAACAGCTTTATCGTGCATGATATAAGATTATCTCTACTGCCCCAGCTACCATACTCACCCGCCTCAAGGTCGCAAAAGATCCAAAGAAACAGATGGTGAAGGCGATGGTCGTGACCTCAACCGACACCAGTTTGTTCGCCCAGTCCAAAAGCAGTCAGGCCCCGAGCTATGACGCGTGTCTCCATGATCTGGCCAAGGCTGCTTCATGAAAATTGGCATTCGTTCTTCAGTGAAGCACATGCGTCTCGATCAATGTTTGATGCGGCCATTAGAATGTCATTCTGACATGAACTTTCCATGTCATTTTGTTAGGCTCATCCTTACGAGTTCAGATCAATGAGCCTCAATATGATAATAGTATGTGTTTGAGCGTAGATCCATTCCAAAATATTTTTTCCATCTCCCGTTGCAACGCACGGGCATATGTGCTAGTACAAACTCATGCAATTACGTCGATGCATTACACACATCGTCCGGCTACTCCGTCCGGCTAATCTATCACTACTACATGCCATCGGACTACCAAAATTTGGCATGTTTGGCTATGGTGGAGGTCATCCACGGCTGCCCTTGCCCTTCCCGGCGCCCTTGCCGTCCTTCTCGTGGAAGTACCGGTCGAAGACGCAGTAGGGATCGAGCCGGATCTACTCGTCGCCGGAGCTGTCCTCGCCGTCGCTGTCCTCCTTCTCCTCCCTCGGTGGCAGTCCGGCCATGGCACGGACCGCCCGATTCTGCTCTCGGGCGAGGGCGCGCGTGTTCCTCTGCTGCCGTTTCTTCAGAATGCGGGCGCAGATGGCTTCCTCCTCTGCGGCCGCCCGCGCCGTCGAATCAACCGCCTCCGCGGCCGCCATTTCGGCCATGATACGGGCCTCGGCGGCCCTCATCCTTTCCTTCCCACGGCGGGCTGCCCGTTCCCGGTGGGACTCATAGTCTGTCCGACCGGTGATGGGGAAGGAGAGATTTTCCGGCCACCGGGACCGTGATGATCCAGCCCCAGAGGACCCGAGCGCACGTTGAGCCGACGCTATGGAGTCGCGCCGGACAGATCCGTCCGTCGGCCGGGCGCTATCCTCCCGGGAGCGGCGGAGTGCAATGCGGACCGCCATTGCCTCCTCCAACCCGCACGGGATGACACCCCAGTCGACGGACCCGGACTGGTCGGAGTCAGATCCGCTGCCCGCCATGCCGGAGCCGGCCGGAAATCGACGGAGGTGAGCTCGGGTGGCGGAGGGAGTGGAGGGGAGAGGATGTGAAGTGGCTAGGGTTTGGTCCGGCGACCGGATCGGGAGGAATATATGTGGGGTCGAGGCGGGCCAGCGCGGGCCAGGCCAACGTGGCGGGCGTGCCTGGGCGCGCCCGGGCGCCCCCATATACGCCCTATATTTTGGCTGGATATGAGGGGTGCTGGTCAGCCCGGGCGTTTGAGGCCCGGTTGAGGCGCCCGACTGGGTCGAAATTTCGTGACCGGCCAGTGACCGGGCGGCCCGCCCGGGGGTTTGGGGAGTCCGGCTGTAGATGCTCTTAGATGCCTCGGTAAGGGTCCAAGCGCAGCTGGAGTCTCAGATCGGAGATCACATGAGAGTTTTACCCAGGTTCATGCTTTTGTAGAGTAATACCCTACATCTTGCTTGTTTTTGTTATTCATGGTGGAGGGATACCTCGTGTGAGGGGTTTACAATGGAGTATGATGTTGCTACCGAGAGTTCAATCTGAGAACAGATGGTCTACGAAGGAACCCTAGCCTCCCCTTATATACACGGCTGGGGCTAGGGTTTACAGGTAGATAGATGCGATCTGGGTGCTGCCGCCCTTGCCTTGGGAGGCAAGAAGATATGTAGCGCCCTCCTTAGGGTTTCTTCTGGGCCCCGGGCCTCATCGGCCCCTAGGCAGGCTTGTCGCTAGGCTCCCTTACATGAGCCACCCCGGTGCAGGGCACCGTCAGTAGCCCCCGAGCGCGGTGGAGGTCGTAGAAGTTGTCTTCGAGGCCTCGGCTCTTGTCCTTTCAACCTACCTCTTGTTCGGATCCCTTCTGTCAGGGAGCCAGACAGAGGGGCCTCCATCGTTGTCTTCACCAGGCCTTCAATGGTTCGCCTTTCGTGTAGCGTTCGGTTCTTGATTAGGTCGGGGATTCCCTTGGGGAACCGTTCTAAACGTATCCCGCAAATCCCGCGTTGTGATGATGATGATGCCATAATTCTCGCGCTCGTGCCTTGTTAAGCGGGGAACGGCGGGGCACGTGTCATGCCGTGGGACCCGACGCTTCAGTTTTGGCCTGGATATATATAGAGGGGGCGCAAAACAAGGGTTTTATTCCTCGTCCCACTCTCATCCATTCCAGCCCCTTCAGCTTCAAGCCTTCCTAAGTGCACCGCCGCCACGTAGTCTTCGTCTCCTTCCTGCTTGAAGTTTCATTAGGTCGGCTTACTGTATCGCCATGGCCAAGACCAGGAGCGCTTGGACCCCTAGCCGGGAATCGTCCCCCGACGCCGCCGGCAAGAAACAGAAGAGGGCCGCCTCCAAGAGCAGTGGAAAGCAGGCGAGCGACGTCCCCAAGTATACGGGGAAGTGGTTTCCCACGTCGGCCACAAAAGAGGAGGTTCAACTCTTCAAGGATCAGCTGCTGATGCCGGCGGATCTGACCATTTGGATCCCGTCGGGCGAAGTGCCCCCGACGCCACTGGAAGGCGAGCGCGTGCTCTACCAAAAGTACTTCGAGAGGGGGCTTGGGTTTCCCCTCCACAGCTTTGTGCGCCGGATGCTCCAATTCTTCGGGTGCCAGCTGCACCACATTCCGCCCAATGGGGTTCTACACATCACCAGTTTCATCACTTTCTGTGAGTATTTCCTCGGGAAGCTCCCCACTTCGAGTTGTTTCGGTTTTTTCTTTCGGTCCTGTGCTCAGACCAACGGCGAGGCCGTCTAGGACCTTGGGGGATCTATCTCGTAGCTCTTCCCTAACTCCAGGGTCTTCCCTACCGACCTCCCGAAGTCTGTTCGGGAGTGGCATAAATCTTGGTTTTATATCAGCGACCTTGGTGACGACCTGCCACCCTTCGTGAACGAGCCCCCGCGGAAGCTACGATCATGGGCTCCGTTGTCCAAACTGTCGCCAGAGGCTCAAATCTTGGCGGACGGCACTGCCCGTATGAAGAAAAATGGGCTGACGGGAGGGCATATCGTGAAGACGTGGGTGGAGCGCCGCGTTCGACCTCTGCAAGCCCGGGCCCTCCCGTTGTACAAATACGCGGGGCCGTTGGACCCCGCAAGGGTTTCCCCGGACGAGCTGGGGCCGAAGGGGGTGTACGACCACCTTATCTATCTCGTGTGCCTCGCAGCGATTGATGACTCCAAGAAGAAGAAGGCCAGGCCTTTCAGTGCTGACCTCCCACCGGGCAGCGTGATTCACTGATACGTCCCAAACGTATCTACTTTTCCAAACACTTTTGCTCTTATTTTGGACTCTAATTTGCAGGATTTGAATGAAACTAACCCGGACTGACGCTGTTTTCAGCAGAATTATCATGGTGTTGTTTTTGTGCAGAAATAAAAGTTTTCGGATTGAGCTAAAAATTTACGGAGAATATTTCTAGAATATATAAAAAATATTGGCAAATAGAACTACTAGAGGCGGGCCACCCAGGAGCCACAAGCTCAGGGGGCGCGCCCACCCCCCCAGGGCGCGCCCTGTGAGCTTGTGGGCCCCACAGGTCTTCGTTTGCCCTAATTCCAACTCTATAAGTACCGTCTCGCGGAGAAAAAAACCAGAGAAAGTTTCATCACGTTTTACGATACGGAGCCGCCGCCACCTCCTGTTCTTCATCGGGAGGGCTGATCTGGAGTCCGTTCGGGGCTCTGGAGAGGGAAATTCGTCGCCGTCGTCATCATCAACCCTTCTCCATCAACAATTTCATGATGCTCACCACCGGGTGTGAGTAATTCCTCCGAAGGATTGTTGGACGGTGATGGAGTTGGATGAGATTTGTCATGTAATCGAGTCAATTTGTTAGGGCTTGATCCCTAGTATCCACTATGTTCTGAGATTGATGTTGCTATTACTTTGCTATGCTTAATGCTTGTCATTAGGGCCCGAGTGCCATGATTTCAGATCTGAACCCTCTATGTTTTCATGAATATATTTGAGTTCTTGATCCTATCTGCTAGTTATATGCACTTGTTATTGTTCTGATCCGTAGACCCCATAGTGACAATTGTTTGGGATACTCTCCGGGGATGACTGTAATTCGAGGAGTTCATGTATTCACTTTGTGCTAATGCTTTGTTCCGGTTCTCTATTAAAAGGAGGCCTTATTATCCCTTAGTTTCCTTATGGACCCCGCTGCCACGGGAGGGTAGGACAAAATATGTCATGCAAGTTCTTATTATAAGCATGTATGACTATATATCGGATACATGCCTACATTACATTGATGAATTGAAGCTATTGTGTATCGCTCTAGGTTGTGACTGTTATATGATGAATGTCATCCAACACAAATATCCATCACGGATCCAATGCCTACGTTTTTCTCGTATTGATCTTTGCTAAGTTACTACTGCTGCTGCTGTTACAATCACTACAAACTGCTTTTGTTACTGTTCCTGTTACTGAAACTATTAAATACTAGATGGCACCCCGCACGTTGTTGCGGGAATGTTTTGCAATATATCCAGTTAGAATTAGTTGTATGGAACATGAATATTTAGAGTAATAATATGAGAACTAAAGCTGAAAATTAAATATGATTTGTGGTGTTTGATTGTTTTATAATGAAATATCATAATAGAATGTAAATTCTCATACATGTTTGCATGTTGAGGTGGCTTTTTATTATGCATGATTGCATGTTGTGGTGGACCTTTCTCCATGCATGTTGAGTGATGAGGTGGCATACTTGCATGTTGAGAGAAATAGGCTAGTGGGGGCTAGCTATTTAGATATAGAAGATATCAAACTACTGTGCTACTAAACACTTTGCTGCAGAAATATTATATCCTAGGTGTGGTTGAATTGACAACTCAACTGCTAAGGCTCATATATATTCTTTGGCTCCCCTTGTGTCTGTCGGAGAGTGGGTTTGATGCTACGGGGCTCTCTCCAAAACCCTGGTTCGAACACTGGGGGCTTTCTTCGCTACCTATCGACCAAACGGTGACTTGGCGAGGCTACAGGCGAGCAAAGCACGACGGAGACATGCACACGCAAGGCACGGCAGGGACACAAGGAGCTACCCAGGTTCAGGCCACCGTGCGTTGTAAAACCCTACTCCTGCTTGTCTAGGATTGCTGTGAAAGTAGTGCACTGGTGTTACAAGGTAGAAGAAGGTGGAAATGGCCGACCCCTTCTGAGGTAGTGGCACTGCCCCTTATATAGCTGCCTTGGTCCTCTTCCCCGAAAATTTAGGCTGGAAGGGTTACCACACGGCGGCAATTCGAAGGGGGACATGCGCTTAGTCTTATCCTGACAAAAGTGGTCTTCGCCTGGCAAAGACGCCGCCCATGACGCGCTGGTGGGCTCGGCGATGACGCCTGCCCTGGCGCGCCGGGTCATCGTGGTCTTCTTTCACCGAAGTGGTAAGCTTTGGGATTTGCTTTGGGGGAGGCAGCGACCCACTGCTCCTTTATCACCGAAGAGGAAAGCTTTCCCCGGCCGCGCCTGTTGGCACGGCCTCCGCTGTCGTCGTTTTGTGCAGGCGCATCATCCACGTGGTGGGCACGCAGCCACGCAACCAGCGTTGCGCGGTTCCCCTGCGTGAGGGGCCTCACGGGAGGCCGCCTCACGAGAAGGGCCTCGCGAGGCTACCTGCCGCTGGAGATGGTCCTCGGTAGATTTTGCCCTTCGTGGGTGCGGGTCCTCGCAAGGCCTGGCCCTCGCGAGGTGTCTTGCTCCATGGCGCCCACTGCTGGGCTGCCTCTTGAACTCTTCGCCAGGTGTCGCTTCCTGGGCCGTAGGCAGATGGCCCGTGGTACCCTTTTTTCCATTGGGCCGATAGTAGCCCCCGGGTCTACATGGGCTTCAGGTCGCGCTGGGTCTACATGGATGCCGGCCAGTTCAGCCCCCTTCTCCTGACTTCGACCGCCCCCGCCGTGAAGAGCTCCGGATGGGAGCATGCCAAACTCACCGACGAGAAGCTGGTGCCGCTTGTGGCGAGGATGAGGGCCCTGAAGGACGCCAAGCTCACAGGGGCGATGGTCGCCAAGGAGTTCGTGTGCCGGCGGATTGCCCCTCTCCAGAAGAGCTCGCGCCCGGTGTGGGATTACACCGGCAACGAGGACACGATGAGGCTGAGCGCCGACAGTCTTGACGGGGCGACGGTGATCGAGATCATGAAGATCATGTACGCCAAAAACGCGGCGAACCTGCCCGAAGGCGCGTACCCACTGTACCGCTTCCACGACAGGGCCGCGACCATCACGGTGATGCCGTGGTTCGACCAGTGGGGGCTGGTTCCCGAGGGCCACGAGAGGCCTCGCGACAACCCCCTCATGGTGGTGCCTGGCTCAGGCGGCCGCGAGGACTCCGGGGCCTCGGCAGGCGTTGACGAGGAGAGCGGTGGAGAAGAGCCCCCGCCAAGCCTCTGCCAGCTGCTGGTCGACGCCAGCGATGACGACGACGACGACGATCAGTTCGTGATCGCGCCCTCCTGGCCCACGGGCACGGGTGGCGGAGGAGACGTCGACGAGGAGGCCGACGAGCCAGGCACGGAGAAGACCCGCGCCGACCCGGCGGGAGAAGATCTCAGCAGGCCTCGCGCCAAGCCCTCCGGAGGGAGCTCGAGCGAGCGTCACGGGAGCGGCAGTGGCAGCCGCCCCTTGCCGAAGTTGAAGAAGAGGCGCTGGGTTCCTAACGACGAGTAAGCTCTCGCATCTTACTCCTTGTCTTTACTTTCGTTTTCGCCTCACGGGGTCTGGGACTGAGCCCCCATGCGCTACAGGGAGTCCACGCAGAAGAGGAAGAAGGTCCTCGACTCGAGGTGGGCTATGACGCCCACCGCGCCCTCGAGGGCGGAGCAGACCGAGGGGGCTTACGCACCCCCCGCGGGCACCAAGGGGCGCGAGGAGGCCGTCCTCCGCCCTGAAGCTGAGACAGGGCGCGCGGCTCCTCTCGAGCCGCGCGAGGACTTGCCTCCCTCAGCTGGAGGGAGCGAGCTTCGGAAGGAAGCCTCCGGAGGAGGGGGCGTGCCGCCAAAGGCGCCTGGCGCGGGAGGCGGCACGACCATGGAGGGGGCCGAAGAGCCAAATCCTCCAGAGCACTCTATGCCCGCCAGGGAGGCCAATGCCGATGAGGGGGCTACGGCGAGCCCCCGGCGCTCGCCTGTGCACCAGGCTCCTGACGCAGCTGTGACGAGCCCACAGCGCGCGCCAGCACGGCAGGCCGAAGAGGAGGCCACGGGGAGCCCCCAGCGCTCGACGGGGGATGCAGCTCCCGCGAGGATCGAGGACGAGGAGCCTGGGACGGGGTCTGACCCCGGGCCCTCTCAAGCCTTGACGGCAGACGGCGGCGCGAAGCCGCGCACTGGCTGGGCCCCGTGGCTGGTGAGTGACAGCGCCGTGCGCAAGCGCGGGGCCTTGCGGAGCGCCAGGGTGGCCCTCGACGTGCTCGAGAAGGATCTTTAGGCGGATGAGGCCTGCCTCGCCGACGAGCGCCTGCGCCTCGTGGAGGGGTGGCACCAGCTCAGTGTGGCCGTCAAGCTTGGCCGCATGCAGGAAACCGCCGTGCGAGAGGAGCGCGAGAAAGCCGCTAGGGACGCCTAGGAACTCTTCGAGGGAACCGTCAGGGACACCGCGGAGGCTGGCAGGCGGCGCGAAGAAGCGGAGGATCACGAGAAGGCCCTCTTGGAGCAGGCCGCCTCCAGGGAGCAAGGGCTCCAAGCGCGGGAGGATGCCGCTGCAGCCCGCGATGCGCAACTTGCCTCCCACGAGGGGGAGCTCGTCAAGCACGAAGAGGCCCTTGCGGCCCGCGAGGGGGACGCCGAGATCCGGGAGCGAGAGCTCACGAGGACCGCATCCGAGCAGGAGGCTGAGCGCGAGCACCTGACGACGTTGGAGCGCGAGGTGCCGGCCGCCCAAGCCTCTTACGATGCCCACCTCACCAAGGCCAATGCCCGGCTCACGGAGAAGGAGGCGAAGATCAAGGCGGATGCCGAGGCGAAGTCTAAGAACGAGCGCGCGGCGCTCGCTAAGGACCATAGCCAAAAGCTGAAGCTTCAGGAGGACCACTTCGTCAAGAAACGGGGCGAGCTCCAGGCTAAGATCTCCCGCCTCAAGGAGCAGCTGAACGAGGCAGAGGCTGGCCGACAGCACGCGCTGTCGGCCAAGCGAGGGGGAGCTGGAGTCCCTTCGGGCGCAGGTGGGCGGCGTCTCTGACGTCGTTGAGAAGGCCAGGGACGACGCGGCTTGCACGCGGGGACGGCAGCATGAGCGCGCCAAGATGTTCCGCGCCCTCGCGCGGCGGGCCCGCGCCGCCGTCGTCAGGTTCTCTGTTGAGAGGCTTGAGGACCCCCTTGAGGACGACGACGCCGGCTACTTGAACTTCTTCACCAAGCTCGTGGAGAGGATGAAGGACGGGGCCGCGAGGATGGATGACATCATCATGGAGGAGTGCCGCGACCTCCTAAGCCAGGCGGCGACACGCGTCTTCAGCAACCTCTTTCATGCCGACGCCAACTTCGACTTTGACAGGGTGATGAACCCCGTCCCGGCGGAGCTTCGCGACGGGATCAAGAAGGAGGTGCGGGACCATGTGGAGGCCTTGATCCTGCGGTTCTCACACGGCAGCGAGAGCTCTGGCGAGGGCGGCGACGGCGGCGACAATGATGAGGGTGGCGGTGATAGCGCCTCGTCTGCCTAGGCCCCTTCTTTCGTATCCTATAAGTAGATGTAGTCCCGTGGGGGCGTGAAGACATTATTTTTGTAATTACGCGAAGTCTTTAATGTTTGCTGTAGTTTTATGCTCCCTCGTGAGGCCCGTCCTTCCTTTTTTCATGCCTTTGTGCTCTACGTCGCTAGGACCCAGCCCCTGAGCATGTTACGACCATCGCAGGTATGTTGATGCGTGCCTAAACAAGGCCAGAGGGTGTAGTGCTCCGTGAGGCGGTAAGAGCTCCCGAGGCACGATGCTCAAGGAGCCCCCCTTTGACGTGCAAGCGGTTTGTGCAAAGGAAAAAACCAGTGACACTCAGCAAGATCACGAGGGAACGAGAGTTCGAGAGGCACCGAGGAGGGTTCGCAAGGCGTTTATACTTAGCTTTTTCGCGGGGTGTGAGTCTTGGCATGCCGCAGGCTACGGGATGCGCCTCGCAGGGTGCTCGCTCATGAGGCCTCCCGCTGGCACTTGGCGGAGACGGGCGCCGTAGGCTGCCTTGCGAGGCAATGCTCATGAGGCTTATGTGGGCTTCTCGAGGAGGCGACGCGCCGCAGGCTACTTCGCGAGACAGCGCTCGTGAGGCTTCTTTGCCCTGTACCTGCGACAACGATATTCCAATGGGTTTCGCAAGCAGCGCAGCGGCGCGCGCTCGTTAGTTCGCTCGTGGGTGTCATGCGAGGATACAAAGTACCAAGGACCTTGGTGAGGTGACATGCGCGGGAACAAGACCACGAGCCAGAGCTCAGTCACTTGGGTTAGCGGCGCTGCTGGGACTGACCCAAGGGCAGACATCGTGTCTAGCCCCCACTCGCGTGATACGCAGGAGGGAAATCGCGAGCGTGCATGACTCCTGAAGTAAATTGCTTACCGGGCACACACATAATACTTAGGAAATAAAACTTTACTGCTGCATGAAAGAGGTCTCATTACACAACCAAAAAGATAATGCTACCGTGATGCACACGGAGTAGCTTGAGGATGTAGTGGCCAGGCGGCGCCCTCAAAACAGTCCGCGATGTCTGAGCATGGGGCCCCACTGGGTTGTGGGCGGGAGCTCTCGTGGCCTCATGACGACGCAAAAAGAGAGGCTCCGGAGCGTGTACAACTCCACTTCGTTCGTGCCCGTGAGGTCACGGGTAGAACTTGCGGAGGTGTTGGATGTTCCATGTGTTCGGTACTGGGACACCCTACTCTGTCTCCAGCCATGCTGTGCCAGGCCGGGAAATGTGTACAACCCTGAACGGGCCTTCCCACATGGGCGAGAGCTTGTGGAGTCCTTGTGGCGCCCCGCCTGAATACCACTGTAGTCAGACGGTCACCGCACATACCAGCCCAGGAAATCACTCTGGCATGCGCTTTTACAACAAGTATCATAAACACAGGCATTTCTATTAATGGATATATAAGTCTTACATGATATTTTACAAGGGTGATGGCAGCGGAAAAGCTCTATCTAAGGCAGCATGGTCTTGGTGCGGCTCCAATCCACAGGGATCTGACTGAGTTACTCTTCTAGCCCGCGAACACTCCGGCTCCTCGCTAGAGGTCGTCGAATCCGTAGGTGAACCTGGCCACATTGAAGGCCGCTGAGTACTTTTGAATGTACTCGCAAGCAAACCAAACCAACATATACACCAAGCAATGCAATCCATGGCATTCAAGCATGCACTTGTTATTAGAGCAACGTTAATTAACATGGCATAGCATACCTATCTAGCAATATCATATCATAACAGGATTATCTAGCATGATTAGTCATCTAGTAGCATTAATTATCATGTCATAGCAGGATTATCAGCAAGACAACTACTGAAGTAAATACAGTACGACTAAGATAAAGCATATCCAGTAAATAATCCATACTCCGAATATTCTCATGATCCGATCCAAATCCGATCCAAATCCAAATCCAAATCTTTCGGTCATACGACCGTTTTTTTCTTAGCCATCCCATGGCTAACATCTCATATTCCTGACATCATCCGATGTCCCTGCATCTGCACTATAAATCTGACAAATCATACCTTTCTCTGGTTCAGTCTTAGCAATAACATTATATAGTTTGTTCCTCCAGACTCGACACAGACCAAATAGTGTGACCTAGTATGAACTATGTCCCATGACCGAGGACGCGGCTATTCAAATAGATTTACACTCTGCAGAGGTTGCGCACTTTACCCACACTATGGAGCTCCTGGCCTCATGCTCCCATTCGGGTGGACCGGTGCTGCTCCAACAAAACTTGTCTATTGCCCGGCACTCTTACGGCCCCACCGACAATCATACCCTCCCAGGGACAAGTCCTGGGTGGCCCCTGTGTCACCCCGTGACACCTACCACCGTCGTGGCCAAACTAAACTGTCCCAAACGGGGACCTGTGCACATAAACCAAACTGGGCTCACAGGATTATCGCCGCCTACCGGGCCAGGGTAGCACGCATGCATAATCCCCCCTCTTTGGTGGTACCGACAAGAGGCAGGACAACAGACCAAGTTAGGGCCTTCCCATAAAGGCAAATGTGGCTGCACTGATGAGCTCGGTTCGGTGGCACTATGACTCGATCCAGCCGACGGAGGAGGTTGTCATTATTAGGTTACATTCTTAATTATTGCAACAACAACAGTAATGCATGAAAGCATAACAACCTATCTTCATATGGTCATCTACGAGTCACTAGTGCGATAATATGATGAGCATTAGCAGGTAATGTAAATAACAAGTTCAACTTAGCAGGAGTTTAATTATTACTAACACAGGCATATTCATTAATTAAACACGCAAGAATAACATAGAGCAATGCTTTAGGGCACATATCAGATGGTCGGCTTGCCTGAGGGTGAACGAATACTCCGGGAGAAAATGCGATCACCTCGCGGAAAAATTCGCTGGAAAGGGTTCCCTCTTGGGGAGGCTGGATATAGGGCAGTGGCAAAATGGGCATTTTTAGAAAGTGTCAACATGGTGAAAGTGATGCTATCAGAACGGGCTCGATGAACGGAGAACGTGAGCGTTGGATTCACCTGATTCGGAGCTACGAGCAAAAAGTTATAAGTGTTTGTCTGCCAGGGACTTATCTGTAAAACAAATATTTCCAACAGGGTCCCTGAGTAGTGCGGCTGCTGGCGCCTCGGCTGGAATTACGCTTTCCTGAGTAGAAGGCGTATTTGGATCGAAGCATTTTCCGGAGAGGCAAACGGTTCATACCCGAATACGTTTCCAAGTGGGGAAAACGCATTCATCGTCGGTCGCCTCCACTTAATCCGACATGGCGGGGCGGGGCCTGGCTTCAGCCGATGACAGGTGGGTCCGGCTCTGCCTTCTCTCTCCTCCTCACCTCCTCTTCTTCCTTCCTCCTCTCTTCCCGACGCGGCGACGGGAGCACGGCTCTGGCAGGGTCCCGGCACGCGGCGACGGGAGCACGGCTCTGGCAGGGTCCCGGCGCTCCGGTGAGCTTCTGGATCGGGCGACGGCACGGCTGGGATCGCTGGAGAGCACCGCATCGAGTGGTGGGTGGTATGGGAGGCGGGGGTGGCTGGAAATGCGGCGGCGAGGGGAGACAGTGGGCGGCGGGGTCGGTCGATTGGGTGGCTACAGTGGGCTGTAGGGGTGGACGACGGGCCAGAAGAGGTCGCCGGCGAGTGGCGCACCTTGCGGTGGGTAGCACAGGGCTCGGGGACGGCTGGGAATGCGGTGGCGGACCGAGGCAGAGAGCGCCCACTCCGGTCGATTAGAGGGCTCCGACGAGGAACTCGACCGGGCGAGGAGGTGGGAGTGATCCAGAGGGGAAGGAAGTGAGATGTGTGAGCTCGAGAGGCCTCGGGGGAGGCTATTTATAGCCGGCCGGAGCGCGCGGATAAGCATGGCCGCGGCGATGAGTTGGCCGTCGTCCTGGAGCTTGAAGGCGACGGCTCAGGCGGTGGCTGGCGGCTAGCTGGGCGTCAGGAGCGTCACGGGGAAGCTGTGGAGCTGCGCTGGCGCGCTCGAGGAGCTTCGGCTCGGCCGGATACGGCGGCGCTTGTGCGGGCACAGTAGCGGTACGGCGATGTCGTCGCGGCGCGGCGAGGAAGCGGCCAAGGGGGAAACCACTGGAGGAGGGGTGCGTGGACGGTGGGGAAGCAGGTCGGCACCAGCGGACAAGCTACGGCTGGCCGGAGCGGTCGGCAGAGGCGACACGCGGCGCAGAGCGCCAGTTCTGCATTCGGCTCACGCGGTCACCACGCAGTCCGTGTGCCCTGGCGCACGTCTGCCTGTCTGAGCTTGTCCAACAGGCTTCTCGATGCTCAAATGGATAAGATTATCCACTGGAGGGGTAGGGAGGGATCTAGATTGATCAGAAGGACCCAGAACAACTTTTGGACAGAAACTTGGGGACCAAGCTGAGGTGAAATGGCTTAGTAAGTGAGATTGAGATGTTGTCAAATTGAGATGGGGTAGGAAGGAGTATATGCTGGAAAAATTTCAAGGCATTTGGACATTGTTTGCATGCACTTCCTTCACAATGCAAACTTGGGTCCAGAAACTAAATTATGATGTTGTGCTCAAATGGCTGAATGGATTGGGCTGAAATTTTGTGGAGGGAAGTTATTTGGCTATATGTAGGGACTGGTAAAATTTCATACCATTGGGACACACCAAAATGGTACTTCCTTCACAGTGCTTGAATCTGGACAGAAACTAGATGGAATTTGTGGGAGAAATTGGCTAGATAAAATGATGTGAATCTTTGCATGCTCACATCATATGAGGAATTTGAGGTCTTGGATTAATTTAAAGATTTTTGAAGCAATATAAAATATAGTTGCTTCACAACCTCAAAATAAATCCAGAAACAAGAATTGGATGATGTGCTCAAAATTTGAACTATGGAACTTGGGATCTTGATGGAAATGGTGAATATATGGATATGATAAGCTCCACAAATTATTTGGGATTTTTCCTGGCTACCAAAATAGTAGCTCCTTTGGAAAGTGCCCAAAATGCAATATTGGCTTTAAATAGGAAAATGCAATTTCCCTTATTTAATTACGGCCAATATTTTTATGGGAGCTCAAAATGATCACAAAGAATCTCTCCACAAGTTTTCATGAACTTTGGAGATGGATAGATATTTCCTGGATTTAATTCCTTAAGCTGGCAGAAAAAGGAATTAATTTTAAATGAAAAATATTGCAAATGACTTGGCAATATTTTTGCATATCTAGGGTTTATAGATATGGGAGAGTCTCTGGGAAAAGTTTGGGAGGCAACAGATCAAAGGAAATTGGGGTTCCTTTGTAACGGAAGGAATTAGGGTTTCCCTTCCGGTAAACCGGAGAGTAGGGTTTCGGTGGCAAAGTTGGACTAGAGAGAATCTCTGGTCGGATAGGAAAGGCAAGGCTAAATGACCATCTTCATATACCCTAGAGCGAGAGAAAATCCAATAACATCGAAAAAAAAGACGGGAGTCAAATCCCGAGAAGGAAAAAAAACAAGGGGCGAAAACCAGGGTGTCACAAACCTACCCCCCTTAATAAAATCTCGTCCTCGAGATTTCCGGGCTTACCTCCCGGCTAAGGGGAACATACCTGTGTGTGACTTGGATCCATGAGCTATCTTGTCTTCGTGGGTTTACTGGCCTTTTAACTGCCTCTTCTGACGGCTCAGGTGTTGTATTTCCACACAGCTACATTGAATCCTTCTCTTTCCTGGTAGGCAAACCTTCTTTCCTGGTAGTTTGTAGCCTGAGGTTGGTTGGTAGCGAGTAGTATCAACAGAATGGCTTATTTTCATGGCTTGGAGCTAGCTGCTTCGGGTTTTATTGCGATACTTCATACACGAACTCTCATGGGCAAGACATCCTTCTTGGTGCATGGTATTGCATGCACACATCCTCGGTAATCCCTGTTAAAATCTTTGAGCTAAACATAGTGTGGCTGTCATTCAGTGCATCTTTTGGAGCATATCCTTTTATCTTGGCTGATGGCCCATATTCATGATGAGTATGACATGCTGGCTGCATTGTTGTGGCCGTATATGCAAGAGTCCGACAAGGATTGGCAATATCACCTTGTCTGTGAAGCTTTACTTCATTGACCATCACGGAGATTGTTATTCAAGACTTCCTTGTTCTTGAGGGTTCCTTTTTGTGGAGTTGTCATGACCGGCCAACCCGGCTCCTTGGTTGTATCATAACTTACTCTTGCATATCTCGTAGGGATTGCTGTGTTCATATCCTTCTTTGAAGTATGGGGCCAATGTTCCTCTAAACACAGTCATTCCCGTGTACAAGTGGCTCGCATGAACGGATCCACTAGACTGCATGCTCACAACATATGCAGGGGTAGGGTAAATCCTTTCATAACCACTGAGTTCTGAGGCGGATGTGTGTCCAAACTAGTTCATGCTTCTGACAAGATTATTGATGGCGTGTTAAAGAAGGCTGAATTCCTCATGCTCGAAGCTTCTGCCAAGGTAGCGTGCTGAAGAAGGCTGGATATCATACCCCAGAAGCTTTCCTTCATGTGGCTTACTGTGGAAGGTCAGGTGACTTATGCTGGAAGCTTTCCGCGGTAGCGGCTGAGGGAGATTTGAGTGCCATACCCCGGAAGATTTTCTCACCAAGTGGTGCAGCGAGGAAGGTTGGGAGTCTTGCGTCGTAAGCTCCTTCCAATAGCTTGCAGAGGAAGGCTGGGTTTCTTCTACCAGAAGCCATTCACTGTGACATGTGGTCGGTCCTGTGGCCGATTCTGGCTTCCTTTCGAAGTATCCGAAATTTACCCATAGCGGAGCCAACACTTGGTATAGACCATACCTTGTTTGAAGATGTTCCGTTGGTCATGCACACCGCTTGTCCTTCTGCTGGTCTGCTCATTGTTGCTGTAAAGGTTGCACAACTGATGCAGACTTCATGTCATTAATTAATTCGGAATACCCTTTGCATTCAAACCAAGTGTTGCCGGTAGTGAGCAGTTGACGGATAATTCCATTCGGTTCAGCTGAGCTTGAAATTCTCATTGATTCTGGGCAGCCGTGAGCTTATCCACAATTCTCGCAAACCTTGTTCACTTTGCCCAGAAAATTTTGTATGTGCACCGGTAAATTCCAAAATATGCTTTGAAATGTGTATCCACATACCAGAGTTTTGTTGTTGCTCTCGGCACATTCACCTTCTCGAATTATGTCTTCTGTGGGGAATAAATGATTCTTGAGTCAGATTCACCCTACTGACTGAAATAATCCTTGTGTCGAGGACGAAGTCATTTGTCCCTACTGATGTTCATTACTGATAGCTGCTACTTGTAGCTTGCGTTGGTATTTCCCCGAAGTGGAAGGGATGATGCAGCATAGTAGAGATAAGTATTTCCCTCAATTATGAAACCAAGGTTATCGAACTAGTAGGAGAATCACACAACACCTAGTAAGCAGTACCTGCACACAAATAACAAATCCTTGCACCGAACGCAAACAAGGGGTTGTCAATCCCTTGGCGGTAAGATTGCAAGATTAAATTGTATTTGATAGATTGATAGATTGCAGCAAAAATACTAAATAAAATAAATAAAAGAAAATGGCAGCAATATTTTTAGGGTTTTAGTAATATGATTTTGATAGACCCGGGGGCCATAGGTTTCACTAGAGGCTTCTCTCATAGAAAATAGCATACAGTGGGTAGACAAATTACTGTTGGGCAATTGATAGAAAAGCAAATAATCATGACGATATCCAAGGTAATGATCATGTATATAGGCATCACGTCCAAGATTAGTAGACCGACTCCTGCCTGCATCTACTACTATTACTCCACACATCGATGGGCTATCCAGCATGCATCTAGTGTATTAAGTCCATAAAAACGGAGTAATGCCTTAAGAACGATGACATGATGTAGACAAGACAAACTCACGAATTAATAAACCCAATGAATAGATCCCATCTTTTTACCCTTAGTAGCAACGATACATACGTGTCATGTCCCTTTTTGTCACTGGGATTGAGCACCGCAAGATCGAACCCACTACAAAGCACCTCTTCCCATGGCAAGATAAATCAACTTAGTTGGCCAAACCAAATCAATAGATCGGAGAAGAAATACGAGGCTATAATAATCATGCATAAAATAGATCAGAGAAGACTCAAATAATTTCATGGATAATCTGATCATAAACTCACAATTCATCGGATCCCAACAAACACACCGCAAAGAAAGATTACATCGGATAGATCTCCAAGAACATCAAGGAGAACATTGTATTGAACATCAAAAAGAGAGAAGAAGCCATCTAGCTACTGCCTATGGACCCGAAGGTCTGTGGTAAACTACTCACGCATCATCGGAGAGGCAGCAAGGTTGATGTAGAGCCCCTCCGTGATCGATTCCCCCTCCGGCAGATTACCGGAGAAGGACCCCAGATGGGATCTCTCTGGAACAGAAGCTTGCGGCGGCGTAAAAAGTATTTCGTGGACTCCCCTGAGGGTTTCTGATTTTTCCTGAATTTATAGTGCTGGAATTAGGTCAAACGGAGCTGGGGTGGGCCCACGAGGTACCAGGGCGTGCCACCCCCCGGGGCGCGCCCTGGTGCCTCGTGGCCCACCTCTTCTTCTTCTGGACCTCTCCCGAAGCTTCCAGTGTTTATCTTGAGGAATAAAAAATCTCCAAAAAGTTTGGTTGCATTTGAACTTCGTTTGGTATTGATTTTCTGTAAAACAAAAACAGGGCAGAAAACAGCAACTGGCACTGGGCACTAGGTTAATAGGTTAGTCTCCAAAAATGATATAAAATTGTTGTAAATGATTATGAAAACATCCAAGATTGATATTATAACAGCATGGAACAATCAAACATTATAGATACGTTGGAGACGTATCAGCATCCCCAAGCTTAATTCCTGCTCGTCCTCGAGTAGGTAAATGATAAAAACAGAATTTTTGATGTGGAATGCTGCCTAACATATTTATCACATATTCTTTTCCTTCTTGTAGCATGGACATTGGACTTATATGATTCAAAGCAATAGTCTATAATTTGACATGAAAACATAGATACTCAAGGATACTAACAAGCAACCATGTCTTTCAAAATATCAACGCTAAAGAAAGTTATCCCTAGCCCATTATGCTCAATCATTGATCCATTCATGAAACACACTCAAATATTAGCTACAACCAATGCACAAGTATGACAATAGTGTTCTCTAGTTGGTGCTTTTGTAAGAGAAGACGAAGACTCAAGAAAAATAAAAATTGCATAAAAGTAAATAGATAGGCCCTTTGCAGAGGGAAGCAGAGATTTGTCAAATGTGCCAGAGCTCAAAGCTGAAATTAAAGAGATAAAAATATTTTGGGAGGCATGCTTTTCCTGTCAACGAAAACGAATGAGAATTCCCAATATCTTCCATGCTACATACATCATAGGCGGTTCCCAAACAGAAAATAAAGTTTATTCCTTTCCACCAATTCTTTCACAATCCATGGCTAGCCGTATCCACGGGTGCCCTCCATACCATCACTTTCCAAGGAATTTATTATTGTGATCACATAATATTTTTCATTTCATTTCATTTCACAATTCGGGGCTGGGCATCCCTATTACCGCCACACTCTCGTGCAATGACAAGTGAATAAACACTCATCATGAGAATAACACACCTAGCATGGAAGATATTGGCTACCCCCTTCCGCTTCATGAGTGGTACGGGCACACAAAACAGAAAAATTATTTTGAAATTTAGAGTTGGCACACGCAAATTTACTTGGAACGGCATTGAAATACCGCATATAGGTAGATATAGTGGATTCATAAGGCAAAACTGGTTTTAAGGATTTTGGATGCACAAGCAGTATTTCCGCTTAGTACAAATGAAGGCTAGCAAAAGATTGAGAAGCAACCAACCAAAAAACGAAAACGGTCATAAACATGCATTGAAAATAACTAACACCGAATAATGCACCATAGTAGGATATAACTTCATTGCATAACTATTGACTTAACGTGCTTGCATAGGGAATGACAAACCTTAACACTAATATTCTTACTTAAGCACAATTACTCACTAACATGGCATCACATATCATCATTTCCATATCGCAAAACTATTGCAAGGAATCACATTTGTCATATCCAATGATCTATATGAATGTTTTTATCTATATCCCTCTTGAATATTCATCACTTTTGGGACCAATTGCATAACATGTGAAAATTACCGTTACTATCATCATCTCTCAAAAATATTTAAGTGAAGCATGAGAGTGCAAATATTTCTTCAAAATTTCAATCTTAACAATTCTCAAAATAATATAAGTGAAGCATGAGAATTTATTTCTTCAAAATTTTAATCAACTCAATTCTCAAAATGATATAAGTGAAGCATGAGAATTTATTTCTACAAAATTTCAATCAACTCTCAAAATAATATAAGTGAAGCATGAGAGTTTATTTCTTCAAAATTTCAATCAACTCAATTCTCAAAATGATATAAGTGAAGCATGAGAATTTATTTCTACAAAATTTCAATCAACTCTCAAAATAATATAAGTGAAGCATGAGAGTTTATTTCTACAAAATTTCAGCCACCACCGTGCTCAAAAAGATTTAAGTGAAGCACTAGAGCAACTGCCTATCTCAAAAAATTTAAGTGAAGCACATAGAGTATTCTACAAATTATGATGATAACGTGTGGCTCTCTCAAAATAGGTGTGTGCAGCAAGGATGATTGTGACAAACTAAAAAGCAAACAAAGCAAAGACTCATATCATACAAGACGCTCCAAGCAAAACACATATCATGTGACGAATAAAAATATAGCTCCAAGTAAAATTACCGATGGTCGGTAGAATAAAGAGGGGATGCCTTCCGGGGCATCCCCAAGCTTAGACGCTTGAGTCTTCCTTGAATATTACCTTGGGGTGCCTTGGGCATCGCCAATCTTAGGCTTTTGCTACTCCATATTCCTTCATCCATCGTGATCTCACCCAAAACTTGAAAACTTCAATCACACAAAACTCAACAAAACCTTCGTGAGATCCGTTAGTATAACAAAACAAATCACTACTATAAGTACTGTTGCAAACCCATTCATATTTTATTTTTGCATTATACCTACTGTACTCTAACTTCACCATGGCTTATACCCTCCGATACAATCCATAGATTCATCAAAACAAGCAAGTAGTGCATCAAAAACAGAATCTGTCAAAAACAGAACAGTCTGTAGCAATCTATTTAAAATCCATACTTCTGTAACTCCAAAAATTCTGAAAATTTAGGAAAACGTGGAAAATTCATATACCAATAGTGTGTAAAAATTTCAGATTTTTCTGACGCTTCAGTACAGAAACAAAATTCGGGCACTGGACGCAAAACTTTCTGTTTTCCAAACAGCATCAATTATATTATCTTCCAAATCATCCTAAAGGCTTTACTTGGAACAAACACTAATTAAAAACATAAAAACACTATCATACCAGTATCATGACAGTAAAAACACACTATAACAGAAACTTATAGCAAAAATTTATTTTATTCATTGGGTTGCCTCCCAACAAGCGCTATTGTTTTATGCCCCTAGCTAGGCATAATGCATAATCTCAAGTATTGTCATCTTTCAAGTTGATTCCATAAGTGGCCCTCATAATTGATTCTTATGGTGCTTTAATTATTTTCCTAGGGAAATGCTCCATACCTTTCTTTAATGGAAATTGAAATTTTATATTCCCTTCTTTCATATCGATAACATCACCTATAGTTCGTAGAAACGGTCTACCAAGTATTATAGGGCAAGAAGAATTGCATTCAATATCAAGAACAATAAAATCAACGGGCACATAATTTATATTTGCAAGAATAAACACATCATTAATTCTTCCCAAAGGCTTTTTAATAGTAGAATCCGCAAGATGCAAATAAAGGGAGCATTCATCTATATTGGTAAAACCTAGCACATCGCATAGAGATTTTGGAATTGTGGAAACGCTAGCACCCAAATCACATAAAGCATTGCACTCATAATTTTTAATCTTAACTTTAATGGTGGGTTCCCATTCATCATATAATTTTCTAGGAATTGAAATCTCTAGTTCAATCTTTTCTTCTAACGCTTTCATCATGGCTTCTACTATATGTTTAGTAAAAGCTTTGTTTTTCTCATAAGCGTTGGGTGAATTTAACATGGATTGTAACAAAGAAATACACTCAATCAAAGAACAATTATCATAATTAAAATCTTTGTAATCCAAAATAGTGGGCACATCACTATTTAAAGTTTTTACCTCTCCAAACCCACTTTTAGTAATTTTCTTATCAAGATTTTCACCCTCCGAATTATGGGGACGCTTTTTAGCTAAAGTTGACTCTTCTTCAGTCCCTTTTTCATCAAGTTTAATATTACTGAATAAAGAATCAATAGATGAAACACCAATCATTTTAATATCCTCATCGTTACTACGATAGAAACCGGGAGGAATCGCTTTTTCTAAAAATTCTCGTTTAGCTCTTAGCATGGCGGTTCTTTTCTTACTTTCATCCATAGAGACATATAAAGCTTTGATTGATTCACTAATATCAATTTTAGGTGGCAAAATTTTAGTCTTAAGATTTTCCACATCATGAATAATTCTATCGATGCTCCTAGACATATCATCAATTTTACTCAATTTTTCTTCTATCGTAGCGTTGAAAACTTTTTGAGCATTAATAAATTCTTTAACATTACTTTCAAGATCAGAAGGTATCCTATTATTATTGTAGGAATTACCATAAGGATTGCCATAATTATTAGAGGAATTTCCAGGAAACGGTCTAGCGTTGAAATTACCTCTATAAGCATTACTATTAAAATTGTTTCGTGAGACAAAATTCACATCTACGGGATCATTATTTTGCTCAATCAAAGTGGACAAAGGCACGTCATTAGGATCAATAGGAGCATTTTTACTAGCAACCAATTTCATAAGAGCATCAACTTTATCACTCAAAGTATTAATTTCTTCAACGGAATTCACCTTTTTACTAGTAGGAGTTCTTTCAGTATGCCATTGTGAATAATTTGTCATAATATTATCAAGCAATTTAGTAGCTTCACCCAAATTAATTTCCATGAATGTACCACCCGCGGCGGAATCTAAAAGATTTCTAGAGACAAAATTCAATCCCGCATAATTTTTTTGTATGATCATCCATAAATTTAAACCATTAGTAGGGCAATTTATTATCATTAATTTCATCCTCTCCCAAGATTGGGCAACATGTTCATGATCAAGTTGCTTAAAATTCATAATTTGATTTCTTAGAGAAATAATTTTCGCGGGAGGAAAATACTTAGTAATAAAAGCATCTTTACACCTATCCCAAGAATCGATACTATTTCGTGGTAAAGATGAAAACCAAATTTTAGCACGATCCCACAATGAGAACGGGAATAATTTCAATTTCACAATATCATTATCCACATCTTTTTTCTTTTGCATGTCACACAATTCTACGAAAGTATTAAGATGGGATGCGGCATCTTCATTAGGACTACCAGAAAATTGATCTTTCATAACAAGATTTATCAAAGCGGCATTAATATCACAATTCTCCGCACTAGCGGCGGGAGGAGCAATTGGAGTACTAATAGAATCATTATTATTAGTATTGGAAAAATCACACAATTTGGTATTTTCTTGAGACATCGTGACTACGCAAATAAGATAGCAATCAAGCAAACTAGAAAAAAGGCAAAAAGGCAAACGGAAAATATTTTTGCATTTTTGCAAAAAAAATTTAGAAGTGGGGGAGATGAAAATGAGAGGCAAATGGCAAATTAAGAAAATGCAAGGAGATGAGTGTTTGTGCAAAGGTACTTGATAAATGTTGATGATGTCTCCCCGGCAACGGCGCCAGAAATTCTTCCTGCTACTTGTAGCTTGCGTTGGTATTTCCCCGAAGAGGAAGGGATGATGCAGCACAATAGAGATAAGTATTTCCCTCAATTATGAAACCAAGGTTATCGAACCAGTAGGAGAATCACACAACACCTAGTAAGCAGTACCTGCACACAAACAACAAATCCTTGCACCCAACGCAAACAAGGGGTTGTCAACCCCTTGGCGGTAAGATTGCAAGATTAAATTGTATTTGATAGATTGATAGATTGCAGAAAAAATACTAAATAAAATAAATAAAAGAAAATGGAAGCAATATTTTTAGGGTTTTAGTAATATGATTTTGATAGACCTGGGGGCCATAGGTTTCACTAGAGGCTTCTCTCATAGAAAATAGCATACGGTGGGTAGACAAATTACTGTTGGGCAATTGATAGAAAAGCAAATAATCATGACGATATCCAAGGCAATGATCATGTATATAGGCATCACGTCCAAGATTAGTAGACCGACTCCTGCCTGCATCTACTACTATTACTCCACACATCGATGGGCTATCCAGCATGCATCTACTGTATTAAGTCCATAAGAACGGAGTAATGCCTTAAGAACGATGACATGATGTAGACAAGACAAACTCACGAATTAATAAACCCAATGAATAGATCCCATCTTTTTACCCTTAGTAGCAACGATACATACGTGTCATGTCCCTTTTTGTCACTGGGATTGAGCACCGCAAGATCGAACCCACTACAAAGCACCTCTTCCCATGGCAAGATAAATCAACTTAGTTGGCCAAACCAAATCAATAGATCGGAGAAGAAATACGAGGCTATAATAATCATGCATAAAAGAGATCAGAGAAGACTCAAATAATTTCATGTATAATCTAATCATAAACTCACAATTCATCGGATCCCAACAAACACACCGCAAAGAAAGATTACATCGGATAGATCTCCAAGAACATCAAGGAGAACATTGTATTGAACATCAAAAAGAGAGAAGAAGCCATCTAGATACTGCCTATGGACCCGAAGGTCTGTGGTAAACTACTCACGCATCATCAGAGAGGCAGCAAGGTTGATGTAGAGCCCCTCCGTGATCAATCCCCCCTCCGGCAGATTACCGGAGAAGGACCCCAGATGGGATCTCTCTGGAACAGAAGCTTGCGGCGGCGTAAAAGTATTTCGTGGACTCCCCTGAGGGTTTCTGATTTTTCCTGAATTTATAGTGCTGGAATTAGGTAAAACGGAGCTGGGGTGGGCCCACGAGGTACCAGGGCGCGCCACCCCCCCTAGGGTGCGCCCTGGTGCCTCGTGGCCCACCTCTTCTTCTTCTGGCCCTCTCCCGAAGCTTCCAATGTTTATCTTGAGGAATAAAAAATCTCTAAAAAGTTTGGTTGCATTTGAACTTCGTTTGGTATTGATTTTCTGTAAAACAAAAACAGGGCAGAAAACAGCAACTGGCACTGGGCACTAGGTTAATAGGTTAGTCTCCAAAAATGATATAAATTTGCTGTAAATGATTATAAAAACATCCAAGATTGATATTATAACAGCATGGAACAATAAAAAATTATAGATACGTTGGAGACGTATCAATAGCTCATCAGACTGTTCCTTAGGTGTCATTTGTTCCGAGGCAAACTCTCTTAAGTATAGTCTGGCCTTGTCGGTTGCACGCAGATTCTGCTTCTGACCCATTCTTCATTCTTGACGGATCCGGTGATAATGTTCTGAATATCAGGCAGTTGACTTTGCTCTTACGGAATTTGGATTATTGGGCATTACCCAAGTTGTATGCTGGTCTTCCTTGATAGTTCTTGCAGATGGATCCAGTCGGAGCGACAGAACGGAATCGAGAAAAGAAGCAAGAACCGCGAAAAAAACAAATAAAGCTCAAATTTTGCGGACCTTACACACGTGGCCAAAGATTCACTAGTATAACTAGCCTAGCGCACTCGATGCACCTCTAAGGACTTAGAAGAAAAACCACACAGTGCTCCTGGTAGCAATTGGTGTCAAGCTCCTACTACTTCCTTAGGGAACATCAAACTCGACGCATGACCATAACCAAAGTGGCTTGGTCAACGATCCTAAGGTTGTCAGGGAAAAGATGGAATTTATAAGCGTTTCCCAAAGGAAACTGGATTTGAGAAGAGAAATGCCATGGTTAGCAAGCAAGGTGGGGGTATCTGGTTTACCTAAGGGTTCAGGGCTCACGGGTCATTGCCTGGTGCGGACATTTCCCACCGGAGGCAAAGGCCGCGAGAGTTGGGGTCTAAATGAGCCAAAAGCCTATGGGGTTGCCTTATGATCAATAGTAGCCGTGCCTGTTTGGCCAAGATGGCTGAAATCCATCTGGGCTTTCTACTGATCAAGAGGCAATGAAGTCTGGCTAGTGTAACCTACAGTTAGCCTGGCTCTGATACCATCCGTTGTGGCGCCCCGCCTGAATACCACTGTAGTCAGACGGTCACCGCACATACCAGCCCAGGAAATCACTCTGGCATGCGCTTTTACAACAAGTATCATAAACACAGGCATTTCTATTAATGGATATATAAGTCTTACATGATATTTTACAAGGGTGATGGCAGCGGAAAAGCTCTATCTAAGGCAGCATGGTCTTGGTGCGGCTCCAATCCACAGGGATCTGACTGGGTTACTCTTCTAGCCCGCGAACACTCCGGCTCCTCGCTAGAGGTCCTCGAATCCGTAGGTGAACCTGGCCACATTGAAGGCCGCTGAGTACTTTTGAATGTACTCTCAAGCAAACCAAACCAACATATACACCAAGCAATGCAATCCATGGCATTCAAGCATGCACTTGTTATTAGAGCAACGTTAATTAACATGGCATAGCATACCTATCTAGCAATATCATATCATAACAGGATTATCTAGCATGATTGGTCATCTAGTAGCATTAATTATCATGTCATAGCAGGATTATCAGCAAGACAACTACTGAAGTAAATACAGTACGACGAAGATAAAGCATATCCAGTAAATAATCCATACTACGAATATTCTCATGATCCGATCCAAATCCGATCCAAATCCAAATCCAAATCTTTCGGTCATACGACCGTTTTTTTCTTAGCCATCCCATGGCTAACATCTCATATTCCTGACATCATCCGATGTCCCTGCATCTGCACTATAAATCTGACAAATCATACCTTTCTCTGGTTCCGTCTTAGCAATAACATTATATAGTTTGTTCCTCCAGACTCGACACAGACCAAATAGTGTGACCTAGTACGAACTATGTCCCATGACCGAGGACGCGGCTATTCGAATAGATTTACACTCTGCAGAGGTTGCGTACTTTACCCACACTATGGAGCTCTTGGCCTCATGCTCCCATTTGGGTGGACCGGTGCTGCTCGAACAAAACTTGTCTATTGCCCGGCACTCTTACGGCCCTACCGACAATCATACCCTCCCAGGGTCAAGTCCTGGGTGGCCCCTGTGTCACCCCGTGACACCTGCCACCATCGTGGCCAAACTAAACTGTCCCAAACGGGGACCTGTGCACATAAACCAAACTGGGCTCACAGGATTATCGCCGCCTACCGGGCCAGGGTAGCACGCACGCATAATCCCCCCTCTTTGGTGGTACCGACAAGAGGTAGGACAACAGACCAAGTTAGGGCCTTCCCATAAATGCAAATGTGGCTGCACTGATGAGCTCGGTTCGGTGGCACTATGACTCGATCCAGCCGACGGAGGAGGTTGTCATTATTAGGTTACATTCTTAATTATTGCAACAACAACAGTAATGCATGAAAGCATAACAACCTATCTTCATATGGTCATCTACGAGTCACTAGTGCGATAATATGATGAGCATTAGCAGGTAATGTAAATAACAAGTTCAACTTAGCAGGAGTTTAATTATTACTAACACAGGCATACTCATTAATTAAACACGCAAGAATAACACAGAGCAATGCTTTAGGGCACATATCAGATGGTCGGCTTGCCTGGGGGTGAAGGAATACTCCGGGAGAAAATGCGATCACCTCGCGGAAAAATTCGCCGGAAAGGGTTCCCTCTCGGGGAGGCTGGATATAGGGCAGTGGCAAAATGGGCATTTTTAGAAAGTGTCAACATGGTGAAAGTGATGCTATCAGAACGGGCTCGATGAACGGAGAACGTGAGCGTTGGATTCACCTGATTCGGAGCTACGAGCAAAAAGTTATAAGTGTTTGTCTGCCAGGGACTTATCTGTAAAACAAATATTTCCAACAGGGTCCCTGAGCAGTGCGGCTGCTGGCGCCTCGGCTGCAATTACGCTACCTGAGTAGAAGGCGTATTTGGATCGAAGCGTTTTCCGGAGAGGCAAACGGTTCATACCCGAATACGTTTCCCAGTGGGGAAAACGCATTCATCGCCGGGCGCCTCCACTTAATCCGACGTGGCGGGGCGGGGCCTGGCTTCAGCCGATGACAGGTGGGTCCCGCGCTGCCTTCTCTCTCCTCCTCACCTCCTTCTTCTTCCTTCCTCCTCTCTTCCCTACGCGGCGACGGGAGCACGGCTCTGGCAGGGTCCCGGCGCTCCGGTGAGCTTCTGGATCGGGCGGCGGCACGGCTGGGATCGCCGGAGAGCACCGCATCGAGTTGTGGGTGGCATGGGCGGTGGGGGTGGCTGGAAATGCAGTGGTGAGGGGAGACAGTGGGCGGCGGAGTCGGTCGATTGGGTGGCTACGGTGGGCTGTAGGGGTGGGCGACGGGCCAGAAGAGGTCACCGGCGAGTGGCGCACCTCGCGGTGGGTAGCACGGGGCTCGGGGATGGCTGGGAATGCGGCGGCGGACCGAGGCAGAGAGCGCCCACTCCGGTCGATTAGAGGGCTGCGGCGAGGAACTCGACCGGGCGAGGAGGTGGGAGTGATCCAGAGGGGAAGGAAGTGAGATGTGTGAGCTCGAGAGGCCTCGGGGGAGGCTATTTATAGCCGGCCGGAGCACGTGGATAAGCATGGCCACGGCGATGAGCTGGCCGTCATCCTGGAGCTCGGAGGCGACGGCTCAGGCGGTGGCTGGCGGCTAGCTGGGCGTCGGGAGCGTCACGGGGAAGCTGTGGAGCTGCGCTGGCGCGCTCGAGGAGCTTCGGCTCGGCCGGATACGGCGGCGCATGTGCGGGCACAGTGGCGGTACGGCGACATCGTCACGGCGCGGCGAGGAAGCGGCCGAGGGGAAAACCACTGGAGGAGGGGTGCGTGGACGGTGGGGAAGCAGGTCGGCACCAGCGAACAAGCTACGGCTGGCCGGAGCGGTCGGCAGAGGCGACGCGCGGCGCAGAGCACCAGTTCTGCATTCGGCTCACATGGTCACCACGCAGTCCGCGTGCCCTGGCGCACGTCTGCCTGTCTGAGCTTGTCCAACAGGCTTCTCGATGCTCAAATGGATAAGATTATCCACTGGAGGGGTAGGGAGGGATCTAGATTGATCAGAAGGACCCAGAACAACTTTTGGACAGAAACTTGGGGACCAAGCTGAGGTGAAATGGCTTAGTAAGTGAGATTGATATGTTGTCAAATTGAGATGGGGTAGGAAGGAGTATATGCTTGAAAAATTTCAAGGCATTTGAACATTGTTTGCATGCACTTCCTTCACAATGCAAACTTGGGTCCAGAAACTAAATTATGATGTTGTGCTCAAATGGCTGAATGGATTGGGCTGAAATTTTGTGGAGGGAAGTTATTTGGCTATATGGAGGGACTGGTAAAATTTCATACCATTTGGACACACCAAAATGGTACTTCCTTCACAGTGCTTGAATCTGGACAGAAACTAGATGGAATTTTTGGGAAAAATTGGCTAGATAAAATGATGTGAATCTTTGCATGCTCACATCATATGATGAATTTGAGGTCCTGGATTAATTTAAAGATTTTTGAAGCAATATAAAATATAGTTGCTTCACAACCTCAAAATAAATCCAGAAACAAGAATTGGATGATGTGCTCAAAATTTGAACTATGGAACTTGGGATCTTGATGGAAATGGTGAATATATGGATAGGATAAGCTCCACAAATTATTTGGGATTTTTCCTGGCTACCAAAATAGTAGCTCCTTTGGAAAGTGCCCAAAATGCAATATTGGCTTTAAATAGGAAAATGCAATTTCCCTTATTTAATTATGGCCAATATTTTTATGGGAGCTCAAAATGATCACAAAGAATATCTCGACAAGTTTTCATGAACTTTGAAGATGGATAGATATTTCCTGGATTTAATTCCTTAAGCTGGCAGAAAAAGGAATTAATTTTAAATGAAAAATATTGCAAATGACTTGGCAATATTTTTGCATATCCAGGGTTTATAGATATGGGAGAGTCTCTGGGAAAAGTTTGGGAGGCAACAGATCAAAGGAAATTGGGGTTCCTTTGTAACGGAAGGAATTAGGGTTTCCCTTTCGGTAAACCGGAGAGTAGGGTTTCGGTGGCAAAGTTGGACTGGAGAGAATCTCTGGTCGGATAGGAAAGGCAAGGCTAAATGACTATCTTCATATACCCTAGAGCGAGAGAAAATCCAATAACACCGGAAAAAAAAGACGGGAGTCAAATCCCGAGAAGGAAAAAAAACAAGGGGCGACAACCAGGGTGTCATAGTCCTTCCCTGGAGAGGATCCTTCGCAGGACAAGATCGCCAGCTTCAAGGGTGCGGGGGCGTATGTTGCGGCTATGGTAGCGACGCAGCGCCTGCTGATACCTGGCGGCGCGGACGGTGGCCCGGCGGCGTGCTTCCTCGAGGAGGAGTATATCAGCTTCCCGCGGGCCATCCTGGTGGACCTCGTCGAAGGCAAGGACCCGCGGGGACCCGTGCTTGAGCTCAGTAGGAAGGACCGCTTTCGCCCCGTAGACGAGAAAGAAGGGTGTTTCGCCGGTAGGCTTGGTCGGTGTTGTGCGGATTAACCATGGCACGGACTGGAGCTCGTCGAGCCAGCCTTTGCCGTAGGCTGTGAGCTTTTTCTTGAAGCTTCGTGTCTTGAGGCCCTTGAGGACCTTAGCATTAGCACGCTCGGCCTGGCCATTGCTTTGCGGGTGCGCCACGGAGGCATAGCAGATCTGCGTGCCAAGGTTGGCGCAGTATGACTTGAAGAGGCCGCTGGTGAATTGCGAGCCGTTGTCAGTGATGATGCGGTTGGGGATGCCGAAGCGGCACACCAGGCCCTTGATGAACTTGATGGCTGATCCTGCCGGGATGGAGCGGACGGGCTCCACTTCGGCCCATTTGGTGAACTTGTCGATGGCGACGTAGAGGTAGCGGTAGCCGCCGGTCGCGCGAGGAAAGGGGCCCGGGATGTCCAGCCCCCAGACTGCGAAGGGCCATGAGAGGGGGATGGTTTGGAGTCCTTGCGCTTGCTGGTGGATCTACTTGGCATGGAACTGGCAGGCCTCGCAGGATTGGACCAGCTCGGTGGCATCTTGAAGCACTGTGGGCCAATAGAAGCCGCTGCAGAACACCTTGCCGGCGAGAGTGCGCGATGAGGAGTGGTGGCCGCAGTCTCCACCATGTATGTCGGCGAGCAGCTCGTGCCCTTGCTCTGCAGCGATGCATCGCAGCGCAACTCCATTGGGGCACTTGCGGTAGAGATCACCATCCCTCAAGCGGTAAGGCCCAGCCTGGCGGGCCATGCGCTCTGCTTCTGTGTCGTCCTCCGGGAGGGTGCCGCTCTCCAGGTAAGCTTTGAGCTCCGCGATCCAGTTTTTAGTCTGCGACTCAAGGGCCAACAGCAGGAGGGCGCCTGAAGGTGGGTCGCAGCCTGGTGCACCTGTGGGGGGTGCGGGCGGGAGTTCTTCATGGGGCGCCATGGTGCTGACGGCAGGCGGTGCAGCTGATGGCTTCAGGAGCCTTTCCTCGAGGACGCCAGGGCTTTGAGGCTCACGGCGAGATGCCCGCTTGGCGATGTCGTCTGCTTCCTTGTTGCCGCCGCGAGGGATATGCTGGAGTTCCATGCCGAGGAAGCACTTCTCGAGCCTGTGCACCTCCTCTAGGTAGGCGGCCATGTGCTCGTCCTTGGGCTTGTAGCTCTCGTTGGAGAAGTTCATGAGGAGCTGCGAGTCTCCCTTGATGAGGATGCACTTGATGCCAAGAGCGATGGCGGCCTTGAGCCCGGCGATGAGGTCCTCGTACTCCGCGATGTTGTTGGAGACCTTGTCATCATGCTTGAAGCAGAGCTATACGACGTAGTAGAGCTTGTCTCCTGCTGGCGAGGTGAGCATGACACCAGCCCCCGCACCCTGCTGGGAGAACGCGCCGTCGAAGTGCATGGTTGAGCCACCAAGGGTGTCCTTCCCGGGCAGGTATTTCCCTATGAAAGATGTGCTGCTCACGACGGTGCAGGACTATCCGGCATACGGTTATAATTAGGGTCAGGTTTGCCACGGGAACTGCGCATGTGTTAGGTGCATGGATGAAACTCATTCTCTATATCTGAAGGCCTCTCATAAAATAGTTTACATGGGGCATAGAAGATGGCTGAATAAAAATGATGAATGGAGAAACAGAGAAGATTTGTTTGATAACACAAAAGAAAAGCGAGGGAAGCCACGCAAGAGGAGTGGAATAGAAATCCTAGAAATGCTGAACAACTGCGAAGAGTGTCCAGAGCCTGGAAAGAAACGGAAGAGAGTGGAGCCACTCTTAAAAGTATGGAAAACGCGAAGTCCATTTTGGGACTTGGAATATTGGAAGTTTCTCTCCACGCCCCATTGTATCGATGTCATGCATATCGCGAAGAATGTTTGCGAGAGTTTGGTTGCTACCATTTTGAACATCCCAGACAAGACAAAAGATACGGGAGCTCAAGAAAAGACCTAGAAGCACATGAAATTAGGCCGGATTTGTGGGCTGATGTGGAGGAAAGCAACGTTGGTAAGGCTAAGAAAAACGGTGTCAAAATTCAAACCCGCTTGCTACAGTCTGTCTCTAGAGGAGCTTGATAAGATATTCAACTGCCTTGCTAATGTTCGGGTAAGTTCCGGGCACTCGTCAAACATACACAGATATTTGTCACGTGAGAAGAAAACTTTATCTGGGATGAAGTCGCATGACTGTCATGTGATGATTACACAGATACTGCCGGTTGCACTTAGAGGAATAATGGAACCGCATGTTGATACGTCTCCAATGTATCTACAATTTTTGATTTTCCATGCTATTATAGTATTAATCTTGGATGCTTTATATGCAAATATATGCCATTATATATCATTTTTTGGGACTAACCTATTAACCCAGTGCCCAGTGCCAGTTGCTGTTTTCTGCTTGTTTTTGCCTTTTCAGAAAATCATTATCAAAAAGTGTCCAAACGAGAAAAAAACTTTGGATTAATTTTTTCTGGACCAGAAGAGACCCAAGAAGCTTCGGGAGAAGACCAGAAGAGCCACGAGGAGGCGACAAGCCTGGAGGGCGCGCCCCCCAGGCTTGTGGGCCCCTCGTTGCCCCTCCTGACCTAATTCCAGCGCTATAAATTCTAAAATATTCCCAATATACCAGAAAGACAGAAGAGAAAACCTTTGCGCCGTCGCAAGCCTCTGTTCTTCCGCGATCCCATCTGGAAGCCTTTTCCGGTACTCTGCCGGAGGGGAAATCGATCACGAAGGGCTTCTTCATCAACCTTGCTACCCTTCCGATGATGTGTGAGTAGTTTACCACAGACCTACGGGTCCATAGCTAGTAGCTAGATGGCTTCTTCTCTCTCTTTGATCTTCAATACCATGTTCTCCTCGATGTTCTTGGAGTTCTATCCGATGTAATCTTCTTTTGCGGTGTGTTTGTTGGGATCCGATGAATTGTGAGTTTATGATCATATTATTCATGAGAAATATTTGAGTCTTCTCTGAACTCTTTTAAGCATGATTATTATAGCTTTGTATTTCTCTCCGATCTATCGATTTAGTTTGGCCTACTAGATTGATTTGTCTTGCAATGGGAGAGGAGCTTTGTGATGGGTTCAATCTTGCGGTGCTCAATCCCAGTGACAGAAGGGGACATGACATGTATTTGTATTGTTTCCATTAAGGATAAAAAGATGGGGTTTAATCATATTGCTTGAGTTTACTTTGTCTACATCATGTCATCTTTCTTAAGGCGTTACTCTGTTTCATACTTAATACCCTAGATGCATGCTGGATAGCGGTCGATGGGTGGAGTAATAGTAGTAGATGCAGGCATGAGTCGGTCTACTTGTCTCGGACGTGATGCCTATATACATGATCATTTCCATGAATCCGTCATAGTTATTTGCTTTTCTATCAATTGCCCAACAGTAATTTGTTTACCCACCGTATGCTATGTGTTCGAGAGAGAAGCCTCTAGTGAAAACTATGTCCCCCGGGTCTACTTTATCATATATTAAAAACCCAAAAATACCTTGCTGCAATTTATTTACTTTTATTTTAATTAGTATTTTAGTTTATCTATTTATCTCTATAAGATTTAATCCTTGCAAATAACCGCTAAGAGGATTGACAACCCTCTTATTTGCGTTGGGTGCAAGTGTTTGCTTTTGTATGTGCAGGTGCCCTTAAAGGAATTTTGCTTGGTTCTCCTATTGGATTGATAAACTTGGTTCTTAACTAAGGGAAATACTTATCTCTACTGTACTGCATCATCCTCTCCTCTTCGGGGAAATACCAACGCAGACTGCAAGTAGCAGGAAGAATTTCTGGCGCCGTTGCCGGGGAGACATCACCAAAATTACCAAGTACCTTCGCACAAACTATCATTCTCTTGCATTTATTTTATTTGCATTTGCCTCTAGTTTTCATCTCCCTCACTTCTATTTTTTTTTTACAAAAACACAAAAATACTTTTATTTGCTTGTTTGCTAGTTTGCTTGTTTCGTCATGATGTCTCAAGAAAATACAAAATTGTGTGACTTTTCCAATACTAATAATAATGATTTTATTATTATTCCTATTGCTCCTCGCGCCACTAGTGCGGAGTCATGTGACATTAATGCTGCTTTGATTAGTCTTGTTATGAAAGAACAATTTTCTGGTAGTCCTAATGAAGATGATGCATCCCATATAAATACTTTCATTGAGCTTTGTGATATGCAAAAGAAAAAAGATGTGGATAATGATATTGTCAAATTGAAATTATTTCCGTTCTCACTTCGAGATCGTGCTAAAACTTGGTTCTCATCCTTGCCTAGAAAATAGTATTGATTCTTGGGATAAGTGTAAGGATGCTTTTATTACCAAGTATTTTCCTCCCGCTAAAATTATTTCTTTAAGAAATAAAATTATGAATTTTAAGCAACTTGAGCATGAACATGTTGCACAATCTTGGGAGAGAATGAAATTGATGATAAGAAATTGCCCAACTCATGGCTTGAATTTATGGATGATCATACAAAAATTTTATGCGGGACTAAACTTTGTCTCTAGAAATTTGCTAGACTCTTCCGCAGGTGATACTTTTATGGAAATTACATTGGGAGAAGTTACAAAACTTCTTGATAATATTGTGATAAATTATTCTCAATGGCACACTGAACGAACTCCAACTGGTAAGAAGGTAAATTCTGTCGAAGAAATTAATACTTTGAGTGATAAGATGGATGCTTTATTGAAATTGGTTGCTAGTGAAAATGCTCATATTGATCCTAATGATGTGCCATTTTCTACCTTGATTTAGCAAAATAATGATGCTATTGATGTGAATTTTGTCTCTAGAAATAATTTCAACAACAATGCTTATAGGGGTAATTTCAATCCTAGACCGTTTCCTGGAAATTCCTCTAATAATTATGGCAATCCCTATGGTAATAATAATAATAATAATAGGATGTCCTCTGATCTTGAAAGTAATATTAAATAATTTATTAATTCGCAAAAGAATTTCAATGCTATGATAGAAGAAAAATTGAATAGAGTTGATGAATTGGCTAGGAACATGGATAGAATTGCTCATGATGTGGAAAATCTCAAAACTAAAATTTTGCCACCCAAGCATGATATAAATGAGTCTATTAAAGCTATCTATGTCTCCATTAATGAAAGTAAAGAAAGGACCGCTTGGTTGAGAGCTAAGCGAGAATTTCTAGAAAAAGCGATTCCACCCGGTTTCTATCGTAGTAATGATGAAGATATTAAAATGATTGGTGCTACTCCTATTGAATCATTATTTAGTAACATAAAACTTGATGAAAAAGGGACTGGAGAAGAGTCAACTTTAGATAGAAGGAGCCCCGATTTCTTGGAGGGTGATAATCTTGATCATAAAAATGAAAAAAAGTGGGTTTGGAGAGGTCAAAACTTTAAATAGTAATGCACCCACTACTTTGGATTACAAGGACTTTAATTATGATAGTTATTCTTTAATTGAGTGTATTTCCTTGTTGCAATCCATGATTAATTCACCAAATGCATATGAACAAAACAAAGCTTTCACTAAACATATTGTAGAAGCCATGATGAAAGCGCATGAAGAAAAACTTGAGTTGGAAGTATCAATTCCTAGAAAATTACAAGATGAATGGGAACCTACTATTAAAGTCAAAATTAAATATTATGAGTGTAATGCCCTTTGTGATCTTGGTGCTAGCGTTTCCACTATACCTAAGTCTTTGTGTGATGTGCTAGGTCTGACCGACATGGATCCTTGTTCCCTTAATTTGCATCTTGCAGATTCCACTATTAAAAAGCCATTGGGTAGAATAAATGATGTTCTTATTCTTGCAAATAGAAATTATGTGCCTGTGGAGTTTATTGTTCTTGATATTGAATGCAATCCTTCTTGCCCCATAATACTTGGTAGGCCTTTTCTACGAACAATTGGTGCTATTATTGATATGAAAGAAGGTAATATAAGATTTAAATTTCCATTAAAGAAGGGGATGGAACACTTCCCTAGAAAGAGAATTAAGGCACCTTATAAATCTATCATGAGGGCCACCTATGGAATTAACTTGAAGGATGACAACACTTGAAACTATGCATTATGCCTAGCTAGGGGCATAAAACAATAGCGCTTGTTGGGAGGCAACCCAATGTGTGTTTACACAATTATAGCCTCTGTTATGATTGTATTTTTATGTTTTAATTAGTGTTTGTGCCAAGTAATGCCTTTGGGATGATTTGGATGATAGTATAATTGATGCTGTTTGGAAAACAGAAAGTTTTGCATCCAGTGCTGGAATTTCATTTCTATACTGGAGCATCAGAAAAATCTGAAATTTTTACAAAGTATTGGTATTTGAATTTTTTTAGTTTTCCTAATTTTTCAGAATTTTTGGAGTTACATAAGTATGGCTTTTAAATAGATCTTTACAGACTGTTCTGTTTTAGACAGATTCTATTTTTGTTGCATAGTTTGCTTATTTTGATGAATCTATGGATCGTATCGGGGGGTATGAGTCATGGAGAAGTTGAAGTACAGTAGCATTATGCCAATATTAAATTTGAATCAATTTATAACAGTACCTAAAGTTTAAGATTTGTTTGTTATACTAACGGATCTCACGAGGTTTATGTTGAGTTTTGTGTGCTGAAGTTTTCAAGGGTGAGACTACGATGGACAAAGGAATAAGGAGCGGCAAGAGCCTAAGCTTGGGGATTCCCAAGGCACCCCAAGGTAATATTCTAGGAAGACTCAAGCGTCTAAGCTTGGGGATGCCCCGGAAGGCATCCCCTCTTTCGTCTACAATCTATCGGTAACTCACTTGGAGCTATATTTTTATTCATGACATGATATGTGTTTTACTTGGGGCGTCTTGTGATATAGTTTGTTTGCTTTTGTTTGCTTTTTAGTTTGTCACAATCATATTTGCTGAGCACACCTTTTTGAGAGGGACACACATTATTCGTGATTTGTTAGAATACTCTATGTGCTTCACTTATATCTTTTGAGCTAGGCAGTTGCTCTAGTGCTTCACTTATATCTTTTAGAGCACGGCGGTGGTTATATTTTAAAGAAATAGTTGCACTCTCATGCCTCACTTATATCTTTTTGAGAGTCTAATAAATAGCAATGGTAATATGCACGGGTTATGAATTTGGTCCTGATATGATAGGTATTCAAGAGGGATATAATAAAAACTTTCATGTAGATCACTGAATATGATAAGTTTGATTCCTTGCAATAGTTTTGCGATATTAAGATGGTAATATGTGGGAGGTATTAGTAGATAATTGTGGTTTAGTAAGAATATTGGTATTAAGGTTTGTGATTCCCGAAGCATGCACATATGATATGTCGTTATGCTAAGAAGTTGGAGCATGATTTATTATTGATTGTCTTCCTTTGTGTGGCGGTCGGGGGCGCGCGATGGTTAACTCCTACCAACCTCCCCTCTAGGGGCATGCGTAGTAGTACTTTGCTTCGAGGGCTAATAAACTTTCACAATAAGTATGTGAGTTCTTTATGACTAATGTGAGTCCATGGATTATACGCACTCTCACCCTTCCGCAATTTGCTAGCCTCTTCGGTACCGTGCATTGCCCTTTCTCACATCGAGAGTTGGTGCAAACTTCGCCGGTGCATCCAAACCCCGTGATATGATATGCTATATCACACATAAGCCTCCTTATATCTTCCTCAAAACAGCCACCATACCTACCTATCATGGCATTTCCATAGCCATTCCGAGATATATTGCCATGCAACTTCCACCGTTTCATTTTTATGACACACATCGTCATTGTCATATTGCTTTGCATGATCATATAGCTGACATAGTATTTGTGGCTCAGCCACCGTTCATCATTTTTTATACATGTTACGCTACCATCATTGCACATCCTGGTACACTGCCAGAGGCATTCATATAGAGTCATATTTTTGTTCTAGTATCGAGTTGTAACATTGAGTTGTAAGTAAATAAAAGTGTGATGATCATCATTATTAGAGCATTGTCCCAGTGAGGAAAGGATGATGGAGACCATGACTCCCCCACAAGTCAGGATGAGACTCCGGACGAAAAAAAGAGAAAAGGAAAAAAAAAGGAGGCCAAAAAGAGCCATGAAAAAAAATGAGAGAAAAAGAGAGAAGGGGCAATGTTACTATCCTTTTTCCACACTTGTGCTTGAGAGTAGCACCATGTTTTTCATGTAGAGAGTCTCCTATTTTGTCACTTTCATATACTAGTGGGAATTTTTCATTATAGAACTTGGCTTGTATATTCCGATGATGGGCTTCCTCAAATGCCCGAGGTCTTCATGAGCAAGCAAGTTGGATGCACACCCACTTAGTTTTCATGTTGAGATTTCATACACTTATAGCTCTTAGTGCATCCGTTGCATGGCAATCCCTATTCCTCGCATTGACATCAATTGATGGGCATGTCCATAGCCCGTTGATTAGCCTCGTTGATGTGAGACTATCTTCTTATTTTTGACTTCCCTTATTGATCCCTACCACCACATTCTATTCCACCCATAGTGCTATATCCATGGCTTGCGCTCATGTATTGTGTGGGGGTTGAAAAAGCTGAAGCGCGTTAAAAAGTATGACCCAATTGCTTGGCTAAAACCGGGGTTGTTCATGATAAATATTTTGTGCTAAGAAGATGGAGCATGACAGGATTATATGATTTTGTAGGGATAACGTTCTTTAGCATTTTTATTTTGAAAGACATGATTGTTTATTAGTATGCCTGAGTATTGATGTCTTTATGTCAAATTATAGACTATTGCTTTGAATCATTTAGATCTTATTATTCATACCGTAAGAGAGAGATTACATGATGAAACATGATAGGTAGCATTCCACATCAAAAATTCTGTTTTTATCATTTACCTACTCGAGGACGAGCAGGAATTAAGCTTGGGGATGCTTGATACGTCTCCAACGTATCTATAATTTTTGATTGTTCCATGCTATTATAGTATCAAGCTTGGATGTTTTATGTGCAATTATATGCCATTATATATCATTTTCTGGGACTAACCTATTAACCCAGTGCCCAATGCCAGTTGCTGTTTTCTGCTTGTTTTTGCCTTTTCAGAAAATCATTATCAAAAAGTGTCCAAACGAGAAAAAAACTTTGGATTAATTTTTTCTGGACCAGAAGAGACCCATGAAGCTTCGGGAGAAGACCAAAAGAGCCACGAGGAGGCGACAAGCCTGGAGGGCGCGCCCCCCAGGCTTGTGGGCCCCTCATTGCCCCTCCTGACCTAATTCCAGCGCTATAAATTCTAAAATATTCCCAATATACCAGAAAGACAGAAGAGAAAACCTTTCCACCGCCGCAAGCCTCTGTTCTTCCGTGATCCCATCTGGAGGCCTTTTCTGGTACTCTGCCGGAGGGGGAATCGATCACAGAGGGCTTCTTCATCAACCTTGCTGCCCTTCCGATGATGTGTGAGTAGTTTACCACAGACCTACGGGTCCATAGCTAGTAGCTAGATGGCTTCTTCTCTCTCTTTGATCTTCAATACCATGTTCTCCTCGATGTTCTTGGAGTTCTATCCGATGTAATCTTCTTTTGCGGTGTGTTTGTTGGGATCCGATGAATTGTGAGTTTATGATCAGATTATTCATGAGAAATATTTGAGTCTTCTCTGAACTCTTTTAAGCATGATTATTATAGCTTTGTATTTCTCTCCGGTCTATCGATTTAGTTTGGCCTACTAGATTGATTTGTCTTGCAATGGGAGAGGTGCTTTGTGATGTGTTCAATCTTCCGGTGCTCAATCCCAGTGACAGAAGGGGACATGACACGTATTTGTATTGTTGCCATTAAGGATAAAAAGATGGGGTTTAATCATATTGCTTGAGTTTAGTTTGTCTACATCATGTCATCTTTCTTAAGGCGTTACTCTGTTTCATACTTAATACCCTAGATGCATGCTGGATAGCGGTCGATGGGTGGAGTAATAGTAGTAGATGCAGGCAGGAGTCGGTCTACTTGTCTCGGACATGATGCCTATATACATGATCATTGCCATGAATCCGTCATAATTATTTGCTTTTCTATCAATTGCCCAACAGTAATTTGTTTACCCACCGTATGCTATGTGTTCGAGAGAGTAGCCTCTAGTTAAAACTATGGCCCCCGGGTCTACTTTATCATATATTAGAAACCCAAAAATACCTTGCTGCAATTTATTTACTTTTATTTTAATTAGTATTTTAGTTTATCTATTTATTTCTATAAGATTTAATCCTTGCAAATAACCGCTAAGAGGATTGACAACCCTCTTATTTGCGTTGGGTGCAAGTGGTTGCTTTTGTGTGTGCAGGTGCGCTTAACAGAATTTTGCTTGGTTCTCCTACTGGATTGATAACCTTGGTTCTTAACTGAGGGAAATACTTATCTCTATGGTACTGCATCATCCTCTCCTCTTCGGGGAAATACCAACGCAGACTACAAGTAGCACATGTCAGAAAGACACTCCAAGACCTCTGTAACTTTTTTGACGTCATCTCTCATAAATTGATCAGCATGGAGCATTGCAAGAAACTGCAAGAAGAGATTGTTGTCATACTATGTGAGGTTGAGGTGTACTTCCTGCCCTCATTTTTTGACATCATGGTGCATCTGCTTGTCCACGTTGTCGGCGACATCATAGAACTTGGCCCAGTATTCCTCCACAATATGTTCCCCTTTGGAAGGTTAAATGGGATACTAAAATGATACATTCATAACAGGTCATATCCAGACGGAAGCATCATCCAGGGATTTCTAACTATGGAGCTTATCTCGTTTTGCACAGACTACCTTGAAGTCGACAAACCTTTGGGCATGCCCAAGAATAAGCACATTGGCAGGCTCAAGGGCGTAGGTCACAAGAAAATGAGAAAGAATTTGCATGTGACCTTCGACGATCCCAACCAAGAGCCTGACTTCACAAGAGCTCACACTATGGTCTTACAACACATTAAGTGTGTCAACCCATATGCTAGGAAGCACATGTTGCACTTGAGAACAGAATACAGGAAACGTGGGATAAAACGCTCCAATGAGAAACTAACAAATGAGCACAACATAAAATTTGCGGGTTGGTTCAAGACATACATGCGAGAACATCCATTGTCAGAAAGTGATGACAGAGCTACTGAGTTGTTCTCCTTGGCATCAGGACCCACGTTGAATGTGACCACATACCAAGCCTATGACATCAACGGGTACACTTTCTATACGGAGGCCAGAGACAAGCTAAAATGTGTGTACTAGAATTCAGGGGTGACACTACATGTATACACCGGTCATGAAAAGAACAAACACTATGGTAGAATTGAAGAGATTTGGGAACTAAGGTACGCGGATGTAGGGATATTCCCCATGTTCTGTGTTAGATGGGCGAAAAACAAGTACTTCAAGAAGACGATTATTTCACTACCATGGTTATACCACCACGAAATGATTCCATGAACGTGCTTGCAATAAGTGCCTTAAATGAGCCATGGGTACTGGCCAAGACTGTGTCTCAATTCTTCTACATAAAAGACCCAATTAAGCCTAGCCGTGTGGTTTACCGGAGAGGAAAGAGGAGTATCGTCGGAATGGACGAAGTCAATGACGAGGAGGACTATGACCAATTCGACGACTACTCCATGGAAGAAGAACGAGGCGTCAAACATGTACCGAGAATAAGAAGATCAACATTACAATAGTCCATACAGGATCACGAAAATTCATGTGAAGACAGACAGTATAATCCATTAATAACTTATTTGTAATGTCTCATATAACGACATATATATGCATGCATGCATGTGTGGATCGGATTGATAATTGCCATGTGGTGTGATGTATTTGTGAAGCTTTTTTTTTGTAATATTAAGACATGCAAATCGGATCGATAATCGCCGTGTGGTATGTAACTGAAGATGGATAGATTAGAAGGTAAAAAAATGTTTGCGGTGACGGGCATGGTAGGCGGGCCACCATGTCAGATATTTGCGGTGGCGGGTGCAACAGTGGCCCTTCTATGTCAGAAGTTTGCGCTGGCGGGTGCGCCGAAACGCTCACCACGTCTTTCCGCTCCCAAATTACCCACCTCTCCCTCACCTACCGTACCTTAGGCGTGTTTCGTTCAAACCATGCCCGCTCATTGAATTCGCCTACCGCCGCCGTGCGCCTCGAGCCATAGACCTCACTGGCCGGCCCTGCGTGCTCGCCTCCCGTGCCACCGCGTGCTCGCATGCCACGCTTGCATGGCTTGGGAGAGGCCGCCACCGCGGGGTCATCATACGTCTCCAACATATCTATAAGTTTTGATTGTTCCATGCTATTATAGTATCAATCTTGGATGTTTTTATATGCAATTATATGCAATTATATATCATTTTTTGGGACTAACCTATTAACCTAGTGCCTAGTGCCAGTTGCTGTTTTCTGCTTGTTTTTGGTTTTTCAGGAAATCAGTACCAAACGAAGTCCAAATGCCACGAAACTTTTTGGCGATTTTTTTCTGGACAAAAGAGACCCTGGAAGCTTCGGGAGGAAGCCATAAGCCTCACGAGAAGGCCACAAGGCAACAGGGCGCGGCCCCAGGGGGCGCGCCCTGATGCCTTGTGGGCCCCTCGTGGCTCCTTTTGACCTAATTCCACTTCTATAAATTCTCAAATATTCAGAAACCAACAAAGAGCCACCCCGAATAACTTTTACGCCGCCGCAAGCCTCTGTTCTTCTGTGATCCCATCTGGGGGCCTTTTTCGGTACTCTGCCGGAGGGGGAATCGATCACGGAGGGCGTCTACATCAACCTTGCCGCCCTTCCGATGATGTGTGAGTAGTTTACCACAGACATACGGGTCCATATCTAGTAGCTACATGGCTTCTTCTCTCTCTTTGATCTTCAATACCATGTTCTCCTCGATGTTCTTGGAGTTCTATCTGATGTAATCTTCTTTTGCGGTGTGTTTGTTGGGATCCGATGAATTGTGAGTTTATGATCAGATTATTCATGAGAAATATTTGAGTCTTCTCTTAACTCTTTTATGCATGATTGTTATAGCTTTGTATTTCTCTCCAATCTATCGATTTGGTTTGGCCAACTAGATTGGTTTATCTTGCAATGGGAGAGGTTCTTTGTGATGGGTTCAATCTTGCGGTGCTCAATCCCAGTGACAGAAGGGGACATGACATGTATTTGTATTGTTGCCATTAAGGATAAAAAGATGTTGTTTAATCATATTGCTTGAGTTTACTTTGTCTACATCATGTCATCTTGCTTAAGGCGTTACTCTGTTTTATACTTAATACCCTAGATGCATGCTGGATAGCGGTCGATGGGTGGAGTAATAGTAGTAGATGTAGGCAGGAGTCGGTCTACTTGTCTCAGACGTGATGCCTATATACATGATCATTGCCATGAACCCGTCATAATTATTTGCTTTTCTATCAATTGCCCAACAGTAATTTGTTTACCCACCGTATGTTCTGCGCTCGAGAGAGAAGCCTCTAGTGAAAACTATGGCCCCCGGGTCTATCTTTATCATATATTAAAATCCAAATATACCTTGCTGCAATTTATTTACTTTTATTTTATTTTGCAATTTATATTTCTATCTATCACTATCAGAATTAATCCTTGCAAATAACCGCTAGGAGGATTGACAATCCTCTTATTTGCATTGGGTAAAAGTGTTTGCTTTTGTGTGCGTTGGTGCTGCTAAAGGGATTTTGCATGGTTCTCCTACTGGATTGATAACCTTGGTTCTTAAATGAGGGAAATACTTATCTCTACTATACTGCATCATCCTCTCCTCTTCGGGGAAATACCAACGCAGTCTACAAGTAGCAGGAAGAATTTCTGGCGCCGTTGCCGGGGAGACATCACCAAAATTTATCAAGTACCATCGCACAAACTATCATCCACTTGCATTTATTTTATTTGCCTTTTATTTGCATTTTCCTCTCATTTTCATCTCCCCCACTTCTAAAACAATTTTACAAAAAAAAATACAAAAATATTTTGTGTGCTATCTTTGCTTGTGTTGCCATGTGCCTTCTATTTGCTTGCATCTTGGCTTTCTAAAAATTTATTGATATGGATCCTCATCCACTTGCTAATCTTTTCAAAAAAATCCAATTATGATGAACCAATTGCTAGTGAGTTGAGTGCACTAGATTATCTTTATGAAGTTTTGCTTGAAAATTATGAATCTGAAAATTGTTATGAAGAAATTTATAAAGTGATTCATGATAGCTCCTTGAATGAAAAGCATGATTTCAATGATTTTATTATAAATTCTATTAATGTCAATTGTGTTAATGATATGCAAAACTACAAGCTTGGGGATGATGATTTTGTTATGTCCACTACTCATTGTAATGATCATGATTGGGGTGATAATGCTTCTTATGATCTTGAAAATTTATTTAAGCCTCATGATGAATATGATATTGATAATAATGTTTGCAATAATATTGAAAGTGGGTTTGGAGAGGTCATGACTTTAGTTGATGTTAATCCCACTATTTCGGAAGATTATAAAACTTTTATGCGTGTGGATCATGTAGAGAATATGTTATGTGATGGTTATATTGTTGAATTTGATTATGATCCTACATGTAATTATTATGAGAGAGGAAAATATGGTTATAGAAAGCTTCATGTCACTAAATTATCTCTCTTTGTGTTGAAATTATTAATGCTTCATCCTCCCTATTTGCATATGCTAGATATTGCTTGTCTTGATAATTTGTTTTTCTATAAAATGCCTATGCATAGGAAGTATGTTAGACTTAAATGTGTTTTTCAGATGCTACATGATGCTCTCTTTGTGTTTCAATTATTATCTTTCATGAGAGCATCATTGAAATCTCAAACCTATCTTAATGGCTATAAAGAAAGAGCTTGTTGGGAGACAACCCAATAAACTTTTTATTTCTGTTTTTGTGTGTTTACACAATTATAGCTTCTATTATGATTGTGTTTTTATTCTTTTAATTAGTGTTTGTGCCAAGTAATGCCTTTGGGATGATTTGGAAGATAGTATAATTGATGCTGTTTGAAAACAGAAACTTTTGCGTCCAGTGCTGGAATTTTGATTTTTTGCTGGAGCGTCAGAACCTTCTGAATATTTTACACAATATTGATATACGAATTTCCCACGTTTTCCTAATTTTTTATAATTTGTGGAGTTACAGAAGTACGACGTTAATTCAGATCTTTACAAACTGTTCTGTTTTAGACAGATTCTATTTTTGTTGCATAGTTTGCTTATTTTGATGAATCTATGGATCGTATCGGGGGGGGGGGGGGTATGAGTCATGGAGAAGTTGGAGTATAGTAGAATTCTGCCAATATTAAATAAGAATCAATTTACAACAGTACCTAAAGTTTAAGATTTGGTTGTCATACTAACGGATCTCACGAGGTTTCTGTTGAGTTTTGTGTGCTGAAGTTTTCAAGTTTTGGGTGTGACTACGATGGATAAAGGAATAAGGAGCGGCAAGAGACTAAGCTTGGGGATGCCCAAGGCACCCCAAGGTAATATTCAAGGAAGACTCAAGCGTCTAAGCTTGGGGATGCCCCGGATGGCATCCCCTCTTTCGTCTACAATCTATCGGTAACTCACTTGGAGCTATAATTTTATTCATCACATGATATGTGTTTTACTGTGACGCCCCCGACTCGACCGTGCACTAATCATACACGCAAATGCGCACGATCAAGCCTAGGGACTCATGGGAAGATATCACAACACAACTCTAGACACAAAATAAAATAATACAAGCTTTATATTACAAGCCAGGGGCCTCGAGGGCTCGAATACATAAGCTCGAGTTATACAAGAGTCAGCGGAAGCATCAGTATCTGGGTACAGACATAACTAAACAAGGTTGCCTTAAGAAGGCTGCACAAAACAACGACATCTAGATCAAAAAGGCGCAGGCCTCCTGCCTGGGAGCCTCCTAAACTACTCCTGGTCGTCGGTCTCCATGTAGTAGTAAGTTTCGTCGGGGTTGTAGTAGTCGTCGACGGGGTCAGCTGGCTCCGGGGCTCCGTCATCTGATCGCAGCAATCGAGTATGGGGAAAAAGAGGTAGCAAAGCAACTGTGAGTACTCATCCAAAGTACTCGCAAGACTTACATCAGATCTATGCTAAGTATGCATCGGTATCAAATGAAGGGGCTGTATTTGTGGACTAAACTGCAGAATTGCCAGAACAGAGGGGACGGCCTAGCCTATCGAAGACTAGCATCTTGCAGCGTCTTGCAGCATTAGGAGAGTGTAGATTAGCATATAACAAAGTAATAAGTATGTAGTAGCAAAGCCCAGAGATCCTTCCTCGACTCCATGCGAGAAAGTGATCCCGGAGCTAACATATTAATTAAATATCACAGGTATCTAGTTCTAGTTGTAGTAGATCGGGATACTACACTAAGCGTCCTGTTACCATGGACACGACTATTCGAATAGATAACTTCCCTACTGAAAGCACATTTGCTCCCTTGGTGGTTTTGCTAATTTATGCTAACATACATGTTGTTGGACTAATGCTTTTATCTAGTGAATTTCAGACAAGTTCAACAATGGTGTGGCAGGGACAAGAGGATGTGGAACCCCTTCAAAATGCTAAGGACAAGGATTGGCAAAAGATCAAGACTCTACATTTTTGGTTTAGTGATCCAAGATCACATCGAGTCCATAGGAAAGCCAATACTATTAAAAGGGGATGAGGTGTTGCTTAATGGTCTTTTTGCTCAAGTGCTTAGTGACAGTACTCCTAAAACCCTCAACCACTCTCTCCATCCAAATATGTCCAAAACCTACATTCCAACTCGGCCCCACCGAAATTTCCCATCCGGAGCCACCGAGTTCATCTGGACTTAGCCACTGCCAAAACCTTAACAAATTGGATCCACCGATATGGATCTCGGTCTCACCGAGATGGCCTTGCCAACTCTCTGTAATCGTTTGCACTCACTTCGGTCCCACCGAGTTTTGCAAATCGGTCTCACCGAGATGGCTTGCCAACTCTCTGTTGCCTTATTGCTTCACTTCGGTCCTACCGAGTTGATGCAATCGGTATCACCGAGATGAGGTTTGCCCTAACCATTGCACTTCGGTCCATTCGAGTTGTTCCAAGCGGTCCCACCGAGATTCCTAACGTTCATATCTTTTACACAGTTCGGTGCCACCGAGATTTCTGATCGGTGCCACCGAGTTGGGTCAAAAGTGTGTAACGGTTGGATTTTGTGTGGAGGCTATATATACCCCTCCACCACTTCCTTCTCAGTAAGGAGAGCCATCAGAACGTGCCTACACTTACACCATACATTTTCTGAGAGAGAACCACCTACTCATGTGTTGAGATCAAGACATTCCAATCCAACCATTTGAACCTTGATTTCTAGCCTTTCCCAAGTTTCTTTCCACTCAAATCCTTCTTCCACCATAGCCAAATCTGTGAGGAGTTGTTTGAATGTTGGCAAGACTATCATTTGAAGCACAAGAGCAAGGAGTTCATCAACAACACACAATCTATTACCTTTTGGAGAGTGGTGTCTCCTAGATTGGTTAGGTGTCACTTGGGAGCCTCCGACATGATGTGGAGTTGAACCAAGGAGTTTGTAAGGGCAAGGAGATCGCCTACTTCGTGAAGATCTACCCGAGTGAGGCTAGTCCTTCGTGGACGTAAGCCATGGTGGAATAGACAAGGTTGCTTCTTTGTGGACCCTTTGTGGGTAGAGCCCTCCGTGGACTCGCGCAGCCGTTACCCTCTGTGGGTTGAAGTCTCCATCAACGTGGACATACGATAGCACCACCTATCGGAACCACGCTAAAAGCCACCGTGTCTTCATTGCATTTGATCTTCCATACTCTACCCCTTACATTCCGTACTTTTGCATGCTTTACTATTTCCGCTGCTCAATCTCTAGATATGCATGTGTAGAAAATATTGGAGTGATCTTAACTTGTGCCAAAATCTGCCTAAGTTTCAAGAGAAATTAAAAACTGCAACTTTGGTTGGTTAAGTGTCTATTCACCCCCCCTCTAGACCTATCTCCTCGATCCCACAATTGGTATCAGAGCATTGGTCTCCATTGCTTTGGTTTCATCACCATTGGAGGGAGATGGATGTGTCTACTTTGGGGAGTCTTAGACGTAGAGTGCCTATTCTCAATGGGGAGTATTACAACTTTTGGAAGGATGAAATGCTTGATATCTTTGATGAATTTAACTTGAGCAAGTATATTCATAATCCTTATGTGCCCCCTATTGATCCCTTGCATCCTACTCATGAAGAGGAAATTGACATGCTTCGTAATCTTAGAACCGTCAATCTTATCATTAGAGGATTACCTAAGGTTGTGCTTGGTTGTATGCAAAACTTTGGATGTGCTTATACTCTATGGCATGACTTGGAAAAGCGATATCCCGATTACTCTTTAAAGAGTCTTGATAAGATTCTTCATAAGACTATTGCTTTTCACAAGATGAGTCCTAATGATCCTAAGTTTGATGATTGCTTGTTTGAGCTTTGTGATCTTATGCGTGCTAAAGGGGATGTTAGAACTATTAGTAACATTATCACGGAAGCCATTAGAACTCATAAACTTGAACATTGTCATGATCATGAAACTAATGAGTCTATTGCGCTAGGTGATGATCACATGCATGATGATGATGATGTTGAGCATGGCTATTATGATGAGGACGAAGAATTTGATATTGAATTTGAGAAGACCATGAGGAATCTCAGTCTTATGGCAAATCTTCGAGATTACATGGCCGGAGGAAAAGAGTGGATTCTTGATAGTGGATGTACCGATCACATGACCAGAGATAGAGACATGTTTCGTGAGCTTGCTAAAAATGATGGTCCACGCAAGTATGTGACATTTGGAGACAACTCCAAGGGCAAGGTACTTGGCCTTGGTAAGGTGGCCATATCCAATGATAGCTCCATACAAAATGTTATGCTTGTCGAATCTCTTGGTTACAATCTTCTTTCCGTATCTAGACTAGCCGATTTTGGTTTCAATGTTCTATTTACCAAAGTAGATTGCCAAGTGTTTTGTCAAGATAATCATAATATGGTCTTTACCGGCATTCGTAGAGGTGATCTATACATTGTTGATTTCACTAAGAGAGCCCAACCTCGTACATGTTTAATTGCTAAATCTTCTAAAGGTTGGTTATGGCATAGGAGACTTGGACATGTTGGCATGCGTAACCTTGATAAACTTGTTAAAGGAGATCACATTCTTGGAGTGAAAGATGTTATATTTGACAAAGATCGACTTTGTAGTGCTTGCCAAGCAGGAAAACAAGTTGGAGGAAGCCATCCCGTGAAGAACATTATGATCACGAGGAGACCACTCGAGCTACTTCGTATGGATCTTTTTGGTCCCAACTCCTATAAGAGTCTTGGTGGTAACTCTTTTGGTTTGGTCATCGTTGATGATTTTTCCAGATTTAGGTGGGTGTTCTTTCTTGATGACAAGTCGCAGGTACAAAAGATCTTCAAGAACTTCGCAAGAAAGGCCCAAAATCAATTTGAAGTGAAGATCAAGAAGGTTCGGAGTGACAATAGAACGGAGTTCAAGAACGCCAATGTGGACACCTTTCTTGATGAGGAGGGTATTTCACATGAGTTCTCGGCTATGTACACACCTCAACAAAATGGAGTTGTTGAGAGGAAGAACCGTACTCTTATTGAGATGGCAAGAACAATGCTTGATGAATACAAGATGCCAAAACACTTTTGGGCGGAAGCGGTTGAAACAGCTTGTCATGCAACAAATCGACTTTACCTTCACAAGCTTCTTGGTAAAACGGCATATGAACTGCTCACCGGTAACAAACCACAAGTTGGATACTTTCGAGTATTTGGCTCAAAATGTTACATTCTTGATAAGCATCGTCGTTCAAAATTTGCTCCTAAATCTCATGAAGGTTTCCTACTTGGTTATGGATCGAACTCTCACACTTACCGTGTCTACAACAACTTCACTCAAAAAGTTGAAGAGACGGCAGATGTGAAGTTTGATGAGACTAACGGCTCGCAAGTCGAGCAATTGCCACTTGATGTAGGAGATCAAGAACCATCAGAAGCAATCCAAGACTTGCCCATTGGCAAGATTCGCCCCGTGGAAGTAAAGGAGAGTACCTCGTCCATTCAAGTGTAAGCCCCAATTTCACATCAAGGTGAACGACTAGTTGATATGGAGGCATCCACAAGTGGAACACATCAAGACGATGGGAATGAGGAAGTGCAACAAGATGATCCACCTCAACCTCCTTCTCCACCTCCACAAGCGAACAACGACAACATCAACGAAGAAGAAGAAGATGATGATGATGAGGAAGCCTCACCACGACCCAAGCAAAAGCTACCTCGAGTTAGAGCAAGAGTCGACAAGAATCATCCCGTCGAACAAATACTAGGAGATATCCAATCCGAGAGAATCACTCGCTCTAAAACTCGTTTAGCTAACTTTTGTGAGCATTACTCATTCATCTCTAGTGTTGAACCTTTGAAGGTGGAAGATGCTCTCAAGGACCCCGATTGGGTGAATGCAATGCACGAGGAGCTACACAACTTTGAGAGGAACCAAGTTTGGACATTGGTTGAGAAGCCTAAAGATGAGCAAAACATCATTGGAACCAAATGGGTGTTTCGGAATAAGCAAGATGAAGATGGACAAGTTGTACGCAACAAGGCTCGTCTCGTAGCACAAGGTTACACACAAGTTGAAGGTACTTGGACAAGCTTCATGTCACAAGATTGCGTCTCACTCTTATCATAAGCAATCTTGTATAACCCAAGTATCAACAATGGATGGTGGAACAAGGAACAAGACAACCTAAACATATCCTTTGACAAACTTTAGAGATATGCTTCATTCTTGTCATTTTGGATATACATGTCGTTCCTTGCAAAACTAACCCATGTAGGAAGATGAACTACAAATGCTAGGATAGCTCCAAACTTCAACTAATGAGCATCCACTTCAAGTTCAACTACATGATGGACTTCACCACCAAATCCCAATGTAAGTTCTCACATCTTAGAGAAGCTTTACTCAAAGATATGAGCTAAAGCAACTCAACAAGATGTGAATACATTGAAATGCTTAAAGGAAAAATGGCAACCCCATTTTAAGCTTAAACGATGAGTATGACCTATGATCAAGTGTTCTCACTTGACTCCTAAGTCAATATACTCTAACATAGGTGACTTAGTCGCCGACCCATCTAGATGAAGTTCTCTAGTATTTCTCTTGTTCATTCTTCTTGCTAGAGTGTTTCTTTAAAAAAAAACTTCATCTAGACGTTTCTTTGTTTCTTCTCTGTGTGCCTTTTTGTTTAGCTTGATTCGCTGCTAATTCCTTGCAAATCCTTGTGAGAATTTCATTGCCTAGTGAGCTAAGTTGACAAAATGTTCCATTGCATCAAACTCGGTTCCACCGGATTGATTCAACTCGGTGTCACCGATTTTACCGCTCTAAGGAGTTTTCTGTCAAACAGTTCCTGAGTTATTTTTTTCTGCTCCAGCTCCACTCAATGATTCTTATCCTCTACTTGCATCAAGAGCCAATCAATGGCTAGATGTGTTTCTCAAGGACCAAACCCAATTGATCAATAACCTTGAAGTCCTTTCGTGGAAATTGATGTCAAAGGGGGAGAGAGGAATACATCAAAGCTTATCACTACAAAAGAGATGCACCTTACAAGAGGAGAGAATGTTACATGTTTTTAAGAGGGGAGAAACATGATCAGTTTTTGGTTGTTGTTTAGTTTTCTCACCCTCCGTGGACTCACGCAGCCGTTACCCTCCGTGGGTTGAAGTCTCCATCAACGTGGACGTACGATAGCACCACCTATCGGAACCACGCCAAAAACCACCGTGTCTTCATTGCGTTTGATGTTCCATACTCTACCCCTTACATTCCATACTTTTGCATGCTTTACTATTTCCACTGCTCAATCTCTAGATATGCATGTGTAGAAAGTATTGGAGTGATCTTAACTTGTGCCAAAATCTGCCTAAGTTTCAAGAGAAATTAAAAACTGCAACTTTGGTTGGTTAAGTGTCTATTCACCCCCCCTCTAGACCTATCTCCTCGATCCCACACCTGCAGGGGTGCACTACTGTTACCCAACACGCTCGATTAACTCTGGCCGGACACACTTTTCTGGGACATGCCCGGCCTCGACTGATCGACACGACATAGTCCTACCTAGGCTCTGCAAAGAGGTCCCCGCCGTTCTACATCCTAAGTGCTCAGGGGTCTTGGGCCCATCGCCCTTTGCACTCCGGGTCGTTGCGAGCAGGGTGAATACCAGCGCCATCCCTCTCCTGGATGGCACGATCCGACCGTGCCACAATGCTGAACTGGACATCTGACAGAGCTTTCGGCTGATACATACGGCACCGAGGGCCCCATTAAACCATTATCCTGCGTGGTGGTAGTGCATATAGGCCAGTGGCCAACTCAGATCAAATACCCAAATCCGTTCAGCGTGTTATTAGTAACTCGCGGGCATGAACTGGGTCAAGGCTCACCTCCGACACCCTGCCGCAGGACTTGGTAACCCGCGGTCCAACGACCAGGGACCAAGCCCACCTCTCTCCTAGGTGGTCTCCACCTGCCCTATCGTTCCGCCACAATAATCTCTCGCGGGTGCTCTCCTGGCCAACCCGACTTCCCAAAGAAATGAGGTGAAGGTCAAGGTACCCGTGTGTCCATAACATCGTGGGAATCCGAGGAATCACCCTCGATGGATTCCCACTCGACGTAACCGTCAAGGTGAACTTGGAGGAATCACCCTCGATAAGTTCACACTTGATGGGCTGTACGATAGAGGCATCATCGGAGGTGGTGAAAGAGGAATCACCCTCGATAACCCACAACCGACTAGCTACGCTACAGAGATATCATCAGGAGTGAGGTAGGAGGTATCACCCTCGTCACTCGATGGTAGCTCTACAGAGTCGTACATCCGAGGGGTGTGCGGTGCTGTGTTCGGCCTCTGTACATCAATCACACCGATCAAGTCACTGGTGGTAAAGCAAGGCAACAAGGTCAAGGGTGTGGGGCCTTTGATGGATCACTAACCAGCCTATACTAAGCATTTAGGACAACAGGTAAAGTATCAACAGCAGGTTACAAAATCAGGCTATGCATCAGAATAGGAGCAATCAATTACAGTAGCAAAATCTAATGCAAGCATGGGAGAGAAAGAATGGGCGATATAGGAATGATCAAGGGGGTTTTGCTTGCCTGGAAGCTCTGCAGACAAAAAGGTGTTCTTCGGCAGCGTTGTCGTAGTCGATCACCGAATCATCAACGGTCTCGAAGTCTACCGGAGGGAAAGGGGGAGGGGAAACAAATAAATAACAGAGTACACAAATGCATCACAGATGTATATCACGGCAAAAAGTGTTGGTGATATGCTCTAATGCATTACTAAGCATTTTAGACGAAGCGGGAAAATATTCGAAAATATTTTCCTAGCTCCAGGGGATCATCGATATATTGATCTGGAGGGGAAGGTTCCATGTTTGCTGTGTTAGAGGTGTCTGACAGGTAAGTGGGTGGCATATTCGGATTCATCATATTTTTCTGATCATTTTTCATATATAAATTATTTTCATCCGAGTTACGGTTTATTTTCTACGAATTTTGAAGTTTATAACATTTTCTGAAAATTTCTGGAATTTCGTATTTAGTTTAATCCGAATTGACCAAGTCAAATTGACTGGTCAAAAGGGGTAGGTGTGGCCCACATGTCACTGTCTAGAGTTATTTATACTTTAACTAAATTAATTAACTAGCAGTGGGGGCCACTGTCATTGTCTAGTAGTTAACCTAACTAATAACCAGCCCCTAACTAACCACTAATTAAAAATCTAGCTAATAGGGCCGGCCCTCTAGCTTGTGCACGCCATGAGCAGCAGCGGCAGTGGCATGGAGCAGCATGCAGTGGCAGCAACTAAGCAGCGGCGCAGTAGAGCAAGCAGTAGCTGCGGCAGCGGAGCAAGCAGCAGCGGGCGCGAGCAGCAATAGCAACAACAGCAGTAGGTAGCAGCAGTAGGTAGCAGTGGCAACGCAGCGGCAACAACAAGAGCAACAGCTAGCAAGCAGCGCAGTAACATGGCAGCCGCAGTAGCACGCTGCCGCACCAGCGGCAGGAGCAGCAACGCAGCTAGCAAGAGCAGCAGGGGCGCGTACATGGCCGGGAGCTCGGGCAAGCTCCCGTCCACGGCGAACACCGGCGTAAATTGGCACGGATCGAAGGGGGAAAGGAGGGGAATCGGAGGAGTAGCTCACGGGGAGGCTCGTGGACATGGTCAGGGAAGCTGGGGGGTGGCCGGACGCGTCGCGCTCGCCGTCGAGATGCAGCGGCCGTGGCGGAGGAGACGGCTCGATGGCGACGAACCGTCGCTTCCCTGCTTGAACTGCTGCTTGGGGTCGACGAAGTCGAGGCGGGCGAAGCTCCTGGACGTCATCTCGTGGCTCGGGGACGTCCCGGAGCACGACAACGAGGCGGCGGCAGCGACGGCCACACTCGGGCGGCTTTGGTTTTGAGCGAGGGAGAGAAAGGGGTGGTCTAGGGTTGTCATGGGGGTTGGGGTCCTCTTATCCATCTCCATGGACCCCCGGATGATCGACACGAGCATCATCCGGTGCGTGGACGGGCGTGGCCGTGGCCACGCCATGGCACTGGCTTCTTCTTCCTGTACAGAGGTTGCAGAAGGCCTGTACGTGGGCTGGGCCTGATACTGTTTCACTAGAGCCCAAATGAACAGTAGGCCTTCTCCATTTTTCTTTTTTCTATTTTCTGATTATATTTCTAGCTCCTGTTTTGCACTAAGTTTTCTTATCAAATGCTTTTTGTAAAATATGGTACTTGCCTCAATAAATACTCTGCAATATTCTTCACTGCCACAAAAGTTTGGGGCTTGTTTGAATTCTTTTGAATTTGGAATAATTAGGAAGGAGTTAAAGGGGGCTGTTTTACTCACTATTTTGGATGCTAGATTCCAAATGAGCAAACAAGTGATGTTGTTTTCCTTAACCATAATTATCTATGGAATATTTGGAAAGATATGAACTATTTAGTTTGCATGTTTGAAGAAATAATAATTTGACTTGCATTTGGAATTTGAATTTGAGTTTGATTTGAGACAAGTGGCACATTGGCTTAGGAAAATATGATTACATGGCAAGATTAGCATGTGGTCACTATAGCTAACCACTGGGGGGTGTTACAAATCTCCTCCACTAAAAGAAATCTCATCCCGAGATTTAAGAGGTAGAGTAAGGGGGAAGGCTTGTTTATGAAATTCTAACGAGTCTTCTAGTTCTTGTTACTCTTCTCGAAGAAGTTGATCCTTTTCGTTGGTGTCTTCATTTCTCCACATCGGTGCATCATGACGAGTTGTCATTCTTCCTTCGGAATCGCCATCGTTCCTATGAATAGGGTAAGAGGTAACTTGGCAACGAAGGAATTCTACAAGGGGTAATTATCTGAGGTTAACACAAGAGTGAAACACATAAGTATCTCTCGAGTTGGAACTCAGGAAATATATCGAGGGAAATAATAGAAGGCATGAGAGGTTTCAAGCGGGCAAGCAATCATTTAATGCCCAACACAGGGTATGAATGGGGTTCAGAGTAACGGGAATAAGTATTGCGTCTGATACTAGAACAGATCATCTCTAGGAAGGTGGCTCGCGGAAATAAATACGAAGCCAAGCGCAAGGAATAACTTTGGAAATAGGGATGTACAGGAGAGTCAGGTTTCGATCCTGTGGAACTGTGGTGAGTGTCGATCGAGAGTAGGGAGGACGGTGACATCTTACACGGTCACGATAACAAGGCACGCCAGAGGATAGCTTGTCAGGTATGTTGGCAACAACGTCGGTACCAAGGGCGGGGAACGAAGAGAACCATTTTCCTGCTCGTTAAAACAAGGCGGACCAATAGGCAAGGTTCTCATCCATCGGTGGTTACCGGAATGTCATCAACAATAGTAACAAGGTTTTATTTGGGGGTGTTGACTTAAGCAGGGATTTATCACTGCTCAGATAAAAGCTAGATTACAAGAAAGGTTAAACAGACCAATGGAAAGGAAAATGTGATTATCAGATTAAACAGACCAATGGAAAGGAATAATTGCAGACAATCCAGCTCTCCGGGTGGATGTGAACACGAGAACCTAGAGTTAGAGTTAGTAAAATCTTTAACCCGAATAGAAGAGAGATCAGAATCCCAGAGTAAGGAAAAGGAATAAAAGATCCTAAACCCATCCATTGGCGATGTGGGCCCGGAAGCCACACAACAAGGTTAGTAAAATAGTTTTTCAAAGACCAGACTCAACTTCGGCCAAGGAGTTAGAAAGGGGGCTACCTACAGGCAGTCGGCTCTGATACCAACTTGTGACGCCCCTGACTCGACCGTGCACTAATCATACATGCAAATGCGCACGATCAAGCCCAGGGACTCACGGGAAGATATCACAACACAACTCTAGACACAAAATAAAATAATACAAGCTTTATATTACAAGCCAGGGGCCTCGAGGGCTCGAATACATAAGCTCGAGTTATACAAGAGTCAGCAGAAGCATCAGTATCTGGGTACAGACATAACAAACAAGGTTGCCTTAAGAAGGCTGAGCAAAACAATGACATCTAGATCGAAAAGGCGCATGCCTCCTGCCTGGGAGCCTCCTAAACTACTCCTGGTCGTCGGTCTCCATGTAGTAGTAAGCTTCGTCAGGGTTGTAGTAGTTGTCGACGGGGTCAGCTGGCTCCGGGGCTCCGTCATCTGACTGCAGCAATCGGGTATGGGAAAAAGAGGTAGCAAAGCAACCGTGAGTACTCATCCAAAGTACTCGCAAGACTTACATCAGATTTATGCTAAGTATGCATCGGTATCAAATGAAGGGGCTGTATCTGTGGACTAAACTGCAGAATTGCCAAAACAGAGGGGAAGGCCTAGCCTATCGAAGACTAGCATCTTGCAGCGTCTTATAGCATTAGAAGAGTGCGGATTAGCATATAACAAAGTAATAAGTATGTAGTAGCAAAGCCCAGAGATCCTTCCTCGACTCCCTGCGAGAAAGCGATCCCGGAGCTAACATATTAATTAAATATCACAGGTATCCAGTTCTAGTTGTAGTAGATCGGGATACTACACTGAGCGTCCTGTTACCGTGGACACGGCTATTCGAATAGATAACTTCCCTGCAGGGGTGCACTACTGTTACCCAACACGCTCTATTAACTCTGGCCGGACACACTTTTTTGGGTCATGCCCGGTCTCGGCTGATCGACACGACGTAGTCCTACCTAGGCTACTCAGAGAGGTCCCCATCGGTCTACATCCTAAGTGCTCAGGGGTCTTGGGCCCATCGCCCTTTGCACTCCGGGTCGTTGCGAGCAGGGTGAATACCAGCGCCATCCCTCTCCTGGATGGCATGATCCGACCATGCCACAATGCTGAACTGGACATCTGACAGAGCTTTTGGTTGATACATACGGCGCCGAGGGCCCCATTAAACCATTATCCCTCGCGGTGGTAGTGCGTATAGGCCAGTGGCCAACTCAGATCAAATACCCAAATCCGTTAAGCGTGTTATTAGTAACTCGCGGACACGAACAGGGCTCAAGGCTCACCTCCGACACCCTGCCGCACCGACTTGGTAATCCGCGGTCCAACGACCAGGGACCAGGCCAACCTCTCTCCTAGGTGGTCTCCACCTGCCCTGTCGTTCCGCCACAATAATCTCTCGCGGGTGCTCTCCTGGCCAACCCGACTTCCCAAAGAAATGAGGTGAAGGTCAAGGTACCCGTGTGTCCATAACATCATGGGAATCCGAGGAATCACCCTCGATGGATTCCCACTCGACATAACCGTTAAGGTGAACTTGGAGGATTCACCCTCGATAAGTTCACACTTAATGGGCTATACGACAGAGGCATCATCGGAGGTGGTGAAAGAGGAATCACCCTCGATAACCCACAACTGACTAGCTACGCTACAGAGATATCATCAGGAGTGGGGTAGGAGGTATCACCCTCGTCACTCGATGGTAGCTCTGCAGAGTCATACATCTGAGGGGTGTGTGGTTGTGACGTCCCCGACTTAACCGTGCGCTAATCATACACGCAAATGCACATGATCAAGCCTAGGGACTCACTTGAAGATATCGTAGCACAACTCTAACCACATATAAAATAATACAAGCTTTCTATTACAAGCCAGGGGCCTCGAGGGCTCGAATACGTAAGCTCAATGTCATACAAGCATCAGCGGAAGCATTAGATATCTGAGTACAGATATAAAAGTAAAACAGATAAGCCTTAAAAAGGCGGGGCAAAACAACGACAACGATCGAAAAGGCGCAGGCCTCCTGCCTGGTAAGCTCCTCCAGAGGGGTAGTAGTAGTCGTCGACTGAGGCGGCTGACTCCGGGGTTCCATCATCTGGACGCAGCAATCGGGTATGGGGAAAAGAGGAAGCAAAGCAACCGTGAGTACTCATCCAAAGTACTCGCAAGACTTACATCAGAACTATTCTAACTATGCATCGGTATCAAAGAAGGGCTGTATCAGTGGACTGGACTGCAGAAATGCCAGAATAGAGAGAAAGGCCTAGCCTATCAAAGACTAGCATCTTCAGTGTCTTGTAACATTAGAAGAGTGTAGATTAGTATCATAACATGAAGTAACAAGCATGTAGCATCAAAGCCTAGAGATCCTTCCTCGACTCCCTGCGAGAAAGCGATCTCGGAGCTTACAATTAATTAACATGTATCCAGTTCAAGTAGTAGATCGGGATACTTTACTGAGCGTCCTGTTACCGTGGACACGGCTATTCGAATAGATATATCTTCCCTGTAGGGGTGCACTACTGTTACCCAACACGCTCGATTAACTCTGGCCGAACACACTTTCCTGGGTCATGCCCGGCCTCGGCTGATCAACACACCGCAGCCCTACCTAGAGCTCAACAGAGAGGTCCCCGCCGATCTACATCCTAAGTGCTCAGGGTTCTTGGGCCCATCCCCCTTTGCACTCCGGGTCATTGTGTCGCGTATCGAAGTCCAAGCACCACCTCAGTCCTGGATGGCACTTGTCCCGACGGGCTCACAATGCTGAACTGGACGTCTGACAAGGCTTTTGGCTGATACATACGGCGCAGAGGGCCCCATTAAACCATTATCCCGTGTGGTGGTAGTGCGTATAGGCCAGTGGCCAACTCAGATCAAATACCCAAATCCGTTAATCGCATTGGGAGCTCGCGGAAACGAGCAGAGATCCATGAAACATGTGACCCCGTCGCCCCGTCTCGTGGGCTTACGGCAAGGGCTAAGAATGCCCGGCCGTGCCACGTAATCATCTCGCGGGTACCCTCATGGTCAACCCGACTCCACATCTCTCGCGGGTACCCCTCAGGGTTGACCCGTCTTTATCCAGTATCTGTAGTAAAGTCATAGTACCCGTGTGTCCAAAACATCAAGAAGGAGTCCGAGGAATCCCCCTCGTTGGATTCCCACTCGATGTATACGTCAAGGTGAACCCGGAGGAATAACCCTCATTGGATTCACTCTTGCGGAGTTGCACGACAGAAGCTTTAACGGAGGTGGTGAAAGAGGAATCACCCTCTGTAACCCACAACCGACTAGCTAAACTACAGAGGCAACATCAGGAGTGAGATAAGAGGTATCACACTCGGCACTCGATGTTAGCTCTGCAGAGTCGAGCAACTTAGGGGGGGTGTGTGGTGATGTGCTGATCTCAGCCCGTCGATCACATTGATCGGGACACTGGTAACTAAGCGGGGCAACTAGGACAAGGTGGAGGGGCCACAGATGATTTACTGTCAACCTATGCTAAGCATTTAGGATATCAGGTATAGTATCAACAGGGGTTACAAGAAACAGGCTCTACATCAGAATAGGATAAATTAATAGCAGTAGCAAAATTCTAATGCAAGCAGGAGGGAGAAAGAATAGGTGATATAGGCATGCTCAAGGGGGTTTGCTTGCCTGGAATCTCTGCGACAAAAGAGGGGTCGTCAACAGTGTAGTCGGTCTCCGGAGCTGCGTCGGTCTCGGGGGCTATCGGATAAGAAGAGGGGGAAGAAACAATAAATAAAAACAATCGATGCAACACAGATGCATGGCATGGCAAAATGCAGTGCTGGCGGTGACCTAATGCATTGCTGCATATCACATACGAAACTGGAAAATATCTAGGATATTTTCACGGCGTTTAGGCGGATTTCGGAATACTGAACCGGAGGGAAAGGTTCCTGTTCAGGTAGTTAGGAGTGATGGTCAAGCATTTTGACCACATATTCGGATTCGTCTCGTTTTTCTGATCAACTTTCAAGTAGCAAACTTTTCGATCCGAGCTACGGTTTATTTTCTATGATTTTTCAAAGATTTAAACTATTTTCTAAAATTTCTGGAATTATTTCAATTATTTAAATTCGAATTATCCGAAACAGTAGCACCTGACGTCATCATAACGCCAGAGTGACGTCAGCGGTCAAACCCAGCTGGTCAGGGTCAAACCTGACAAGTGGGTCCCGCATGTCATTGACACAGTGGCTAGACAGTGGTTAAAATTAACTAATTAGGGTAATTAGCTACTGGACCCCACATGTCAGTGACTATTTAGCTACAAATTAAGTTTTAATTGTAAAACGGTTTAATTAGTTTAATTAACCGAAGGGGGCCCACTTGTCAGCGTCAGCAGTGAACAGTAACCAGCGTTGACCCTGGTCAATGAAGTCAACGAAGGCCAGGGGCCCACTGGCAGTGACCTGGGGTGGGCCCCAGGCCTCGCCACGCTGGCAGCCGGCGCCGGAGCTACTCCGGCGAGCTCCAGACGCGGCGGTGACGCACGGCGAGCGGCGGAATCCTGCTACGGTGAACCATTTCGCGTGATTTTTTGCTCTTTCGAACGAGCGAGGAACGCCGCATCAAAATGAGCTAGCGCGAGGCCTAGGGGACGTCCGGAGATGGCCGGACGGCGAGGTACCGCGGCGGCCGGAGTTCGGTCGAGCACGGGCGCGCGGTTGCAGGGTGATTTCGACCACACGGAGCATGTTGGTGGGTTCTACGGAGCTCAAGGAGCTCAACGGTGGTGGCGGCTCAGCTTGATGTGGGCGAACGCAACGGCAGCGAGCTCGATGGTGGAAGCAGAGCTTCTGCCGGAGTGCGACGGCGAGCACAGCTAGCTAGGGGAGGAATGCGCAGCTCGGGAACGGAGAGGAGGAAGGTGGTGGCTCACCGAGTGGCTACGGAAAGCCGTTGGCAGCTTAGTAGCAGCAGCGAGCGCCGGGGATCGCTGGAGACGCCGCGGTAGTCGGAGATGGGGACGAGGACGAAACGGCAGCGGCAGGGCTCCCCGGCTCCAACCAGCGGTCGGGGTGGAAGAGACGGAGGTCGGCGGGCCTCCTGGAAGGCACGAGGGGACGGAACGGTGCCGGTGGCCGCGGAGGGGGCAGCGGCACCTCGACGCCGTCGCTCGGGCAGAGGGGAGGAGAGGCGAGCGAGTGTGCGAGAGAGAGAGAGAGAGAGGAGAGTGGCGACGGCGTCCAGGGGGAGTGGACGGGCGCCGTTCTTATCCCCAGCCTGCCTGCTCCGTCGCGGTGGCGGCCAACGGCCGGAGCCGCGCGCGCTCAGCCACGCCGACGATGGCACGCATAGGGGAGCAGGTGGAAGAAGGCCTCAGTGGGTTGGGCCGGCTCCTGCCACTGTAGCTCTTGGGCCAGTAGCGCAGTAGGTTTTTCCCTTTTTGCTTTTCTGTTTTCTTTTTTGTTTAATAACAGAGATAGAAAAAGAATTTGTACGGCTACCAAAATACTTAGGAAAAACATGGGACTTGGCCCATTAAATCCAAAGCATTTTAGGCACTGCCACAAAAAGTTTGGGAATATTTTGAATCCATTTGGAATTTTCATAAATGAATTTGCATTTTAAATTGCTGGAATGGCACTGTTTTAAATGATAATGTTCATTTTAGCAACATGGTGATGTTGTTTTTCTTAACAAACATTTGTTTAGGAATATTTACTAAGTGATGAACATTTTTCCAGCAACTTTTGAGCAACTTCAAATTTCACTTATGATTTGAATTGAATTCAGAGAAGGAATTTGAAATGATATATGATTCCACTGTGATCATTCTTTGCAAACCAAAGTAGCTTAGCATTAATATGAGGATCACTGTGGCTCATTTACATAGGGGGTGTTACAATTCTCCCCCACTACAAGAAATCTCGTCCCGAGATTTAAGAGGTGGAGTAAGCGTTATCTGCGGGAGAACGGACCTTGGCAAGGTCGATTATCTGGCGGATAACTCAGGGAAAGTGGCTCGTGAGAACATACGAAGCCATATGCAAAAGATACTTCGGAATCAATGTTGCACAGGAGAGTCAGGTTTCATTCCTGTGGAACTGCAGCGTGCGTGGATTAAGAGTAGGAAGGGCGGTGACATCTTACGCGGTCACGACAACAAGACGTGTCAGAGGAAAGTCTGTCAGCTATGTCGGCAACACATCGGTACCATGGGCGGGGAACGAAGAGAACCATTTTCCTGCTCGTTAAAACGAGGCGGACCAATACGCAAGGTTCTCGTCCATCGGTGGTTGTGGCACCCCGGCTCACAGAGACCGGAACACCCCGTATTCCAGCCCAGAGATCAAGTCTTCTGGAATACGGCACTGCTTGGCATAGAAAAAATCAGCTCTTTATAGCAAATAACACGGGTACAAGGGTCCGATATTACAAAGGTTACAGGGGCATGGCGACAATTCGCCTGCTAAGGTAGTTCTATGCTAGCAGTGAAACAACTCGAAGCGGAATAACTTCTAGCAGCGGAACAACGACGACAGTGATGAACTCCACTCCGCAGGGACTCTGGCTGGGACGTATCCTAGAGCGCAACCTCAAGATCCTCGACAAGCAAACACGGCATCACCTGCAATCTGGCATGACACGCCAGGTGAGTACTTTGAACGTACTCGCAAGCTCACAGCAACCAAAGCAATCAAGACAAACAACAGCATGGCATTTACAGGTTAACCATCAAAGATGAACACGATACTACTAGAACATCATGAGCATGGCAACAACATGAGCATGGCAACAACATGAGCATGGCATGTACATATAATTCATGATATGAACAGGATGATACTAGCACTAGCATGCAAGGGGGTCGACGTTTAAGGTCTCATGGACCAACTTACTCTGCTCGGAGGTTATTTCGTAACCACAAACTTACCATCGTGATCATTACACGATCACCTCAGGATCAACCAAGCTCGGTATCAACTATACCATCGTGATCATCACATGACCACACGGAGCTTGATCTCTACCTGTGATCATCGCATGACCACATAAAGATCAACCAACTTCTTTTCATGGGACCGGGGTTGTTTATTATCCAGGTTATTATTTCTGTTGACCCATAGTGTGACCTACTATGAACTGTGTCCATGACCGAGGACGCGGCTATCGATAGATTATACACTCTGCAGAGGTTAGTACACTGTACCCACACTACGGAACTCATGGCCTCGTGCTCCCATTCGGGTGGACCAACGACGTTCCGACAAAACCAGTCTATTGCATGACACTCTCCCGGCCACTCTGACAAACTCCCCTTTGGGCTATGTCCTGGGTGACCCTGATGTCAACATGTGACATCCGCCACCTCTGTGGATGCCACCGTCGTGGCCAAACATCAACACTGTCCCAAACGGGGACCTCGGTACCATAAAACTCGGGTCCTCAAGGCTTATGGTAGCCTACCTGATCAGGGTAGCACGCACCCATAACCTTCCCTAGTAGGAGGCACCGGCGAGAGGCATGACAATAGACTGCATTAGGGCCTCCCCATCCAGGCAAGTGTGGTTGCACTGGTGAGCTCGATTCGGTGGCACCATGACTCAGCCAACAGATTTGTTCAAGTTCGATTAATGTCCGGTTTAACTTGAATGGTGATGAGCTGAGTCATAACAAAATAACATAATGAAATAACAATGCATATGAGCATGATATCAACATGAGCATGGATGGGAACATAACCATATAACATCATAACATCAACAATGATAAATCATGAAGTCTACGGAATACAAATGGGCATGGCATAATGACGATCACGAATATAACAAGTATTTTCATAACAAACCCTAACTATTCAAATGAGCATATCGTTATCGCTAGCATCGGAAAATAAATCTAAGAACTAACATGATAAAAATAACACTAGCAAATAATCATTTAGCTTACTAGATGCAAATGAACAAAGCATAAGAACGAGCATGGATTCACAAGCATAAATTATTCACGAAATAATTAAATGAGCAAACAATCATTAAATATTCAAGTGGAAACCATGGCTACTGCAATGCCATCATGCAAGTGGCTGTTGTGGCTTGCCTGGGGGTGAAGGATTCACCGGGGAGAAGTGCGATGAACTCGCGAAAAGAATCGCCGGAAAAGTTTCCCTCCCGGCGGAGCTGTTTTAAGGGCAAGGGCAAAATGGTCATTTTCATAGTGTGACAACCTCATGAAAATGATACCATCGGAACGGGCTCGATGAACTGAGATCGTGGGCTTTGGAATCACCTCATTCGGAGTTACGGTCGCGAAGTTACGGCCGTTCGTTCGTTAGGCAGAAAAAGAATAAAAATCTGTTCTTTTCTGGCCTTAACGGACGAACGTCGGCTATTTAGAGATTTCAGCTGCGGGTCTGAACTGAAAGCGTATTTCGAAAAATACGCTTTCCAGAGAAGGAAAGCGCATTTTAGCCTGCAGCCGCGAGCGTTTACGCTTTCAAAACATGAAAACGTATTTGACCGAAGACGTTTTCACTTAAACGGCAGGGCCCGGGCTGTGGGTCGCTGACGTGTGGGGTCGATGGGAGGTGGGGCCCGCCTGGCCTGGCCTTCTTCTTCCTCCCGCCCTGCATGCTCCTGGCCGAGACAGAGGCCGGCCCCGACGGCGACCGCCGGCGCCACAGGCCATCTCCGGCGGCACCCGGCCTACCAAAATGCTCAGGGGATCGAGCCGCTTCGCCTGAGCCGCCTCGCGTTCGCCGGAGAGCACGGAGGAGAGCAAGACGTCGGCCGCGGCGGAGGGCGGCTTCGGCCGAATTTGGGGGCGAGGCCATAGCCGCTCCGGGGACGAGACGAAGAGGTGGGGAGGATCAGCGAGCTCCAGGTGGTCTTCTGGTGGTGGTAGGAAGGAGAGGGGAGCTCGGGCTCGCCGGGATTTAGGCCGAGACCGAAGTGGCAGTGGCGGCCAGAGGACGGGCAGGGGGGCTCCTCGAGCTAGATTGACTGGTCGGGGGGGGGGGCTAGGGAAGAGGAGTGAGGCTGCTGGTGGGGAGAGGAGGACTCGGGGGTGACTAATATAGCCGAGGCGACGATGCCCTCGCCGGATGCCGCCACAGGAGCACCGGCGATGCTTTGGCACGGGTCAAGGCACGCGCGGGCAGATGAGGGCGATGGGAGAGGCAGAGGGGAGGCGCACGCGGCGCTAGGGATGCGAAGGGACCGCCGGGAAGAGGGGCCCGACGCTAGGCGACGCGCAGAGCGCGGCCACTGCTGCAGAGCACGCGCACTGAGCGCGGTCACCGCGCGAATGTGGCGTTGCCACGCGCTCTGGTTGCCCCGGGCATGTCCGGCGAGTTGCTCACTCCCCCACTAGCTGCTCCAAGCAACAAAACAACAACAGTGGCTAAGGATGTGACCAGAGGACGCCGAAAGCCTAAAGAACAGGAAGGTGTTTGATCCAAACTGGGGGAGTTCTACTTGGGGTATGGTTCTGATCTTTAGCTGGGCTTGATCAAACACTAAGGCCATTACTTTGGAAAGTTTTCAGCTCAAATAGATGAACATATATAGCACTTGCTTCCCAAATGCAAAAATTGGCCAGAATCTAGATCAGGAAGTAGCACTCACATGGTTGATTGGATTGGGCTGAAAATTGGTGGAGTATGATCATTTGGGCATATGAAGGTACCATAAAAATTTCATCCCATTTGGATAAGTATAAATGGTACTTCCTTCACAATGATCCACACTGGACATAAACTTGGGGAAATTTTGCAGAGAAAATTACTTGGTAAAATAATGTGAGTTTTGGCATGCTCACATTATTTAGATATATTTAGGCCTGGATTAATTTCAGAATTTTTGAAGCAATATAAAATATAGTTAATTCACAAACTGAAATTGTGACCAGAAACCAAGATTTGATGGTGTGCTCACATAGGTTGTTGGATGGAGATGAAATTTGGTGGGGTGTAATGATTTGATCATATGGATGATCTCCCAAAATTTCAACTCATTTGAATAAGCCTAGCTAGTACTTCCTTCACAAAGCTTCTCTCTGGACAGAAACTTTAGAAATTTTCTGAGGAAGATTTACTAGGCAAATGAAGCTGAATTTTGGCATGTGGCAATGATTTGGATATGAGAGAGTGCCCAAAATTTTTGAGGGCAATCAGGAAAAGATAAGTAGCACTTCCTTCACAAAGTGCCTTGCTGGACAGAATAGGAAATGAATATTCCTGAATTAGTTTTGAACTAGGCAAGGATGGATTTTGACATATTGGTGGGAGATATGATCCAAAGAATTTATGAGAATTTTTTGAAAATTTTGGGAATGACAGAAATATAGGTTGCTTCACAACCTAGGGCAAACAGGGTTATTCCTTTAATAGAAAAGGAATATTCCCAAGAAATAAATATTGGGGTTGGGCTAAGATGGAAATGACATGGCCTTGGGATAGATTTGGGAATGACAAGCCACTTAGGAAGTGGCAGGAGAGAAGATCTTCCCAGGTTTCAAGACCACATAGCAACGGAAAAAGAAATTCCAAATAAAATTCGAAGAAATCCAAAAAAAAAGAAACGGCCAAAAATCGGGGTGTTACAGTGGTTACCAGAATGTCATCAACAATAGTAACAAGGTTTTATTTGGGGGTGTTAACTTAAGCAGGGAACTAATACTGCTTAGATCATAGCTAGATTACAAGAAAGGTTAAACAGACCAATGGAAAGGAATAATTGCAGACAATCCAACTCTCCGGGTGAATGTGAGCACGAGAACCTAATGTTAGTGTTAGCAAAATCATTTAACCCGAATAGAAGAGAAATTAGAGTCCCAGAGTATAGAAGAGGAATAAAAGATCCTAATACCACCCATTGGCGACGTGGGCCCGTAAGCCACACAACCATGTTAGTAAAACAGTTTTTCAAAGACTAGACTCAACTTCGGCCAAGGAGTTGGAAAGGGGCTTCTTACAGGCAGTCGGCTCTGATACCAACTTGTGACGCCCCCGACTTAACCGTGCGCTAATTATACACGCAAATGCACACGATCAAGCCTAGGGACTCACTTGAAGATATCACAGCACAACTCTAAACACAAATAAAATAATACAAGCTTTATATTACAAGCCAGGGGCCTCGAGGGCTCGAATACATAAGCTCGATGTCATACAACCATCAGCGGAAGCATTAGATATCTAAGTACAGATATAAAAGTAAAACAGATCAGCCTTAAAAAGGCGGGGCAAAACAACGACAACGATCGAAAAGGCGCAGGCCTCCTGCCTGGGAGTTTCCTATCTACTCCTGGTCGTCGGCGGTCTCCACGTAGTAGTAAGCTCCTCCAAAGGGGTAGTAGTAGTCGTCTACTAAGGCGGCTGACTCCGGGGCTCCATCATCTGGACGCAGCAATCGGGTATGGGGAAAAGAGGAAGCAAAGCAACCGTGAGTACTCATCCAAAGTACTCGCAAGACTTACATCAAAACTATTCTAATTATGCATCGGTATCAAAGAAGGGCTGTATCAGTGGACTGGACTGCAGAAATGCCAGAATAGAGATAAAGGCTTAGCCTATCGAAGACTAGCATCTTCAGTGTCTTGCAGCATTAGAAGAGTGTAGATTAGTATCATAACATGAAGTAACAAGCATGTAGCATCAAAGCCTAGAGATCCTTCCTCGACTCCCTGCGAGAAAGCGATCCCGGAGCTTACAATTAATTAACATGTATCCAGTTCAAGTAGTAGATCGGGATACTTTACTGAGCGTCCTATTACCGTGGACACGGCTATTCGAATAGATATATCTTCCCTGCAGGGGTGCACTACTGTTACCCAACACGCTCGATTAACTCTGGTCGGACACACTTTCCTGGGTCATGCCCGGCCTCGGCTGATCCACACACCGCAGCCCTACCTAGAGCTCAGCAGAGAGGTCCCCGCCTGTCTACATCCTAAGTGCTTAGGGTTCTTGGGCCCATCCTCCTTTGCACTCCGGGTCGTTGTGTCGCGTATCGGAGTCCAAGCACCACCTCAGTCCTGGATGGCACTTGTCCCGACGGGCTCACAACGCTGAACTGGACGTCTGACAGAGCTTTCGGCTGATACATACGGCACAAAGGGCCCCATTAAACCATTATCCCGTGTGGTGGTAGTGCGTATAGGCCAGTGGCCAACTCAGATCAAATACCCAAATCCGTAAATCATATTGGGAGCTCACGGAAACGAGCTGAGATCCACGAAACATGTGACCCCGTCGCCCCATCTCGTGGGCTTATGGCAAGGGCTAAGAATGCCCGGCCGTGCCACGTAATCATCTCGCGGGTACCCTCATGGTCAACCCGACTCCACATCTCTCGCGGGTACCCCTCAGGGTCGACCCGTCTTTATCCAGTATCTGTAGTAAAGTCACAGTACCCGTGTGTCCAAAACATCAAGAAGGAGTCCAAAGAATCACCGTCGTTGGATTCCCACTCGATGTATACGTCAAGGTGAACCTGGAGGAATCACCCTCGTTGGATTCACTCTTGCGGAGTTGCACGACAGAAGCTTTAACGGAGGTGGTGAAAGAGGAATCACCCTCGGTTACGCACAACCGACTAGCTAAACTACAGAGGCAACATCAGGAGTGAGATAAGAGGTATCACCCTCGGCACTCGATGTTAGCTCTGCAGAGTCGAGCAACTTAGGGGGGGGGTGTGTGTGGTGATGTGCTGATCTCAGCCCGTCAATCACATCGATTGGGACACTGGTAACTAAGCGGGGCAACTAGGACAAGGTGGAGGGGCCACAGATGATTTACTGTCAACCTATGCTAAGCATTTAGGATATCTGGTATAGTATCAACAGAGGTTACAAGAAACAGGCTATGCATCAGAATAGGATAAATTAATAGCAGTAGCAAAATTCTAATGCAAGCAGGAGGGAGAAAGAATAGGTGATATAGGCATGCTCAAGGGGGTTTGCTTGCCTGGAAGCTCTGCGGCAAAAGAGGGGTCGTCAACTGTGTAGTCGGTCTCCGGAGCTGCATCGGTCTCGGGGGCTATCGGATAAGAAGAGGGGGAAGAAACAATAAATAAAAGCAATCGATGCAACACAGATGCATGGCATGGCAAAATGCAGTGCTGGCGGTGACCTAATGCATTGCTACATATCGCAGACGAAACGGGAAAATATCTGGGATATTTTCCCGGCGTTTAGGCGGATTTTGGAATACTGAACCGGAGGGAAAGGTTCCTGCTCAGGTAGTTAAGAGTGATGGTCAAGCATTTTGACCACATATTCGGATTTGTCTCATTTTTTTGATCAACTTTCATGTAGAAAACTTTTCGATCCGAGCTACGGTTTATTTTCTATGATGTTTCAAAGATTTTAACTATTTTCTGAAATTTCTGGAATTATTTCAATTATTTAAATTCAAATTATCCGAAACAGTATTACCTGACGTCATCATGACGCCAGAGTGACGTCAGCGGTCAAACCCAGCTGGTCAGGGTCAAACCTGACCAGTGGGTCCCGCATGTCATAGACACAGCGGCTAGACAATGGTTAAAATTAACTAATTAGGGTAATTAGCTACTGGGCCCCACATGTCAGTGACTATTTAGCTAACAAATTAAGTTTTAATTGTAAAACGGTTTAATTAGTTTAATTAACCGAAGGGGGCCCACTTGTTAGTGTCAGCAGTGAACAGTAACCAGCGTTGACCCTGGTCAACGAAGTCAACGAAGGCCAGGGGCCCACTGGCAGTGACCTGGGGTGGGCCCCACGCCTCGCCACGCTGGCAGCCGGCGCCGGAGCTGCTCCGGCGAGCTCCAGACGCGGCGGCGAGCCACGGCGAGCGGCGGAATCCTGCTACGTTGAACCATTTCGCGTGATTTTGGGCTCTTTCGAACGAGCAAGGAACGCCGCATCCAAACGAGCTAGCGCGAGGCCTCGGGGACGACCGGAGATGGCCGGACGGCGAGGTACCACGGCGGCCGGAGTTCGGTCGAGCACGGGCGCGCGATTGTAGGGTGATTTCGACCACACGGAGCACGTTGGCGGGTTCTACGGAGCTCAAGGAGCTCAACGGTGGTGGCGGCTCGGCTTGATGTGGGCGAACGCGACGGCAACGAGCTCGACGGCGGAAGCAGAGCTTCTGCCGGAGTGTGACGGCGAGCACAGCTAGCTAGGGGAGGAATGCGTGGCTCGGGAACGGAGAGGAGGAAGGTGCTGGCTCAACGAGTGGCTACGGAAAGCCGTTGGCAGCTTAGTAGCAGCAGCGAGCGCCGGGGATTGCCGGAGATGCCGCGGTAGCCGGAGATGGGGACGAGGACAAAACGGCAGCGGTAGGGCTCCCCGGCTCCAACCAGTGGTCGGGGAGGAAGAGACGGAGGTCGGCGGGCCTCCTGGACATCACGGGAGGACGGAACGGTGCCGGTGGCCGCGGAGGGGGCAGCGGCGCCTCGACGGCGTCGCTCGGGCAGAGGGGAGGAGAGGCGAGCGAGTGCGAGAGAGAGAGAGAGAGAGAGAGAGAGAGAGAGAGAGAGAGAGAGAGAGAGAGAGAGGAGAGTGGCGACGGCGTCCAGGGGGAGTGGACGGGCGCCGTTCTTATCCCCAGCCCACCTGCTCCGTCGCGGTGGCGGCCAACGGCCGAAGCCGCACGCGCTCAGCCACGCCGGCGACGACACGCATAGGGGAGCAGGTGGAAGAAGGCCTCAACGGGCTGGGCCGGCTCCTACCACTGTAGCTCTTGGGCCAGTAGCGCAGTAGATTTTTCCCTTTTTCCCTTTTTGCTTTTCTCTTTTCTTTTTTGTTTAATAACAGAGATAGAAAAAGAATTTGTAGGGCTACCAAAATACTTAGGAAAAAAATGGGACTTGGCCCATTAAATCCAAAGCATTTTTAGGTACTGCCACAAAAAGTTTGGGAATATTTTGAATCCATTTGGAATTTTCATAAGTGAATTTGCGTTTTAAATTGCTGGAATGGCACTGTTTTAAATGCTAATGTTCATTTTAGCAACATGGTGATGTTGTTTTTCTTAACAAACATTTGTTTAGGAATATTTACTAAATGATGAACATTTTTCACTGTGATCATTCTTTGCAAACCAAAGTAGCTTACCATTAATATGAGGATCACTGTGGCTCATTTACATAGGGGGTGTTACAGCAGTGCTGTGTTCGGCCTCTGTACATCGATCACTCTGATCGAGTCACTGGTGGTAAATCAAGGCAACAAGGTTAAGGGTGTGGGGCCTTTGATGGATCACTAACCAGCCTATACCAAGCATTTAGGACAACAGGTAAAGTATCAACAGCAGGTTACAAAATCAGGCTATGCATCAGAATAGGAGCAATCAATTACAGTAGGAAAATCTAATGCAAGCATGGGAGAGAAAGAATGGGCGATATAGGAATGATCAAGGGGGTTTTGCTTGCCTGGAAGCTCTGCAGACAAAAAGGTGTTCTTCGGAAGCATCATCGTAGTCGATGACCGAATCATCAACGGTCTCGGAGTCTACCGGAGGGAAAGAGGGAGGGGAAACAAATAAATAACAGAGTACACAAATGCATCACAGATGTATATCACGGCAAAAAGTGTTGGTGATATGCTCTAATGCATTACTAAGCATTTTAGACGAAGCGGGAAAATATTCGAAAATATTTCCCAGCTCCAGGGGATCATCGATATATTGATCCGGAGGGGAAGGTTCCATGTTTGCTCTGTTAGAGGTGTCTAGCAGGTAAGTGGGTGGCATATTCGGATTCGTCACATTTTTCTGATCATTTTTCATATATAAATTATTTTCATCCGAGTTACGGTTTATTTTCTACGAATTTTTGAAGTTTATAACATTTTCCGAAAATTTCTGGAATTTCGTATTTAGTTTAATCCGAATTGACCAAGTCAAATTGACTGGTCAAAAGGGGTAGGTGTGGCCCACATGTCACTGTCTAGAGTTATTTATACTTTAACTAAATTAATTAACTAGCAATAGGGGCCACTGTCATTGTCTAGTAGTTAACCGAACTAATAACCAGCCCCTAAGTAACCACTAATTAATAATCTAGCTAATAGGGCCGGCCCTCTAGCTTGTGCACGCCATGAGCAGCAGCGGCAGTGGCATGGAGCAGCATGCAGTGGCAGCAACTAAGCAGCGGCACGACAACTAAGCAGCGGCGCAGCAGAGCAGCGCAACAGAGCAAGCAGTAGCTGCGGCAGCGGAGCAAGCAGCGGCAGGCGCGAGCAGCAAGAGCAACAACAGCAGCAGGTAGCAGCAATAGGTAGCAGTGGCAACGCAGCGGCAATAGCAAGAGCAGCAGCTAGCATGCGGCGTAGCAGCATGGCAGCCGCAGTAGCACACAGCCGCACCAGCGGCAGGAGCAGCAACGCAGCTAGCTAGAGCAGCAGGGGCGCGTACATGGCCGGGAGCTCGGGCAAGCTCCGGTCCACGGCGAACACCGGCGTAAATAGGCACGGGTCGAAGGGGGAAAGGAGGGGAATCGGAGGAGTAGCTCACGGGGAGGCTCGTGGACATGGTCAGGGAAGCTGGGGGTGGCCGGACGCGTCGCGCTCGTCGTCGAGATGCAGCGGCCGTGGCGGAGGAGACGGCTCGATGGCGACGAACCGTCGCTTCCCTGCTTGAACTGCTGCTTGGGGTCGACGAAGTCGAGGCGGGCGAAGCTCCTGGACGTCTTCTCCTGGCTCGGGGACGTCCCGGAGCATGACAACGAGGCGGCGGCGGCGACGGCCACACTCGGGCGGCTTTGGTTTTGAGCGAGGGAGAGAAAGGGGTGGTCTAGGGTTGTCATGGGTAGGGACGGCAATGGGGCCCCATATCCGCCAAACCCATGGGGATTTGATCTATTAGGGGGCGGGGATGGGCGAAAACCTTACCCATGGGGATATTTACCGAACTAATCTATTCCCCATAGGGTACAACGGGGCTGGGGACGATATCCTATTTCCCAGACCCGATACCCATCAGGGAGCCACTTTTTAGATATGACGTGCATGACCATGTATTTGACTATATATATACATTGCAGTCAACCCTAAAAAATAAAAATAAAAAATCACAAAACAACAAAAGCCCTAAAAAACCTTAACCCCATCTCATGTCCTCACCATAGCAAAAGCGTATGTTCAAACTATTCAATATTTCTAGGATATTTGGTGTTGAAACATGCCCGTTATGGTTTGTTATGTGTTCAATAATGGTGCATACGGCAACTTGTGATCACCTCTCACAATAATGCATTTTTTCTTTGTTTTATTCGCATGTATATATGTTGTTATAGTCTGCCATATAATATATATGAGTATTTGTTTATGGGGATGGGGACCCTAATGGGGCCCCATTCCCCAATGGGGTATGGGTATGGGAAAATTTCAACCCCGATCGTGTAAACGGGGGTGGGGATGGGATGATGGGGAATACATGGGGATGGGGATGTTCTAGGGGTCCCCATAGGGGATTGTCCCCATTGTCATCCCTAGTCATGGGGGTTGGGGTCCTCTTATCCATCTCCATGGACCCCCGGATGATCGACATGAGCATCATCCGGCGCGTGGACGGGCGTGGCCGTGGCCACGCCATGGCACTGGCTTCTTCTTCTAGTACAGAGGTTGCAGAAGGCCTGTACGTGGGCTAGACCTGATACTGTTTCACTAGAGCCCAAATGAACAGTAGGCCTTCTCCGTTTTTCTTTTTTCTATTTTCTGATTATATTTCTAGCTCCTATTTTGCACTAAGTTTTGTTATCAAATGCTTTCTATAAAATATGGTACTTGCCTCAATAAATACTCTGCAATATTCTTCACTGCCACAAAAAGTTTGGGGCTTGTTTGAATTCTTTTGAATTTGGAATAATTAGGAAGGAGTTAAAGGGGGCTGTTTTACTCACTGTTTTGGATGCTAGATTCCAAATGAGCAAACAAGTGATGTTGTTTTCCTTAACCATAATTATCTATGGAATATTTGCAAAAATATGAACTATTTAGTTTGCATGTTTGAAGAAATAATAATTTGACTTGCATTTGGAATTTGAATTTGAGTTTGATTTGAGACAAGTGGCACATTGGCTTAGGAAAATATGATTAAATGGCAGGATTAGCATGTGGTCACTGTAGCTAACCACTGGGGGGTGTTACATTTACTTGGAGCGTCTTGTGATATAGTTGTTTGCTTTTGTTTGCTTTTACGAGCGACTAGCTTTCAGGTAATATGCATTTCCTATCCTAAGGTCAGCAAGTAGGTAAGCAGAAAGATTTCTAGTTTGTCACAATCATCTTTGCTGAACACACCTTTTTGAGAGGGACACACATTATTCGTGGTTTGTTAGAATACTCTTTGTGCTTCACTTATATCTTTTGAGCTAGGCAGTTGCTCTAGTGCTTCACTTATATCTTTTAGAGCACGGCGGTGGTTATATTTTAAATAAATAGTTGCACTCTCATGCTTCACTTATATCTTTTGAGAGTCTAATGAATAGCAATGGTAATACGCACGGGTTATGAATTTGGTCCTAACATGATAGGTATTCAAGAGGGATATAATAAAAACTTTCATGTAGATCACTGAATATGATAAGTTTGATTCCTTGCAATAGTTTTGCGATATTAAGATGGTAATATGTGGGAGGTGCTAGTAGATGATTGTGGTTTAGTAAGAATATTGGTGTTAAGGTTTGTGATTCCCGAAGCATGCACGTATGATCTGTCGTTATGCTAAGAAGTTGGAGCATGATTTATTCTTGATTGTCTACCTTATGAGTGGCGGTCGGGGACGAGCGATGGTCTTTTCCTACCAATCTATCCCCCTAGGGGCATGCGTAGTAGTACTTTGCTTCAAGGGCTGCTACTTGTAGCTTGCATTGGTATTTTCCCCGAAGAGGAAGGGATGATGCAGCACAGTAGAGATAAGTATTTCCCTCAGTTATGAAACCAAGGTTATCGAACCAGTAGGAGAATCACGCAACACCTTGTTAGCAGCACCTGCACACAAACAACAAATCCTTGCACCCAACGCAAACGAGGGGTTGTCAATCCCTCGGCGGTAATTGCAAGATTAAATTGTCTGTGATAGATAGATAGATTGAAACAAAAATACAAAATAAAATAAATAAGATAAAATTGCAGCAAGTATTTTTAGGGTTTTAGTAAATGATTTAGATAGACCTGGGGGCCATAGTTTTCACTAGAGGCTTCTCTCAAGAAAATAGCATACGGTGGGTAAACAAATTACTGTTGGGCAATTGATAGAAAAGCAAATAATCGTGACGATATCCAAGGCAATGATCATGTATATAGGCATCACGTCCGAGACAAGTAGACTGACGCCTGCCTGCATCTACTACTATTACTCCACACATCGACCGCTATCCAGCATGCATCTAGTGTATTAAGTCCATGAAGAACGGAGTAACGCCTTAAGCAAGATGACATGATGTAGACAATGTAAACTCACACATGAATAAACCCCATCTTTTTACCCTTAATAGCAATGATACATACGTGTCATGTCCCTTTCTGTCATTGGCAAGATAAATCAACTTAGTTGGCCAAACCAAATCAATAGATCGGAGAAGAAATACGAGGCTATAATAATCATGCGTAAAAGAGATCAGATAAGACTCAAATAATATTCATGGATAATCTGATCATAAACTCACAATTCATTGGATCCCAACAAACACACCGCAAATAGTGATTACATCAGATAGAACTCCAAGAACATCGAGGAGAACATTGTATTGAAGATCAAAAAGAGAGAAGAAGCCATCTAGCTACTAACTATGGACCCGAAGGCCTGTGGTAAACTACTCACGCATCATCGGAAGGGCAGCAAGGATGATTTAGAGCCCCTCCGTGATCGATTCCCCCTCCGGCAGAGTACCGGAAAAGGCCTCCAGATGGGATCTCTCGAGAACAGAAGCTTGCGGCGGTCGAAAAAGTATTTCATGGACTCCCCTGAGGGTTTCTGATTTTTTTTGGGAATTTATAGTGGAGGAATTAGGTCAAACGGAGCTCTGTGGGCCCCACGAGGTGCCAGGGCGCGCCTGCCCCCGCAGGCGCGCCCTGGTGCCTCGTGGGCACCCCTGGGGCTTCTGGCCTCCTCCCAAAGCTTCTAGTGTTGTTTATGTCCAGAAAAAAATCTCCAAAAAGTTTCGTGGCATTTGGACTTCGTTTGGTATTGATATTCTGTAAAACAAAAATAGGGCAGAAAACAGCAACTGGCACTGGGCACTAAGTTAATAGGTTAGTCTCCAAAAATGATATATAATTGCTGTAAATGCATATAAAAACATCCAAGATTGATAATATAACAGGATGGAACAATAAAAAATTATAGATACGTTGGAGACGTATCAGCACCCCCAAGCTTAATTCCTGCTCGTCCTCGAGTAGGTAAATGATAAAAATAGAATTTTTGATGTGGAATGCTGCCTATCATATTCATCACATATTCTTTTCTTTTATAGCATGGACATTGGACTTGAGTGATTCGAAGCAATAGTCTATAGTTTGACATGAAGATATAAATACTCAAGCATGCTAACAAGCAACCATGTCTTTCAAAATATCAATGCTAAAGAAAGTTATCCCTAGCCCATTATGCTCAATCATTGATCCATTCATGAAACACACTCAAATATTAGCCACACATAATGCACAAGTATGACAATAGTGCTCTCTAGTTGGTGCTTTATAAGAGAAGATGGAGACTCAAAATAAAATAAAAATTGCATAAAAGTAAATAGATAGGCCCTTCGCAGAGGGAAGCAGAGATTTGTCAAATGTGCCAGAGCTCAAAGCTTAAATTAGAGAGATAAAAATATTTTGAGAGGCATGCTTTTCCTGTCAACGAAAACGACCGAGAATTCCCAATATCTTCCATGCTAGACACATCATAGGCGGTTCCCAAACAGAAAGTAAAGTTTATTTCCTTTCCACCATTCTTTCACAATCCATGGCTAGCCGTATCCACGGGTGCCCTCCATACCATCAGTTTCCAAGGAATTTTGTTGTTATTAATTTTGATTTCATTGTGGGACTGGGCATCCCTATTACCAACCATTCTCTCGTGCAATGACAAGTGAATAAACACTCATCGTGAGAATAACACACCTAGCATGGAAAATATTGGCCAGCCCCTGCCGCTTCATGAGCGGTACGGGCACACAAAACGGAAAATTATTTTGAAAATTAGAGTTGGCACATGCAAATTTACTTGGAACGTCATGGAAATACCGCATATAGGTAGATATGGTGGACTCATTTGGCACAATTTGGGTTTAAGGAGGTTGAATGCACAAGCAGTATTTTTGTTTAGTACAAATGAAGGCTAGCAAATAGATTGAGAAGCAACCAACCAAAAAGCGAAAACGGTCATAAACATGCATTGAACATAACTAACACCGAATAATGCACCATAAGTAGGATATAATTTCTTTGCATAACTATTGACTTAATGTGCATGCATAGGGAATCACAAACCTTAACACGAATATTCTTACTAAATCACAATTACTCACTAACATGACTCACATATCATCATTTCCATATCGCAAAACTATTGCAAGGAATCACACTTATCATATCCAATGATCTATATGAAAGTTTTTATTGTATCCCTCTTGAATATTCATCACTTTGGGACCAAATTCATATCTTGTGCAAATTACCATTACTTTTATCAATTCTCAAAAAGATATAAGTGAAGCATGAGAGTGCAAATATTTCTTCAAAATTTTATCTTATCAACTCTCAAAATAATATAAGTGAAGCATGAGAGTTTATTTCTTCAAAATATAGCCACCGCCATGCTCAAAAAGATTTAAGTGAAGCACTAGAGCAACTGCCTAGCTCAAAAAAAATTTAAGTGAAGCACATAGAGTATTCTAACAAATTATGATGAATGTGTGGCTCTCTCAAATGGGTGTGTCCAGCAAAGATGATTGTGACAAACTAAAAAGCAAACAAAGCAAAGACTCATATAATACAAGATGCTCCAAGCAAAACACATATCATGTGACGAATAAAAATATAGCTCCAAGTAAAATTACCGATGGTTGGTAGAAGAAAGAGGGGATGCCTTCCGGGGCATCCCCAAGCTTAGATGCTTGAGTCTTCCTTGAATATTACCTTGGGGTGCCTCAGGCATCCCCAAGCTTAGGCTCTTGCTACTCCTTATTCCTTCATCCATCGTGATCTCACCCAAAACTTGAAAACTTCAATCACACAAAACTCAACAAAACCTTCGTGAGATCCGTTAGTATAACAAAATAAATCACCACTTTAGGTACTGTTGCAAACCCATTCATATTTTATTTTTGCATTATACCTACTGTATTCTAACTTCTCCATGGCTTATACCCCCCGATACAATCCATAGTTTCATCAAAACAAGCAAGCAAAGCATCAAAAACAGAATCTGTCAAAAACAGAACAGTCTGTAGCAACCTATTTAAAAGCCATACTTCTGTAACTCCAAAAATTCTGAAAAATTAGGACAACGTGGGCAATTCATACACCAATACTGTGTAAAAATTTCAGATTTTCTGACGCTCCAGTACAGAACCAAAATTCCAGCACTGGACGCAAAACTTTTTGTTTTCCAAACAACATCAATTATACTATCTTCCAAATCATCCTAAAGGTTTTACTTGGCACAAACACTAATTAAAACACAAAAACTCAATCATAACAGTAGCATAAATATGAAAACACACCATAACAGAAACAAAAGATAAAAATTTATTTTATTCATTGGGTTGCCTCCCAACAAGCGCTATTGTTTTATGCCCCTAGCTAGGCATAATGCATAGTTTCAAGTATTGTCATCCTTCAAGTTGATTCCATAAGTGGCCCTCATAATGGATTCATATGGTGCCTTAATTTTCTTTCTAGGGAAATGCTCCATACCCTTCTTTAGTGGAAATTGAAATTTTATATTCCCTTCTTTCATGTCAATAATGGCACCTATAGTTCGTAAGAACGGTCTACCAAGTATTATGGGGCAAGAAGGATTACATTCAATGTCAAGTACAATAAAATCAATGGGCACATAGTTCCTATTTGCAAGAATAAGAACATCATTAATTCTACCCAAAGGCTTTTTAATCGTAGAATCCGCAAGATGTAAATTAAGTGAGCATTCATCTATATTGGCAAAACCTAGCACATCACATAGAGATTTTGGAATTGTGGAAACGCTAGCACCCAAATCACATAAAGCATTGCACTCATAATTTTTAATCTTAACTTTAATGGTGGGTTCCCATTCATCATATAATTTTCTAGGAATTGAAATCTCTAGTTCTAGCTTTTCTTCTAATGCTTTCATCATAGCTTCTATGATGTGTTTAGTAAAAGCCTTGTTTTGCTCATAAGTGTTGGGTGAATTTAGCATGGATTGTAACAAAGAAATACACTCAATCAAAGAACAATTGTCATAATTAAAATCTTTGTAATCCAAGAGAGTGGGCACATCGCTATTTAAAGTTTTTACCTCTCCAAACCCACTTTTATCAATTTTCTTATCAAGATTTTCACCCTTCGAATTATGGGAACGCCTACTAGCTAAAGTTGACTCTTCTTCAGTCGCCTTTTCATCAAGTTTTATATTGCTAAATAAAGAATCAATAGATGAAACACCAATCATTTTAATATCCTCATCATTACTATGTTCTAATGAATCCGGCTTAGCTGCCATTTGATTTACTAGCGTAGCTTGCGCATCAGAAATTTTTCCTAGCAAATTTTCAGTGAGAGCAAATTGAGATTGAAGACTAGCAACTTGTTTACTAACATTATCGAGTTGTTTTGCAATAGCATCCAATAAAGTAGAGTGTTCCTTGAGTTCCTCGGTAAAAAATTTGTTGTGCTCAAACTGCATAGTCATGTAATCTTTAGTATTTTTCTCGATTTCAGACAAAATTTTATTATAAGAAGTATCATATTAATTTTCTCAGGGCATCATGATTAAGCAAACAAGATAGCAATCAAGCAAACAAGAAAAAGGCAAACGGAAAATATTTTTGTATTTTTGTAAAAACTTTTTAGAAGTGGGGGAGATGAAAATGAGAGGCAAATAAGGTAAATGCAAGGAGATGAGAGTTTATGCAAAGGTACTTGATAGATGTTGATGATGTCTCCCCGGCAATGGCGCCAGAAATTCTTCCTGCTACTTGTAGCTTGCATTGGTATTTTCCCCGAAGAGGAAGGGATGATGCAGCACAGTAGAGATAAGTATTTCCCTCAGTTATGAAACCAAGGTTATCGAACCAGTAGGAGAATCACGCAACACCTCGTTAGCAGCACCTGCACACAAACAACAAATCCTTGCATCCAACGCAAATGAGGGGTTGTCAATCCCTCGGCGGTAATTGCAAGATTAAATTGTATGTGATAGATAGATAGATTGAAACAAAAATACAAAATAAAATAAATAAGATAAAATTGCAGCAAGTATTTTTAGGGTTTTAGTAAATGATTTAGATAGACCCGGGGGCCATAGTTTTCACTAGAGGCTTCTCTCAAGAAAATAGCATACGGTGGGTAAACAAATTACTGTTGGGCAATTGATAGAAAAGCAAATAATCATGACGATATCCAAGGCAATGATCATATATATAGGCATCACGTCCGAGACAAGTAGACCGACTCCTGCCTGCATCTACTACTATTACTCCACACATCGACCGCTATCGAGCATGCATCTAGTGTATTAAGTCCATGAAGAACGGAGTAACGCCTTAAGCAAGATGACATGATGTAGACAAAGTAAACTCACGCATGAATAAACCCCATCTTTTTACCCTTAATAGCAACAATACATACGTGTCATGTCCCTTTCTGTCACTGGGATTGAGCACCGCAAGATCGAACCCATTACAAAGCACCTCTTCCCATGGCAAGATAAATCAACTTAGTTGGCCAAACCAAATCAATAGATCGGAGAAGAAATACGAAGCTATAATAATCATGCATAAAAGAGATCAGATAAGACTCAAATAATATTCATGGATAATCTGATCATAAACTCACAATTCATCGGATCCCAACAAACACACCGCAAAAAGTGATTACATCGGATATAACTCCAAGAACATCGAGGAGAACATTGTATTGAAGATCAAAAAGAGAGAAGAAGCCATCTAGCTACTAACTATGGACCCGAAGGTCTATGGTAAACTACTCACACATCATCGGAATGGCAGCAAGGATGATGTAGAGCCCCTCCGTGATCGATTATCCCTCCGGCAGAGTACCGGAAAAGGCATCCAGATGGGATCTCTCGAGAACAGAAGCTTGCGGCGGCGGAAAAAGTATTACGTGGATGTTGGTGCAATATTTTCCCTCTTGTGTTTTGGAGATTGTTAACAGAAACAGGCATGGACTGATTTGTTTGCTAGTGCACACAGAGAGAAATAGTCCATGCAGTTCCGAAGAGAATGCTGTCTCCGGTGTCAAGTTCGAGGAACTTCACCGAAGAATATCTGCGCAGCAGAGAAGAATGAGCAACATCCATTGGAGTCATGTAGACGAGAAGATTGATGTGAAGGAGTTAACCCCTTGAAATTTATTGCTGACGTGAAGCAATTGGTTCGGTCCGAAGAAAATTGACTGCAGCAATGGAAGTCGAAGACGAAGTGAAGACGTAGCATTCATCTCGTTGTTCTTCTTTCATTTCATTTGAGTCATAGGACCTCCGTACTATTAAGAGGGGTGTAGCATTCGAAGCTTTGATTCTCTGATGCTAAACCCAAATCCTATGAAAGTTGTGAGAGAAATCTCTTTGTGTTCCGAGCAAATACTTGCCAGCAAGAGACTGTGATCTTCTTCGCTGCGAGAGATTTGTCTCTGACCGAGGAGTTAGCATTACTTGTTCCTCAAGTAATGTTACCGTTGCTCTTAAAATCCGACCGTTGTGAACGTGTCGGTTGGCCATTGGCTGGACCGCATGTCCAAAATGGTCATTTCCCATCAGGGAAGGCTGCGGCTATAAATAGCCACCCCGCATCGGCGTTGTCCGGTGGCTGCTCCATGTGATTCTAAGAAGATTATTGAGCAACCCCCTCTCCTGAGTGATTTGAGTTTAAAATCCACCAAGAGAAAACCCCAGAGCCGAAAAATTAGATAGTGGTTCAGCATCACTCGAATCTAAGTCCACTATGCTCCGCCTATTACTCTTGAGAGCTGCGCACTCTCTAGACGGATAGGTGTCGGCTCGAGTGTCGAAGTGTAATTGTCTTCACCGAGCAAGATCTTCAGCAACCAAGAGTCATTGTGGTTTGCGAAGAAGTCTGTCGAAAGTTTGGAGATCGCCGACAAGTATCTACCACGAGTGAAATCAACTGGAGTCTGATCATCTCCGAATTGAAGGAGAATAGGGCGAAGAGAGTTTATCTTCTGTGTTAAATCACAACCCCTCCAACCAGATGTAGTCCTTTGGCAGAAGGGCGAACTGGTCTACCAAATTCATCTGTCACCATCGAGCACCACTGGTTCATTCTACATTACTGCATTTCCTTCAGCAGTTTACATTCGTGCTCTGTGTTAATAGCTTTATCTGATCAATCATAGTTCATTACTTATCTTTAGCATTCTCATCATTCATTTCTGTCGTCGCAGTCTAACTTGTTTCTTTTCGCACTTCTACATGTCAGCGTGATTTCATTCAGTGCCGTATCCATTCACCTTGACACTATCTCCCGTGCATTTCCATCGCAGTTCATATCTTGTTTTCCCTCGTACTACTGCATCTGTTCATATATTGCATTACCATCATATCTGTCAAACCTGTGATATTCTATGATCGAACAATTAGTGCTTCCTACATCGATAGATATGTTCCTCAATAGCGTGCTTGATTAAGTGCTTTTCTACCGAACCTTATTTCCGCTCCCGTTCAGTTCAAAACATTCGCGAGAATTTTTGAATCTCCCATTCACCCCCCTCCGGTCGATATACTCTCGGTCCTAACAATTGGTATCAGGGCAGGTACTCCCTGTCTCTGTTTATTAAAGGTCTAACAACCTTGGAGTTTTGAGTATGTCATATGCAGGTAGATCCTCACACTCTGAAGGGTTTCCTATCTTTGATGGAAATGACTATGTCTACTAGAAATAGCGAATGAAAATCAGACTTCAAGCCATCAACATTGAACTTTGGCAGATTGTGGAAAATGGATACACTGTTCAGCACCCTGATGCTCCTACTTCCGATGACAAAGCTATAATGCGGTTGAATGCTCAAGCAAAAGACATTATCTGTGACAGTATCTCGAAAGACATCTTCATTCGGTTCAGAAAGCTTGACACTACAAAGCAACTCTGGGATGCCATCAAAACTTTTCATGAAGAATTCATTGCCAGAACAGATCCACACACTGATATGCTTCGTGCCATGTTTGCTGGTTTCAGAAGTCTTCGTAGGGAAAGCGCTATGGAACTCACTGATCGGTTGACAAACATTGTTGAAAGACTTCATCAACGAGGAGTAACAGATATCACCGATAGAGATGTGGTCAACAAACTGCTGAGTGCTCTTGATGCAACCTTCGATCCAATCGTAGCTGAAATCAAGCAAAGACTAGACTATGAAGAACTTCACTACGTCGAGGTCATGACGCTGTTGTCTATTCACGAAGAAAAGATGGAACTTGAAAATGGGTATCAAGAATCTTCTTCGGAAAGCGAAGGAGAAATTCTTTCACATTATGGCAGTTCACAAGAAGAAGATATCGAGAATCAACACTCTATCACAAGAGAACTAGAAATGCTCACAGAAAGACTAGGTAATCTCAGAAGACAAAATCTGTGTCTCACAAATGATGATGAAGTTGACTTGTCTGAATCTTCAAGAAAACTACCTCCGAAAGAAATAAAGTGCTTCAAGTGCAAACAATTCGGTCACTACATAGCAGACTGTCCTTGCTGGGAACAAGATGAAAAACCTAGCAACAGATGGATTTATCTTCACTGCACTGGATTCACTCGAGTGGACCGTCACACTAAGCTCTCGAAGAAGAATGAATCCTTCTCATCCTCTTCGAAGAGAACAGTCACTGACGTGCAAGCCAAAGCAACCATTGAATCTAATATGAAGAGAATATCACAGCTGACTAGAGTATGTGCTGAAATGAATATGGAATCTAAAGATGAGACATCCGAATCTGAATCAGAAGACGAAGAGCCTCTCAGAAGCCTAGGAAGAGGCAATGCATTCGTTGCTTATGAATCATCCAAGAAATCACTCGAATCAGACACTAATGATAATGCTTCAAGTGATGATGAACCTATCGCACTCTGTCTCATGGCAAAAACCTCAAAGGATCAGGTATCAGCAAAGCACGAAAAATCTATGATTGAATACTCTCCTAAATACATTGCCTATGCTAAACTTGTTAAGATTGCCAAATCTCAACAAGATGAGCTTGAAAAACTTGAGAAGAATCTCAGGAAATTTGAAGGATTACTGGTCGAAGATATGGAGAAGAATCAAAAGTTGACTGAAGAGCATGATGCTTTTTCTTCAACGATTGATGATCTTTCCAAGCGATATGATTCTCTTGCAGTTGACTATGAGAGTTTATCAAATGAACTCCTTAGCAGGAATCAAAAACTTGAGTCACTGAAAGAGTCTTATAACGTGCTTGCAAAAGAAAAAGCTTCTCTCTTCGCCGAGCAATCTAACAACCTTCCTGATGATTTTGTGTCTCCTTGCTCAAAATGCCTAGAACGTAGCAATGCTGATTCAAATGTTGAATCATCCAATGCTGTCATCGAGAATATTGCAACCACTATGAATGATACTTATAACCCCTCTTCCGAGGAATTTGTTGCAATCTCTAATGAAAATTGCAGGCTAAAGAACTTGCTTGAGAAAGGAATGCTAAAGAGCCTGAAAGGGTATCAAACTCTTTGTGATGTGCTCAAGAAATCAATACTGCACAAAAATCCCCGAAAGGAAGGATTGGGTTTCGAAAGGAAACTCAACGTTGATGGAACCTACTGGACTCCCGAGCAATATCCTCGAACGAGTTGGGTTCTTGCCAAAAGCAAAACTCTCAAACCTGCACTTCTGTCAGGATATGACACTCCCATTTCTGTTGTTTCTGACGAGTCTGATGACTCAAACTACAAATTCTTCAAACAACAGAATGGTAAGATTTTCGCTCGGTATGTTGGGACTAACTGCAGGTCTGGTTCACCCAAGAAGCAAATCTGGGTGAAGAAGTGCATCATTGAAAATTTATCTGCCACTGCTAACCTGAATATGCAGAGTAATTCTCTTCGAGGAAACGATAACCACTCACAGATTGGCACTGCAACTTCCTCGAATGGATATGCGTATCTCCTCGAATCATTATGCTCATGTCTCTGGGAACAATTTCAATGCATATTCATATGATTACTCTCGAAATGTACATGCAAACTACAGAGATCAACGAAGGAACGTCCCTGCTCAGTCAAGACAAATGAGGTCTGCGCTGCCCACACAAGTGTGGGTTGCGAGAAAGAACTAACTCGTCTTGCAGGAACTCTCTCTCAGGGATTCTATTCGCTTATCCATAGCCCTGAGATCTATATTGTTGGTGCTAGTTCCTTGTGTTTATTTTTTTGTTTTGTTGTTTGTCTTTGAGTTGTCGTGTTTGTGCTTCGTCCGATGAACAACTCACTCATAGCTCTCAGTTTAGTGTTTCTTCTCTTCTGGCTGAGTATTTTGTTTCGGACCCTTTTATCCCTCTATTCTTTCTCATCCAAATCTATGCTGTCCGTCATGAGCATGCAATTTGATCTGAAGAAAATCTCTCTCCGACGTCCTTCGTCGCGAAAGAGATCAACTTCGAACTTTTATCCATTTTTAGCGTTAAGCCCTTCCTCAAATCTTTCGAACTCCCGCTCTCTTCCCGAGTTTCTCACAGAGAACGGTTGCCACGTGCCCACGATCTCCACAATCGTGATCGTGTCCGTCGAATGCGGAACGTCCCACAACTGTGGGCCGTAGATTTCGGAGAGGAGGTTGAGCTCTCCAGCTATAAATATCCCTCACTGTGTCTTCTTCCTCATTTCCTCAAACCCTCGTTTCACCTCCACCCGAGCCCGTGCTCGAAGCAACTCCGGCGAGAAGCTCCGCCGTGCTACCCCGGTGAAATCTCGTCGCAGCTGATCATGCCGGTGCGGTAATCCTTCCTCCCGCATTGCCGTAGTTGATTCAAGTCGCCAAGTTAGGGCGGTTGGATCCGGAACTGCTCCTGTCCGTATCTCTGTTCTTAGGGCAGTTCTTACCGATGCTATTTTCGTTGGTTTATTTCACCATGGTAGATCTTTAGGAATCACTAGGATTTGACTTGTACGGTTTGTAGATCTTCCTCGTACTTGTTTTTCCTTGATCTAGGGTTCATGTGTAATTATCCAAAAGATTAGATAGCTATCAACCTGCCTAGAATTTTTCTGTGGCTAGCTTGTAAAATCTATCAAGGATATCTTTTTGGATTACCATGAGTTCCTTTGGACTCCCTCAAAATCATTTTCGTTCAAAATAATTTATGTGCATGCTTATGACCCTACCCTTTTTTCCCTCGCATCTACTCTATTTCACAGGTTGGTCATGGCACAGAGTTCGCAAGAGTATTCAGATTCTGAAGAAGAATTGCCTCAGTTTCCATCAAGGTCTGAACGAATGAGAATGACTGGAGGAGGAAAATCTTCGAAACCACCCAAGGCTCCGAAGAAGAAGCATGAGACTGAATCCGAAGAAGATGAGGAGGAGATTCCCTCTGCTCACAGTCAGCCCGAGGATGAATTGGTCACTGACACCCTAACCATCTTTTCTGATGGAAATCCTAAGAAGGGCAGTCGTGGCAGAGCAAAGAACACCACTGCTGAAATGTCTGATCCAGATAGTTACAGAACTCCACCAGGGATTGAATCAACGACAGATCGCAACAACAGGCTTCAAAGAATTCGCCGCCACTGGGCAGGCAAATGGTTCAGATACGAAAATGTTCGCAAGAAGTACCAGATTCTATTTGCTTTCACACCACCGTGGAATGACTGCATAGCTGAAAACTTCATTGGCCCTGATGATGAAAAAGTCAGACCACCACAGCCTCCAAATGCTCACCCCGACTCCCACAAAACCATCGCTGATTTCCCCGAGGAAGTGGCTAAGAGGGCGAAGGCCAAAGCCAAGCGTGAGGCTAGGGAAGCGAAGAAAAACTGAGTTGAAGCGAAAAACGTCGCGCTGACCCAGCAAGACGTACAGAAGAAGAAGGATCGTGCATCTGCTTCCAAGGGAAGCAAGTCTAGAAAATCAGTTTCCCCTCGTGCACCTCGAAAGAAAACTGTCGCCAAGAGAATCAAGAAGGCAGTTTCTGACTCGTCTGATGAGTCATCCAGCGAAGAGCTCCCTGATGAAATTCCACAGTATGATCAACTTGCCATTCTCAACAAGCCATCCAAGAGCCCCAATCCAGTGAAAGTTTTACCCTCTCCAAGGAGATCACCAAGGCATGCACCCATTCCCTTCACTGACAAACCTTCGGGTTCTGCAGCCCCGAGAACTTTGACAAACACTGCAGCAAAGAGAAAGCTGCAGTCTGAAGAAAAAGCTGATGTATCTGCCAAGAAAGCTAGGCCCACTGTTCCTGCTTCCACAGAGGAACAAAAGTATGATTTCAAATTCATGATCGATGTGATTGACAGTGCTGCATATGATGCAAAATCTGATGATGTGAGCGGTCTGGGACTGCCTGATGATGTTACCGAAATGGTGACGAAGCATTTCATCGAGCTGAGAAAAATCTCCAAGAAGCCGTATAAAGCAGTCAAAGACAAGAAAGCTGTCGAGAAAATGAGGAGTGAGGCCAAAACTGAATCCGAAAGGAAAAAGTTGAACAAAGAAATTGTTGAACTCACCAAGGCCCTCAGTATCTTGCGCAATGAGAAAATTGATTGGCACTCGCGCTTGCACATGGAGGTATCTCAGTTGTGTGACAGAAGGAACGAGGAGATTGACCGCAAGGAAGATCTTGCTCGAAGAAGAATTCAAGAAGAAAAACATCAGAAGGCTAGGGCGAGAATCAGCAAACCGAAAGAAAACAAAGACCGCCGCCTACAGACTGTCGCTGCTGAGCCTATTCCACTGAACTCCCATGCACCCTTGCAGCAGGTTCCACCATCTCCACCTCACGAAGATGAACCTATGCAGCAAGCTGGCACTGAGGAGGTTATTATTCCAGCTCCAGTAGTACAAGAACAACTTGATGTTGTTTATATATTCCTGGAAAAGACTGATGAAGAAAATGCACCTCCTAAGTAGCAATCCCCAGTTGATGAGGTTGATGAAGAAATTGAAGTTGAGAAGGCAGATTCATCACCGCCGACAACATTGCAAGTAGAACCCTCCGAACCAAATAAGGAGGAGAATGACAAGATTGAGGGGGAGCAAAATGCTTCCCGAGAGAAAACAACCCCGGCCGCATCATCTGGTACCCCTACACAGATGGATGTTGATCCTGCTCCTCTTACCAGTGCACCAAAGTTGGTAGAAGAAGAAAAGAAATCTGATGACCCGATGGCTCGAGAAGTAATTGTACCACCAGTTGTGACTCAAGCGTCTGAGAAAGAGGTCGTTGTGCCTCCAGCCGAAGAAAGTGCAAAGAAAGAAAAGGCCCTTGTGCCCGAAAGCCAGAAAGCTACTGAAGGAGTTCCAGCGAGCAAAAACGGTAGTCAGTCAAGTTCTTCGAAGCAATCTGCACAAGAGAAATCAAGGATGCCACGTGCTCCTCTCAAGCCTATTGAGGAAGGAGTGCCTGCACCTGATGACATTCGGACCCGATTTATGGCCGATGAAGAACCACTGAGAAACCCATTGGAAACCTATCCTTTGTTTCCTGTCGATGATGGCCAGAATGGTCCAACTTTCAATGAGCAGTTTCATCATTCGAAGCTTGCATTCTTTGGGACCAGCCCATATGATGGAGAAAGAACTTCCTTGTCACCAAGATTCTGGACAAAGGAATAGGCCGTGTACTATGCTCGCATTCTGTATGGCAAGAATCGCATCTTCAAGCACAAGATTCTGGATTTCGCCGAGCTCGAAAGTTTACCTTGCTTCCATCACACCATCGAGCAGATTGAACAAGTCTTCCTGAAGAGTTTCCTTTGTTTCAATCATGGCTGGAATCATGAAGTAATCCTTCAGTTCTATGCCACTCTTTTTTAACACCCCGATTTTTGGCCCTTTCTTTTTCTTTTGGATTTCTTCGAATTTTTATTTGGAGTTCCTTTTTCCGTGGCTATGTGGTCTTAAAACCTGGGGAGATCATCTCTTCTTCCTCTCCCAAGTGGCTTGTCACTCTCAAATCTATCCCAAGGCCATGTCATTTCCATCTTAGCCCAACCCCAATATTTATTGGGAATATTCCTTTTTCTATTAAAGGAATAACCATGTTTGCTTTAGGTTGTGAAGCAACCTATATTTCTGCCATTCCAAAAATTCCCACAAAATTCTCATAAATTCTTTGGATCATATCTTCCACAAATATGTCAAAATCCATCCTTACCTAGTTCGAAAAATTCAGGAATATTCATTTCCTATTATGTCCAGTATGGCACTTTGTGAAGGAAGTGCTATTTATATTTTCTTGATTGCCCTCACAATTTTTGGGCACTCTTTCCTATCCAAATAATTGCCACATGCCAAAATTCAGCTTCATTTTCCTAGCAAATCTTCCTCAACAAATTCCCAAAGTTTCTGACCAGAGAGAAGCTTTGTGAAGGAAGTACTAGCTAGGCTAATCCAAATGAGTTAAAATTTTGGTAGATCATTCATATGATCATATCATGACTCTCCACAAAACTTCATCTCCATACAACAATCTATGTGAGTACACCTTCAAATCTTATTTTCTGGTCACAATTTCAGTTTGTGAAGCAACTATATTTTGTATTGCTTAATAAAATCTGAAATTAATCCAGGACCTAACTATCCCTAGATAATTTGAGCATGCCAAGATTCACATCATTTTGCCAAGTCATTTTCTCCACAAAATTCCCCCAAGTTTCTGTCCAGTGTGGAGCATTGTGAAGGAAGTACCATTTATACGTATCCAAATGGGATGAAATTTTTTTGGTGCCTTCATATGCCCAAATCATCACCCTCTACCAATTTTCAGCCCAATCCAATCATCCATGTGAGTGCTACGTCATGATCTAGTTTCTGGACCAGTTTTTGCAGTTGTGAAGCAACTATGTTAAATCCTGGTCCAAATCTTTTCAAAATTCACAGGATCATAGCCTTCCTACCCTAAACCCCTGTGACATTCTGGTTAGCCCTTATCCCATCCCATTTGATCACTATTTCATGCCCAAGTTTGCTACAGCAAACATCAGTCGATCACTCCCATCATCTCACAGTGGGTTTCTTCGATCCATCAACTCATAGAGTCCCTACTCTGGATGGACTACATGGTAGACATCTTTTGGCAGGCCATCGTGCCCTCTCCGCACCATGCCACGCGGTGACCACGCTGTTGGCAAGCGTTGGGCGCACTTTGTTCGTCGTCTTGCCTCGGGCACTCTTCTCCCAGCCGGTTCCGCGCGTCCTAGCGTGTCCTCGAGCCCCGCAGTGGCCACGCGCTCGCTCCCCAGCCCTCGCCCCCACCTCCTTCGCTTTCCTCGTGCCCCGGCAGCCCCGGCGGCATGAGCACAGTGGCCGAGTGGCCGACCGGAAGTCCTCCATCCCGCGTCTGCACCTCCACTAGCTCCCTCTAGTCGCCATCAACCCCCCACCCCCCCGCGCACATGCGCACGCGTACGCGGCCGCGTCAGGGCATCGATCGCGTGTCCACGGCGGCATCCGGCTCGGCATCTTCTCTCTGGCTATATAAGCCCTCCCCGAGACCCATCGAGCTCGCCAACCTCCTCTCCTCCCTCCTAGCACCCTCCCAAGCCACTCATTTGAGCTCGAGCAGCTCCCATCGCTCTCCCTTGCCGCCACGGCCGTCGCCGTCCTCGGCCCGAATTCGGGCAAGGCCGAACCCCTCCCTCCATTTCACCACCACCAGAAGACCACCCGGAGCACGCTTAGCCCCCCCACCTCCACTAGCTCCCTCTAGTCGCCATCAACCCCCACCCCCCCATGGGCGCGCGTGCGCACGCGTACGCGGCCGCGTCAGGGCATCGACCGCACATTCACGGCGGCATCCGGCTCGGCATCTTCTCTCCAGCTATATAAGCCCTCCCCGAGACCCATCGAGCTCGCCAACCTCCTCTCCTCCCTCCTAGCATCCTCCCAAGCCACTCATTTGAGCTCGAGCAGCTCCCATCGCTCTCCCTTGCCGCCACAGCCGTCACCGTCCTCGGCCCAAATTCGGGCAAGGCCGAACCCCTCCCTCTGTTTCACCACCACCAGAAGACCACCCGGAGCACGCTTAGCCCCCCCACCTCTTCATCTCATCTCTGGAGCGACCAATGGCCTCGCCCCCAAATCCGGCCGACGCCCTCGCCGCGGGTGCTTAGCCGCCACCGCTCCAGCCATCCTCGGTGTCCGTGCGGTGCGGGAATGGATGTGGTGCTCTCTCACGAGCTCGCCGGTGGCCGGAGCACCTCGGGAGGTGGTCAGAGTCGGCCGGACGAGCGCCGGCGCCGGCGGCCTCTCTCTGTGCTGTGGTCGGGCATCGGGTAGAAGAAGAAGGAGGCGGGAGAAGAGAGAGAGAGGAGGCGGGACCCACGTGTAAGCGACCTAGGCGCCGGTCCAGCTGGATAAGTGGAGACGTCTTTTCGTCAAATACGTTTTCCTCTTCTGAAAGCGTACTTTGCCCTGTCTTCAGCCCAGAATACGTTTTCCCTTCTGCGAAGGCGTATTTCACAGAAGGCGCTTTCAGTTTCCAGCCGACGCCGAAACCCTTAAATTGCGGACGTTCGTCCGTTAGCAGTAGAAATGAATATTTTTATTTAATTTTCTGTCTAACGAACGAACGGCCGTATCTCGGCAACCGTAACTCCGATTCAGGTGATTCCAAAGCTCACGATCTTAGTTCATCGAGCCCGTTCCGTTGGCATCATTTTCATCAGGTTGTCACACTGTGAAAATGACTGTTTTGCCCCTGCCCTTATTCAGCCCCCTTCGAGAGGGAACAGTTTCCGGCAAATTTTTCCGCGAGCGTCTTGCACTTCTTCCCGGTGGTTCCTCCATCCCCAGGCAAGCCACAACAGCCACTTAGATGATGGCATTGCAGTAGCCATGGTTTCCACTTGAATATTTAAATAATTGTTAGCTCATTAATGATTTTAATGCTTCGAATATGCTTGTGAATCTATGTCTATGCTTATGCCATGTTCATCTAGTAAGTGAAATGATTAATTGCTAATGTTATTGTTATCATGTTTCATTCTTGTAATGACTTCCGATGCTAGTGATAATGATATGCTCATATGAATCATGATGGTTGGATATGAAAATACTTGTGCTATTCATGATCATCGTTATGCCATGCTCATTTGCATCCCGTAGACTAAATGATTTATCATTGTTGATGTTAAATGGTTATGTTGACCATCCATGGTTACACTGATATCATGCTCATATGCATTGTTATTTCATCATGTTATTGTGACTCAGCTCATCACCATTCAAGTTTAACCTAACATTAATCGAACTTGAACAAATCTGTTGGATGAGTCATGGTGCCACCAAATCGAGCTTACCAGTGCAACCACACTTGCCTGGATGGGGAGGCCCTAATGCGGTCTATTGTCATGCCTCTCGCCGGTGCCTCCAACTAGGGAAGGTTATGTGCGCGCGCTACCCTGATCAGGTAGGCGGCCATAAGCCTTGTGTGCCCGAGTTGTGTTGTACCCGGGTGTCCCCATTTGGGACGGTTTTGTTTTGGCCACGACGTTGGCGGCCACAAAGGTGGCGGATGTCACAAGTTGAAATCGGGGCAACCCAGGACATAGCCCAAAGGGGAGTTTGTCGGAGTGGCCGGGAAAGTGTCATGCAATAGATTGGTTTTGTCAGAATATCGTTGGTCCACCCAAATGGGAGCACAAGGCCATGTGTTCCATAGTGTGGGTACAGTGTACTAACCTCTGCAGAGTGTATAATCTATCGATAGCCGCGTCCTCAGTCATGGACACAGTTCGTAGTAGGTCACGCTATGGGTCAACAGTAACATTAACCTGAATAATAACAAACCCTGTTTGATGAGAAAAGAAGTTGATTGATCTTGATGTGGTCACGAGATGACCACGATGGTATTCTTAATGACGGTTGATCCTGAGGTGATCGTGTGATGATCACGACGGTAAGAAAGATTGATACCTATGGTGGTTACGAGATAACCTCCGAGCAGAGTAAGTTCGTCCATGAGACCTTAAATGTCGACCCCTTGCATGCTAGAGCTAGTATCATCATGTTCATATCATGAATTATATGCACCTGTCATGCTCATGTTGTTCTAGTAGTATTGTGTTCATGATTGATGATTAACCTGTAAATGCCATGCTGTTGTATGTCTTGATTGCTTTGGTTGCTGTGAGCTTGCGAGTACATTCAAAGTACTCACCTGGCGTGTCATGCCAGATTGCAGGTGATGCCATGATTGCTTGCTTGTCGAGGATTCCGAGGTTGCGCTCTAGGATGCGTCCCAGCCAGAGTCCCTGCGGAGTGGAGTTCATCACCATCGTCGTTGTTCCGCTGCTAGAATTTATTCCGCTTCGAGGTGTTCCGTTGCTAGCATAGAGCTACCTTAGCAGGCAAAGTGTCGTCGTACCCCTGTAACCTTTGTACTATCGGACCCTTGTATCCCGTTTATTCGTAATAAAGAGCTGATTTGTTCTATGCCAAGCAGTGCCATATTCCAGAAGACTTGATCTCTGGGCTGGAATACGGGGTGTTCCGGTCTCTTTGAGCCGGGGTGCCACAGCGATTGGTATCAGAGCAGGTCTGGCTGTAGGACGCCCTAGTCCGCGCGAGCGTTAGAAACCGTTAGTATCGAGTCTAGTCGGTTTGTTGCATTTGGTTGCTGCATAGCATGCATATGGGCTTATTATCTTGTCGCTAATGGTTGATCTTGTGAGTGTAGGTGGCATCGGTTTTGATCCACTACCTGCACCCTCCATTTTTGCATACCTGCTCTTTGGTGTTTGGTGTCATCTTTGTCCCAGCGGAGTGATGCCGAGGTACCTAGTGGTGTCGATCACTTGCGGGATTGATGCACAGGTATCGCACCAATATATTCTCTTCAGCCACACCTATTGTTTTGGTGGTAGACATGTTTCTACCCCGGATCTTGCCATCCAACCCGCCGCTTTGGCAACCCTTACTGGTCTCTGTTACCAGAAAACGGCAATGCCAGCAGACCCTGATTTCCACCGCTACCCTACCTTGTCACCCCCTTTCCCTGGACGAGTACGGTTCCCTTCCGTACGCTTGATGATAATGTGGTCGTGACATCCGTGTCTCGCTACATGATCACCGAGTCCGTCCTCACCCCTAAGCCCGTCCTGATGCAACCGGTGCCGAGCCAGCTCTTGGTGTAGCTCTGTTTACGCCAACCCCTCCATACGCTGATCCATTCTCGTGCACACCATCACAGCATGTTAGATCGTAGTACCGGAGTTTCCTCGAGAATTGTGTGCTTAAGTAGGCATGCATAGTGAGGTGAATAGCTGTGAAATGTGATGTTGCTTGTATGTAATCTTGATGCCTTGTGTGCTTTTGTTTGAGTCGTTTCTTTTGCTTCTTTCTTTGGGCTTTCAGCGTTACCATATTTCCCCTTATGAAAGTTGCTCATCAACCGACACCGGACTCAAAGAATCAATAAGGAATTCAATTATTTGGAAGCTCAGCTAAACATTATGGAATTCTCAGCCGACTGCATTATATTGGGAATATCTGATCTGAATACAAAGGATATTCTAGATTGATTTTCAGCATCAAGGTTACATCAGTGTGCGACCATCACAATCGTAATGAACCAACTGGAAGACAATTTGTGTGCAAGACAACAGTACATTTCCAGTCAAAGGAATATCAAGGGTATGTATATATATATGGCATTCAGTCCGCATATCAGAGAGAAAAGCTGCTGGTATAAGCAACCCAGTCTTCTTCCGCACACTACCAGGGAAGTTTACGACGCAAGGTTCCGTAGTCTTCCTCAGTATGATATGTGGATAGCTTACAGTGTAAGGTACCCAGTCTTCTTTGGTAAGCCACCGCAGAAAGCTTCCGGCATAAGGCACCGAATCTTCCCCGGTAAGCAACCAGGAGGAGAAGCTTCTGAAGCACGGTACCCAGTCTTCGTCAGCAAGCTATCCCGGCAAAAGCTTCGAGCATAAGTTACTCGGTATTCCTCAGCACACTACTCTTAGACAGCGTCCAACACAAGTTATCCAGTCTTCGGCACTACCAACAGTCATCGCCATTAGTACAAGATACTACCCAGTAAATTGATAGTATATGGCAGTGCACCTCAAGAATTAGATCCGCAACAGGTTGGTCAGAAACACGAGCTACTCAGGACCCAAGTGTCTGCCCCGAGAATCAAATGTCCAGCTACACAGACTCTCATATTTATTGTGAGCATGCTGCCAAGGTCATACAAGTCACTCGTACGATGATACAAGCCCGGTGAGAATCCAACAAATTTCTGAGTATGTAAGAGGAAGAAAGCAAGTTATACACCTCAGTGTGATGCAATGTCTGACAAGCTATGAAGCAAGACAATGTTGGGATAATAATTAGTGGATATCAAGGCCAGTTTCCTCTCAACCGACAAAGCGATATCATTAACCTCTGCCACTGGCATGTATGATTGACCACAACAGTGAGCCTGGTATATGATCTTGATGAACCCTTGTTTACCTTTCCTTGGTAACGACACCACGCCTGTGATCTGAGATGCTTTCGGCCATCCGGGGTGGATGCCGACTTTATATTTCTCTTTTCAACAATTGTCCCGTGTTCTAAGCTGTTTTTCGGCCGTCTCGGGCTGCTGTTGAGTTCCTTTTTGTGGCAGTGACCCTATGCTCTGAGCTGTTTTTCGGTCGTCTTAGGGAACTACTACCTTCTTCTTATCAACACTGCCTCATGCTCTGAGCTGCTTTTCAGCCGTCGTGAGCCATGGTTGAGTTATTTCAGTGATGTCCTAGATCTGAGTTGTAAAGACCGTTCTGGAGGCTACTGATTTATTCGCCGATTTCTTGCAAAGGTTCGGATGATCATTGTCATACAGTTAGAGCTTGTGAGATGATAAACTTGCCAGTTAAACATTGCTGCACCGCCTGAGGATAAGGATAAGGTATGACTGCCGGAATATTGCACCTGACAGCACCTATGGTCACACAAAGAATTAAAGATATTTATGGCCAAGCTCTTTCAGCAAAAGATTCGGACAAAAGAAAACGATAATGAAGGAGCAAGACCGGCAATACAGGTATGATAATTGTGGCATGGACAACATGGTACGGATACCCAAGACAGTTTGATTCCGTATTAATCACCATGAACCCACACCCAAGGGGTCTACTCTATTGTAAGGACCTCATATCAAGGCGACAGTTGAATCATCGGTACGGATTTGAGACAAAGAAGTCAGCAAGATTTAGAATTACCTACAAGCAGTCAGATCCCGCCAAGAGAACGATTATGATTCTCAGCATTGTTTTGAACCCGGAGGACATGCATCTACTCGAGTAACCTGATGCAATGATTAAATGTTTCGTGCCCACCAAGGGAATTCGTTCACAACTCCATTGATACTATCTGTGCTGGATAGAAGAATGACACGTCAATGGGGAAATTCCTCTCGGACTTATGGAAATTCCAGTCATGATAATAGCAGATAAGCCAGCAGACAGAAAGGAATTGAAGTCAGAGTAACGATGAATCTATGAAGAAAGGCCTGTCAGAATATGGGATACGGTGAAGCAAACCACCCCAGAGCAAGGCAGTCAGTCAGATGAAATTCAATGGGAACATCATATAAAGGAAAAAGGATACCTGAGTTGGAAACAGTTTCCTTAAGTCAGAATATTCATACTTGTTCCCTGAGCAACCAAATCTCGAGGACGAGATTATTGTAAGGGGGGTAAGTTTGTAACACCCCGATTTTTGGCCCTTTCTTTTTCTTTTGGATTTCTTCGAATTTTTATTTGGAATTACTTTTTCCGTGGCTATGTGGTCTTAAAACCTTGGGAGATCATCTCTTCTTCCTCTCCCAAGTGGCTTGTCACTCTCAAATCTATCCCAAGGCCATGTCATTTCCATCTTAGCCCAACCCCAATATTTACTAGGAATATTCCTTTTTCTATTAAAGGAATAAACCTGTTTGCTTTAGGTTGTAAAGCAACCTATATTTCTGCCATTCCAAAAATTCCCCAAAAAAATTTATAAATTCTTTGGATCATATATTCCACAAATATGTCAAAATCTATCCTTGCCTAGTTCAAAAATAATTCAGGAATATTCATTTCCTACTCTGTCCAGTATGGCACTTTGTGAAGGGAGTGCTATTTATATTTTCTTGATTGCCCTCAAAATTTTTGGGCACTCTTTCCTATTCAAATAATTGCCACATGCCAAAATTCAGCTTCATTTTCCTAGCAAATCTTCCTCAGCAAATTCCCAAAGTTTCTGACCAGAGAGAAGCTTTGTGAAGGAAGTACTAGCTAGGCTAATCCAAATGAGTTGAAATTTTGGTAGATCATTCATATGATCAAATCATGACTCTCCACCAAATTTCATCTCCATACAACAATCTATGTGAGCACACCTTCAAATCTTGGTTTCTGGTCACAATTTTAGTTTGTGAAGCAAACTGTATTTTATATTGCTTCATAAAATCTGAAATTAATCCATGTCCTAAATATCCCTAGATCATTTGAGCATGCCAAGATTCACATCATTTTGCAAAGTCATTTTCTCCACAAAATTCCCCCAAGTTTCTGTCAAGTGTGGAGCATTGTGAAGGAAGTATCATTTATACTTATCCAAATGGGATGAAATTTTATGGTGCCTTCATATGCCCAAATCATCACCCTGTACCAATTTTCAGCCCAATCCAATCATCCATGTGAGTGCTACTTCATGATCTAGTTTTTGGACCAGTTTTTGCAGTTGTGAAGCAACTATGTTAAATCCTGGTCCAAATCTTTTCAAAATCCACAGGATCTTAGTCCTTCCTACCCTAAACCGCTGTGACATTCTGGTTAGCCCTTATCCCATCCCATTTGATCACTATTTCATGCCCAAGTTTGCTACAGCAAACTTCAGTCGATCACTCCCATCATCTCACAGTGGTTTTCTTTGATCCATCAACTCATAGAGTCCCTACTCTGGATGGACTACACGGTAGACATCTTTTGGCAGGCCATCATGTCCTCTCCTCACCGTGCCACGCGGTGACCACGCTGTTGGCAAGCGTTGGGCGTGCTCTGTTCGTCGTCTTGCCTTGGGCACTCTTCTCCCAGCCAGTTCCGCGCGTCCTAGCGTGTCCTCGAGCCTCGCAGTGGCCACACACTCGCTCCACAGCCCTCGCCCCCCCTCCTTCGCTCTCCTCGCGCCACGGCAGCCCCAGCCGCGTGAGCACAGTGGCCGCGTGGCCGACCAGAAGTCCTCCATCCCGCGTCTGCACCTCCACTAGCTCCCTCTAGTCGCCATCAACCCCCACCCCCCCACGGGCGCGCGTGCGCACGCGTACGCGGCCGCGTCAGGGCATCGACCGCGCATCCGCGGCGGCATCCGGCTCGGCATCTTCTCTCCAGCTATATAAGCCCTCCCCGAGACCCATCGAGCTCGCCAACCTCCTCTCCTCCCTCCTAGCATCCTCCCAAGCCACTCATTTGAGCTCGAGCAGCTCCCATCGCTCTCCCTTGCCGCCACGGCCGTCGCCGTCCTCGGCCCAAATTCGGGCAAGGCCGAACCCCTCCCTCCGTTTCACCACCACCAGAAGACCACCCGGAGCACGTTTAGCCCCCCCCCCCACCTCTTCATCTCGTCTCCGAAGCGACCAATGGCCTCGCCCCCAAATCTGGCCTACGCCCTCGCCGCGGGTGCTCAGGCTGCCACCGCTCCAGCCATCCTCGGTGTCCGTGCGGTGCGGGGATGGATGCGGTGCTCTCTCTGGAGCTCGCCGATGGCCGGAGCACCTCGGGAGGTGGTCGGAGTCGGCCGGACGAGCGCCGGCGCCGGTGGTCTCTCTCTGTGCTGCGGTCGGGCATCGAGTAGATGAAGAAGGAGACGGGAGAAGAGAGAGAGAGAGGAGGCGGCACCCATGTGTAAGCGACCCAGGCGCCGGTCCAGCTGGATAAGTGGGGGCGTCTTTTCGTCAAATACGTTTTCCTCTTCTGAAAGCGTACTTTGCCCTGTCTTCAGCCCAGAATACGTTTTCCCTTCTGCGAAGGCGTATTTCACAGAAGGCGCTTTCAGTTTCCAGCCGGTGCCAAAACCCTTAAATTGCGGACGTTCATTCATTAGCAGTAGAAATGAATATTTTTATTTAATTTTCTGTCTAACGAACGAACGGCCGTATCTCGGCAACCGTAACTCTGATTCAGGTGATTCTAAAGCCCACGATCTCAGTTCATCGAGCCTGTTCCGTTGGCATCATTTTCATCAGGTTGTCACACTGTGAAAATGACCGTTTTGCCCCTGCCCTCATTCAGCCCCCTTCGAGAGGGAACTGTTTCTGGCAATTATTTCCGCGAGCGTCTCGCACTTCTTGCCGGTGGTTCCTCCATCCCCAGGCCAGCCACAACAGCCACTTGCATGATGGCATTGCAGTAGCCATGGTTTCCACTTGAATATTTAAATAATTGTTTGCTCATTAATGATTTTAATGCTTAGACTATGCTTGTGAATCCATGTCTATGCTTGTAACACCCTGGTTTCGCTCCTTGTTTTTTTTCCTTCGCGGGATTTGATTCCCGTCTTTTTTTCGGTGTTATTGGATTTTCTCTTGCTCTTGGGTATATAAAGATGGTCATATAGCCTTGTCTTTCCTATCTGATCAGAGATTCTCTCTAGTCCAACCTTGCCACTCAAACTTCATTCACATGATTTTACCGTTGAAACCCTACTCTCCGAGTTACTGGAAGGGAAACCCTAATTCCTTTCGTTACAAAGGAACCCTAATTTCTTTTGATCTGTTGCCTCCCAAACTTTTCCCAGTGATCATCCTATCTCTGTAAACCCTGGATATGCAAAAATATTGCCAAGTCATTTTCAATATTTTTCATTTAAAATTAATTCCTTTTTTTGCTGTTCAAAGGAATTAAATCCAGGAAAATATCTATACATCTCCAAAGTTCATGAAAACTTGTGGAGATATTCTTTGTGATCATATTGAGCTCCCATAAAAATATTGGCCATAATTAAATAAGGGAAATTGCCTTTTCCTATTTAAAGCCAATATTGCATTTTGGGCACTTTCCAAAGGAACTACCATTTTGGTAGCCAGGAAAAATCCCAAATAAATTGTGGAGCTTCTCCTATCCATATATTCACCATTTACATCAAGAACCCAAGTTCCATAGTTCAAATTTTGAGCACATCATCCAGTTCTTGTTTCTGGATCAATGTTGAGGTTGTGAAGCAACTATATTTTATATTGCTTCAAAAGTCCTGAAATTAATCCAGGACCTCACATTCACTATATTATGTGATCATGCAAAAATTCACATCATTTTATCTAGCCAATTTATCTCAAACATTCCATCTAGTTTTTGTCCAGCAGAAAGCTTTGTGAAGGAAGTACCACTTTGGCATTTCCAAATGAGCTGAAATTTTTCCAGTACCTCCATGAATCCAAATAACTCCCTGCCACCAAAATTCAGCTCATTTTATCAAGCCAGTTGAGCACAACTTCAAAGTCAAGTTTCTGGACCAAATTTTGCATTGTGAAGGAAGTGCATGCAAAACTGGTCCAAATGGCCTCAAACTTTGCCAGCATATACACCTTCCTACCATATTTCGTTGTGACAAAGTTTCAGCCTCATAACCTTATCCATTTCTCCGCAAGAATCCGTCCAAGTTTTATGTCAGAACCTTTGTGAGCTCCAATCAGTCAACTCCTGCCTCCACTTCCATCCAAACCCTGATGGGTCAACTCACCGACCTCTGATTCACCTCGTTGACAAGGCAAGTCAGTAGGGTGGTGTGGTGGACACGCGGTACCCGTGGTGACCACGGGCGTAGCTGTTAGCAGTGGCGCTCTGCGCGCCCATCTCGTCGGACCGGCCAACTCGAGCTGCCACGGCGTGTCCTGGCATGCTGACCTGACTCCCCGTTGTCCACGCACCCCTCACCGGTCACTTCCCCCTCTGTTCTCTTCCTCGCCGCGCCGGGACAAACCCCGCCGTACCGCTACTGTACCTACGCGGTCGCCGCCGTATGCAGCCGCGCCCGAGCTCTCCCGAAGCCCAGCTGGCCTCCCCTGCTCCTTCGTGACACTACCCGACGCCGCAACCAGCCAGCCACGCCACCCGCGAGCTCCAGTACGCTGATAAGAACGCCACCGCGGCCGTGCCCATCCACTCGCGCCGGGCGGCTATAAATAGCCAGCCCGAGCCCTCTCGAGCTCACCCACTCCTTCTCCTTCCTCCCAGTAGCCACCTCGCCCATCGAATGGAGCCCCAGAGCTCTTCTCTTCCACCTACGGCCGCCATTGCCGCCGCTCCTCCTCTGTCAAATTCGGGCGCTCCTCCCTCTCGTGGCTCCGCCTAGCCGCCGTAGCCGACCCCCACCACCATCCTGACTCTCCGGCGAGCCCTATTTTCCTCGCCGACGGCCTGCCCGAGCAACCCCGAGCTTCACCCGACGCCCACTCCGCCGCGACGGAAGCCGCCCTCGCCTTGGCCCTTCCCTGCGCCTGTGGCCCAGCTGCCCGGATGCGCCTCACCGCTGTGAGCATTCCGGTGGCCGGAGCTCTGCCGGAAGTGGCCTAGGTCGCCGGAGCGCACCGGCGCCCGCTCGGCCGCCCTGTTCGTCGGGGAGAAGCAGAGGAGAAGAGAGAAGAAGGAGGAGGAGGGAGAGAAAGCAGCTCGGGCCCACCAGTCAGCTGCATAAGCTCGGCCTCGCCCCCGCCACGTCAGATAAGTGGAAACGTATTCCCTGGGAATACGCCTTCCCTTCTCAAAGGCGTAATCTGCCACAACCACGGGCGGAAATGCGCTTTCCTTTCCCGAAAGCGTATTTTCAAAAATACGCCTTCTGCTTCCAGCCGCCACCGAAACCCCTATAGTGTGAACGTTCACTGGTTAAAGGCAGGAATGAACAAGCTTTATTTGTTTTTCTGCCTAATAAGTGAACGGCCACAACTTTTTGCTCGTAACCCCGATTGAGGTAAATCCAACGCCCACGTCTTCAGTTCGTCGAGCCCGTTCTGATGACATCACTTTCACCATGATGACACTTTCTAAAAATGCCCATTTTTCCCCTGCCCTATATCCAGCCTTTCCGAGAGGGAACCCTTTCCGGCGAATTTTCCGCGAGGTGATCGCACTTCTTCCCGGAGTATTTCTCGACCCCAGGCAAGCCGACCATCTGATATATGCCCTAAAGCATTTCTCTGTGTTATTCTTGCGTGTTTAATTAATGAATATGTTTGTGCTAGAAATAATTCAACTCCTGATAGTTTGTATTATTGTTTACATTACTTGCTAGTAATCATTATAACATCACACTAGTGACTCGTATGTGATACTGTATGGAGATAGGTTTTTATGTTTCATCATGCATCATTATTGTTATTGCAATAAAAGAATGTGGCCTAATAATGACAACCTCCTCCGTCGGCTGGATCGAGTCATAGTGCCACCGAATTGAGCTCATCAGTGCAACCACACTTGCCTGGATGGGAAGGCCCTAACTTGGTCTGTTGTCTTGCCTCCTATCGGTACCACCAAAGAGGGGAGGTTATGCGCGCGTGCTACCCTGGCCCGGTAGGCGGCGATAACCTTGTGAGCCCAGTTGAGTTATATGCGCATGGGTCCTCGTTTGGGACAGTTTAGTTTGGCCACGACGGTGGCAGGTGTCACGGGGTGACACAGGGGCCACCCAGGACATGACCCTGGGAGGGTATGATTGTCGGTGGGACCGTAAGAGTGCCAGGCAATAGACAAGTTTTGTTGGAGCAGCACCGGTCCACCCGAATGGGAGCATGAGGCCAGGAACTCCATAGTGTGGGTAAAGTGCGCAACCTCTGCAGAGTGTAAATCTATTCGAATAGCCGCGTCCTCGGTCATGGGACACAGTTCGTACTAGGTCACACTATTTGGTCTGTGTCGAGTCTGGAGGAACAAACCATATGAGGTTAATAATGAACCAGAGAAAGGTATGATTTGTCGGAGTTATAGAGCAGATGCAGGGACATCGGGTGATGTCAGATATATGGGATGTTAGCCATGTGATGGCTATGAGATGAGTGGTCGAATGACCACAGGACTTGGATTGGATTTAGATCAGATTTGGTTTGGATCATGAGAATATTCGGAGTATGGATTATTTATTTGATATGATGTATCTTCGTCATACTCCAGTTACTTTGATAGTTAACATGTTAGATAATCCTGTTATGATATGATATTGCTAAATAATCCTGCTATGACATGATGATTAATGCTGCTAGATGTTTAATCTTGCTAGATAATCCTGTCATAACATGATAGTTAATATTGTTAAGATAACGAATGCATGCTTGAATGCCATGGATTGCATTGCTTGGTGTATATGTTGGTTTGGTTTGCTTGCGAGTACATTCAAAAGTACTCAGCGGCCTTCAATGTGGCCAGGTTCACCTAAGGATCCGTCTTCCACTAGCGAGGAGCCGGAGTGTTCGCGGGCTAGACGAGTAACCCAGTCAGATCCCTGTGGATTGGAGCCGCACCAAGACCCTGCTGCCTTAGATAGATCTTTTCCGCTGCCATCACCCTTGTAAAACATCATGTAAAACTTATATATCCATTAATAGAAATGCTTGTGTTCATGATACTTGTTGTAAAAGCGCATGCCAGAGTGATTTCCTGGCCTGGTGTGTGCGGCGACCGTCTGGCTACAGTGGTAATCAGGCGGGGCGCCACAACGCTTATGCCATGTTCATCTAGTAAGTGAAATGATTAATTGCTAATGTTATTGTTATCATGTTTCATTCTTGTAATCACTTCCGATGCTAGTGATAATGATATGCTCATATGAATCATGATGGTTGGATATGAAAATACTTGTGCTATTCATGATCATCGTTATGCCATGCTCATTTGCATCCCGTAGACTAAATGATTTATCATTGTTGATGTTAAATGGTTATGTTGACCATCCATGGTTACACTGATATCATGCTCATATGCATTGTTATTTCATCATGTTATTATGACTCAGCTCATCACCATTCAAGTTGAACCTGACATTAATCGAACTTGAACAAATCTGTTGGCTGAGTCATGGTGCCACCGAATGGAGCTTACCAGTGCAACCACACTTGCCTGGATGGGGAGGCCCTAATGCGGTCTATTGTCATGCCTCTTGCCGGTGCCTCCAACTTGGGAAGGTTATGTGCGCGCGCTACCCTGATCAGGTAGGCGGCCATAAGCCTTGTGTGCCCGAGTTGTGTTCTACCCGGGTGTCGCCGTTTGGGACGGTTTTGTTTTGGCCATGACGGTGGAGGCCACAAAGGTGGCGGATGTCACGAGTTGACATCGGGGCAACCCAGGACATAGCCCAAAGGGGAGTTTGTCAGAGTGGCCGGGAGAGTGTCATGCAATAGATTGGTTTTGTCGGAATATCGTTGGTCCACCCGAATGGGAGCACGAGGCCATGAGTTCCGTAGTGTGGGTACAGTGTACTAACCTCTGCAGAGTGTATAATCTATCGATAGCCGCGTCCTCGGCCATGGACACAGTTCGTAGTAGGTCACACTATGGGTCAACAGTTACATTAACCTGAATAATAACAACCCCGGTTCGATGAGAAAAGAAGTTGATTGATCTTGATGTGGTCACGAGATGACCACGATGGTATTCTTAATGATGGTTAATCCTGAGGTGATCGTGTGATTATCACGATGGTAAGAAAGATTGATACCTATGGTGGTTACGAGATAACCTCCGAGCAGAGTAAGTTGGTCCATGAGACCTTAAATGTCAACCCCCTTGCATGCTAGAGCTAGTACCATCATGTTCATATCATGAATTATATGCACCTGTCATGCTCATGTTGTTCTAGTAGTATTGTGTTCATGATTGATGATTAACCTGTAAATGCCATGCTGTTGTATGTCTTGATTGCTTTGGTTGCTGTGAGCTTGCGAGTACATTCAAAGTACTCACCTGGCGTGTCATGCCAGATTGCAGGTGATGCCATGATTGCTTGCTTGTCGAGGATTCTGAGGTTGCGCTCTAGGATGTGTCCCAGCCAGAGTCCCTGCGGAGTGGAGTTCATCACCGTCGTCGTTGTTCCGCTGCTAGAATTTATTCCGCTTCGAGGTGTTCCGCTGCTAGCATAGAACTACCTTAGCAGGCGAAGTGTCGCCGTACCCCTGTAACCTTTGTACTATCGGACCCTTGTATCCCATTTATTCGTAATAAAGAGTTGATTTGTTCTATGCCAAGCAGTGTCGTATTCCAGAAGACTTGATCTCTGGGCTGGAATACGGGGTGTTCCGGTCTCTCTGAGCCGGGGTGCCACATCTTTATATCTCAGGAGACCTTGCTAATAGCAGTACTTGGATCCTCAAATGCATGACCGAAGAAGAAAAGATCAAATGTTTGGCTGACCAGTTCTTAGTACTGTTGAATCTTCCTCTGTGTGAATTTGATGCCACTCGGGAACACAGACTGCACTACTGGGATGTTTCCAAAGGCGAACTTCATATGCTAATGAATCCCAAACTTGTTGGTGATGAATGTACCGAGGCAAATCCTAAGAATCTGGCCTATGAGAACAAAGTGTTGTTCTATGTCCTCTGCAACTCCCTAACGCCAACAAACGGGCGAGAAACCATTCATGGCATCGTGGCAAATGCTCTTCAAGCAACAACTCATGGCATTCGGTTTGACATTCTGGATCTTTTCATTCGCAACTTGGCCTATGCAGCTGATACCCCTCAGGCTTTGAAGCCATATGCACCTTGGGTCATGTTTGCTATTGAGCAGCTGACTGAGAAAAAGTTTTTCTGCCCACATGTCCCGAATGTTTTCATTCCACCAGTCCGAAACACTCTCAGGATCGTGAAGGACATCGGCAAAGGGAAGACACCTATTGATGCTACTGCCTCTGCCTCTGCTAAAGCTCTGAAGGTCAAGAAGGCAACAGTCGAAATCCCTCGTGAAGAAAATCCCTCACTATATGAGATTTGTCTTCACACTCAGCAAGCCCTGGAAAGTCACATCAAGCTCGACCGCAAAGAGAAGTTGGAAATGATGACTGAGATCAATCTTCTTCACAATTATGCTCGCCAAGCTCTTCTATATGAGAAAGAACAGAAGAAGCGCTCATGGACCCTTCTGCGCAAGCATTATTCTCGCAAACAACTATCTACCAAGGGTATCGAGAAAGATTATGATCATCTGGAGTTGTTTGAAGTTCCTCGCATCCGAAGGCTAACCCCAGTGCTTCCTCAGCGTTCAGCCTCCACCGACCTGTTGTTTGTTGAACCCGATGATGAACTTGAAGATACAGTAGGCACATTTATATTCAAGCCAGATGCACCTCGCGCTGCTACTCCCGAAGCTGATCCCGAAGCCCATGATGCGACTCCGACTCCTGCTTAAGCCTCGACCATCGCTCGCTCTGCTTTGCCGAACAGTTCGAGTTCTGGGGATTCTTCAGACGAGTAGTTCCTCGCATGCAATTCTCTTTCCTTTTTGACACTTGTTGACAAAAAGGGGGAGAAGAACATCGAGAGATAGATAAGCAGGTTATTTGCAGGGTGTTTTCATTCGCCATTTGCTTTTCAGTTGAACGATTTGGTCTCCGTCGTTGAACCTTTTGCTTTTGGTCGTGGAACTTGAACTCACCGCCTGTGGTGTTGGTATACTGCGTCGTCATGTACCATTAATAACCCCCCCTACAATGGTATTTGCTTCCAGTTATCTGTTTGCAGGTGCTATCGAATGCTTACTTCCTTGTGATAATTATCCTCGATACTTATCTATCGTGCAGGGTAAAGTGAAAGCATTTCAAGGAGGATTGGAAATCATGCTTCTCTAAAAGAGATATCTCACTCCTTGAAACTTCATGTATCTTCCACTTAGATATGCTACTATGATTATCTTTCGATATCTAGCGATGCAGGAGAAGAAAGGTTGCTTCAGAGTAAATTTACTCATGATTCAAAAGAGAATTCCTTCTATCTGAGCTGTTTTTCCTCGCATATTTCTTTCGTATCATCCTTGTTGCAGTAAAACCTTGTCTGAAGCATATCTACTCCGAGCTAAATACTTGTGATTCCCTTGCTCTGATTTTCTTCGAATATCTAACTTGCAGGGAACCTACGTCTCGTGTGGATTCAAACTGTGTTCTGAGAAAATCTTCATGGCTTATCCATTGCCACAACTCACTATCTAACAAATCTCTTTCAAAGGTTGCGTGTGGCAGAAAATACATCAGACACCGTCGAGTGCATTGGATGAAACTACGAATGAGATCATCTGTCAATGTCACTCATACGAAGATTCACCTCGCTACCCTCCGTTTTATCTCCTATGCTTACTCTGAGTCAGAATGATGCATACCTTCAGGGGGAGCATGCTCTATCTTCGTAATTATCTCTCGTCTTTCATTATCCTTCGCATTCCATTTTCATTCTATAATCTATCTTTTGATGTGTTCTGTTTTGTCAACAATCGTCCAAAAAGGGGGAGATTGTTGGTGCAATATTTGCCCTCTTGTGTTTTGGAGATTGTTGACAGAAACAGGCATGGACTAATTTGTTTGCTAGTGCATACAGAGAGAAATAGTCCATGCAGTTCCGAAGAGAATGTTGTCTCCGGTGTCAAGTTCGAGGAACTTCACCGAAGAATATCTGCGCAGCCGAGAAGAATGAGCTACATCCATTGGAGTCATGTAGACAAGAAGATTGATGTGAAGGAGTTAACCCCTCGAAATTTATTGTTGATGCAAAGCAATTGGTTTGGTCCGAAGAAAATTGACTGCAGCAATGGAAGTCGAAGACGAAGTGAAGACGTAGCATTCATCTTGTTGTTCTTCTTTCATTTCATTTGAGTCATAGGACCTCCGTGCTATTAAGAGGGGTGTAGCGTTCGAAGCTTTGATTCTCTGATGCTAAACCCAAATCCTATGAAAGTTGCGAGAGAAATCTCTTTGTGGTCCGAGCAAATACTTGCCAGCAAGAGACTGTGATCTTCTTCGCTGCGAGAGATTTGTCTCTGACCGAGGAGTTAGCATTGCTTGTTCCTCAAGTAATGTTACCGTTGCTCTTAAAATCCGACCGTTGTGAACGTGTCGGTTGGCCATTGGCTGGACCGCATGTCCAAAATGGTCATTTCCCATCAGGGAAGGCTGCGGCTATAAATAGCCACCCCGCACCGGCGTTGTCCGGTGGCTGCTCCATGTGATTCTAAGAAGATTATTGAGCAACCCCCTCTCCTGAGTGATTTGAGTTTAAAATCCACCGAGAGAAAACCCCAGAGTTGAAAAATTAGATAGTGGTTCAGCATCGCTCAAATCTAAGTCCAGTACGCTCCGCCTATTACTCTTGAGAGCTGCGCACTCTCTAGACGGAAGGTGTCGGCTCGAGTGTCGAAGAGTAATTGTCTTCACCGAGCAAGATCTTCAGCAACCAAGAGTCATTGTGGTTAGCAAAGAAGTCTGTCGAAGGTTTGGAGATCGCCGACAAGTATCTACCACGAGTGAAATCAACTGGAGTCTGATCAGCTCCGAGTTGAAGGAGAATAGGGTGAAGAGAGTTTATCTTCTGTGTTAAATCACAACCCCTCCAACCAGACGTTGTCCTTTGGCAGAAGGGCAAACTGGTCTACCAAATTCATCTGTCGCCATCGAGCATCACTGGTTCATTCTACATTACTGCATTTCTTCAGCAGTTTACATTCGTGCTCTGTGTCGATAGCTTTATCTGATCAATCATAGTTCATTACTTATCTTTAGCATTCTCATCATTCATTTCTGTTGTCGCAGTCTAACTTGTTTCTTTTCGCACTTCTGCATGTCAGCGTGATTTCATTCAGTGCCGTATCCATTCACCTTGACACTATCTCCCGTGCATTTCCATCGCAGTTCATATCTTGTTTTCCCTCGTACTACTGCATCTGTTCATATATTGCATTACCATCATATATGTCAAACTTGTGATATTCTATGATCGAACAATTAGTGCTTCCTACATCGATAGATATGTTCCTCAATAGCGTGCTTGATTAAGTGCTTTTCTACCGAACCTTATTTCCGCTGCTGTGTTTGGCATCAGTTCAAAACATTCGCGAGAATTTTTGAATCTCCCATTCACACCCCTCTGGTCGATATACTCTCGGTCCTAACAGTGGACTCCCCTGAGGGTTTCTGATTTTTTGGGAATTTATAGTAGAGGAATTAGGTCAAATGGAGCTCTGTGGGCCCCACGAGGTACCAGGGCGCGCCTGCCCCCCCCCCCCCCAGGCGCGCCCTGGTGCCTCGTGGGCACTCCCTGGGGCTTCTGGCCTCCTCCCGAAGCTTCTAGTGTTGTATATGTCCAGAAAAAAATCTCCAAAAAGTTTCGTGGCATTTGGACTTCGTTTGGTATTGATATTCTGTAAAACAAAAACAGGGCAGAAAACAGCAACTGGCACTGGGCACTAAGTTAATAGGTTAGTCTCTAAAAATGATATATAATTTCTGTAAATGCATATAAAAACATCCAAGATTGATAATATAACAGCATGGAACAATCAAAAATTATAGATACGTTGGAGACGTATCAAGGGCTAATAAACTTTCGCAATAAGTATGTGAGTTCTTTATGACTAATGTGAGTCCATGGATTATACGCACTCTCACCTTTCCGCAATTTGCTAGCCTCTTCGGTACCGTGCATTGCCCTTTCTCACATTGAGAGTTGGTGCAAACTTCGCCGGTGCATCCAAACCCCGTGATATGATACGCTCTATCACACATAAGCCTCCTTATATCTTCCTCAAAACAGCCACCATACCTACCTATCATGGCATTTCCATAGCCATTCCGAGATATATTGCCATGCAACTTCCACCGTTCTGTTTTTATGACACACATCATCATTGTCATATTGCTTTGCATGATCATATAGCTGACATAGTATTTGTGGCTCAGCCACCGTTAATCATTTTATACATGTTACGCCAGTATCATTGCACATCCTGGTACACCGCCAGAGGCATTCATATAGAGTCATATTTTTGTTCTAGTTTCGAGTTGTAATTTTCTTTTTGAGTTGTAAGTAAATAGAAGTATGATGATCATCATTATTAGAGCATTCCCCCAGTGAGGAAATAAAAAAAGGCCAAAAAGAGCCCACGAAAAAAGAAAAAAAGAAAGAAAAAAAATGAAATGAGAGAAAAAGATATAAGGGGTAGTGTTACTATCCTTTTCCATACTTGTGCTTCAAAGTAGCACCATGTTTTTCATATAGAGAGTCTCATATTTTGTCACTTTCATATACTAGTGGGAATTTTTCATTATAGAACTTGGCTTGTATATTCCGATGATGGGCTTCCACAAATGCCCGAGGTCTTCATGAGCAAGCAAGTTGGATGCACACCTACTTAGTTTTCATGTTGAGCTTTCATACACTTATAGCTCTTAGTGCATTCGTTGCATGGCAATCCCTACTCCTCGCATTGACATCAATTGATGGGCATCTCCATAGCCCGTTGATTAGCCGCGTCGATGTGAGAATATCTTCTTCTTTTTGACTTCCCCTTATTAATCTCTACCACCACACTCTATTTCAAAATACCCATAAGTGCTATATCCATGGCTTGCGCTCATGTATTGCGTGGGGGTTGAAAAAGCTGAAGCGCGTTAAAAAAATATGAACCAATTGCTCGGCTTGTCATCGGGGTAGTGCATGATAAATATTTTGTGTTAAGAAGATGGAGCATGACAGGATTATATGATTTTGTAGGGATAACTTTCTTTAGCATTTTTCTTTTGAAAGGCATGATTGTTTGTTAGTATGCCTGAGTATTGATGTCTTTATATCGAATTATAGAATATTGCTTTCAATCATTCAGATCTTATTATTCATACCGTAAGAGAGATTACATGATGAAACATGTTAGGTATCATTCCACATCAAAAATTCTGTTTTTATCATTTACCTACTCGTGGACGAGCAGGAATTAAGCTTGGGATGCTTGATACGTCTCCAACGTATCTATAATTTTTTATTGTTCCATGCTATTATATTATCAATCTTGGATGTTTTTATATGCAATTATATATCATTTTTTGGGACTAACCTATTAACCTAGTGCCCAGTGCCAGTTGTTGTTTTCTGCTTGTTTTTGGTTTTTCAGGAAATCAGTACCAAACGAAGTCCAAATGCCACGAAACTTTTTGACGATTTTTTTTCTAGACAAAAGAGACCCTGGAAGCTTCGGGAGGAAGCCAGAAGCCTCACGAGGAGGCCACAAGACAACAGGGCGCGGCCCTAGGGGGCGCACCCTGATGCCTTGTGGGCCCCTCATGGCTCCTTTTGACCTAATTCCACTTCTATAAATTCTCAAATATTCGGAAACCAACAGAGAGCCACCCCGAATAACTTTTACGCCGCCGCAAGCCTCTGTTCTTCCGCGATCCCATCTGGAGGCCTTTTCCGGTACTCTGCCGGAGGGGGAATCGATCACGGAGGGCGTCTACATCAACCTTGCTGCCCTTCCGATGATGTGTGAGTAGTTTACCACAGACCTACAGGTCCATAGCTAGTAGCTAGATGGCTTCTTCTCTCTCTCTCTTTGATCTTCTATACCATGTTCTCCTCGCTGTTCTTGGAGTTCTATCCGATGTAATCTTCTTTTGCGGTGTGTTTGTTGGGATCCGATGAATTGTGAGTTTATCATCAGATTATTCATGAGAAATATTTGAGTCTTCTCTGAACTCTTTTATGCATGATTGTTATAGCTTTGTGTTTCTCTCCGATCTATCAATTTGGTTTGGCCAACTAGATTGGTTTATCTTGCAATGGGAGAGGTGCTTTGTGATGGGTTCAATCTTGCGATGCTCAATCCCAGTGACAGAAGGGGACATGGTACGTATTTGTATTGTTACCATTAAGGATAAAAAGATTGGGTTTAATCATATTGCTTGAGTTTACTTTGTCTACATCATGTCATCTTGCTTAAGGCGTTACTATGTTTTATACTTAATACCCTAGATGCATGCTAGATAGCGGTCAATGAGTGGAGTAATAGTAGTAGATGCAAGCAGGAGTTGGTCTACTTGTCTTGGACGTGATGCCTATATACATGATCATTGCCATGAATCCGTCATAATTATTTGCTTTTCTATCAATTGCCCAACAATAATTTGTTTACCCACCGTATGTTCTGCGCTCGAGAGAGAAGCCTCTAGTGAAAACTATGGCCCCCGGGTCTATCTTTATCATATATTAAAATCCAAAAATACCTTGCTGCAATTTATTTACTTTACTTTTATTTTGCAATTTATATTTCTATCTATCACTATCAGAATTAATCCTTGCAAATAATCGCTAGGAGGATTGACAACCCTCTTATTTGCGTTGGGTGCAAGTGTTTGCTTTTGTGTGTGTAGGTGCTGCTAAAGGGATTTTGCGTGGTTCTCCTACTGGATTGATAACCTTGGTTCTTAACTGAGTGAAATACTTATCTCTACTATACTGCATTATCCTCTCCTCTTCGGGGAAATACCAACGCAGTCAACAAGTAGCAGGTCACCGTCGCGTGCCCACTCTACTCCGATAACGCCGCCGGCCCCTAGATCTCCTTCAACGCCGTCGCCGGCATGCCCACTCTACTCCAACACCACCGCCACTGCCGAACCGTCTCCCACCGAGGTACGTATATATTACGGCTGACCCATTTCTTCCAAGTAACATGAACACCATTATTTAGCAACGCAAGGTGTTCGATGAAATGTCTACACCTGTCAATATTATATTTCTATGACCACGAAAGACACGGTTTATTTGCAGGACTTAATATGAGTGCCAACGTTCTGACGAAACATTGATTAATTTTCATTTCGTCAAATTTCTAGCACTCAATATGCCCTACTTTTAGCAAAGGTCATGCCAAAATTTTGAATCGTTAATTTTTTTTATGTTCGATAATAACTCTTTGTCAATTTTGCAGTTCGACGAATGGATCCCGACGCTGGAGCATCATCTCAAGAGGAACTCAACTACAACAACCCTGACGTTGAGATGGGTGCCCCTGACGTCGAGACGGGCGACGACCAACATGAAGAACCACCCACGGGGCGAGGAGACACGAGCCACACCGATGGGACTTCATCCAGCACTGCCGCCAGCAACAAGAGCAGCCGTAAGGCTAGGGAACCGAACAAGCTTCATGAAGGTATCATTCCAATAACCGAAGTTGGCCCAAAAGGAGAGCCCGTCGCCCCAGATGCTGCGGCAAAAGCATATAGCAAAATGCTAGGTTGCATCTTGAGAAATAATGTCCTGATTGGTTGCAAGGATTTCGGTGGAGTAAAGAAGAAGCTACTCGAAGCGTTACACCGGAGTTATGCATTTCCGTCTAACTCTAAAAAAAGGTCGAAGATTACGCCCTCTCGAAATGGCCGATGATATTTAGGGACTGGAAGAGTAGTGCCCGTTGCAATCTCCTGGGTAAGGACTTCAAGACTGTTAAGTGGCTCAATCCCAATATGGATCTCAATGAATGGTCGAAGTTTCGTGAATCATTAGAAAGCGAGTCAAGCAAGGAGGTCAGCAATCATTTCCGTAATTTACGGAAACAGGTGCCAGGTGACCACCGTCTGGGCCCTGGTGGTTACAAAGCTGCAATACCCAAGTGGGAGAAGGAGGCCGCGGACTTTGAAGCCGCGGGTAAATCACCCCCATTCTCGGAACATCGAGATCATCCGCGTGACTTCCGTTTCCTCAGGGCCCGTGCAGTCCGAGACACAGATACTAACGAGTTGGTCCTCCCGATGCCGCAACTTCGCTCGACGGAGGAGAGCCTGGTAACGTCACTGAAGAATAATAATTTAGTACCTACTACAATTATTACCATACTAATCGTTTACTGCAACTTATGTATTTTTTGTAGAGAAAAATGAAGGAGGAATTTGGACCCGGTCCTGAAGAATCTCCGTACGGCTATAGGTATGACGACCATCTTACACGGGCTGTGAACGAGGGCTTTGGGGTTGACAAGAAGCCTAAGACTGGCCGTGTGTTGGGCACGGGTAGGATGTTGTGGGACCAGGCCTATCCCCAGACCAAAGAGTTAAAAAAATACAGAAGGAAAAACAAGGTTGATGACAAGATCGACACCAAAGTAGATGCGAAAGTAGCTGCAGCAATTCAAAAAAAGTTAGCTGAAATATTTCCACAAGGCACGCCGAGTCCTACCCAGCATCATCTATATAGTAGCACCCAACATCCACGAGCATCGTAGGATGTTTCATGCTGGCTGCTAGCCAAAGAAAACGGCGTTCTGATGAAGGTTGCCAAGGGGCAAATAATTTCGTTTACAGATGGTACTAGAATGATGCACGGGGTTGTCCTGCCACTGGACATGACGAGGGTGCTCGTGTAGAACGTAATGCTGGGCTTTGAATTATGTTCGTTGCCTCACCCCCTGCAGAAGGCATCACTACGTTAGGACAAGTGGCCACTCAGTGATATAGAGGAGATTAGTCCACACGGATTCTCTGGTTCTGACGGCGATCCTGCCTTCGCGAACCTTGCCCCCCTTTTCAACATTGACGGCACCGGAGACATAGCCAAGGATATTCCGCAATCAGCGAAGAAGGATCTACGTGCGGATTGCGGGCCATCCGCAGACAAGCCACCTGTGCCAATTGTCTTCCCCGAAGGACATAAATGGAATCAGTATAAGCCCGGCGAACCGTCGCTATCTGACTCTACGTTGATGACCCTCTCAACCGATCTTAATGTTCTACACGACGACGTGCTACGTAGATCAAAAGAAGGTCAACAAGGTTACAAGGACAAGGTTGTACAAGGTTATAATTTTGTCGTTCAGTTTCCGACCGATATAATTGATCTGCCATTTAATGAGGTGATCCATGGAAATATCTTCTATGTGAGTGCACTCTCCCCAGAGTTAATGAGGCTTTGGGCATTTCATCGAGCTTCAGATCCCCTACTCGGGCATAGTAAAGTGTCTTTACCTGATCCTTTTACATGCACTACCGCAACCTGGAATCCAAAATTAGCCAGGAGCTCATCTCAGACTACCTGTTCCCATGCATGATTACGACTCATCCGCAAAAGGACACCTTTCTGGTGCCATACTGCGACAAGTAAGTTGTTAATGTTCACCCATTTATTATGAAACATATATAGTTGACCTTTTAGTTTGATCTCATCCATGCTAATCTCTTCGTTTTATTGCGCAGCGACCGACATTGGATCGTAATCGCACTATTGCCGACGCATGGCTTGGCATATTTCTTCGATTCGAAGAGAGGCCCTCAGAAGCAATGGACAAAATTGAAGGAGGTTCTAAATGATGCTCTATGCAAGTGTAAGAACTTCAACAACAAGGTAACACAGTATTCAGAATTCAAGTTCATCACTAGCGCTTATTGCTATCAAGAACAAATGTCAAAACCTCCCATATGTCTGGCTACTTTGCCATGGCCGTCATGAATGACTTTTTGAAGAAAATTAAATATTTGCAAAATCATAGCCAGATCATCAAGTGGTCTGAGGAGATGGAGAAGGACATTGACATAGGGGATTTATTAAGTGAGCCTGAGCGCGTCCAAAAGGTGTTGGCCAGAATCATCAACAAGGAGGTTATAAATGAGGATGGGAAGTTCCACTTCTCGCCAGAGTCAGATGAAGAACGACTTCACCGAGTCGAAGACAAATTTCGGTCATCGCTTGCTAGCAAGTAGGTTCGAGACAATTTTTCAAAATAGCTTCATAAACTATTGATTATGTGTTGAGACGCGCATGTTCACTTTTTATACTCAACTCCTTTGCTTCACTATTACTCTCATTTATTGTGGCGGCGTTGTAATAATTAATGTACTGCATGATTGTTTGAATGCTGAGACAACATTCTATATTTGTATTGCAATGTGATGATTAAGTGCGAAATACTGTAACCACGTCATTAAAATGCTGCCACGGCAGCAAAAAACGTTGTCGTGGCAGCAATTCTTCTATAGGCGTAGACCACTACCAGTGGCTGGCGGAGTATTAGTTGTGGCGGGTACTACTTACAGCCCGCCACAGATTCCACTAACAACAGTGGCGGGCAGAGCGAACTGTTGTGGCGGGCAGTATATACCGCCCGCCACTAAAATATGCACACCAGTGGCAGGGGCCCGCCCGCCACTGATGCCGTATTAGCAGTGGCGGGAGGTCGGTGGCGGGTGGCCCTGGGCGCCTGGCCCGCCACTTCTGGCCTTTTTGCGCCCGCCATTTCTAGGCATTCCTGCAGTAGTGCGAGTACTAGCTTCATGACTGATATAAATGATCATAGGGCTGTGTTAGGATAATAGTTTGGAATAGTTTCAAGCATGAACACAATTGTGGATTCTATTGCGAAAATTCGTATGTGTTCAAGCTTCAGAAGAAGAAGTCTGAATCAAGAAGTGTCTTGATATATTTGGAGTGATCCTAAGTTCAATGAAACCAATGACACTGTATTGTAAATAGTGGTGCCATTGCTGCTCAATGCAAAAGAGGTACAGATCCCATGTGAAGACCAGACACAACAAGCACAAACATCACATGAATTTGAATGTGTGAGACCCGATGACGAAGACTCTACCACGAGCTATGCATGAGCAACATCGGATAGCCATAAGTGTTAAATAGACTATGTAACTAGATTATTGACTCTAGTGCAAGTGGGAGACTGTTCGAAATATGCCCTAGAGGCAATAATATTGTATTATTATATTTCCGTATTCATAATTAAGAGTTTATATTCTACGCTATAACTGCTATGATCCTAGAATATGCGATTTAGTGGAAAACTCATATGCACGTGTGGAATGATAAACGATAATATCAGATTCCTAGTCTTGCCTCTAAGACTGGTTCAAGTGTTGTTGTGATCATGTTTTCTGGATCTTAGGACATCGTTAAGTGTAACAATAGTCCTAAAACAACATTGAGAGTATTACGTTAGAAGAACGATCATATTGGATCGACCCAAACTTGTTTGTTATACTTTGAGGTAATATCGTGTGAAATCAATTGTTATAACACGGAGTGTTAACATGTGTTTTAGTTCCTTGGACCATGAGAGTATCGTAGTCATTTCTTACTGTACGATGAGCTTTAGGGTTGTTCAAATATCATCTGTAACACAGTGATCATAACGACAACTTACAGGTTCATCAGAAAGTTTGTCAAGGGATTAGATAGCTCGAGAATGGAATTTGCTCCTCCGACGATGGAGAGATGTTCTTAGGGACCTCTCTGTGTGACGATATCCATCATCGTCTGGCCAGACACAGGTGACCATGCCACAAGGATGTCGTAACATGTCAACGAGAAAGAAGAACAAAACCGGTAAGGAGGAGAACGGTATAATGAGCATGTGTATGACTCGAGAGGATAGCGATACATCTCACCTCAAGTTTTGTGAAGTATCACGAAGCAAAGGGAACATCACATGATAACCAAAGGTTCACTCGAATGTCATTCATGTACTCAAAAGAATCGATATGGACGTCTTCATCTTCCGCTATCGGTCATTGAACAAAGGGATTTTGTTCATGTCTATGTTTTACCGAACCTACAGGGTCACAAGCATAAGGTAATCACGATCTGCTGAGTGTTAGTAGGACGGTAATAATGAGAATATATTCGTGAAAATATTCAGAATAGTTTCGAGAGGAACCGGAAGCGTTCCAGGGTCACCGGAAGGGTTTCAGAGTTTATCGGGCAATGCCAGGTATTACCCATAAATAATATATAGGTGGAAAATGTTTACAGAGATGTTAAATTAATAATAAAATTCTCAACGCGCCTTAAAAGGCCAAGAGGTGGAAGGAGAATTGGGCCACAGGGGCCCAATAGGGCCAGGCGCCCCCCTTTCCTCCTAGGGAGGCCGAATTGGAGTGGGGGAGGACTCCTCCTACCCTCCTAGGCTGGCGCAATGGGGGAGTCCTTCCCCCCTTGTGTGGCGCCCCTCCCTCTCCATTCAACCTATATATACTAGAGGATTTGGGCACTTATGTATACACAGCTTTTGGGAGCCTCCTCTAGTTCTCTAGTTCTAGTTCTAGTTGGTTCTTCTTGATCAATTAGAGCTAGACCTAGATCCTCTAATCCTCATAATTAGAAGCCCAATGTGGTTCTAATATCCTCCCTTTAATTCTCTGGCGACGATTAGCTCTGCACGGCGAAGCGCTGCCGGATCATGAAGACTGTACGCTTGCAACTCGTAGAGAGTCCGTGCTTTCGGTCTTCCGTTCGAGGGACTGTTCGTGGGTGGTTCGCGAGATCATTCATCTATGGTTCGAGGGACTCCAAGTATGATCTACACCGACTCGTCTTCTCTCATGGTCTAAGGAACTAAAACACACGTTAACACTCCGTTACAGACGATGTTTGAGCAACCCCAAAGCTCATAGTATGGTAAGAAGTGGCTATGATACTCTCATGGTCTAAGGAACTAAAACACACGTTAACACTCCATGTTATAACAATTGACGTCAGACGATATTATCCCAAAGTATAACAAACAAGTTTGGGTCGATTCAATATGATCGTTCTTCTAACGTCATACTCTCAATGTTGTTTTGAGACTATTGTTACACTAACGATATCCTAACATCCAGAAAACGTGAGCATAAACAACACTTGAGCTAGTCTTAGAGGCGAGACTAGGAATCTTATTTTTCCGTTTATCATTCTACATGTGCATATGAGTTTTCCTCTTAATCGCATATTCCGGGATCATAGCAGTTATAGCATAGAATATAAACTCTTAATTATGAACATGGAAATTTAATAATACAATATTATTGCCTCTAGGGCATATCTCCAACAGTTTCCCACTTGCACTATAGTCAATAATCTAGTTAGCATAGTTCCTTTAACACTAATGGCAATTCAGTGTTTGTCCATGCTTTGCTTGTGGTATAGCCTATCAGATCTTGACAACTTCGGATCCATGTGTATCATTTGCATTTCTATGCATCTATCATGCATTCACAAGAATTCATAATTTGTGTGAAACTGGCTTTGTATGTATTGAATCACTGGCAGGACCTTTGATCCCTTAGACTCGGCTATGGAACCACTATTGAGAACAGTGTTCCATTGGCACAATCATCTAGAAACCATACCAAGCTCATAAATGAACTTTTGATTCATCAGCCTATATTGTCGCTTGTAAAGCGACAATATACTCAGCCTTTCTGTTATAGAATTCACCATAGTAACTTTCTTGGACCAATTCCAACTTACTATGCCACCATAAATTATTTAATAGAAAAAAAAATCGCTTGGAGCACTGATGAAGTTTTTGTCGATGTACTACTTACAACGAGCATGTATTGATGTAACTCCTTACAACAATTTATTCATTTTCCTCCGTATGCGAGAAACATGTCGTTAGTACTTAATGATATTCTCACTGTTGTCCTATGATCAATAATTTGACCATTCTCACAATTTACTTGGAGTACTGGACATATCTGGTTGTTTACATACCATGGAACATATTTAACACAAGTGTGATTGAAATCATGTATTTCGCTCATCAGTATTTCAGGATACCAATTCTTGCTAAAAACTCCTTCCATGTGACTTCGACAAGAAACTCTTCTTGCGTATTATCATACTAAACTGCTTTAGATCTTGTCAATATGTATTTTGGCTAAGCCTGATTAGACACTACTATCTCCATAGATTATTATGCCTAATACCAAGGCTATATTGCCTAAGTACTTTAATAAAACTAGTTTCAATAAAGTCTTAATTCATGTCAATAGATTTATATAATTTCCAATCAACAATGTGTCATGCACACACAATGTTTAGAAATATTATCATGCTCCCACTTACTTTCATGTAAATACAAGTATCTTTGCTTTCCTCGATGAAATCAAATTATTGGTCCATTTCATCGGAACAAAGATTCCAACTCCATTATGCTTGCTTCAGTCCATTATAGGATCTCTTGAAGTTTGCACACTTACTAGCATCCTTTGGATTGACAAAATTATTTTGGATCGTATCACATATATAACCTTGGTTCTATTTCCATCTCATGGAACTCATTTTGACATCCATCTATTTATATCTCATAATTGAAATATTAGTAATTGCTAGTATAACCCGAACTAACTTTAAGCATTGCTATGATGGTGCAATCTCGTCATAGTCAACTCCTTGATCTTTGCCATAAACTATTTGTAACAAGTGAAGTATTATGAAACATTTTAATCTTTGTTAGTTTATAGATCCATTACTATTCTTTAGACTCTTAAGTCTTCCAGAGGGTTCATCAAGTTCTAAACTTGAATTATGTGTATAGATAATATCTTGGATCATGTTGGCATATAGCCAATTTCCAGAGTTAGGGCCCTCAACGCTTCTTTGTGTATTACAGGTTCATTGTTTGTTCAACAATATCTTGTCTTCACACCATGAAGGTTTGCACAAGTTTACTCAACCTATACAGTTCAGTTGCAAGTTCGACCGAAGTCTCTATATCTCATGTAGAGGCTTTTGTATCAGTCGTAGCAGGAAATCCTGGAACTATTTCCAGTGTTTCTATTCTTTGACCTAATGACGAAGAATCTATAATATCGTCGAGTTACACTGTCCTCCCACTCACTCTTTTGCAGAAAATGTTTTCTTTAAAATTTAGCGCACTCTCTGGCAAAACACTTAATTTTCCTTGGCGTAGTGATAGAGGAATACCCAACTATTTTTGATAACAAACAAAGTAGCACTTATCTGATTTGATGGCGCTCCTTTTTTCAGTGTAAAAGCCATAGTCTCAAAGGCATTACATTAAAAAGTGTTTGGCAAATTGATTAATATCATCTTTGATCTCACCATGTCATACATAGTTTGATTACATCTACTCCAGACATTCTACTCTTAGTAATGTTCTGGGAAGTTCAAGCTATAAAATTCCTTTCATAGCTCATCAGACATTCGCTAAACTTGTAACTCAAATATTTCTTTCTACAATCCAATTGTAGAAACACAATTTTTGATACAATAAGTTCTACTTCATTTTGAAAACATTTTGAAACATTTCAAAGGATCCAGATTTCTGTCTCAGTAAGTAAATATCTACTTGAGTCATCCTTGAAGATAGATAAATCCATTGCTTGCAACAACACTTATTGGACTACACACATCAATATGCATATTTCCAATTATTTTGTTGCTCATTTCTTTATGGCCTCTGAATGGTATATTAGTTTACTTCACTATTTGAACGAAAGTTGCAAGTGTCAGACGATTCATAATCAGATGACTTCAAAATCCATCACTGTGGAATTTCTCCATGTTGGTTTCTCCAATGTGACTAAATGCAATGCTACAAATATGTGGTATTATTTTAGTTTTGCGACATTTAGCGTCAGTCTTATGGATGTTCAATTTTACCATCAATATTCATAACATACATCCTATTCATAATAGGAGTATGGCCTTTTTGTTCGTAACATCAAACAACTATTGTTCTCTTATGAACAACCTCCTTGAAATTTCTATGCAATGGGCTAGAGTGTACAAAACTCTAAAATGAATTATGACAATAAATACAGAGGTAATATGTTGACGAAAAGTATCATAACTTTTATAAAGTTTTCAACACATATTTTGACCTCGTTCTTTGTTGGTCATTCAAGTCGTTGTAATTTCTTGCAACAATTCGCATCAACATGCGATCGAGTCAATATCCTTGTGATCAACTTTTAACCACAATCTCGAAGAACTAGTGATCAAAAATTTAATCATAATTCCCAAGAATTACACTTACTTGACCAAACTTCTCTACATCTTATAACTTGTATGACATTCATACCTGAGCTGGACATTCCAGTCTTCTTTCTTTCTGCATTTTACATCTTATAGTGTTACTACAATATTTCTCCCTCTCACAGAAGAAACATACAACTTTAAGAGTGGCGTGCGCCCCGAACTTCCCTAGGCATATAAGTCTCATTACATCCTTCGGTTTTGTTCTTTCTCTTTAAGTTTTTACCATCAACTCATGATTGGTGTTCTTCCGGATCATACGCATTTCAGTCTTAAACATAGTTGAACGCTTCACTAGAACTTACAAACAAAACACTTCTTTAGATATCACATATCTTTTAGCATTTGCTTGTTTCTGAAAACAATTTTCAGTTCCAAGAATATCACATAAATATCCCAAGCATTTTGAAGTTCGGGCTTCTTGGAAGTAAGCAGACTATAATGTAATTCTGGCCTTTTGGATCGAAGGACGTGAGTCTCGTCACCCATAGCATCAGCGGGAGAATATTGTCACCATGCAACAGAAACAATCTTTCTCGGCACTCTAGAGGACGATCCTCTCATTAGGTTTACCAATTGTAATTCAACAAGATAAAACGGCTAATCAATTTCAACAGAAAAGGTGGAACCGTGAGCCATTATTCTACAACTCTAATGCAAACTACACTTAGACATTGTTCATAATTAATTTGCACTAGTGATTAAACTAAATTAATATAAAGTGCACTCCCACTCAAATCAATATCTCTCATAATTGAAAGTGAGTGATTCAAGATCCTAATATTATTCTCAGCCATTGATGTGGACATCACTGATTACGAGAATTTTGACCGGTAGGCAAACTTTTGCCAATCATATCTCCATATGACTCTTGTTCATCTTTCGATGCTTCGTGCTCCGAGCTCAGAATGATTTTGCCAGAACTTCAAGACAACCAAGTGTTATCTGCTTACATGGTCTGACCATCCACTCGTCTTACACCTCACAATCTATTTGTACTCATGTGGACATGACGCACTCCGGAAGGCTATGTTTTATAGACGGTTGCAACACTGGGAAGAGCACCCTTTAACTTGATATTTACTGTGAGAGATCACCCTGATAATTGACTACTGCACAATCAAAGAGTGCAAACAAAAAAGGGATAAACATCTCAGGAAATTCATAAAAGCATGATATGGTATAGACCTAGGCGCCGGGAACGTCTCCATGGTCCTCCGTGGTCTTCATGAAAATTTCTCTGAAAACGCTACCGTGGCGACAATTTTGAAAACTACCATCGTGGCAACAATTTTGTTCTCCTATGCCTGGTGAAGCTCCGGGGTCCTCCGTGGAACGTCCGTCAAATAAATAACAAGATTGACACGCAGGTCATTAAAAAAGATAATCCCTTGGCTCCAGCCATCATGTCGTACTATGACGTGCAGGCCACTTAACATTACAACTTATAACCTTCTCATACATAAACTCATTATCATGACGAAGGCTATACCACATCACATGCAACCTGCAAAACCAAGTTAGACATCCTCTAATCGGTTTGGCAAATTTTAATTTTGTAGCTTCTAGGTTTTCCGGATAACAATAGCTACCTGCGTCCGCCATCAAGGCGGTAATTCTTGTTGCTAGAATAACTTTCGGGGTGTGTGAGGGAAGAGATTTAATTAAAAAAATATCTAGCCCCACTCTAAACTTCGTCATTACGCATTACCCCCTAGAAGATCGTTCATCTTCATCGCCCTCTCGTGTTTACGACAGTTCACTATTCTTGACTACGATGAAGCCCAAATAACTGTTAGCAGATCGTCGACAGCCAAAGCCGATCAATTGTCAGATCTTTGTGCAAAGCTACATCATGCTGTCAATGAACTGAACCGAAGCAACACTCGAGGGAAGCATAGCAAGAACATTAAACCCTCACAGCCACATGTGATCTAGATCGAAACATGCATCTACTCATAGAACCGCTCATTGTGCCACTATTGGGAAACGTAGTAGAAAACAAAAAAATCGCCCTACGATCACTCAGGAACACTATGAAGATGTGTTAACGGTTTGGATTGGATCATTACCGACCCCGAGTTGCAGCGGAAGAAGACGAGTCGGTGTAGATCGCACTTGAAGTCCCTCGAACCATAGATGAATGATCCCGCGAACCGCCCACGGACAGTCCCTCCAACGAAAGACCGAAAGCACGGCCTCTCTATGAGTTGCAAGCGTACGGTCTTCACGATCCGGCAGCGCTTCGCCATCCAGAGCTAATCATCGCCGAAGAATTAGAGGAAGGAGATTAAAACCACACTGGGCTTCTAATTATGAGGATTAGAGGATCTAGGTCTAGCTCTAATTGATCAACTAGGACCAACTAGAACTAGAACTAGAGAACTAGAGGAGGCTCCCAAAACTTGTGTGTTCAAAAGTGCTCAATACCTGTATATAGGTTGGAGGAGGAGGAGGGTGCGCCACAAGGGGGGAAGGAAACCTCCCCCCTTTGGCCGGCCAAGGAGGGGGTTTCCCACTCCAATACGGCCTCCCATTGGCCTCCAAAAAAGCTAAGGGGTGGCACCTCCCCTATTGGGCCCTTGTGGCTCAATTATCCTTCCACCACTTGGCCTTTTAAGGCCCGTTGATATATAATTAAATATAAAAGCCTCATAATAATTATTAGAGCCTTTTATTATTAATTTAAAATCTCCTAAAACATTTTTCACCTATATATTATTTATCAGTAATATCCGGTATTGCCCGATAAACTCCGAAACCCTTCCGGTGACCCCGGAACGCTTCCGGTTCCTCTCGAAACTATTCTGAATATTAATGAAACTATTTCACAAATATATTCTAATTATTCATGTCCTACTAACACTTATCATATCGTGATTACCTTAAGCTTGTGACCCTGTAGGTTCGGTAAAACATAGACATGAACAAAACCCCTTTCGTTCAATGACTGATAGCGGAACCGTGGACGCCCATATCGATCCCTATGAATACACGAATGACATTCGAGTGAACCTTTGGTTGTCATGTGCTATTCCCTTTGCTTCGAGATACTTTACAAACCCGAGGTGAGATGTATCGGTATCCTATTAAGTCATACACATGCTCACTATACTAGTCTCCTCATTACCGGTTTTGTTCTACTTTTTCGTTGACGTGTTCCGGCATCCCCGTGACATAGTCACCTATGTATCGTCAGACGATGATGGATGTTGTCACACTGAGAGGGCCCTAAGAATATCTCTCCATCGTCGGAGTAGCAAATTCTACTCTCGAGCTATCTAGTCCCTTGTCAAACTTTCCGATGAACCTGTAAGTTGTCGTTATGATCACTTTGTTATAGATGACGTTTGAGTAACCCCAAAGCTCATCGTATGGCAAGAAGTGACTATGATACTCCCATGGTCTAAGGAACTAAAACACACGTTAACACTCCGTGTTATAACAATTGACTTCAGACGATATTATCTCAAAATATAACAAACAAGTTTGTGTCGATTCAATATGACCGTTCTTCTAACGTCATACTCTCAATGTTGTTTTGAGACTATCATTACACTAAACGATATCCTAAGATCCGGAAAACATGATCACAAACAACACTTGAGCTAGTCTTAGAGACGAGACTAGGAATCTTATTTTATCGTTTATCATTCTACATGTGCATATGAGTTTTCCACTAAATCGCATATTCCAGGATCATAGCAGTTATAGCATAGAATATAAACTCTTAATTATGAACATGGAAATATAATAATACAGTATTATTGCCTCTAGGCACTAGTACAAAACAGGGCATTGGTCCAGGCCAGATCAGAGCAACAGTCCCGGTTCTGTTACGAACCGGGACTAATGCGTGCATCAGTCCCGGTTCGAGCGGCCAGGACGCCGGCCGGGCCTCGGCAGGCACCAGTCCCGGTTCGGCTGGGACCTTTAGTCCCGGTTCCAGCCACCAACCGGGACTAAAGCGCCTCGCTCCTGGCGCAACCCCTTTAGTCCCGGTTGGTGTCTAGAACCAGGACTAAAGGTCAGTCTTCAGTCCCGGTTCTAGCCACGAACCTGGACTAAAGAGATGCCTATATATATGCTCTCCCCTGCCCGCTCACTCCTCTGTTTTTTGGCCGGCCGGTGTGGGAGGTGTGTGCTGCTCTGCTCTCACCTCCTATGCACATGAGGTGTTCGATGAAATGCCCGAGTCACACTTAAGCTTTCTCCTCTCCAAGCTCGACCTCCAAGCTCCATTTTTCCCAAGATTTGTCTAGGTTTGGCGGTGCACCAACTACACAAGTGTTCTAAAAGGTTAGCAACTTCATTGTTTCATCTCTCACTGCTAGTTTAGCTCATTTCAAATGCTGTAGAAGTAGAGTGGTTTGTGGGTTTTAGTGGAGGAGTGTATGTGGGAGTTCTTTTGATTTAGATGCACAATTTGAGCTGAAATTAACTTCTTAGAGTCTGCACATGTGTAGGGTGCCGTCCCCGTCCCCGTCCCCGTCCTCACCGCCGTCGATCGCCCACGCCGATCTCGTCGCCGGCACCACCGTGGTGAGCCTCTTGTTCTTATCTTCTTTTTAAAAGAAAAAAATTCTTACTTGTATGATTTAGATAGATACTTGTATAATTTTCTTACTTTTATTATTGTTTGTTATTATATAGTGCCATGACTTTGGTATCCGCCCCCGTCGGCCCTCGTCCTATCTATGATTCGGATGTGGTAAATTATCTTTTATTATGATTTGTTTCATTTAGTGTTTATGACAATTATGCCGGCCAACGTGACATAGATGTTTTTATCTAGGAGGTATGTGAACCGGAAATTCCAACCGACCCTCTTGTCGAGAGGTTAAATTTAGTTGAAAAAGAAAACAATTACTTGAAGAAAAAATTGAAAAGAATTGAGGAGGAGAAGATGAAATTGGAGTTGCATGTTGCCGATGTCGTCGATGATCACAAGATCAAGATGGATGCAATGCGCTTGAAGATTAGAAAGATTAGAAAATATGCCATTCATAATGAGGCTTGGTATCATTATGCCGTTGGATCAATTGTCACCTTAGTTGCGATTATGATCGCATTTGTTGTTGTTTTTCATAGTTTCAATGTATGTTTTAATTAGATGCTCTAGAGAGCTATATGTTGTTCTATGAGGACTATATATGTATGAACTTTATGTATTTATTTTTTCAGTAATAACATTTGATCACTACTGTACTTTGGTTTTAATGTGATGATGAACTTGTATTAATTTAGTCACTTCTCTATTCATGATGTTCTGTAATGGTTTTTGATACACTTAATTATATAATGCACGCAGATGAACCGGCAATGGATGTACGGTGACCGACGCACCTCCGAGTATCTTGAGGGCCTGCATAAATTTCTCGAAGTGGTTGAGGCAAACAAGCAGAATGGTTTTATGTATTGTCCATGCCTTGTCTGTGAGAATACGAAGGATTACTCTAACTTGAAAACCCTTCACGTCCACCTGCTTGAGAAGGGTTTCATGCCACACTATAATGTTTGGACCAAGCACGGAGAAAGAGGGGTTATGATGGAAGACAACAAAGAAGAAGAGGATGATGACAACTATCCCCCTGAATACGGTGATACTGCAACGGGGGAAGCTGAAGATCAAGAGGAACCAGACGATGTGCCCGATGATGATCTTCGCCGGGTCATTGTTGATGCAAAGAGACAATGCCAAAGTGAAAGGGAGAAGTTGAAGTTCGATCGCATGTTAGAGGATCACAAAAAAGGGTTGTACCCAAATTGCGAAGATGACAACACAAAGCTCGGTACCATACTAGAATTGCTGCAATGGAAGGCAGACAATGGTGTATCTGACAACGGATTTGGGAAGCTACTGAAAATAATGAAGAAGAAGCTTCCAAAGGATAACGAATTGCCCGACAGTACGTACGAAGCAAAGAAGGTTCTATGCCCTCTAGGATTGGAGGTGCAGAAGATACATGCATGCCCTAATGACTGCATCCTCTACCGCGGTGAGTACGAGGATTTGAACGCATGCCCGGTATGCGGTGCATTGCGGTATAAGATCAGACGAGATGACCCTGGTGATGTTGAGGGCGAGCGCCCCAGGAAGAGGGTTCCTGCCAAGGTGATGTGGTATGCTCCTATAATACCACGGCTGAAATGTCTGTTTAGAAACAAAGAGCATGCCAAGTTGATGCGATGGCACAAAGAAGACCGTAAGAAAGACGGGAAGTTGAGAGCACCTGCTGACGGGTCACAGTGGAGAAAAATCGAGAGAAGGTGGGGGGACTTTGCAGGTGACGCAAGGAACGTATGGTTTGGTTTAAGTGCAGATGGCATTAATCCTTTTGGGGAGCAGAGCAGCAATCATAGCACCTGGCCCGTGACTCTATGTATCTATAACCTTCCTCCTTGGTTGTGCATGAAGCGGAAGTTCATTATGATGCCTGTGCTCATCCAAGGCCCTAAGCAACCCGGCAACGACATTGATGTGTACCTAAGGCCATTAGTTGAAGAACTTTTACAGCTATGGAATGGAGAAGGTGTACGTGTGTGGGATGAGCACAAACGGGAGGAATTTGACCTACATGCATTGCTGTTTGTAACCATCAATGATTGGCGTGCTCTTAGTAACCTTTCAGGACAGACAAACAAGGGATACCACGCATGCACGCACTGTTTAGATGATACCGAAAGTATATATTTGGACAAATGCAGGAAGAATGTGTACCTGGGACATCGTCGATTTCTTTCGACCAACCATCTCTTAAGAAAGAAAGGCAAGCATTTCAAAGGTGAGGCAGATCACCGGAAGAAGCCCGCCCTCCGTACTGGTGATGCCATACTTGATATGGTCAAGGATTTACAAGTAATCTATGGAAAGGGTCCTGGCGGACAATCTATTCCGAATGACGCTGAGGGACGCGCACCCATGTGGAAGAAGAAATCTATATTTTGGGACCTACCCTGTTGGAAAGACCTAGAGGTCCGGTCTGTAATCGACGTGATGCACGTGACGAAGAATCTTTGCGTGAACCTGCTAGGCTTCTTGGGCGTGTATGGGAAGACAAAAGATACACCGGAGGCACGGGAGGACCAGCAACGTGTGCACGAAAAAGACGGCATGCATCCAAAGCAGTATGAAGGTCCTGCCAGCTACGCTCTTACCAAAGAAGAGAAGGAAATCTTCTTTGAATGCCTGCTCAGTATGAAGGTCCCGTCTGGCTTCTCGTCGAATATAAAGGGAATAATAAATATGGCAGAGAAAAAGTTCTAGAACCTAAAGTCTCATGACTGCCACGTGATTATGACGCAACTGCTTCCGGTTGCATTGAGGGGGCTTCTACCGGAAAACGTTCGATTAGCCATTGTGAAGCTATGTGCATTCCTCAATGCAATCTCTCAGAAGGTAATCGATCCAGATATCCTACCAAGGTTAAAGAATGATTTGGTGCAATGTCTTGTCAGTTTCGAGCTGGTGTTCCCACCATCCTTCTTCAATATCATGACGCACGTCCTAGTTCATCTAGTCGACGAGATTGCCATTCTGGGTCCTGTATTTCTACACAATATGTTCCCTTTAGAGAGGTTCATGGGAGTCTTAAAGAAATATGTTCGTAACCGTGCTAGGCCAGAAGGAAGCATCTCCATGGGCCATCAAACAGAGGAGGTCATTGGGTTTTGTGTTGACTTTATTCCTGACCTTAAGCCGATTGGTCTCCCTCAATCGCGGTATGAGGGGAGACTGACTGGAAAAGGCACGCTAGGAGCGGATGCAATAATATGTAGGGACGGGCATTCTTGGGCTCAAGCACACTACACAGTTCTACAGAATTCTACCTTGGTGACCCCGTATGTCAATGAACACAAGAATTTTCTGCGCTCCAAACACCCGGAGCAGTCTGACGACTGGATTACATGTGAACACATCAGGACTTTCGGCAGTTGGTTGCAAACACATCTCATGGGTAACAACATTGTTGGAGATGAGCTGTACTCGTTGGCCAGGGGACCATCTTCGACTGTATTGACTTACCAAGGGTACGAGATAAATGGGAATACATTTTACACGATCGCCCAAGATCAAAAGAGCACCAACCAAAACAGTGGTGTCCGCTTTGATGCAGCAACCAACAGGGGAAAGGACACATATTATGGTTACATAGTGGACATATGGGAACTTGACTATGGACATGATTTTAAGGTCCCTTTGTTTCGGTGCAAATGGGTCAATCTGTCAGGAGGCGGGGTACAGGTAGACCCGTAGTACGGAATGACAACAGTGGATCTCAACAATCTTGGGTACACAGACAAACCATTCGTCCTAGCCAATGATGTGGCGCAGGTTTTCTATGTGAAGGACATGTCTACCAAACCGAGAAAAAGAAAAGATAAGGAAGCGAATACATCATACGATGAGCCAAAGCGCCACATAGTTCTTTCAGGGAAAAGAGACATCGTGGGAGTGGAGGGCAAGACAGACATGTCTGAAGATTATGAAAAGTTTCATGAAATTCCTCCCTTCAAAGTGAAGGCTGACCCAAGCACCTTGTTAAACGATGAAGATTATCCATGGTTACGTCGCAATAAGCAAGGGACACACGCGAAGAAAAAGTGAAGACTTTCTCTCCACAACTATTCTGATGATGACTTTGATCTAGAATATCACTGCAGTTACATGTCAAGAAATGAAATGCCTTTTGTAACATATGAGTTTTCGTCCGAAACCGTGATACTTCGAAAGAGATTGTACATTTTGTACACGAAGTGCATCCAGTTTTTGCCGTAACCCTCTCAACTTTTTAGCACATGCTATGTGGGTGAAATGATGATACCATGCCAACTTTCAACCTTTTCAGAGTTCATTTGTACTGCTTTTCAATTTCAGGGTCATTTAGCTCAAAAAAATCAGTAAATGCATGAAAAATAGCAAATGAAGTCAGAAAGGGTTGAAAATTGATGATGTGGCTTTGAATGGTGCATGTTGAACGCACAAAAAGTCTGGAGTTGAAATAAGTTTAAAAAATGAAATGCCTTTGTAACATTTGAGTTTTCGTCCGAAACCCTGATGCTTCGAAAGAGATTGTCCATTTTGTACACGAAGTGCATCCATTTTTTGCCGTAACCCTCTCAAATTTTTAGCACATGCTATGTGGGTGAAATGATGATACCATGCCAACTTTCAACCTTTTCAGAGTTCATTTGTAGTGCTTTTCAATTTCAGGGTCATTTAGCTCAAAAAAAAGATTAAATGCATGAAAAATAGCAAATGAAGTCAGAAAGGGTTGAAAATTGATGATGTGGCTTTGAATGGTGCATATTGAACGCACAAAAAGTCTGGAGTTCAAATAAGTTTAAAAAATATGAAATGCCTTCGTAACACATGAGTTTTTGTCCGAAACCCTGATACTTCGAAAGAGATTGTCCAGTTTGTACACGAAGTGCATCCAGTTTTTCCCGTAACCCTCTCAACTTTTTAGCACATGCTATGTGGGTGAAATGATGATACCATGCCAAGTATTTTTTGTTCAAAACTTTAATAGCAAAAAGAATTTTCATAAAGTATTTTTTGTTAGAAACTTTAATAGCAAACTAAAATAACAAAATCTGTTTTTGATTAAAACACCCATTTAAAATAACCTAAAAATTACCAAATTGAATATAATGATAAAACACACTAATATTAAACAGCAGGAAAAAGAATCACTCAAAAATCTATTTTTAAAGTAAAGTTATTCACAAACTAGTGATTCACACAAATTTCAAAGAATTCAAATTTAAACTATTCAAATTTGAAAACTACTGGCACTAACAGAAAGTTTATAATTTTTGTGACCTAAAGCAAAAAGAATCACTCAAAAACTCTAAGTATTTAGCTGTAAGTAGAAACAAAAGAAAATAAATAAAGCAAAAAACAAAACAAAAATACTGGAAAAGACCTTTAGTCCCGGTTGCTACCACAAACCGGGACTAAAAAGTAAAAAATTTAAAAAAATGCCGCCTACTGGGCCACCACGGCCTGCATACGACTAGAAACCCAATCCGCTAGTTGGGCCAGGATGCAGGCCCGCAGCAGGCCCAGAAGGCCCACAGGCAGAGAGAGTGCGTTTAGGCCCGTAGGCCTGCATAAGAGAGGAGCTCGAGAGGGTTGGCGTAGCCGCGCTTATAAACCTCTCGACGCCTCTCAGCTAGCGAGGTGGGACTAAACATCCACCCGCCCGACGCCGTGCCAGCCGCAGCCCTTTAGTCCCGGTTGGTGGCACCAATCGGGACTAAAGGCCCCCCTTTAGTCCCGGTCCGAGCCACCAACCGGGACTAAAGGGCTCTGCTTCCCGCCCTTCGGGCTGCTGAAATTGACCTTTAGTCCCGGTTGGTGTCTCCAACCGGGACGAAAGGGGTGCCTTTAGTCCTGGTTCGAGCCACCAATCGGGACTAAAGGGTTGGGTATATAAGTCAACACTTGGGAAATTTTCATAATTCATCTGCAGTTTCCCCCGACGACGCCGAAGAGCACCTCGACACCGCCAGGCTGCCCCGACGCCGTCCCCCGCTCCCCTCGTCGCGCCCTGCCCCGACGCCGTCGCCGCGCCCCTGCCCCGCCGTCGCCGTCGCCACCCCCGAGCCCGCGCGCTCTCGCTCCTCGTCGCCGCCCCCGCCGTCGTCGTCGCCGCCCCCGAGCCCGCGCGCTCTCCCTCCTCCCCGAGCCCTCGCCACCCCCGCTGTGAGCCCTCGCCGCCCCCGCTGTGAGCCCTCGCCGCCCCCGCTGTGAGCCGCCGCCGCCCCGGCCCGCTGTCCATTTTTTTTGTTTATTAATTATGTTTATGTATGTATGTAGATGTAGATGTATATGTAGATGCTTAGTGTATATATAATGTAGATGTATATGTATGTATGGATGGATGGATGGATGTATATAGAAAATATTGATATGATGAATTTTTTTTGTTCATAGAATTTTTTATGTTCATAGAATTAATATCAAGTGGCACTTTTCAAACAAAGTTTTGAGCAAGCTAATAGACTCTAGCAGAGAATCAATTGATACTATCTTGTAGATCACAGTCGAGTGATCAATATTGATATAAGGCACTAACCCATAGGATGTACAGAACAATACTTGTAGCCTTTGGAAAACAGCTAAGTGATGTTTAAAGCTGAGGAATTCTCAGACTTAGCAGAATTCCAGGAATTTTCAGGATATTGGTAAAACTTTAGAAATTCGTAGAAAATTAACCGTAACTCCGATGAAAATAATTGATATATGAAAACCGATCAGAATAATATGACGAATCCGAATATGCCCTCCGTTCGTCTGTCACGAGCAGCTAGCATAGCGAACCTGGAACCGTCCTCCTCCGGTTCATCTGTCCGAAAATGCAGACTTCGGGAAAACATTCCCGGATGTTATCCCCCTTCACCTATATCGTGTAGTGCCGCGTTATAACAGCCCTAACTCTCTCGGGAATTCAACATATCCCCGATAACTTCGACATGAGGGGGGGGGGGTCCGCAAAGTATCGTCGACGACCATGAGGGGGGAGGAGTCCTCAACGATCGTCTGAAACTGACTGTCACAAGCAGCTAGCATAGCGAACCTGGAACCGTCCCCCTCCGGTTCATCTGTCCCCTCTCCTGAAAGTATAACCCCGATAACTTCGACATGAGGGGGGACGTCGGACATGCATGAGAGAGGCGGGCCGCAAAGTATCCTCTCTCGAAAGTATAACCCCCGATAACTTTGCATGATGTTTGCGACTAATCCATTGCTCATATATGCATATGATTCCTTGTTGTGATTAGCTAGGTCTATGTTTGCCACTAATCCATCTCTCATGGTTGTATATTGCCATGTTGTAATATTTGCAGAAACTATGGACAGAGACTTAGAAAAAGAAGAGTTGTTGGGGGATATAATCCGCGACGGATGTGATATCACCTTGTCGTTTCTCAATGACACCGATGGTCAGGAAAGAGAGGATGACGGCTCCGGTGATCCAATGGAGGAGGAAGGATATCATGACGGCTCCGGTGACCGAATGGAGGAGGAAGGAGATCATGACGGCTCCGGTGACCGAACGGAGGAGGGAGCCTTAACTGTTGCAAAGTCCGGCGAGGTATATATACATATATTAATTAAGCCTCTGCTGACTTGATGCATTAATTGTTTTGTATGTACATATATTAACGCTTCTTTCTTCTTTTAATTAGCCCTCCGGATCGAGCCAAACTTTCGTAAGGAGACGAGGCCCGAAGAAAAGGTTGCGCCAGGATGAAAGGTTCACGATCGAAGAAGTCGGTCGAGATGGCCAACCGATTGCTCCCAAGCGGAGCAGGGACACATTTATACATCAGTGCGGAGTGGTTGTTAGGGACATCGTCCCGATCAGCATCCAAGAATGGAATAAGAAGAAGGACCCTGAAGTTTCTTATGTCCAGGATAGACAGAAAGATGATCTTTGGACCTTGCTGATGACAAATTTCAACCTACCACCAGAGGAGGATCCGAATAAGGTCAAGGCGTTTGCTCTTAAGAAGATGACAGAACTATTCAAGAACTGGAAGAAAGATTTGAACAAAAAGTTTGTCGAGAAAGACAAGACTCCAGAATTCACCGGTGCATATGAGAAGATAAAAGATCACTGGTCCGCATTTGTGGCCTACAAGAAATCGGACAAGGGCAAGCAAAGGTCAGCGACAAATAAGCTAAATGCTGCAAAGAAGAAGTATCACCATGTTACGAGGTCAGGTGGCTACAGCAAAGCCCGGCCTACGTGGGACAAAGCTGAGCAAGACCTGCTTGCTAAAGGGGTCCAACCAGCGACATTGCACTGGCCAGATCGGTCAAGGACTTGGTTCTTCGGGGTTGGGGGAACTTTGGACCCAGACACAGGGGAGTGTGTTTGGACGAAAGCTCAACTTGCAATACCCGTCAAGAAGCTTGAGGAAGCAATCCAGGCAGCGTAGGAAGGGAGGTTACATCCCGACAGAGAGAATGACGAGCTGACACAGGCCCTTGGGAATCCTGAACACCCTGGACGAACACGAGGTACATCAGGCTCCGTTCCGTGGGTGTATGGGTTTCCCGACAGCGCTGGTTATAGAAGCCGAGAGAGAAAGAAGAAAGCGGAAGCAAGCGAAATGCAGAAGATCAATGCAAGATTAGCGAAACTAGAGGAACTTGAGAGCCAGCGAGCTACCGGCCAACCATCTCAGCGGCACGAAGATCCTTACTTCGACACTGCCCCAGAAGCTACCCCACCATCTCAGCGGAGAAGCAGTGTGGCTTCCACGGAGCTCCTTCAGCCTGATATCACGGCTCCTTGCTACCCCGTGGATAGTATCACGCAGGCTGAACATTGTGTGCTAATGGCGAAATGCCAGAACCTGACCTTGAAGGCGGCGGTCGGCTCTGTTTTACCTCCTCGAACTGAGGGAACTTTCCATTGCCGTCCGATTCCACATGGCTATGCTATTGTCACGGTGGATGAGATAATGGCGGGATTTGAGGGGCTGGAGCTTGACTACCCTACAGGTGAAGGGGAGGATCTTCTAGAAAATGCCTTAAGGAGTACCTGCCTATGGAGAAAGGAGTACATCAAGCTTCCAAACTGGACGCCTCCTCAGCAGACGCAGCCGGATCCTCAACAGACTCCTCCTCACAGTCCAGTTGTGCTATCTCCGCTGCCTGAGTCGTCTCCGGCGCGTCATCCGTCTCCGCTGCCTCAGCGAACTCTAACGGAGGAGGCCCCTCAGCAGAATCCTCCTCCGCCTCAGCTATCTCCGGCGCGTCAGCCGTCTCCGCCGCCGCAGCTGTCTCCGGCGCGTCAGCGGTCTCCGCCGCCTCAGCGGGCTCCGGCGCGTCAGCAGCAGCGGAAGAGAGCCGCCGCCGCTCCGGCGGCTAGCAGTACAAAAGGCGGGAAGAAATTCAAATATGGTCCAAGCCTCAGGGTTCCTCCAAAGTTACCATATGAGAGGACTGACGAGGAAAACAAGGACATCAGTGCTGCCGAAGTGCAGGCCCATTTTGAATGGAAACGTCCACCTCCGAAGGAAACAATAGATCCGGTGAAAGCGAAGCGCACTCTGGATGCCCTTAAGCGACCACCACCGCCTCCGCCGCAATCCAACTATGACCGCTGTATTGAAAAGACATATGATGATGCGCGGCGGTCGAGAAGTACTGCCAGTGCTTCAAGACGAAGAAGTGGGAAAACAATTCCCCAGCTCGGCGAACAGGAGAAGCAATCGTGCCCCCCGCTCAAGGTGTCTAGCGATATCGCTAATCATCCGGGGCTACTGCCCGGTACCACTCTTGGTGATTACGTGGGTGATGATGTACAGTTTGAAACGGCTGAGGTAGTAAAGATCTTTAGATACGAGCACGGGAAGCCTCTCGTCAAACCTGATCATCCTCCTCTAACAACGATGATGCGAAGATTGCATGAGTGGTACTTGGAAAGCTGCAGGAAGAATGGGTCCGATAGTTTGATGGTGAGAATTAAAGATGAGCACGACCTCATTGGAGTCGAGCTGATGCCTGTTGAATTTGTGGAGTTATTTCAGTTATTCAATCAAGAGGCCCTCGACAAACAAATCATGACTTGCTACTGTCTGTAAGTATTACTTCTGTAATTAAGTCTCTAGCTCAGCTTGTTCATTGCATGTATATATAATTATCCTCACTATATTATGCAGATTGAAGATCGTCGAATGCCCAAAAAGACAAATCTATGACATTGGGTTCATTAGCCCAAATACCGTAAATGAATGGATGGTACAAAACAGAGTTAAAGAAACCGAGGAAAACTTGCTAAAAGCGTTCCTTCGACATCAAAACAAAAGGGAAATACTCTTTCCTTACAACTTCAAGTGAGTGTTACTGTCTTGTGCATATTCGGTTTCGCTTACTCGAGGTTAAGTACTGTAATTGATGAGTTATGCGTGCGTAGGTTCCACTATATTCTGCTATCCATTAAGCTTGACGAGGGAGTAGTAACTGTCTTAGACTCGAGACGTAAAGATCCCAAGGATTATGCGGACATGACTGCAATGCTCCAGAAGTAAGTTCAATCAATACCGGGACCATATCGGCAACTTTCGTTCATTTCCTGATATCAAGTAATCATTTTCTTTGCCTGGCAGGGTTTGGAAACAGTTCACCGGAAAGGTTCCGGGTCTGAAGAACGAGCTGCGATTTACACACCCCAAAGTAAGTAGTACTAGCTAGTTCCGCGCATCTCTCATTGATTCTAGTTTCATCAATACCATTATCGTGCTTGATTATCAGTTTGATTGAACTCTATTCTCGTAAAGTTCTTGTGGCAGGAAGCCGGGAATAATTTATGTGGATACTACGTTTGCGAGTACATTCGCCACAGGACCTCTGAGCGGGGCAGATCTGAAGAACAATTTGAAGTATGTAAACAATATTCACAATTTTATTTTATTACCATCAATTGTGTTGAGTTTCATTCATATATATGTATTGACCCCCTTCTTTAAATTAGATCTGGCAGATGCGGGATGAACTCCTACCACATGATCGCATACGAGCAATTCAAGAGGAATTGGCGGGATTCTTTCTTGACCACGTCATACATGAAAAGGGAGAATACCATGCGGAAATTCAATGGGAGTTTGGCGCTTGATGATGTCAGGGATGTTATATTGTATATATGTAGTAGCGTCGGATAGATATACGAAAACTTGTTGTTCGACCAACAAGCACGGAGAAAGAGAGGTCACTTCTCTCTATATATGTTCATGACGATCTTGTGTAATTAATGGTTTCCTTCATTTGCTTACTAGATAGCGTCGAGTTCTCTCTATATGTAGTAGCTAGCGTCGACCAAGCACGGAGAAAGAGAGGTCACTTCTCTCTATTAGCTAGCTAACACAATATGAAACCCCTAAACCCTCCAAAACCCCTAAACCCCCCCTTTCAAAAAAAAAACCCCAGCGCCTGCGAGCTGCTGACGCGTGGCTGCCTTTTGGTCCCGGTTGGTGTTACCAACCGGGACTAAAGGTCCTCCTGCCTGAGTGCTACGCAGCGGCCACGTGGAGACCCTTTAGTCCCGGTTGGTGTTACCAACCGGGACTAAAGGTCCTCCTGCCTGGGCGCCCACAGCGGCCACGTGGAGCACCTTTGGTCCCGGTTCGTAGGCCAACCGGGACTAAAGGTTTTAGGCATTAGTCCCGATCGTTTTGTCCCGGTTCCAAAACCGGGACTAAAGGCCCTCTGGAACCGGGACTAAAGGCCCTTTTTCTACTAGTGAGGGCATATCTCCAACAGTTCGGGCCCTCTCTAAGAGGTAAAACCCTACGTCCTGCTTCTGATTATATTGATCGTGATGGGGGTACAAAGTACAGGGTGATCTACCTCGAGATCGTATGAACGAATTGGCTCTACCTCTATAGTCTAAACCCCTCGGCTTATATAGGCATTCGGGGTATCTAGGGTTACAAGTATGTCGGCTACATCTAAGGATAACATCTCGATCATTCAAATGTGCCTTGAAGTGTACGCTAAGTCTTCGGAGGATTCCATCTTGATCACGCCAGGGTTCATGGGCACACGGCCCATTCTTCAATTGTCGGGTCAACCCCCATCTGTCGCTCTAGATGTCGTCCAGCTCGCCCCCCACTGCCGCCATGGAGGTTGCGTCAGCGTCGATCGTGGGTCTCCTGTTCTTGGCTTCGTCGTGCAAGCCGGAGAACGTCGCCCGGAAGGACTGGCGACAGATGCAACGGGAAAGGGAAGTGGCATCGCAGGGAGCGGATGTGGACCTCAAGGAGCAGCTCCCCCCCCCCCACACACACACACACTCGTCACGCCCGGGACCCCGCACCTCATCCATCCAGCCGCCGACAAGGATCGCGTCATCGGACCCGGTTGGGACGGAGGAGGATGCGAAAGACGATTGGGGCATTTTGGAAAGTTTCCGCCAACACAGAGGCCGACAGTGGACGTCTGTCACTTGCCGCGGCTCCATCGATCGCAGAAAGACATGAGCACCAGCGACGCCTAGGCTGCCCACGTCATGTTTGACGGAATGACACATCAAGACTCGGTATGTTCTTTTTGCTCCTCTTCGATCAACTTTGCATATGTCATGATCAACATTTTGCATAGACTCTTAGTTCATTTGAAATCATGATAATTTTAGGAGTTTATCATGTCGGACATGACAATGATAATCATGAACCGGCCCAAATGGACTATGAGTTGGGGGATCCAACTTGTCCTACGTTTGAAGTTGGGGAACATCGAACCCCAATCCAAGCAAGAAAAGGAAGCCAAATTTTCCCAAGGCAAGAGGTCCGGCATTCTCAACTTTTGAGGATATCTTATTGATTAATCTTGGTTGGCCACAACATTTTACCCATTGTGGCACGGAGCAAAATGGCAATAGGTACTGGGAGAAGATTTGGAAGCACTATCATGAATACAAGAAATGTGTGGAGCCGCATCCTATCACGACCAACTGCAATGTGGCATCTCTCCAACATCAATAGGGGATCATTCAAGGGGAAGTGAACAAATACTTCGGCTAGTATGCACAAATGCTTGGCCACCCTCAAAGTGGGATTGGAGTGTCAACTCACGTAAGCTAAATTACTTCATTTTGTCATCATGTGAATTGCTTTTTTTTGTTGCATTCTCATTGTTATACATACATTGTTTGCTAGACAGTGATGGCGGCCACTATGTATCAAGAAATAGAGAAGAAGCCATTCGGTTTTAGCCATTGTTGGGTGCTATTGAATGGCAAATCAAAGTGGACATAATTTGTGGCAGATCTCAAGGCCGGCAAGAGGAAGAATGATGACTCAAGCTCCCACCAATCAATTGGGTTAGACGAAGAAGAGGAAGAAGTTGTAGGGGAGAATGGAAGAGCAACCGTGACAAGGGATAACCGACAAATGATGAGAAACAAGTGGGAGAAGGCGAGGGCCTCCCGTGACGCCGCGGCTACAAAAATGTCCTCCACATGGACGGGCATCATTGAGAAGAGGTACAATCTCATATTGGATGCGCAAAAGGAGAGGATAAATTAGGACCGAGAGAGGGCGAGTAAGAAGCTGCAAATTGAGAAAAAGAAGATCGAGTTGGAGAAGAGCGAAGCAGCGATCAAATGGGAGCTTGAGAAGGCCGAGACATTTGGAGAAATTGAGCTTGAAAATAAGAGGTTACAACTTGCTTGAGACCTGGAGGATGCCAAGATAATGTTGACGGACGAAAGTGTCTTAAATGAGCATTCAAATAAGTGGCTTGGGGGGGATGAAAAAGGAGATTAATGAACGTAGGGACTACGAGGCAAGGATGGTCGCGGAGCAAACGGCAAGGCAGGACACGGAGCAGGCGGCAAGGCTGGACGTGGAGCAGGAGGCAAGGCTGCCGCGGAGCAGGCGGCATGGATGGCGTCCGGCGAGTGATTCGGCCAACAAGCGAGACATCCGTCACGCTCGGACATTGATTTCATTTTGGCATGTCCGGATTGTTGAACTATGATTTGCTTTGCTTTGTTTCAAACTGTTGAATTCGCCAATTTGTATTGTATGATCGACGTGCATGGATTGCATGGATTTAAGGCTCTGCATTTGAGGTGTGTGAATGTGCGACAGCCCATATGAGGGGCCGCCCGACGCTGCCGGCAAACGCGCCCGCGGGCGTATAGGGGCCGAATTTGCCAAGTCCGGCTATAAATGCTCTAAACGTCCACCGGCGTGCTCGGGCATGTCCGCGGACATCGTCGGACGCCCATTTGACCTGCCGCATAGCCACACATCTTAAATATAAATACTCAAATTCATGCAATCGATGCACGTTCATCATAGAGCACAAATTCATCACAATTTAACAGTTTACCTAATGCGATAAATTCATCACAATTTAACAGTTTATCAAATGCGACAAAGTAAAATAAATCATAATTCAACAATCCAAACATGTCAAAATGAAATTTAAGTCCGAGCGTGACGGATGTCTTGCTTGTTGGCCGGATCACTCACCGGACGCCATCCATGCCGCCTGCTCCGAGGCCATCCTTGCGTCCTGCTCCGCCTGCATCCTTGCCGCAGCCGCCCTCGCCGCCTCGTACTCCCTACGCTCGTTGATCTCCTTCTTCTTCACCGCAAGCCACTTCTTTGCATGCTCAGCCAAGAGGGTTTCATCCGCCAACATGGTCTTCGCATCCTCCACGTCCCGTGTGAGTTGCAACCTCTCCTTCTCATTGGGTCGGACCTTGATTATCATTGAACATGTCCGACAGGAACACCTCCTAAATGATCATGATTTGCAAGCATTCATCATGTCCGAAATGAACTAGCGGTCTATGCAAAACATTAAACATGCCATATGCAAAGTTGATCGGACAGGAGCAACAAGACCATACTGACTCTTGTTGGGTCATTCCGTCGAACAGGTCGTGGGCAGCCCCGGCTGTATATGCTCTTAGGGGCCAGATTTTTCGAGTACGGCTGTCTAATCCCCAAATCCCTCTTCATCCTCTTCCTCGGTTCATCTTCAAAGCTCCAGTCCGTCATGCATCCAGCTCCAAGCCTTCTACTGTTGCCTCCACGCTCTCATGTATTCCTGTTTGCCCTTGCCGACATTCCTTTTGCCTCGTGATTCTCAGATTCTCAAGCGGCTTGCCGCTCGCGTACCACATGAATGGCGGAAGCGGGACAGCAGCCGCATATGGCAGAGCACAGGGTAGCTCCACGGCCGGCGGGCAAGTGGCGGATCGAGGAAGGGCGGGCTCCGGCAGTCTGGTGGAGTTCAGTATTTTGGAGCGCGATTGCCTGGTAATCCCTGATTCCTCGTGAACTCCCGTGGATGTCTTTGGCTTCTTGAAATCTTGCATATAGATCTGGGTCAAAATCGATCGATCGGGGTCAAAATCCGGCAAGCGATCCAGCTCAACCCGACGTCGTCCCCGACCCTCGATTGAGGTCGATCGACCCCGGGACGGGGATCGCACCCGCGAGCCGGGCTACTATGGGTCACGGTACCTAGAGAACGTAGGCTGCTCGGGCTCTGCCTTGATCATTCTTCCGGTGGCTGGATGCGCAAGAACAGGACACACAGCCTCGTAGTCCCAGCCGCCGAACAGCACCACCGACGCGGGTCGCCGGAACCAAACGAAGTGAGGCGGTGGCGACAGTGACCGCGGCCGCACCATCTTCTCTCCCCGCTCTCTGATCCAGCGCCGCTGCGCCGTCCCCTCTCCGCCGTCTCCAAGATCTGTCGCCGCCGCCAAATAATCTCCTCCCATCGATTCGATGCGGCTGAACCCTCTCCTTTCTTCCCTTTCTAGATTCGGCGCGGACACACCTTCTCGAGAAGCTCTTATAGCAACTCCAACGGCCCAACCCATTTCGTCTGCCCATGTCCATTTGCGTCGAAGCGGACAAAAACTCTGACCCAACGCAGAGACCCATTTGTAATTTGTGTCCGTTCGGACCCATTCCAGCAACAATGCTACACGTGCGAAAGGTTACGCGGTGTTACGGGGCTGATTCAACGTGGCCGCTAATGATTGGGGTTAGTTGTGGAAGCCGGCCCACCCCATGAAACTCAGGGGGGTGAAATATTTAGTAAATTGGAAGTGGTCTGTAAATTTGGGTGAGGCGGACGCCCGAGCTCTTTTTTCTGTCCGTCCGTGTCCGCCGCTGGCCCACATGGCAACCAAATAAATCATCGGGGCCGCGCTCGTGCGTGCTAGCTAGCCGGCCGCCGGCCGAGCTGCCCGCCGCGCGTGCTAGCTAGCTAGCCGACGCCGAGCTGCCCGCCGCCCGTGCTAGCTAGCTAGCTGCTAGCCGACGCCGCAGGCCGAGCTGTCCGCCGCGCTAGCTGCTAGACGGACGCCGCCGCTGCCCATGGACGACGCCGCCGGCTCTCTGCCGCTCCCGCGCGCTAGCTGCTAGCTAGCCGACGCGGAGCTGCCCGCCGCCCGTGCTAGCTAGTAGCTAGCTGCTAGCCGACGCCGCCGGCCGAGCTGTCCGCCGCGCTAGCTGCTAGACGACGCCGCCGCTGCCCATGGACGACGCCGCCGGCTCTCTGCCGCTCCCGCGCGCTAGCTGCTAGACGACGACGCCGCTGCCCATTGACGACGCCGCCGGACCACCTCGCCGTTCCCGCGCGTCGCGTTCGTCGGGTCCGGCTCTCTGCCGCTCAGCGCGCTCCTGCTCGCCGCGCGCCACATGCCCGACTTGGCCACGCTCGCCCTGCCACGCCGCGCCGCGCTGCCGTGCTCGCCCTGCCGCGCCGTGCCGCTGCGCTTGCCCTTCCACGCCGCACCACGCCTCCGCGGTCGCCCTGCTCGCGCTCGCCCTGCCCTGCCGCTGCGCTTGCCGTGCCCTGCTCGCGGCCTCCCTCCAGCGCGCGCCGGGCTCGCCCGGCCACGCAGCCGCAACAGCTCGTCGAAGGAGAGGAGCTCGCCATGGCTCGGGAGGAGCAGCTCACACCGTGCGGCGGCCTTCCTCGGGGGCGCGCTCTTCGTGACCAAGACGGCCTCCTCCTTGGCGAGCCCGACCAGCAGGTGGTAGAGCGCGTGGTAGGCGCGGCGGGCGCTGAGGAGCTCGTCGGCGGTGCTCGCCTACGAGGTGTTTGACCAAATGCTCAAGACGGACACACCCACAAAATGGGGCAGCGCCGTTGGGCGATGCGGTCGACCCAAATTAAAAAACGGACAAACACGTCCGCTCGGCCGACCCAAACGGACAAAAAGCGGACAAAGTGCATATCCATTTGGGTCAGCGCGTTGGAGTTGCTCTTAGATTAGAGCATCTCTAGCATATCCCGTATAACTCCAGTGAAGTGCGTTTTTCCGGCCGTTGGGATGACCCAAAAAGACGACCCGAGCAAGTCCGCTAAAGAAGGCCCGGCCCGTAAATCGCCCGTGGTTCCGGTATATATCCCGGATCCGGGTCGATTTAGGGTTCGCGTCTGTTTTCCCCATCCACCTCCGCCGCGAAAACTCTCCTCCGATGAGAAATCCCTAGAACTCCGGCATTGATTTGCACCGCGTTTAACCACCGGAAGTTGCCGGAGATGGCGTCAACGGGTGACGGTCATGGCGGCCGCGGGGGGTTCGGCGGCCGCAAGCGGTGCAACGACGAGGAGGCCGGAAGCTCCTCCCTCCGCCCTCCGGTGCCGGAATGGTGCAAGGAGCAGGCGCGCCGCCGCGGCGCGCGGTCCCGTAGCGCCGGAGTGCCGGGGTGGGCGAACTTCCGTCGCCTCGGATCTTCGATCCGGCCATCCAGCGCCTCTGGGCGGCCGAGCGCGCCTGGTGGGAGGCGAAGGAGGCGGCCGCAGTCGGCGATGAGGCTGCAACGGCGCGGATCCCGGGGTTGTTCGAGGAGTACCAGCTCGCGCAGGTACCCTCATGGAGTACCACCTCCACGGCCTCGGCTCCCGTGCCGGCGACAGTGATGGCGACTCCGGTGCCGACGAGTAGAACCCCGTGTTTTAAGTATGAACTAGTTTAGTTTAAGTAGAACCCCGTGTTTGAGTATAAACTAGTTTAATTTCCGTTTGAACTATGTTTATTAAGCTTGTATGAATTATGTTCTATGTGGAACTCCGGTGATATTTTAATAGCGCGAACTACTAGTTTCAAAATCGAGTAGAACTCAGGTGATGTATGCGGGATCTGTTATGTCTCCGCGTCTGTCGTACCGTAAATTTCGTTTACGGGAAACCATAAACGAATTTTGCGGGCCGGCCGGTTGCGGGATCTGCTAGAGATGCTCTTAGACCCTCTCAGCCGATGCGTCAGAGGCAGACGGCTAAGGAGTACTGGTTCCACTCGGTTGCTATCCAAACAACAAAATAATCCTATTTGACCCGAAAATGCCAAATGGAGGCCGAGCTCCATGGAGGCCTTAATTTGAAAAGTTTAAAGTTCAAAATTTTCAGTTTCAAAAAAATCTGAAAAAATACACATATACCTGGTGACATAATATACATGTGTAAATTTTCAGGTCGAAATACGTTAAACACAAGAAAGACAAACATGTGACTTTTTAGCATATGTGTTTCATCCTCAAAGTCCATGATTTTTGTAGGTCGCAATTCAAACTATTTTATCCTGAAATTTTACACACATACACATTACATCCTTTTATGCATGTGTATTTTTTTCAGAAATTTTCCAAACTGGAAAGTTTGAATTTAAAAAAAAAAGGCATTCATGGAGCTTGGTCTCCAAAATGCCCTACTCTGTTTGACCACTATACAATGCGAGCATGAGGAAATACAATAATCATGAATTCCGGGTAATTGACCAAGCTGCTTATAAGTAGCTAAAGTAGTGATAAATTTCTAGCAATAAAATAAAAATATAAAATACATAGATCCTAATGAAAGTCCATCAATTCCAATCTCCGATGTAAATCGAAGACATTATCTTTTTTTATACCGGTATGGAGAATACCCCCGTAGTTTTATTGGTGGAAAATATACACGATCTCCCAGATGGGGCCTCAGAGGGTCTTCCAAAAGAAAGTGCGACTAGCACTGATTCTGTGTGATTTGAAAGTGCGACTAGTTTTATTGGCTGCAGTTTTTTTTTTTTTTTGAAAAAAAACGGGTTGGCTGCAGTTTCTACGGTGTTGTACTTAAATGTAAGTTGGTTATTTGTGCGCGTTATGGGGGGCACCGAAACAGCGATGCAAGAAAGTGCATCACTTCTTTGCAAAATAAATCATCATCATCCAGTTCCAACTTGGCACAACTGACGACATGGTATTTCCCTGGTTACTCATCGCATCATCCAGTTCCAAAGACCAGTTTCACAACACGTCACACACAATAACCAGTAGTCAACTAACATGGAACAGTTTAAACTGTTGTGAACCAAATGGCATATACCAACGCATGGTAAATTACTCCCAAATTAGCCATTAACTTATTCATGCCAATTCCATTGGGTGCTTGACTCCAGATGAGCAGCTTCCACATCCAGGCAGCGCCAATGCCAATGCCAGTTCCAATTGCCTACAAATTAGCAAATGGTCAACACAAAAGCAATTGTTAAAATAAAATGCAACATGGAAAGCATAATTCAATAATACCTTTTGGTGACAGGCCCTGAGCTTCCATTCGGCATGGCAATCACTGATTTGGACTTGGGATGGATTCCTATTGCAGTTGCAGCTGCAGCAGGTTGCCAAGTTCCACCTCCAACCAACGCTGATAGCCTACAAATCATGGATTTGGTGAGATAAAATAAATGCAATACTTCAAGCACTGTTGATTTGATAAAGGTAGTAGTAGTAATACCTTGTGGTGAGAGGCCCTAGGATCTCATTCCCCAGGGTAGGCAAGGGAGCAGGTAGGGCAGATGAGGGCACAACTCTATCCAGTGCACCTGCTACATCACAATACCATGAGACAACAAATTTGAACAATGTTCAGAAGAGTCAGTAGGATGTATTCAATATACAGAAGTTCTGACGGGAGCCTTTGGTTTACCAGTATGATCCAATGATGTCCAAGTAACCTGCTCAGCTTTTGCAAGGCGTATTTCAACCTTTGTAGACAATACAGTATATTTGCACTTCTCTGGGATGATCTGATTGTCAACAAACAACAAAATTACTGAAGCTGTGTAATAGCTCGACCCAGACTAGTATACACAACAAGTATAAACAGTTACATAAGAGAACATAATTGGTTTTCAACAACTTCCATGCAGGGAGCATGGCAAAAACTACTTTATCTTCATTTCCTAATCAACATCCAAATCAAAGAGTTCATCAGTCACCACTGTAAGTTTCCGTTTGTCAAAGGTGCTACTCACCAATGAACTATATTGACCATGTTTATTTCAACATCACATGAAAACTTTCCACGCATTAGGGAACAAATGGAAAAAAAAACTACTTTATCTTCATCCCTCTAATCATCAGTCATCACTGTAAGTTATCAAACCAAAACTCTAACCAAACTGATCGGTTTGTCAAAGGTGCTACTCACCAATGAATTATTGACCATGTTTATTTCAACATCATGAAAACTTAGGCTCTTAAGTAGCTACAATTTCCTATCAGCAGATTAACTGTTGTTCCTAGAACATAGATTTGAGGACTGACATAATACAAGTTAATTTTGTCTCAGTAATAAAATTAGTATATTATATATTACATAAAGAAGGCTTCATTTAAAATCCTCCATCTCCAGGTGTAGCTGACTAACAAGAAAATACCGTTCCATTCCGGCTTTGTCGTGATATCCAGGAACCATGTTTTTCCAAAGTTGTTTATTGAGAACGTAATCGATAAACTTACACTTCTCTCACTAACCACCGCTCATGTTCATGTTCTAGTTTGGAGTAGAAAATTCTTTGATAGGGAAAATTATAGTTTGTGCTAAAAGATTATACAAGCGAAATAACTATACAACATGTACTATTTGCAATGAGTTCACAAATAGCCACATAAAGGTGAAGTAGGAAGGCGAGAAGGTACCTTTGAAAAGAGACGGGACTGAAAATGGTATGGTTCCTCACCAGGAACTTCAATTGAGACACTCAGCTACAAGGCGAAGCTAGATTGGTCAACAAGGTGAAATAACAACTGATTTGCAAGAACAGGGCGAGGGAAACACACCATCTGTTCAAATAAGTCAACAACCACGCTGTCAGCTGGAACACCATTAGCAAATATACTCACTACCACTTCTGTAGGACCATTGTAGAAGTCATGCCTACAACATAAAATGAATTAGCAGAAAATGTTAGCATCAATCTGCTGTTTACAGCATAAACATTTAATAATTCTACTTAGATACACTAGTATTATGAACACCTGTGACACTGTTAATGAAGTGCAAATCAGACTATGAAGGTAGATTTTAGTGCATGTACTAGATGTCTCCCCAAATTCAAACTGTGAATGTACGTAGAAAATGAATTTGTCATGGGAGAAGAGAACATTATTGAAGGAACCCTGCTCCAATTACCTGTATATGGTTTTGCTTGGCACTTCTACAGTTGGCTGTGCATTCTCCACATTTGCACCATCCTCCTGGTTCACGGTAGCAGTAGGCACAGTTGTAGCCCCAAGAGATGTACCTGGAGTAACAGCAGCAGCATTCTTTACTGTCACCTGGCTAGCCTCCACCGAACAGATAACAAGTTAATAACACTAACTCTAGGGGAAAACTATCTAACCCTCTTTTCTCCCAAAAGTAAATCCGCCTTTACGTGGATGCAAAACGCCCGTATGAGAAGAACATCCCTCACAGTCATTTTCAACATCATCATCTGAAGACAAATCAGAGACAGGTCAGATTCATTCATAATTGCTAAAAACCAGTGACTTATTTTGCTTAATCCTATACAAATGAGAAGTTCATACCAAGTGCAATACAAGCTGTCACATTGTAGGTCTTCTGTCGAGTCCTGTTGAGCTCAAGAAAAAAATATTGTTGCGTCCCTTTTGAGGGAAATTCTCTCTTACAGCCCACAAGATTTCCATGGTAAAAGAAGCCCTTATTCGACATTATAGGAGATAATGTCATATTGCTAGGAATCAGATCATATTCAGAGACCTGATAAAAAGAAATTATCGATTAGTAGATATACCACACAAAAAGAAATACTACAAGACAGGAAATAAATTTTCAAATGTACCACACAAAAAATATTGATTAGGATCTGCAAAAAGCAAATAGGCTGATACATCAGACCTTATCCCAATTTAGTTATACATTCTAGTTGATAGGCAAGCAAGGCAACAAACATGATGATGGGACCAGCTAGCAGGTGGTATAGTCTCGTGAACATGGTTTCCAGTTCCTTTAGCCAGGGAACCTTTCCATCTCTTATTATTTTAATGTGGAGGCAAACCTACGTAGTACGTAGACAGTGCTCAGGTTCACAGTTCCGGATTTCCAGTACACAGTTGGATATTAGCATATCAATGGCTGCTATTATCATGAGACAGGTATTACTTATAGTAATAAGTACTATGGACAAGGCTCATTTTGTCTATAGGCAATCTAAATGAAAAATATCAATGCAGAAAGTAATTTATCACCATGTTTTGAGCTTTCAGATACTCCATGGCAGCATTCCAGAAAGATTTTTCTTGCTCGAGCAGAACCTCCTTTTCAACAGGCCTAGAATAGACAAAATGAAGATTACACTTAGCTGTGCTTAAACAGGTCAGGCTAAGAAAAGATCTAACAGAAAGGTCATATAAGAACTAAATCTGCAACCCTAAATCGCAAGTACCAAATTATTGACAGTCTTAGCTAGAATGGATGATGACAATGGAGATCGATGATGCAAAAAGACAGTCACTCTGGATGTTGACATAACCAAAATGTCATTTTACATATTAATACTTACCCATCTCCCGAGTCGATTTTGTCACAGTTACTCTCGCGGTTGAACAGAAGACGGGCATCCATGGTCCACTTACTACGAAAGACTTTACAAGGTTGGCCCAACTTCCGCATGATTTTCATTCTTGATATAACAAGGCTGTTCCACCTGTCTTGTGCGGCCTCTATCTCTGCTCGTTCTTGCTCCTCCTGCTGCTTCTGTTTAAGATTCTCCTGCTTTTCTTCCTCCTCCTTGTCCTGCTTTTCTTCCTCCTGTTTGTTTAGAGAATGTGGAGGAAGAATTGGCTTGGTGGAAAAGAGTGGCACATCCACTGGCTCAAAAGTTGTGGCCACCGCCACTAGATTCTCCGATTGCATTGGATTCAGCACTTACAAACACAAGACCCTGCATTTGGTAGAAACTACTTAGTAATCACAAGACTGTTGGAATGATCAAGGATAATAAATAAGTGACATAAACAAAAGTCAGATAGAAAAAGGCACAAAAAATATGGCAATATCGACAACTAAGATGCCATGTAACATTGTTTTCAAAAAAAGTGTCATGTAGCATTCACCTATTACATCAGAATGTCAAAACAGTGTGCATCATACGTGTTGCAGGAAACAAAGAATGTAAAAATATGTTGACTGCGACAACCAACGAATGCATTTAGCTTTCACTATGCATATATATTACAACAATCCAATCAAATTTAACGTGCTAAACTGCAGTCTGTTTCCAGTCTCTAGAGCAAGGATTCATTGTTCCATCAAAGATGTCTTGAAAGAAGACGTGCATCTACACCAAAAAAGGATTAGGACTAGCATTTTCCATACAGAAGGACATAAATGATACGGTCAAAAAGCCTGACTTAGGTTATCTAATATCTAGGAAGAATATGCATGCAGCACTGGAGGTTTACCAGTAAATTGAAGGATCAGCTAACTAATCACCGGATCAAGGATGATATGATTACTTCATTTAACAAATATTGCGAGTAACATTTCACAAAAATAACATGTATCGGAAAGAATTGATTAGGTTTTCACTATACATGCATTACAGCAATTCAATTATATGTAACATTGCTAAACCACTGATCAATTTCTATTTTCTAAAACCAGGATTCATTACTCCGTCAAAGAAATAGCTGGCCAGATTCACTGTTAGTCAAGACAGCACAGCACTATTAAGATATCTGGATATCCAAACATGTAGAGCATTGTAGAAAGCCCATACAGTAGCCATGATTGATCAGGCAACAGACCTACTGCAAGAGTGTGTGTTTATCAATGAAGCAACGAGCAGAGCATTATGATTGATCAGGCAACCCTATGCAAGTTTGGGTATAGGCGGATACGTCTCCAGCTTGTGTTTCAATCACGGGTAACGCAGTCAAGCTACCTGCACCTGTCTGGTCCGGGTGTGTTTTATCAATGAAGCAACGAGCTTTAGTTTGAAAGGAAGGACAGTGTCTGGTTGCACAGAACTCAGTAATGTCAGGTAACTGATAGCCATGAACCGATCAAACCACAAAGACCACAACACACAGACACAATCTAGCATTTTCAAAAATACAGAAAAAAAACACTGAATGAAGCAATTCCTGCAGGTTCGCCTCAAAAAACAATCTACTCCAGGGGCAACAGAAAACAAGCAAACACTGTTTCAAGTCATGAACTCGTATTGACATATCCCAAATTTCTCAACCAAACAAAGCATGCATAAGCACTTGCGATCGATTGCATCTGCCAGAGGAACAGGGTAACTCATACAGTAGGAATGCAAGTAAGATTTCTTCAATCAGATCTAGGTTTTGCTAACAGAAATCGGTTACGAGATGGGGAGGGGAAAGAGGATGGAGCGGGGGATTGCACCTTACGTGGTCGTGGCTGGGGCCGACGGGAGAGACGAGCGTGGAGAGCCGCGACGGACAAGAGAAGCGGCGGCGGCGGGGAATAGAGGAAGGAGGTGAGCTCGCAACGGAGGGGGGGAGAGGAGGGAGGGGAGCTGGCAGCGGAGGCCCGGGATGGTGCCGACGGCTCCCTTAACCAACCCGAGGCAGCGACTCGTCGGCCTCGATCCGACGGATCTGGGTTTGATTCCAAACAGGATTCGCTAGCAGGCTAATCGGGCCGGTGACGAAGGGCGTCTTTGGGTCAGGTGGTTCGGTCCCTAGGGCGGCGGGCTTGATAAGAAGGCCCTCGCCTCGGTTGAATCGCTGCCGGGGTCGGAATCAGAGGTGGATACAAAGAAGGAAGGAGAAGGCTTTGTACCCCTCAAAAAAAAAAAGGCTTTGTTAAAAAATAATTAATTTAATAAATCAGAAGTACCCAAATTAAAATCCTTAGTTTACGCGCACACCCCCGCGGGCCGGCCATTTAGACTATTTTTCTTTCGGTAATCTCTACCTAATCTATATCTATATCTATATCCATATCCATACATCTATATCTATATCTATATCTATACCTATATTATTTATATTATATATATATATAATATTCTTGGTTTCGTCCCGCTTATAGGTGATTTTATATTTAATATAATATATACCCAAGGTGGTACTATTCCCAGGTTTTCTTCTTTTATAGGATTCGTCCGGTGAACACCGTATTGGGACTTGGCCCATGCTCAATCTGAAAAGTCCTTAATCCTGATGAGAGGTCAAAGGACGGTGCATGCCACAGCCTGCCCCATCAAACGAGCACATATCGTTTGCGGTTTCTGTTGTGCTGGCTTTCAATTCAATTAGTACTCTGTACCCATCTCCTTTTTCTTTTCAATTATAATGCTCTAGCTAACGTATAGATTGTTTGAGTCCGCAGTATCAATAACGCCAAGAAGTTCACATGGCGTGCCCTAGCACCGTCGTTGTTGATCCTTGCATCAATGTCATCGTGTCACCAAACACAACGACCCCGAATGCAGAGGCCGGTGGGAGGCAGAGGCTAACTTCCGGGAGAAGCGGAACGTGGCGGCGAGATGCACCGGGAGCAGGAAGCGGGCGCGGCTCAGCGAGGCTATACCATGCCGGCGGCGAGGTCCTTGGTCTGGAACATGGGGGCGCAGTTGAATCGGGACGCTGGCCTTGTGGTGATTTTTTTTTTTGCGGGTGGGCCTTGTGGTGATTGCCCCGACGCCAGGCAGAAGGTGGTGGGAAGCGACAATGCGAGCAGCAACATGACGGATATGAGGTTGTGGCAAGGCGCGTGAACATGCTCTCCGGGAATAGCCGTAGGTGTCGTTGAGGAGCCCAATGGCTAGGATCATTACCGCAGGAAAGTACGCGTGGAGGTCTCCTATGTAGCGCCATAGCGCTGGATCGACGCATGCAGTTCACTACTCGCAAAAAAACGCATGCAGTTCACCCTGCCGATCATGACTGCCGCGTGTCCGTGGATGTGTCCAGGCTCCGTTTGCAACGGCAAAAAAGAAGCGAAGGTATGTGTCCATTTTACCTGCCAATGCTAGGAACATCCATGTGCTTGCTGCCACCTAGGCAGAAACCTGCAGATGATCGATCGAGAGAGAGCAAGCGCAGGGAACCGACCCCAGCCGTGTGCCATGCAACGTAACGCCTAGCCTAATTTGCACGCCCGCCGTGCAGGGCTTTTTGTTGTGTTTGTTGTCTGCAGTATACATGCACGCAACCGATCCCACAATATGGATAGTGTAATGCAACGCCATCCATCCATCCTGCATGCGCTCCTGGTCCTCTCTCTCTCTCCTTCGCCACTTAACACAGCACTGATTAATTATACAACTAAAGAAAATATGAAATAAAGATTTGAGTAACCTAGGTTGTAGCAGTACTTTTCCAAGACTTGATCCATATTGGCATGATCATTTGATTTTCTATACATCACACGACAATACTAGGTATGGGCACTTTTCTATCTGAGGGTTTTTTCAATAATGACCCTTGGTAGATTTTGAGTACTTTTATATTGTTCTTCCACTTGCAAAATTGTTTGAGTGCTATTTTTTTATGTTAAGAATATATTTATTTATTGTGTACCCGTTGCAACGCACGGGCATATTTGCTAGTAATAATAAAGCACCTATTGCTTTTGCCCGCTCACCGTCGCGACATTTTTGCAAAAGAGTCCCGATTGTTTTTTATAATTGAACCCGTAGTTCCTATTTAAGTGGATCTAGGAAAACGATTCGGTTTTGCAAATTAACCCCTGCATTTTGTAAGAATTCCGTCCGCGCTTCTTTGTTCATCTTATCCGAAGGTGGAAGGGGGGACAGCTTCGGCTGGGCTCGTAGGCGCGGAAGGTGCCCGCCCCTCTCCTCCGCCTCCGGCCTCCCCCCCCCCCCTGTAAGTGTGTCTCCATTCCCAGCACCCGAGCTCCCCTGTGCTCGTCGGCCAGCAGCCGCGGTGAGGCGCTGCAAAAAAATTACTCTTGTGCAGAATAGTCCCACCTCGCCCTCTTACATTAAATCCTCCCAATTTAAATACGCTTTTATGTTTTCTCCGTATCAAGGAGCCGTCTCAGGAATTAACGAGGGAAGGGTGTGAGAACTAAAGCGTGCAAGGAATAAGGAAGGGAAGGAATTGAGTGACTCTGGCAGAGAAATAAGGAAGGGGAGGAATTGAGTGACTCTGGCAGAGAAATAAGGAAGGAAATTATGAAGGAAATCTAGGTACACATGGGAATGAGCGCCCGTAGTCAGGCCGCGGGGATGTAGCCATATCGGTGAACCTCGTTAACTGATACGTCTCCAACGTATCTATAATTTATGAAGTATTCATGCCATGTTTATAACAATTCTATATGGTTTTGGTATGATTTGATTAGAACTAACCCGGACTGACGCTGTTTTCAGCAGAACTACCGTGGTGTTGTTTTTTGTGCAGAAATAAAAGTTCTCCAAATGAGCTGAAACTTTTTGACGATTTTTTTGGAACAAAAGAGACACTAGAAGCTTCGTGGAAGGACCAGGAGAGCAACGAGGTGCCCACGAGGCACCAGGGCGCGCCTGGGGGGTGGCGTGCCCTAGTACCTCGTGGGCCCCCTGTGGCCCATCTTGACGTGATTCCAACGCTGAAAAATCCTATAAATAGAGAAACCCCCAGAAATAACCCTAAATTTTGGACTACGTCGCCGCAAGCTTCTGTACCCTCGAAATACCATCCGGAGCCCTGTTCTGGCACCCTGTCGGAGGGGGAAATCATCACCGGAGGCCATCTTCATCATCCCGGTGGTCTCCATGACGAGGAGGGAGTAGTTCATCCTCGAGGCTGAGGGTATGTACCAGTAGCTATGTGTTTGATCTCTCTCTCTCGTGTTCTTGAGATGGCACGATCTTGATGTATCGCGAGCTTTGTTGATATAGATGAATCATATGGAGTTTTCCCCTCTCTATCTTCTTGTGATGAATTGAGTTTTCCCTTTGAAGTTTTTTTATCGGATTGAGTCTTTAAGGATTTGAGAACACTTGATGTATATCTTGCATATGGATATTTGTGGTGACAATGGGATATTCACTTGAGTCACTTGATGTATGTTTTGGTACGAAATCTAGGGCTGTTCGTGACAATTAATGGGGATGGCTCATAAGATTGATCGGGAAGGATAACTTTGAGGTGGTTTCGTACCCTACAACAATTTCTTCATTTGTTCTCCGCTATTTGTGACTTTGGAGTGAACTCTTTGTCACACGTGAGGGATTTACATATGATTCAACTATGTCAACATTGTTGAGAGATTGCACTAGTGAAAGTATGAACCCTAGGCCTTGTTTTTAAGCATTGCAATATCGTTCGTGCTCACTTTTGTTACTTGCTACCTTGTTGTTTTTATATTTTCAGATTACAAAAACCTATAACTACTATCCATACTACACTTTTATCACCATCTCTTTGCCGAACTAGTGCACCTATACAATTTACCGTTGTATTGGGTGTGTTGGGGACACAAGAGATTTCTTGTATTTGGTTGCAGGATTGTTTGAGAGATACCATCTTCAACCTACGCCTCCCACGGATTGATAAACCTTAGGTCATCCACTTGAGGGAAAATTGCTACTGTCCTACAAAACTCTGCGCTTGAAGGCCCAACACGAGTCTACAAGAATAAGTTATGTAGTAGACATCAAGCTCTTTTCTGGCGCCGTTGCCGGGGAGGTGAGTGCTTGAAGGTATATCTTTAGATTTTGCAATCGAATCTTTTAGTTTCTTGTTTATCACTAGTTTGGTTTTATAAAAAGAAAACTACAAAAAATGGAATTGAGATTGCCTCATATTATTCGTCTTTATAATGTCTTTCTTGAAAATAAGGATTCCGATAATTGTGCTCAATTGATAGAAGAAGAATTTAATAAAATGTTTGGCATAAAATCCATAAATGATGAGCATGATTGCAATGTTGCTAGTATGAATTCTTTGAATATCCATAATGCTAATGATGATTGCACTAGTCATGATAATGATGTCTCCTATAAGGATGTCAATTTTTGTGGAGTGAATTGGGAGTGCAAATGCATACCAAAAAGGGAAAATAGATTTTGTAAGAGGCATAAGTATTTAGAAACTAAAGGGTTGCAAGGGAGGCTAGATGATTGTGCTAAAAGATTTAATTTTTCTCGCGATCCTTGTGAACTTTGCAATGAACGTGGTCATTTAAATCTCCAATGCAAATTGTTTCATGATCGAATCGTGTCCAAAAATTGTGATAACTTGATTACCCTTGCGCATCATAATGAACTTAGTCTGCTTCTGGGGTATGAAGAAATGAAACGTATAACTAGGGATATTCCAGAATATAATCTCAAGAGATTTCTCGATTTTGATTTAGAGGAAATTTATATGTATTGTGCGGTAAATTGCATTGAGAATCCTTATATTGCCAATTATTTAAAGACAAGAAAACAAATAGAAGATGAAGAGAGTACTAATGAAAGGGAAGAGGTTTCCCAATATCCTCCTATTTTTTCTTATGATGAATCAGGTAACAAGGAGGAGCTTTTTATTCAACCAATCTCTTCAATAAAGTGCATGGAAAAATTGATTAAACCCACACATGAGGTGGTGAAGAAGAAAAAGAAAAGAAGAAAAAGTAGAGGTAAAAAGGTATCTCTCCCAAATAATGTTGCTCCTATTATTGTTGTGTCTCATGAGAATGAATCAAAAACAATTGTGGAAGATGATACACTTGATGATGATATTGCTTCTTTGTCTTATGGCACAATGTCCGAAGGAACTATTGAGGATGATTTTGTTATGTCTATTACTCATTATGATGATTATGATTGGGAAAATAATGATACTTCTTATAATCTTGAAAATCTTTTTGGCACCAACTTAGAAATTTGTGATGATAATAATTGTTATACTATTGGTGCTATTCATACTATTAATGATGAGAGTGATTATGCTTATGATATGCCAAGCCACAAGCTTGGGGATGCTATGTTTGATGAAAATGACATGTTTGAGAATTTATTTGCTGCAATTAATGTTTGTCCCAAGCTTGGGGATGCTATGCTTAATGAAGATGATCTTTTTAGTCCCCCTACTTTGAATGATCAAATTTGTTATGATGATTGCATGCCTCCTACTTATGATGATTATTGTGATGATACTTATGTTATAAAAGGTAGTGATGATTATATTTATTAAACTTGTCATAATTATGATTACCCTTTTACTGAACATTACTCTTTTAATGTGGAAACAATTTATAGTATTCGAGTTTCATATGATACTCCTACTCCTATTGATGAGAAGAAATGTGCTTATGTGGAGAGTAATAAAAATTCTATGCTTGTGGATCATGAAAAGAATACTTTATGTGATAGCTATATTTATGAATCCATTCATGATGCTACTGAAAATTATTATGAGAGAGGAACATATGATTCATGATGCTCCCGTTATGTTTCAATTCTTTACTTCTATGTGAGCATCATTGAAATCATCATGCCTAGCTAAAAGGCATTAAAGAAAAGCGCTTGTTGGGAGGCAACCCAATATGTATCCTTTCTGTTTTAGTGTGTTCACATGATTAAGCTACTGTAGTAATCATGTTTTATATGTTTTCTTTCAATAAAGTGCCAAGTAAAACCTTTGGGATAGTGTGGATACTTGTTGATTCAATTCTGTGCAAAAACAGAAACTTTTGCCTCCAGTGTTTAATTTCCCAGATTTTACTGGAGCGTCAAAAAATTCTGAAATTTTTACAAAGTATTGATATGCAATTTTTTGACGTTGTCCTAATTTTTCAGAATTTTTAGAGTTCCATAAGTATGGTATTTGCTCAGATCATTACAGACTGTTCTGTTTTTGACAGATTCTGTTTTCAATGCATAGTTTGCTTGTTTTAATGTTTCCATAGCTTATATTATGAGATATAAATTATGGAAATGATAGAATACAGTAGGCATTATATGGGAACAATTGTGAATCTTGTCTTGACAGTACCAAAGTAGATGATTTATTTTTATCATACTAACCTATCTCACAAGTTCCGTTAAGTTTTGTGTGATTGAAGTTTTCAAGTTTTGGGTGAGATATCGATATGAGGAGAATAAGGAGTGGAAAGACCCTAAGCTTGGGGATGCCCAAGGCACCCCAAGGTAATATTCAAGGAAGACCCAGGCAACTAAGCTTGGGGATGCCCCGGAAGGCATCCCCTCTTTCGTCTTCAACACTATCGGTAACCTCACTTGGAGCTATATTTTTATTCATCACATACTATGTGTTTTGCTTGGAGCATCATTTTATTTTGTTTGTGTTTGCTTGATGTTACTTAGAGTCATGTTTTGTATCTTTTATTTCAATAAAATGTCAAGTATAGCCTTTACCATGCTTATTTTGCAAGTTCATGAGTTGCTGTTTCAAAACGGAAAGTTTGCTGCTATTGATTAAATTGCCCAGAAATGTCAGAATGTGATAAAATCTTGAAATTTTGACACAGTCAACTTTGATAAATTATTTCCAGTTTGGTAAATTTTCAGAATTTTTTGAGTTATCTAAGTATGGATTCTTAATTATCCTTTACAGACTGTACTGTTTAGGCAGATTGCTGTTATGTTTGCATTGTTTGCATATGTTGGCTTGTTTAATGATTCTATTTGAGGATAGGAGTATTAAATATGCAGAAGCATTTAGTATTCAATGTTTAATTATAATTTTAGTGATTTTCTACAGTAGAGAATGTTGAGGTTTTGAGTGGATTTATACTAACATATCTCACAAGTTCTTGTCAAGTTTTGTGTGGATGAAGTTTTTGAAACTTAGAGAAACTATTATATGAGAAGAATTAACGAGACACAAGAGTTCAAGCTTGGGGATGCCCAAGGCTCCCCAAGTTAATATTCCAAGAAGTATCAAGCATTCAAGCTTGGGGATGCCCCGGTAGGCATCCCATCACTTTTCTTCATCAACTATCGGTTAGTCTCGATTGAACCCAAGTTTTTACTTGTTCACATAATGTGTGCTATACTTGGTTGTGTCTTTGTTTTGCTTGCTGTTTGAATAAAATATCAAGATCTGAAACTTTTTAAATGAGAGAGAGTCCTTACATAGCTACTTAATTGTTTCACTGCTCATTGATCTTCACTTATATATTTCGGAGTAGTTAGTCATTAATTCTCATGCTTCACTTATATCTTTTCGAGAGTTAATAATAGTAATGGTAATTTGCACAAGATATGAATTTGGTCCCAAGATGAATACTTGAGAGGGATATAATAAAAACTTTCATATAGATCATTGGATATGATAAGTGTGATTCCTTGCAATGAAAATAATGAAAGAGATCATATGCTAATCTTATAGAAAGTAATGACATTACATAAAGAAAAATATAAGTGGTAAAATTTATTGGAGGTTAACAAGCATAGCATTAGTCAATGATGCAATTCATGAAAAAGTTAATAAGGGAAGAGAAGATTCGCATGCAAATATACTATCTTGGACATCTTTTATGATTGTGAGCCCCCATTAAGTATTTTATGTCAAAATGTTGACGTTGGACAAGAAAGACAACGTAATGAATTATGTTTGTTCATATTCACATAGAAGTTATATTGTTATAGATCCTCCAACATGTGGTGCTTGCCCAATATCTTTGCTAGCCAAAAATCCGCACCAAGTAGAGATACTACTTGTGCATCCAAAACCCTTAAACCCAGTTTCTTCTCATGAGTGTCCACCATATCTACCTATGGATTGAATAAGATCCTTAAAATAAGTTGTCATCGGTGCAAAAAGCAATAAAAATTGCCTCTAAATATGTCTGAACTTTTACTGTAAGGGAAATAAGCGTTGTACGAACTTGTGATGGTAAAGAAATAAAAGCAACGGACTGCATAATAAAGGTTGCTATCACAAGGGGCAATATAACGTGACATTCCTTTGCATTAAGGGCTTGTGCATCCAACAACAAAAAGCGCATGACAACCTCTGCTTCCCTCTGCGAAGGGCCTATCCTTTACTTTTATGTATTTACTTTTTATGCAAAAGTCAATAGTGTTCTCCTCTACTTCCTTTTTATTTTTCTCTTTTGCAAGCATCATGTGGTGGGGAAAGATCTAGGCACATATATCCAGTTGGATATGAGTGATCATGAGTTATTATTGTTGACATCACCCTTGAGGTGAATAAGTTGGGAGGCGAAATCACAAGCCCCTATCTTTCTATGTGTCTGGCTGAAACTTTTGCTCCATATATATGTCGTGAGTGTTAGCAATCATAGAAGACTAAATGATGGTTGAGTATGTGGACTTGCTAAAAAGCTCCTACATGAGACCCTTCCTGAAAATATGATGAATTGCAATTGCATTGTTGACTAGAATAGTTTGTTAGTTTCCAAGAAAGTTTATGCCTTATACTTCATTGTTGTGATGAATTGTTACTTGCTCATGAGAAGTTTTATGATAATAAATATTGCTGTTATAATAATGATCTTGCTTTGAATCATCCAAGTCCAATGTCCATGCTATAAAAGAAAAGATTATATGATGATTATGATAGGTAGCATTCCACATCAAAATTCTGTTTTTAATTGCTACTTTATCATGATGACTTTTATGAGAGAAAGTTGCTGTTATGATGCTAGGAAAAGTGATTGAAATTATCATTGATCAAACTTTTGCACTATGCTAACATTCACACTTCATAAATTATTTCTTTTATCATTTACCTACTCGAGGACGAGCAGGAATTAAGCTTGGGGATGCTGATACGTCTCCAATGTATCTATAATTTATGAAGTATTCATGCCATGTTTATAACAATTATATATGGTTTTGGTATGATTTGATTAGAACTAACCCGGACTGACGCTGTTTTCAGCAGAACTACCGTGGTGTTGTTTTTTGTGCAGAAATAAAAGTTCTCCAAATGAGCTGAAACTTTTTGACGATTTTTTTGGGAACAAAAGAGACACTAGAAGCTTCGTGGAAGGACCAGAAGAGCAACGAGGTGCCCACGAGGCACCAGGGCGCGCCGGGGGCGGTGGCGTGCCCTGGTACCTCGTGGGCCCCCTGTGGCCCATCTTGACGTGATTCCAATGCTAAAAAATCCTATAAATAGAGAAACCCCCAGAAATAACCCTAGATTTTGGACTACGCCGCCGCAAGCTTCTGTACCCTCGAAATACCATCTGGAACCCTGTTCCGGCACCTTGCCGGGGGGGGGGAAATCATCACCGGAGGCCATCTTCATCATCCCGGTGGTCTCCATGACGAGGAGGGAGTAGTTCACCCTCGAGGCTGAGGGTATGTACCAGTAGCTATGTGTTTGATCTCTCTCTCTCTCTCTCTCTCTCTCGTGTTCTTGAGATGGCACGATCTTGATGTATCGCGAGTGTCAGGGGGATGAACCCCGAGTAGGCAACGGAGCTCGAACCCCTTCTTAAAAAATCATCGGAGCAGGTCAAGTCCCTCAGGCCGGCTTGCCAGTACGCCGGCTCCCCAGCGCGAGCCGGCTCGGCACGGCGACCCGGCCTGGCCGGCTGGCCCATGGCGGCTAGCCACGAGGGGACGGAGCCTTCGCGACGAAGCAAGCGTGGCTACAGCGCTCCTTCCTTTATGCTGGCAGAGCAGGCGAGGCTGCAGCTTTCCTTGCGCCCCCGCCCGAGGAAGGCGGTGTCAGGGAGGCGCGGTCCTGTAGAAACAACGGCGCCGACCTCCCTCTGACGATGGACAAGACGCGCCACAGTGCCCCGTACCCAGACTGACGAGAGACAAGACCCGCCACAGTGCCCCGCGCCAGGTAGGTGCGGCGCACCTGGCGACCCGGCAACCCGGCGACCCGGCGGCCCCCACCACCGGCTCCCGGTCAATGACACCAGGGGCCCGCGCCTTTGTAACATTACCATTGTAACCCTGGGGGTCGGCCTATAAGACCCCCAGGGAGGCCTCCGTGCAGAGGGGTTCGCTTCCTTCGGTTCACTCTCTCCCGTTGGCTGGTTGCTCTTCGCTTCCCTTTAGTGACTCCTTCTCGCTCCATAGAGCACACACACACTCTCGCCGGAGAGGCAGAACGGTGGCCTAGCCCCTTCTCCCTCCTCCGTCCAAACAGCTCCAGGAGCGACTTTGTAGCCCTTGTGCTCTCCATACTACACTCGGCAGGATTAGGGGTGTTACCTCTCCGGAGGGCCCCGAACCTGGGTACATCTCATGTCTCGCACTTGCTTGTGCCAACCTCGCCTCCGGAACCCACCGTCGTCCTCACGTAGCCCCACCTCTTTAGCCATCTTATGGCATCTGCCGTGAAAATACCACGACAGTTGGCGCCCACCGTGGGGCTGCTCGCGGCGTCGGCCGGAGTCAAGTTCCGGACGAGGCCCTTCACCAGCTCCGGCGAGCGCATTGTGCACAGTCTGGTCCGCGCTCCCCGCGCGGCCGACTCGGCCGGCTGCGGCGCTCCGCCGGGTACGGACACCGCTTGTCCCGCAGGCTGCTTCATCGTCCCCTTCGGCGCGCTGCGCGTCTTCGTTGCGCTCGTCCCTGACGTGTTTCCCAGCGAGGTGCACTGTTTCGCCGACTCCCCCGTCCCCGTTGGCTGCGCCGTCTCCGACGATGTCGCGGGTCTCTGCGCCCGCGCGGAGGTGCTGACCATCGGCACTAGCGCCGGTTCCCCGCGCGACAAGGAGAAGGCCGCCGCGGCTGCCGCTGGCGCGGCTGCAGCCCTGCCACGCCGGGCCGACCCGCTCCGCGAGACGATTCGGAGTCTGCAAGCCCCCATCACACCCGACGCCGACACGGCGGCTGCAGTGGCTCAGCTCAATGAGGACCGTGAGCATCTGCTGGTCGAGGCCACGGAGCTCGCGGCGACGCGGCGCCGGCTGGAGTCCGCCCAGCGAGAGTACGACAGCGCCCACGGCTTCACGCCGGCTGCCGCCGAGCCCAGCCGGGTCGCGGAGGTACGGATCCGTGGGGGCGCAATCGGCCGTGCGCTAGGCGCAGGCCGGCCCGTGGACGACACCCCCGTCAAAAACATGCGCGCGGCGCAGGCGGCCATGGCGGATCTCGAGTTCCTGGAGGGCGAGGAGCTGCTGCAGCAGCAGCAGCGCATCCGCGACCTCATCACCGCGGCGAACGAGTAGCAGAAGCACTTCGACCCGGCTCGGCCATCCGCCTCCACCTCAGGAAAAACCGGGGACCCGGAGAGGGCTCTCCGGGACGCGCAACAAATGTCCTCCCACACCACTAGCGCGAGCCGCTCTGGCCGGCATCGGTCTGGCCGGAGCCGGCATAATCACGCCACAACTACCGGGAACGGCGTCGCCGACGAGACGGCTGGCAACGGCCGGGTTCAACTGCCGGAGCCCCCCGTGCAGCTGGCTCGACGGCTCAAGCCGTCCCGAGAAGCCCCCTCGCCGCGCGGCCCCGTGGCTGACCGGCTCGGCCCCCGCGTGCCCTACAATGAAAACGATGCTCGCCACCGCCTCGACCGGCTGGCGCGCTCCACCGCCTTGGAGGAGGAGAGCTCTGTCGGCCCGGCGTGTTTCGGCCCCCGCATTCGTGAGGAGCCCTTCCCCAAAGGTTTCTCGCTGCCTCGCGACTCCCCCAAATACAACGGCGTCACCAAGCCGGAGGACTGGCTAACGGACTACACCACGGCCGTCGGCATAGCCGGCGGCAACCGGCGAGTGGCCGTGCGCTACGTCCCCCTCATGCTGCTCGGCTCGGCCCGGACGTGGCTTAACAGCCTGCGAGCCGGCAGCGTGAACTCTTGGCTGGATTTCGAAGACGCGTTCATCCGCAACTTCACCAGCACGTACAAGCGACCCGGCAAGCCTCGCCAGCTCTCCATGTGCGTCCAGAAGCCAGGCGAGCCCCTTCGCGACTTCCTCACGCGGTGGACGGAGCTGCGCAACTCCTGTGAGGGCGTCCACGAGGTCCAGGCCATCCAGTACTTCATCGACGGGTGCCAAGACGGCACTCTGGTCAAGCACCGGCTGGTGTGCGATGAGCCGGAGACCCTGGCGGAGCTCATGGCTGTGGCGGACAAGTACGCCACGGCCGACTCCGCGATGAATGTGAAGATCACGATCGACACAGACGGCAAGCTCCTCCCTGTCCAGCCGGCGCCTCCAAAGCCGGCTGGCGACGGCAGCCAGCTCCGCCAAGACAACAACACCAGCAGCGGCAAGCGCCGAAACGACCAGCTGGCGACCCGCTACGACAACCGGCAGGTCGCCGCTGTGGAAGGGGAGCAGCCGGCCGAACAAGGCTCAAGCCAGCGCCCACGCACCGGCAATGCCGCCTGGCAGCCCAAGCTATCATTCGAGCAGATGCTCGATGCCCCCTGCAAAAACCACAGCGGCGCGAAGCCGTCGACGCACACGCTTCGGCAGTGCAGCTTCACCCAACGCCTGTTGAAGGGCAACCTTCCGCCTCCGCCACCCGGAGCCAGCTCGCAGCAGCCGCCACTGCCGCCGCCTCCGCCGCCACCCGGCGCCCTCGCCGACAACGCTTTCCCTCGCCCGGACGCGGCCTACGTCGTCTTCACCAGCAAGGGCGACGAAAAACACGCCAAGCGCAAGCACCAAGCCGAGGTGAACGCCGTCGTCCCTCCGGTCCCCTAGTACATGCACTGGTCCGACCGGCCGGTCAACTGGACCCGGGAGGACCACCCGACCGTCATGCCTATGCCGGGTGGCTACGCCCTTGTGCTCGACCCCACCTTCGTCTCCGAGAAGTGCACCTGCCGCTTCTCGCGGGTACTGATCGACGACGGCAGCAGCATCAACATCCTGTACCGCGACACCATGACCAAGCTCGGCATCGAGGCGCGACAGCTGGAGCCGACCCGGACGGTGTTCCACGGCATTGTGCCGGGTCTTTCCTGCTCTCCGATCGGCCGGGTCTGGCTCGACATCCTGTTCGGCTCCAGCAGCCACTTCCGCCGCGAGCCGATCTGGTTCGAAGTGGTCGACCTGGCCAGCCCCTACCACGCGCTGCTGGGCTGGCCCACGATGGCCAAGTTCATGGCGGTCCCCCACTACGCCTACCTGAAGCTAAAACTGCTGGGTCCCAAGGGCCTCATCACCATCGTCGGCGATTACAAGAAGTCCCTCGAGTGCGCCAAAGCCGGCTCCCAGCTGGCCGAGTCGCTGGTCATCGCCGAGGAGAGGTGTCAGCTCGACCGGATCGTGGCGCTGGCTAGCGCGCAGCCGGCCATGCCGACTCCGCCCAAGCCGGCCGCCGACAAGGCCTCCTTCAAGCCGGCCAAAGACACAAAGAGGGTCCCGCTCAACCCGGCCGACCCCAGCTCCAGCAAGTACGTCGTCGTGGGCAACGGCCTCGACGGCAAATAGGAAGGCGAGCTCGTCGATTTCCTCCGTGAGAATCAGGACATCTTTGCATGGTCCCCCAAAGACATGCCAGGTGTCCCGAGGAAATTCGCCGAGCACAAACTTCACGTCCGCAAGGACGCCAAGCCTGTCCGACAGCCACTACGCCGTTTCTCTGAGGAGAAGCGAAGAACCATCGGTGAAGAAATCGCCCGGCTTCTCACAGCCGGCTTCATCATGGAAGTGTTCCACCCGGAATGGCTGGCCAACCCGGTCCTCGTCTTGAAGAAAAATGGCACGTGGCGCATGTGTATCGACTACACCAGCCTGAACAAGGCTTGCCCCAAAGATCCGTTCGCTCTGCCCCGGATCGACCAGGTCATCGACTCCACAACCGGCTGCGAGCTCCTGTCCTTCCTGGACGCCTACTCCGGCTACCACCAGATCAAGTTGGACCCGGCCGACGCCCTCAAGACGTCCTTCATCACGCCCTTTGGGGCGTATTGCTACATCACCATGTCGTTCGGCTTGAAGAATGCCGGCGCCACCTTCCAGCGCTGCATGCAGAAATGCCTGCTGCCCCAGCTCGGCAGAAACGTGCACGTCTACGTCGACGACATCGTGGTGAAGACCAAGCAGCACCTCACGCTCCTGGCCGACCTCCAGGAAACCTTCGCCAACCTGCGCCGGTTCCAGATCAAGCTCAACCCGGAGAAATGCGTCTTTGGCGTGCCGGCCGGCCAGCTTCTCGGCTTCCTCGTCTCGGAGCGCGGCATCGAGGCCAACCCGGAGAAGATCAAGGCAATCGAGCGCATGCGCAAGCAGACCCGGCTGCGCGACGTGCAGAAGTTCACCGGCTGCTTGGCCTCTCTCAGCCGGTTCGTCAGCCGGCTGGGAGAGAGGGCCCTGCCCCTGTATCAGCTGATGAAGAAGACGACGGCGTTCGAGTGGAGCGACCAGGTGGACGAAGCCTACCGCGACCTCAAGCGCATGCTGTCAACCGCGCCCGTCCTGGCCGCGCCGGCTGAGAAAGAGCCACTCCTGCTGTACGTCGCCGCACCTCCCGAGCCGTCAGCACGGTGCTGGTCGTCGAGCGCCCGGAGGAGGGCAAGGTGCAGCCGGTTCAGCGCCCAGTGTACTTCCTGAGCGAGGTGCTATCCGCCTCCAAGCAGAACTACCCCCACTACCAGAAGATGTGCTATGGCATGTACCTCGCCGCCAAGAAGCTGAGGCAATACTTCCAAGAGCACGCCATTACTGTGGTGAGCACGGTCCCCATCGGCGAGATCATGGGCTGCCGGGATGCCTCTGGCCGGGTGGCCAAGTGGGCCATCGAGCTAGCCGGCCACACGATCCTCTACGAGCCCCGCACCACCATCAAGTCCCAGGCGCTAGCCGACTTCCTCGTCGACTGGACGGAGACCCAGTACCTGCCGCCGGCTCCCGAGTCGACTCACTGGCGCATGCACTTCGACGGCTCCAAGATGCGCAACGGTTTGGGAGCCGGCATCGTGCTGTCTTCCCCCAAGAACGACCGGCTGCGGTATGTGCTCCAGATCCACTTCGCCGCCTCCAACAACGTTGCCAAGTACGAAGCCCTCGTGCACGGCATCCGGCTGGCCAGGGAGCTCGGCATCCGGCGCATCCTCTGCTACGGTGACTCGGACCTGGTGGTGCAGCATGTTTCCGGCGACTGGGACGCCAAAGACACCAACATGGCCAGCTACCGCTTCCTGGTCCAGCAGCTCTCTGGCGGGTTCGACGGCTGCGAGTTCCTCCACGTCCCGCGCGCGGACAATGAAGCGGCCGACGCACTGGCTAAAGTGGGCTCCACCCGGCAGGCCATCCCATCTGGCGTCTCCCTCGAGCACCTACGGAAGCCGTCCATCAAGCTGTCTCCCGAGTCGGAATCCATCTTCGTCCCGGACGACCCCGACGCACCCCCGCCCAACCCCGAAGTTCCCAGCCCAAGCCCGGGGGCTGCCGGCTCCGGCTCGGGGACTGCCGGCCCCGTCTTGGGGACTGCCGTCTCCAGCCCGGGGGCTGCCGGCTCCGGCTCGGGGACTGCCGTCTCCGGCTCAGAAGCCGCCATCCCGGATTCCATCCCGGCGGCCGTCCTCGCCGTGGTGACGGCGCCGTCCTGGGCCCGGCCGATCCTCGCCTTCCTGGAAGACGGTGACCTCCCCAGCGACGAGACCGAAGCCCGACAAGTGCAGCGGCGAGCGTCCGCCTACAGCATCATCAACCACGAACTCGTCAAGCGCAGCACGACCGGCGTGTTCCAGCGCTGCGTCGAGCAGGACAAAGGGATCGAGATCCTCCTCGACATCCACCAGGGCGAGTGCGGGCACCACGCCGCCTCGCGGTCCCTGGTGGCCAAGGCCTTCCACCACGGTTTCTACTGGCCCACGGCCTTGCAAGACACCGAGCAGCTGGTCCTCAAGTGTGAGGGCTGCCAGCGTTTCAGCAAGCGCAGCCACCAGCCGGCTTCAGCCCTCCAAACCATCCCCATCACGTGGCCCTTCGCCGTATGGGGACTCGACAAGGTGGGGCCCTTCAAGACCGCCCGAGGCGGCATGACACATTTGCTGGTCGCCGTCGACAAGTTCACCAAATGGATCGAAGCTCGGCTGATCAAGAAGCTTGACGGGCCCACCGCCATCCGGTTCATCAAGGATATCGCAGTTCGCTACAGCGTGCCGCACAGCATCATCACGGACAACGGCACCAATTTCGCCAAGGGCGCGCTGGCCCACTACTGCTCCGCATCCGGCATCCGGCTCGACTTGGCCTCCGTCGCACACCCCCAGTCGAACGGCCAGGTCAAGCGGGCAAACGGCCTCATCCTAGCCGGCATCAAGCCGCGACTCGTCAAGCCGCTCATCCACTCACCCGGCAGCTGGCTGGATGAGCTGCCAGCCGTCCTCTGGAGTCTCCGAATGACGCCCAACCGCTCCACCGGGTTCACCCCGTTCTTCCTCGTCTACGGAGCCGAAGCAATCATTCCAACCGACGTCGAGTTCGATTCGCCCCGGATAACCATGTACACAGAAGCCGAAGCAAGGAGGCACACGAAGACGGCGTCGACTTGCTCGAGGAGGCGCGCCTTCTGGCCCTCAGCCGGTCCGCCATCTACCAACAAGGGCTGCACCACTACCACAACAAGAAGATCAAGCCCCTCGCGTTCCGCGAGGGCGACCTCGTGCTCCGGCTCATCCAGCAAACAGCCGGCCAGCACAAGCTGGCCTCTCCTTGGGAGGGCCCCTTCATCATCAGCAAGGCTCTCTGCGACCGGAACGCGTACTACCTCATCGACGCGCAGAAGCCGAACAAACGCAAGAGAGATGCAGCCGGCGAGGAGTCCAGCCGGCCCTAGAACGCGGAGCTCCTCCGTCCGTTTTACAGTTGAACGCGCGCACTTATGTATCACCACCTTTTGAGTTTAATGAAAGCAGCAAGCCCCCCCCCCCCCCCCCCCCGTGCGACAGCAGGCGCCCACCGAGTCGGCCCAGCCGGCTCAGGGGCTTGGGGGCTTCCTTTTCCCTTTTTACTAAGCTCTGTGTCTACACACTTCCCCGTTTTCGTTTCACCCGCCGAGTCGGCCCAGCCGGCTCGGGGGCTCGGGGGCTCGGGGGCTAGCCGGCTAGACCGCGCCTCGCCATATTCTCCTTAGTCCATCTCGAAGCGTACGAACCGCCACAGCCCTCTCTTCGCCAGCCACAGCCGGCTCCCGGTTGTCCGGCCGGAAAGAACCAAAGGCCGGAAGCATCGTCATGTAAGAATGGCTAAGGAGGAGAGCCCGGCTCGGCCAACCCGGCCCTACCCGCCCTCACTTATCCACCGCACGACCGGCTGCGCGCCAGCCGGCCCAGTGGGTGTTTTCGCTCGCGCTCAAACGTCCGAAAAAACCTAAGTATTGTGCGTCCCCTCTCAAGGCCGAATCCCCGTCCTAGCCACAGTCCGCAACCCGGCTGTCCGGCTAGCGGGAAGGAAGCCCGAAAGAAAAGACAAACAAGAAAAAGGCCCAAGGCCGAACAGCAAAGAGCGAAAACACGACAGTTGGCGCCACAAAATTTATAAACAACACGGGCCCGCAGCCTCAAGTTCATTACATAAACTACACCCCCAGTGGGTGGACCTGCTACCTAACAAAATTCAAGTGACCGAGTACAGGAAAGTTAAAGATAAGCCCTAGGCGGCGCCTGCGTCGGCTCCGGTCGGTGCCGGCTCGGCGGGGGTGGATGCAGCCGCCGGGTCGGACCTAGAGTTCTCCGGCCTCTCGGTCGTCGCGGTGTCATCCGGCTCGGCTTCGTCATCGGCGTAGGCCCCCGTCTCGGCCGAGCTGCCATCTGGATCATTGAGCTGCAGGCCAAACTCGTCGGCAGGGAGCTCCTCGCCGTCTTTCGTCCGCTCCAAGACGAATTCGTCGTACGGAGCGAACGAGGCCAAGTAGCTGGCCCGCCCGGCGATCTGCCGCGCCTGCGCCGCCAACTGCTCCTCCGCGCCGGCCCGCTGCGCCACTAGGCGGTCAAGATCCATGCCGGGATACCACGACGCCACAAATTGCAGCGCTGTCTCCGCGCCGGCGCGAGCCGCAGATGCCCTCCACGCGCCGAGCCGGTCCACGCCGGCCTCCAGCCACCGCGCTAGCCAGGTGACGCTGTTCGGCGCCACCGCGCTCGGCCAAAGGCTCCGTGCCATGGCCAGGCCGGCATCGAACAGCCGGCGCATGTGGCCCTCGATGGCTCCAAGACGGGCCTCGCCGGCCAGGACGATCTCCGACAAGGTTCAGGCGGCGTAAACGTCGACGTCCGCCCCTAGCGCGCGCTGGTCCGCCCGGTGGGCGTACACGGCCGCATCGGCCGCCTCCTGCGTTTCGGGGAAGACCCCTGCCAAAGAAGGAAACGAGTTAGCCAGAAGAAAACAACTTGCCGGCTCAGCCAGCCGGATTGAAGAAAAAATGGTACTCACGGGCGAAGGCCTCATCGAGGTGCTGCGCCTCGCTCAGTATCCCATTCTCCCGTATCGCCGACACGCGGGCCTGGGCCTCGAGATCCTTCTCGAGCTACGCGATCCTCCTGCCGGCGTCCGCCAGCTCCTCGGCCGCCTTGGCGCGCTCTTCCGCCAGCCGGCCCAGCTCCGCTTGGTGGGCTTCCTCCGCCTTGGCCTTCTCGGCCGCCAGCCGGTCCACCTCGGACTGGAGCCAGCCGTGGTCAGTGATGGCAAGATCACGCTGCTCGCCGGTTTCGGCAAGCCAGCTTCGGAGACCCGGCACCTCGGCCGCATCAGCTGCGCGACAGGGCCCCCGGTCTGACGCCAGAAGCAAGGACAAGAGGGAAAGAAGGCAAAGCTATAAGATTTGACCCGGCTGCTTCGCAGTCCGGCCCGAATCTCGGGGGCTACACCCAGTGGGTGCACTGGCGCGCCCCCACTGAAGACGTGCAAAACGTACCTTGGACCCGGCGCAACTCCTCCTCCGTGCCGGCTAGCTGGGCCTTGATCTCGCGGAACCGCTCCCGGAGCCGATTGTACGCGCTAGCCGGAGGTCGTACAGATGCTGCGCAAAGACAAGAGTCAGAAGATGGCAAAAGACGAGCTATAAGATTCGAGCCGGCTGCTCCGCAGCCCGGCCCGAACCTCGGGGGCTACACCCAGTGGGTGCGCTGGCGCGCCCCCACTGATTCAACGACCAAGACAAGGAAAGAGCAAAGACTTACCGCAAACGCCAGCTCCAGCTTCCGCGCCGCCTCCTGCTCTTCCCGGACGATGGCCTGCAGGCGCTCGCTCCGCCCGCGAAGCTGCGAGCGCAAGGCATCCGCCGCGTCGTCCTCCCGAGTGCGTGGCCCAACCACAACGGCACCGGCGCTCGCCCACGGATACTGCATCGCGGTCCCGGCGCCGGATCCGCTTCCACCCGGCCGATCGGGGTTCGCAGCGACCTGGGGCGGAACGACCACTATGGCACCGGCGTCTCCAGCCGCGGCCTCCGGGGCCGGCATCGGCTGCGCTTGGCCGGATGGTGCGGGGTCTGCCTCGCGCCTCTCTTCGCCGCACTCGCCTCCTCTTGCCGGGTCGGCCCGGGGCGGCGTGTCCACGACGATGTCCTCATCGACGTCCGACTCGCCGTCGGCCGGCTCCGTCGCCCCCTCCGGCTGCGGCTCGACGATTGTCACCGCCGGCTCCGTCCCCCGCTCCATCTCCGGCCAGGCCGGGCCCGCGGTGATCCTGGCCTGCTTTGCGGAGGCCCTCTCCCACGCCCGGGCCGAGGCCTCCTCCATCTCTTTCGCAGCCTCCGCGCGATCCCGCCAGGCGTCGCATCTCGCCGCATCGAGGTCTTGGCCAGATTGGCGGGCTTCAATGTCCTCCTCCGCGGTCCGGGCCGGCTCGGGGTCGATGGTGCTGCTCCAGGTCTTCCACCAGACGGCCTCGCCAGCCGCGGCCTCCGCGGCCGCCAACGCCAGGTCAACGGCGGACCTGTGCACATCAAGTTCATCACCACAAGGGCTCAAGCAAGAAAACAAGCAAGTGATCAGAAACAGACAAGAATCACTCACCCGATGACCTTCGGAACCTCCCGCCTCTGGCCCACGGACGGGGCAAGCCGGCGCTTCTTCTTGACGACGGCCCTCTCCCGCGTCGGCGCCGCCACCGCCGGGCACTTCACGGCCGGCCTCGACTCGACCAGCTCCTTCCCATGCGTCCGGCTGCCGGATTCCGCCACGCGAGCCGGCCCGGCGCCAGCCGTCTTCCGCAGCCGCCTTGGAGGATCGACGCTGGCGTCCTCCCCGGCCGAGGGCGCTGCACCGTGGGCTCCGGTCAGGTCCTCTTCGTCGTCGTCCGGCCAGTCACGCAGAAGTTCTGAGGGCGGAGACTTACCCGCGTTCCGTGACCCGCCGGCTGCGGCGTCGGCCAGGCGCGCTTCGACTCCTCCCTCCTCCGCCTCGGCGCCGGCTTCCTCCGCGTCCGACTCGGGCAAGTCGGCCAACAGGATCTGGGGATTCGGCCCGTCGTGATTTTGCTGGCAGGCGAACAACTGCGGTCCTCCCGCGGCGTCAGGGCACAGAAATAACGTTGAGGTGGCAAAAAATAGAGACTAGGGACTCATCGCCGGCGCCGGGTTTTCCCAGTGATAGGGCTCCTTCCCGAAGCTCCACCCCTCCTCCTTCAACCCGGCCTTGGAGATATAGTTGACCCGTTGGACGATCCCGGCGGCCGTCAGCGCCTTGGTCGACGTCCGGGTCGGGTCATGCCGGCTGCTCATGTCGCAGATCCGGTGTGCCCGGCGCTGCAGCGGCAGCACCCGTCGTGAGATGAAGGCCGCGATGAGGTCAGCCGGCTTCAGCCCCTTGCGATCCGTCATCTCCCCGATCCGGCGGCAGATGTTCAGGAGCTCCTGTGGCGGCTTCTTGAGGCAGTAGCCCCAATTCGACTTGGCGAGCGGCGCCGCGTTGACGAAAGGCGGCAGGTTGATGACGTCCACTGCCGGGTCGGCATTCCGGACGTAGAAAAACGTCGTCTGCCACTTCTTGGCCGAGTCCTCAAGCAGCAGCTTGGGAAACGGCCCGTTCACCCAGCCGGTGACCACGGCAGCCCCGCAATCCGACATCGCGCCAGCCGACGTCCCCTGCTGCTTGAGGAAGAAAAGCTTCGCCCACAGGTCAACAGTTGGCAGCATGTCAAGGTAGCCTTCGCAGAGCGTGGCGAACCCGACGACCTGCAACACGGCGTTGGCGCCGAGGTGGTGCGGCTGCAACCCGAAGAAGTCGAGGAAGCTCCGGAAGAAAAGACTTGCGGGAAGGCCGAGTCCGCGCTCGAAGTGAGAGAAGAAGACGACGTGCTCGCCCTCCTACGGCTGCGGCACCCTCTCCGGGCCGGGCGCGCGCGCGACCAGCGCCTCCGCCGGCGGCAGCCGCTTCGTGCGGCGAAGGTACCGGATGTTCTCCTTGGTCATGATCGAGCCCTCCCAAGAACCTTTCGGCAGCGCCATTGGAGGGCTCCGCTGGCGTGGAGACGCGGCGAAGGAAAGGAGGAGGAGGAGACGGCTGCGAGCTACGGGCCTCAGGTCGCGGCGTGCGGCGGCTGGCGCGAGAGCACGCGGCGGCAGCGCTTTGCTCGGGCGTGGTGGAGGAGAAGCAGAGGAGGAACAAGGGGCGGGAGTGTGTGCGGGAATGTTTCCATCGCACTTCTCCCCTTCTCATATATAACCGCGAAGAGAGCGTGGGGGAGTGGGATCGTTTGCGCCCACGATCCCCACTCCTCCGCACCGTGCGCGCGCGTTTTACGCGCACATTTACTGCGCGGGGAAGCGCAACCGTGAAGCGCCGCCGCAGTAAATCCCTCGCGCGCGGGCCGAGGGCGCGTCGTGGTGGGCCCGGTCCGCAGTCACGTCCCGTCACGCGCGTGGGCTGGCAGGCCTCGCCCGCTGCAGAGCACCACGTGGCGTTCCGTCAGGCCGCGGCGGGCGCGAATCGCCGTATGAAGCAAGACTCGACCAACGGGCATTTCCGTTTCCCGCCCAGGCCGGGGTGCCGCGACCCGGCAACCGGAAGCCGGCGTCCGTGTCCGCCGTGCCGGCATGCGGACGAGCGGAGCCGCCCGGCCGGGCTCCCGCACTTCACCAAAAAAACGACTCCTCAGGGGGTAAGTTGCGAAGGCCCTCCTGCTTGGAGCCAGCGAGCCTTCACAGCTTCGGAGACTACTGTCGGGGAGATGAACCCCGGGTAGGCAACGGAGCTCGAACCCCTTCTTAAAAAAATTTATCGGAGCAAGTCCAGTCCCTCAGACCGGCTTGCCAGTACGCCGGCTCCCCAGCGCGAGCCGGCTCGGCACGGTGACCCGGCCTAGCCGGCTGGCCCATGCCGGCTAGCCACGAGGGGACGGAGCCTTCGCGACGAAGCAAGCGTGGCTACAGCGCTCCTTCCTTTACGCTGACAGAGCAGGCGAGGCTGCAGCTTTCCTTGCGCCCCCGCCCGAGGAGGGCGATGTCAGGGAGGCGCGGTCCTGTAGAAACAACGGCGCCGACCTCCCTCTGACGATGGACAAGACGCGCCACAGTGCCCCGTACCCAGACTGACGAGAGACAAGGCCCGCCACAGTGCCCGGCGCCAGGCAGGTGCGGCGCACCTGGCGACCAAGCAACCCGGCGACCCGGCGGCCCCCACCACCGGCTCCCGGTCAATGACACCAGGGGCCCGCGCCTTTGTAACATTACCATTGTAACCCTGGGGGTCGGCCTATAAGACCCCCAGGGAGGCCTCCGTGCAGAGGGGTTCGCTTCCTTCGGTTCACTCTCTCCCGTTGGCTGGTTGCTCTTCGCTTCCCTTTAGTGACTCCTTCTCGCTCCACAGAGCACACACACACTCTCGCCGGAGAGGCAGAACGGTGGCCTAGCCCCTTCTTCCTCCTCCGTCCGAACATCTCCAGGAGCGACTTTGTAGCCCTTGTGCTCTCCATACTACACTCGGCAGGATTAGGGGTGTTACCTCTCCGGAGGGCCCCGAACCTGGGTACGTCTCGTGTCTCGCACTTGCTCGTGCCAACCTCGCCTCCGGAACCCACCGTCGTCCTCACGTAGCCCCACCTCTTTAGCCATCTTATGGCATCTGCCGTGAAAATACCACGACAACGAGCTTTGTTGATATAGATGAATCATATGGAGTTTTCCCCTCTCTATCTTCTTGTGATGAATTCCCTTTGAAGTTTTCTTATCGGATTGAGTCTTTAAGGATTTGAGAACACTTAATGTATGTCTTGCATATGGATATTTGTGGTGACAATGGGATATTCACTTTAGTCACTTGATGTATGTTTTGGTGATCAACTTGCGGGTTCCGTGACCTTGGGGATTTATGCCTAAGGGTTGGCACGCATTTTTGTCTTGACTTTCCGGTAGAAACTTTGGGGCACTCTTTGAAGTTCTTTGTGTTGGTTTGAATAGATGAATCTGAGATTGTGTGATGCATATCGTATAATCAAACCCGTGGGTACTCGTGGTGACATTGGAGTGCCTAGGTGACATTAGGGTTTTGGTTGATGTGTATCTTAAGGTGTTATTCTAGTACGAACTCTAGGGCTGTTCGTGACAATTAATGGGGATGGCTCATAAGATTGAGTGGGAAGGATAACTTTGAGGTGGTTTCGTACCCTACAACAATTTCTTCGTTTGTTCTCCGCTATTTGTGACTTTGGAGTGAACTCTTTGTCGCACGTGAGGGATTTACATATGATTCAACTATGTCAACATTGTTGAGAGATTGCACTAGTGAAAGTATGAACCCTAGGCCTTGTTTTTAAGCACTGCAATACCGTTCGTGCTCACTTTTGTTACTTGCTACCTTGCTGTTTTTATATTTTCAGATTACAAAAACCTATATCTACTATCCATACTACACTTTTATCACCATCTCTTTGCCGAACTAGTGCACCTATACAATTTACCATTGTATTGGGTGTGTTGGGGACACAAGAGATTTCTTGTATTTGGTTGCATGGTTGTTTGAGAGATACCATCTTCAACCTACGCCTCCCACGGATTGATAAACCTTAGGTCATCCACTTGAGGGAAAATTGCTACTGTCCTACAAAACTCTGCGCTTGGAGGCCCAACACGAGTCTACAAGAATAAGTTGTGTAGTAGACATCATTAACAAATCTCAGTGTCGTGCCTCGTGTGATTGCTTGATCTTCGGATGATTGATTATGCACCTCGGGTTTATTTTTGTTGGAAATATGCCCTAGAGGCAATAATAAATTGGTTATTATCATATTTCCCGTTCATGATAAATGTTTATTATTCATGCTAGAATTGTATTGACCGAAAACTTAAATACATGTGTGAATACATAAACTATACCGTGTCCCTAGTAAGCCTCTACTAGACTAGCTCGTTGATCAAAGATGGTTATGGTTTCCTGACCATAGACATGAGTTGTCATTTGATAATGGGATCACATCATTAGGAGAATGATGTGATGGACAGACCTAACCGTAAGCCTAGCATCAGATCGTTTAGTTATTTGCTACAACTTTCTTCATGTCAAGTACCAGTTCCTTAGACCATGAGATTGTGCCACTCCCGGATACCGAAGGAAGACTTTGTGTGCTATCAAACGTCACTTCGTAACTGGGTGATCATAAAGGTGCTCTACAGGTATCTCCGAAGGTGTCTGTTGGGTTGCATGGATCGAGACTGGGATTTGTCACTCCTTATGACGGAGAGATATCTCTGGGCCCTCTTGGTAATACAACATCATAAAGAGCTTGCAAGCAATGTGGCTAATGAGTTAGTCATGGGATCTTGTATTACGGAACGAGTAAAGAGACTTGCTGGTAACGAGATTGAACTAGGTATGGAGATACGACGATCGAATCTTGGGCAAGTGACATATCGCCGGACAAAGGGAATTGTATACGGGATTAACTGAATCCTTGACATCGTGGTTCAACTGATAAAGATCTTCGTTGAATATGTGGGAACCAATATGGGCATCTAGGTTTCGCTATTGGTTATTGACCGGAGAGGAGTCTCGGTCATGTCTACATGATTCTCGAACCCGTAGGGTCGCACACTTAACGTTCGGTAGTGCTAGGGTAGTATTGAGATATTCATATGGTGAAGTCCGAAAGTAGTTCAGAGTCCCGGATTGGTTTCGAGACATAACGAGGAGCTCCGGAATGGTCCGGAGGTAAAGATTTATATATGGGAAGTCATGTTCAGGGTTCCGGAAAATGTTCGGGTTTTTTCGGTATTGTACCGGGAAGGTTCTAGAAGGTTTTGGAGTGGGGCCCACCTGCATGGTGGGACCCACATGGACGTGGGTAGTGGGGAAAGGCCCCACACCCCTGGTCTAGGCGCACCAAGATCCCCCTCTAAAAGGAATAGGATCATATCCCAAAGGGATAAGATCAAGATCTCTAAAAAAGGGGGATAGCGATCGGTGGTGAAGGAAAGGAGGGATTTCCTTCCTCCCCCTTGGCCAACGCCCCTAGGGGCTTGGAGGGCAAGCCACCAGCCTCCTCCATGCCTATATAAAGGTGGGGAGGCATTGGGGGCAGCCCACCCTTCGACCCTTGCCCGTCTCCCTCCCGTTACACCTCCTCCACCTCGCGTAGACGCTTGGCGAAACCCTGCTGCAGTTCCGCTGCTGCCACCACCACCACACCGTCGTGTTGGTTCAGATCTCATATACCTCCTCTCCCTCACTTGCTGGATCAAGAAGTAGAGGACGCCGCCGAGCCGTACGTGTGCTAAACTCGGAGGTGCCGTCCGTTCGGCACTAGATCGGATTGGATCGTGATTGGATCGCGACGAGTACGACTACATCAACCGCGCTACGTACGCTAACGCTTTCAGTCTACAAGGGTACGTAGACGATTCCCCTCTCGTTGCTATGCATCTCCAAGATTAAATCTTGGGTGTTCGTAGGAATTTTTTTGATTTTCATGCAACGTTCCCCAACAGCGGCATCATGAGCTAGGTCTATGCGTAGATGTGTATGCACGAGTAGAACACAAAAGTTGTGGGCGTTGATGCTCAAATTGCTTACCTCTCTTGTCTTATTTGGATTTGGCGGTATTGTGGGATGAAGCGGCTCGGACCAAATTTACATGTCCTCGCACAAGAGACCGGTTCCACCGACTGACATGCAACTTGTTTTGCATAAGGTGGCTAGCGGGTGTCTGTCTCTCCTACTTTAGTTGAATCTAATTTGACGAAGGCGGTCCTTGTAGAAGGTTAAAAGGCAACTTGATTATCACCGTTATGCCTTTGCGTAGGTAAGAACGGTTCTTACTAGTTGACCATAGCAGCCACGTAAAATTTGCAACAACAAAGTAGAGGACGTCTAACTTGTTTTTGCAGGGCATGTTGTGATGTGGTATGGCCAAAATGTGATATATATTGATGTATGAGATGATCATGTTTTGTAATAGGTTCACGACTTGCATGTCGATGAGTACGGCAACCGGCAGGAGCCATAGGGTTGTCTTTAATTTATTAATCGTCATGTAATTGCTTTACTTTATCGCTATGCGTTAGCAATAGTTGTAGAAGCAATAGTTGGCGGAGATGACCACGTGACGACACGATGATGGAGATCATGGTGTCATGCCAGTGACGATGGAGATCATGCCGGTGCTTTGGAGATGGAGATGAAAGGCACGAGATGATAATGGCCATATCATGTCACATATTAATTGCATGTGATGTTTATCTTTTTATGCATCTTATTTTGCTTAGGACGACGGTAGCATTATAAGATGACCCCTTCACTTAATTTCAAGAAATTGTGTTCTTCCTAAGTATGCACCGTTGCAAAAGTTTGTCGTTTCGAAGCACCTCGTGATGATTGGGTGTGATAGACTCTACGTTCGCATACAACGGGTGTAAGCCAGTTTTACACATGCAGAATACTTGGGTTAAACTTGACGAGCCTAGCATGTACAGACATGACCTCGGAACACAGGAGACCGAAAGGTCGAACATGAATCATATAGTAGATATGATCAACATGGAGATGTTCACCATTGATAACTACCCTATCTCACGTGATGATCGGACATGGGTTAGTTGATTTGGATCATGTATCACTTAGACAACTTGAGGGATGTTGATTTAAGTGGGAGTTCATTAGTAATTTGATTAACTGAACTAATTATCATGAACTTAGTCTTAATTGTCTTTGCAAAATTTGTGTTGTAGATCAATGGCCCGCGTTGTAGTTCCCCTGAATTTTAATGCGTTCCTAGAGAAAGCTAAGTTGAAAGATGATGGAAGCAACTATGCGGACTGGATCCGTAACTTGAGGATTATCCTCATTGCTGCACAGAAGGCTTATGTCCTTGATGCACCGCTAGGTGCCGCACCCCCTCCAGCGTCGTCTGTGGATGTTGTGAACATCTGGCAGGCACGTTCTGATGACTAATCGATAGTTCAGTGTGCCATGCTTTACGGCTTATAACCGGGGCTCCAAAGACGTTTTGAGCACCACAGAGCATATGAGATGTTCCAGGAGCTGAAATTGGTATTTCAAGCTCATGCCCGGGTTGAGAGGTATGACACCTCTGACAAGTTCTTTAGCTGCAAGATGGAGGAGAACAGTTCTGTGAGTGAGCATATACTCAGAATGTCTGGGTTTCACAACCGCTTGACTCAGTTGGGAGTTAATCTTCCAGATGACACGGTCATTGACAGAGTTCTCCAGTCACTGCCACCAAGCTATAAGGGCTTTGTGATGAACTATAATATGCAAGGGATGGAGAAAACGATTCCCGAGCTCTTCGCGATGCTTAAGGCCGCAGAGGTAGAAATCAAGAAGGAGCATCAAGTGTTGATGGTTAAAACGACCACTAGTTTCAAGAAAGGCAAGGGAAAGAAAGGGAACTTGAAGAAGAACGGCAAGACAGTTGCCGCTCCCGTGAAGAAACCCAAGGCTGGACCCAAACCTAAGACTGAGTGCTTCTACTGCAAGGGGAATGGTCACTGGAAGCGGAACTGCCCCAAGTACTTGGCAGATAAGAAGGCTGGCAACGTCAACAAAGGTATATTTGATATACATGTTATTGGTGTGTACCTTACTAGTGCTCGTAGTAGCGCCTGGGTATATGATACTGGTTCGGTTGCTAATATTTGTAACTCAAAACATAAGCTGCGGAATAAACGAAGACTGGCTAAGGACGAGGTGACGATGCGCGTCAGAAATGGTTCCAATGTTGATGTGATTGCCGTCGGCACGCTACCTCTACATCTACCTTCGGGATTAGTTTTAAACCTAAATAATTGTTATTTGGTGCCTGTGTTGAGCATGAACATTATATCTGGATCTTGTTTATTGCGAGACGGTTATTCATTTAAGTCAGAGAATAATGGTTGTTCTATTTATATGAGTAATATCTTTTATGGTCATGCACCCCTTGTGAATGGTTTATTCTTGTTGAATCTTGATCGTAGTGATACACATATTCATAATATTGATGCCAAAAGATGCAAAGTTAATAATGATAGTACCACATATTTGTGGCACTACCGCTTAGGTCATATTGGTGTAAAGCGCATGAAGAAACTCCATGCTGATGGACTTTTGGAATCTCTTGATTATGAATCATTTGAGACATGCGAACCATGCCTCATGGGCAAGATGACTAAAACTCCGTTCTCCAGAACAATGGAGCGAGCTAGTGACTTATTGGAAATAATACATACCGATGTATGCGGTCCGATGAGTGTTGAAGCACGCGGTGGATATCTTACATTCACAGATGATTTGAGTAGATATGGGTATATTTACTTGATGAAACACAAGTCTAAAACATTTGAAAAGTTCAAGGAATTTCAGAGTGAAGTGGAGAATCATCGTAACAAGAAAATAAAGTTTCTATGATCTGATCATGGAGGTGAATATTTGAGTTACGAGTTTGGTATACATTTAAGACAATGTGGAATTGTTTCACAGCTCACGCCACCTGGAACACCACAACATAATGGTGTGTGATACGTCTCCAATGTATCTATAATTTTTTATTGTTCCATGCTATTATATTATCAATCTTGGATGTTTTTATATGCATTTACAACAATTATATATCATTTTTGGAGACTAACCTATTAACTTAGTGCCCAGTGCCAGTTGCTGTTTTCTGCCCTGTTTTGTTTTACAGAATATCAATACCAAACGAAGTCCAAATGCCACGAAACTTTTTGGAGATTTTTTTCTGGACATATACAACACTAGAAGCTTCGGGAGGAGGCCAGAAGCCCCAGGGGGTGCCCACGAGGGACCAGGGCGCGCCTGGGGGGGGCAGGCGCGCCCTGGTACCTCATGGGGCCCACAGAGCTCCATTTGACCTAATTCCAGCACTATAAATTCCCAAAAAATCAGAAACCCTCAGGGGAGTCCACGAAATACTTTTTCTGCCGCCGCAAGCTTCTATTCTCGAGAGATCCCATCTGGAGGCCTTTTCCAGTACTCTGCCGGAGGGGGAATCGATCACGGAGGGGCTCTACATCATCCTTGCTGCCCTTCCGATGATGCGTGAGTAGTTTACCACAGACCTTCGGGTCCATAGTTAGTAGCTAGATGGCTTCTTCTCTCTTTTTGATCTTCAATATAATGTTCTCCTCGATGTTATTGGAGTTCTATCCGATGTAATCACTTTTTGCGGGGTGTTTGTTGGGATCCGATGAATTGTGAGTTTATGATCAGATTATCCATGAATATTATTTGAGTCTTCTCTGATCTCTTTTATGCATTATTATTATAGCTTTGTATTTCTTCTCCGATCTATTGATTTAGTTTGGCCAACTAAGTTGATTTATCTTGCCATGGGAAGAGGTGCTTTGTAATGGGTTCGATCTTGCGGTGCTCAATCCCAGTGACAGAAAGGGACATGACACGTATGTATCGTTGCTATTAAGGGTAAAAAGATGGGGTTTATTCATGCATGAGTTTACTTTGTCTACATCATGTCATCTTGCTTAAGGCGTTACTCCGTTCTTTATGGACTTAATACACTAGATGCATGCTGGATAGCGGTCGATGTGTGGAGTAATAGTAGTAGATGCAGGCAGGAGTCAGTCTACTTGTCTCGGACGTGATGCCTATATACATGATCATTGCCTTGGATATCGTTATGATTATTTGCTTTTCTATCAATTGCCCAACAGTAATTTGTTTACCCACCGTATGCTATTTTCTTGAGAGAAGCCTCTAGTGAAAACTATGGCCCCCGGGTCTATCTAAATCATTTACTAAAACCCTAAAAATACTTGCTGCAATTTTATCTTATTTATTTTATTTTGTATTTTTGTTTCAATCTATCTATCTATCACATACAATTTAATCTCTACTGTACTGCCGAGGGATTGACAACCCCTCGTTTGCGTTGGGTGCAAGGATTTGTTGTTTGCGTGCAGGTGCTTCTAACGAGGTGTTGCATGATTCTCCTACTGGTTCGATAACCTTGGTTTCATAACTGAGGGAAATACTTATCTCTACTGTACTGCATCATCCCTTCCTCTTCGGGGAAAATACCAATGCAAGCTACAAGTAGCAGGAAGAATTTCTGGCGCCGTTGCCGGCGAGACATCATCAACATCTATCAAGTACCTTTGCATAAACTCTCATCTCCTTGCATTTACTTTATTTGCCTCTCGTTTTCATCTCCCCCACTTCTAAAAAGTTTTTACAAAAATACAAAAATATTTTCCGTTTGCCTTTTTCTTGTTTGCTTGATTGCTATCTTGTTTGCATAGCCACGATGTCTCAAGAAACTACAAAATTGTGTGATTTTTCCAATACTAATAATAATGATTTTATTAGTACTCCAATTTCTCCTCCCGCCGCTAGTGCGAAGACTTGTGATATTAATGCCGCTTTGCTAAATCTTGTTATGAAAGAACAATTTGCTGGTAGTCCTAATGAAGATGCTGCATCCCATCTTAATACTTTCGTAGAATTATGTGATATGCAAAAGAAAAAAGATGTGGATAATGATATTGTGAAATTAAAATTATTCCCATTCTCATTGCGGGATCGTGCAAAAATTTGGTTTTCATCTTTACCACGAAATAGTATCGATTCTTGGGATAGGTGTAAAGATGCTTTTATTACTAAGTATTTTCCGCCCGCGAAAATTATTTCCCTTAGAAATCAAATTATGAATTTTAAGCAACTTGATCATGAACATGTTGCCCAATCTTGGGAAAGGATGAAGTTAATGATAAGAAATTGCCCTACTCATGGCTTAAATTTATGGATGATCATACAAAAAATTTATGCGGGATTGAATTTTGTCTCTAGAAATCTTTTAGATTCCGCCGCGGGTGGTACTTTTATGGAAATTACTTTGGGAGAAGCTACCAAATTGCTTGATAATATTATGGCAAATTATTCACAATGGCATACTGAAAGAGTTCCTACTAGTAAAAAAGTGAATTCTATTGAGGAAATTAATACTTTGAATGATAAAGTTGATGCGCTTATGAAATTGGTTGCTAGCAAAAATGCTTCTATTGATCCTAATGATGTGCCTTTATCCACCTTGATTGAGCAAAATAATGATCCCGTAGATGTGAATTTTGTCTCGCGAAACAATTTTAATAATAATGCTTATAGAGGTAATTTTAATGCTAGACCGTTTCCTGGAAATTCTTCTAATAATTATGGCAATCCCTATGGTAATTTTTATAATAATAATAATAATAGGATGCCCTCTGATCTTGAAAGTAATATTAAAGAATTTATTAATGCTCAAAAGGTTTTCAACACTACGATAGAAGAAAAATTGAGTAAACTTGATAATATGTCTAGGAGCATTGATAGAATTATTCATGATGTGGAAAATCTTAAGACTAAATTTTTTCCACCTAAAATTGATATTAATGAATCAATTAAAGCTTTATATGTCTCCATGGATGAGAGTAAGAAAAGAACCTCCATGCTAAGAGCTAAACGAGAATTTTTAGAAAAAGCGATTCCTCCCGATTTTTATCGTAGTAATGATGAGGATATTAAAATGATTGGTTTTTCATCTATTAATTCTTTGTTTAGCAATATAAAACTTGATGAAAAGGGGGCTGAAGAAGAGTCAACTTTAGCTAGTAGGCGTTCCCATGATTCGGAGGGTGAAAATCTTGATAAGAAAATTGATAAAAGTGGGTCTGGAGAGGTAAAAACTTTAACTAGTGATGTGCCCACTCTTTTGGATTACAAAGATTTTAATTATGATAATTGTTCCTTGATTGAGTGCATTTCTTTGTTACAATCCATGTTAAATTCACCCAACGCTTATGAGCAAAATAAGGCTTTTACTAAGCACATCGTAGAAGCAATGATGAAAGCGTTAGAAGAAAAGCTAGAACTAGAAATTTCAATTCCTTGAAAATTATATGATGAATGGGAACCCACCATTAAAGTTAAAATTAAAAATTATGAGTGCAATGCTTTATGTGATTTGGGTGCTAGCGTTTGCACAATTCCAAAATCTCTATGTGATGTGCTAGGTTTTTACCAATATAGATGAATGCTCTCTTAATTTGCATCTTGTGGATTCTACTATTAAAAAGCCTTTGGGTAGAATTAATGATGTTCTTATTCTTTCAAATAGGAACTATGTGCCCGTTGATTTTATTGTACTTGACATTGAATGTAATCCTTCTTGCCCCATAATACTTGGTAGACCGTTCTTACGAACTATAGGTGCCGTTATTGACATGAAAGAAGGAAATATAAAATTTCAATTTCCCCTAAAGAAGGGTATGGAGCACTTCCCTAGAAAGAAAATTAAGGCACCATATGAATCCATTATGAGGGCCACTTATGGAATCAACTTGAAGGATGATAATACTTGAAACTATGCATTATGCCTAGCTAGGGGCATAAAACAATAGCACTTGTTGGGAGGCAACCCAATGAATAAAATAAATTTTTATCTTTTGTTTCTGTTATGGTGTGTTTTCACATTTATGCTAGTGTTATGATTGAGTTTTTATGTTTTAATTAGTGTTTGTGCCAAGTAAAACCTTTGGGATGATTTGGAAGACAGTATAATTGATGCTGTTTGGAAAACAGAAAGTTTTGCGTCCAGTGCTGGAATTTTAGTTCTGTTCTGGAGCGTCAGAAAAATCTGAAATTTGTAAACAGTATTGGTGTATGAATTTCCCACATTGTCCTAATTTTTAAAAAAATTTGGATTTACAGAAGTATGGCTTTTAAATAGGTTGCTACAGACTGTTCTGTTTTTGACAGATTCTGTTTTTGATGTGTTGCTTGCTTGTTTTGATGGAACTATGGATTGTATCAGGGGGTATAAGCCATGGAGAAGTTAGAATACAGTAGGTATAATGCAAAAATAAAATATGAATGGGTTTACAACAGTACCTAAAGTGGTGATTTATTTTGTTATACTAACGGATCTCACGAAGGTTTTGTTGAGTTTTGTGTGATTGAAGTTTTCAAGTTTTGGGTGAGATCACGATGGACGAAGGAATAAGGAGTAGCAAGAGCCTAAGCTTGGGGATGCCCGAGGCACCCCAAGGTAATATTCAAGGAAGACTCAAGCGTTTAAGCTTGGGGATGCCCCGGAAGGCATCCCCTCTTTCATCTACCAACCATTGGTAATTTTACTTGGAGCTATATTTTATTCGTCACATGATATGTGTTTTGCTTGGAGCGTCTTGTATTATATGAGTCTTTGCTTTGTTTGTTTTTTAGTTTGTCACAATCATGTTTGCTGGACACACCCATTTGAGAGAGCCACACGTTCTGTAACGCCCAATATGAAGCTCTATCGCAATCTCGTGATGAACTCAAGATCGTGACAGAACCTCATTTTGGTACGCATAGCAAGGTGATTCTCAAAATACATACAACCGATTGAAGAGGTGAGAATACTAGATAAAGGCTTACACTCGCCACATGCTACAGCATAAATATATCATAAATCATCATACAATCATCCAAAAGAAAGACAGGTTCCGACTACGGACGAAAACAAACGAGAAAACACCACCCTACTATTATCCCCGGATCAACCGACTAGGGCCCACTACTGATCGTCTGGCATCGTGATGTACATATGTCCACGCTCATCATCATACTCCCCATGGAACATCTCGGGCTCACCTGTGTCTGTCTCATGCGTACCTGCAACTGGAGTTATGTAGTAATATGTGAGCCACAGGGACTCAGCAATCTCATCACCCAAGGTAACAAAACTATTTAAGCTTATAGGAATGGAAGGGGTAAATGTGGTGAGGTTGCAGCAAGCACTAAGCATGTTTAAGTGGCCAACTTACGAGTACAAGAATAAAGATGAGCATACTACGCATAACGGTCGCAAGTTTAATATGATCAAGAAGTGATCCTGAATACCTACTTACGGTTCAAACATAACCCCACCATGTTCTCTTCTCGAACTTACTCGAAAAGAGACCATCACGGTTACGCACACAGTTGGTGTATTTTATTAGAATTAGTGTCAAGTTCTCTACAACCGGAGGTTAAAAATATCCAAGTCGCCACATAACCGCGGGCACGGCTTCGCGTAAGATTTAACCCTGCAGGGGTGTTCCAACGTAGTCCATCATAGACCAACACAAGCTGCGGTGGAAATACCTCAACCTCAAGATAGCCCGAAGTATCCTCGGAATCCCGGTGCACAAGACATTTCGACAATGGTAAAACAAATCCAGCAAGACCACCCGGTGTGTCGATACCCCGATAGGAGCCGCATATCTTGTTCTCAGGACACAACCGTCTATGCAAAGGCTACGGTTAGCTGATACCCAAGTTTCCAAGGGGGTGCCGCGGGCTGCTAGGTAGGTGGACCAACACTCATGAGGAGCACTGGCCCGGTTTGTTGATTAAAAATCCTCGGGTTAATTACTCCCTATGCAAATTTTAGTTATTATTAGGCAAATGGTAAAACCAATGTTGGGCCCTGCTGGAAGAGTTTTATTCAAAACGAACTGTCAAGAGGGTTCCATTCCCCTGAGCATGTTAGGAACGCTAATCAAGTATCATAACACCGGTATTACGGAAACTAAGGCGGCATGAGTGGAACAAAACACTAGGCAAAAGGCCGAGCCTTCCACACACAACCAAGTATATAGATGCATTAATTAAATAAGAGATATTGTGATATCCCAACATATCCATGTCCCCACACGGAACAACCTGCACTGCACCTGCAACTAGCAACGCTATAAGAGGGGCTGAGCAAGCGGTAACATAGCCAAATAACGGTTTGCTGGGTAGGATGGTTAGAGGCTGTATCATGGCATATGAGAGGCTGACATGTATGTGGTAGGAAGCGTGACATAGCGATAGCAACGAGACAACTAGCAAGCAAAGATAGTAGTGTTATCAAGGGTAATGATCATCTTGCCTGAAATCTCTTCGGTAGGATAGTAAGACTGCTCCTCGAACACGTTCTCAACCGGTTCCTCGAACTCGGACTCGTCTCCCGGAACTACCCAAAAGAAAGAACAAGCACCGAAATAAACAAACAATCATGGCATAGATGCACAAACAAAATGATGCATGAAATGGCATGAAGAAATAATGAGCATGACATAAATGAAGGAACGGTGCTACCGGGACGATAGAAATGATAACGAGTTGTGAACGGTGAGACAAAAGATGGATATGGGAAAAATCTTGGCAATCCAAGTATGCCTCTGGAAAGAATGGAAGATTTCGGTTGAAATCGATATAAAGACCACGAGGAACGGATGCACGAAAATCAAATGGCGAGCAACACAATATGCAATGCAAAACTGAAATTAACAGCAACATGGCATCTTGTGCACATCAAAACAATAAGCTACAGTACTCTAAAATGCAAGAAATTGGAATGCACCTACAGTACACATGGCATAGAGCATTTCATTATATTGGCACAAATTCATAGGAAGCATGGAATCAACAGAAATGAGCTCACAACATGGCAACATAACGTTGACAGAAAACTGCTATATTGACTAGGCATGTTTAGAGCAACATTTATATATGCTACAGGAGTTTAACATGGCAACAATTGGCATGGCATGAAAGTACTAACAACATAGAACAAAACATGTTTACTGATCATGCTCAGAAAAACTATGGATTAGATGGTAGCATCAAAGCAACATGACAAGTTTCAGCAGAAATTAACAAGTGCAAAACAGTAACAATGACTAAGCATGTTTGCAAGCTTGTTGCACTCCTATCATGGCATATCATGGCATGGAAAAATTACTAGCAGCAAGATGGCATGAAAATGCTCCAAACTCATGTTGACGAGATGCTCATATGACATTTGCATTAAATCACACAAAAATGACAAAATGGCATGTTATGTGAAAATGGCACGCATGCAAACTTGCTCAAAAGATAAATCTAATGCCACCAATGGATTATTTGGATTTTTCTACCCCAATTTGATATATAACATGCATATGTTACTGTAGAGGAAAATTGCACATTGCAATCAACAAAAAAATATGCCTAAACAGGAAACCTCAGGATATGCCTGATCTGGCATATATGACGAAAATGAAAAAAAAACGAAAATCACAACAGAAAAGAAGGAGGAGGGGGCTGGGATCGAACCCAGGACCTCCTGGAAGTGTGCGTGTGCGCTGACCAGCTGGGCTGCTGCTGTGTTTGTGAATAGGAGGGGGCATGGCTGAACATGTAACATGTCCGAAGCTTTGATCTGGGTGAACCAAAAATGGTGCGCCCGTGGGGATTTGATCCCTGGTCGCCAGGGTAGAAACTAGTGGTGCCAACCACTACGATGCTGTTGCAGCTGTTGTTAGGATGGGGCGCGGGGCCTTATGAACTAGCCTCGGCCGGGATTTCTTCAACCTTACGCCAGGGAAACTTGTGATGACGCCGGCGAGCGAGGCTGCCACATCCGGCTATGTGGTGTGCCGGCGGGGATGTGGGATCGAGTGGAGGGAGCGGGGGTGCAGCTATGGGGCGCGGCGAGCGACGCAAGATCCGAACAACACACAAAACAAAACAAAAAAACGCTGCTTGCCGGAGCACCGAGAGCACGATGTTGACACGGGCATAGAGACGACTACGTGACACAATCGAAGAGGGGAGAGGGCTGGGAGGTGCGGCTTCTCACCTAGTGTCCACTGGACATGAAGGTGTGGCCGGATACGCGATGGAGACAGCGCGGAGACGCGCGGAACTTGCCGGTCTTTGGCCCGGGAAGAAGAGGAAGAAGACGTGGTCGGGGAGGTCGATCCAGAGGCTGTGTGATCGCGTCCGTGGGCGTGGGAAGGCATGCGCGTCGCGGTGGTCGTTCCCGCGTCGGAGGACGGGGGAGGAGGCGTCGAAGGGGTCTAGCCCGAGGTCGAGCTCGTGCTCGCTCGGGCCACGGTGGCCATGGCGACGGCAAGGGCGTGGCTACCTTACCTGGCGGCGGCGAGGGCAGGAGAGGGACTGAATGGATAGAGGAGAGACCGGGGTAGGGTTTGGACATGCTATATAGGGCTCTAGGGCGCCGGATGGCCGTCAAATCGACCGGGGCGTCGACGTGGCTCCTGTAGATGAGCTGCCATACAGGAGGAGGAAGGTACTGTCGCTAGCGGGTTGGGTGGCTGCGCTGGCTGGGCTGCTGTTGCAAGTGGGCTGCTGGGTGGCTCGGGTAAGTGGGCTGCTGGGGCTCCTCTCCCACCTGTCTCTTTTCTTTTCTCTTCTTATTTCTTCAAACAGAAATGCAAAGAGAAAATCACAGAGAGTCTGGTGAAGACCCAGGAGGAGATAAAAACATCCCTGGAATCCATGATTTATGTAATATTTGAATAAATTGGTTTGGCAATTTTTAGAGGAAGAAAAATATATCAAGTTTGAATTTAATTCAAACTTGATGCATTTTTGATCCCAACCAAATCAACTCCAAAAATGATGAAATTTGGCAGAGAGGTTTAGGAAATGGACTAGAGAATTTAGAAATATGGTGAACATTAATTTGGGATAGAAAATTGCATCAAGAAAAACTTGGGAAAAGAAGGGATTTGAGAGAGAGGTGAAGAGATGGCTTGCATAGGTGAACACATAAGAGTTGGGTGAGGCAAGGAGAAGATGCTCACACATAACCACAATGCATACATGATGAACACAACAAAAATTAAAATGATGGATGCTATGCACATGACAAAAGAATGACATGAAGATGAAATGCAAAATGAAAAGAAAAACAAAACACAACATGAGAAGAACCCATCCATCAAGAACATCATGACAATTCCATATATTGCAATGTTGGGAAGTACAAATATGGAAGGAGCACTCTTGGGGTGTTACACGTTCATCATAATTTGTTAGAATACCCTATGTGCTTCACTTAATTTTTTTTGAGCTAGGCAGTTGCTCTAGTGCTTCACTTAAATCTTTTTGAGCACGGCGGTGGCTATATTTTGAAGAAATAAACTCTCATGCTTCACTTATATTATTTTGAGAGTTGATAAGATAAAATTTTGAAGAAATATTTGCACTCTCATGCTTCGCTTATATCTTTTTGAGAGTTGATAAAAGTAACGGTAATTTGCACAAGATATGAATTTGGTCCCAAAGTGATGAATATTCAAGAGGGATATAATAAAAACTTTCATATAGATCATTGGATATGATGAGTGTGATTCCTTGCAATAGTTTTCCGATATGGAAATGATGATATGTGAGTCATGCTAGTGAGTAATTGTGATTTAGTAAAAATATTCGTGTTAATGTTTGTGATTCCCTATGCATGCACATTAAGTCAATAGTTATGCAAAGAAATTATATCCTACTTATGGTGCATTATTCGGTGTTAGTTATGTTCAATGCATGTTTATGACCATTTTCGCTTTTTGGTTGGTTGCTTCTCAATCTATTTGCTAGCCTTCGTTTGTACTAAGCGGAAATACTGCTTGTGCATCCAAACTCCTTAAACCCAAGTTGTGCCAAATGAGTCCACCATATCTACCTATATGCGGTATTTCGATGCCGTTCCAAGTAAATTTGCGCGTGCCAACTCTAATTTTCAAAATAATTTTCCATTTTGTGTGCCCGTACCACTCATGAAGCATGCCTCTCAAAATATTTTTATCTCTCTAATTTAAGCTTTGAGCTCTGGCACATTTGACAAATCTCTGCTTCCCTCTGCGAAGGGCCTATCTATTTACTTTTATGCAATTTTTATTTTTATTTTGAGTCTCCATCTTCTCTTATAAAGCACCAACTAGAGAGCACTATTGTCATACTTGTGCATTGTGTGTAGCTAATATTTGAGTGTGTTTCATGAATGGATCAATGATTGAGCATAATGGGCTAGGGATAACTTTCTTTAGCGTTGATATTTTGAAAGACATGGTTGCTTGTTAGCATGCTTGAGTGTTTATATTTTCATGTCAAACTATAGACTATTGCTTTGAATCATTCAAGTCCAAATGTCCATGCTATAAAAGAAAAGAATATGTGACGAATATGATAGGCAGCATTCCACATCAAAAATTCTGTTTTTATCATTTACCTACTCGAGGACGAGCAGGAATTAAGCTTGGGGATGCTGATACGTCTCCAACGTATCTATAATTTTTGATTGTTCCATGTTGTTATATTATCAATCTTGGATGTTTTTATATGCATTTACAGCAATTATATATCATTTTTGGAGACTAACCTATTAACTTAGTGCCCAGTGCCAGTTGCTGTTTTCTGCCCTGTTTTTGTTTTACAGAATATCAATACCAAACGAAGTCCAAATGCCATGAAACTTTTTGGAGATTTTTTTCTGGACATATACAACACTAGAAGCTTCGGGAGGAGGCCAGAAGCCCCAGGGGGTGCCCACGAGGCACCAGGGCGCGCCTGGGGGGGGGGGGCAGGCACGCCCTGGTACCTCGTGGGGCCCACAGAGCTCCGTTTGACCTAATTCCAGCACTATAAATTCCCAAAAAATCAGAAACCCTCAGGGGAGTCCACGAAATAATTTTTCCACCGCCGCAAGCTTCTGTTCTTGAGAGATCCCATCTGGAGGCCTTTTCCGGTACTCTGCCGGAGGGGGAATCGATCACGGAGGGGCACTACATCATCCTTGCTGCCCTTCCGATGATGCGTGAGTAGTTTACCATAGACCTTCGGGTCCATAGTTAGTAGCTAGATGGCTTCTTCTCTCTTTTTGATCTTCAATACAATGTTCTCCTCGATGTTCTTGGAGTTCTATCCGATGTAATCACTTTTTGCGGTGTGTTTGTTGGGATCCGATGAATTGTGAGTTTATGATCAGATTATCCATGAATATTATTTGAGTCTTCTCTGATCTCTTTTATGCATGATTATTATAGCTTCGTATTTCTTCTCCGATCTATTGATTTGGTTTGGCCAACTAAGTTGATTTATCTTGCCATGGGAAGAGGTGCCTTGTAATGGGTTCGATCTTGCGGTGCTCAATCCCAGTGACAGAAAGGGACATGACACATATGTATCATTGCTATTAAGGGTAAAAAGATGGGGTTTATTCATGTGTGAGTTTACTTTGTCTACATCATGTCATCTTGCTTAAGGCGTTACTCCGTTCTTTATGGACTTAATACACTAGATGCATGCTGGATAGCGGTCGATGTGTGGAGTAATAGTAGTAGATGCAGGCAGGAGTCGGTCTACTTGTCTTGGATGTGATGCCTATATACATGATCATTGCCTTGGATATCGTCATGATTATTTGCTTTTCTATCAATTGCCCAACAGTAATTTGTTTACCCACCGTATGCTATTTTCTTGAGAGAAGCCTGTCGGGGGGATGATCCCCGGGTAGGCAACGGAGCTCGAACCCCTTCTTAAAATTTACCGGAGCAAGCCAGGGCCTTCAATCCGGCTAACCCGCTCGCCGGCTATCCAGTGCGAGCCAGCTCGGCGGGGTGACTCGGCCCGGCGGGGCGACCCGGCCCGGCCGGCCGGCCCGTGCCGGCTGGCCATGAAGGGACAAGCTCTGACGACGAGGCAGGCGTGGCTACAACATCCCCTCCTTTACGCCGGTCCAAGCGGGCGTGGCTACAGCACTCCCCGCGCCCCCGCCCGAGGCGGGCTGTGTCAGAGCGGCACGGTCCTGTAGTGGGGCGGCACCGGCCGCCCTCTGACAACGGACAAGACCCGCCACAGTGCCACGCAGCCGACCAGAGCCGCGCCCGGCGGACCCAGCGGACCCGGCGACCCGTCGGCCCCCACCGCCGGCTCCCAGACAATGGCACCAGGGCCCCGTGCTCGTGCATCTTTACCCATGTAACCCTGGGAGTCGGCCTATAAGACCCCCCGGGAGGCCTCCATGCAGGGGGGGTTGGGTTCTCTCTCTCTGGAATGACTGCTCCTTCTTCGACATTCAGTACTATCACACACACACGCACGCAGGAGAGGCAGGACGGCGGCCTAGCCCCCTCTTCCTCCTCCTCCCAAGCAGCTCCAGGAGCAACCTTGTAGCCCTTGTGCATCCATACTCCATTCGGCAGGACTAGGGGTGTTACCTCCCCGGAGGGCCCCGAACCTGGGTACGTCTCGTGTCTCACACCTGCGCGTGCCAACCTCGCCTCTGGAACCCACCGGCGTCCTATCGTAGCCCCACCTTTTTAGCCATCTCATGGCATCTGCCGTGAGAATACCACGACAGTTGGCGCCCACCGTGGGGCTGCTCGCGGCGTCGGCCGGAGTCAAGTTCCGGACGAGGCCCTCGCGAATCGTGCACGGTTTGGTCCGCGCGCCTCGCACGGCCAACCCGGCCGGCTGCGACGCTGCACCGGGCGTGGACGCCGCCTGTCCCGCAGGCTGCCTCGTCGTCCCTTTCGGCGCGCTGCGCGTCTTTGTCGCGCTCGTCCCCGACGAGTACCCCAGCGAGGTTCATAGCTTCGCCGACTCCCCCGTCCCCGTTGGCTGCGCCGTTTCCGACGACGTCACGGCTCTCTGCGCCCGCGCGGAGGTGCTGACCGTCGGCACTAGCGCCGGCTCCCCGCGTGACAAGGAGAAGGCCGCCGCTGCCGCAGTTGCAGCCCCGCCACGCCGGGTTGACCCGCTTCGCGAGACGATCCGGAGCCTGCAGGCCCCCATCACGCCCGACGCCGACACGGCGGCTGCAGTGGCTCAGCTCAACGAGGACCGTCAGCACCTGCTGGTCGAGGCCACGACACTCGCGGCAACGCTGCGCCGGCCGCCGTCGAGCCCAGCCGGGTCGCGGAAGTGCGGATCTGTGGAGGCGCAATCGGCCGTGCGCTAGGCGCAGGCGGCGATGGCAGATCTCGAGTTCCTGGAGGGCGAGGAGCTGCTGCAACAGCAGCAGTGCATCCGCGACCTCATCACTGCGGCGAACAAGCAGCAGCAGCGGTTCGACCCGGCCCAGCCATCCGCCTTCACTACAGGAAATACCGCGAACCCAGAGAGGGCCCTCCGGGACTCGCAACGGACGTCCTCCCACGCCACTAGCGCGAGCCGCTCTGGCCGGCATCGGTCTGGTCGGAGCCGGCACAATCGCACCACAACCGCTGGAGGCGGCATTGCCGATGAGACGGCTGGCGATGGCCGGGTTTAGCCGCCGGAGCCCCCCGTGAAGCCGGCCCGGCGGCTCGAGCCGGCCCGAGAAGCCCCCGCATCCCGCGGTCCCGTAGCTGACCGGCTCGGTCCCCGCGTACCCTACGACGAGAACGACGCCCGCCACCGCCTCGACCGGCTGGCGCGCTGCACGGCCCTGGAGAAGGAGAGCTCTGTTGGCCCGGCGTGCTTTGGCCCCCGCATTCGCGAGGAGCCCTTCCCCAAAGGTTTCTCGCTGCCCCGCGACTCCCCAAAGTACAACGGCATCACCAAGCCGGAGGACTGGCTCACTGACTACACCACGGCCGTCGGCATAGCGGTGGCAACCGGCGCGTAGCCATGCGATACGTCCCCCTCATGCTGCTCGGCTCGGCCCGGACGTGGCTTAACAGCCTGCGAGCCGGCAGCGTGAACTCCTGGCTGGATTTCGAAGACGCGTTCATTCGCAACTTCACGAGCACCTACAAGCGACCCGGCAAGCCTCGCCAGCTCTCCATGTGCGTCTAGAAGCTGGGCGAGCCCCTTCACGACTTCCTCACACGGTGGACGGAGCTCCGCAACTCCTGCGAGGGGGTCCACGAGGTCCAGGCCATCCAGTACTTCATCGACGGGTGCCAAGACGGCACTTTGGTCAAGCACCGGCTGGTGTGCGATGAGCCAGAAACCCTGGCGGAGCTCATGTCCGTGGCGGACAAGTACGCTACGGCCGACTCCGCGATGAATGTGAAAGTCACGATCGATGCAGACGGCAAGCTCCTCCCGGCCCAGCCGGCTCCCCCCAAGCCGGCTGGCGACAACAACCAGCGCCGGCAAGACAACAACAACAGCAGCAACAACGGCAAGCGCAGGAACGACCAGCAGGCGCCCCGCTATGACAACCAGCAGGTCGCCGCGGTGGAAGGGGAGCAGCAGGCCGAACAAGGTGCCAGCCAGCGCCCGCGCACTGGCAAGGACGCCTGGCAGCCCAAGCTGTCCTTCGAACAGATGCTCGACGCCCCCTGCAAGAACCACAGCGGCGCGAAGCCGTCGACGCACACGCTCCGGCAGTGCAGCTTCACCCAACGCCTGCTGAAGGGCAACCTTCCGCCCCCGCCACCCGGAGCCGGCTCGCAGCAGCCGCCGCTCCCGCCGCCTCCCCCGCCACCCGACGCCCGCACCGACAACCCTTTCCCGCGTCCGGACGCGTCCTACGTCGTCTTCACCAGCAAGGGCGATGACAAGCACGCCAAGCGCAAACACGCGGCCGAGGTGAACGCTGTCGTCCCTCCGGTTCCCCAGCACATGCATTCGTCCGACCGGCCGGTCAGCTGGACCCGGGAGGACCACCCGGCCGTCATGCCAACACCGGGTGTCTATGCCCTTGTGCTCGACCCCACCCTCGTCTCCGAGAAGCGCACCTGCCGTTTTTCGCGGGTGCTGATCGACGGCAGCAGCAGCATCAACATCCTATACCGCGACACCATGACCAAGCTCGGCATCCAGGCGCGACAGCTGGAGCCGACCCGGACGGTGTTCCACGGCATCGTGCCGGGTCTCTCCTGCTCTCCGATCGGCCGGATCCGGCTCGACGTCCTGTTCGGCTCCAGCAGCCATTTCCGCCGCGAGCCGATCTGGTTCGAGGTGGTCGACCTGGCCAGCCCCTACCACGCGCTGCTGGGCCGGCCTGCGATGGCCAAATTCATGGCGGTCCCCCACTATGCCTACCTGAAGCTGAAGATGCCGGGTCCCAAGGGCCTCATCACCATCGTCGGCGACTACAAGAAGTCCCTCGAGTGCGCCAAAGCCGGCTCCCAGCTGGCCGAGTCGCTGGTCATCGCCGAGGAGAGGCGCCAGCTCGACCGGATCGTGGCGCTGGCCAGCGCGCAGCCGGCCGTGCCGACTCCGCCCAAGTCGGCCGAAAGCGAGGCCTCTTTCCAGCCGTCGAAGGACACGAAGAGGGTCCCGCTCAACCCGGCCGACCCCAGCTCCAGCAAGTACATCGTCGTGGGCACCGGCCTCGACAGGAAATAGGAAGGCGAGCTCGTCGATTTCCTCCGTGAGAATCAGGACATCTTTGCATGGCCCCCCAAAGACATGCCGGGTGTCCCGAGGGAATTCGCCGAGCACAAACTTCACGTCCGCAAGGACGCCAAGCCCGTACGGCAGCCGCTACGCCGCTTCTCCGAGGAAAAGCGAAGAACCATCGGTGAAGAGATCGCTCGGCTGCTCGCAGCCGGCTTCATCATGGAAGTCTTCCACCCAGAATGGCTGGCCAATCCAGTCCTCGTCCTGAAGAAGAATGGCACCTGGCGCATGTGCATCAACTACACCAGCCTGGACAAGGCCTGCCCCAAAGATCCGTTCGCTCTGCCCCGGATCGACCAAGTCATCGACTCCACAGCCGGCTGCGAGCTCCTGTCCTTCCTGGACGCCTACTCCGGCTACCACCAGATCAAGCTGGACCCGGCCGACTCCCTCAAGACGTCCTTCATCACGCCCTTTGGGGCATATTGCTACATCACGATGTCGTTCGGCTTGAAGAATGCCGGCGCCACCTTCTAGCGCTGCATGCAGAAATGCCTGCTGCCCCAGCTCGGCAGAAACGTGCACGTCTACATCGACGACATCGTGGTGAAGACCAAGCAGCACCTCACGCTCCTGGCCAAGCTCCAGGAGACCTTCGCCAACTTGCGCCAATTCCAGATCAAGCTCAACCCGGAGAAATGCGTCTTCGGCGTGCCGGCCGGCCAGCTCCTCGGCTTCCTCGTCTTGGAGTGCGGCATCGAGGCCAACCCAGAGAAGATCAAGGCAATCGAGCGCATGCGCAAGCCGGCCCGGCTGCGCGACGTCCAGAAGTTCACCGGCTGCTTGGCCTCTTTTAGCCGGTTCGTCAGCCGGCTGGGGGAGAGGGCCCTGCCCCTGTATCAGCTGATGAAGAAGATGACGACGACGTTCGAGTGGAGCGACCAGGCGGACGAAGCCTTCCGCGACCTCAAGCGCATGCTGTCAACCGCACCCGTCCTGGCCGCGCCGGCTGAGAAAGAGCCACACCTGCTGTACGTCGCCGCCACCTCCCGAGCGGTCAGCACGGTGCTGGTGGTCGAGCGCCCTGAGGAGGGCAAGGTGCAGGCGGTCCAGCGTCCAGTGTACTTCCTGAGCGAGGTGCTCTCGGCCTCCAAGCAGAACTACCCCCACTACCAGAAGATGTGCTACGGCGTGTACCTTGCCGCCAAGAAGCTGAGACAGTATTTCCAGGAGCACGCCATTACCATGGTGAGCACGGCCCCCATCGGCGAAATCATGGGCTGCCGGGATGCCTCTGGCCGGGTGGCCAAGTGGGCCATCGAGCTAGCCGGCCACACGATCCTCTACGAGCCCCGCACCACCATCAAGTCCCAGGCGCTAGCCGACTTCCTCGTCGACTGGACGGAAACCCAGTACCTGCCGCCGGCACCCGACTCGACGCACTGGCGCATGCACTTCGACGGCTCCAAGATGCGCAACGGCTTTGGAGCCGGCATCGTGCTATCTTCCCCCAAGAACGACCGGCTGCGGTACGTACTCCAGATCCATTTCGCCGCCTCCAACAACGTTGCCGAGTACGAAGCCCTCGTGCACGGCATCTGGCTGGCCAGGGAGCTCGGCATCCGGCGCATCCTCTGCTACGGCAACTCGGACCTGGTGGTGCAGCAAGTTTCCGGTGACTGGGACGCCAAAGACGCCAACATGGCCAGCTACCGCTTCCTGGTCCAGCAGCTCTCCGGCGGGTTCGAGGGCTGCGAGTTCCTCCACGTCCCCCGCGCGGACAACGAAGCGGCCGACGCACTCGCTAAAATGGGCTCCACCTGGCAGGCCATTCCATCCGACGTCTCCCTCGAGCACCTGCGGAAGCCGTCCATCAAGTCGTCTCCCGAGTCGGAATCCATCTTCGTCCCGGACGACCCCGATGCGCCCCCGCCCAACTCTGGAGTTCCCGGCCCAAGCTCGGGGACTGACGGCTCCGGCTCGGGGACTGCCGTCTCCAGCACGGGGACTGCCGGCTCCGGCTCGGAGACTGCCACCCCGGATCCCATCCCGGTGGCCGTCTTCATGGTGGTGACGGCCCCGTCTTGGGCTCGGCCGATCCTTGCCTTCTTGGAGGACGGCAACCTCCCCAGCGATGCGACCGAGGCCCGGCAAGTGCAGCGCCGAGCATCCGCCTACAGCATCATCAACCACGAACTCGTCAAGCGCAGCACGACAGGCGTGTTCCAACGCTGCGTCGAGCAGGACAAAGGGATCGAGATCCTCCTCGACATCCACCAGGGCGAGTGCGGGCACCACGCCGCCTCGCGGTCCCTGGTGGCCAAGGCTTTCCGCCATGGCTTCTATTGGTCCACGGCCCTGCAAGACGCCGAGCAGCTGGTTCTCAAATGCGAGGGCTGCCAACGCTTTAGCAAGCGCAGCCACCAGCCGGCCTCAGCCCTCCAAACCATCCCGATCACCTGGCCCTTTGCCGTCTGGGGGCTCGACATGGTGAAGCCCTTCAAGACCGCCCGAGGTGGCATGACGCATTTGCTGGTTGCCGTCGACAAGTACACCAAGTGGATCGAAGCTCGGCCAATCAAGAAGCTCGACGGACCCACGGCCGTCCGGTTCATCAAGGATATCGCGGTCCGCTACGGCGTTCCCCATAGCGTCATCACGGACAATGGCACCAACTTCGCCAAGGGCGCGCTGGCCCACTACTGCTCCGCATACGGCATCCGGCTCGACTTGGCCTCTGTCGCACATCCCCAGTCGAACGGCCAGGTCGAGCGGGCGAACGGCCTCATCCTAGCCGGAGTCAAGCCGCGACTCGTCGAGCCGCTCGTGCGTTCACCCGGCAGCTGGCTCGACGAGCTGCCGGCCGTCCTCTGGAGTCTCCGGACGACACCCAACCGCTCGACCGGGTTCACCCCGTTCTTCCTCGTCTACGGAGCTGAAGCAATCATCCCCACCGACGTCAAGTTCGACTCGCCCCGGATAACCATGTACACAGAAGCCGAAGCAAAGGAGGCACGCGAAGACGGCGTCGACCTGCTCGAGGAGGCACGCCTTCTGGCCCTCAGCCGGTCAGCCATCTACCAACAAGGCCTACGCCACTACCACAACAAGAAAATCAAGCCCCTCGCGTTCCGCGAGGGTGACCTCGTGCTCCGGCTCGTCCAACGGACAGCCGGCCAACACAAGCTGGCCTCCCCTTGGGAGGGCCCCTTCATCGTCAGCAAAGCTCTCTGCGACCGGAATGCGTACTACCTCATTGACGCCCAGAAGTCGAACAAGCACTACTAGAAAAAGCCCTATTAGTGGCGCACCTGTTTTCGTTAGTAATGGCGCACTATAGGTGCGCCACTATTAACACGCCACTAGTAACAGATAGTAATGGCGCACCTCTGGTGCGCCATTAGTAATCCAGATAGTAGTGGCGCACCACCAGGTGCGCCACTACTAACCCTTAGGTGCTCCACTGGTATTCCCTCTAGGTGCGCCACTAATAGCCTTATAGGTGCGCCACTAGTAATAAAGGAAGGTGCGCCACTAATAAGGGCTGAAATGCGCCACTAGTAATGTATTTGGAAAACAAAAAAAAATCCAAATTTACAGAAAACAACCTATAAGGAAAAATAATTTAAAAACAAAAAATGAAATAGAATCATAATTTTTATTATAATAAGAATATTACAATGTCTTTACAAGTATCCAACAAAAGAAAAATTACAAGGAAATAAAAGAAAATTCTAAAACTAATCTTCTAGTAATCAGAAAAGGAAAGAAACAGGAACCGTAATAGCATCTGTTCTTAGTAAAATTAGGAAACAAGGGAAACCATGCAGGTATAGTATTTGTTCTTATAAAATCACAGTAGGGACAGCCCCGATGTCGTCGTCATCGCCGCAGCCCCGTGTCGACATCCTCGATAGGCCAACATGATCTGACAACTGTAGCAAAATACTTGAGTTTGCAATGATAGTTTGCTACCCACATCTGTCATCCAATTAAATAATTCAAGAGGAAAATACCATCAATATTAGAAATTGAAAAGGATCGAGACCATAAAGGCATCCACACCCACCTAGATATTGACCATAAAGTTCAGAACTTTCAACTATTGGGAGACATGGGATAAACATTACTGTTACTCTATAAGAAACAAAAAAACAGAGACCATCCACCCACCTAAAAAGTGGAAGCAAAGGCTTCAACTATTGGAGATGCTATTTCACAAATTTTGAGAGCTAATATCCTGCTGATAATGCAATAACCTAAGGATGCGAATCCTCATCTCTAATATTTATGACTGAAACTGTGTTGAATAATTGTGATTCTTACTAGTGTATGCATCAATATTCTTGGCCAAGAGGACAAAGAGAACAGAAACAGCAACAGAAAGTCCAATTATTCCAATGAAGGTAGCAACACCTTTCAAGCGAACCTACTCCAGAACAATAAAATCATGTCAATTCATACGATCAAAAAAGCATTATGTATGACAAAAAGATGCCTCTTCTTTAAATGTGAGAAATGTAACATAGTGATTCTACTAATACTACATTTCAGGAGCAGATTTACACATGTGTACCATACGACTCACCAAAGTTCCTCATTTTAGTGATGGGCATATAAACTAAACTTCAAAAATATGGAAATTGACAACCGTAATAGCATCAAGATACCTTCTCATTCTTTCAAGAAGTAAAATCTATTATGTCCCCATAGGGAAAATATGAATAACAGAGGTTTACTACACTTCTACTTCGCATCAGAAAGTACAGAAGGTTTCAGAAGCTGAAAGTAGCTATACATTTTCTCTATTTGATAGGGTACAGACAGACTCACCAGCATTGTACCATAGCCATCTGCGACTTTACAACCTGACATCATAAATGGTGACTTCTGGTCTTTGTTTACCTTCAATTAACAACCAGCTTGCAGTGTCAGCTTAATACTTCACCTAAACTAGTTCCAAAAGACAAAAGTAAGCGTACAAGCATAACTCAATATGTTCTCCCGTCAAGCGTACAAGCGTACAAGAATAGCTATAAATTTTCTACCATCATGCTCGATTCATCAATGGAGAAGGAGTGACCACTGATATGGACTCCATCAACAGGTACCTGACAAAAAAATTGGATTAGCCCATTGTAACTGCTTGCAGCAACTGCTACCAAAAATGTACTAGTAAGGACAAATTCATTTCGAAGCAACCCCTGATAATGATGCACAAGGCAAAGTTGATGACAAATCAGCTAGCTCATGATTGCAGCAGGGAAAAAATGGTGGCCATACCCATAGTGATATTTTATTTTACCCCTAAGCATTTGGCTAGAAGCATAAAAATGGCATGTAGAATCATGGTAGCTATGACAAAATTGTACTGCTGTGCAATGAAAACTTGAGAGACAACCAGTTAAAACTACAGCTGCAAGCCAGCAATCATATTGTAGATTTTTGTTTTGCACAGTGGTCATGCAGTACAATCAGATCAAACATGCTAGACAGATGAAAACTGCTGCTGATGTTTTTACCATGTTGTTGATTTTACATCATACTTAGGAACTAACGACAATTCACTTGGAAGCATAGCAACTGCTACCAAAAATGTACTAGTAAGGACAAATTCATTTGGAAGCAACCCTTGCCATATATGTGATTCCAGAAAGCAGAAATGTTCCTCCAAGCTGTACTGATCAGAGGTTGGGGTTGAGAGGCACTAACAATTGGATAGTTTCATTTTGTCGTAGCCAACCTGCCCAGCTGACGAACACAATTTGGGGGAAGCCATGGTGGCCAACAGAACAAAGCAGAGCAGGGGGGTTGCAGGTAAGACGGGGGAAGGGGATATTAAACGTACGGAGATCTTGTCGGCGAGGTGGGCGAGGTCGTGGAGGCCGCCGGGCACCCCGTCGTGGCAGAGGAAGAAGGAAGGAGAAGGGCGGAGAAGGAGGCTCACCAGGAAAATTTTGCAGCCGAGGCCGAACTCAGTGGACGCCGGGGTTGCACCGGACGCCGTCCCACGCGGCGAGGAGGTACACGCCACGGTGAGGAAGGGACACACCGGTGCCACGCCACGCCGGGGTTGCGCTGCATGCCGTCCCCGCCGGCGCAGCGGGCACCAGGGTGTGGCCACACGGGGGCGAACACGGCGGCGTCGGGGAGGACCGGAAGGAAGCACCAGCGTCCACGGCGGCGCCGTCCACCGGCGACCGGGGCGGCTAGGGTTCGCCCGTGCCGCGCACACAGCGGGCGGACGACGAATCCCCGCGGAGCAGAGGTAGAACGGCGGCGCATGGGCCCGGAGCGACGAGCGCAGTGGCCAGAACGGCCGGAGCACGCCGGAATCGGCCGGCGACCGGAGAGGAGGAAAAGGGGATCGGGCTCGGGCTCGAGAGAGAGAGAGAGGGAGCTCGAGAGAGAGAGGGAGAGAGGATAGTCTGGAGTGGATAAGATACGCTCAAGAAGGACGTGTGTGGCGGGGGGGGTGGTGGGTGGTGGCTGCGACATGAATAGGTGCATATCAATGGCGCACTTCGTGTAGGTGCGCCATTGTTACCTGAAATAGCAGTGGCGCATCTATACGTAGTGCGCCATTGATATGTCTAGGGGATGGGTCAAACCTTGGTCAAACTAACAGTGGCGCACCGTGGGTGTGGTGCGCCATTACTAGTTAAAACTAGTAATGGCGCACCACACCACGGTGCGCCACTGGTAAGTCTGGGGAGGGGGTGTGCCTAGGAGAAACTTAGCAGTGGCGCACCACACACCAGGTGCGCCATTAGTAATATAAACATTAGTGGCGCACTCATGTGTGGTGCGCCACTGCTATTTAGCAGTGGCGCACCACATACATAGTGCGCCACTAATGTCTATATTAGCTATAGCCCTTTTTCTAGTAGTGAAGCGCAAGAGAGATGCAGCTGGCGAGGAGTCCAGCAGGCCCTGGAACGCGGAGCTCCTCCGTCCGTTTTACAGTTGAACGCATGCACGTATGTATCACCACCTTTTGAGTTTAATGAAAGCAGCAACCCCCCCCCCCCCCCCCCCCGTTTTCGATTCTCCCGCCGAGTCGGCCCAGCCGGCTCGGGGGCTTCCTTTGCCGTGTTTACTAAGCTCTGTGTCTATGCACTTCCCCGCTTTCGATTCTCCCGCCGAGTCGGCGCAGCCGGCTCGGGGGCTCGGGGGCTAGCCGGCTAGACCGTGCCTCGCCATATTTTCCTTAGTCCGTTTCGAAGCGTATGAACCGCCAAAGCCCTCTCTTCGCCAGCCACAGCCGGCTCCCGGCTGTCCGGCCGGGAAGAGCCAAAGGCCCGCAGCATCGTCACGCAAGAACAGCTAAGGAGGAGAACCCGGCTCGGCCAACCCGGCCCAACCCGCCCTTTCTTACTTATTCACCGCACGACCGGCTGCGCGCCAGCCGGCTTCGCCGCCTGCCACCAGCCGGCCTCGCCGCCTGCCACCAGCTGGCCTCGCCGCCTGCCACCAGCCGGCCCAGTGGGTGTTTCGCTCGCGCTCAACGTCCGAAAAAGCCTAAGTATTGTGCGTCCCCTCTCAATGCCGAATCTCCGTCCTAGCCACAGTCCGCTACCCGGCTGTCCGGCTAGCGGGAAGGAAGCCCGAAGAGAAGACAAACAAGAAAAGGCCCAAGGCCGAACAACAACAAGCGAAATCACACCCAAATTTTATAAACAGCAAGGGCCCGCGGCCACAAGTTCATTACATGAAACTACACCCCCAGTGGGTGGACCTGCTACCTAACCAAGTTCAAGTACCGAGTACAAGAAAGATAAAAAGGAAAAAAGAAGTCCTAAGCGGCGCTCGCGTCGGCTCCGGTCGGCGCCGGCTCGACGGAAGTGGATGCGGCCGCCGGATAGGACCTGGGGCTCTCCGGCCTCTCGGTCGTAGCGGCGTCGTCCTGGCCAGCCTCGTCGTCGGCATAGGCCCCCGTCTCGGCCGAGCTGCCGTCCGGGTCATCGAGCTGCAGGCTGAAGTCGTTAGCGGGGAGCTCTTCGCCGTCCTCCGTCCGCTCCAGGACGAACTCGTCGTGCGGGGCGGACGAGGCCAGGTAGCTGGCCCGCCCGGCGATCCGCTGCGCCCGCGCCGCCAAGTCGTCCTCCGCGCCGGCCCGCTGTGCCGCCAGGCGGTCGAGGTCGACGCCCGGATACCACGACACGACGAACTGCAGCGCCGTCTCCGCGCCGGCGCGGGCCGCAGAGGCCCTCCACGCGCCGAGCCGATCCACGCCGGCCTCCAGCCACCGCGCCAGCCGGATGACGCTGTTCGGCACCACCGCACTCGGCCAGAGGCTCCGCGCCATGCCCAGCCCGGCGTCGAACAGCCGGCGCATGTGCCCCTCGACGGCTCCAAGGCGGGCCTCGCAGGCGAGGACGAGCTCCGAGAAGGTCCAGGCGGCGTAGACATCGATGTCCGCCCCTAGCGCGCGCTGGTCCGCCCGGTGGGCGTACACGGCCGCATCAGCCGCCTCCTGCATCTCGGGGAAGACTCTTGCCAAGGAAGGAAGCACATCAGCCAAAAGAAAATAACTGGCTGGCTAGGCCAGCCGGACCAAAGGAAAGATGGCATGCACGGGTGAAGGCCTCGTCAAGGTGCTGCGCCTCGCCCAGCATCCCGTTCTCCCGCAAGGCCAACGCGTGAGCCTGGGCCTCAAGATCCTTCTCGAGCTGGGCGATCCTCCTGCCGGCGTCCACCAGTTCCTCGGCCGCCTTGCCGCGCTCCTCCACTAGCCGGCCCAGTTCCGCCTGGTGGGCATCCTCCGTCTTGGCCTTCTCGGCCACCAGCCGGTCCACCTCGGCCTGAAGCCGGTCGCGGTCGGTGACGGCACGATTGCGCTGCTTGCTAGCTTCGGCAAGCCGCCCTCGGAGGCCTGGCACCTCGGCCGCGTCGGCTGCGCGACAGGGTTCCCGGTCAGACGCCGGAAGCAAGGACAAGAAGAAAAAGACAAAGCTCTAAGATTCGACCTGGCTACTCCGCAGTCCGGCCCGAACCTCGGGGGCTACACCCAGTGGTTGCACTGGCGCGCCCCCACTGAAGGCATGCAAGACGTACCTTGGACCCGGCGCAACTCCTCTTCTTTGGCGGCGAGCTGGGCCTTGACCTCGCGGAACCGCTCCCGAAGCCAGTTGTACGCGTTGGCCCGCAGGTCGTACAGATGCTGCGCAAAGACAAGAGTTAGAAGAATGCAAAAGACAAGCTATAAGATTCGACCCGGCTGCTCCGCAGCCCGGCCCGAACCTCGGGGGCTACACCCAGTGGGTGCGCTGGCGCGCCCCCACTGATTCAACAACCAAGGCAAGCAGAGAAGAAAAAACTCACCGCAATCGCCTGCTCCAGCCTCCGCGCCGCCTCCTGATCTTCTCGGACGAAGGCCTGCAGGCACTCGCTCTGACCACGAAGCTGCGAGCGCAAGGCATCCGCCGCGTCGTCCTCCCGGGTTCATGGCCCGACCACAACCTCGCCGGAGCTCGCCCACGGCTGGTGCATCGCAGTCCCGGGGCCGGATCCGCTTCCACCCGGCCGCTCGGAGTTCATGGCGGCTTGGGGCGGCACGACCACCAAGGCACCGGCGTCTCCAGCCGGGGCCTCCGGGGCCGGCGTCGCCTGCGCTTGGCCGGACGGTGCGGAGTCCGCCTCGTGCCTCTCTCCGCCGCCCTCACCTCCTCCTGCCGGGGCGGCCCAGGGCGGCGTGTCCACGACGATATTCTCATCGACGCCCGACTCGCCATCGGCCGGCTCCGTCCGGCCTGCCGGCTCGCCCGCTCCATCCGTCCGCGGCTCGATGATCGTCACCGCCAGCTCCAGGCCCCTCTCCATCTCCGGCCAGGCCGGGTCCGCGGTGATCCTGGCCTGCTTCGCGGAGGCCCTCTCCCACGCCCGGGCCGAGGCCTCCTCCATCTCCCTCTTGGCCTCCTCCCGATCCCGCCAGGCAGCGCGCTCCGCCGCGTCGGGGTCCTGGCCGAACTGGCGGGCCGCGAGGTCCTCCTCTGCAGTCCGGTCCGGCTCGCGGTCGACGACGCTGCTCCGGGTCCGCCTCCAGACGGCCTCGCCCGCCGCGGCCTCCGCTGCCGCCACCGCCAGGTCAACGGCGGACCTGTGCGCAGCAAGTTCATCACCACAAAGGCTTAAGCAAGAAACAAGCAAGAGATCAGAAAAGGACAAGTGACACTTACCCGATAACCTTCGGGACCTCCCACCTCGGGCCCTCGGACGGGGTGAGCCGGCGTTTCTTCTTGACAACGGCCCTCTCGCGCGCCGGCCCCGCCGCCGCCGGGCGCTTCGCGGCCGGCCTCGTCTCCACCACCTCCTTCACATGCGGCCGGCTTCCGGACGCCGCCGCGCGGGCCGGCCCGGCACCGGCCGTCTTCCGCGGCCGTCTTGGTGGGTCTATGCTAGCGTCCTCCCCAGCTGAGGGCGCTGCACAGTGGGCACCGGTCAGGCCCTCTTCGTCGTCGTCCGGCCAGTCGCGCAGAAGTTCTGAGGGCGGAGACTTACCCGCATTCTGCGACCCGCCGGCCGCGGCATCGGCCAGGCGCGCTTCGACCGCCCCCTCCTCCGCCTCGGCGCCGGCCTCCTCCACGTCCGAGTCGGGCAGGTCAGCCAGCAGGATCTGGGGATTCGGCCCGTCGTGATTCCGCTGGCTGGTGAATAGCTGCGGCCCTCCCGCGGCGTCAGGACACAAGAATAACGTCGAAGCGGCAAAAAATAAAGACTAGGGACTCACCGCCGGCGTCGGGTTCCTCCGGTGATAGGGCTCCTTCCCGAAGCCCCACCCGTCCTCCTTCAGCCCGGCCTTGGAGATGTAGTTCACCCGCTGGCAATCCCGGCCGGCGTCATCTCCTTGGTCGACATCCGGGTCGGGTCGTGCCGACCGCTCATGTCGCAGATCCGGTGCGCCCGGCGCTGCAGCGGCAGCACCCGGCGGGCGATGAAGGCCGCGATGAGGTCGGCCGGCTTCAGCCCCTCGCGATCCGTCATCTCCCCGACCCGGCGGCAGATGTTCAGGAGCTCCTGCGGCGGCTTCTTGGGGCAGTAGCCCCAGTTCGGCTTCTCGAGAGGGGCGCGTCGACGAAAGGCGGAAGGTTGATGACGTCCACCGCCGGGTCGGCGTTCCGGACGTAGAAGAACGTCGTCTGCCACTTTTTGGCCGAGTCCTGAAGCGGCAGCTTGGGAAACGGCCCGTTCACCCGGCCGGAAACCACTACAGCCCCGCAGTCCGACATGGCGCCGGCCGACGCCCCCTGCTGCTTGAGGAAGAACATCTTCGCCCACAGCTCCGCAGTCGACAGCATGCCGAGATAGCCTTCGCAGAGCGTGGCAAAGCCTGCGACCTGCAGCACGGCGTTAACGAAGAGGTGATGCGGCTGCAACCCGAAGAAGTCGAGGAAGCTCCGGAAGAAAAGACTCGCGGGGAGGCGAAGCCCGCGCTCGAAATGAGAGTAGAAGACAACATGTTCGCCCGCCCGCGGCTGCGGCACCCTCTCCGAGCCGGCCGCGCGTGTGACCAGCGCCTCCGCAGGCGACAACCGCTTCGTGTGGCGAAGGTAGCGGATGTTCGTCTCGGTCGTGATAGAGCCCTCCCAAGGGCCTTTCGGCAGCGCCATTGGGGAGGGTTTCCTACGAGCGTGAAGATGCGGCGATGGAGAAGAGGAGGAAGAGAGAGAGCTGCGCGCTGCGGGCCTCGGGTCACGGTGCGCAGAAGCAGGCGCGGGCAAGGTGTGCGGCGGCGGCAGCGCTTCGCTCGGGCGCGGTGGAGAAGAAGCAGGAGCAGAGGAGAAGCGAGGGGCGGGGGTGCGCGCGTGAGCCTTTCCGTCGCACTCTCCCCCCTTCTCATTTATAACCGCGAAGAGAACGTGGGGGAGTGGGATCGTTTGCGCCCATGAACCCCACTCCCCCGCACTATGCGCGCACGTTCCCCACGCACATTAACTGCACGGGGAAGCGCAACCACCAAGAGCCGCCGCAGTAAATCCCTCGCGCATGGGCCGAGGGCGCGTCGTGGTGGGCCCGGTCCGCAGTCGCATCCCGTTGCGCGCGTGGGCTGGCAGGCCTCTCCCGCCGCGAAGCAGCACATGGCGGTCCGTCAGGCAGCGGTGGGCGCGAATCGTCGTACAAGGCAAGACTCGACCAATGGATGTTTCCGTTTCCAGCCCAGGCCAGGGTGCCGTGACCCGGCGTCCGGAAGCCGACGTCCGTTTCCGCCTCGCCGGCATGCGGACGGACAGAGCCGCACGGCCGGATTCCCGCACTTCACCAACAAACCGACTCCTTGGGGGGTAAGCTGCGAAGGCCCCCCTGCTTGGAGACGGCGAGCCTTCACAGCTTCGGGGACTACTGTCGGGGGGATGATCCCCGGGTAGGCAACGGAGCCCGGATCCCCCTTCTTTTTGAAACATACCAAATTGCTCGTCGTACTCACGGTTGCTTTGCTACTCTTTTCCCCCATACCAAATTGCTGCGATCAGACGTCGGAGCCCAGGAGCAGGAGATCCCCGGAGGAGCCTACTACGATGTGGAGATCATCGACGACCAGGAGTAGTTAGGAGGCTCCCAGGCAGGAGGCCTTGCCTCTTTCGATCAGAGCCGTTGTTTGTTTTCGCCTCCTTAAGGCATTTCTGTTTATCTTTTATATCTGTATTCAGATATCTAATGCTTTCGCTGACGCTTGTTTGCGCAAGCTTATGTATTAGAGCCCTCGAGGCCCCTGGCTTGTAATATTAAAGCTTGTATTATTTTTATTTGTGTCTAGAGTTGTGTTGTGATATCTTCAAGTGAGTCCCTAGGCTTGATCGTGTGCATTTGCGTGTATGGTTAGTGCACGATTAAGTCGGGGGCGTCACACAAGTATCAGTTCCTTAGACCATGAGATCGTGCCACTCCCGGATACCGAAGGAAGACTTTGTGTGCTATCAAACGTCACTTCGTAACTGGGTGATCATAAAGGTGCTCTACAGGTATCTCCGAAGGTGTCTATTGGGTTGCATGGATCGAGACTGGGATTTGTCACTTCTTATTACAGAGAGATATCTCTGGGCCCTCTCGGTAATACAACATCGTAAAGAGCTTGAAGCAATGTGGCTAATGAGTTAGTCACGGGATCTTGTACTACGGAACGAGTAAAGAGACTTGCCGGTAACGAGATTGAACTAGGTATGGAGATATGGCGATCGAATCTCGGGCAAGTAACATATCGCCGGACAAAGGGAATTGTATACGGGATTAACTGAATCCTTGACATCGGGGTTCAACCGATAAAGATCTTCGTTGAATATGTGGGAACCAATATGGGCATCCAGGTCCCGCTATTGGTTATTGACCGGAGAGGAGTCTCGGTCATGTCTACATGATTATCAAACCCGTAGGGTCGCACACTTAACGTTCGGTAGCGCTAGGGTAGTATTGTGATATTCATATGGTGAAGTCCGAAAGTAGTTCGGAGTCCTAGATTGGTTTCGGGACATCATGAGGAGCTCCGGAATGGTCCGGAGGTAAAGATTTATATATGGAAAGTCATGTTCAGGGTTCCGGAAAATGTTCGGGTTTTTTCGGTATTATACCGGGAAGGTTCTAAAAGGTTCCGGAGTGGGGCCCACCTGCATGGGGGGACCCACATGGACGTGGGTAGTGGGGCAAGGCCCCACACCCCTGGTCTAGGCGCACCAAGATCCCCCTCTAAAAGGAATAGGATCATATCCCAAAGGGATAAGATCAAGATCCCTAAAAAAGGGGGATAGCGATCGGTGGGGAAGGAAAGGAGGGATTTCCTTCCTCCCCCCTTGGCCAACGCCCCTAGGGACTTGGAGGGCAAGCCACCAGCCTCCTCCACGCCTATATAAAGGTGGGGAGGCATTGGGGATAGCCCACCCTTCGACCCTTGCCCGTCTCCCTCCCGTTACACCTCCTCCACCTTGCGCAGACGCTTGGCGAAGCCCTGCTGCAGTTCCGCTGCTGCCACCACCACCACATCGTCGTGTTGGTTCAGATATCATCTGCCTCCTCTCCCTCACTTGCTGGATCAAGAAGGAGAGGACACCGTTGAGCCGTACGTGTGCTAAACTCGGAGGTGCCGTCCGTTCGGCACTAGATCGGATTGGATCGTGATTGGATCGCGACGAGTACGACTACATCAACTGCGTTACGTACGCTAACGCTTTCGGTCTACAAGGGTACGTAGACGATTCCCCTCTCTTTGCTATGCATCTCCTAGATCAGATCTTGGGTGTTCGGAGGAATTTTTTTGATTTTAATGCAACGTTCCCATCAATTTTAATAAGTGGTATCATGAGCAAGGTTCGAAGGGGCCGCGGAAGTTGATCTAAAGAAGGTGGAAGATATCGTTGGAGTTCTGCAGGTGCGATTGCAGTCGGAGCGAAAGAAAATCGGCGAGATGTCGTTGATGAGTTTCTGTCAGGAGCGATCTAAGAAGCAGAGGTGTTCTAGCATCCAGCGGTTGCGATCTTCTCGAAAAAGCGAATCAGATCAAGGTAGCGGCGGAACGATCGAGAGCAGCGTCAGATCCCGCTGATCCAGGCGGCGGCATCCAGGGCACGTAACCCAGCATTTTTTTAGAAGAGGCACGTAACCCAGCAGGACGCGTGTGTCGCGAGCAATGCGTGCGTGCAAACAGGCGCGTGACCGAGAAAAGGCCCAGGCGGGGCCTCGAGGCCCAAAAGCTGGTCTGGTGCATCTTGGGGGCCAGGCGCTACAGGCAGGGCGAACCTATTTCTCGCATTAAGCGAGAGGGGAGCGACCCCTCGCTAAAGGGAAGGCCAGTTGGGCCGGCCCACGCGCGCGGGAATCACCAGCCTGATTTCTGTTTCGTTTTATTTTCATAGTTTTTTGTTTTCATTTTTTACTTTTGTTTATACCTTAAAATATTCTAAATATATATTAAAAAAAATTCAAATAACATTTGAAAAATTACAGGTATTTGAAAAATGTTGAACATGTATTTGAAAAAAATGTTGATCATGTATATAAAAATGTTGAACAGGTACTTGAAAAATGTTGAAACAGGTATTTGAAGAAATGTTGATCATGTATATAAAAAATGTTGAATAGATATTTGAAAAATGTTGAACAAGTATTTGAAAAATGTTGAATGAGTATTTGAAAAATGTTGATCATGTATATAAAAATGTTGAACAGGTACCTGAAAAATGTTGAAACAGGTATTTGAAGAAATGTTGATCATGTATATAAAAAAGGTGGAACAGATATTTGAAAAATGTTGAGCAAGTATTTGAGAAATGTTGAATGAGTATTTGAAAAATGTTGAACAAGTATTTTAAAATGTTGAATGAGTATTTGAAAAATGTTGAATGAGTATTTGAAAAATGTTGAACAAGTATTTGAATAAATGTTGAACAAGTATTTGAAAAAATGTTGATCGTGTATATAAAAAATGTTGAACAAGTATTTGAAAAAATGTTGATCATGTATATATAAAAAAATGTTGAGCAAGTATTTGAAAAATGTTAAACAAGTATTTGAAAAAATGTTGATCATGTACATAAGAATTTAGAATTAAAAAACAAAAAGATACAAAGAAAAAACAAAAAAATGAAACAAATCGGAGAAGAAAAAATAAAAGAATGAAAAAATCGGAGAAGAAAATGAAATAAGAAATAAATAAATAAAGGAAAACAACGAAAAAAGAAAGAAAAAAATAAAATGGAAATAGAGAAAAACCAATGAAAAAACAATGAAAAACCTGTCTTAGTTCGCCTCAAGTATATTACACGCCTAGTCCTAACCACGTGCGAGACATGGGCGAAGTTGAAAAATAAAAACCGAAAAAGAAACAAAATAAACCAAAAAGAAATAAACAAAAAATAAAACCAAAGAAACAAATGTAGAAAGAATAAAAACAATAATGAAAGCAAAACAAAAAACTGGAGAAGAAAAAAAGAAAAGAAACAAAAGAAAACGAAAAAAGCATTGAAAACCGAAGAAGCAAATCAAAAAATAAGGAAAAAAACAAAAAAATAGAGAAGAAAAAGAAAAGAAACAAGAAAAGAAAAAAAGAAAAAAAAAGTGAAGAAAACCGAATAAAAAAGAAGAAAATGGAGAAAAGAAAAACAGAAAACCAGTTCTTTTCCTTCTAATAGGTTCTTTTTTCTATTTTTTTGACAGCAATTCCTTCTAATAGGTTCCGCCCAGGAAGTTTAACACAAACTGGATATTGTCCTAGTGATTAGTATGTCAACGACGCAGCCTGGACGTCCCAGGTTCGAATCCCACGCGCTGTCTCGCTTGAATGCGAGAAATAGCTCTCGCGTCTACAGGCACACGCAGGCTCAAGCAGCGGGCGCGCAGGCTGAAAAGCGAAAGGCCCACGGCGTGCATGAGGCACTGGTGTACGAAGGTGCAAGCTGCAGCTGTTCGTGATATTTGTTTGGTAAAAAAAGAGGCACGAGTGTCTTAGGCTTCACATGATACGATTGTGTTTGTTTGTGTACGTGGGCAACTAGGAGACGGATCTCTTCAGATCTTTGCTGCTAAGGGTACATGGAGAAGCACAAGCAAATAGTGACGGGAAATAATTATGCAAAGTATTCTTCAGGTCAGGTTTGCATGGAAGATTTTTTTTCTATCAAGATTGCTGAGAGGGCTCAGAGAGTATGTGGAGGCGGACACTGTGTCGTGCAGGATCATGCATATACAGGGCGTCCAAGGCAATGCACAGATGTGCGAGGCGGATACAACGCAGGGTGGAGCATGGTTACAGTTGGATAATTTCGGCTGTGTCGGACTGTACAGTCTGATGGATCGACATAGTGTCGGTCAAAACAGAAGACGGTGGTGGGATCGGCGACGACGACATAGGAGCGTGATGCTGATGGTGACCGACTTCTGGGGCGTGGAAACACGTGGTGCAGACCTGAGACTATGGCGCGGGGTTGATTCTGTTAGAAATATGCCCTAGAGGCAATAATAAAATGGTTATTATCATATTTCCTGTTCATGATAAATGTTTATTATTCATGCTAGAATTGTATTGACCAAAAATTTAAATACATATGTGAATACATAAACTATACCGTGTCCCTAATAAGCCTCTACTAGACTGGCTCGTTGATCAAAGATGTTTATGGTTTCCTGACCATAAACATGAGTTGTCATTTGATAACGGGATCACATCATTAGGAGAATGATGTGATGGACAGACTCAACCGTAAGCTTAGCATCAGATCGTTTAGTTTTTTGCTACAGCTTTCTTCATGTCAAGTATCAATTCCTTAGACCATGAGATCATGTCACTTCCGGATACCGAAGAAATACCTTGTGTGCTATGAAACGTCACTTCGTAACTGGGTGATCATAAAGGTGCTCTACAGGTATCTCCGAAGGTGTCTGTTGGGTTGCATGGATCGAGACTGGGATTTGTCACTCTGTGTGACGGAGAGATATCTTTGGGCCCTCTCGGTAATACAACATCATAAGAAGCTTCATGTGACTAATGAGTTTAGTTACGGGATCTTGTATTGCCGAACGAGTAAAGAGACTTGCCGGTAACAAGATTGAACTAGGTATGGAGATACCAACGATCGAATCTCGGGCAAGTAACATATACCGGACACTGGTGCAGCGAGCTGCTATACAAACAGTTTTTACCCCCTTTCCGCGACAGAGTTTTAAACCGTCGCCTTGCCTGTGTGTGCGATAGGGGGTCCTTCCCACATGACCCTAAAACCGTCGGCGATAGGGAGCGCTGATGCAGACGCGTTGCCAAATGTAATCGTATGCGATGCAGGAACATATCGCACATACTATATTCTGGCACACGTGTGGGATTGGTGATCAATCGCTCACGTCTCTCATGTGTCAAATGTTTCTAATTGTGCAGGGAAACCAAACGGTGTTTCACATTGAACCGTTTGCGAAATAGTACCTAAGGCACACGGGCCATCATAGAAACTGTGTGCGATTTGTGGCCCATCGCACAGGAGTATTATATGGCAATCGTCTGCCATGCATGACATCATCGCACACGTTTCCTGAACAATTTACGAGTGAGATTGCATTTTGCATTGGACACGGTTTGCTCTAAGCTCTCGTGTGCGATAATGTGCTATCACAAATGGTTCAGGATCCCCTACGCACACGTAGAAGTGCTACAAATCGTCTGCGATTTGTTGTGTATCACCGACGGTTGAGCTATGAGTGACGTGTGCTTTCCGTTCTGAATCGCACACCCTCATTTAGTCGAACCGTGTGCGCATCAATGGCCAGGTTAAAGCAAAAATATCGCATTTGAATTGCCCTGCAAAAAGCAAATTCGCCACAATATGCAATTGAACAAATAGTGTCCACAGGAAGAACATTCATCAGAATTCGCAACAATATGCAATTGAACAAATGCTAGCTAAATTCCACTGATTTATCGACAAATGCAGTACATAATCATAGTGTACAAAATACGAAGACCTCATCACATGGAAAACAATGCATCCATGCGTATATGTATAGCGGCTATGTTTACTCATTGTTTCAGGAACAACCATGCTGAAATCTTCATTATCTCCATTGGGCTTGATGTAGTGATTCAGGAAGAAGTTGCTGATAAATCTCCTAACCTCCAGCAATTCACCAGCGGGGAGCGGTTCAGGGGTCATCGGTTTAAAGATGAGATGCAGGATTTTTAGATCAGAATGTGCCATACGAGTGGAGTAGAAGATATTAATTAAGATACAGACTTACTGGTACTAATTTGCGAGCATCTTCACAGCAATCAGTAGATTTGCAGATGGAGATCATGTATCTGCAGATATAGTATCCACAAAGGTTGGTCCCTGCTTGTTGCTGAGGACACTGATTTTTTTTACAGAATTAGTCATGTATTTGCCCTGTTAGGAGCAACCTAACCGGTGTAAGATGTTTATTTTTTTCTTTGGAGAGAAATAGAAAGAGGTTTATTTAGAAACTTGAACATTAGGCTAGCGTAAGAAAAGGTATTTGCAAACTTTTGGATACATTTTTCGAAAATAACGGATTTCGGTGTCTTACCGGAGAAACGATCACGTGCTGCAGAAGTAGTGCACTATTGAACTGGTTCCCTCGTTTAGTTTTGCACGATGCCAACACACTGCAAATGAAGATGAATTTCCACATACTCAGTTCTTGAACCAGATATGAATGCAAATTTCAACATCATAGAATTCAATACCTATCCATGAATTGCTGAAGATGCGTCAGATCCTGAGGCTTTATTGACTCTCTGAGAGAATCCAGGTAGTAAACTCTGTTCTAGTTTGGAACAATGACTACCACTGGTACAACGAGCTGCTATACAAACGGTTTTAACCCCTTTCCGCGACGGAGTTTTAAACCGTCGCCTTGCCTGTGTGTGCGATAGGGGGGGGGGGTCCTTCCCACACGACCCAGAAACCGTCGGCGATAGGGCCTCCGGTCACACACGCGGGGCAAAAAGAGCTCGTGTGCGATCGGGCGAGCCATCACAGACAATTATACTGGCCCAATCATTTCTGTTCGCATGTACATCCCACACAGTGAATCTCAGAAAAACGTTTCCGTTCATATGTACATCACACACAATTTTTATGTGGAAACGTTTGTGCAAGGTGGCCTAACGCAAACATTTGTCGGGCGGAAGGCGTGTGTGATTGTTCATTGATCCAACACGGCTACTTTCTAGAAACTGTGTGCGTTGTTTGAGGTCATCGCCCACGGTGTTATCTGAGAAACCGTTTGCAATTCAAAAACCCAATAAGCAGGCTAATTGGCCTATTATTGATAATGCATTTAGTAATCAAATTGACATTTCATATCAAACACACCATATGTTTCATAGCCGTATTACGGCAACCAGGATTTCATAGTTGAATTACATCAGAGTACAACATCACATAGCTTCAGCACTCAGTTACACCATATAGGCATATAGCTAGCTGCGCAATTACACAACAGCACGAAGTTTTACATGCAACATCTAAAACCTTTGGAAAGTATCATCATATACGGTATATAGAGAGATGAATCTCATCTGGAAAACTGCTGAATCTGAAGGCGAATATTGAGCCTTCAATGATGTTGAATGTCCTTGCAACTTTACGCCAGTGGCTGCGGATGATTGCCCGCCCAACCTTCATCCTCTTGAGGGAGACTTCAAGATTGTACCGTGGGTGTTGAATGAGTACCTTCCTCGTCTCTTGACCATGGAGGTGGTTTGAGAGGTAATCATCGGTGAACTGCTTTGGAAAGGACTCAAAACAAAGATATGCATAAATATCTGTTCTAAATTTTGAAATGGCGCATAGGAAAAAAATACAAGGTAAAAGAGTTAGTACCATCCTATAGTTGACTGATGTCTTCTTCATTATGCAAACAAAGATCTTGTTGTTATTCAACGCTAGTTTCTTCATCCTAACAATCTTTCTGAGTTTCTTGACTTGACTGATATTCATGTCCATCTCATTTCCCCATATGCAAAATGGATCGAACAGTGGGTCTAAACATCTGACAGCAGGACCTACATGTGCAAGACCAAATTGTTAAAAACCTAAATATTAGAATGGTTCCTGCAATTGCACAATAATGTGCTATTAGCCAAAGGACCATGCATTTGCAAATCTCGATGGTAAACCTCAGTGCCTCCCATTGTTTCCCTCCAACACATATAAGACAGATATTGATCAGTTTAAGTGAGAGTTGGCATACTATCAGTAGAATATATTAATGAAAACTTGTACCCACAACAAATGAACATCACACTGCAGAATTGAACCAAAAAGTTAACTGGACACCATAACAAATGAAGCAAGCAGTTAACTGAGAACCACATTGCAGAATAGAACATATACTAGAAGATCATGTTGGGTAACGAAGCATGAAAATCAAAAAATTTCCTACGAACACCCAAGATCTATCTAGGAGAAGCATAGCAACGAGAGGGGAGAGTGTGTCTACGTACCCTCGTAGACCGTTAAGCGGAAGCGTATATTACGTGGTTGATGTAGTCGTACTCGTCACGATCCAATCGCGATCCAATCCGATGAAGTACCGAACGGACGACTGCTACTTGTAGCTTGCGTTGGTATTTCCCCGAAGAGGAAGGGATGATGCAGCACAGTAGAGATAAGTATTTCCTTCAATTATGAAACCAAGGTTATCGAACCAGTAGGAGAATCACACAACACCTAGTAAGCAGTACCTGCACACAAACAACAAATCCTTGCACCCAACGCTAACAAGGGGTTGTCAATCCCTTGGCGGTAAGATTGCAAGATTAAATTGTATTTGATAGATTGATAGATTGCAGAAAAAATACAAAATAAAATAAATAAAATAAAATGGCAGCAATATTTTTAGGGTTTTAGTAATATGATTTTGATAGACCCGGGGGCCATAGGTTTCACTAGAGGCTTCTCTCATAGAAAATAGCATACGGTGGGTAGACAAATTACTGTTGGGCAATTGATAGAAAAGCAAATAATCATGATGATATCCAAGGCAATGATCATGTATATAGGCATCACATCCAAGATTAGTAGACCGACTCCTGCCTGCATCTACTACTATTACTCCACACATCGATGGGCTATCCAGCATGCATCTAGTGTATTAAGTCCATAAGAACGGAGTAATGCCTTAAGAACGATGACATGATGTAGACAAGACAAACTCACGAATTAATAAACCCAATGAATAGATCCCATCTTCTTACCCTTAGTAGAAATGATACATACGTGTCATGTCCCTTTCTATCACTGGGATTGAGCACTGCAAGATCGAACCCACTACAAAGCACCTCTTCCCATGGCAAGATAAATCAACTTAGTTGGCCAAACCAAATCAATAGATCGGAGAAGAAATACGAGGCTATAATAATCATGCATAAAAGATATCAGAGAAGTCTCAAATAATTTCATGGATAATCTGATCATAAACTCACAATTCATCGGATCCCAATAAACACACTGCAAAGAAAGATTACATCGAATAGATCTCCAAGAACATCAAGGAGAACATTGTATTGAACATCAAAAAGAGAGAAGAAGCCATCTAGCTACTGCCTATGGACCCGAAGGTCTGTGGTAAACTACTCACGCATCATCGGAGAGGCAGCAAGGGTGATGTAGAGCCCCTCCGTGATCGATTCCCCCTCCGGCAGATTACCGGAGAATGACCCCAGATGGGATCTCTCTGGAACAGAAGCTTGCGGTGGCGTAAAAAGTATTTCGTGGACTCCCCTGAGGGTTTCTGATTTTTCCTGAATTTATAGTGTTGGAATTAGGTCAAACGGAGCTGGGGTGGGCCCACGAGGTACCAGGGCGCGCCACCCCCCTGGGGCGCGCCCTGGTGCCTCGTGGCCCACCTCTTCTTCTTCTGGCCCTCTCCTGAAGCTTCCAGTGTTTATCTCGAGGAATAAAAAATCTCCAAAAAATTTGGTTGCATTTGGACTTCGTTTGGTATTGATTTTCTGTAAAACAAAAATAGGGCAGAAAACAACAACTGGCACTGGGCACTAGGTTAATAGGTTAGTCTCCAAAAATGATATAAAATTGCTGTAAATGATTATAAAAACATCCAAGATCGATATTATAACAGCATGGAACAATAAAAAATTATAGATACGTTGGAGACGTATCAACGACACCTCCGCGTGACATCTCCTCCTCCTTGATCCAACAAGCGAGGGAGGAGAAGTAGATAGGATCACAACCAGCACGATGACGTGGTGGTGATGGTGGTGGTGGAGCGACGACAGCGCTTCGCTAAGCGTCGTCGGGACGAGGTGGTGGAGTAACGGGAGAGAGGGGCGCCCAGGGGCTGGTGTGTGCTTTGGTGCGCCCCCTCCTCTATATTTATATGGGTGGAGGGGCTAGGAGTCCAGCCCCTCTTCCCTCTAGGGCCGGCGGCCAAGGGAGAGGAGTTGGACTCCAAGTCCAACTCTTCCCCTCTTGTCCCTTCGGGACTCCTCCCTTCTCCTCTAGGCGCCTGGGCCTTTGAGGGCTAGTGCGCCTGGCACAATAAGGCCAGGGCGCCTCCCCTCAGCCCATGTTGGCCCTAGGGACGTGGTGGATCCCTTGGTGGACTTCCGGACCCCTCCGGAAGTTTCCAGAACCTTCTGGAAGCTTCCCGGTACAATACCGAAAAAACCGAACTTTTTCCGAAACCCTGAAAACAACTTTCCATATATAAATCTTTACCTCCGGACCATTCTGGAGCTCCTCGTGACGTCTGGGATCTCATCCGGGACTCTGAACAACATTCGGTTACCAACATCAAAATATCCCAATATTACTCTAGCGTCACCGAACGTTAAGCGTGCGGATCCTACGGGTTCGAGAATCATGTAGACATGACCGAGACACCTCTCCGGTCAATAACCAATAGCGGAACCTGGATGCCCATATTGGTTCCTACATATTCCACGAAGATCTTTTATCGGTTGAACCACGATGTCGAGGATTCGGTTAATCCCGTATGCAATTCCCTTTGTCCAGCGATATGTTACTTGCCCGAGATTCGATCGTCGGTATCTCCATACCTAGTTCAATCTCGTTACTGGCAAGTCTCTTTACTCGTTCCGTAATACAAGATCCCATGACTAACTCATTAGGCACATTGCTTGCAAGCTCTTTACAATGTTGTATTACCGAGAGGGCCCAGAGATATCTCTCCGTCATACGGAGTGACAAATCCCAGTCTCGATCCATGCCAACCCAACAGACACCTTCGGAGATACCTGTAGAGCATCTTTATGATCACCTAGTTACGAAGTGACGTTTGATAGCACACAAAGTATTCCTCCGGTATCCGGGAGTTGCATGATCTCATGGTCTTAGGAATAGATACTTGACATGAAGAAAGCTATAGCAATAAACTCAGTGATACGATCAAATGCTAAGCTTACGGTTGGGTCTTGTCCATCACATCATTCTCCTAATGATGTGATCCCGTTATCAAATGACAACTCATGTCTATGGTTAGGAAACCTTAACCATCTTTGATCAACGAGCTAGTCTAGTACAGACTTACTAGGGACATTGTATTTGTTTATGTATTCACACATGTATTTAAGTTTTCGGTCAATACAATTATAGCATGAATAATAAACCTTTATCATGAACAAAGAAATATGATAATAACCAATTTATTATTGCCTCTAGGGCATATTTCCAACAGTCTCCCACTTGCACTAGAGTCAATAATCTAGTTTACATAGTTATGAATCTAACACCCATGGAGTCTTGGTGCTGATCATGTTTTGCACGTGGAAGAGGTTTAGTCAATGGGTCTGCCACATTCAGATCTGTATGTACTTTGCAAAGTTTTATGTCTCCATCCTTAACATAATTACGAATGGAGTTGAAGCGGCGCTTGATGTGCTTGGTTCTCTTGTGAAACCTGGGCTCCTTGGCAATGGCAATAGCTCCAGTGTTGTCACAAAAGATAGTCATTGGATCCGATGCACTAGGTATTACACCCAGATCGGATATGAACTCCTTCATCCAGACTCCTTCTTGCGCTGCTTCCGAAGCAGCTATATACTCCGCTTCACATGTAGATCCCTCCACGACGCTCTGCTTGGAGCTGCACCAACTGACTGCTCCACCATTTAATATAAATACGTATCCGGTTTGAGACTTAGAGTCATCCGGATCTGTGTCGAAGCTAGCATCGACGTACCGCTTTACGATGAGCTCTTCGTCACCTCCATAAACGAGAAACATGTCCTTAGTCCTTTTCAGGTACTTCAGGATATTCTTGACCGTTGTCCAGTGATCTACTCCTGGATCACTTTGGTACCTCCCTGCCAGACTTATGGCAAGGCACACATCAGGTCTGGTACACAGCATGGCATACATTATAGAGCCTATGGCTGAGGCATTGGGAATGACTTTCATTCTTTCTCTTTCTTCTGCCGTGGTCGGGCTTTGAGTCTTACTCAACTTCACACCTTGCAATACAGGCAAGAACCCTTTCTTTGACTGGTCCATTTTGAACTTCTTCAAAACTTTATCAAGGTATGTGCTTTGTGAAAGTCCTATTAGGCGTCTTGATCTATCTCTATAGATTTTGATGCCCAATATGTAAGCAGCTTCACCGAGGTCTTTCATTGAAAAACTCTTGTTCAAATATCCTTTTATGCTTTCCAGAAATTCTATATCATTTCCAATCGACAATATGTCATCCACATATAATATTAGAAATGCTACAGAGCTCCCACTCACTTTCTTGTAAATACAAGCTTCTCCGTAAGTTTGTATAAAACCAAAAGCTTTGATCACCTCATCAAAGCGAATATTCTAACTCTGAGATGCTTGCACCAGTCCATAGATGGATCGCTGGAGCTTGCATACTTTGTTAGCATCCTTAGGATCGACAAAACCTTCTAGTTGCATCATATACAACTCTTCCTTAAGAAACCCGTTAAGGAATGCCGTTTTGACATCCATTTGCCAGATCTCATAGTCATAAAATGCGGCAATAGCTAACATAATTCTAACAGACTTAAGCATCGCTACGGGTGAGAAAGTCTCATCGTAGTCAACCCCTTGAACTTGTCGGAAACCCTTTGTGACAAGTCGAGCTTTATAGACGGTGACATTACCATCAGCGTCTGTCTTCTTCTTAAAGATCCATTTATTCTCAATGGCTTGCCGATCATCGGGCAAGTCCACCAAAGTCCATACTTTGTTCTCATACATGGATCCTATCTCGGATTTCATGGCCTCAAGCCATTTGTCGGAATCCGGGCTCATCATAGTTTCTTCATAGTTCGTAGGTTCGCCGTTGTCTAACAACATGACTTCTAGGACAGGATTACCATACCACTCTAGTGCGGAACGTACCCTGGTCGACCTATGAAGTTCAGTAGTAACTTGATCCAAAGTTTCATGATCATCATCATTAGCTTCCTCTTCGGTTGGTGTAGGCATCACGGGAACTGCTTTCTGTGATGTGCTACCTTCCAATTCGAGAGAAGGTACAATTACCTCATCAAGTTCTACTTTCCTCCCACTCACTTCTTTCGAGAGAAACTCCTTCTCTAGAAAGGACCCATTCTTGGCAACAAAGATCTTGCCCTCGGATCTGTGGTAGAAGGTATACCCAATGGTCTCTTTAGGGTATCCTATGAAGACGCACTTCTCCGCTTTGGGTTCGAGCTTATCAGGCTGAAGCCTCTTGACATAAGCGTCGCATCCCCAAACTTTAAGAAACGACAGCTTAGGTTTCTTGCCAAACCACAACTCATACGGTGTCGTCTCAACGGATTTAGACGGTGCCCTATTTAAAGTGAATGCGGCTATCTCTAATGCATAACCCCAAAACGATAGTGGCAAATCGGTAAGAGACATCATAGAACGCACCATATCCAATAGAGTACGATTACGATGTTCGGACACACCATTACGCTGTGGCGTTCCAGGTGGCGTGAGCTGTGAAGCAATTCCATATTATCTTAAATGCATACCAAACTCATAACTTTTTTTTGACAGAAAGACTGTAAGGGAACCCCGTACAGTATAATTGGTGCAACAAACCCAAATTGCAAGTACCATGCCTTGAACCTGGGTGGGTGGGAAGGCATCAGCCCCTTCTCACCACTAGGCTATATATGCCTTAGTCTGCACCAAACTCATAACTCAAATATTCACCTCCACGATCAGATCGTAGAAACTTTATTTTCTTGTTACGATGATTCTCCACTTCACTCTGAAATTCCTTGAACATTTCAAATGTTTCAGACTTGTGTTTCATTAAGTAAATATACCCATATCTACTCAAATCATCTATGAAGGTAAGAAAATAACGATATCCACTGCGTGCTTCAACACTCATCGGACCGCATACATCGGTATGTATTATTTCCAATAAGTCACTAGCTCACTCCATTGTTCCGGAGAACGGAGTTTTAGTCATCTTGCCCATGAGGCATGGTTCACATGTCTCAAATGATTCATAATCAAGAGATTCCAAAAGTCCATCAGCATGGAGTTTCTTCATGCGCTTTACACTAATATGACCTAAGCGGCAGTGCCACAAATATGTGGTACTATCATTATTAACTTTGCATCTTTTGGCATCAATATTATGAATATGTGTATCACTACGATCGAGATTCAACAAGAATAAACCATTCACAAGGGGTGCATGACCATAAAAGATATTACTCATATAAATAGAACAATCATTATTCTCTGACTTAAATGAATAACCGTCTCGCAATAAACAAGATCCAGATATAATGTTCATGCTCAACACAGGCACCAAATAACAATTATTTAGGTTTAAAACTAATCCCGAAGGTAGATGTAGAGGTAGCGTGCTGACGGCGATCACATCAACCTTGGAACCATTTCCGACGCGCATCGTCACCTCGTCCTTAGCCAGTCTTCGTTTATTCCGCAGCTCCTGTTTCGAGTTACAAATATTAGCAACCGAACCAGTATCAAATACCCAGGCGCTACTACGAGCACTAGTAAGGTACACATCAATAACATGTATATCAAATATACCTTTGTTGATGTTGCCAGCCTTCTTATCTGCTAAGTACTTGGGGCAGTTCCGCTTCCAGTGACCATTCCCCTTGTAGTAGAAGCACTCAGTCTCAGGTTTGGGTCCAGCCTTGGGTTTCTTCACGGGAGCGGCAACTGTCTTGCCGTTCTTCTTGAAGTCCCCTTTCTTTCCCTTGCCTTTCTTGAAACTAGTGGTCTTTTTAACCATCAACACTTGATGCCCCTTCTTGATTTCAACCTCCGCGGCCTTAAGCATCGCGAAGAGCTCATGAATCATTTTCTCCATCCCTTGCATATTATAATTCATCACAAAGCCCTTATAGCTTGGTGGCAGTGACTGGAGAACTCTGTCAATGACTGTGTCATCTGGAAGATTAACTCCCAACTGAGTCAAGCGGTTGTGAAACCCAGACATTCTGAGTATATGCTCACTAACAGAACTGTTCTCCTCCATCTTGCAGCTAAAGAACTTGTCGGAGGTGTCATACCTCTCAACCCGGGCATGAGCTTGAAATACCAATTTCAGCTCCTGGAACATCTCATATGCTCCGTGGTGCTCAAAATGTCTTTGGAGCCCCAGTTCTAAGCCGTAAAGCATGGCGCACTGAACTATCGAGTAGTCATTAGAACGTGCCTGCCAGATGTTCACAACATCCACGGACGACGCTGGAAGGGGTGCGGCACCTAGCGGTGCATCAAGGACATAAGTCTTCTGTGCAGCAATGAGGATAATCCTCAAGTTACGGACCCAGTCCGCGTAGTTGCTTCCATCATCTTTCAACTTAGCTTTCTCTAGGAACGCATTAAAATTCAGGGGAACTACATCGCGGGCCATTGATCTACAGCACAAATTTTGCAAAGACAATTAAGACTAAGTTCATGATAATTAGTTTAGTTAATCAAATTACTAATGAACTCCCACTTAAATCAATATCCCTCAAGTTGTCTAAGTGATACATGATCCAAATCAACTAACCCATGTCCGATCATCACGTGAGATGGGGTAGTTATCAATGGTGAACATCTCCATGTTGATCATATCTATTATATGATTCATGTTCGACCTTTCGGTCTCCTATGTTCCGAGGCCATGTCTGTACATGCTAGGCTCGTCAAGTTTAACCCAAGTATTCTGCATGTGTAAAACTGGCTTACACCCGTTGTATGCGAACGTAGAGTCTATCACACCCGATCATCACGAGGTGCTTCGAAACGACGAACTTTTGCAATGGTGCATACTTAGGGAGAACACAATTTCTTGAAATTAAGTGAAGGGATCATCTTATAATGCTACCGTCGTCCTAAGCAAAATAAGATGCATAAAAAGATAAACATCACATGCAATCAATATGTGACATGATATGGCCATTATCATCTTGTGCCTTTGATCTCCATCTCCAAAGCACCGGCATGATCTCCATCGTCACCGGCATGACACCATGATCTCCATCATCGTGTCGTCACGTGGTCGTCTCCGCCAACTATTGCTTCTACAACTATTGCTAACGCATAGCGATAAAGTAAAGCAATTACATGGCGATTAATAAATTAAAGACAACCCTATGGCTCCTGCCGGTTGTCGTAGTCATTGACATGCAAGTCGTGAATCTATTACAAAACATGATCATCTCATACATCATCATATATCGCATCACGTTTTGGCCATACCACATCACAACATGCCGTGCAAAAACAAGTTAGACGTCCTCTACTTTGTTGTTGCAAATTTTACGTGGCTGCTATGGGCAACTAGCAAGAACCGTTCTTACCTACGCAAAGCCACAACGGTGATAATCAAGTTGCCTTTTAACCTTCTACAAGGACCGCCTTCATCAAATTAGATTCAACTAAAGTAGGAGAGACAGACACCCGCTAGCCACCTTATGCAAAACAAGTTGCATGTCAGTCGGTGGAACTGGTCTCATGTGCGAGGACATGTAAAGTTGGTCCAAGCCGTTTCATCCCACAATACCGCCGAATCCAAATAAGACAAGAGAGGTAAGCAATTTGAGCATCAACACCCACAACTTTTGTGTTCTACTCGTGCATATACATCTACGCATAGACCTAGCTCATGATGCCACTGTTGGGTAATGAAGCATGAAAATCAAAAAAATTCCTACGAACACCCAAGACCTATCTAGGAGAAGCATAGCAACGAGAGGGGAGAGTGTGTCTATGTACCCTCGTAGACCATTAAGCGGAAGCGTATATTACGCGGTTGATGTAGTCGTACTCGTCACGATCCAACCGCGATCCAATCCGATAAAGTACCGAACGGACGGCACCTCCATGTTCAGCACATGTACGGCTCGATGACGTCTCCTCCTCCTTGATCCAGCAAGCGAGGGAGGAGAAGTAGATGGGATCACAACCAGCATGACGGCATGGTGGTGATGGTTGATACGTCCATTTTGCATCATGTTTTACTACTGTTATTTATAGTGTTTTTAATCAATATAACACTTTATGGAGCAATTCTAATGCCTTTTCTCTCTTAATATGCAAGATTTACTTAAGGAGGGAGATTGCCGGCAGCTGGAATTCTGGACCTGAAAAAGCTATGTCAGAGATACCTATTATGCACATCTCCAAATGAGCTGAAATTTCACGGAGATTTATTTTGGAATAAATAAAAAATACTGGTGGAAAGAAGTACCAGAGGGGGACCACCTATCTGCTAAGTACTTGGGGCAGTTCCGCTTCCAGTGACCATTCCCCTTGTAGTAGAAGCACTCAGTCTCAGGTTTGGGTCCAGCCTTGGGTTTCTTCACGGGAGCGGCAACTGTCTTGCCGTTCTTCTTGAAGTCCCCTTTCTTTCCCTTGCCTTTCTTGAAACTAGTGGTCTTTTTAACCATCAACACTTGATGCCCCTTCTTGATTTCTACCTCCGCGGCCTTAAGCATCGCGAAGAGCTCATGAATCGTTTTCTCCATCCCTTGCATATTATAATTCATCACAAAGCCCTTATAGCTTGGTGGCAGTGACTGGAGAACTCTGTCAATGACTGTGTCATCTGGAAGATTAACTCCCAACTGAGTCAAGCGGTTGTGAAACCCAGACATTCTGAGTATATGCTCACTAACAGAACTGTTCTCCTCCATCTTGCAGCTAAAGAACTTGTCGGAGGTGTCATACCTCTCAACCCGGGCATGAGCTTGAAATACCAATTTCAGCTCCTGGAACATCTCATATGCTCCGTGGTGCTCAAAATGTCTTTGGAGCCCTAGTTCTAAGCCGTAAAGCATGGCGCACTGAACTATCGAGTAGTCATTAGAACGTGCCTGCCAGATGTTCACAACATCCACGGACGACGCTGGAAGGGGTGCGGCACCTAGCGGTGCATCAAGGACATAAGTCTTCTGTGCAGCAATGAGGATAATCCTCAAGTTACGGACCCAGTCCGCGTAGTTGCTTCCATCATCTTTCAACTTAGCTTTCTCTAGGAACGCATTAAAATTCAGGGGAACTACATCGCGGGCCATTGATCTACAGCACAAATTTTGCAAAGACAATTAAGACTAAGTTCATGATAATTAGTTTAGTTAATCAAATTACTAATGAACTCCCACTTAAATCAATATCCCTCAAGTTGTCTAAGTGATACATGATCCAAATCAACTAACCCATGTCCGATCATCACGTGAGATGGGGTAGTTATCAATGGTGAACATCTCCATGTTGATCATATCTATTATATGATTCATGTTCGACCTTTCGGTCTCCTATGTTCCGAGGCCATGTCTGTACATGCTAGGCTCGTCAAGTTTAACCCAAGTATTCTGCATGTGTAAAACTGGCTTACACCCGTTGTATGCGAACGTAGAGTCTATCACACCCGATCATCACGAGGTGCTTCGAAACGACGAACTTTTGCAATGGTGCATACTTAGGGAGAACACAATTTCTTGAAATTAAGTGAAGGGATCATCTTATAATGCTACCGTCGTCCTAAGCAAAATAAGATGCATAAAAAGATAAACATCACATGCAATCAATATGTGACATGATATGGCCATTATCATCTTGTGCCTTTGATCTCCATCTCCAAAGCACCGGCATGATCTCCATCGTCACCGGCATGACACCATGATCTCCATCATCGTGTCGTCACGTGGTCGTCTCCGCCAACTATTGCTTCTACAACTATTGCTAACGCATAGCGATAAAGTAAAGCAATTACATGGCGATTAATAAATTAAAGACAACCCTATGGCTCCTGCCGGTTGTCGTAGTCATTGACATGCAAGTCGTGAATCTATTACAAAACATGATCATCTCATACATCATCATCTATCGCATCACGTTTTGGCCATACCACATCACAACATGCCGTGCAAAAACAAGTTAGACGTCCTCTACTTTGTTGTTGCAAATTTTACGTGGCTGCTATGGGCAACTAGCAAGAACCGTTCTTACCTACGCAAAGCCACAACGGTGATAATCAAGTTGCCTTTTAACCTTCTACAAGGACCGCCTTCATCAAATTAGATTCAACTAAAGTAGGAGAGACAGACACCCGCTAGCCACCTTATGCAAAACAAGTTGCATGTCAGTCGGTGGAACTGGTCTCATGTGCGAGGACATGTAAAGTTGGTCCAAGCCGTTTCATCCCACAATACCGCCGAATCCAAATAAGACAAGAGAGGTAAGCAATTTGAGCATCAACGCCCACAACTTTTGTGTTCTACTCGTGCATATACATCTACGCATAGACCTAGCTCATGATGCCACTGTTGGGTAATGAAGCATGAAAATCAAAAAAATTCCTACGAACACCCAAGACCTATCTAGGAGAAGCATAGCAACGAGAGGGGAGAGTGTGTCTATGTACCCTCGTAGACCATTAAGCGGAAGCGTATATTACGCGGTTGATGTAGTCGTACTCGTCACGATCCAACCGCGATCCAATCCGATAAAGTACCGAACGGACGGCACCTCCATGTTCAGCACATGTACGGCTCGATGACGTCTCCTCCTTGATCCAGCAAGCGAGGGAGGAGAAGTAGATGGGATCACAACCAGCATGACGGCATGGTGGTGATGGTTGATACGTCCATTTTGCATCATGTTTTACTACTGTTATTTATAGTGTTTTTAATCAATATAACACTTTATGGAGCAATTCTAATGCCTTTTCTCTCTTAATATGCAAGATTTACTTAAGGAGGGAGATTGCCGGCAGCTGGAATTCTGGACCTGAAAAAGCTATGTCAGAGATACCTATTATGCACATCTCCAAATGAGCTGAAATTTCACGGAGATTTATTTTGGAATAAATAAAAAATACTGGTGGAAAGAAGTACCAGAGGGGGACCACCTATCTGCTAAGTACTTGGGGCAGTTCCGCTTCCAGTGACCATTCCCCTTGTAGTAGAAGCACTCAGTCTCAGGTTTGGGTCCAGCCTTGGGTTTCTTCACGGGAGCGGCAACTGTCTTGCCGTTCTTCTTGAAGTCCCCTTTCTTTCCCTTGCCTTTCTTGAAACTAGTGGTCTTTTTAACCATCAACACTTGATGCCCCTTCTTGATTTCTACCTCCGCGGCCTTAAGCATCGCGAAGAGCTCATGAATCGTTTTCTCCATCCCTTGCATATTATAATTCATCACAAAGCCCTTATAGCTTGGTGGCAGTGACTGGAGAACTCTGTCAATGACTGTGTCATCTGGAAGATTAACTCCCAACTGAGTCAAGCGGTTGTGAAACCCAGACATTCTGAGTATATGCTCACTAACAGAACTGTTCTCCTCCATCTTGCAGCTAAAGAACTTGTCGGAGGTGTCATACCTCTCAACCCGGGCATGAGCTTGAAATACCAATTTCAGCTCCTGATACATGATCCAAATCAACTAACCCATGTCCGATCATCACGTGAGATAGGGTAGTTATCAATGGTGAACATCTCCATGTTGATCATATCTACTATATGATTCATGTTCGACCTTTCGGTCTCCTATGTTCCGAGGCCATGTCTGTACATGCTAGGCTCGTCAAGTTTAACCCAAGTGTTCTGCATGTGTAAAACTGGCTTACACCCGTTGTATGCGAACGTAGAGTCTATCACACCCGATCATCACGAGGTGCTTCGAAACGACGAACTTTTGCAATGGTGCATACTTAGGGAGAACACAATTTCTTGAAATTAAGTGAAGGGATCATCTTATAATGCTACCGTCGTCCTAAGCAAAATAAGATGCATAAAAAGATAAACATCACATGCAATCAATATGTGACATGATATGGCCATTATCATCTTGTGCCTTTGATCTCCATCTCCAAAGCACCGGCATGATCTCCATCGTCACCGGCATGACACCATGATCTCCATCATCGTGTCGTCACGTGGTCGTCTCCGCCAACTATTGCTTCTACAACTATTGCTAACGCATAGCGATAAAGTAAAGCAATTACATGGCGATTAATAAATTAAAGACAACCCTATGGCTCCTGCCGGTTGTCGTAGTCATTGACATGCAAGTCGTGAATCTATTACAAAACATGATCATCTCATACATCATCATATATCGCATCACGTTTTGGCCATACCACATCACAACATGCCGTGCAAAAACAAGTTAGACGTCCTCTACTTTGTTGTTGCAAATTTTACGTGGCTGCTATGGGCAACTAGCAAGAACCGTTCTTACCTACGCAAAGCCACAACGGTGATAATCAAGTTGCCTTTTAACCTTCTACAAGGACCGCCTTCATCAAATTAGATTCAACTAAAGTAGGAGAGACAGACACCCGCTAGCCACCTTATGCAAAACAAGTTGCATGTCAGTCGGTGGAACTGGTCTCATGTGCGAGGACATGTAAAGTTGGTCCAAGCCGTTTCATCCCACAATACCGCCGAATCCAAATAAGACAAGAGAGGTAAGCAATTTGAGCATCAACGCCCACAACTTTTGTGTTCTACTCGTGCATATACATCTACGCATAGACCTAGCTCATGATGCCACTGTTGGGTAATGAAGCATGAAAATCAAAAAAATTCCTACGAACACCCAAGATCTATCTAGGAGAAGCATAGCAACGAGAGGGGAGAGTGTGTCTATGTACCCTCGTAGACCATTAAGCGGAAGCGTATATTACGCGGTTGATGTAGTCGTACTCGTCACGATCCAATCGCGATCCAATCCGATAAAGTACCGAACGGACGGCACCTCCATGTTCAGCACATGTACGGCTCGATGACGTCTCCTCCTCCTTGATCCAGCAAGCGAGGGAGGAGAAGTAGATGGGATCACAACCAGCATGACGGCATGGTGGTGATGGTTGATACGTCCATTTTGCATCATGTTTTACTACTGTTATTTATAGTGTTTTTAATCAATATAACACTTTATGGAGCAATTCTAATGCCTTTTCTCTCTTAATATGCAAGATTTACATAAGGAGGGAGATTGCCGGCAGCTGGAATTCTGGACCTGAAAAAGCTATGTCAGAGATACCTATTATGCACATCTCCAAATGAGCTGAAATTTCACGGAGATTTATTTTGGAATAAATAAAAAATACTGGTGGAAAGAAGTACCAGAGGGGGACCACCTAGGTGCCCATGAGGCACCAGGGCGCGCCACCCCCCCAGGCGCGCCCTAGTGGCTCGTGGGGCCCCTGGCCAGCCTCCGGTGCCCATTTTCTGGTATATAAGCCCATTTGCCCTAGAAAAAATATAGAGAAGACTTTCGGGACGGGGCGCCGCCGTTTTTAGGCAGAACGTGGGCAGGAGCACTTTTGCTCTTCGGCGGAGCGATTTTGTCGGGGATACTTCCCTCCGGGACGAGGAAATCGTCGCCATCGACATCACCAACGATCCTCTCATCGTGGGAGGACCAATCTTCATCAACATCTTCAACAACACCATCTCATCTCAAACCCTAGTTCATCTCTTGTATTCAATCTTTGTCTCAAAACCTCAGATTGGTACCTGTGGGTTGTTAGTAGTGTTGATTACATCTTGTAGTTGATGCTAGTTGGTTTATTTGGTGGAAGATTATATGTTCAGATCCATTATGCTATTCAATACCCCTCTGATCTTGAACATGAATATGATTTGTGAGTAATCATGTGAATTTGGTATTCGTTCGATATTTTGATGATATGTATGTTGTTGATTCTCTTAGTGGTGTCGTGTGAACGTCGACTACATGACACTTCACCATCTTTGGGCCTAAGGGAATGCATTGTGGAGTAGTAATTAGATGATGGGTTGCTAGAGTGACAGAAGCTTAAACCCTAGTTTATGCGCTATTCCGTAAGGGGCTGATTTGGATCCATATGTTTAATGCTATGGTTAGATTTATCTTAATTCTTCTTTCGTAGTTGCGGATGCTTGCGAGAGGGGTTAATCATAAGTGGGAGGCTTGTTCAAGTAAGAACAACACCCAAGCACCGGTCCACCCACATATCAAATTATCAAAGTAGCGAACGCGAATCAAACCAACATGATGAAAGTGACTAGATGAAATTCCCATGTGTCCACGAGAACGTTTTGCTTATTATAAGAGATCATTCCGGCTTGTCCTTTGCTATAAAAAGGATTGGGCCACCTTGCTGCACTCTTTATTACTATTTCTACTTGTCACTTGTTACAAATTATCTTGCTATCAAACTACTCATTACCGATAATTTCAGTGCTTGCAGAAAATACCTTGCTGAAAACCGCTTGTTATTTCCTTCTGCTCCTCGTTGGGTTCGACACTCTTACTTATCGAAAGGACTACGATTGATCCCCTATACTTGTGGGTCATCAAGACTCTTTTCTGGCGCCGTTGCCGGGGAGTGAAGCGCCTTTGGTGAGTGGAATTTGGTAAGGAAACATTTATATTACGTGCTGAAATTTACTGTCACTTGTCACTATGGAAAGTAATCCTTTGAGGGGTTTGTTCGGGGTATCTTCACCTCGACCGGAAGCACAAAGAGTTGCTCCTCAACCTACTGCACCTACTGAAAATATTTCTTATGAGATTCCTTCGGGTATGATAGAGAAACTGCTAGCTAATCCTTATGCATGAGATGGAACACTACATCCTGACATGCACCTAATCTATGTGGATGATGTTTGTGGATTATTTAATCTTGCAGGTTTACCCAGAGATGAAGTTAAGAAGAAGGTTTTCCCTTTATCTTTGATGGGAAAGGCATTGACATGGTATAGGCTATGTGATGATATTGGAACGTGGGATTGGAATCGATTGAAATTGGAATTTCATCAAAAAAATTATCCTATGCATCTGGTTCATCGTGATCGAAATTATATATATAATTTTTGGCCTCGTGAAGGAGAAAGCATCGCTCAAGCTTGGGGGAGGCTTAAGTACATGATGTACACATGCCCCAACCATGAGCTCTCAAGAGAAATTATCTTACATAATTTTTATGCTCGGCTTTCTCATGATGATCAAACCATGCTCAATTCTTCTTCGACTGGCTCCTTTATGAAGAAAACTATTGAATTCAGATGGGATCTTCTGGAAAGAATTAAACGCAACTCTGAAGATTGGGAACTCGATAAGGTAATGAGTCAGGTATAACACTTGAGTTTGATTGTGTTAAATCTTTTATGGATACCGATGCTTTTCATAAGTTTAGCACTAAATATGGACTTGACTCTGAGATAGTAGCCTCTTTTTGTGAATCATTTGCTACTCATGTTGATCTCCCTAAGGAGAAGTGGTTTAAATATCATCCCCCTGTTAAAGAAAAGATAGAGGAACCCATTAGTGTTAAAGAAGAAACAATTGTTTACCATGTTGATCCAGTTGTGCCTACTGCTTATATTGAGAAACCACCTTTTCCTGTTAGGATTACGGAACATGCTAGAGTTTCAACTGTGGTTAACAAAAGTAATATTAGAACACCTAGACCCTCTGAACAAATTAAAGTTGAACCTAATGTTGCTATGGTCAAGGATCTCTTGGTCGATAATATAGATGGGCATGTTATTTACTTCTGTGACGAAGCAGCTAGAATTGCTAAACCAGATCCTAAAGATAAAAACAGACCTGTAGTAGGCATGCCTGTTGTCTCTGTTAAAATAGAAGATCATTGTTATCATGGCTTATGTGATTTGGGTGCTAGTGTGAGTGCTATTCCGTTTACCTTATATCAAGAAATTATGAATGATATTGCACCTATTGAAATAGAGGACATTGATGTTACTATTAAGCTTGCAAATAGAGATATCATTACGCCGCTTGGGATCGTTAGAGATGTTGAAGTCTTGTGTGGAAAAATAAAATACCCTACTGATTTTCTAGTCCTCGGTTCTCCACAAGATAATTTTTGTCCCATTATATTTGGTAGACCTTTCTTGAACACCGTTAATGCTAAGATTGATTGCGCTAGAGAAACTGTCAGTGTTAATTTTGGTGGTACATCTCATGAGTTTAATTTCTCTAAGTTTCATAGACAACCTCATGATAAAGAATTGCCTAGTAAAGATGAAATTATTGGTCTTGCTTCTATTGCCGTACCTCTTACTGATCCGTTAGAACAATATTTGCTAGACCATGAAAATGATATGCACATGAATGAGAGAAATGAAATAGATAAGATGTTCTTTGATCAACCACCTATACTTAAACATAATTTGCCTATTGAAACTCTTGGAGATCCTCCTCCACCTAAGGGTGACCCTGTATTTGAATTGAAACAATTGCCTGATACATTGAAATATGCTTATCTAGATGAAAAGAAGATATATCCTGCTATTATTAGTGCTAACCTTTCAGAGCATGAAGAAAAGAGATTACTAAAAACTCTGAGGAAGCACCGTGCTGCTATTGGATACACTCTTGATGATCTTAAGGGCATTAGTCCCACTCTATGTTAGCACAAAATTAATATGGAGCCTGATGCTAAACCAGTTGTCGACCACCAACGACGATTAAATCCTAAGATGAAAGAGGTGGTAAGAACTGAAATATTAAAGCTTCTGGAAGCAGGTATAATCTATCCCATAGCTGATAGTAGATGGGTAAGTCCCGTTCATTGTGTCCCTAAGAAAGGATGTATTACCGTTGTTCCTAATGATAAAAATGAACTCATTCCACAAAGAATTGTAACTGGTTATAGGATGGTAATTGATTTTAGAAAATTAAACAAAGCCACTAGAAAAGATCATTACCCCTTACCTTTTATTGATCAAATGTTAGAAAGATTGTCCAAGCATACACACTTTTGCTTTCTTGATGAATATTCTGGTTTCTCTCAAATACCTGTATCACAAGCCGATCAAGAGAAAACCACCTTTACTTGTCCTTTTGGAATTTATGCTTATAAACGTATGCCTTTTGGTTTATGCAATGCACCTGCTACCTTTGAAAGATGTATGACTGCTATATTCTTTGACTTTTGTGAAAAGATTGTTGAGGTTTTCATGGATGATTTTTCCGTTTACGGAACTTCTTTTGATGACTGCTTAAGCAACCTTGATCGAGTTTTGCAGAGATGTGAACAAACTAATCTTGTCTTGAATTGGGAAAAGTGCCACTTTATGGTGAACGAAGGTATTGTCTTGGGGCATAAAATTTCTGAAAGAGGTATTGAAGTAGATAAGGCTAAAGTTGATGCAATTGAGAAAATGCCGTGTCCTAAAGATATTAAAGGTATAAGAAGTTTCCTTGGTCATGCTGGTTTCTATAGAAGGTTTATTAAAGACTTCTCTACAATTTCTAGGCCTCTTACTAATCTCTTGCAAAAAGATGTTCCATTTGTTTTTGATGATGATTGTGTAGAAGCCTTTGAAACACTTAAGAAAGCCTTAACCACTGCACCTATTGTTCAACCACCTGATTGGAACTTGCCTTTTGAAATTATGTGTGATGCTAGTGATTATGCTGTTGGTGCTATTCTAGGACAGAGAGTTGATAAGAAATTAAATGTTATCCATTATGCTAGTAAAACTCTAGACAGTGCTCAAAGAAACTATGCTACTACTGAGAAAGAATTTTTAGCAGTTGTGTTTGCATGTGATAAATTTAGATCTTACATTGTTGATTCCAAGGTTACTGTTCACACTGATCATGCTTCTATTAAATATCTTATGGAAAAGAAAGATGCTAAACCTAGACTCATTAGGTGGGTCCTATTGCTACAAGAATTTGACTTGCATATTACTGATAGAAAAGGAGCTGAGAACCCCGTAGCTGATAATTTGTCTAGAATGGAAAATGTTCTTGATGACCCACTTCCTATTAATGATGACTTTCCTGATGAACAATTAGCTGTCATAAATGCTTCTCGTAATACTCCTTGGTATGCAGACTATGCTAATTATATTGTTGCTAAATTTATACCACCTAGTTTTACATACCAACAAAAGAAAAAGTTCTTCTTTGATTTAAGACATTACTTCTGGGATGACCCACATCTCTATAAAGGAGTAGATGGTATTATTAGACGTTGTATACCTGAGCATGAACAGGAACAAATCTTACGAAAGTGTCATTCTGAGGCTTACGGAGGACACCATGCGGGAGACAGAACTGCACATAAGGTATTACAATCTGGTTTTTATTGGCCTACTCTTTTCAAGGATGCTCGTAAGTTTGTCTTATCCTGTGATGAATGTCAAAGAATTGGTAATATTAGTAGACGTCAGGAAATGCCTATGAATTATTCACTTGTTATTGAACCATTTGATGTTTGGGGATTTGATTACATGGAACCTTTTCCTAAATCCAATGGATATACACATATTTTAGTTGTTGTTGATTATGTTACTAAGTGGGTAGAAGCTATTCCAACTAGTAGCGCTGATCATAACACTTCTATTAAAATGCTTAAAGAAATTATTTTTCCGAGGTTCAGAGTCCCTAGATATTTAATAACTAATGGTGGTTCACATTTTATTCATGGTGCATTCCGTAAACTTCTTGCTAAATATGATGTCAACCATAGAATTGCATCTCCCTATCACCCTCAATCTAGTGGTCAAGTTGAATTGAGCAATAGAGAAATAAAGTTAATTTTGCAAAAGACCGTTAATAGATCCAGGAAGAATTGGTCTAAGAAACTTGATGATGCATTATGGGCGTACAGAACTGCATATAAAAATCCTATGGGTATGTCTCCCTATAAAATGGTTTATGGAAAAGCATGTCATTTACCTCTTGAATTAGAACATAAAGCGTATTGGGCAATTAAAGAACTCAATTATGATTTAAACTTGTCAGTGAAAAGAGGTTATTTGATATTAGCTCGCTAGATGAATGGAGAACCCAAGCCTATGATAATGCTAAGTTGTTTAAAGAGAAAGTTAAAAGATGGCATGACAAAAGAATTCAAAAATGGGAATTCAAAGTAGGTGATCATGTTCTATTATATAATTCTCGTTTGAGATTCTTAGCAGGAAAACTTCTCTCTAAATGGGAAGGACCGTATATCATCGAAGAAGTTTATCGCTCCGGAGCCATCAAAATAAACAACTCCGAAGGCAATAATCCGAGAGTGGTGAATGGGCAAAGAATTAAGCACTATATTTCAGGTACTCCTATTAATGTTGAAACTAATATTATTGAAACAATTACACCGGAAGATCACATTAAAGAGTCCTTCCGGAACGCTCCAGAACCCTGAAAAGGGGTAGGTATGTGATACGGTAAGTAAACCAACTCCAAAAATTCCATAAAAATACTTTCTGTCAGTTTTGGAATATTAAAAAAGTACAAAAATAAGAAATAGCCGAGGGGACCCATGAGGTGCACACGAGGCACCAGTGCGCGCCACCCCCCTAGGCACGCCCTGGTGGCTCGTGGGCCTCTCATGAGCCTTCCCGACTCCATTTTCTTCTGGATTACTTGTTTTGCAAGATAAAAATTCTTTATATATACTCCCGGACGTTTTGACCACCGTATCGTAGAAATATCCTCTGTTCTTGTTTCGTGCTATTTTTCTGACAGATCCGAAAGTATGTCGTCTCAAGACTCAGATGGGGAGAGCTTCGTATCACACTATGTTGCAAATCCAAGGATCTATGGGGACATAGATTCCTATGGATGGTCCGCGGAGGAGGAACGAGATGTCAACATGAAGGGAACGGAAGACGTGAGCTCGGATGAGGACGATGCCCCTCTACCTCAACCGGGAGACATGCATGTGGAGTTCAAGAAATCGAGCCTCCCAAACACAGTAAACAAATCTAAGATTCAATTTATCCCTTTCCGTCTTCTACAGGAAAACAAGAACGTATTGTGTGAGAAGATAGTGGAGCTCGAACAAGAAATTAGCAAGTTGAAGGAAGAAAACTGTGTTCTCAAGCGAAAGCTGAAAGACAAGCTTGCCACTTCATCATCACCATCATCACCGAAGAAATAAACTTGAGTACATGGATATGGGAACTCCCCTTGGCTTGTGCCAAGCTTGGGGGAGGTGCCCCGGTATTGTATCACCATCACTTTTATTATCTTTACCTATTTTAGTTTGATCCTTAGCTATTTCATGATTTAGTTGAATAAAAGTTTAGTATGATCTATTTTCGAGTGCTAGTTACGTGATCTATCTATCTATGTAATTGAGTTGAGAGTTATATAATAAAGAGTAGTTTGAGTTTTTGCTTCTTTACTTTTATGTTTCAATCCTAGCAATGAAAATAATGAAAAAGATCATATGCTAATCTTATGGAAAGTAATGACATTACATAAAGAAAAGTATAAGTGGTAAAATTTATTGGAAGTTAACAAGCATAGCATTGGTCAATGATGCAATTCATGAAAAAATTAATAAGGGAAGAGAAGATTCACATGCAAATACACTATCTTGGACATCTTTTATGATTGTGAGCCCCCATTAAGTATTTTATGTCAAATTGTTGACGTTGGACAAGGAAGATAATGTAATGAATTATGTTTGCTTATATTCACATAGAAGTTATATTGTCATGGATCCTCCAACATGTGGTGCTTGCTCAATATCTTTGCTAGCCAAAAATCCGCACCAAGGAGAGATACTACTTGTGCATCCAAAACCCTTAAACCCAGTTTCATATCATGAGAGTCCACTATATCTACCTATGGATTGCATAAGATCCTTCAAGTAAGTTGTCATCGGTGCAAAAAGCAATAAAAATTGCCTCTAAATATGTATGAACTTTTATTGTAAGGGAAAATAAGCTTTGTACGAACTTGTGATGGTAAAGGAATAAAAGCGATGGATTGCATAATAAAGGTTGCTATCACAAGGGGCAATATAAAGTGACGTTCCTTTGCATTAAGAGATTGTGCATCCAACAACAAAAAGCGCATGACAACCTCTGCTTCCCTCTGCGAAGGGTCTATCGTTTACTTTTATGTATTTACTTTTTATGCAAGAGTCAATAGTGTTCTCCTCTATTCCTTTTTATTTTTCTCTTTTGCAAGCATCATGTGGCGGGGAAAGATCTAGGCACATATATCCAGTTGGATATGAGTGATCATGAGTTATTATTGTTGACATTACCCTTGAGGTGAATAAGTTGGGAGGCGAAATTATAAGCCCCTATCTTTCTATGTGTCTGGCTGAAACTTTTTGCTCCATATATATGTTGTGAGTGTTAGCAATCATAGAAGACTAAATGATGGTTGAGTATGTGGACTTGCTAACAAGCTCCTACATGAGAACCTTCCTGAAAATATGATGAACTGCAATTGCATTGTTGACTAAGAACATAGTTTGTTAGTTTTCAAGAAAGTTTATGTCTTATACTTCGTTGTTGTGGTGAATTGTTACTTGCTCATGAGAAGTCCTATGATAATGAATATTGCTGTTATAATAATGATCATGATGCTACTATCACTACTGGAATCAGGCACTTTGCCGTCTGCTATAGCAGACGGCAAAGGCATGCTTGGCGGACGGCAAAGGCTTTGCCGTCAGCCAGCAGACGGCAAACACTCCGGCTGAACGACTGCCGGCAAAGGCCGCTTTGCCGTCTGCTGGCAGACGGCAAAGAACTTTCCTTCTTTGCCGTCTGCCAGCAGACGACAAAGAGCGTGGACGGCACAGAAAAGGTTCCATCCCCGTTAGGTGGCTAACGGCGCTCTTTGCCATCTGCTGGCAGACGGCAAAGAGCTGTAGATGACGTCAGCGGACGTCAGGCTTCAGCTGGGCCCAGGCAGGCTCTTTGCCGTCTGCTGGCAGACGGCAAAGAACTTTCCTTCTTTGCCGTCTGCCAGAAGACGGCAAAGATTTGTAGATGACGTCAGGCTTCAGCTGGGCCCAGGCAGGCTCTTTGCCGTCTGCTGGCAGATGGCAAACAACTTTCCTTCTTTGCCGTCTGCCAGCAGACGGCAAAGAGGCCACATTGGCCAGCCCAGGTTGCACAGGCTGCTGCCACGTGGCCTCTTTGCCGTCTGCCAGCAGACGGCAAAGAGCTTTGCCGTCTGCTAGCAGACGGCAAAGTGGCTATATAGCCCCTGTTTTTTCTGTTTTTTGTTATATCAATTCATTTTCACAGAAATTCAAACACACACACACACACACACACACATATATATATATATATATATATATATATATATATATATTCAGAATCACATAGTTTCAAACATCAAACATCATACATCAAACGTAGTTTCAAACATCAAACATAGTTTCACCATCGTCATCAAACATCATACATCCAATTCATATATACATAGTTTCACAAACATCTAATATGTAAACAGTAGCATTCTGCCCTTCCATGAAGTGAATCAAACATGCAAAAATGGGAGTAAGAAATTAGAAGAAGAAGAAGAAGACTAGAAGAAGAGGAAGAAAAAGAAGAAGAAGAAGAAGAAGAAGAAGACTAGAAGAAGAAGAAGAAAAAGAAGAAGAAGAAGAAGAAGAAGAAGAAGAAGAAGAGGAAGAAGAAGGAGAAGAAGGAGAAGGAGAAGAAGGAGAAGGAGAAGGAGAAGAAGGAGAAGCAGAAGAGGAAGAAGAAGAAGGAGAAGAAGAAGAAGAAGAAGAAGAAGAAGAAGAAGAAGAAGAAGAAGAAAGAAGAAGAAGAAGAAGAAGGAATAGAGGAGAAGAAGAAGAAGAAGAAGGAGAAGAAGAAGAAGAAGGAGAAGAAGAAGAAGAAGAAGAAGGAGAAGAGGAGAAGAAGGAGAAGGAGGAGGAGGAGGAGGAGGAGGAGGAGGAGGAGAAGGAGAAGGAGAAGCTAAATAGGTCATATTAAGTCATTTTGGAGCTAAATAGGTCATTTTGGAGCATATTAAGTCATTTTGGAGCTAAATAGGTCATTTTGGAGCTAATTAAGGTTATTATATCATTTTTTAGCTACCTAAGCATATAAATCCATTTTTGGAGGAATAAATGCTAAGTATAGGTCATTTTAGAGCTATCCTAGGTTAAATAGGTCATTTTGGAACTAATTAAGGTTGTTATGTCATTTTTTAGCTAGCTAAGCATATTAAAGTCATTTTGGAGAAATAAATGCTAAGTTTAGGTCATTTTAGAGCTATCCTAGGTTAAATAGGTCAGTTTTGAGCTAATTAAGGTTATTATGTCATTTTTGAGCTAGCTAAGCATATTAAGTGATTTTGGAGGAATAAATGCTAAGAAGAAGAAGAAGAAGATGATGATGAAGAAGATGAAGAAGAAGAAGAAGAGGAGCTCTTCTTCTTCTTCTTCTTCTTCCTCCTATTCCTTCTTTTCCTCCTCTTCCTTGTTTTTCTTTCATCTTATTCATTATTTGTGTCATTTTAGAGTTAACCTATCTAAGTATGCCATTTTTTTGCTAACCTAGGAAAATTATGTAAGTATAGGTCATTATTGTGCTTACCTTGGTAATTATGCCATTTTTGAGCTAAATTAGGTAAGTATATGCCATTTTAGAAGAAGAAGAAGACAAGAAGAAGACAAGAAGAAGACAAGAAGAAGAAGAAGAAAAGAAGACTAGAAGAAAAAGACTAGAAGAAGAAGAAGAAGAAGGTGTTTACCCTTTTCCTTCTCATTCTTCTTCTTTTATTCTTTCCTTTTCTTCTCTTTCTTCTTCTATTCTTTCTTTTTCTCCTCTTCCTTGTTTTTCTTCTTCTTATTCCTTATTTGTGTCATTTTAGAGCTTACATAGGTAATTATGCCATTTTTGAGCTAACTAAGCTTATTATGTCAATTTGGAGGAAAATAAGGTAAGTATAGGTCATTTTTGTGCTAACATAAGTAATTATGCCATTTTTTAGCTAATTAAGCATATTAAGTCATTTTGGAGCTAAATAGGTCATTTTGGAGCATATTAAGTCATTTTGGAGCTAAATAGGTCATTTTGGAGCATATTAAGTCATTTTGGAGCTAAATAGGTCATTTTGGAGCATATTAAGTAATTTTGTAGCTAAATATGTCATTTTGGAGCAAAATAGGTCATTTTAGAGCTAAATATGCTCCAAAATGACTTAATATGCTCCAAAATGACTTAATATGCTCCTAAATGACTTAATATGCTCCTAAATGACTTAATATGTCATTTTGGAGCTAAATAGGTCATTTGAGAGCTAATTAAGGTTATTATGTCATTTTTTAGCTAGCTAAGCATATAAATCCATTTTTGGAGGAATAAATGCTAAGTATAGGTCATTTTAGAGCTATCCTAGGTTAAATAGGTCATTTTGGAGCTAATTAAGGTTGTTATGTCATTTTTAGCTAGGTAAGCATATTGAGTCATTTTGGAGGAATAAATGGTAAGTATATAGGTCACTTTAGAGCTATCCTAGGTTAAATAGGTCATTTTTGAGCTAATTAAGGTTATTATGTCATTTTTGAGCTACCTAACCATATAAATTCATTTTTGGAGGAAAAAAATGCTAAGTATAGGTCATTTTAGAGCTTTCCTAGGTTAAATGGGTCGTTTGAGAGCTAATTAAGGTTGTTATGTTCTTTTTGAGCTAGCTAAGCATATTAAGTCATTTTGGAGGAATAAATGCTAAGTATAGGTCATTTTAGAGCTATCCTAGGTTAAATGTGTCATTTGAGAGCTAATTAAGGTTATTATGTCATTTTTGAGCTAGCTAAGCATATAAATCCATTTTTGGAGAAATAAATGCTAAGTATACGTCATTTTAGAGCTATCCTAGGTTAAATAGGTCATTTTGGAGCTAATTAATGTTGTTATGTCATTTTTTAGCTAGCTAAGCATATTGAGTCATTTTGTTAAGCTAAACACTTGGGAAAACTTACCGTCATCACTTAGATGTAGGTGAAGGACCGGTCGCGCCAGTGGAAGACGGAGAAGCATCGGTCGATGCTTGTCGGGAGTTATGCTGCACCAAAGATCATTTGCAGTGTATCGTTAGCATGATGCAACTCAAATGTGAAGACTAGTAACTAATGACCATTCAAATGAAACTCACCGTGCTCGCCGGAGCAATGACTGGCATCGGCGGAGGGGTCGTGCCATTCTTTTCGCACATGCTCTGCACATTTGGTTTTCTCGAGTCAGTCATATTAGTTAGTAATGAAAGGAACATTACGTGCATGATTTGGCTAATATGCAGAAGAAACTTACCACGAAGAGCTCGTATAGGGCCCATTGACCCGCCTCGTTCCGGTTCCTCTCCTCCTCCAATAGCTTAGCCATCCTCTCCTCCGCCTCCCTCTCCCTCGCCGCCGCCTGCCGTCTCTCTTCCTCTAGAAGCGCCTGGGTCCTCGCTTCTGCTTCCTCAAGAGCAGCCTGGGTCTTCGCTCTCTCTGCCTCAATAGCAGCCTGCAACACCACTCGTTAGCATTGTAATCATCGACGGCCGCACACACAATGTAATGGAGGAAAGGTATCTGAGTCCGTATAACTAACCTGGAATTCGAGCTCCATTGGCCGTGCACGAGGCCTTATCTCAGGTTCGGAGCTGGTCTGGCGCTTCTTGATCTGCGGGAGAGTGCTAGTACAACGTATCAGTCCATCCCCAATGGCTAACAAGCCATGGTGCCTCCCGCCACCAGATATCATCACCAGCTCTGGATCAAGAGGTTGCTGGCTCGGGTTAAACTCCAGCCCTTTCCTCGCCTTCCCCTCGTCTCTGTACCTCACAAGCTTGTTGTGGGAGGCGCGGTTGCTGAATTTCTCTGGATCATCGAGGTCAGACTCAGAGAATGCCTTGGCCTTCTTGTACGAGGCAGTATTGGACATGGCATAGAGGTCGAACAGCTCTGGCACTGGAGCCTTGTTGTGCCGCGCCTAAAAGAGAGGAACAGAGTATTAGTTAAGGGCTCAAGCTAGCATGAAGAATGAATTTGCATGAATCATGAAGCAAACCACATACCCAGTTTTCCCCGAACCCACGTAGGTTGACGCTGCCTAGATGGTATGGGACACCTTTCATTTGGGCACGCTTCTCCTTTGCACCGTCGTGGATGTTGCGCCATTGGGGAGTGCACCACTCATCCACCAACGCCTCCCAACAGTCCATCCTATCCGCACACCATCTCGGGGGCACCTAAGTTAAGCAAGAGAAATTTGAGCGCTACGCATACGAATCAAATCAAGGAACTAAGTACAAGGCCTTAAGAATAGGTAATTACCTTCATGTACTTCTCCTTACTCAGATAGTTGAGGCGGCACTTCTCTTTTTTCCTCCGAATACCAGTCGAGGTGTAGTAGTCTCGAATAGCCTGCGTCCGAGCCTCGTGCCGAAAGTTTTGAAGTAGCTGCCTACACTCGTTGTCGATAACCCGAGCCGCGGCCTCCTCCTGTCCCTCAGCACACCTGTAGAAGGTCTGCAATCAAACAAGAAAACACGGATTAGTACAATCACTAGGGTTGCCAATCAAAGAAGAAAACACAACGTAGACGACAAAGGAGAAATTACCCAAAACGTCTGGATCACAATGTCGGCGACCGTGTGGCACTCGACATCGCCGATCCTATGCCCCGGCGGGGCCGGGGCAGCCAAGTAGTGCTCCCAGGTCATTCCTAGCTCTGGAACCCGGCCCTCACCGGGCAACGTGACCCACCCCGGGAAGCTCTGGCGACAAATCACGCCAAGGACACTGTTGGGCTTGTGGCAACCAGGCCCGTGTGTCCAAGACCTGCAGTATGACAAGGCCAACGCATTAGATATTCGAAGAAACGTGAAGACAAAAGGTTAAAAAAGAGTAAATGCACTTACTTCTCCCCCTGCGGCGCAATCAACCACCTCTGGTCGGGGGTCGCCGGGGTGGGCGGGAGCTTTGTACCACCACGCTGGTAGACTTTGCGCCCCTCAACCCACTCACTCTCGCTATAGCTATCAGAACTATAGCCACCCTCAGCACGGCCACTCGACGAGCCCGCACCTGGGTTCTGCTGCGACTCAGCGTGATCCCCAGTCTCGTGGGACGAAGGCTCGGCGGCCCGACGCTCGTCGGCCCCAGGCTCGTCGGCCGTAGGCGCGTCTGTCGTAGCCTCGTCTGTCGTAGGCTCGTCGGCCTGAGGCTCGTGGACCGGAGTCCGAGACGGCTGCACCTCAGGCTGCTCCATCTCAGACGGAGCACTCCTGTGGTCGGGTGAATCAGCTGGGGGTGGCGGCGAGGAAGGCGTAGTAGCAGCCTTCCTACCTCTCCCGCCGCCACGTCCACCTCTACCAACCTTCTTCCCCCCCGACCTCTCCCGGTCGAAGAAGAAGCGCCCGCCGGTGTCTGCATACTGAGATCCAGCGCTCTCCGGAGGTGGTGGGGTGGGATGGAAGTACCCCTCCCACCACGCGCCGAGGAAGGAGCCTCGGAGCGCTCTCGACCCGCGCCCACCATCTGTCAACACCTGCAATGACAAAGAGTAAACGAAGTTAGTACAACATTAAAAAAATGAATACCTGACATGAATATAATTTAAGTGTATCATCATCATGAACATAATAAATAATTGAATACCTAACATGAACCAATTAATAATATATATGTACATAATAATAAGTGAATACCTGACATGAACTATAATATTAATCTTCATCGTCATCATTAATAAATGCATCATCATCGTCTATATATGCTTCGGGGTCAATAAATGCATCATCATCATCACTATCAGTAATGACGTGCTCATCATCATCATCAATAAATGCATCAACATGTGGAAGGCCTCCTGTACGTAATCGGTCAAGCATTGACAGGTCATCCGCAGCAGTAACCTCTTCTTGTTCCGGCTCTTCTTGTTCCGGTTCAGGCTCGGATTCACTGCCGCTGTCTACTTCAATGTTCTGAGGTGAAGTAGAGCGGTTCTTGAAACGTTTTTTGGAAAGACGTGTTTCTTGGAAGAATTCTCCTTCATATGTGTCTGGGTTAATGTGAGGTTCATAATCCTCTTCATTGGGGGGAGGTGGTCTAACATGTGGCGGCACTTCATAAACGACATCCCAACCTTTGAGATTTGGATCACTTTGGCAGGCCCACGGTAGATAGAAAACTTGGGTTGCCTGTTGAGCCGTAATATAGACATCGGGAACATCCAAATGGGTGCTTTGTTTGATTTCGACTAGCCCTAGATGTTCATGAGTCCTTCTAGTCTCCTTCGGCTGGAACCAATAACATTTGAAGACTACGACTTTCGGTGGGTTTGCACCATAGAATAGAAGTTCATAAATTGCTTCAACTCTTCCATAATACTCGGTACCTCCTTCGCCGATAGCAGAGACACAACAATTTGTAGACTTTCGGTCGGCCATAGATAGCTCTTTGCCATAGGTACGAAAGTGATACCCGTTGATGTCGTATTTGTCAAATGAACGGACCTTATAGTCAAAACCATTAGCGACTTGTCTCAATTCGGCGTCCATAGACTCTGAACTAGCCTACAAGTTTAATACGAAAGGATTGTTGCATTAGCCGGAAATTAGACGAAGAAATGAAATGGTCTAATGGAAATTACCGTTTGTTTGAACCAAGAGATGAAACCGGGATAGCCGCCTCCATGCATTGCCAGAAGCTCATACTCTTCGACGGAATCCTTTTGGATCACCGCTCCATACGAGAATTTGGCAACGTATCGACTGTATCAAATATCCGGGAATAAGAGCAGTTCAAAGGAATTAGAGGTTGCGAAACAATTTACCGAGAACTTACTCGATGTACGGCCGCACTTCTGTTAGGTTGTTCAAGATATACAACGTAATGGTCCGCCATTCGTCGACATCCAGCGATAAGGAAGTATAAGCACCGGCTGGTGCGAGCTTCCCTTTGAATAGGCTGAGGTTGGATCCACCCTTTTTAGGGTCGCCAGCATTGTACCGAGGCTTCGGATTATGCAAATGACGATTTTTGGCTTCGTAGTGTGCTGTCACGAAGTTTGCCGCCTCCTCAGTAATGAATGCCTCGGCCATCGATGCTTCAATTCGACGTTTATTTTTACATTTTTCTCGAAGCGTCTTCTGCATCCTCTCAGTTGCGTAGCACCAACGATTCTGCACGGGCCCCCCCAATCGTGCCTCGGTCGGGACATGCAAAATCAAATGCTGCATTGGATTAAAGAAGCCCGGTGGAAAGATCTTCTCTAACTTGCAGATCAACTCCGGCGCCAACTCTTCCAATTCTTCTAGCAAGCCAGGCGATAGTTCTTTCGCACAAAGAACACGGAAGAAATAGCTCAGCTCTGCCAGTACTAGCCATTCATCCTCAGGGATAAAGCCACGCAACATCACCGGCATTACCCGCTCAAGCCATATGTGCCAATCATGACTCTTGAGACCAAATATTTTCAATTTTTCAAGGCTCGCTCCCCTCTTTAGATTCGCTGCATACCCATCGGGGAACATCAACTCCTTTTTCACCCACAGGATAATTTCCCTCATAGCTGGCCTTCCAAGATTGAACCATGCCTTTGGCTTCGTCCAGTTCTGCTTTCCTTTCGGTTGTCGCATATTTTGTAGCGGTCTATCACATAGAGCCTCCTGATCAACTCTAGCCTTAGGATTATCCTTTGTTTTCCCCTCTATGCCGAACAATGTACCAAAGAGGGCCTCGCCGACATTCTTTTCAGTGTGCATCACGTCGATGTTGTGTGGGCAAATGAGGTCTTTGAAGTAAGGCAGATCCCACAAGCATGTCTTGTGAGTCCAGGCGTGTTCGGAATTATACCCCTTGAAATACCCTGGACGCTCCGGATCCGGCTCGAGAGAGTTGAACTGATCCAGGGTCTGTTGGCCTGTCAACGCAGGTGGTGCAGTGTTTTTGACAACTCTACCTTTGATGAAGTTCTTCTTGTCTTTTCTGAACTTATGGCGAGTATCCAGGAACTGTCTATGCATGTCGAAGCAAGAAAACTTGCCACCCGCCTGCAGCCGACGAAACTCAAGAGCTGCCTTGCATGTGGGGCACAGGAACCTTCCATGCACACACCAGCCAACGAATAGCGCATACGCCGGCAAGTCATGCATCGAGTACATGTACCACGCACGCATTAGGAAGTTTTTTTTGTAGCGGCGTCGTATGTCTTGATCCCATTATCCCAAGCTTCTTGCAGTTCATCCTTAAGCGGCTGCATGTACACATTCATATTCTTCCCCGGATAGTTGGGGCCCGGAATTATCAACGTCAGGAAAATGTTCTTTCTTTGCATAATCTGTCCGGGGGGGAGATTGAGTGGAATGACAAATACAGGCCAACAACTGTATTGAGCTGCCATCATACCAAACACATTGAACCCATCCGTGCTTATGGCGATTCGAGGATGCCTTGGATCTGCCGCTTTAGCATGATGTATTGCATCGAAGCGCTTCCACGCAAAAGCGTCTGATGTGTGTACCAACATCGGCTCCCCATCTGCATCTAGTTCGGTTCTTTTGCCCAATTTGTGCCATGTCATCTGTCTGGCCGTCTCTTCGACCATGAAAAGACGTTGAAGTCTTGGTATGATTGGCATATACCGAAGAACATTAACTGGGATTTTTGTCTGACTCTTCTCACCCATACCGTTGTCTACCTCAACATACCTGGAAGACTGGCAAACGGGAGAATACTTCAAGTCCGCATACTCAAGCCTAAATAAGGCACATCCTTTCTCACAGGCATCTATCTTCTCATAGGGCATCTTAAGTGCACGGAGGATTTTGTCCGACTGGTACAGGTTTGCAGGCATTACATGGCCTTTGGGTAGAAAGCGTCCAAATAGTGTCATCATCGCGTCGTAGCATTCTCTGCCCAAGTTGAATTGAGCCTTCAGAGCCATTACTTGTGCGATGGCATCCAGCTGACAAAGCTCAGTGTGCTCGTGGAGAGGACGTTTTGAATACTCCAACATATCATTGAAGGCCTTTGCAGATTCCTCCATCTCATCGTCCGAATCCCGAGCATCATCAAAGTCTTCCACCATGTCTTCCATCCCGGTACCATGCTCGTCGGTGCGACGACGGCCCTCCTCAGCTCTGGCACATTGGGCAGACTCACCATGAAATGTCCAGACCATATAATCAGGCGTAAAACCCAACTTCTGCAGGTGTTTGATCATTTCAAACTCGGACTTCTTATGAAAGTTGTCGCAGTCGACACAGGGGCACCAGTTTGTTTCCTGTCCATTTGCAAATGCGGCTCTCACAAACCCCTTGGTTTTTCTTAGCCATTCATGGGTCATGTCTTTCTGACTAGTGTGACCGGTGTACATCCACGCACGATCACTCATCTTGCCTAGCTACTGGACACACAAGAAATATATACATAATTCAGCAAACCATATTCATCAGTTAATAGAGTTTGTCAGTTTTATTACGTCCATGCAACCTAGACGCTAGTAGGTAAAGATAGGTCCTAATCCCACCCGAGTATGTGTAGATTGGGTTCGTTTTCCCATGCTCTGCTCCGGATCCGACGCAAAATTTCGGCAGCACCTCCCCGCTGTTCTCCTGATACACGTCTCGGCAATAAGCAGAGAGGATGTGTACCCGGAGAACAACAGGGAGGCACTGACGAAATTCTGCATCGGATCCGGAGCAGAGCATATGGGAAAACGAACCCAATCTACACATACTCGGGCTGTCCATGGATAACGTTGGACAATTCGAAAGAATCACGGTTATAAATATGCAAATGCATGCATATTTATAGATGTAACCCTTTCGAACGGGAGACGCATAGTGGTCACGCATACTAATGATTGACACCTATAGCTAGCAAGTTTCATCGGCACGAAGACCGGAACAGAGCAAATGAAGGGGGGAGGAGGAGATGTCATTTGTGCTCACCCACGAACGCAGCGGCGGAGCTCGTCGAACGCACAGGGAGGTCGTCGAACACCAGACCCTCGCAGCCCCGAAAGAACTGCACATTTAAATCCACCCGATCAACACAAATATATATGATGTTTTTCTTAACAAAATCGGGAAATATACTTCCTAACTCATAATTCACAAATATATGACCCCATCGGCCTCTGGAAGGCTGAAGAGCACCTTTTCGGTCAACAGGAGGCCGAAGAGGTGTCGGGGGTCGGGGGTGTCGTGTCTGGGTGGCGTGGTGTCGGGGTGTCGTGGTGTCGGGGTGTCGGGGTGTCGTGTCGGGGTCAGGGTGTCGGGGGGTGTCGTGTCTGGGTGTCGTGGTGTCGGGGTGTCAGGGGTGTCGGGGTGTCGGGGTCGGGGTCGGGGTCGGGGTGTCGGGGGGTGTCGTGGTGTCGCGGTGTCAGGGGTGTCGGGGTGTCGGGGTCGGGGTGCCGTGTCGGGGTCGGGGTGTCGGGTCGGGGTCGGGGTGCCGTGTCGGTGTCGGGGTGTCGGGTCGGGGTCGGGGTGCCGTGCCGGGGTCGGGGTCGGGGTCGGGGTATCGGGGTCGGGGTGTCGGGTCGGGGTCGGGTTGTCGGGTCGGGGTCGGGGTGCCGTGTCGGGGTCGGGATCGAGGTCGGGGTGTCGGGGTCGGGGTGTCGGGTCGGGGTCGGGTTGTCGGGTCGGGGTCGAGGTGCCGTGTCGGGGTCGGGGTTTTTTCTCTTTTTTTCTTTTCTTCTTCTTCCTCTTCTTTCTTTTCTTCCTTTTCTTCCTTTTTTTTCCTTCTTCTTCTTCTTCTTCTTCTTCTTCTTCTTCCTCCTTTCCTTTTTTCTCTTCTTCTTCTCCTCCTCTCCTCTTTTTTCTTCTTCTTCTTCCTCTTCTTCTTTTTTTCTTCTCCTCCTCCTCCTCTTCTTCTTCTTCCTTTCCTTTTTTCCTCTTCTTCTTCTCCTCCTCTCCTCTTTTTTTCTTCTTCTTCTTCTTCTTTTTTCTTCTCCTCCTCCTCTTCTTCTGTTTCTTCTTCTTATTATTATTTTTTGTTCTTTTTCTTTTTTCTTTTTCCTTTTTTTTCATCTTCTTTTCTTCTTTTTTTTCTTCTAGGTTTTTTTTCTACCTAAATGTCTAAATATTTTTTCCTATTTACCCAAACACCTAAACAACTATTTGCAAAACATCTAAAAACAGAAAACTAAAAATCTAATTAGAAAAACAGAAAAAAAAAATTAAAAGGGGGGCAGGGGAAGCTCACCAGAGAGGGGCAGGGGGCAGGGCGGCCGGCGGCGAGGAGAGGAGGCCGGCGGCGAGGAGAGGAGGCCGCCGGGGAGGGGGCGGCGGCGGCAGGAGGGCCGTGAGGAGGGGGCGGCGCCGCGGTGGTGGAGGTGCGCCACGGGGAGGGGGGCAGGCGGTGGTGGAGGGCGGGGAGGGGGCGGCGGCGGCGGTGAGTGAGGGGGGGAGGGGGCGGCGGCGAGAGGGCGGGGAGGGGGCGGCGGCGGCAGCGGCGGTGAGAGAGGGGAACGGGAGCGGGTGTGAGAGAGAGAGGTGAGAGAAAGAGAGAGAGGCGGGAGGCACGGGGGGATGGCGAAAATTAAGCCCCCTCTTTGCCGTCTGCTGGCAGACGGCAAAGTTCTTTGCCATCTGCCAGCAGACGGCAAAGAAGGGGGCCGTTAGCCCGTCCCCGCCGTTACACTGTGGGCCCCCCCCTCACCTCTTTGCCGTCTGTTGGCAGACGGCAAAGAGTTCTTTGCCGTCTGCCAGCAGACGGCAAAGAAGTGGCCCGTGTGACCTGGCAAGTGCAGTACCAAGTGGGGCCCACTTTGTTCTTTGCCGTCTGCTGGCAGACGGCAAAGAACTCTTTGCCATCTGCCAGCAGACGGCAAAGAAGTGCAGATGGCAAAGAGCCTCTTTGCCATCAGCATGTTCTTTGCCGTCTGCTTTATAAAAGCAGACGGCAAATATCCTCTTTGCCATCTGCCAGCAGACGGCAAAGAGCTGGCAGATGGCAAAGTCCCTGATTCCAGTAGTGTATGTTCGTATTTTGTTTTTATCGACACCTCTCTCTCTAAACATGTGGACATGATTACTGATATCGGCTTTCGCTTGAGGACAAGCGAGGTCTAAGCTTGGGGAAGTTGATACGTCCATTTTGCATCATGTTTTACTACTGTTATTTATAGTGTTTTTAATCAGTATAACACTTTGTGGAGCAATTCTAATGCCTTTTCTCTCTTAATATGCAAGATTTACATAAGGAGGGAGATTGCCGGCAGCTGGAATTCTAGACCTGAAAAAGCTATGTCAGAGATACCTATTCTGCACATCTCCAAATGAGCTGAAATTTCACGGAGATTTATTTTGGAATAAATCAAAAATACTGGTGGAAAGAAGTACCAGAGGGGGCCACCCAGGTACCCACGAGGCACCAGGGCGCGCCACCCCCCTAGGCGCACCCTGGTGGCTCGTGGGGCCCCTGGCAGCCTCTGGTGCCCATTTTCTGGTATATAAGCCCATTTGCCCTAGAAAAAAATATAGGGAAGACTTTCAGGATGGGGCGCCGCCGTTTTGAGGTGGAACTTGGGCAGGAGCACTTTTGCTCTCCGGCGGAGCGATTCCGCCGGGGATACTTCCCTCCGGGAGGGGAAAATCGTCGCCATCGACATCACCAATGATCCTCTCATCGTGGGAGGACCAATCTTCATCAACATCTTCAACATCACCATCTCATCTCAAATCCTAGTTCATCTCTTGTATTCAATCTTTGTCTCAAAACCTCAGATTGGTACCTGTGGGTTGCTAGTAGTGTTGATTACATCTTGTAGTTGATGCTAGTTGGTTTATTTGGTGGAAGATTATATGTTCAGATCCATTATGCTATTCAATACACCTCTGATCTTGAACATGAATATGATTTGTGAGTAGTTACTTTTGTTCTTGAGGACATGGGAGAAGTCTTGTCATAAGTAATCATGTGAATTTGGTATTCGTTCGATATTTTGATGATATGTATGTTGTTGATTATCTTAGTGGTGTCGTGTGAATGTCGACTACATGACACTTCACCATCTTTGGGCCTAAGGGAATGCATTGTGTAGTAGTAATTAGATGATGGGTTGCTAGAGTGACAGAAGCTTAAACCCTAGTTTATGCGCTACTCCGTAAGGGGCTGATTTGGATCCATATGTTTAATGCTATGGTTAGATTTATCTTAATTCTTCTTTCGTAGTTGCGGATGCTTGCGAGAGGGGTTAATCATAAGTGGGAGTCTTGTTCAAGTAAGAACAGCACCCAAGCACCGGTCCACCCACATATCAAATTATCAAAGTAGCGAACGCGAATCAAACCAACATGATGAAAGTGACTAGATGAAATTATAAGAGATCGTTCCGGCTTGTCCTTTGCTATAAAAAGGATTGGGCCACCTTGCTGCACTATTTGTTACTATTGCTACTTGTCACTTGTTACAAATTATCTTGCTATCAAATTACTCGTTAGCGATAATTCCAGTGCTTGCAGAAAATACCTTGCTGAAAACCGCTTGTCATTTCCTTCTGCTCCTCGTTGGGTTCGACACTCTTACTTATCGAAAGGACTATGATTGATCCCCTATACTTGTGGGTCATCAATGGTGGTGGTGGAGCGACGACAGTGCTTCGCTAAGCATCGTCGGGACGAGGTGGTGGAGTAAAGGAGAGAGGGGCGCCCAGGGGCTGGTCTGTGCTTTGGTGTGCCCCCTCCTCTATATTTATATGGGTGGAGGGGCTAGGAGTCCAGCCCCTCTTCCCTCTAGGGCCGGCGGCCAATGGAGAGGAGTTGGACTCCAAGTCCAACTCTTCCCCTCTTGTCCCTTCGGGACTCCTCCCTTCTCCTCTAGGCGCCTGGGCCTTTGAGGGCTGGTGCGCCAGGCCCAATAAGGCCAGGGCGCCTCCCCTCATCCAATGTTGTCCCTAGGGACGTGGTGGATCGCTTGGTGGACTTCCGGACCCCTCCGGAAGTTTCCGGAACCATCTGGAAGCTTCCCGGTACAATACCGAAAAAACCGAACTTTTTCCGAAACCCTGAAAACAACTTTCCATATATAAATCTTGACCTTCGGACCATTCTGGAGCTCCTCGTGATGTCCGGTATCTCATCCGGGACTCCGAACAACATTCGGTTACCAACATCAAAATATCCCAATATTACTCTAGCATCACCGAACGTTAAGCGTGCGGACCCTACGGGTTCGAGAATCATGTAGACATGACCGAGACACCTCTCCGGTCAATAACCAATAGTGGAACCTGGATGCCCATATTGGTTCCTACATATTCCATGAAGATCTTTTATCGGTTGAACCACGATGTCGAGGATTCGGTTAGTCCCGTATGCAATTCCCTTTGTCCAGCGATATGTTACTTGCCCGAGATTCGATCGTCGGTATCTCCATACCTAGTTCAATCTCGTTACCGGCAAGTCTATTTACTCGTTCCATAATACAAGATCCCGTGACTAACTGATTAGGCACATTGCTTGCAAGCTCTTTACGATGTTGTATTACCGAGAGGGCCCAGAGATATCTCTCCGTCATACGGAGTGACAAATCCCAGTCTCGATCCATGCCAACCCAACAGACACCTTCGGAGATACTTGTAGAGCATCTTTATGATCACCCAGTTACGAAGTGACGTTTGATAGAACACAAAGTATTCCTCTGGTATCCGGGAGTTGCATGATCTCATGGTCTTAGGAATAGATACTTGACATGAAGAAAGCTATAGCAATAAGCTCGGTGATACGATCAAATGCTAAGCTTACGGTTGGGTCTTGTCCATCACATCATTCTCCTAATGATGTGATCCCGTTATCAAATAACAACTCATATCTATGGTTAGGAAACCTTAACCATCTTTGATCAACAAGCTAGTCTAGTAGAGAATTACTAGGGACATTGTATTTGTTAATGTATTGACACATGTATTTAAGTTTCCGGTCAATACAATTATAGCATGAATAATAAACCTTTATCATGAACAAAGAAATATGATAATAACCAATTTATTATTGCCTCTAGGGCATATTTCCAACAGATCATACAGTTAACCAAGCCTAGCATGCTTAAGAACTACTAGGAAATATAGCATTTGTGTATGTTTCTCATGTATAGAGTACATCTGTCATGGTTTTGACATGGCAGATGCTCTTGTGAAAGGACTTGGAGATGAGGCCATCGCACAAGTGCGGAAGCTTAACGGGGTTGATCGGGAATGAGAATACGCCGGGTTACCCAGGTTCGGCCCCTTACGGTGGAGGTAAAAGCCTACGTCCTGCTTGATTATATTACTGTAGATATCGATTACATGGATGCGGATTCGCTAACCTAGCTTTTGAGGGATTGCAACTTAGTATTTTTCGTATAGGTGCTCCTCTTTATATACACAGGTGGAACCCTAGATTACATGGGAGTCCGGGTCATCCTTTGACCCGTCTCCTACGCTTTCCTACTTGTTCTCCAAGACGGCCTTCATGCCACTCATCTTCTCGTGAGCCGGCCCATTGCCTAAGCCGGCCCTTCCTGCTTAAGCCTCCTCAAGCCGGCCCACCAAGATTCCTTCAGCCCTGCAGTGAGCTGACGCGCTGAGCCTGCTCTATGACCGGGTTATCAACCTGCCGGGTCTATATGCTGGTAAGTATGCCCAACATTAGCCCTCAGTTTGACTTGAATTTATTCATGTTAAACTTCACCCTGGAAAACAAAACATTAGTAAGATACTCTCCAAGTGCTTCCCAAGCCGGCCCTTCAGAACGCTGTCTTTGACCGGCCTGATTTTCCGGGTTAAGTAGATCGCCGGGTCATTCCTTCGGGTTTAGACTTAGCATTCTGTATTTCCTTTTCCTGATGACGTCGCAATCCACTTCCGCAAAATCCGGGATGGCATCATGCCGTATCTCTGAGTGGGTTTGTATGGTCTTGTCAGGCGCGAAAATCAAGGTGCCCATAGCCAAAAATTACTGCGCCGCCTGGGGCTCCGCACCTGTCATTTCCAATTTTTACCGTGCCTATAAAGAGGCCAGCTCACCCCCACTGTTGTTTTTCACCTCTTGCTCGTCTTCTTCCCCGCGCCCGCTTCTTCTCGCAACCGAAGTGCTGCCGGTCATCTTCGAGCTCTCCGGCCACCTGGACTGCATCCTCGCTGTCGCCCCAGTCGCCACCGGAGCTCATCTAGAACACTCCGGCTACATCCGCCGCGATCAGGTACACTCAAATCCCTCCCTTAGATCTGTAGCACCTCATTCCTCATTGCAGTTCGTCAGCGTTCTCTCGTGTTCATCAGTGTCCATCTCCCCCTTTCACTGGTAGATCTAGATTCACCGGAATGATCTGAATAGGTACCTTTAATATTGCAGCAATGCCATTTTTTCCATCCAAATCTCTATGCTGCTTTCCACATACCTGCATTGACAAACGGGCCCTCATATTCATCCATGCTTAGGTCTTTAAACTTTCTTTTTCGAAGCATTTTTAGATCTGTAACGGCACCCGCTCCGTTGGATTCTTGTTTATAGCTAGCTCAATACTTAGGAAAAATCCAGTGGACCACTGAATCACTAGTGCCGGCTCATTGTCACGCTGCCTTATCACTGCTTTTGGTGGCTTGCATAAATTTGGGTCTTGACTTTTAGCAATCATAGTCATCTTATCACTTTGCCGGTATATATCTCTAAATTTCACGATGGCTTATCCCTCATGAGCTTAACACTCTGGCTTATTGTTATTACCTTGCAGTTGAAATCTGAAATTGTCATGGCCCCCAAGACCGACAAGGCCTGCAACTGGGTCAGATCCCAAGTCTCAACTCTCGTGCTGAACGAGCTCGTGGGGCAAGGACTCTTGCCAGCTCAAGCAACAATCAGCTGGCGGGCACCTGACGAAGAGAGTTCTCCCCAGCCTAAGCAAGACGAAGTGGTCGTCTTTGCAGATCACCTTCAGAGGGGTTTTCGTCCGCCCGGGTCAAAATTCTTCTGTGACGTTCTCAATTTTTTGGACCTTCGTCCACAGGATCTTGGCCCAAACTCAATCACCAATCTCTGCCAGTTTCAAGTCTTCTGCGAAGTATACCTTCAGACAGAGCCAACTGTCCTTCTCTTTCGAGAATTCTTCTACATCAACCATTAGACCGAATTCACCGACGGTCCTAGTATAGAACTTGGTGGCATTTCCATTCAAAGGCGAAGAAACAGTCACTTTCCGGAGGCCAAGCTGGCGAGTCATCCCAAGGGTTGGAACAAGACTTGGTTTTATTGCAAAAACACTACTCCTCAAGGTGAAAACCCCTAACCGGGTTACCGACTAGACCGACTCAATGCCACAGTTGCCTTTCCGGGTTGGCCGTCAGCAGAGGAACATAAGCAATTTGCCCCTATTTATTCCAAGCTAAGGGCCTTGGCTGCTAACGGCCTCACTGGGATCGACCTGACCCGGTGCTGGATAAGCTGGCGAATCCAGCCCCTTAGCCAGAGAGGTGAATTAATGTGCAATTATACTGGTGAGACGACTGATGCGCAACGCTTCAGTCAAGTCAACTTGTCCATGGGTGACATCAATAAGGCCACCAAGAAATTGCTGGGAGAGCCCCAAGAGAAATGTAACAAAACTGGGCTAGCTCCCTTCTTCTTGACCAACCATGTGCCTTCAGTAAGTACTTGCACCCTCTTATTCTATTCTTGACTCACTTTTCCATCTCAATCTTGATTGCCGACTCATCACAAATGCAGGCAGACGACAAGTTTTGGAAAAAGAAGAAGCCTCGACAACCCGTCCCCGCTCCAGTGGAACAACAGGATGAGCCGGTCGACGCTGATGAGGTGGCTGCAGAAGATGAGGCTGAGGTAGAACTCGACTCGCTTGGTCGTCTTTTTATTCAACTTGCTGACGCCCCTTCTCTTCAGGATGAAGCTGAAATTAGCCATACCAACGAGCCAGAGGTAACTTTGATCTCTTCAGACCCTGACTCTCCAATACCTATTCGGAAGAAAACCCGGGCTGTAATCCGCAAGGTTCGAAGGAAACCCCGGGTTGCCGTCCATAAGGTCCCTTTTTCACACCAGGACGCTCATTTGGATCCCAAATTTGTTTTGAAGAAAACACATCAAGCCGGGACCTCCAAAAGGAAGACCCGGAGCAGTGAAGGCGAGTTAAGTGGTGGGCTTCCATACGAGCTACCATCCCGTAGAGCGCGGGCAGAGGTGTTTCTTAGTCCAACTCCCTCTTTTCCTCTAGCTGGTCATTTCAAAGAGCCCTTACATTTAAATGACTCGGCATATCAGACGTCCCCCTCCTCAGGCGAGTCAAGCGCTACTCAACCACCGGCTTTCAACATCAACCCTGGGTAAGTACTGTAACCATTCTTGTGACAGTGATTTCTTATTCCTCACCCTTTAAATGAATAACTCCTTGTTCCTTGTACAACGCCAATTCCATTAAGAAGAAAGCAGCTGCCGGGTCATCTGGCCCGGTTGTTTAAACAGGCCCTCAAGAAGAGGAGGCCACCTTGGCCCCCCAGGATGAGCCGGCATTCCAGAATAGCCCGCCACCTCAAAATACCGCAAGCCCGGCTCGCGCTCCCTGTCCTATTGTTCAGGAGAGAGAGAATCCAACTGAGGAGCAGCCCGCGGCACCAGCTCAGGATGAAGTGGTGCTGACCGGAGAACAGCAAACTACACCAGAAGCTTCTACCGCACTTACCAAAATTCCTGCCAAGCCTGAGCCGGCCCCGAAGGATAAGGGGAAGACGGCTCTTGAATTTCCTGCTTTTGAAGACCAAGACGCCAGCTCCTTACACCAAGCTGTGCTGACCCGGCTGTCTGAAAGCTGGGACACAGAAATAGCTATGATAACCTCACTGAAGAGGAAATATGAGGTAATTTGCACCTTCTTATGAACCATATATATATGTAGCCCCCAAGGGCCGGGTCATTATAGAATGATGACCCGGGACTTCAAAATTTAACTTGTAAGCAGAACTTCAACCGGCGACCCCAAAGGCCGGCTCATCATTCATGACGGGCGGGTCTTCATAACTTAGCAGGATAGATCAATTTATGCATTAGCCCCCAAGTGCCATGTAGAGTGCCTACAACTGCATGGAACTTGCCTTGCTGTTTGTTTTAAGCTCGAAAACATGTAGCCCCCATGTGCCGGGTTGTCCTTTAGGGCGGCTTGGGTCATGCGTATATGATGTATAACAGACTGCCCTGCAGGAAATGCTGGATCAAGTAGAGGCCCAGGCTTCCTTCTTCCGAAAGGAAGCAAGGAAGGAGAAAAAATTGCGCAAAGAAACTAAAGAATCCGCTGCTGAAGCCAATAAGTCTTTGGTCATTGTAAGGAACACCTTGCAAGAAACTGAAGCTGCAAGAGCCGCCCAAGCTGCGTGAGCCGAAGAGGCCGAAGCCAAACTTGAGCCGGTAACTCAAGAACTGGCGACTCTAAAAGGCCAAATCACCGCCATGTGCCGGGCCATCTTCGGTAAGCAAAACAGACCATGCACCAATAGTTCCGACTTAAATATGCTAAGCCGGCTTGACTGATTGTGTATACTTTTGCAGGTCGGAAGAATCAAACTCCTGTGCAGCAACCACTGGTAAAATTGAAGGCAGTATATACCTTTGTGGAACAACTATACATAGGCGGCTCCCGATGCATCATGGCCGCAAAAAACACCACATCACCACCACAACTGATTGCGGACATGTTGAAAGAGCTGTCTGTTGTGCCCAGGTGGTTTGAGGACTGGAAGAAGGCGTGCTGCCGCTCTGGGGCTCTAACAGCGCTTGCTCGAGCCAAGGCATATATGCCAAAGCTCGACCCGGCTTAGATTGTGGGCGGGTACCCAGAGTTCAACATGGACGACTCGCCGTTTACCAAGAAGGACTTTCAACGCTGCATCAAAGAAACCTGGGTTGCAGCCACCGCGATCGCAGAAGAGGCAGATCTGACTAGGTACCAGGCGCCCTACTCAAAGGAGAATGAACGGATAGAGCCGCCTAATCATGAGCCAGTGGCCCTAACCCGTATGCGGAAGCCATCTTTTGCTCCTGAAGTCGACCCTTCCTCCCTGATAACCGCCGATGCCCTATTTGAAGTGTTGCGCTCAATTCAGTGGTCGATCGGCGAATCAAGTCAAGTGGCGGAGGATGACGACGGCCGTGAAGAGCCGACACATGGTGCTTCATCGGGCGCTGGTGCCAGCTCTGACCCGGCGACATAAACGTCGGCTTATCCTTTTGTAGGCCGAACTTTGTAAAAATCTGTGTCGTGGCCTCAGTTGATGTGCGGCTTGTAATAGCGTAGCTTGAAACACTTGTTACTAATGCCAGCGCCATCGCGTACTGTGCTTGCTTACTGCCTGTACAAATACTTTGTGCTTCTGTGAATCCTTTTTTGTGCTTTGAGAGCCAGATTTTGCAACAAGAGGGATTTTGCTGCAACAATAACAACTGCATATGATAACAACTATGATTGAGAAAATCACATAAATGACTAGTAATCTTTGTTATTGTTTGTGATGAATCAGGAATATCAAAGTGAACTAAAGTAAATGCTATGCATGGATGTATGCATGTATGCAGAGATGAGATGAGTGCAACAAAAAGATAATAATCGTAACAAGCCGGCTGCTAAACACAACTTGAGATGGCCGGCTCATAAAGCGGAAGCTGGAATATGCTTTCATGAAGCTGGCACTTGGCCTGTTGGTTTGTTCTCGCTCTCTGAAAGCCGGCTCTCACACAACCAATCAGACGTTTTAACTCTGACGAATTCAGGGATCACCTATGTGATTGACTCATCAGACGTACATCGGGTCATTTTTAGGGAGTAGCATCTTGCTAACAGGCAAGTTTATCCAACTTTGTGGCATCTTGCTGGGTTAAAGGGTTTTGTAAGCTAAACTCAATTGAGTTGGAAGCCCCCAAGTAACCAAGATCAACAAATAAAGATCCAGCACACAAATTGTGAGGCAAAACAACACTTTTTCATACAGTGCTGCTGGTTGTTATTTGATTTGATCGAAAAATAGGTATATACATGATAGAAGGTATGTACAAAGATATGACCCAGTCAATGACTCAGGTGTAGTATGGCCGGAGTTGGGCAATGTTCCAGGTCCGGCTTGTTTCCTCCTCAGAGGTACGTGATTTATCTGCCTCACGTATATCAATCAGGTAATATGACCCGTTGTTGAGATTCTTGCTGACCACGAAGGGACCTTCCCAAGGTGGTGAAAGCTTATGCATGCCTGTCTGGTCTTGTATCAGACGGAGCACTAAGTCACCTTCCTGAAAAGTGCGGCTTTGAACTCTACGGCTGTGATAGCAACGTAAGTCTTGTTGATAAATTGCGGATCTGGACGCGGCAAGTTCGCGTTCTTCTTCCAGGGCATCAAGAGCATCCTGTCATGCTTGCTCATTATCAGACTCCACATAAGTTGCCACTCGAGGGGAGTCATGACGAATATCGCTTGGAAGTACGGCTTCTGCGCCATAGACCAGGAAAAATGGCGTATAGCCTGTTGACCTGTTAGGAGTAGTCTGTATGCTCCAAAGTACCACAGGTAATTCTTCTTCCCAGCAACCCGGCATACGCTGTAGGGGCACCATGAGCTGGGGCTTGATGCCACGCAGTAATTCCTGATTGGCTCTTTCTGCTTGTCCGTTGGACTGAGGATGCGTGACCGATGCTAAATCAAGCCGGATATGCTCCTGTTGGCAAAACTGTTCCATGACTCCTTTGGAAAGGTTGGTGCCATTGTCTGTGATGATACTGTGCGGATAGCCAAATCGAAAGATCAGCTTTTTCAAAAACTTGACAGCTGTAGCAGCGTCACAGTTGCTGACCGGCTCTGCCTCGACCCACTTGGTAAACTTGTCCACAGCCACCAATAGGTGCGTATGCTTGTTCTTAGAATGTTTGAAGGGTCCAACCATGTCAAGCCCCCAGACCACAAAAGGCCAAGTTATCGGGATCATCCTCAACTCTTGAGCTGGCACGTGAGCCTGGCGAGCATATTTCTGGCAACCATCACACTTGCGTACAATGTCCTCTGCATCAGCATGAGCTGTGAGCCAGTAAAAACCGTGCGGGAAAGCCTTCGCGACCAGTGATCTTGAGCCGGCATGGTGTCCACAATCGCCAGAGTGAATCTCATTGAGAATTGCGTGGCCTTCTTCAGGAGAAACACAACGCTGGAAAACACCAGTGACGCTTCGTCGGTGCAACTCACCATTGACGATAGTCATAGACTTGGATCGCCTGATGATCTGTCGAGCATGGATTTCCTCTGTTGGCAGTTCACCCCGACTTAGATAAGCCAAGTAGGGGATGGTCCAATCAGGTATAACGTGGACAGCAGCCAGTAGAGCCGCCTCTGGATCACGAATGGCCAAGTCCTCCTCTGTTGGTAACTTGACAGACGGGTTGTGCAAAACGTCCAGGAACACATTGGGTGGCACCGCCTTGCGTTGCGAACCCAAGCGAGAGAGCGCATCTGCCGTCTCATTCTGCCGGCGATCAATGTGATAGACTTGATAACCTTTGAAGTGTCCAGCAATATTTGTGACCGCATGCCGATAGGCCGCCATAAGGGGATCCTTGGAATCCCATGTACCAGAAACTTGCTATGCCACCAAGTCTGAGTCGCCCAAACACCTGACTCGGCTCAGGTTCATCTCCTTGGCCATCCGAAGCCCATGAAGCAAGGCCTCATATTCTGCTGCATTGTTAGTACAGGGGAACATGAGTCTCAGAACATAACAGAACTTATCGCCTCGTGGGGAAGTAATCACAATTCCAGCCCCCGAGCCTTCAAGCTGCCTTGAGCCGTCAAAGTGGATGGACCAGTACGTTGTGTCTGGCTTCTCTTCGGGAGCCTGTAACTCTGTCCAATCATTAATGAAATCCACCAATGCTTGAGATTTGATTGCGGTGCGTGGCACATATTTGAGGTGATGCGGACCGAGTTCAATAGCCCACTTAACAACCTGGCCAGTGGCTTCCCGATTCTGGATGATATCCCCAAGAGGCGCTGAGCTGACCACAGTGATTGGATGTTCATGGAAGTAATGCTTCAGCTTGCGACTAGCCATAAACACTCCGTAGACCAGTTTCTGTGAATGTGGATATCGCTACTTGGACTCGGTTAGTACTTCACTGATGTAATACACAAGGTGCTGAACTGGATATTACTTGCCATCCTCTTTGCGCTCGACAACGACTGCCACACTTACAGCCTTGTTATTGGCAGCAATATACATCAACATTGGCTCCTTCTCGTGAGGGGCAGCAAGGACCGGCGGCTCAGACAACTGCATCTTGAGGGCCTCAAAAGCCTGATCTGCGGCATCACTCCAGACAAAGTTATCTGACTTCTTAAGCAATTGGTACAATGGAATTGCCTTCTCTCCAAGCCGGCTTATGAACCGACTCAGTGCCGCAACCCGCCCAGCCAGCTTCTGCACGGCATTCAGATTGGCCGGCTTAGCCAGGGTCGTGATTGCTTTGATCTTTTTCGGGTTAGCTTCAATGCCACACTCGGAAACAAGAAATCCCTGAAGTTTTCCTGCAGGGACACCAAAAACACACTTCTCCGGGTTAACTTCATCTGGTAGATGCGGAGATTGTCAAACGTTTCCTTGAGATCCTCCAACAAGGTTTCTTTCTTCTGAGACTTAACCACAATATCATCAACATAAGTATGAACGTTCCGCCCTATCTGTTTATGTAAGCAGCTTTGGACACAACGCTGGTAAGTCGCCTGTGCACACTTCAGACCAAACAGCATGGTTGTATAACAGAAAGCTCCAAAAGGTGTGATGAAAGCCGTCTTTTCCTGGTCTTCCAGCTTCATTTTAATCTGATGATAGCCAGAGTAAGCATCCAGGAAGCATAAACTCTCGCAACCAGCCGTGGCATCGATGATCTGGTCAATACGGGGCAAGGCAAAGGGGTCACTAGGACAAGCCTTATTCAGGTCTGTGTAATCAACACACATCCGCCAAGTCCCGTTTTTCTTCAGAACAAGCACTGGGTTAGCTAGCCATTCAGGATGGAAGACTTCGACGATGAACCCGGCAGCTAGGAGCCGGGCCACTTCTTCACCAATAGCTTTTCGCCTTTCCTCATTAAAGTGACGGAGATACTGGCGAACTGGCTTGAACTTGAGATCCACATTAAGGGAGTGATCAGCGAGTTCTCTCGGTACACCTGGCATGTCAGAAGGTTTCCATGCAAAAATGTCCTGGTTCTCATGGATGAACTCGATGAGCGTGCTTTCCTATTTGGGATCCATATTTGCCTCGATGGTGAACTGCTCAGAAGAATTGCCTGGGGTGAAATCAACTTGCTTTGTATCTCTGGCCGATTTAAACTTGAGCAGAGGGTCAGACTCCGTGGTGGGCTTCTTCAGGGATGTCCTGTCAGACGAGTCAACATTGTCCTTATAATATCGCAACTCCTCTGCGGCGCAAGCCGTCTCGGCATAAGCTGCGTCTCCTTCCTCGCACTCGAGTGCAATCTTCCGGTTGCCTTCCACTGTGATGGTTCCCCTTGGTCCTAGCATCTTCATTTTCAGGTAAACGTAACACGGCCGTGCCATGAACCGTGCATAAGCCGGCCGGCCGAATAAAGCATGGTATGGGCTTTTAAGCTTAACCACCTCAAAGGACAGGAACTCGGAATGCCAGTTATCCTCTGAGCCAAAGGCCACCTCAAGGGAAATTCTTCCCATGGGATATGCTGACTTGCCAGGAACAATGCCGTGAAAGACTGCAGAGGACGGAGTTAACTGCTTATCGGACAGATTCATCCACCTGAACGTGTCATAGTACAGAATGTTGATGCTGCTACCTCCGTCCATGAGCACCTTAGTTAGGGTATAACCGCCGACTTGTGGCGCAACCACCAGAGCCAGGTGGCCAGGGTGATCGAGGAGGATAGGATGATCTGCCATGCTCCAGGTAACCGGTTGTTCAGACCAGTTGAGATAGTAAGGAGTTGCCGGCTCAATCGCGTGGGCGGCTCGTCGTTGCACCTTCCGATCCCGTTTGCAGGTGCTGGTGGTGAAAACATGATACTGTCCGCTATTTAACTGTTTCGGGTTACTCTGAAACCCTGTTGCACCAGCTTGATGCTGATTTCCCTGGCTGCTTCACTGATTGCCGCCTCCAGCATTACCAGCCCCCTGGAACCCACTGCCTTGGCCACTGTTCCCTTGGAAACTGGGTCCTGTGAAGGGCCCCTGCAAGCCGGCTCCTGAGAAGCCGGGTCCTTGGTTGGTGGGTTGTCCGCCATTGCCGCCCCCGTTATGATGATTCTGGAAGATCCGCTTGGCAAACTCTTGCATCACATAGCAATTTTCCTAGGAGTGACTGGATGGCTTACCATTGTAACTGTGTTTCAGACAAGGAGCCTTGAGAGCTTCCTCGTAAGTGAGAGGGTGATTACCAGTGGACTGCCTCCTAGAACCGCCATTCTGACGCCGACCCTTGTTCTCTGTGTTTGTGTTCACCACTAGATCAGAGTTACCGTCGTAACCCTTACATTTCCCGCCGTTGTTGTTCTGACCATTACTGTTGTTCTGCTGCTGACCCTTACTACCGGCTTTCTTCCCCTTATCGGATTTCTCCTCGTCCGATAGCGGATCCTTGGTGTTATCTGACTCCGCATACCGGTTTAAGACATCCATGAGCTCACCCATGTCTTGGACCTTTCGCTTGAGTCGCCCTAGCTTCTGGACCAAGGGCTGAAACTTGCACGTTCGTTCCAGAACGAGCACTGCTTGTGCGGCTGAGATGCTGTCTGAGCTATGTATAACTTCCGCAACCCGGCGAGCCCAGTGATGCGCTGACTCATCCTTGCGCTGGACACAATGCTCGAGATCAACAATTGTAGTTGGCCTTTTACAGGTTCCCTAGAAATTCTTGATGAAGCGCTCCTTCAGTTCCTGCCATGTGTTGATAGAATTTGCCGGTAGGTTTTTCATCCAGGTGCGTGCAGGGCCTTCCAACACCAGAGGCAGGTAACGCGCACAAACTGACTCACTTGCGGCCAATAAGTCCATTGCCAGCTCATAACTCTCGAGCCACTCGGTGGGCTCCAGATTCGCTGTATAGTTAGGAACCTTGCGAGGCCCTTTGAAGTCGGGGGGTATGCGCGCTTCTCGCACCGCTGGTACCAAGCAAGGAGTTCCGATCATGTGGCTCGAAGAGCCCCCAAGTCGGCCATCTGTCTATGTTGCGCCGGGCTGGTGATGCACCTCCGGTGGGTTGACATTCGGCGACGGGTTGACTCGCGCCTGCGTGTTGACGTGCGCCGGCGGGTTGTGCCCTGCATGCGCGTTTTCTTCCTCCCACGCTCGCAGAATCCGAGCAGCGTCCGCAATGTCTTGCGGGATCCTGGGCCGGTACTGCTCCGCCAGCGGCTGGGCGGCTCTCCTGCGGTGTGCGCTGCTGGAGACCGCAGGCGACTCATGGCGCTGACTCCTGGTGCGGCTCTGATGAGGGGTCGAGTGAAGCTGATGCTGGCTATGCGAGTAGTTGGCTTGCTGCACTACTGCTGTCTTGAGCATTGCAATGGCATTCCTGGCCTCGGTCTGAATCGGGCCGTCCCCCTCGATCGGAATAGCCGCCAAGTTGTGGGTTGCAGCCAGCACGTTATCGACCGGGTTGGAGTAGTGTCCAATTGGGGTCTGGAACCGGTGAGACGGTGGCTGCTGTTGCTGGTCTGGCGTGCGATGCCGGGCCGGCTCTCGTTGCTGAACAGGCTGCTGCAAAGGCGGCACTCCCGTGGGGATGACTCCAGCCCCCGGGTTCGTCGGAGCCGGCGGTGTGGTGAACAGCTGAGTCGGCTCGAGATTAGCCAGAAGCTGGCTCTGATGATGCCTCCTGTGGACGAGCTCCGACTCGGCCTATCGGCGGTTCAGGTAATGTGCCTCCTCATCTAGGCGCTGCCTCTCCGCGGCAATCCGGGCCTGCTCCTGCACCATGCGGGCGTTCTCCGCATTGATGTCCTCTTGGATCTTGGCCATCTGCTCGCGACACTTCGTGATCTCCGTGTTGCACGCCGCTGCATTCTCCGCAGTGACTGGCTCAGTTAACAGGGCTGCCAGCGTGGTCATCAAGTCTGTGAGTGCTTGAACCACGGTTTTCTGAGAGCCGGTGGCCGAGGCACCGACTCCTCCTAAGCCGGCAAGGATGTTCTTCCCCGCCGTTGGAATGGCTGGGTCACGCACCGGATCTTGCCTACCCGCCATGTATACCGCCGCGAAGCGAGGCGGATCAGGGCTCTCTAGAAAGACGTCGTCCGTATGCCCGAGCCCTCCATCATGCGGAGGAAGGATTGACTCGGTTTCTCCCATCGAGGACTCGACGTCAGACTGGACGAGTGTATCATCTTCAGACAGGGAGTTCTCTGACAAGGCCACCCCTTGGGTGAAACCTACGAAGACATGGTTTCGGCCGGCTTGTCGCGGGCTGGGTCTCGCCTGGTTCTGACCAGCGCGGCGCGCCGACTCGACGCCGGTGATATTCTCCAACCCGGCGGCGAGCTCGCTGACCACGCCGATGAAGGTGTGAATCTTGCCAAAGGGGACTTGGTACCCGTACTCGATCGAGTCGGCGTCGGGGCCCCAGTATGAATCGTCGATGTAGAACTTCCCGCGGTGGCTCTTTGTCATCATGCCAACCGCGTACTTCCCGAACCCTGGAAGAGATCCCGCTAAGAACTCAACTCCACCGTGCGTAGGCCCCACGGTGGGCGCTAACTGTCGTGGTTTTGACACGGCATATGCCCTTGTGAAACGACTTGGAGATGAGGCCATCGCACAAGTGTGGAAGCTTAACGGGGTTGATCGGGAACGAGAATACGCCGGGTTACCCAGGTTCGGCCCCTCACGGTGGAGGTAAAAGCCTACGTCCTGCTTGATTATATTGCTGTAGATCTCGATTACAAGGATGCAGATTCGCTAACCTAGCTTTCGAGGGATTTCAACTTAGTCTTTTTCGTATAGGTGCTCCCCTTTATATACACAGGTGGAGCCCTAGATTACATGGGAGTCCGGGTCGTCCTTTCACCAGTCTCCTACTCTTTCCTACTTGTTCTCCAAGACGGCCTTCATGCCACTCATCTTCTCGTGAGCCGGCCCATTGCCTAAGCCGGCCTTTCCCGCTTAAGCCTCCTCAAGCCGGCCCACCAAGATTCCTTCAGCCCTGCACTGAGCTGACCCGCTGAGCCTGCTCTATGGCTGGGTTATCACCCTGCCGGGTCTATATGCTGGTAAATATCCCCCAACAATATCCAAATTCGATTTTATTCCTCATATGCAGAACAATAAAAAAATTGTACCCACAGGAATTGAAAATCACATTTCAGAATTGAACCAAATAGTTAACTGGACATCACAACAAATGAACCAAACTGTTAACTGAACATCACATTTCAGAAGATCAGATTGCATATTAACATTACAGAGGACAATTCACTAGAAGGCACCGGAGGCGGCCTTTAGAAAACACCACGAACTGTCGTTTAAAGCAGCCAACTGTGTGGCGGCGTCCGCACGTGAGGGGTTGACGGTGGCCTCGATGGCAAGGTGCTCCTCCAAGATCTGGCGGTCGGCACGCATGGCAGCCATCGCGACCTCATCCGCGCGTGCGGCCGCGATTTGCTTCACCGCTGCCAGATGCTCCTTGAGCTCCTGGTTATAATGCATGAACCATGGCTATGGGCGGTGCTTATTTGGAGGATGGGGCAATGATTTGGGTGGAAGATGTCGCGCCGGCGGTGAAGGCATGTGGGATGGAGAAGGAGGAGGAGGATGGGGGTGGGGTGTGGATTTCCTAACTATATGGACGAGGCCACGCAGCGGGAAGGAGCGCTGCCGGCGAGGAGGTGGCACTGCAAAGCAAGCAGTGAAGGTTTGAACTTGGAAAGGAAGGAGGAAACAGTGGAAATGTGGCTTTTGGTGGCGGGGAGGGGACGGGGACCTAGATATTTCCGCAGTTGCCAAAAATTTACGAACGGTGCAGCGAAAAACTGGTGCGCAAGTGCAGTTGACACGCGGCCGGTGGACTGTAGCCGATGAACCTTCCTGCGTAAGCCATACATGAGGGAGCCCCACGATATTTTATACTGCATCGCACACGATTGTTGCTTACAAACTGTTTGTGGTGTAATTGATTTTTTCATTTTGATTTGAAAGACAAAATGGGGTTACGGCAGGAAAGGTCACTGTTTGAATTGCTAGAACATTTATCTGCAGTTAACATGCAACTATAGGAGTGTCGTGCTAAAATTTGGAATTATTCTGGGTTCGTTTGGCATTTTTTATACATTAATTGAGTTTTCTAGGCATTTAATGTGCATAATTCAAATTTGAACTGCAGGCACATGCTCCAGTGCACTAAAATGGGTTGAAAAATCGTATATGTGTCCTTGGGTGAATGTTTAGGTCCCATACAAGAAATAGGAGTGAATTTCAAACATCTGGGCATCGTGGCTCGGCCGAAAACATTGAGAAACTAGGTTTTTAAATTCCTGTAAATCCAAAAATTGCCTATAAATCACGGAACTTGGCATGGTGTCTTGACATGGCACCAACACGCTATGGTAAATTTTATGTTCGATTTGAGACAAGTTTTGGTATAAGCTTCTTACAAACCGGAGCTTCTCTCAAGAAGGCTCATGGTTCCGATAGGGGATGTGTCACCTTTGTGGGCGAAATGACATACACTGCCTCTTCCTACCTTGATTTTTTTTACAGTGGCAACAAAGACCAATAGGAGTGTCATGCTAAAATTTGGAATTATTCCGGGTTCGTTTAGCCTTTTTTATACATTTATTGAGTTTCTAGGCATTTAATGTGCATAATTCAAATTTGAACTACATGCACATGCTCCGGTGCACCAAAATGGGTTGAAAAATCGTATATGTGTCCTTGGGTGAATGTTTAGGTCCCATACAAGAAATAGGAATGAATTTCAAACATCTGGGCGTCGTGGCTCGGCCGAAAACATTGAGAAACTTGGTTTTTAAATTCCTGTAAATCCAAGAATTGCCTAAAAATCACGGAACTTCGCATGGTGTCTTGACATGACACCAACATGCTGTGGTAAATTTTTTGTTCGATTTGGTACAAGTTTTGGTATAAGCTTCTTACAAACCGGAGCTTCTCTCAAGAAGGCTCATGGTTCCGATAGGGGGGATGTGTCACCTTTGTGGGCGAAACGACATACACTGCCTCTTCCTGCCTTGATTTTTTTACAGAGGCAACAAAGACCAATAGGAGTGTCGTGCTAAAATTTGGAATTATTCTGGGTTCGTTTGGCATTTTTATACATTAATTGAGTTTTCTACGCATTTAATGTGCATAATTCAAATTTGAACTACAGGCGCATGCTCCAGTGCACCAAAATTGGTTGAAAAATCATATATGTGTCCTCGGGTGAATGTTTAGGTCCCATGCAAGAAATGGGAATGAATCGTGGCTTGGCCGAAAACAATGACAAACTTGGTTTTTAAATTCTTGTAAATCCAAAACTTGCCTGAAAATCATGAAACTTGGCATGTTGCGTTGACATGGCACCAACATGCTGTGGTAAAAAATTTGTTCGATTTTTTGAAGGCGCACCGATTAACAACCAACAAAGTCATTTTGGAACAAAGAGCTGCCTTGTTACAATCGGAAACACAAGTGCTATTCAAACTGTGGGCGTTGTACTAACCATTTATGTGCCGCCACGCGTCCTCATTTTTATTGGCTAGGAGGCGACATGCGGGGTAGCTATTTGAGTAGACGGGAGGCGTGGAGTAGACTGCTGCGCAGGCTCACCGGGAGGCGAGCCCTTTGACCTCCATCCGCCGCCCACCTCACTCCCAACTTCTCCATTAATGGCGCCCGAGCCCCAGTTTTAATGGTGTGGCTAGGCCTCAGTCGACTGAGATTTAAGAGAGAGAAAAGAAAATCTGAAAAGAAAATTTTGCACGGATCTTGATGTAAGATCTCACGGACATAGCATCGACTGAGACTTAGCAAGACTGATATATATGAAGATGATGGCAATGGATAATAATAATTGTCTTACATATTCAGGAAGATAATTAAAGATGCCACATGCAGAAACGCCCGAAAGACACATGGGCAAAAGAAGGAAGACACAGACAACGATCTGGGTCGCTGCTCTCTACTTCACCTCGATCTACTACGCCATCTTCGTCATTTCCTCCACCTTGATCTCCTTCACGTCCTCAATCCGTTGCTTGCGAGCATCCACGGATTCCTCCAGGAGCATGTCACGCTCGATGCGGAGCTTACCATTCTCGTCCATAAGTTTCCTGACCATGTGTAACATCCCAAAATTCTAAATTTTGGAATGTTATATTAAATAAATAATTATGATTGTTTGTTTGATTGTTGTGCGATTGATTGTGTGAAACCGAGTGGAAATTGAAACTTTTTGAAAGTTGAATGAGAGGGAATAAAAGGACTTTCCCAAAACTTTCATCTTGCATTTTGATCTCCATGAATTCAAATTCATCTCATCACAAAACCCTAGAGTGAAGATAATATGACTTCTTCCATTTATAGAAATGAAAAGGGGTTTTGAAAAAAAAAGATTTGAATTCCATTTGAAAATAGTCCAACCCAGAAACTTTATGCCACTCAAGGATTTTCATGAGAGAAGATAATATGACTTCTTCAAAATATATAAAATAGAGTGGAAGGTGATGAGGACCACTATAAAAATTTATTTGAATCAATTTTGGAGAGTTTTCCCTTTGAGTTTCAAATTCATTTATTCAAATAAAATAAAGAGAGAAGGAAATATGACTCCTTCAAATACCAGAAAGAAAGTATGGAAAATGGATTTTGGAACCAACAGAAAGTTATTTGAAAAGTATTTGAAATCATCTGCATAGCTATTTCTTGAGTTCATTGAATATTGATCTATTGAGTTTTTATGCAAATTATTTTTCTCCTCAAAAAGAACAAATGAGAATGAGGGTAAAATGACTCCCTCCAAATTAAAAATAGGGTAAAATTAATTTGAAAGTCATTTTGGTATTTCAAAAATGATTTTACTGATTTTTATTGCAACAGAAGCACTGTTGGAATTTTAGTAATTTTTATTTACTTTATTTTGGCAAAATAAAATGTTTATAGTGGCCTATATATGCCAGTGTATTTTTGTGAAAAATCTCATTTAATTTGGAGTTCATTTGAATTAGTTTTGGAGCATTTTTGTTCTCTGTTTATTAAAAAAACGAACGAAGCCCAGCCGCCTGGCCGGCACCAGCCAACCGGCCCAGCCGGCAAAGCAGCCCACGGCCAACCTCCCGCACCGAAAACGGTTCACGCCGGTCGCCCGCCCTCGTCGCTCCCCCTCGCACTCACTGACCGGTGGGACCCCGAGCCCCGGCCGTCTTCAACCTCCCGCAACCCGCGGGATGAACTCGCGAGCGCGCTCGCCCAAAACCACCGGCCGCCTTCCGCTCGGATGAGCTTATCCACCGCATCCCCGCAGCCCCGGCCTCGCCTATAAAAAGCCCCGAGCCCCCTCTACCACACTCGCCGTCTCGCTAGTCCACACGCCGCTCACAGCCGCCGCCCCCGTCGTTTGAATCTCGCCGGCCGAAGCTCCTTTGCAGGCGAAATACATCGCCGGTGAGCATCCCGGAGGCACCTCTTTTTGTCAATCCGCTCATCTCCTCGAGGCGCATATTTTTGACATCTTTTCGTGCCCTAGGACCCGCCGTAACGACGCCACCACCGACGCCCGAGCCACCGGAGCACCGGAGCGCCACCTCGAGCCCCTGCTGGACTTCGACGTCCCCGACGAACGCCATCACCACCATCATGACCGTCTCGCCGCTCTGGTCTTCCTCCTCTACTTCATTTACACCGGAGACCGCTGGAGCCGCCGCCCTGTTCGAAGCCGAGCCGTCCTCGCCATCGTTTCGTCGCCGTCGCCACTGTAAGCCGCCGCCCCCTCCCACGTCCGTTAGATCGTAATCCGACGGCCCAGATTAGATTAGACTTTTATTATTATTTACGAACCGGTATGCGCTAAATATCGGCCGTCCACCATTTATACTCTGCGGCGAACGGGCATAGGCCAGTAGAAATCCGCCACGTGGCCAAGGACCTGTTTGTAGTTATTTTTTCTTTCTGTTTAGTCCCTGAAATTAACAGATTGGCCCCTGAACTTTGTATAGCCACAGTTTCTAAACCGTAGATCCAAATTTGATGAAACCAGCGGAAAAATGTTCGTCTCGAATAGATTTATCTACAGAACCCATCTTTGTAAACTTTTGTCAATTTCAAACTTGAATTGTTTTAAATTCAAATTCAAACTCTATTTGGCCATATCTCCTAAACCGTAGCTCCGTTTGAATTGATTCTTTTTGCATTTTGTCACCCTAGCCAAATCCTATCATTTAAAGCAATGTAAAAATATTTTTCACACCATTAGGATCTGTTCATGAATATCTTGCTCCTATGCCATGTATGGTTCATATCACACCTTTGAACCCTATGTCATATGTTGTATTGCACTTAGAAAATTTGGTGGAAGTTAAGTGTGTTGCATTTGCATTTGGATTTTCCGAGTCTTTTTGTTGCATGTTATTTTGGTTCTCTGAAATGATTGCTTATGTGTGTTTATTTACTTTGGTGATAGATTGTCCGGAGTGCGAAGCAGATTATTATCATTCTCTAGATTTGAACCACCAGTACCAAGGCAAGTTTACATCTTGATCATATTTTGATTACCTATGTTTTTATATATGCACTTACTCCTTTGTGGTAGGATTTGCATGATTAGGATTTATGTCGGATGACAATGCTTTACACCCAGTAGTTCATTGAGGTAGGTCTAAACCTTACAACTTTGTTGCCACCATTTAATGTCATATTGCTTTGCTAATGTAGACGTGGATTGGGGAGTGATTCATGGTAAAGTATGAGTGGCAATGTAGTAAGTAAGACCAAGATAATTAATGAACTACTTGGGCGGAAATTGGTTTGAATGGTGGCGAAGTACAATGGGAGCATCCATGGGAAATCCATGGTGGTGCACCACTAGTGGTCCGTCCGCTCAGGCTCAAAGGGATCAAACGTGTTTTCATGTCTAGAAAGCTTACGTGTGCAGCCACAAGCCATTATGGGCTCTGGCTTAGTTGAGTAGTTAGTGTGACCTCTTCCGGGATGGGCTAGCAGATGTAGAATGAGTAGGTGTACCGGCCTATCCGTGGGTTAAGAGGGAATGCTTTCAAAAGACTATGTCTCGATCTTCCGATCAAGGAGGTGGTCGAGTCTTGTGGGGAAAAGTGCGCAAACCTCTGCAGAGTGTCAACCTAATCGATTAGCCGTGTCCCCGGTTACAGACAATTTGAGCTTTTAGTAGTGGAAATGCCGGGAGATCTCATCACCCTTAATTTAATCAGTTGGGTTTAAATAAACTTTGGGAATGGATTGAGTTGGGGTTGCCATCTCAATCTTATGCTATTTTTGTAGTAGTAGAATACATTATTTTATGATAGGGAAAAATCAGCTTTATGCAAAGTTAAACTTAGAGCCTTTCCACCAGCCAAATTGCATGTACAAATAGGTTCTTTATACTCTTATGATGTGACTTGCTAGTACATTCCATGTACTGACCTACACGGCTGCAACTTATCATGTTGCAGGAATTTCTACGACGAGTAAGAGTTACGTTGTAGGGTTACGGTCTACACTCAACTTGCCGTTGGCGTTGATGGCAGTCCACACCCTTATGATTGTTTTCCACTGTGTTATATGAGGAATAATCTGGATTTACGTTACCTTTTTAACATGTGATGTTATGGTATTTCATCGAAGTACTGTGTGTGCCAGCATACTGATCCAGGGATGGCACAGAGGCACCGATCCTTTTGGGTCGGGTTGCTACAGAGATGGTATCAGAGCACATGTTGACTGTAGGACGTGACCCTAGAAACTGGAAAGCCCTTAGGAAACGATCTCTCTAAAACTTTATTTTCAAAAAGATACTTTACCTCTCATCTTTTCTGAGTTTTATCAAATATTCCCTCTTATCCCTAAATAGTTAGACTATACCCATTTCCCTTTTGAACACATGGAGGATCAACTGATGAGACCACTCCGAGAAGGACAAGATATCGGACAACTGAGGACCACTTCAGAGTAAAGGGGACTTCACTATACACTAGAAGAATTGTAGCTACAACAGTCAGACTCCGAAGACTTGAAGAATTTGAAGACACTGAAGGATTCCAAGATTTATATGACCTTTAGAAGACCAAACCCCTGTTGTATACTCACGTTAGATGCGATGATTTGTGAGCTGTCATATTTTGTGTGTGTTTTCTGACAGCAACAAATAAAACCTATTTTCAAAACTATGTTGTTTGCTTGTATGGGTATCTTTCTCCCTCTCTTATCTCATCCCAAAACCCTTGGACCCAATAGATGATGAATGAAGATGGACTTGTATTCTCTGGACCGATGACTCAGCCGGAGGCAGAACTATGGCTTCAGAACATGGAGAAGCACTTCGGGGAAAATTTGATTGCGAGGAAGTATGAGGTTCAATACGCTCTTCGGTACTTTACAAAAAGTGCTGCAACATGGTGTAAGATGCACCAAGCTATACATGGATGGAATGGAGCAAAAACTTGGGAGGAATTCAAGATGACTCTACTGAGGTCTCGTCTTATCCAGAAGCCCTATGGAAATAAAATGAAGAAAGCTTGTGCATGCAAGATTTGCGGAGAGATAGGACACACCCATGAAGAACACAAGGATGGATGCCCTCATTGTGAAGAAAATCACCGAGCCGAAGAATGCCCAACTAGGCAGGTTACTTGTTTCTTGTGTGAAGGAACTACACACTACCCTGCCCAGTGTCATATTTACCCCAAGGTACAAGAAATTAACAAGCAGCAGAAGGGAGCAATGAAAGAAGCCCTCAGGGAAAGTTTAAAAGAACCTGTGATGAAGGAAGATGTTGACGACCCTGATGGAGAAGGCCTAACCAGATTTTACTCCCATGCTTGCTATTCATGTGGAGAAGAAGGACATTTTTCACAGTATTGCACAAAGGAAAGCCAAGAGTATCTGGGAGACTTCCCGACAGAAGAAGTGGAGTTTGATCCACAGGAGATAGAAGAATTGATCAGAACGAAGAAGTCCAGGAAGAGAAAGAGCATGTATCCCCTGAACAACCCAATTTCTGCAAAGAAGGACCGGAGTCATATCACATGTTTCAAGTGCAAGGATACATGTCATTACGCTAGCAAATGCCCAGAAAGGAAGCAAAGAACCCAAGGAACCTATGGAGGCATAAGGAAGCCCATGGAATTGTCCGAAGTTAATTGCTTTCGTTGCAATGCAGTAGGACATTTTGCCAGAGAATGTTCAGACCCGAGGAAAACTTGAGCTGAGTAGTTGAGATCTTGATATTGGAATAAAGAATGCAATAAATGTGGAACACACTTTTATTTTCATTGGGGATGTTGAGTTGAGTTATGAAATGGAAATTGTAATAGTTCGTGAAGCAATAAAAGTTGATATGTTGGGAATCTCATATGAAATGTTATGAGTTGTTTGTTGATTATGAGTACCTCTCTCACTATCTCACCCAGACTTAAACCTTGAACCCATGGACAAGCTGACCCCAAACCTTTCCCAAAGAAATAGCCACATTTCACCCAAGGAAATACATTATCCTGAGTACCCCTTCTATCTTATACCTGCAGATGACAACCCTTTACGAGTCTTTTCTCAAGGGCTCGGAAATGATCATGACCCTGACTAGTGATCAGGATTACCCAAAGATCCTGAAGGACATGATGAAGCATATTCATCTTGAAGGAGATGCAGTCTACAAGGGTTATCCTTTCATGGAGAATGGATTTGAACTTTGGTACGTGGAGGTACACCTCCACCGTGTGAAAGGAGTTTGCCCAAAGACTATGGGGCAATACTTTTTCATTTCTCGAGTACCACGAGCAACATTCTTCGACTCTGTTCATGAAGCTGCTATGGAAGCCATACGTCAGATTGGAGAAATACTTGAAGCAAGACTTCGTCATACTCAGGAATACCTGAGAGAGGTGCATGCAGAGATGATGGAGATGAAGCTCATGGCCACCATGATGAAGCAAAAGATCGATGATTTCAAGGATCACATTGCACAATTCTAGTGGGACTGAAGCATCTTCAAGAAGGGCAAATGAATAAAGATGGAAGAAATGCTTGACCATACCAAACTATGTGGACGGCCATATTTGTAATAAAGTACTTTTGAAATTTGAGTTTTGAGTAGTGGTTAAGGATGTAATAAAGGATTTGATATGAAGAGAATATGGATTATGGATGAACCAGTACATTTTTTTGGTGATACTTTTCTGTGTGAACACTTGACCAATGGAAAGGAAAATGTATTCCATAGAGTGGAGTTTGGACAAAATGAGTTGGAGTTTTGTTTTTGACATGATGGTTACCCCAAGAGTGTGAAGGAATGAAGTACAATTGGATTTAAAAGGGGTGTAATGTTGGAATATGGAACAATTGTAAACCCCAGGAAGAGTTAAAGCTATACAAGTGTTGAAGTGGGCCCATAACCCACAGGACCCAGGATTTGAAAAGAAGCAAGCACAACCTTGTTGAAGGAAGAATTCTGGAAGAAGCTGTGATTTCATCAGCAGACGTTTCATAGGAGGTTACGTCAAACCCGAGAGTTGTGAAGAAACGATAGAGGTTTTGTTTGGCTTGCAGAACCAATGGATTTACCTGAACCCAGTTCGTGGAGAAGAGAATTTCTGCAATGCTTGTGAGGATACCCAAGTGTTAGAATACGTGATTCACTATCTGTGTATGTGGTAATGATTCAAGTACGAGATGGATTGCCCCCCATACCAGAGACTTCTATCATGAACTATCATATGTTGATGGAAAATCAGAGAGCCTTAAAACCCTAGAAGAGTGTCGACACGACAAGCCAAAGACCTTAGAATGGGAGGACGATGGAAGCCCTGTACAGGCACCCGTTACCAATCGTAGGTTATACGGTGAGATTCAACCCAGACCCATTTCCTGCAGGAGGAACCAGTAATTGTTGACCACCATGAGATTTTCGATAGTTGTTTAGCATTTTCGCCAGACCTGTCAAGTCTCGGAAGGATCTTATTTTGATGCAAGGACTAAAGATTTTGAGGAAAAGGTTATGCCCTTACCGGAAGAGAACCAGTGAAGGAGTTATCCCGGAGAATATGAGAAGACCGACACCGTCAACCCCAAAGGAGGGAGTACATGAGTTTTGTTGGACCCATGACTTTGATTTTAAGTAAGGTAGCACCCCAGACCTTTCCGATCAATGGATTTGCTAGGAGACCCCCAAACCCTAACCTTTTCTTGCTAGCCTCTCCGAATCTCGAGGACGAGATTCATTTTAAGGGTGGTAGTCTGTAACATCCCAAAATTCTAAATTTTGGAATGTTATATTAAATAAATAATGATGATTGGTTGTTTGATTGTTGTGTGATTGATTGTGTGAAACCGAGTGGAAATTGAAACTTTTTGAAAGTTGAATGAGAGGGAATAAGAGGACTTTCCCAAAACTTTCATCTTGCATTTTGATCTCCATGAATTCAAATTCATTTCATCACAAAACCCTAGAGTGAAGATAATATGACTTCTTCCATTTAAAGAAACGAAAATGGGTTTTGAAAAAAAAAAGATTTGAATTCCATTTGAAAATAGTCCAACCCAGAAACTTTATGCCACTCAAGGATTTTCATGAGAGAAGATAATAGGACTTCTTCAAAATATATGAAATAGAGTGGGAGTTGATGAGGACCACTTTAAAAATTTATTTGAATCACTTTTGGAGAGTTTTCCCTTTGAGTTTCAAACTGATTTATTCAAATAAAATAAAGAGAGTAGGAAATATGACTCCTTCAAATACCAGAAAGAAAGTATGGAAAATGGATTTTGGAACCAAGAAAAAGTTATTTGAAAAATATTTGAAATCATCTGCATAGCTATTTCTTGAGTTCATTGAATATTGATCTATTGAGTTTTTATGCAAATTATTTTTCTCCTCAAAAAGAACAAATGAGAATGAGGGTAAAATGACTCCCTCCAAATTAAAAATAGGGTAAAATTAATTTGAAAGTCAATTTGGTATTTCAAAAATGATTTTACTGATTTTTATTGCAACAGAAGCACAGTTGGAATTTTAGTAATTTTTATTTACTTTATTTTGGCAAAATAAAATGTTTACAGTGACCTATATATGCCAGTGTATTTTTGTGAAAAATCTCATTTAATTTGGAGTTCATTTGAATTAGTTTTGGAGCATTTTTGTTCTGTGTGTATTAAAAAAAACGAGCGAAGCCTAGCCGCCTGGCCGACACCAGCCAACCGGCCCAGCCGGCAAAGCAGCCCACGGCCAACCTCCCGCACTGAAAACGGTTCACGCCGGTCGCCCGCTCTCATCGCTTCCCCTCGCACTCACTGACCGGTGGGACCCCGAGCCCCGGCCGTCTTCAACCTCCCGTAACCCGCGGGATGAACTCGCGAGCGCGCTCGCCCTAAACCACCGGCCGCCTTCCGCTCGGACGAGATTATCCACCGCATCCCCGCAGCCCCGGCCTTGCCTATAAAAAGCCCTGAGCCCCCTCTGCCACACTCGCCATCTCGCTAGTCCCCACGCCGCTCACATCCGCCGCCCCCGTCGTTCGAATCTCGCCGGCCGAAGCTCCTTTGCAGGTGAAATACATCACCGGTGAGCATCCCGGAGGCACCTATTTCTGTCAATCCACTCATCTCCTCGAGGCGCATCTTTTTCACATCTTTTCGTGCCCTAGGACCCGCCGTAACGATGCCACCACCGAGCCGCCGGAGCACCGGAGTGCCACCTCGAGCCCCTGCTGGACTCCGACGTCCCCGACGAACGCCATCACCACCATCGTAACCGTATCGCCGCTCCGGTCTTCCTCCTCTACTTCACGGACACCGGAGACCGCCAGAGCCGCCGCCCCGTTCGACGCCAGGCCGTCCTCGCCGTTGTTTCGTCGCCGTCACCACTGTAAGCCGCCGCCCCCTCCCACGTCCGTTAGATCGTAATCCGACGGTCCAGATTAGATTAGACTTTTATTATTATTTACGAACCGGTATGCGTTAAATATTGGCCATCCGCCATTTATACTCTGCGGCGAACGGGCACAGGCCAGTAGAAATCCGTCACGTGGCCAAGGACCTGTTTGCAGTTATTTTTTCTTTCTGTTTAGTCCCTGAAATTAATAGATTGGCCCCTGAACTTCGTATAGCCACAATTTCTAAACCGTAGATCCAAATTTGATGAAACCAGCGGCAAAATGTTCGTCTCGAATAGCTTTATCTAGAGAACCCATCTTTGCAAACTTTTGTCATTCTCTAGATTTGAACCACCAGTACCAAGGCAAGTTTACATCTTGATCATATCTTGATTACCTATGTTTTTATATATGCACTTAGTCCTTTGTGGTAGGATTTGCATGATTAGGATTTATGTCGGATGACAATGCTTTACACCCAGTAGTTCATTGAGGTAGGTCTAAACCTTACAACTTTGTCGCCACCGTTTAATGTCATATTGCTGCACTAAAGTAGACGTGGATTGGGGAGTGATTGATGGTAAAGTATGAGTGGCAATGCAGTAAGTAAGACCAAGATAATTAATAAACTACCTGGGCGGAAATTGGTTTGAATGGTGGCGAAGTACAGTGGGAGCATGCATGGGAAATCCATGGTGGTGCACCACTAGTGGTCCGTCCACTCAGGCTCAAAGGGATCAAACGTGTTTTCATATGTAGAAGCTTACGTGTGCAGCCACAAGCCATTATGGGCTCTGGCTTAGTTGAGTAGTTAGTGTGACCTCTTCCAGGATGGGCTAGCAGATGTTGAATGAGTAGGTGTACCGGCCTATCCATGGGTTAAGAGGGAATGCTTTCAAAATACTATGTCTCGATCTTCCGATCAAGGAGGTGGTCGAATCTTGTGGGGAAAAGGGCGCAAACCTCTACAGAGTGTCAACCTAATCGATTAGCCGTGTCCCCGGTTACGGACAATTTGAGCTTTTAGTAGTGGAAATGCCGGGAGATCTCATCACCCTTAATTTAATCATTTGGGTTTAAATAAACTTTGGGAATGGATTGAGTTAGGGTTGCCATGTCAATCTTGTGCTATTTTTGTAGTAGTAGAATAAATTATTTTATGATAGGGAAAAATCAGCTTTATGCAAAGTTAAACTTAGAGCCTTTCCACCAGCCAAATTGCATGTACAAATAGGTTCTTTATACTCTTATGATGTGACTTGCCAGTACATTCCATGTACTGACCTACACGGCTGCAACTTATCATGTTGCAGGAATTTCTACGATGAGTAACAGTTACGTTGTAGGGTTACGGTCTACACTCAACTTGCCGTTGGCGTTGATGGGACTCCACACCCTTATGATTGTTTTTCGCTGTGTTATATGAGGTATAATATTGATTTACGTTATCTTTTTAACATGTGATCTTATGGTATTTCATCGAAGTACTGTGTGTGCCAGCATACTGATCCAGGGATGGCACAGAAAGCACAGAGGCGCCGACCTTTTGGGTCGGGTCACTACACCATGACGGCCGTCTTCTTCAACACGGCAGTTGTCTCCTCGTGCTGCTTTGCCCTGCCGGCGATCTTTGCCCTCAGCAGGTCGCGCTCGTTGCGGAGCCTCACCTTGTCACCCCGTAGTCCCCGGATGACGCCGGTGGACTTATCCAACGCGGCATAGCTCTCCTCCTGAAGCTTCACCCAGTGGGGGATGTCATCGTCCATCAGCATATTGTGCATAGCGCGCATGCGCCTGTGAGAGCCCTCGAGTGCCCGCGATAGATCCATCCAGGCCGCCACGACGCGACAGGACCTCTCTGCTGCTTCCGCGGCACGGCGGGACATCTGTGCCACTTCCGCGGCGCGGCCGGACTACTCTGCTGCTTCGGCGGCGTGGCGGGACCTTAGTGCTACTTCGGCGGCGCGACGGGACCTCTGTGCTGCTTCGGCGGCATGGCGGGACCTCTCGGCTGATATCGCGGCGAGGCGGGACATCGCTGCTACTTCGCTTGCCGCTCCGTGGTCATTTCTTGACCAAGAACTCCTCCCACGGGCCATGACAGACGCAAGGAAGGATGAAGACTTGTTTGTTTGTTGATGAGGAATTGAGGAGGAATGTGCAGCCATTTTCGAGTAGGTGGTATTTATAACCTAGTAATAAGCTGCTAAGTGGGAAAATGTTTAGGTTTTGATCGGTGTGAATAGGTTTGCAATTACATATCGGTGTGAATCGGAGTAATTTGGAATGTGATGGGAAACAAGCTCAAAATTATTTGACGGTTCCGGTTTCGAAGTGCGACATGATTCCCGGATGGTGTAATTAACGTGGGCAAGCGTTCTCGGATGCGTACGTGGCGTGTGCACCCCAATCGGCGATGTCAGCACATGACTTGTTCCATCAACCGTGTGCGCTTGTTATTACCATCGCACACAATTCTTTTAATTAGAATGTGTGCCCATATATCGCAGACTCCTTGATCTGGCTGACCATTTCTGTTGTGTTGGGTAATCGCCAACAGTTCATCCGAGCGAACCGCATGCCGTATATCGCACACACCTTCATCTGCCTGACCGTTTATGTTGTGTTGGGTAATAGCAAACAGTTCATCCAAGTGAACTGTATGCCGTGTATCGCACCCAACTCGATTTGGCTGACCATGTTTGTTATTCTATCTTATCGCAAACAGTTTCGTATGGATCAACTATATGCCACGTATCGCACACGCGTCTCTAATCTGAATCATGTTTGTTGTTCTGTCTTATCACAAGCAGTTCGTATGGATCAACTGTATGCCACGTATCACACACGCGTCTCTAATCTGAACCGTGCTTGATGTCTCCGGCATCACACACAATTCGTCTTATTGGCGATGGTTTTAGTACGACACCGTTTGTGATTAATGCATCGCACACAGTTTGGTCGCGGGGTCTCTGATTGATGTGTCACGTTAGGACCTTCCTGCAGTAGTGTACCAAGATCCAGTGAATGCTACAGATTAAGAAAACCATGAACTTACCAACTTTGACAAAATGTGAAAGGCGATCAATGTATGTGTGGTCGTTTATTTGACTTACCCTTCATGATATGCCCAGAGAAAGAGTTCTGCATGGGACGTGCAACACAAGATACTGGCGACCTTGCCAATGGCCCACTCCCGATTATCTGGGCTACCACGTAATAATGTGCCATTTGCTACTTGAGGATCTATGAAATGCGCTCTCTCCTTTTTTCTTTGCGTGATCAATCCGCTGAGAGGAATACAATACAGTTAGCTTTTTTTCGTTTACAGCCTTGTATGGAGAAGTTGATCAGAGTTTGTGAAGTACTTACAACATCAAGCATTTAACAAGAGTGATAGCGAGCACATCGAAGTTGAAGAAGAGATGAAAGTCCTTGAATTCCACACTGATGGATCCTAGATCGTGACGGAAATGATCACGGTCATAGTGGACTAGCAGAACCTTATGACCTTCTGACATTTCATCCATGCAATATATATGTAACTTGTGGCAACAGGAACTGCACTCCTCTAAGTATTCGTCAATAAGAACTGGCTGGCCATGGACGTACATGCGTGCTACAAGTACGCCTGCTTTATTTTTAGCAAGTATCCTTTCGACTTCTTCATCGGGCAAGCTGTCAGAACTAGTATAACTCTCTGATTCGAACAACTTGCTAGTAATTTGGTTATGGGCGATGAGTGCTTTTAGTAAGAGGCTATCATTCGCATTCCTCCTCAGTCTCGGGGGCCGCTTCCTCACGGGTGCGGCCGTGCCCGCTTTCCTCTTGGTACTTGAAGCACTTCTGGTGCAAGGTCTGGATTTGATAGACGGACTGCTGAGCCAGCGGTGAAGATACGACGGACTACTGAGCAGACGGTTTAGCTACGTCGGACTGCTAAGCTGGCGGTGCTGCTGTGATGGACTACTGAGCTGTAGGAGTAGAGGCATCGGACTGCTGACCAGGCGGTGAAGCTATGTCGGGCTTCTGCGCAGGTGGTGCTAATGCGTCGGTGTGCTGAGGAGGCTGTGCCAACGCGTTGGTTTGCTGAGCAGGCAGTGCCGACGCATCGCTATGCTGATCATGCGGCTGCGAAATGATGGACTGATGAGCAGGCAGTTTCAGACCTTCTGACTGCTTAGCAATCCGTTCCACCGGGTTGGTCTGCTGAGCATGTGATGCCGCTGTGTCTCCCCCTTCTGCTTCAGTGGCCGGCATCTGAATCGGTGGTGTGTCTTCAGTAGTTGTAGGCCTTGCCACTGGCTGCTCAGGGGCAGACGATGACATGGCCTGTATGGCACAAAGTCGGGCGGGGTGATCACAGGTTGATGCATCAGCCGTCAGATTACGAGTATTAGGTTCCTTGGGGGAAGCACGCGAGAGCTGCTGTGGCAAGGAGAGAGTCACCGGTTGAAGGGCGACTTTAATTGCTCTTGGCGGGGCTTGAGGGATCTCATCTATGAAGTCTATTTCCTTTCGTGGCCACTGGATATGATTTAACAGTGTTTCTTCCAAGGTCATCTGCTCATCACAGTCCCCTAGGACACTCTTCAAGGCAAATTTATTGAATCCAGGCTTTACTTCAGTCACGTAACACTTCACACAACCCGGCTTCAATGGCACATTGTCCAACAAGAGGCCCCCTTCCGAGTGGGGGGGCAAAACCCAGGCTATTGCACATTTTAACGTACCTTCATAATGTGTAAGCACACCCCTCAATCTGTCTTTCATTCCAGATAGATCAGATATAGCATCATCATGTGCAGCTGCAGTCTCAGTGTCGCTGGGGTGAGCTGATGCACAGCTACTCTTGTGCGGTGTTGTCGCGCAATAAGCAACATCGTCCATGCCTGCCTCCCCTCCCGTCTGCTAGCTATCTCTCAGTGTTAGAGTCTTCTGCATCATCATTGACTCCTCAATTTCCTTTTGAACTGTCGGATACATGTCCATCCTCAACATTTCATACAATTCATTCTTCTTCTGTTCACTCCTCGCTTTTTTCATGGAGAGCCTCTCTTCTTTGCTAAGTGTGAAAGCCCTCTTGTGCGGGACATTGACACCTATATCCCTTGCACGGCCAGGGGGCTCTTTTGTTGCCAGAGCATCGAACAGAATGTCACATGGCCCTGAGTGCCTGTAGAACCTTCCAGGGTTGCTGGTGGAAGCCTTTAACATCATGATATACAGTTCTTCATCATGTGAGTTTTCAAAGTAATAAGAACCGTCGTCATGCCTCCTTGCACGTGCCCGCAAGTAGTCTCTAGCGCGTTCCCCGCTGATTTCACTAAAGGCCGGTTTCCCACCCGCAGCTACTGCTTCTTTGTCCTCCTGGTCCCATATCGGTTTCATGCCATAGTATCCTGCCACACCCATACGGTGGGGGTGTGTGTTCCTCTTCTGAAGTTCCGATTGCTTGGCACTCATCTTGGTAAACTTTGTAGTTACCCTGACCCTTTTGAATTCTGCCTAGTCTACCTTTGTAATTTGGGGGTATGTAGGGATTGGGTCCTTGCCTTCACTCAAGTACTTCTTGTACAACACGTGCTTCCAGTTTCTCCAAGCATCCCTGGCCTTCTTCAGTGCAGCGTGTTCCACCTACATTCTCCACTGCTCTGGAACATTGAAGTGATCCATGATTTCCCGGGCTATCCTGTGCCACGTTTCTGTGTTGGCCTTCCGAAACCCCGGCAGATTAATGTTGAGCCTTGCCCTACCAACAAATCCACACACACTCCTGAACCTCATGCGTGCTTTATCTGGTTTAGTTGGAGCCCAAGACTTTAAATTGATGTCGGTTACTTCATATACACCTTTAGGCTGGTGTGTGGGCTTTCTTGGAGCGTTCTTCCATGTCCTGACCGGAAGGGTGATTGCGACAGCTCTATCCCGTTCTAGATTACTTGATCCCTGATCATCTGCTGGAGACCTAGGGTTGTCAGACTCAGGTGAAGATACATCGCCTGAAGCATGAGTGATGTCGTTGCTACTCGGCATCTACAGAGAACACATGCGAAATTCAGAAAAGGGGGATAAGCATAAAGCTAACAACTTGGTAGCAAGCCCTAGACATGTCATGTAATAATTTGGAAAATGTACGGCTAATTTGTTCATTTTGTGTGACTCGGGCGCCCACGATCGGTAAATCGACAATAACTAATTGGAACAAATACAGCTTATATGTACTAGTTAGGAAGGTAGATAATGAACATATGTACGCTCTCCATTATTTTATAGCCAATTTGGGAACATACAGAACCAAATAGGAAGAGGGATCGCGAGGAAATATGCCTCACCGCGATGGAGAGCAGTAACTGACAGGTTTTTGTGCAAACCCGGCAGGAGAGGCGAGGGTTATAGGATCGATATGCTCGAGGGCGGCTGGCGAGCAAACGAAGACGGCGAGGCGTGGGCAGCCACGTGTTGGGAACGGCAGTGAAGGTGGGGTTGACGGCGAAGAGCGGGCACATGGCCGGGCTGAGCACGTCGGCACAGGAAAGGGTTCTGGTGTGGATCTAGGGGAGCGGGGAGCTGGCGATGGAGTTTTGGTAGAATATGCGGACTGTTGAATGAAACAGGGGCGGGTGGTGGGGGGTGTTGGCGGCTTCAGTGAAAAAAGGGCGCCAGTCGCGGCGCGGAAAGGCCTATGCAAACGGAAGCCTCTACGAGCCCGTGTGCACAAACAACATACTTTCGTTTGAAATGAAGACGTGGTTATTTTTAAATGAAGACGTGAGTTCAACATTTCACCTCAAATTTTTTTGCACGGTACGCAATCACCATCATACCCTAGGTTTGATTTTCTAGCGCATTTCATGTCTCGTTTGCTACATTTAAGCCATTTTTTGCATTTACCATGCATTTAGTGCATATAAATCAAAACCCTATTGCAACTACATGTGGGTGTTAGCAAAGAAGGTGTAAAAATCATTTCTGTGTCGCTTTGCTAGTTTTAATTCATTGTCTGAGAAACGGGAGGAATTTTCAAACATTTCGGCCACGAGATGCGGCCACCGGCGTAGGGCTTGTTGGTAATTTAATTACAGGAAATGCGGATGGACTTCGAAAATCACGAAAATCGGTGTGTCACCGTGGCGCGATCTCAAGACCTATTGGAAATTTTTTGGTAAAGTTTGGCACAAGTTATAATGACCGCTCCTTGCAAACCGGAGCATCACACAAGAAGGATCATAGTTCCCAATAGGAGACGTGGCAATTCGGACTCCAATCGCCGGTGACTTCATCGTTTTGCCTCGAAATTTTTTCCACGGTACGCATAAACTAGGGTTTAAGCTTCTGTCACTCTAGCAACCCATCATCTAATTACTACTCCACAATGCCTTACCTTAGGCCCAAAGATGGTGAAGTGTCATGTAGTCAACATTCACACGACACCACTAATGGAAGCAACAACATACATATCATCAAAATATCGAACGAATACCAAATTCACATGATTACTTATGACAAGACTTCTCCCATGTCCTCAAGAACAAAAGTAACTACTCACAAATCATGTTCATGTTCAAGATCAGAGGGGTATTGAATAGCTTTAAGGATCTGAACATATAATCTTCCACCAAATAAACCGACTAGCATCAACTACAAGATGTAATCAACACTACTAGCAACCCACAGGTACCAATCTGAGGTTTTGGGACAAAGATTGAATACAAGAGATGAACTAGGGTTTGAGATGAGATGGTGCTGGTGAAGATGTTGATGAAGATTGGTCCTCCCATGATGAGAGGATCGTTGGTGATGTCGATGGCTTTGATTTCCCCCTCCCGGAGGGAAGTATCCCCAGCGGAATCGCTCCGCCGGAGAGCAAAATTTCTCCTGCTCAGGTTCTACCTCGAGATGGCGGCGCTTCATCCAGAAAGTCTTCTCTATAATTTTTTTAGGGCAAATGACCTTATATAGTAGAAGGAGGGGGCCGGAGGCCAGCTGTGGGCCCCATAAGGCATCAGGACGCGCCCAGGGGGGCCGTGCCCTGTTGCCTTGTGGGCAACTAGTGGGTCCCCTCTGGCATTTCTTTTCTCCAGTATTTTTTATATATTCAATAAAAAATCTCAGTAAAATTTCAGGTCATTTGGAGCTCTGTAGAATAGGTTTCTCTGCTGTAGCTATTTCTGATCCAGAATTCCAGCTACCGGTATTCTCCCTCTTCATATAAATCTTTTAAATTAAGAGAGAAAAGACATAAGAATTGCATCATAAAGTGAAATAATGACCAAATACATTGTAAATAACAGTAGGAAATCATGATGCAAATTCGACGTATCAACTCCCCCAAGCTTAGACCTCGCTTGTCCTCAAGCGAAGCCAAAATCGATAATCATGACCACATGTTTAGAGAGAGAGGCGTTGATAAAATAAAATACAGACATGAAAGCATCATGATTATTATTATAACATCAATGTATCATCATAAAACTTCTCATGAATAAGTGACAATTCATCCACAAGATAAAGTATGAACTACAAACCGTATTGAAAAGTAACAAACTATGATCTCAGTCACTGATGCAATTGCAATTCATCATATTATCAGAAAGAGTGTATGTAAGAGCTTTTGTTTAACAAGTTCACATACTCAACTATAATTTAGTCTTCTATGATTGCTGACACTCACGGCATACTTATGGAGCAAAAGTTTCAGTCAGACACATAGAAAGATAGGGGCTTATAGTTTCGCCTCCCAACTTATTTACCTCAAGGGTAATGTTAACAATAATAACTCATGATCACCTACATCCAACTTGATATACATGCCTGGATCTTTCCCCACCACATGATGCTTGCCAAGAGAGAAAATAAAAACGGAGTAGAGGAGAATACTATTGACTCTTGCATAAAAGTAAATACATAAAGTAAAAGATAGGCCCTTCGTAGAGGGAAGCAGAGGTTATCATGCGCTTTTTATTTTTGGATGTGCAAGCTCTTAGTGTAAAGGAACGTCACTTTATATTGCCCCTTGTGATAGCAACCTTTATTATGCAGTTTGTCGCTTTCATTCCTTCACCATCACAAGATCGTACAAAGCTTATTTTCCCTTACAATAAAAGTTCATTACTTTATGCACCGATGACAACTTACTTGAAGGATCTTATTCAACCCATAGGTAGATATGGTGGACTCTCATGACATGAAACTGGGTTCAAGGGTTTTGGATGCACAAGTAGTATCTCTACTTAGTTCGAATTTTGGCTAGCAAAAGATAGGGGGCAAGCACCACATGTTAGAGGATCCATAACAATATTGCTTCTATGTGAATATAAGCAAACATAACTCATTACGTTGTCTTCCTTGTCCAACGTCAACTGTTTGACATAGAATATTTAATGGGGGCTCACAATCACAAAAGATGTCCAAGATAGTATATTTATATGTGAGACCTCTCTTCCTTTATTACTTTTTTCATGAATTGCAACAATGACCAATGCTATGTTTGTCAACTTCCAACAAGTTTTATCAATTATACTTCTTTTATGTGAAGTCATCACTCCCCATGGGATTAGCATATGATCTCCCTTTTCTTTTATTTTTTTCCTTTTTTTCTCTTTTTTTATTTCTAAGATTGGATCAACAAAAGTAAAACAACTCAACTCAACTACTGTTTACTATATAACTCTCACACTCGATTACATAGATAGATAGATCACAAAGCAAGCACTAAAGACTAAATCATACTAAAACTTTATTCTTCTAAATCATGAAATAACTAAGGATCGAACTAAGATAGATAATTATGATAAAAGTGATGGTGATACAATACTGGGGCACCTCCCCCAAGCTTGGCTCAAGCCAAGGGTGGTGCCCATACCCGTGTACTCAGGTCTCCTTCTTCGGTGATGGTGGTGATGATGTGATAGGCTTGTCCTCCATGTTCCAAGGCATAGGCTCCCGTTCTTAAAAGGATGAACATGTTTCCGGAGTCCTGAAATTTGCGGCTAAACTCATACCTTTGAACTTGGCCTAATACTCAAAATTTTGGTTTTGTAGATCATAGATTTGGGCTTGAAGGTGATCAATCCAATCATTGAGCTTGAAGATGACATTCCCAATATCCTTGTTGTCCACCTTGTGCTCACGGATGAATTCCGTGATCATGGAGTGGTTAGCATTGAGTCCGCGCTCCACCATCCCTTGGCACTTGAAGATCTCCTGTTCCACCGCTTCCAACCTGGCCTTCTCGCTCCCGGTCTTCTTAGGTCCTTGAACGACCCAGATGTGGAGCACCCCCTCACGCATCTCAATGGCTTGAGGGTGCTTCATCACCTCTGGTAGGTAAGGGTTGATGACCTTCTCGAAGAACTTGTCCTTGGACGAACTTGGGAGCGCCATAGCGATCTAGATTTGTTAGAAAAACAGCCCGAAACAAGAACAGAGGAGAAACTTGCGATGCGGTGGTCAAAACATATGGGAGTATATATAAAGAATTTTTATCTTGCAAAACAAGCATACGAGAGGAAAACGGAGTTGGGAGGGCACACGAGGGGCCCACAAGGCAACACGGCGCGCCCTGGGGGGGTCGTGCCCTATTGCCTTGTGACCTCCTCGTGGGTCCCCTCGGTTGTTTCTTATTTTTGTAATTTTTCTAAATTCCAAAATGGGCAGAAATATTTTTTATGGAATTTTTGGAGTCGGTTTACTTACCGTATCACATACCTACCCCTTTTTAGGGTTCTGGAGCGTTCCAGAAGGACTCTTGGATATGTTCTTCCGGTGTCATAGTTTGAATAATATTAGTTTCAACATTAATGGGCGTACCTGAGATATAATGTTTAATTCTTTGACCATTAACCACTCTCGGATTAGTGCCCTCGGCGTTATTGATTTTGATAGCTCCAGAGCGATAAACTTCTTCGATGATATATGGCCCTTCCCATTTAGAGAGAAGTTTTCCCGCAAAGAATCTGAAACGAGAGTTGTACAATAGAAGATGCTCACCCACTTTAAATTCCCATTTTTGGATTCTTTTATCATGCAATCTTTTAACCTTTTCTTTAAATAACTTGTCATTTTCATAGGCTTGGGTTCTCCATTCATCTAGAGAGCTAATATCACACAACCTCTTTTCACCGGCAAGTTTAAAATCATAATTAACTTCTTTAATTGCCCAATATGCCTTATGTTCAAGTTCAAGAGGTAAATGACATGCTTTTCCATAGACATTTTATATGGAGACATACCCATAGGATTTTTATAAGCAGTTCTGTAAGCCCATAATGCATCATCAAGTTTCTTAGACCAATTCTTCCTGGATCTATTAATGGTCTTTTGCAAAACTAACTTTATTTCTCTATTACTCAATTCAACTTGACCACTAGACTGAGGATGATAAGGATATGCAATTCTATGATTAACATCATATTTAGCAAGAAGTTTATGGAAAGCACCATGAATAAAATGTGAACCACCATCCGTCATCAAGTATCTAGGGACTCCAAACCTAGGGAAAATAACTTCTTTAAGCATTTTAATAGACGTGTTATGATCAGCACTACTAGTTGGAATAGCTTCTACCCACTTAGTAACATAATCAACAGCAACTAAGATATGAGTATACCCATTAGAGGAAGGAAAAGGTTCCATATAATCAAAACCCCAAACATCAAATGGTTCAATAACAAGTGAATAATTCATAGGCATTTCCTGACGTCTACCAATATTACCAATTCTTTGACACTCATCACAAGATAGGACAAACTTATGTGCATCTTTAAAAAAGAGTAGGCCAATAAAAACCAGACTGTAATACCTTATGTGCAGTTCTGTCTCCCGCATGGTGTCCTCCGTATGCCTCGGAGTGACACTTTCGTTGGATTTGTTCCTGTTCATGCTCAGGAACACAACGTCTAATAACACCATCTACTCCTTCTTTATATAAATGTGGGTCATCCCAAAAGTAATGTCTTAAGTCAAAGAAGAACTTTCTCTTTTGTTGGTAGGTAAAACTAGTGGAATATATTTAGCAATAATGTAATTAGCATAGTCTGCATACCAAGGACTAGTGCAGGAAGCATTTATAATAGCTAATTGCTCATTAGGAAAATTATCATTAATAGGCAGTGGGTCATCAAGAACATTTTCCATCCTAGACAAATTATCCGCTACTGGATTTTCAGCTCCTTTTCTATCAATAATATGCAAATCAAATTCTTGTAACAAAAGAACCCACCTAATAAGTCTAGGTTTGGCATCTTTCTTTTCCATAAGGTATTTAATAGCAGCATGATCAGTGTGAATAGTTACTTTAGAACCAACAATATAAGATCTGAACTTATCACATGCAAACACAACTGCTAAAAATTCTTTCTCAGTAGTAGCATAATTTCTTTGAGCACTGTCTAGAGTTTTACTAGCATAATGAATAACATTCAATTTCTTATCAACTCTTTGTCCTAGAACAGCACCAACAGCATAATCACTAGCATCACACATAATTTCAAAGGGTAGGTTCCAATCAGGTGGTTGAACAATAGGTGCAGATATTAAGGCTTTCTTAAGTATTTCAAAGGCTCCTATGAAATCATCATAAAAAACAAATGGAACATCTTTTTGTAAGAGATTAGTAAGAGGCCTAGAAATTTTTGAGAAGTCTTTTATAAACCTTCTATATAAACCAGCATGACCAAGGAAACTTCTTATACCTTTGATATCTTTAGGACATGGCATTTTCTCATTGCATCAACTTTAGCTTTATCAACTTCAATACCTCTTTCAGAAATTTTATGCCCAAGGACTATACCTTCATTCACCATAAAGTGGCACTTCTCCCAATTCAAGACAAGATTAGTTTCTTCACATCTCTGCAAAACTCGATCAAGGTTGCTTAAGCAATCATCAAAAGAAGTTCCGTAAACGAAGAACTCATCCATGAAAACCTAAACAATCTTTTCACAAAAGTCAGAAAATATAGCAGTCATACATCTTTGAAAGGTAGTAGGTGCATTACATAAACTAAAAGGCATACGACGATAAGCATCAGTTCCAAAAGGACAAGTAAATGTGGTTTTCTCTTGGTCTTCTTTTGATACAGGTATTTGAGAAAAACCAGAATATCCATCTAGGAAGGAAAAGTGTGTATGTTTAGATAATCTTTCTAACATTTTGTGACGCCCCCGGCTTGACCGTGCACTAATCATACACGCAAATGCGCACGATCAAGCCCAGGGACTCACGGGAAGATATCACAACACAACTCTAGACACAAAATAAAATAATACAGGCTTTATATTACAAGCCAGGGGCCTTGAGGGATCGAATACATAAGCTAGAGTTACATAAGAGTCAGCGAAAGCATCAATATCTGAGTACAGACATAATTAGACAAGATTGCCTTAAGAAGGCTGAGCAAAACAACGACAACTAGATCGAAAAGGCGCAGGCCTCCTGCCTGGGAGCCTTCTAAACTACTCCTGGTCGTCGGTCTCCATGTAGTAATAGGCACCATCGAGGATCTCCGGCTCCTGGGCTCCGTCATCTGATTGCAGCAACCGGGTAGAGTGAAAAAGGGTAGCAAAGCAACCGTGAGTACTCATCCAAAGTACTCGCAAGACTTACATCAGATCTATGCTAAATATGCATCGGTATCAAATGAAGGGGCTGTATCTATGGACTGGACTGCAGAAATGCCAGAATAGAGGGAAGGCCTAGCCTATCGAAGACTAGCATCTTCCAGCGTCTTGCAGCATTAGAAGAGTGCAGATTAGCATATAATAAAGTAATAATTATATAATAGCAATGCCCAGAGATCCTTCCTCGACTCCCTGCGAGAAAGCGATCCCGGAGCCATCATATTAATTAATTACCACAAGTATCCAGCTTTAGTTGTAGTAGATCGGGATACAACACTGAGCGTCCTGTTACCGTGGACACGGCTATTCGAATAGATAACTTCCCTGCAGGGGTGCTCCAACTTACCCAACACGCTCGATTAACTCTGGCCGGACACACTTTTCCTTGGTCATGCCCGGCCTCGGCTGATCGACACGACGTAGTCGGCTCCGCAGAGAGGTCCCCACCGGTCTACATCCTAAGCACTCAGGGGTCTTGGGCCCATCGCCCTTTGCACTCCGGGTCGTTATGCGATGAGCCGGGACGAACACCACCTCATCCTGGATGGCACTGGCCCGACAGGCCCACAATGCTGAACTGGACATCTGACATAGCTTTCAGGAGAATCGTACAACGCCGAGTGCTAACCCGCGTGGTGGTTAGTGAGTAAAGGCCCATGGCCTACTCAGAACATATATCCAAACCATTAGTGTATTGGGAGCTCGCAGAGAAGATCAGTGATTCATGATCAGTGATCCCGTCGCCCCGTCTCATGGACTTACGGCAAGGGCCAGGCCCATCCCTCTCCTGGGGCGGTCTGCCCGCCCGGCCGTGCCACGTAATTATCTCGCGGGTACCCTCACGGTCAACCCGACTTCACATCTCTCACGGGTACCCCTCGGGGTTGACCCGACTTCAACAAGGGACTGAGGTAAAAACATGGTAACCGTGTGGCCATAACATCAAGGGGGAATATGAGGAATCACCCTCGATGGATTCCTACTCGATGTAACCGTCAAGGTGAACTTGGAGGAATCACCCTCGACGGGTTCACACTTGAGGGGTTGCACAACAGAGGCATCATCGGAGGTGGTGAAAGAGGAATCACCCTCGGTAACCCACAACCGACTAGCTTCGCTACAGAGATATCATCAGGAGTGAGGTAGGGGGTATCACCCTCGGCACTCGATAGTAACTCTACAGAGTCGTACAACTAAGGGGGGGGGTGCGGTGCTGTGTCGGTCTCTGCACGGCGATCACAATGATCGAGTCTTCCGGTAGCAAAGCAGGGCAACACGGACAAGGGTGTAGGGCCACTGATGGATCACTATCTAGCCTATACTAAGCAATATAGGATAGCAGGTAAGGTATCAACAACAGTTACAAAATCAGGCTATGCATCAGAATAGGAGCAATCAAATACAGTAGCAAAATCTAATGCAAGCATGGGAGAGAAAGAATGGGCGATATAGGAATGATCAAGGGGGTTTTGCTTGCCTGGAAGCTCTGCTGAAAGGGGCTGGACGTCTGCGACGTAGTCGTACTCGGGAGAAGCATCGGTCTCGGGGTCTACCGGAGAGAAGAGGGGGGGGGGGAGAAATAATAAATATAAAGCAAACAAAAGCAACACAAAGCATGACATGGCAGTATGCTGAGCTTGGGGTGACCTAACGCAATGCTACATGTTACAGACGGAGAGGGAAAATATCTGGGAATATTTTCCCCGCTTTAGGCAATTATCGGACCGATGGTCCGGAGGGGAAGGTTCCATGTTTGCAGTGTTAGAGGCAGGTGATAGGTATGTGGATGGCGTATTCGGATTCGTTAGATTTTTCTGATCATTTTTCATATATAAATTATTTTCATCCGAGTTATGGATTAATTTCTATGATTTTCTAAAGTTTTAACTATTATTCTGAAAATCCTGGAATTATTTTAATTTCAAAAAACAGCTAAATACTTTTTACACCCACTGTGGGCTAGCCACAGTGGATGACATGTGGGCCAGGTCAATGCTGACTCAGCAGTCAGCTTTGACCACGCTGACTGGTCAAAGAGGGCCCACTGGACCCACCTGCCAGTGACTGGACCTGCCCAGTCAGCAAGCTGACCAGGTCAACTGGGTCAACTGGGCCCAGAGGGGACCCAGCTGTCAGCCTCAGCTTAGATTATCAGCGGTTTAATTAAACTAACTAATCAATTTAGGTTGTGGGCCCGCTCTGTCAGTGAAACAGTTAACAGTAAACTATTTTTTTTAAACGTAATTATCTACAGGGCATGGGCCCATGCGTCAGCGACTCAGGGGCTCTGTTAGCAGGTTAATTAGCCGGCTTAGCCGGCGTTTAAATGACGGCAAGGGTCTGACGCGGCGGAGCTACGCGGGATTTGCCCACAGGCCGCGCCTCGGCGAGCTGAGGCCACCGGAAGGTAGCCCTCGCTCGTCCGCGTCCAATGAGGGCAGCGGGGAGCCCTGTGGTGGCCGGAGTCGAGCAGGTCAACGGCGTCGGGCGGCGCCGGAGCTACAGCATGCACGAGCGTGATGTTTTAGCAAGCGAGCAACCGAAATAGGCGGCTGGGCAGCAACTACTAAGCACGGGGAGCACGACGGCGCTACTGGACCGAGCCGAAGGGGCTCGGGTGCGCGAGCTTGCTGGTCATGGCAGACAGGGGGCCTCGGGCGTGCGGGCGACGGCGCTACGGGAAGCAAAAGAGCAGGGAGACAGAGGGAAAAGGGGGCTCACAGCGAAGCAGCAGGGCAGGCTAGCAGGCTCGGGGAAGCACCGGAGGCGATGGGGCATTCGCGGCGATCTCGGCTGCCCGAGGTAGAAGACGAGGGCGTAGGCGTCGCAGGGCAGCTTCACCGGTCGGCCGCGGGCGCGTAGAGGACGAGGACGACGACGGGGAAGCCGTAGGACAGCTCGATGCGGCATGGGAAGGCCGTTGGCCACGGACACAGCGAGGCGGCAGCGGCGGCAGCGTTCGGGCAAGGTGGAGAAGAGAGAGCGTGCGGGAGAGAGGAAGGGAGAATGGCGGCGGGCGTCCAGGGGAGGTGGACGGAGTCGACCTTATCGCCTCCGTCGCCACTGTGGTCACACGCGTCGAGGAACGGTGGCGAAGGCGAGCTCCGGCCATGGCGCATGCCACAGCGAGGTGGGAGCAGGTAGTGGAGGGGTAAGGTGGGCTGGGCCGGCTCTGGGCCTTTAGGCCAGAGGCCGTTGCCCCTTTTTCCTTTTTCCATTTTTCTGTTTTTCCCTCTTTTTTTAAAACAGAGACTGTTAGGAATTATTTTGAGCTGCCAAAACACTTTTGAAAAATGTGGGACTAGGCCACATAAATACTTAGTATTATTTGGCACTGCCACAAAAAGTTTGGAGGCAAGATGATTTCATTTGAATTTTGTATAATTGAAAATGGATTAATGGGGCTATTTTGGTCACTATTTTAGGATGCTAGGTTCAAATTGAGTAAATAAGTGATGTTGTTTTCCTTAACCATAATTACACATGGATTATTTGCAAAATTATGAACTATTTTGCTTGCAAGTTTGCACAACTTTTATTTTGACTTGCAAATTGAATTTTGATTTGAAGTGGAATTTGAAATGAGATATGAATCAGGGATGATCAAGCATTGCCAAACAACACGACTTAGCATAATCATGATGGATTACTGTAGTGCATTACAAGGGAGGTGTTACACATTTGATCAATAAAAGGCAAGGGGTAATGATCTTTCCTAGTAGCTTTATTTAATTTCCTGAAATCAATTACCATCCTATAACTAGTTACAATTCTTTGTGGGATAAGTTCATTTTTATCATTAGGAACAACAGTAATACCTCCTTTCTTAGGAACACAATGAACATGACTTGCCCCATCTACTATCAGCTATGGGATAAATTATACCTGCCTCCAGGAGCTTTAATATTTCAGTTCTTACCACATCCTTCATTTTAGGATTTAATCTTCTTTGATGATCAACAACTAGTTTAGCATCTGGCTCAATATTAATCTTGTGCTGACATAAAGTAGGACTAATGCCCTTAAGATCATCAAGAGTATATCCAATAGCAGCACGGTGCTTCCTCAGAGTTTTAAGTAATCTCTTTTCTTCATGCTCTGAAAGGTTAGCACTAATAATAACAGGATATATTTTCTTTTCATCAAGATAGGCATATTTAAGTGTATCAGGTAGCTTCTTTAATTCAAACACAGGATCACAGTTTCAACAGGCAAATTATGTTTAAGAATAGGTGCTTGTTTAAAGAACATCTCATCTATTTTGTTTCTTTCATCCATATTCATATCATTTTCATGGTCTAGCAAGTACTGCTCTAAAGGATCAGTAGGAGGCACAGCAATAGAAGCAAGACTAATAATTTCATCCTTATTAGGTAATTCTTTATCATGAGGTTGTCTACGAAACTTAGAGAAATTAAACTCATGAGACACATCACCAAAATTAACACTGACAGTTTATTTATTGCAATCAATCTTAGCATTAACTGTATTCAAGAAATATAAGACGGCAAAAATCATCTTGTGGTGACCCAAGAACAAGAAAATCAGTAGGGTATTTGATCTTACCACACAAGACTTCAACATCTCTAACAATCCCAAGTGGTGTAATAGTATCTCTATTTGCAAGCTTAATTGTGACATCAATATCTTCAATCTCAACAGGTGCAATATCATTCAAGACTTCTTGATAAAGAGTAAACGGAATAGCACTCACACTAGCACCAATATCACATAAACCATGATAGCAATGATCTCCAGTTTTAACAGAAATAACAGGCATGCCAATTACGGGTTTGTTCTTATCTTTAGTGTCTGGCTTAGCAATTCTAGTTGCTTCATCATAGAAATATATGACATGTCCATCTATATTATCAACCAAAAGATCTTTAACCATTGCAATATTAGGTTCAACTTTAATTTGTTCACAAGGTCTAGGTGTTCTAATATTACTTTTATTAACCACAGTTGAAGCTTTAGCATGTTCATTAATCCTAACAGGGAAAGGAGGTTTCTCAATATAAGCAGTAGGCACAACTGGATCAACATTGTAAACAATTGCTTCTTCTTTAACACTAACATGTTCTTCAATTAATTCAATAGGTGAATGAAACTTAAACCATTTCTCCTTAGGGAGATCAACATGAGCAGCAAAAGATTCACAAAAAGTAGCTACTATCTCAGAGTCAAGTCCATATTTAGTACTAAACTTATGAAAAGCATCAGTTTCGATAAAAGATTTAACACAATCAAACTTAAGATTTACACCTGACTCTTTTCCTTTGTCGATTTCCCGATCTTCAAAGTTACGTTTAATTCTTTCTAGAAGATCCCATTTGAATTCAATAGTCCTCTTCATAAAGGAACCAGTAGAAGAAGTATCAAGCTTGGATTGATCATTATGAGAAAGCCAAGCATAGAAGTTTTGAATCATTATTTCTCTTGAGAGCTCATGATTGGGGCATGTGTGCATCATATACTTAAGCCTCCCCCAAGCTTGAGCGATACTTTCTCCTTCATGAGGCCAAAAATTATATATATAATTCCGATCACGATGAACCAAATGCATAGGATAAAACTTCTGGTGAAATTCCAGCTTTAACCGGTTCCAATCCCATGTTCCAGTATCATCCAATAGCCTATACCATGTCAATGCTTTTCCCTCCAAAGATAAAGGGAATGCCTTCTTCTTAACTCCATCCTCGGATAAACCTACAAGCTTAAACAATCCACAAATCTCATCTACATATATCAAGTGCATATCAGGATGTACATTTCCATCTCCTGCGTAAGGATTAGCTAGCAGTTTCTCTATCATACCCGAAGGAATTTCATAATAAATATTTTCAGTAGGTTCAGTAGGTTTAGGGGCAACTCTTAATGCTTCTAGTCAGGGTGAAGATACCCCGAACAAACCCCTCAAAGGATTACTTTCCATAGTGGCAAGTGACAGTAAATTTCAGCACGTAATAAAAATGTTTTATTACCAAATTCCACTCACCAAAGGCGCTTCACTCCCCAGCAACGGCGCCAGAAAAGAGTCTTGTTGACCCACAAGTATAGGGGATCAATCCTAGTCCTTTTGATAAGTAAGAGTGTCGAACCCAATGAGGAGCAGAAGGAAATGACAAGCGGTTTTCAGCAAGGTATTCTCTGCAAGTACTGAAAGTAGTGGTAACAGATAGTTTTGATAGCAAGATAATTCGTAACAAGTAACAAGTGACAATAGTAACAAGGTGCAGCAAGGTGGCCCAATCCTTTTTATGGCAAAGGACAAGCCAGAACGGTCTCTTATAAAAAGCAAGGCGTTCTCGAGGACACATGGGAATTCTCATCTAGTCACTTTCATCATGTTTGTTTGATTCGCGTTTGCTACTTTGATAATTTGATATGAGGGTCGACCGGTGCTTGGGTGCTATTATTACTTGAACAAGCCTCGCACTTATGATTACACCCTCTCGCAAGCATCCGCAACTATGAAAGAAGAATTAAGATAAATCTAACCATAGCATGAAACATATGGATCCAAATCAACCCCTTACGGAATAGCGCATAAACTAAGGTTTAAGCTTCTGGCACTCTAGCAACCCATCATCTAATTACTACTCCACAATGCCTTCCCTTAGGCCCAAAGATGGTGAGGTGTCATGTGGTCAACATTCACACGACACCACAAAAGGAAGCAACAACATACATATCATCAAAATATCGAACGAATAACAAATTCACATGATTACTTATGACAAGACTTCTCCCATGTCCTCAAGAACAAAAGTAACTACTCACAAATCATGTTCATGTTCAAGATCAGAGGGGTATTGAATAGCCTTAAGGATCTGAACATATAATCTTCCACCAAATAAACCAACTAGCATCAACTACAAGATGTAATCAACACTACTAGCAACCCAGGTACCAATCTGAGGTTTTGGGACAAAGATTGAATATAAGAGATGAACTAGGGTTTGAGATGAGATGGTGCTAGTGAAGATGTTGATGAAGATTGGTCCTTCCACGATGAGAGGATTGTTGGTGATGTCAATGGCTTCGATTTCCCCCTCTCGGAGGGAAGTATCCCTGGCGGAATCGCTCCGCCAAAGAACAAAATTGCTCCTGCATAGGTTCCGCCTCGAGATGGCGGCGCTTCGTCCCGAAAGTCTTCTCTATTATTTTTTAGGGCAAATGACCTTATATAGCAGAAGGAGGGGGCCGGAGGCCAGCTGTGGGCCCCACAAGGCATCAGCACGCGCCTAGGGGGGCGCGCCCTGTTGCCTTGTGCGCAACTGGTGGGTCCCCTCTGGTATTTCTTTTCTCTAGTATTTTTTATATATTCAATAAAAAATCTCCGTAAAATTTCAGGTCATTTGGAGCTCTGTAGAATAGGTATCTGTGCTGTAGCTATTTTAGGTCCAGAATTCCAGCTGCCAGTATTCTCCCTCTTCATATAAATCTTGCAAATTAAGAGAGAAAAGACATAAGAATTGCATCATAAAGTGAAATAATGACCAAATACATTGTAAATAACAGTAGGAAATCATGATGCAAATTGGACGTATCACACCACACGAGGGGTAATTCAAAAAAAGCATTAATTGATGCCCAAAGAAGCATGCATAAACCACAAGATTTTATTTTGATAATTTACAGAGGGCGCTCCATATTGTTATCCAGCCGTGCGATGACACAAATTAATGACCAGTCAATTTACACGTAGAGTATAGTATACTACCCTTATGAATTGAATACCCTAATTAAGCCACTGAACGAAAAGAATACCTTAATTAATTAGCCGTGCGGCGACCTCCACCCAGCAGACAGAGAAGCGCGATGCCGCGTGATAACCCACATGTATAGGGGATCAGTTGTAGCCTTTCTCGATAAATAAGAGTGTCGAACCCAACGAGGAGCTAAAGGTAGAATCAATATTCCCTTCAAGTTCTATCGACCACCGATACAACTCTACGCACACTTAACGTTTGCTTTACCTAGAACAAGTATGAAACTAGAAGTACTTTGTAGGTGTAATGCTAGAACTACTTTGCAAGAATAAAACTAGGAGTACTTTGCGAGAATAAAACTACGAGTAATTTGCAAGATAATAAAAGCTAGTTGTTTAGTAGAAAGCTTTTGTAACACAAGAGAAAGATTTGTCCCTAGGCAATCGATAACTAGACCGGTAATCATTATTGCAATTTTATATGAGGGAGAGGCATGAGCTAACATACTTTTTGTACTTGGATCATATGCACTTATGATTGGAACTCTAGCAAGCATCTGCAACTACCAAAGATCATTAAGGTAAAAGCCAACCATAGCAATAAGTAAAAAGTCCTCTTTACACCCATACGCAACAACCCCCTTACTCGGGTGTAAGCTTCTGTCACTCTAGCCGCCCACTATAAGAGAATTATGAACGTATTGCAAACCCTATAGTGGGAATCCCTCACGGTTGCATGACATGGAGGGCACCATAGGACAGCACCAAAATAAAACATACATCTCAAACCAATCACGATCATCAATCAACCCATAGGACAAAACGAATCTACTCAAACATCATAGGATTGCCACATATAATTGGATAATAATATATAGCTTTAAGCACCATGTTTAAGTAGAGATTACAGCGGGGAGAAGAGGTGTTACGCCACTACATAGAGGGGGGGGGGAGAATTGGTGTTGATGGCGGCAAAGTTGTCGGTGTAGATCGCCATCTCGATGATTGCCCCGGCGGCATTCCGGCGCCACCGGGAGATAGGGGGAGAGAGCCCCCTCCTTTTTCTTCTTCCTTGGCCTCCCTCCTACATGGGAGGAGAGTTTCCCCTCTGGTCCATGGCCGCCATGGCTCCCGGAGGGGAGGAGCCCCTCCAAGATTGGATCTCTCTCTCTCTCTGTTCTCTTCTGTTTCGCGTTCCTGTTTTCTGGCCGAAAACCGTTTCTTAAATTCCCGGAGATCCGTAACTTCGATTGGGCTGAAATTTTGAGGGGATTTTTATCCAGATATTAGCTTCCTTGCGGAGAAAGAAGGGCACCAACTGCCTTACAGGGGTGCCACAAGCCTGCTGGGCGCGCCCAGGGTAGGGGGGCGCGCCCTCTGAGCTTGTGGGCCCCTCGAGCATCGTCTCACGTTGATTCTTTTTATCGCGTTTGGACTTCGTTTGATATGGATTTTCTGCGAAACAAAAAACATGCAAAAAACAGGAACTGGCACTGGGCATTGGATCAATATGTTAGTCCAAGAAATCATATAAAATGTTGCCAAAAGTATGTGGAAATTGTAGGATATTGGCATGAAACAATCAAAAATTATAGATACGACGGAGACGTATCAGCATCCCCAAGTTTAATTCCTGCTCGTCCTCGAGTAGGTAAATGATAAAAAGTTAATTTTTGATGTTGAATGCTACCTAGCATAATCTTGATCATGTAATCTAATCATGGCATGAATATTAAGACACGAGTGATTCAAAGCAATAGTCTATAATTTGATATAAAGACATCAATACTCAGGCATACCAACAAACAATCATGCCTTTCAAAATAAAAATGCTAAAGAAAGTTATCCCTACAAAATCATATAATCCTGTCATGCTCCATCTTCTTAACATAAAGTATTTATCATGCACTACCCCGATGACAAGCCGAGCAATTGGTTCATACTTTTTAACGCGCTTCAGCTTTTTCAACCCCCACGCAATACATGAGCGCAAGCCATGGATATAGCACTATGGGTGGAATAGAATGTGGTGGTAAAGATTAATAAGGAGAATTCAAAAAGGGAAAGTCTCGCATCAACTAGGCGGATCAACGGGCTATGGAGATGCCCATCAATCGATATCAATGCGAAGAGTAGGGAATGCCATGCAACGGATGCACTAAGAGCTATAAGTGTATGAAAGCTCAATATGAAAACTAAGTGGGTGTGTGTCCAACTTGCTTGCTCATGAAGACCTCAGGCATTTGAGGAAGCCCATCATTGGAATATACAAGCCAAGTTCTATAATGAAAATTTCCCACTAGTATATGAAAGTGACAACATAGGAGACTCTCTATATGAAAAACATGGTGCTACTCTGAAGCACAAGTGTGGAAAAAGGATACTAACATTGCCCCTTCTCTCTTTTTCTCTCATTTTTTTTGTTTTCTCTTTTTTTTTGGGCTCCCTTTTTTTTGGCCTCTTTTTTTCTCTTTTTTTATTTTTATTTTTATTTTTTGTCCGGAGTCTCATCCCGACTTGTGGGGGAATCATGGTCTCCATCATCCTTTCCTCACTGGGACAATGCTCTAATAATGATGATCATCACACTTTTATTTGCTTACAACTCAAAATTACAACTCGATACTAGAACAAATATGACTCTATATGAATGCCTCTGGCAGTGTACCAGGATGTGCAATGATCTAGCATAGCAAATATATCAAAAAAGACAAGCCATGAAAATATCATGCTAGCTATCTTACGATCATGCAAAGCAATATGACAATGAATGCTCAAGTCATGTATATGATGATGATGGAAGTTGCATGGCAATATATCTCGGAATGGCTATGGAAATGCCATAATAGGTAGGTATGGTGGCTGTTTTGAGGAAGATATAAGGAGGCTTATGTGTGATAGAGCGTTTCATATCACGGGGTTTGGATGCACCGGCGAAGTTTGCACCAACTCTCGAGGTGAGAAAGGGCAATGCACGGTACCGAAGAGGCTAGCAAATTGCGGAAAGGTGAGAGTGCGTATAATCCATGGACTCACATTAGTCATAAAGAACTCACATACTTATTGCGAAAGTTTATTAGCCCTCAAAGCAAAGTACTACTACGCATGCCCCTAGGGGGATAGATTGGTAGGAAAAGACCATCGTTCGTCCCCGACCGCCACTCATAAGGTAGACAATCAATAATAAATCATGCTCCAACTTCTTAACATAACGACAGACCATACGTGCATGCTTCGGGAATCACAAACCTTAACACCAATATTCTTACTAAACCACAATCATTCACTAGTACCTCCCACATGTTACCATCTCAATATCGCAAAACTATTGCAAGGAATCAAATTTATCATATTCAGTGATCTACAAGTTTTATGTAGGATTTTATGACTAACCATGTGAATGACCAATTCCTGTTGACTCTCTAAATAGATATAAGTGAAGCATGAGTGTTTAATTCTTTCTACAAAAGACTTGCCCACGCTCTAATAAATATAAGTGAAGCAAAAGAGCATTCTACAAATAACGGTTTTCTATATGTAGAGAAACAGTGTAACACCCCTGTGTAATGAGCAACAGTGATCCATAATGATTATGCTAAGTCACCTTCATTTGCAATGCTTGATCATATTGGATTAATATCTCATTTCAAATTCCTCCGCTGAATTCAATTCAAATCATAAGTGAAATTTGAAGTTGCTCAAAAATTGCTGAAAAATAGTTCATCATTTAGCAAATATTCCAAAAAAAATATTTGTTCTGGAAAACAACATCACCATCAAGCTAAATGTGGACTAGGACAATTAATACAGTGCAAAAACAACATTTTAAATGCCATTTCATTTATGAAAAATTCAAATGGAATCAAACTTTGCCCAAACTTTTTGTGGCAGTGCAGTATATTGCAAAGTAATTATGTGGCCAAGTTTCACATTTTACAAAAATCATTTGGCAGCACAAACATTTGCAAAACCTTTCTGTAAAAAGAAAAACAGAAAAAGAATTAAGAAAAAGGGAAAAGCTACTATGGACTGGGTCTAAGTCCACAGTGCGGCCCAGCCCACCTCTCACCGTCTCCCTCCTCTCTCTCTCTCTCCTGTGCGTGTCGCCGCGCCACCAGCCGTGCGCGCGCGCTCCGGCGACTGGCCGACACGGCGCCGCTACAGGTCGGCCGAGGGGGTAAGAACGGCCCCCTCAGCCTCCCCGTCATCCTCATCCACTCCTCCCCCTCTGAGGGTGTCCCGGACTAGGAGGTACTCGGGCTGCCGGCCTATCTCTCATGGGCCAGACTGGTGGGCCGCTCTCTACACGTCGATGGAAGGATGGATTGTGGACGACCCCGTATGACAGGAGAAAATCTCTGAAGTCTTGGCGTCTCCTCCAAGGAATAGATGGCGTAACCGGCACGTTTACCCCTGATGGTAACTGACCATATGTAACCCTAGGACCCCCTGGTGCCTATATAAACCAGGAGGTTTAGTCCGTAGGGAGAGGAGACTCATAATCTAGGGTTTAGCCCATCTGATCTCGAGGTAGATCAACTCTGTAACCTTCATACAATCACATCAATACAATCAAGCAGGACATAGGGTTTTACCTCCTCGAGAGGGCCCGAACCTGGGTAAATCGCTGTCTCTACGCTCCCTGTTACCATCGACTCCTTGACCCATAGTTCGGACCCCCTACCCGAGATCTGCCGGTTTTGGTACCGACACCCTCTCTCCCTCGCTCGCCCGCTCTCTCTCGTCCTCATCCGAACGCCGCCGTTGCCATGGCCCGTCGCCACCACGGCCACTGACCTCGCCTCGCCTCGCCACCATGCCCATCGTCTTCGCCGTCGTCCGCTACGTCGTCCCCGTCTACGAACGTGAGCTGGGAGCCACTACATCGCCGCCCCGCCTCGTCTTCTTCACTGGGTTCTCGGCCTTACCCGAGGAACCCACCAACCCCGAGGCCTTGACTTCGGATCCTTTCCCCGCCCCAGTCCTCGGGGCCGGCCTCGGATCGGACCTAACCTTGAGTTGGGATCCGACCCCGGTGCCGGAGAACCAGGGGTCACCCTTGGACGAGCACACTCCCGTTACCGGCACCCCGGAGCTCAACTCCGAGGGCCGTCCGAACATAGATTCGGTGGATCCCTCGATTTTAAGCGAGATGCTGGACCGGATCCAGATAACAAATATCGCGGACGGCCCGTCCTCGGACCAGGAGCAGGTCGGACAGGATGCCGGCCGCGGGGAATTTTGCGTCCCACCCACCACCCACTTGGTAGCCACTATCGAAGATTTAACCGACATGCTGGACTACGCCTTCGAGGAGGCTGACTACATGGACGAGGACATGGACGTCCCGCCCTACACGGATACCTTCCTTACCACTGCAAGTACCGGAAAGTAGACCGCCACCTCCACCTATGACGTCTACATGGTTGACACCCCCGTGAAGGACGGTGACACAACCAAGAAAGGCGGCGACGACACCACCGAAGACCCGCCCAGACGCCGACGACGGCGAGCCAGAGGGCGGGGGAAGGGCAAGGAAAATCACACAGACACAAACGACACCGGAGATAACGAGACTCCGGATAATTTGGGGGAGCTCGACTATAACACACCCGAGCAACGACCTGACGCCCCTGAAGGGCATGAGGACCAGGGTGGCCCCGAGGACCTCGATGATTCCGAGGACAGTAATTACCTCCCCCCATCCGAAGAGGAATAAAGCCTCGGACCCGAGGACTTTATCGTCCCAGAGGATCCCCTGGCACAAGAAAAATTCAAGCGGCAACTCATTGCCACTGCCCGAAGCTTAAAGATGAAACAACAACAACTCTGGGCCGAGCAGGATACACTCAACGATAGATGGACGATGGTCCTAGCCGCCGAAGAAGGCCTCGACGATCAACGTCAGGGCCAATATAAGAGTTACCCACGGCGGCGCCTCCTTCCAGAATTCGAGGATGAGGCCTTCGAGCCCGTACCTCCCAGACAAACTTACGCAGACCAGCCCGAATGCCCCGCTCAAGGACGGGATAGGCCGGCTGTGGCAACCGAGCTCCCACTCGCGCCCCCTCGAGGACGAGATAGAGCGGCTGGAGAAGCTGAACATCCACCCGCACCCCCTCGAGGACGAAATAGAGCGGCCGGAGAAGCCGAACTCCCACCCGTGCCCCCTCGAGGACGGGATAGGACGGCCCGGGAATCCGAATACCCACTCGTGCCCTCTCGCCGAGCAGGCAAAGACCCGGTTCAACCGGATGACCAATACGATCTACGCCACGACCTGAATGCACGAGCGATTCAGTCGAGATCCATCTATGGATCCACAGGATACGCACCCGCTGGACGGGACGGATACCAGGCCTGGCGCGATAGAAACGACAGGACTCGGGATCAGCACCGTGCCCAGATGATAACTGATCTTCGGCGCGATGTGGCCCGGGCCAGGGGCGCCGCACACCCAATGTGTTTCACTGACTAGGTGATGCAGTATCAATTCCCCAAGGGGTTTAAACCCGTTAATATAGAATCCTATGATGGGACAACTGACCCAGCTGTGTGGATTGAGGATTTTCTTCTCCACATTCATATGGCTCGAGGAGATGACCTCCACGCTATCAAGTACTTACCACTAAAACTCAAGGGACCGGCCAGGCATTGGCTGAACAGCCTACCCGAAAACTCCATCGGGAGCTGGGAAGAGCTCGAAGATGCATTCCGAGCTAACTTTCAAGGCACCTATGTTCGGCCACCGGATGCCGATGACCTGAGCCACGTTATTCCGCAGCCCGGCGAGTCAGCCCGGCAATTCTGGAACCGGTTTTTGACCAAAAAGAACCAAATCGTCGACTGTCCGGACGCTGAAGCCATTGCGGCATTCAAACACAGCATTCGGGACGAGTAGCTCGCCCGACAGCTCGGCCAGGATAAGCCGCGAACAATGTCAGCTCTTACTTCTCTAATGACCCGCTTTTGCGTGGGTGAGGATAGCTGGTTAGCTCGTCGAAGCAACCACCCCGAAGACCCCGGTACTTCAGAGACCCGGGACGGGAATGGAAAACCCCGACGCAATAGGAACAATAAGCGCCGACACTCAAACAACGGCGTTGAAGCCGACGACACAGCAATAAATGCCGGATTCAGCGGCCCGAAATCGGGACAGCGGAAGAAGCCCTCTAAAGGGAACCGAGATGGCCCGTCTGCGCTGGACAAAATATTGGATAGGCCCTGCCAGATTCACGGCACCCCCGACAAGCCAGCTAACCACACCAACCGTCACTGTTGGGTAATTAAGCAGGCCGGCAAGGCCACAGCCGAAGAACAAGGCAAGGGCCCCAGGAGCGAGGACGACGACGAACCTCGCGGGCCGAATAATGGAGGCGAAAAATAGTTCCCTCCAGAGGTCATATCTGTGAACATGATCTATGTCACGCACATACCAAAGAAGGAGAGGAAACGCGCGCTTCGGGATGTCTACGCCTTAGAGCCTGTAGCCCCGAAATTCAACCCGTGGTCGGCTTGCCCGATCACTTTCGACCGTCGAGATCATCCGACCAGTATACGCCATGGAGGAATGGCAGCTCTGGTACTCGACCCCATCGTGGACGGATTTCACCTCACTAGGGTCCTGATGGACGGAGGAAGCAGTCTTAACCTGCTTTACGCAGACACAGTGAGGAAGATGGGGATCGACCCGTCAAGGATCAAACCCAGCAACACCACCTTCAAAGGTGTAATTCCGGGAGTCGAGGCACGCTGCTCGCGATCCGTGACTTTGGAAGTAGTCTTCGGCTCACCCGACAACTTCCGCGCCGAGGACTTGATCTTCGATATTGTTCCTTTCCGCAGTGGTTATCACGCACTCCTCGGACGGACTGCCTTCGCTCGCTTTAACGCCGTCCCGCACTATGCGTACCTGAAGCTCAAAATGCCAGGACCAAGGGGCGTTATTACCATTAATGGTAATACGGAGCGTTCGCTCCGAACAGAGGAACACACTGCGGCTCTCGCCGCCGAAGTGCAAGCGGCCGATGTGGCGTCGCAAGCCCAGCCCACTGCCAAGACACTGGACGCACGCAAGCGCTCCCGAGCTACAGACTCGCCCCCAGCGCACTCCCATGCTCCCCCCAAATAGGGATGCGCGCCCCACAGTACGGCCCACCTAGTCACGAAATATGTACCTCAAGTGCACAATTTCGCGCTCAAAATTCCATGGGCAGTTGTGGGGACTCATCAAATAAAGGTCAAGAGCTTGGTTCGACCGACCAACGGCCAACAGATGTCTTCAAATCGACATCAACAATGGGCACCCTCTAGGGCCTGCTCAGCGTCCAGCTGATATACCACGGCGATTTCTCCCAACCCCTTTCAAGGGATCGCCCGTTAACTATTACTACTTCCGCCGAATACATGGTGGAGAGCTTCGCTTCCATGAAAGCTTCTTGAAGAGCAAAGGCGCAGACGTGCAACAGGGCGTAGTAGGGACGTCAAACCACTCATGAAGGCCCTATGTAAACCTTTACTCTCAAAATATACATTTCTTTTACAGTATCTATTAAAGTTACTTCGGCAATCCGAATTGTACGGTTGGACGTCACATTCAAAGGAAATAAAGACCACTTTATTATGGTATACTCGTGCAGTCATTCACGTTGCATATTCCTTTCCACCTTTTTAAGCCGAAGTAAACTATCACGATACATTTATTTCAAACCGGCTAGTAGACCGGGGGCTCGACCATAGATCTTGCCTTAAAACTCTTATACCGGCACTTCTTTTTCTTTCATGTGCTTGGTGTCACGGCTATTGCATTATATGAATCAATTCCGAATTGCATCTTCGGTCAATATTTGGGTTGCCCGGCTCCTGTGTTTACCCTCTTACGTTCCGCACTGTTCGGCTAAGAAGGTAAAGGGAGAACCACTGCGATTGTACTTCTAGCTAGCCTGGTTAAGTACCTCAGTGGAGAAAGCCGAAAACTGACTGTCCCAATAAGCGTGAACTGGTCGGCGATCCGATGACTGGCGTTAGCCTAAAATCTTTGGCGGTTACTCCGTGTTATACGAAGGGTTTTCTCTTACGAAAACCAGGTGATAATGGTGTCCACCGCGGCTCGTTCGAATATCAAAAACACCGGGGGCTCGTTACCGGCCCCCACCATTAAGCTCCTCTGGCTAAGTGAAAGCACTAAAACCGCATAGTCTGATTGCCTAGTTTTCTGTACATACAATCGCCTCCGGGCATCGAGACGTCGGCTAAGGGTTTACGTATTACGAGAAAACACGCCATGCAATATTTGCAAGGGGGCTGAAGCGGACGACTGGTAACTTTCAGATTACAAACGGCTGCACAGGAGTCAAAATTAAACATAATCAGGCATCTTCATTCATAGCCGAACAATTCGCATTCAAGTCTTAACTCCTTGGTTACAAGGAAACTACATCTACTCATAAATTACATCTTTTGGGCATTGGGCATCTACTGCCCGAGCAGCGTCCATCACGGCGGGAAAGTACTGCTCGGGACGCCTATGCTCTTTCCCTGGCGGCGGAGGTCCGATGGCTATCTCGGCTGGCTTTAGCTTCGGCCAATGTACCATTGCCTTGCCAAAGGCCATCCGAGCACCCTCGATGCATGTGGAGCGCTTCCAGGCATCGACCTAAGCAGAAGTGCCGAACAGCCTCTGCACCAGACCGAAGTAGCTGCTCGGCAGCGGCTCCGACGGCCATAGTTTGACGCAGAGGTCCTTCATCACCGGCTCCGCCATCCGATGCAGCTCCATTAGCTGTTTCATCTGGTTGTTGAGGAGGGGAGGGTGTTCGGGCACTTGAAATTGTGCCCAGAAAAGCCTCTGCTCGGCCCAACCCTCCTGGCCGGCGAAGAACCTCGCCGCATCCGCCGCACTCTTCGGGAGGTCCGCAAAGACGCCTGTGGAACGCCATACCCGCGTGAGCAATGCGAACCTGTTACCTCCAAAGACAGATTGTAGCAAGTACGGCTTACCATCCGCGATCAGCCTGACTTGGCGGAGCTCTTCTTGACAGCCGCGCGCCTCTGTCCGCGCTTCCTTAGCCACCGCTGCCAACGAGGTCAGCTCGGTGGCCTGTTCCTTATTTTTCTGCATCCCCGAGCTCTTGCTGCACCTCCAGCACCCTTGCCTCGTGCTTCTGGCTCATGGTTCGCTCCACGGCCAGTTCGGCAGCCGCTTTCTCGGCTGCCAACTTCTGCTCCGCTGCTTCCCTCTGAGCCGTCTTTAGCGCGGCCTTGAGGTTTTCCACCTCTGCGGAGGCAGCTGTCGTAGGATAAGGAACATCCGTTAGGTTACTTTGCAACCTACTTACAAAAACAACGGCTGTATTCCACATTACAGTTCGGACTTACCTTGCACCTCGTCGAACCTCTTGTTCACCAGGCCCAGATCATCCTCGGAGCTCTTTAGCTTCCGATTCAGTTCGGCCAACTCTTCGGCGTTGGCAGCTGCAGCCGAAGACGATGCATGTGCATTACTCTACGCACGTTAGTGTCCGAGATATCGATTTTTGATCCTTCGACCGGCTTTTCTCAAACCGGTCGGAGTCTCGGGGGCTACTATGTATCAGGCTATACATTTACACAAATCAATTTTTCTAAAGAAAAAGCATTACTTCGCTCACCTTGAAGCCGGTCAGAAGGCCACTAAAGGCCTCCTTCAGTCCGTTGTCCACGGACCGAATACTTCGCAACACCGCGCCCATAAGGGCACGGTGCCCTTCGGCGATGGAGGAGCTGGTTATAGCGTCCTCCATCGTGTCCGGCCACCCGGTTGACGCTTGCTCTGGGGCAGGCGGGGGTGGCGGCGGTACTTCGGCTCCTTCCTTCTCGAAGTCCGGAGCGCTGGACTCCGGACGCTTTGACGTCTCTGGAGTCGTCCTCGGAGAAAGCTCGGCTCGTCCGAGCTCCTCTTTGTTCACCAGAGGGGCCCTCCCCTCTTGGTCTTCGGCGACCGAGGCATTCACCTCAGCCATGATAGTATCGCCTCCATCCCCTGTATGTGGGACGGGAGGAGTCCTCCTCGACAGGACCTCCTCAGTTTCCTTCACGGTTGGGGAAGGCGAGGCGAGGGATCCGGTGCCGCTCTCTGCTAGCGCCGCCGGTGGAGAATCCCCCTCCGAAACTCGGTCGGTGGGGAGATCGCGCAGCGGACTGCAAAGTTGCACATAGATAATTGATCAATATCGACCCAGTCTGGCTAAAGACGGTCAGGTAGTCGCTAGTGCACGTACCTTTGGGCCTGCGGTTTGGCCCTGGGAATTTTCTGAGGAACCTCTTCGGAGGCCTCAGATTCTTCGGCAGAAGCCGAGCTATCACCGGACAAGGCTACCTTGTCCTTGCACGGTCTTTTGGGAGCGGGTTGAGGAGGCTCCTCCTCGGCATCCTCGGACGCCGCCCTCTTCCTTGTTCGGGAGGAATCGTCCTCCTCCCCGTCCTCTCCCTGCTCCTTCTCCTCCTCTTGTGCGGAGGGAGCATTAGTGTCCCCGGATCTAGCGCCCGGGGGTCTTCGGGAGCGGAGGCTCTCTCTGGCCTCCCCCTATTGGTTCTTCTTATCCTTCCTTTCCGGCACCTCGTATGGCACTACGGCCAACATGGCCACCAGGAGGGGCGTCCTGGGTTCCTCTGGCAGCGGCGCCGGACTGTCGATCCACTGAGCCTTCTCCAGCCAACTCCGCAGATGGAAAATAGCAAAACTGAGTACCTTGTCAAAAGGGAACAATTCGGATAAAACATACAAAATTACTCATACCTCCCGTGGGGGATTTGCAGCGTCAAGTCCGACGTCTTCTTCCTCGGCCGGCCAATCTTTCTGCGGCTCGAATAGCGCCCTCCACAGTTGGGCGTGGGAGGTGCAGAGGAAGCTGCTCACGGTGGCCGGGTCGTCGGGCTTATAGGCCTACATGGGGGAAGCCCTGTCTTGGAAGGGGAGAATTCGGCGGCCGAGCATGATCTGGATCACGTCGACCAGCGCAACGCCCTTCTCTATCATTTTGGCAATCCGGCTCTGCAGCAGCCCCACCTCCTTGTTCGACCCCCAGTCGAGGCCCTTCTTGGTCCATGAGACCAGCCTTGTGGGGGGCCCAGAGCGGAAGGACGGAGTCGCCTCCCAGTTCGCGTGCCTCGGCTCTGTGATATAGAACCACTCTTTTTGCCATACCTTGACGGTCTCGATGAAGGTACCATCTGGCCACTCCACTCGCGGAAGTTTGCTGATCATGGCCCCCCCGCAGTCCGCCTGTTGACCATCTACTATCTTCGGCTTGACATTGAATATCTTCAACCACAGACCGAAGTGTGGACTGACTCGGAGAAAGGCCTCGCAGACAATGATAAAAGCCGAGATGTGGAGGAAGGAGTTCAGCGCGAGGTCGTGGAAATCGAGCCCGTAGAAGAACATGAGGCCCCGGACGAAGGGGTGAAGGGGGAAACCCAGGCCCCGGATGAAGTGGGGTACGAACACCACTCTCTCACCCTGCCGCGGCGTGGGGATAGCCTGGCCCGCCTCCGGAGCACGGTGGGCGATGTCGGCCGGAAGGTAGCCCGCGGTCTTTAGCTCCAAAATGGCGCTGTTGGTGACGCTCGAAGCCTCCCACTTGCCCTTGGACCCGGAACCCGCCATTGCTAGATTGGACGGGTGGAAGGAAGGGTTTCTGAGAGGGCGGATCTGGGCGTTGGAGCTCAAGAGATGGGAAAGGTGATGACGAAGGGGAGGAATGAGAGCGTGCGACAGAAACAAGGACCGTGCCCCTTTTATGGGCTATAAAAACACACGGTCCCTTTACTGCGCCGCAGTCCTCGCAGCTTCCCCGTATAACCGTGCCATTATGCGCGCGTGGGGAGAGGCGGATTATTGATTATATCCCTTGAAAACAGGACACGATCTCCATATCGATGGAACGTGCCAATGAGAACCACCTCGAACCGCGAATCGAGTTTGTCATAAACCAACTTGCGGTCGTGGCAAGGTGTGACCCTTCGGTAAAAGTTGTCAGATGAGAACACTGTTCACGCCGAATCGGCTAGCCTTCGGGGCTAAGTTATTATTATACTTAGTTACCAAGATACAGTTCGGCGCATACACGACCGGATAATGCTTGAAAATACGACTCGGAGTAATACAGGCCTGTTACCGGTGCCTCGGAGGAAAGTGAACTGGTCCACGAAGCTAATGGTGTTCGGCAACTACCTTGGCTTCGAAGACTAGTTCGGGGGCTACTGAGGGTGTCCCAGACTAGGGGGTACTCGGGCTGCCGGCCTATCTCTCATGGGCCGGACTGGTGGGCCGCTCTCTACACGTAGATGGAAGGCTGGATTGTGGACGACCCCATATGACAGGAGGAAATCTCTAAAGTCTTGGCGTCTCCTCCAAGGAATAGATGGCGTAACCGGCATGTTTATCCCTTATGGTAACCGACCATATGTAACCCTAGGACCCCCTGGTGCCTATATAAATCAGGAGGTTTAGTCCGTAGGGAGAGGAGACTCATAATCTAGGGTTTAGCCCATCTGATCTCGAGGTAGATCAACTCTGTAACCTTCATACAATCACATCAATACAATCAAGCAGGATGTAGGGTTTTACTTCCTCGAGAGGGCCCGAACCAGGGTAAATCGCTGTCTCTACGCTCCCTGTTACCATCGACTCCTTGACCCATAGTTCGGACCCCCTACCCGAGATCTGCCGGTTTTGGTACCGACACCATCTCTCCCTCGCTCGCCCGCTCTCTCTCGTCCTCATCCGAACGCCGCCGTCGCCATGGCCCGTCGCCACCACGGCCACTGACCTCGCCTCGCCTTGCCACCATGCCCATCGTCTTCGCCGTCGTCCGCTATGTCGTCCCCGTCTACGAACGTGAGCTGGGAGCCACTGCATGGCCGCCCCGCCTCGTCTTCTTCCTCCTCGGATCGCCGACGAACTCCGGCAATTCCGGCCGCCACTGTTGCTCCCATTGCTCGCCGAGCCTTTCTTGAGCTCCACGGTGAGCACCCGCACGGATCCCCTCCTTCTTCCCCTTCTTTCTGTGCCCGTAGCCACCATATTCGACATGGCCGAACCCCTCGCCGCCGTTGAGCTCGCCGTCGTAGCCATAGCCGCTGTCATGCGCGACCGAGCTCGCAGCCGAGCTCCTGGAGCTCGTAGGATCCTAATGCGCCTAGTCCCGCCTCTTGCCATGCACTGCGTTGCCGGATCCACCACCGCCTGATTCCGGCCTTCTGCCGCGCTGCTCGCCGTCATCGTTTCCGGCCGTCTCTGGCGACGCCACTGCTACCACTGAACGCGGCGTGGTTCACTCGTTCAAATGCGCCATTGCGCGGGCCAAAGGGCCTTCTGTAGGCGAAATCCGGATAGGCCCGAGGCCCTCCGCCGCGTTTCCGGGTCGCCGGTGTTTAAACACCGGCAGCCTCTGAGCTGGCTACCACGTGGGCACCTATGGCACCCCAACTCAGAGCAACCAATTTACCTTGCATTGCCAGCCTAGAGATCAAGTCTTCTGGCAATACACAACAACTTGGTACAGAAAACAACCGCTTTATTGATCTGTTAGCGGAAACATAGGTTCACATATTACATGATGAGCGAGGCCAAGCGGCACACACGGTGCGGCTGCACTTATGTACATTATTTAGTAGACATCTCAGGGGCCTCGATGATAAGGGAACTACTACGCGGCAGCGGAACGACGAGGTAGTGGAACTCCACTCCACAGGGACACTGCTGGGACACGGCCTAGAGCGCGACATACTACTCAACATCCACACCATGCACGGCTTCTCCTACATCTGGCATGATAAGCCAGGTGAGTACTTTGAATGTACTCGCAAGCTCACAGCAAACAAAGCAAGTGTGACAAACAACAACAAGGCATTTAACAAGTTTCATGCATGAGCATGATACTATCCAACATGAGGTGTGCGTGAAACATTGCCATGCTCCCTGGGACCAACTTACCATTTCAGGGTTACCACGTAACCACCGTTCATAACTTACCAACGTGATCCTCACTTGATCACATCCATACCTTTCATAGTGATCCTCACTCGATCACCACTTCTGCATGTGCCATCTGGTGAGTCTTAGTGTGCAAGTTAATTACATCTGTTGACCCACGGTGTGACCTACTACGAACTATGTCCATATCCGAGGATGTGGCTATCGATAGATTATACACACTACAGACGTTAGTACACTGTACCCACACTACGGAACTCATGGCCTCGTGCTCCCATTCGGGCGGACCAACGATATTCCGACAAAACCAATCTATTGCATGACACTCTCCCGGCCACTCCGACAAACTCCCCTTTGGGCTATGTCCTGGGTTGCCCCGATGTCAACTCGTGACACCCGCCACCTTTGTGGCCGCCACCGTCGTGGCCAAACATAAACATCATCCCAAACGGGGACCTCGGTACCATAAAACTCAGGCACTCAAGGTTATGACTGCCTATCGGGCCAGGGTAGCGCCAGAGGACAACCTTCCCTCATAGGAGCTACCGGCGAGAGGCATGACAATAGACCGCATTAGGGCCTCCCCATCCAGGCAAGTGTGGTTGCACTGGTGAGCTTGATTCGGTGGCACCATGACTCGATCAACAGCATGTTCAAGTTGAATTAGCATCAAGTTTAATTTGAAATAAAATGATTCGAGCCATAGTGTGAATGGATGCACGGGTCACGATCATGAATAACAAATGCATCATGTTACCAGAAGAGTATATGACATGATCCCTACTGCACACTTAGCAAGAAAACATGTACCCTACTGCATACTATCAAAATGACATGAACAAATTCTATGCAATAAGTCCTATATAGCAAATCATATTTAATAGTGAATTAAATGATGAATTAAATTCAAGTAAACCCATGTTATTGCAATGCCATCCTTGCATATGAATGTTGTGGCTTGCCTTGGTTCAGAGGAGTGTCACAATACTCTTGGTCTTCTTCAACACAATTAGGAGGTTCTGAAAACATTTTAAATGCAAAAAGAAAATGTCACATAACACTTTTTATTTCACCAGAAGTTCTCAACAGCAAGAAAAATTCTGAAATTTGGCATGCATAAACTTTGGCTCAATACAAACCAGTAGCAAAAAGAATCAGCTCAATTGGACTTATAGAATAAAAGTTATAGCCGGTCAAAGTTGAGGTCAGAAGCTGGTCAAACTATTTATTTAAATGATTTAAACGAAAATCCAGAAGCGGCCACGTCGAAGACGTATTCGGCGAATACGCCTCCACTTATACCGCTTCGGGAGAGAGAGAGAGAGAGAGAGAGAGGCTGACAGGGGGGTCCCACTGTCAGGGTTAAATGAGAGAGAGGGAGGGAACAGTGGAGGCGCCGCGGTCGCCGGTGATACTCCGGCGAGGAGGCCACGGCGGTCGCCGAAGTTGGGCGGGATGGACTCAGGGCAGCACGGCGAGCGCGTACGTACCCGAAGTGACGGCAGGGGTGGACGGACGGCGTTGGAAGCTTCTTCTCCAGAGACGGCGGCGGCGGAGCTTCTCGGACTCGGCGATTCCGGCGACAATCCGGCGAGCTAGCGGCACCGTCGAGCTCAGGAGGTCACCACGGTCTCGGGGGAAGCAGTGGATGGAGCTGGGAGAGGCTAGGATGAGTGCACGTTGGTGAGGGATCCGCGGCGGGTTCCGGCAATCAACGGCAGCAGGAGGTCCTCCCGGCCTTACCGCGCTCGTGGAGGAGTGATTTGTGGCCAGAGAAGGTGAGAGGGATGGCTAGAATGACTCGGGGGTGCTTCTATTTATAGATGCAGCTCGCCCGTGTTCGGGTGTCCGCCGGCGACGAGCTGCAGAAGAGGAGAGGAGGAGATAAGCTCGGGCTCGGCGTGGGGAGGAGCAGTGGTGCACAGGCTACGCGGTGCACACGTGCGGGCATAGTGGCGCGCACTACGCGGAGAACCCGGAGCATGCACGCTCACTGTTCCGCCGCGTAGCGTTCGGCCGCTTCCGGCGAGCGGCTTGCCGGCGTCGGGAAGGAACAGGGAGAGGCTTAGGTGGCGTGCTAGAGTTTGCTGCGGGGCTGGGACAAGCTGCGGTGTCGACGGGAGGGCGAACGGGTGGCGGCAGAGGGCCCCGATGCACAGAGCGCGGCGAGCGCATGCAATGCACCGCGCTCTCACGCGGTCACCGCGTGCACTGGCACACGGGGTGCTTTCGGTGCTGCCACACCATGTCACCCGTGTAGTCCCTTCAACGCGGTGCCTAGAAATGCTCTTGGCTTGCCATCTGGCGCAGTGGAGGTGACTAGAGCAAGCTGCAAAGTTTCTAGACAGAAACTTGTGCCAAAGACTGGGGACAAACGGTTGGGAGTTTTGAGCTGAAATTTTCGGGTTAAGCATTACTTAGGAGGGTAGTCATGTGGTAAAACTTTCAACCCCAACAAATCAAGGAAAAATATAGTTGCTTCACAAAGTGACTATTCTATCCAGAAGCAAAAACATTTTCCTTGGCTGAAATTTTCCAAATTACCATGGGATATTTTAGCATAGGAAGGTGAGGCATGATCCAAAGAATATTTGGGAATTTTCTTGGAATTTTTAGAGCAATAAAAATGGGGTTGCTTCATAGCTTAGTGAGGAAATAGGCATTTTCAGGAGGAAAAAGAATATAATGCCATTAAATAAAAATGTCCAATGGCATTATGGTGAGAGGGATGAGGTCTAGGGAGGGTTTATGGATGATAGAACCCACTTGGAAGAAAATCAAAAATAAATCCAAGTGGTAAGTCCAAAAGAATTGATTGAAAAACTCAAGTGCAAAATGAAATATTCAATAAATCCAAATAAAAGAAAAAGGCAAAATACAGGGTGTTACATACCTCCCCCCCTTAGGATGAATCTCGTTCTCGAGATTTGGTTGCTCAGGAAACAAATATGGGTATGCAGTCCTTAAGTAATCCTCTCTTTCCCAGGTGGCCTCATCCTCAGTGTGGTGCTCCCATTGGACCTTGTAAAATTTTATAGTTTTGCTGTGGGTGACTCTGTCCATCTCTTCCAAGATTCTCAAGGGTTTCTCCTCATATGTTAAATCTTTGGCTAGCTCTAGTTCTGTCATATCCGTCTGTTTCGCGGGTGGTGCGATGCATTTCCGTAGCTGAGACACGTGGAACACATCATGAACCTCGGATAGCTCGGGAGGCAATTCTAACTGATAAGTCACTTTGCCCACTCTGGTCATGACTGGAAACGGACCGATGTACCTTGGTGCGAGCTTTCCCCGGGTATGAAACCTTTTAACTCCTTTCATGTGGGTAACTCGGAGATATGCATATTCACCTGGTTCGAAACTGATATGTCTATGCTTTGAGTCATAGTAGCTCTTCTGGCGAGATTTTGCCACTTGCAGTCTGTCTCGAATTTCTTTAACTTGCTTTTTTGCTTCCATCATCAAATTAGTCCCGAAGATTCGGCTATCTCCTGTCTGAGACCAGTTCAACGGGGTGCGACACTTATGTCCATATAGAGCTTCAAAGGGTGACATCTTGAGGCTAGTCTGGTAACCGTTGTTGTAAGAAAACTCAGCATACGGCAGGCTGTCATCCCATTTGGGTCCATGAGCAAGAGCGCATGCCCGAAGCATGTCTTCCAAGATTTGATTTACCCGCTCTGTCTGCCCATCTGTCTGAGGGTGATAAGCAGTGCTATGCTTCGAAGCGGTTCCCAAGGCTTGGTGTAGTCGTAGCCAGAACACCGAGGTAAACAAAGATCCTCGGTCTGAAGTGATAGTCCTGGGTACCCCATGCAGACTGACAATCCTGGATATGTAGAGTTGAGCGAGTTGGTCTGCACGGTAGGTTGTCCTTATTGGGATAAAGTGGGCCACCTTGGTGAGCATGTCGACCACGACCCATATGGCGTTATTACCTCGTGGTGTCCTCGGTAACCCCACGATGAAGTCCATGCAGATATCATCCCATTTCCATTGTGGAACGGATAAGGGTTGAAGTAGACCGGCGGGTTTTTGATGTTCAGCCTTCACCTTATTGCATATATTGCAACAGGCGACGTAATAGGCGATATCTTTCTTCATACGTTCCCACCAGAATGTTTGCTTCAAGTCTTGATACATTTTAGTGCCTCTGGGATGAATAGAGTATGCGGACTCGTGAGCTTCCTTCAGAATCCGCTTCTTTAATTCCCCGAGGTCCGGTACACAGACTCGATCCTGAAATCGTAGTGTACCCTTGTCATCAATGTTGAAATCTAGCGTCTTCCCTTCTTGTACTTGGGCCATTACCTTGAGTAGCATTGGGTCACCAGGTTGAGCCTTTCGGATTTCGTCTTCTAGGGTAGGGGTTACTTCCAAGGTAATCAAGCAAGTTGCATCACACAGGATCATATTGAGCTGAGCTATTTCTTCTTGAAGTGCTGGGTGCAGACGCTCGATTAATGAGTTCGCTGTAGCCGGTTTGCGACTGAGAGCATCGGCGACCACATTTGCTTTTCCTGGGTGGTAGTTGATGCCCAGGTCATAGTCTTTGACCAACTCAAGCCATCTTCGTTGCCGGAGGTTCAAGTCCGGTTGCGTGAATATATACTTGAGACTCTTGTGGTCGGTGTAGATTTGGCATTGTTTTCCAATGATGTAATGCCTCCAAATTTTTAAGGCATGGACCACAGCTGCCATCTCCATGTCATGGGTAGGGTAATTTTCCTCATGCGGTCGGAGCTGTCTTGATGCATAGGACACGACCTTTCCATCTTGCATAAGTACACACCCAATGCCACGCCTGGATGCGTCGCAATAGATGTCGAAGCTCCGGTAGATATCTGGTAGAGTCAATACGGGAGCGGTGGTCAAACGGGTCTTTAGCTCATTGAAACTATTCTCACATGCTTCCGTCCATATAGACTTCTGATTTTTCTTTAGTAGTTCAGTCATTGGCTTGGCAATCTTTGAGAAGCCTTCAATGAAGCGTCAGTAATAACCTGCCAGACCCAAGAAACTCCTAATTTCTGTTATTGAAACCAGTGTCTTCCACTTTAGGACTTCTGTGACTTTGCTTTGGTCCACGGCCACTCCTTGAGTGGAAAGAGTATGCCCAAGGAATCCCACTTCCTTAAGCCAAAATTCACATTTGCTGAACTTGTCATAGATTGATGAGCGCGTAATCGCTCCAACACTGCTCGGAGATGCTGCTTGTGCTCTTCTTCACTTTTGGAATATATGAGGATGTCATCAGTGAACACCACTACAAACTTGTCCAGGAAGTCCATGAACACCTTGTTCATCATGTGCATGAAGAATGCAGGAGCGTTGGTCAGTCCAAATGACATGACCGTATACTCGTACAGCCCGTATCGTGTAGTGAATGCTGTCTTGGGGATATCTTCTTTTCTGATTTTTAGTTGGTGATGCCCGGTGCGCAAATCAATCTTGGAGAACACTTGAGCTCCACTGAGTTGATCAAACAAATCATCGATCCTGGGCAGCGGGTATTTATTCTTGATTGTGACATCATTGAGAGCGCGGTAGTCAACACACATCCGGAGACTGCCGTCTATCTTGCCACAAATATTGCAGGTGCACCCCAAGGAGATGAACTGGGGCGAATATATCCTTTTTGGAGCATCTCATCTAATTGCTTCTTCCACTCCACTAGTTCGGATGAAGGCATTCGATAGTATTTCTTGTAAATTGGTGCTGTCCCGGGCACAAGCTCGATTGAAAATTCAAGCTCTCGATCAGGTGGCATGCCTGGCAATTCATCTGGAAAACATCTGGGAATTCACAGACCACTGGAACTAGATTCATATCAGTAGCAATTGCTGCATAGACCACCCCCTTCTTTGGCATGGCTCGATCGGCAAAGAATCGAGCAGACTGGCCCGAGGGATTTATTAGCATGACTTCTCTTGTTGCGCAGTTGATGCAGACCTGGTGTCTTGTCAACCAATCCATCCCCAAAATAATATCCAAGGTTGGAGATTTAATGGATACTAGTGATGCGGGGAAGATAACTCCATTGATTGATATTTTCGGTCCTCAGCATACAATATTTGTCCTGAGCCTGGATCCGGGGGATTGTACCACCATAACTTTGTCCAAAAGAGTATAGGAAAGGCGATGTTGGGCAACAAAACTCCGCGAAATAAAAGAATGGGAAGCCCCGGAATCGAATAAAATTGTTGCAGGTATGTCATTAACAGGAAACATACCAATGACCACATCGGGAACTTCGGAGGCTTCTTCGGCGGAGATGTGATGAACTTGCCCTTGAATATATTTCTGTTTGGGGAATTGCCCCACATAATTGACTTGAGGCTTCAGGTTGGTTGGCGACTTTTCGTTCTTGGGGCACTGCCTAGCGTAATGCCCAGTTTGTCCACATGAGTAACATGCATTGTTACGCTGGCAGTCTTCCTTGTTTGGCTTGGCAACCACAGTCTTGATCTGACTTTCATTCTTGATGTTCCCCTACTACCAGGTTGGCTTGAACTCAAACTGGGGTTGCTGCCAAGTACGAACCTTCTGAAAAACTTGCCCTTCCTTCTTGGGTTCAAACTTGCGTTTGCGGTCTTCATAGGCAGTCTTATGGTCATTAACCAGCTTGTGTTCCCTTTCGGAAATGAGTGCCTTGTTCACCAAAGTTTGGAAGTCAGGGAAATCCAGCATGCTAAGGGAACATCGGAGGGTAAGGTTGAGTCCTCCGAGGAACCGATCTATCTTCCGTTCTTCGGTGGCCACATCATGTGTAGAATAACGGGCCAAGTGATTGAACTTGTTTAAATACTCACTTACAGTCGAGGTCCCTTGTGTAAGGGTGAGGAATTCTCGCTGCTTGACCTTCAAGATATCGGCAGGGATGTGATACTTACAGAATTTATCTTTGAATTTATCCCAAGTAATCTCGTCTTCAGCAGGGCACATAACTTTGGCCTTGTCCCACCATATAGCAGCTGGTCCTTCTAGATAATGAGTGGCGAAGGGTACCTTATCAGCATCTTCAGTGCGAGCAATTTCCAGTTTCTTCTCAATGGTCCTCAACCAGTCATCGGCTTCCATCGGATCTACTGCTTGACTGAAACTTGGCGGTTTGGTCCTCTGAAAGTCTGACAGCTTGGAGTGATTACCATTGTGATTATTCTGCCCAACCATAGTCTGCATGCTTCTCAGGAACTCCATCAGATCTTGGTTCCTCTTTTCTTCAAACATTCGCATAATCTGGTCTGTTGTGGGTGCTTTAGGTGGAGGAGGTGGTGGCTGATATGGTTCTGGAGAATGTCCTGCTTGCCTGGCGGATCGACGAACTGGAGTATCGTCGCCACCATGACAGTTACTGCCACACCTTGTCATCCTATATATGTTTCCCAATACGAAGCATCGAGATGAGCAACATCCATTAGGGGAAAAATAGGAAGGTGAAGCAACAAACCCGGAAAAGAAATCGAGAAAAACCAAAACGAATAATAGAAAGCAACATAATTATACAATACATCATCCAGCATACATAACAGGACAACAGCATGGATAGTACTACTACATGCATACAACCAAACACCACATCATCCTCGTCTACTTGCGACGACAGTGATCGCATTGGCACGCTGACGGTCCTGCTGGTGTCTCCTCGGACTCCGAATCGGAACTGATAAGGGACACGTCCAGAGCAAAGGAAACACGACGACACTGACGGGACGACTCTCCCTCAGGGTCTGGAGCAGGGTGGCTCCGCGGCATCGGAGCGGCTAGGGTAGCGAGAAGCATAGCCCACTGGGCTGGGGACTCATGAGGAGTCACTACCGAAGTACCTGAGTTACTCTGAGAAGGTGTGGGAGTCACTGGTGTAGGTGGAGGTAAGGTAACTGGAGGAACAAGCGATGTATGGATAAGTAAAGGTGGAGCGAAGGCAGATCGAGCGGTAGCTAGCTTGTCTCGAACGCGGTTCAGCTCCTGGGCTAGGATGATGATCAGAAAGTATCCAGCCGTTATGTAACGAGACAGGTGGCTGGCTGACCAATCACACTCCGGATCAATGTAAGGGAAGCGGATCTATCCTGACTCAAACAGGGACGAATAGAAGTAGAAACCTGGGTGCGTCTGCATCTAAATCTCGTTATAGCACAAGTCAGTGAGAGCCTCGAATGCTGCAAACTGGACCGCCTGGTCGGGTGTAGAAGCAGTCCCGCCCTTGGTGGAGCGAGTGTAAGTGCCCACCATGGTGCTGTTGTGCATGACAACCTCCGCGTGGTACTCGTAAACACCATCAGCAAGCTGCTCTCGGCACACCTGGTACACGGGGTCATCACCGTCGGGGTAGAGTCGGCGCCACATGTTGCTAAGCAGATGCGGAAAGGTGGAAGGTGCCGGCTCAGGCTGGTACGGATAAGGGACTGGTGCCATCTACACTCACAATATTAGATGATCAGTATTAACAGTAAACTATATGCATGCAATGCAACACCCAAGTGCAGAGTCAAACCTCAAATCAAAACAGAGGCTAAAACTACCGTTTTCTAACGCGTCGGCTGTCAAGGGCGTCCTACAGTCAGCGCGGCTCTGATACCAAGCGTTGTGGCACCCCGGCTCAGAGCAACCGGTTTACCTTGCATTGCCAGCCCAGAGATTAAGTCTTCTGGCAATACACAACAACTTGGTACAGAAAACAACCGCTTTATTGATCTCTTAGCGTTAAACATAGGTTCACATATTACATGATGAGCGAGGCCAAGCGGCACACACGGTGCGGCTGCACTTATGTACATTATTTAGTAGACATCTCAGGGGCCTCGATGATAAGGGAACTACTACGCGGCAGCGGAACGACGAGGTAGCGGAATTCCACTCCACAGGGACACTGCTGGGACACGGCCTAGAGCGCGACATACTGCTCGACATCCACACCATGCACGGCTTTTCCTACATCTGGCATGATAAGCCAGGTGAGTACTTTGAATGTACTCGCAAGCTCACAGCAAACGAAACAAGTGTGACAAACAACAACAAGGCATTTAACAAGTTTAATGCATGAGCATGATACTATCCAACATGAGGTGTGCGTGAAACATTACCATGGTCCCTGGGACCAACTTACCATTTCGGGGTTACCATGTAACCACCGTTCATAACTTACCAACGTGATCCTCACTTGATCACATCCATACCTTTCATAGTGATCCTCACTCGATCACCACTTCTGCATGTGCCATCTGGTGAGTCTTAGTGTGCAAGTTAATTACATCTGTTGACCCACGGTGTGACCTACTACGAACTGTGTCCATATCCGAGGATGCGGCTATCGATAGATTATACACTCTGTAGAGGTTAGTACACTGTACCCACACTACGGAACTCATGGCCTCATGCTCCTATTCGGGTGGACCAACGATATTCCGACAAAACCAATCTATTGCATGACACTCTCCCGGCCACTCCGACAAACTCCCCTTTGGGCTATGTCCTGGGTTGCCCTGATGTCAACTCATGACACCCGGCACCTTTGTGGCCGCCACTGTCGTGGCCAAACATAAACATCGTCCCAAACGGGGACCTCGGTACCATAAAACTCGGGCACTCAAGGTTATGACTGCCTATCGGGCCAGGGTAGCGCCAGAGCACAACCTTCCCTCGTAGGAGGCACCGGCGAGAGGCATGACAGTAGACCACATTAGGGCCTCCCCATCCAGGCAAGTGTGGTTGCACTGGTGAGCTCGATTCGGTGGCACCATGACTCGATCAACAGCATGTTCAAGTTGAATTAGCATCATGTTTAATTTGAAATAAAATGATTCGAGCCATAGTGTGAATGGATGCACGGGTCACGATAATGAATAACAAATGCATCATGTTACCATAAGAGTATATGACATGATCCCTACTGCACACTTAGCAAGAAAACATGTACCCTACTGCATACTATCAAAATGACATGAACAAATTATATGCAATAAGTCCTATATAGCAAATCATTTTTAATAGTGAATTAAATGATGAATTAAATTCAAGTAAACCCATGTTATTGCAATGCCATCCTTGCATATGAATGTTGTGGCTTGCCTTGGTTCAGAGGAGTGTCACAATACTCCTGGTCTTCTTCAACACAATTAGGAGGTTCTGAAAATATTTTAAATGCAAAAAGAAAATATCACATAACACTTTTTATTTCACCAGAAATTCTCAACAACAAGAAAAATTCTGAAATTTGGCATGCATAAACTTTGGCTCTATACAAACCAGTATCAAAAAGAATCAACTCAATTGGACTTATAGAATAAAAGTTATAGCCGGTCAAAGTTGAGGTCAGAAGCTGGTCAAACTATTTATTTAAATGATTTAAACGAAAATCTAGAAGCGGCCACGTCGAAGACATATTCAGCGAATACGCCTCCACTTATACCGCTTCGGGAGAGAGAGAGAGAGAGAGAGGCTGACAGGGGGGTCCCACTGTCAGGGTTAAATGAGAGAGAGGGAGGGAACCGTGGAGGTGGCGCGTTCGCCGGTGATATTACGGCGAGGAGGCCACGGCGGTCGCCGGAGTTGGGCGGGATGGACTCAGGGCAGCATGACGAGCACGTACGTACCTGAAGTGATAGCAGGGGTGGACGGACGGCGTCAGAAGCTTCTTCTCCAGAGACGGCGGCGGCGGAGCTTATCGGACTCGGCGATTCCAGCGACAATTCGGTGAGCTAGCGGCACCGTTGAGCTCAGGAGGTCACCACGGTCTCGGGGGAAGCAGTTGATGGAGCTGGGAGAGGCTAGGATGAGTGCACGTTGGTGAGGGATCCGCGGCGGGTTCCGGCCATCAACGGCGGCAGGAGGCCCTCCCGGCCTTGCCGCGCTCGTGGAGGAGTGATTTGTGGCCAGAGAAGGTGAGTGGGATGGCTAGAACGAGTCGGGGGTGCTTCTATTTATAGACGGAGCTCGCCCGTGTTCGGGTGTCCGCCGGCGATGAGCTGCAGAAGAGGAGAGGAGGAGATAAGCTCGGGCTCGGCGTGGGGAGGAGCAGTGGTGCACATGCTACACGGTGCATGCGTGCGGGCATAGTGGCGCGCACTACGCGGAGAACCCGGAGCATGCGCGCTCACTGTTCCGCCGCGTAGCGTTTGGCCGCTTCCGGCGAGCGGCTTGCCGGTGTCGGGGAGGAACAGGGAGAGGCTTAGGTGGCGTGCTGGAGTTTGCTGCGGGGCTGGGACAAGCTGCGGTGTCGAGGGGAGGGCAAACGGGCGGCGGCAGAGGGCCCTGATGCACAGTGCGCGGCGAGCGCATGCAATGCACCACCCTCTCACGCGGTCACCGCGTGCACTGGCACACGGGGTGCTTTCGGCGCTGCCACACCATGTCACCCGTGTAGTCCCTTCAACGCGGTGCCTAGAAATGCTCTTGGCTTGCCATCTGGCGCAGTGGAGGTGACTAGAGAAAGCTGCAAAGTTTCTAGACAGAAACTTGTGCCAAAGACTGGGGACAAACGGCTGGGAGTTTTGAGCTGAAATTTTCGGGTTAAGCATTACTTAGGAGGGTAGTCATGTGGTAAAAATTTCAGCCCCAATAGATCAAGGAAAAATATAGTTGCTTCACAAAGTGACTATTCTGTCCAGAAGCAAAAACATTTTCCTTGGCTGAAATTTTCCAAATGACCATGGGATATTTTAGCATAGGAAGGTGAGGCATGATCCAAAGAATATTTGGGAATTTTCTTGGAATTTGTAGAGCAAAAAAAATGGGGTTGCTTCATAGCTTAGTGAGGAAATAGGCATTTTCAGGAGGAAAAAGAATATAATGCCATTAAATAAAAATGTCCAATGGCATTATGGTGAGAGGGATGAGGTCTAGGGAGGGTTTATGGATGATAGAACCCACTTGGAAGAAAATCAAAAATAAATCCAAGTGGTAAGTTCAAAAGAATTGATTGAAAAACTCAAGTGCAAAATGAAATATTCAATAAATCCAAATAAAAGAAAAAGGCAAAATCCAGGGTGTTACAGCACCCCTGGGTCACTGACCAGTGGGCCTAGAGGCCCCAGTTGACTGGGTTGACCAGTCGACATGCTGACTGGGCAACCCCAGTCACTAACAGGCGGGCCCCGCCGCTAATTAAACTATTTTCTAATTAAAATTAATCTAATTACTAATTAGACACTGACAGTGGGGCCCCACCCCCTAATTAACCACTGTTTAGTTTAATTAATCTCAGTTTAACCCAGAGTCACTGACATGTGGGTCCCAGTGGTCAGGTTTGACCTGGACCAGCGGGTGTTGACCGCTGATGTCACCCTGAGATCATGCTGACGCAATAAAGCTTTTTCTGTTATTTTTGAATTTTTAGATTAATTCCAGGAATTTCAGAAAATGTTTAAATTTTTTCAAAAATCGTAGAAAATAAACCGTAGCTCGGATCGAAAAGTTTTCTACATGAAAGTTGATCCGAAAAATGAGACGAATCCGAATATGCCCTCCATGTAGCTGTCACATGCCCACAACACTGCAAACATGGAACCTTCCCCTCCGGTTCATCTGTCTGACAGATGCCTAAACCCGGGAAAATATTCCCAGATATTTTCCTGCACCGTCTCTTACGTGTAGTACTACGATAGGTCACCACCAGCACCGCATATTGCCATGCCATACATCTGTGTTGCATTTGGATCCTTGTATTTATTTGTTTCTTCCCCCTCTTCTCTCTGGTAGACCCCGAGACCGACGCAGCTCCGGAGTACGACTACACCGTCGACGACCCCTCTTTCCCCGCAGAGCTTCCAGGCAAGCAAACCCCCTTGAACATGCCTATATCGCCTATTCTTTGTCCCTCATGCTTGCATTAGAATTGCTACAATTGTTGTCCCGATATTACCTATTCTGATGCATAGCCTATTTTTGTAACTGCTGTTGATACCATTCCTGTTATCCTAAATGCTTAGTATAGGTTGGTTGGTGAAACCTCTGTGGCCCCTCATCCTTGTCCTAGTTGCCCCACTTTGTTACTGGTGCCCCGATCGATGTGATCGATGGGCTGAGACCAACACATCACCATACACCCCTTTAGTTGCACTACTCTGCAGAGCTACCATCGAGTGCCGAGGGTGATACCTCTTACCTCACTCCTGATGTTGCCTCTGTAGTATAGCTAGTCGGTTGTGGGTTAACGAGGGTGATTCCTCTTTCACCACCGCCGATGAAGCTTCTATCGTGCAACCCATCAAGTGTGAATCCATCGAGGGTGATTCCTTCGGGTTCACCTTGACAGAAACATCGAGTGGGAATCCAACGAGGGTGATTCCTCAGATTCCTCCTTGATGTTGTGGACACACGGATACCATGTAACTATTTCAGTTCCTGATTAAAGTCGGGTCGGCCCCGAGGGGTACCCGCGAGAGATGTGAAGTCGGGTGTACCGTGAGGGTACCCGCAAAATGAATACGAGGCGCGGCCGGGCAGGCAGATTGCCTCAGGAGAGGGAGGAGAGGAATTGGGCCTGGCCCTTGCCGCAAGTCCTCAAGACGGGGTGACGGGACCACAGATCGTGGATCGTTGATTGTCACCGCGAGCTCCCAACACACTAATGGGTTAGGATATGTGATCTGAGTAGGCCTCTGGCCTTTTCGCACTAACCACCACACGGGAATAGTATGGGCACTCGGCGTCGTATGTATCAGTCGAAGTTCTTCTGACATCAGCAGATGAGCGGCATGTGCCCGGGTGGACTGTGAAAGCCTGCGTGTGTATACAAGGGCTAGGTCTGCTCCTGGCCATCCTCGCAACGCGCAGGAGTGCAAAGGGCGATGGGCCCAAGACCCCTGAGCGCTTAGGGTGTAGACCGGCGTGCTGGCCTCTCTGTTGAACCTAGGTAGGGCTACGGTGTGTCGATCAGCCGAGGCCGGGCATGACCCGAGCAAGTGTGTCCGGCCAGAGTTAATCGAGCGTGTTGGGTAAGTTGGTGCACCCCTGCAGGGAAGTATATCTATTCGAATAACCGTGTCCACGGTAACAGGACGCTCGGAAAGTATCCCGATCTAATACAACTAGAACTGGATACTTGTGATTTAATTAATATGTTAGCTCCGGGATTGCTTCCTCGCAGGGAGTCGAGGAAGGATCTCTGGGCATTGATACTATTTTACCTACTACTATATTTATGTACTAATCTACACTCTTCTAATGCTGCAAGATGCTGAGGATGCTAGTCTTCGATAGTCTAGGCCTTCCCCTCTATTCTGGCATTTCTGCAGTCTAGTCCACAGATACAGCCTCCCCTTTGATACCAATGCATAAATAGAATAGATCTGATGTAAGTCTTGCGAGTACTTTGGATGAGTACTCACGGTTGCTTTGCTTCCCTTTATCCCCATACCCGATTGCTGCGATCAGACGACGGATCCTAGGAGCCAGCTGCCCCAGTCGACGACTACCACTACCCTACCGGTGGAGCCTACTACTACGTGGAGACCGACGACCAGGAGTAGATAGGAGGCTCCCAGGCAGGAGGCCTGCGCTGTTCGATCTAGTGTCGTTGTTTTGCTCAGCCTTCTTAAGGCAGACTTGTTTATTTTTATGTCTGTGCTCAGATATTGTGTTGCTTCCGCTAACGCTTTTATGCGAGCTTATGTATTCGAGCCCTCGAGGCCCCTGGCTTGTAATATAAAGCTTGTATGACTTTTATTTGTGTTTAGAGTTGTGTTATGATATCTTCCCGTGAGTCCTTAGGCTTGATCGTGTGCATTTGCGTGTATGATTAGTGCATGATTAAGTCGGGGGCGTCACAAGTTGGTATCAGAGCCGACTGCCTATAGGAAGCCCCTTTCCAACTCCTTGGCCAAAGTTGAGTCTAGTCTTTTAAAACTATTTTACTAACATGGCTGTGTGGCTTACGGGCCCACGTCACCAATGGGTGGTATTAACATCTTTTATTCCTCTTCCTTACTCTGGGACTCTGATCTCTCTTCTTTTCGGGTTAAAGATTTTGCTAACACTAACATTAGGATCTCGTGATCACATTCACACGGAGAGCTGGATTATCTGCAAACATTTCTTTCCAATGCTATCATATGCTTCTCACACTGTCGTTTGACATCTTGCACTCCTTTGTTTCAGATGCGTCCCGCTAGGCAGCTCGTACGCCACACCATGGCTGTTGATGCGACTGGGTTCCCTGCCATTCTGGTCGACCTTTTGACCAGGCTGGGATATCACTGGTACCCTGAGTACACTATTTACGAGGACTACCGTGAGTTCAACCAGGAGCAGTACCACGCTCTGGTTCGTATCTTTGATCGGCTGAACAACTCCATCACTGAGCTGCACACCTTCCATGGTGTTGGAGTGACTATTGACATGGCCGTCCATGATGCTGCCTATACTGTTATTGCTCGTCTCCGTGGAGAGCACAGTCGCTTGGAGGAGACTGCTTTCAGATATATCCCATATGCCCCCGCTGGGGATGAGAGTGGATATTACACTGTTGTCTGTACCCCTTACGTGCGACGTCATTGTGACCCTCAGGTTTTGGTATAGTACACTGAGGCTCTGGATCGCACTACCCGAGCTCTTGCTGTCGAGTTGTACGCCACTCGTGCTCGTCTTTACGATGCTCTGACACAGTTGCTGCTAGCAGTCAGTGCAGGGATACATCCAGAGTACATCCTTTACCCGCGCAGGACGGAGTTGCCACCAGGTCTTGAGTAGCCTGCTGTTGGAGGTTGTACGCCTTCACGTGGTCCTTTTCTTCCAGTTCGGGACCAGGTTCTGCATCAGAGTGTTCACGGAGCACAGGATCCTTATATCAAGGGTACCCTGCATCGTCACCTGCAGCTGCCTGGCTTCAGTGGTTTTGTCCGACGTTGATGTAGCTATCGCTATGTCATGTTGTTGTATCCCTTCACCGCGTGCCTGCGCGCTGCCTAGTGTGTCTAGCTTTTCCTTTCCAAACTTGTACCGCTGGCTTGTAACCGAATCTATGTATGGATCTGTATGTCATGTTTGACTATGTTGATGTATCTATTGCACTTCCTTTTGTTGTGCGTGTTACTTCAAGAATGATTCCATACACCTGCAATGTTCGTTGCTAAACTACCCCCTATTGAATTTTAGCAGGATGGTTAGACCCGCAGGTCGTGGCCGTGGTGCCAACAATCCACCACCGCCCGACTATATGGCTGGAATGATGCCACAGTTTGAACTGAATCACCAATTTATGCAAGGGCTTATGGATCAGTTTCCCCATCCAAACGCCAACCAGCAGCCAGCCTCAATAACCTTCCAAGAGTTTGTGCGTCTCAATCCGACTATCTTCCGCAACTCAGTTCAGCCGCTTGATGCTGATGACTGGCTCCGTGATATCACATATGAGATGGAGTCTGCTAATGTGGCCCCTGCCAGCTATGTCACTTTCGCATCCTACTTTCTAAAGGGACCCGCAGCTCAATGGTGGGATAGTCACAGGCATACCCTAGCTGCTGGAACCATCATCACTTGGGTGGAATTCCAGGCTGCTTTCCATGCCCGTTATATTCCGCAAGGAGTTATGGACCAGAAGAAGCGTGAGTTCCGCAACCTTACCCAGGGCAGCAAGTCTATGGAGGTCTATCAGTGGGAGTTTCTTGAACTATCTCGCTATGCTGAAGAGGACATTGCTACTGATGCCCACAGACAGGAAAAGTTCCGTGAAGGGCTCAACCCAGATATCAAGCTCGCACTCCTAGTCCAAGACTTCGCCGACTTTGCCACCTTGGTGAACAAGGCCATACAGGTTGAGACTGGTTTGAAGGATCACAAGGACGCGCTCAAGCGCACCCGTGAAGTGGGCTCATCTTCGGGCTCGTCCTTACAGAAGCGCCGCATATGGATTCCTCATAGCGTGTATCGTCCGACTGTTCCTGCACCAAGGCCGTCCTATGCTGCACCTCATCTGCCTCCTCCACCACCGAGGCAGCTAAGACCTCAAGCTCCAATGCTTTGAGCTCCTGCTCCCCATCCCGATAATGGGCTTTGCTTCACATGTGGACGTCTAGGTCACCGTGCCAAAGACTGCCGTCAGAACCAGAATCAATTGGCACTTCCATATGCTGGCCGTGGTAATGGCCGTGGCAACAATCAGCCTCACAACATTAATGCCAGGCCTTCTTATGGTCGTGGTTAGGCTTATCATGTCAACATGACTGAAGATCAAGACCAACCAGCTATTGTGATGGGTACACTTCCTGTTAATTCAGTACCAGCTTCTGTTTTGTTTGATTTAGGAGCATCGCATTCTTTCATATCAGAAGAGTTTGCATTCATGCATGGCATTGAACATGAAAATTTGCACCAGCCGTTAGTGGTTAACACTCCCGCGGGCCATTGTCGGACCTCTATGTTCAGCCCCAATGTCACCATAGAAATTGAAGGGTTGGAATTCCATGCTTTTCCCATTATTTTGAAGTCTTCCAAGGTTGACCTCATTCTAGGAATGGATTGGTTGAAGGCTCACACCGCCTTAATCAATTGTGCCACTAAAGCCATCCAACTCCTGCACCCCTCGGATGAGATAGTAAATTACCGTGCTCATATCGTTCAAAATGCCGAGGCTCAGATTTATGCCCTGAATGCATTAAATGCTTCTCCTCTTGAGGGGATCGAAAACGTTCCAGTCGTTCGCGACTTCCAAGATGTCTTTCCAGAAGAACTTCTAGGAGTACCCCCTGTTAGAGCTGTCGAGTTTGTCATCGACTTAAAACCAGGCACCACTCCTATTGCGAAGCGTCCCTATAAGATGCCGCCGCATGAACTTCTTGAGCTTAAGGAGGAAATCGACAAGTCACTTCGTAAAGGTTTCATTCATCCAAGTTCCTCTGCCCGGGGAGCACCTTCTCTCTTTGTCAAGAAGAAAGATGGTACGAACCGGTTGGTCCAAGATTACCGACCTATTAACCAGGCCACCATTCAGAACAAGTATCCGCTTCCTCGGATCAACGATCTGTATGATCAACTTGCTGGATCATCAGTATTCTCTAAACTCGACTTGAGGTTGGGTTACCATCAGATCCGGGTCCGTGAAGAGGATATCCCGAAGACCGCCTTCGTTACTCGCTATGGCTCATATGAGTACACCGTCATGTCTTTCGGCTTAACTAATGCTCCAGCTACGTTCTCCCGCCTGATGAACTATATCTTCATGGATTACCTCAGCAAATTCATCGTGGTTTATCTGGATGATATCCTGGTATATTCCAAGAGTAAGGAAGAACATGCTGAACATCTTCGCCTTGTGCTGGAAAAGCTTCGAGAACATCAACTATATGCCAAATATTCCAAGTGTGAATTCTGGTTATCCGAAGTGACCTACCTTGGTCATGTGATTTCCAAGGATGGTATTGCTGTCAATCCAGAACGAGTTCAGGCTATTCTTGACTGGGCCCCCCCGAAGAATGTTAAGCAAGTCAGAAGTTTTCTCGGACTCGCCAGCTATTGCTGCCGATTTGTCAAGAACTTTTCTAAGATTGCCAAGCCTCTGACTAATCTGCTTCACAAAAGCGTTAAGTTTGAGTGGACAGACAAATGTCAGGAAAGTTTCCAAACGCTCAAGGACAAGCTGACCTCTACACCAGTGCTTGCTCCTCCGGATTCTTGCAAGGAATTCATCATTTATTGTGACGCCTCTCGTCAAGGATTAGGCTGTGTCCTGATGCAAGAGCGCAGAGTGATTGCTTATGCCTCGCGACAGTTGCGTACTCATGAAGAGAACTACCCAGTGCATGATCTTGAACTTGCTGCAGTGATATATGCATTGAAGCTGTGGCGACATTACCTCCTTGGTAATCGATGTGAAATATACACTGATCACCAAAGTGTGAAGTACTTGTTTACTCAGCCAGATCTCAATCTCCGCCAACAACGATGGTTGGAAACAATTACGGACTATGACTGCGGTATTTTGTATACCCCTGGCAAGGCTAATGTAATGGCCGATGCCTTGAGTCGCAAGTCTTATTGCAACAATCTGATGGTTCAGCGAGCTCAACCCCTTCTTCATGAAGAACTTCGCAAACTGAACCTTCATATCGTTCCACAGGGTTCTCCTAATACCCTTGTTTTACAGCTAGATCTTGAGAAAGCTATTAAGTCTGCGCAAGCCAAGGATGCTGAAGTTGATCAGATGAAAAGGGATCTTGTCCTGGAAAAGGCCAGAGATTTCTCGCTTGCTGAAGACGGAACCTTGTTCTTCAGAGCTCGCATTGTACTACCTCGGTTCGAACTTATGACGGACAAAGTTATGAAGGAGGCACATGATACACCACTGTCTATTCATCCGGGTAGTACCAAGATGTATCGTGACCTTCATCAAAGGTACTGGTGGTCTAAAATGAAGCAAGACATTGCTCGCTATGTGGCCGAATGTGACGTTTGCCGTCGCGTTAAGGCAGAACATCAGAAGACTGCTAGAATTCTGCAACCACTACCTATTCCTGAATGGAAATGGGATAAGGTTCAAATGGATCTCATTACTGGTCTTCCTAGGTCACAAAAGGTCATGATGCTATTCTTGTCGTCATCGGTCAACTCTCCAAAGTTGTACATTTTCTGCCAGTCAAGGAGACGATCACTGCTAGTCAGTTAGCAGAATTGTATATCTCCAGAATTGTAACTCTCCATGGTGTTCCCAAGGAGATTAGTTCAGACCGTGGTAGCTTTTTCACCTCTAAGTTCTGGGCAAGTTTCCAAGAAGCTATGGGAACTCACATAACCTGGAGCTCTGCTTATCACCCCCAGTCCCAAGGCCAAGTTGAATGAGTGAATCAAGTGCTTGAAGATATGCTGCGTGCTTGTGTCATCTCATTTGGCAAGAAGTGGGAGGAATCTCTCCCGTATGCTGAATTTTCATACAACAATAGCTATCAAGCTAGCTTGAAGATGGCCCCCTTCGAGGTACTATATGGACGAAAGTGTCGAACCCCTCTGAACTGGTCAGAAACTGGGGAACGGCCGCTCATTGGTCCGAATATTATCCAACACGCTGAAGAGCAAGTCCGTATTGTCAGGGAAAATCTCAAGGCAGCCCAGTCTCGCCAGAAGAGCAATTATGATCGTAAACATTGGGGATCGATCTATCAACGTGGTGAGCAAGCTTATCTGCGTGTCACTCCTATGAAGGGCACTCATCGCTTTGGAATCAAGGGCAAGTTATCTCCTCGCTACATTGGTCCCTTCCGCATTCTCGCCAGACATGGACATGTGGCATATAAATTGGAGTTGCCGCCGCAATTCTCTCACATCCACGACGTCTTCCATGTGTCGCAACTTCGTCGTTGCTTCAAGGATCCGCACCGAGCAGTGGATCATGAATTGCTCGAATTGCAAGATGATCTATCTTACAAGGAGCATCCGATCCGCATTCTTGATCAAGCTGAAGTCACCTTGATTTGCAATGCTTGATCATATTGGATTAATATCTCATTTCAAATTCCTCCACTGAATTCAATTCAAATCATAAGTGAAATTTGAAGTTGCTCAAAAATTGCTGAAAAATAGTTCATCATTTAGCAAATATTCCAAAACAAATATTTGTTCAGGAAAACAACATCACCATCAAGCTAAATGTGGACTAGAGCAATTAATACAGTGCAAAAACAACATTTTAAATGCCATTTCATTTATGAAAAATTCAAATGGAATCAAACTTTGCCCAAACTTTTTGTGGCAGTGCAGTATATTGCAAAGTAATTATGTGGCCAAGTTTCACATTTTACAAAAATCATTTGGTAGCTCAAACATTTGCAAAACCTTTCTGTCAAAAGAAAAATGGAAAAAGAATTAAGAAAAAGGGAAAAGCTACTGTGGACTGGGCCTAAGTCCACAGTGCGGCCCAGCCCACCTCTCACCGTCTCCCTCCTCTCTCTCTCCTATGCGTGTCGCCGCGCCACCGGCCGCGCGTGCGCGCTCCAGCGACTGGCCGACACGGCGCCGCTATAGGCCGGCTGAGGGGATAAGAACGGCCCCCTCAGCCTCCCTGTCGTCCTCATCCACTCCTTCCCCTGTCCCCCTCGCTCGCCCGCTCTCTCTCGTCCTCACCCGAATGCCGCCATCGCCATGGCCCGTCGCCACCGCGGCCACTGACCTCGCCTCGCCACCGTGCCCATCATCTTCACTGTCGTCCGCTACGTCGTCCCCGTCCACGAACGGGAGCCGGGAGCCACTGCATCGCCGCCCCGCCTTGTCTTCTTCCTCCTTGGATCGCCGATGAACTCCGGCGATTCTGGCCGCCACTGCTGCTTCCGTTGCTCGCCAAGCCTTTCTTGAGCTCCACGGTGAGCACCCGCATGGATCCCCTCCTTCTTCCCCTTCTTTCCGTGCCCATAGCCGCCGTATTCAACATGGCCGAACCCCTCGCTGCCGTTGAGCTCGCCGTCGTAGCCATAGCCGCTGTCACGTGCGACCGAGCTCGCAGCCGAGCTCCTGGAGCTCTTAGGATCCTAATGCGCCTAGTCCCGCCTCTTGCCGTGCACTACGTCGCCGGATCCACCACCACCCGATTCCGGCCGTCCGCCGTGCTGCTCGCTGTCGTCGTATCCGGCCATCTCCGGCGACGCCACTGCCACCACTGAACGCGGCGCGGTTCGCTCGTTCGAACGCGCCATCGCGCAGGCCAAACGGCCTTCTGTAGGAGAAATCCGGCGAGGCCCGAGGCCCTCCACCGCGTTTGCGGGTCGCCGGCGTTTAAACACCGACAGCCGCTGAGCTGGCCGCCACGTGGGCACCCCTGGGTCACTGACCACTGGGTCCAGGGGCACCAGTTGACTGGGTTGACCAGTCAACGTGCTGACTGGGCAACCCCAGTCACTGACAGGCGGGCCCCACCGCTAATTAAACTATTTTCTAATTAAAATTAATCTAATTACTAATTAGACACTGACAGTGGGACCCCACCCCCCTAATTAACCACTGTTTAGTTTAATTAATCTCAGTTTAACCCAGAGTCACTGACATGTGGGTCCCAGTGGTCAGGTTTGACCTGGACCAGCTGGTGTTGACCGCTGACGTCACCCTGACATCATGCTGACACAATAAAGCTTTTTCTGTTATTTTTGAATTTTTAGATTAATTCCAGGAATTTTAGAAAATGTTTAAAAACTTTGAAAAATCGTAGAAAATAAACCGTAGCTCGGATCGAAAAGTTTTCTACATGAAAGTTGATCAGAAAAATGAGACGAATCCGAATATGCCCTCCATGTAGCTGTCACATGCCCACAACACTGCAAACATAGAACCTTCCCCTCTGGTTCATCTGTCTGACAGATGCCTAAACCCGGGAAAATATTCCCAGATATTTTCCCGCACCGTCTCTTACGTGTAGTACTACGATATGTCACCGCCAGCACCGCATATTGCCATGCCATACATCTGTGTTGCATTTGGATGCTTGTATTTATTTGTTTCTTCCCCCTCTTCTCTCCGGTAGACCCCGAGACCGACGCAGCTCCGGAGTACGACTACACCGTCGACGACCCCTCTTTCCCCGCAGAGCTTCCAGGCAAGCAAACCCCCTTGAACATGCCTATATCGCCTATTCTTTGTCCCTCATGCTTGCATTAGAATTGCTACAATTGTTGTCCCGATATTACCTATTCTAAAGCATAGCCTATTTTTGTAACTGCTATTGATACCATTCCTGTTATCCTAAATGCTTAGTATAGGTTGGTTGGTGAAACCTCTGTGGCCCCTCATCCTTGTCCTAGTTGCCCCGCTTTGTTACTGGTGCCCCGATCGATGTGATCGATGGGCTGAGACCGACACATCACCATACACCCCTTTAGTTGCACTACTCTGCAGAGCTACCATCGAGTGCCGAGGGTGATACCTCTTACCTCACTCCTGACGTTGCCTCTGTAGTATAGCTAGTCGGTTGTGGGTTAACGAGGGTGATTCCTCTTTCACCACCGCCGATGAAGCTTCTGTCATGCAACCCATCAAGTGTGAATCCATCGAGGGTGATTCCTCCGGGTTCACCTTGACAGAAACATCGAGTGGGAATCCAATGAGGGTGATTCCTCGGATTCCTCCTTGATGTTGTGGACACACGGATACCATGTAACTATTTCAGTTCCTGATTAAAGTTGGGTCGGCCCCGAGGGGTACCCGCGAGAGATGTGAAGTCGGGTTGACCATGAGGGTACCCGCAAAATGAATACAAGGTGCGGCCGGGCAGGCAGATTGCCTCAGGAGAGGGAGGAGAGGAATTGGGCGTGGCCCTTGCCGCAAGTCCTCGAGACGGGGCGACGGGACCACAGATCGTGGATAGCTGATTGACACCACGAGCTCCCAACACACTAATGGGTTAGGATATGTGATCTGAGTAGGCCTCTGGCCTTTTCGCAATAACCACCACGCGGGAATAGTATGGGCACTCGGCGTCGTATGTATCAGCCGAAGTTCTTCAGACGTCAGCAGATGAGCGGCACGAGCCCGGGTGGACCGTGAAAGCCTGCGTGTGTATACAGGGGCTAGGCCTGGTCCCGCCCGTCCTCGCAACGTGCAGGAGTGCAAAGGGCGATGGGCCCAAGACCCCACGAGCGCTTACGGTGTAGACCGGCGTGCTGGCCTCTCTATTGAACCTAGGTAGGGCTACGGCATGTCGATCAGCCAAGGCCGGGCATGACCCGAGCAAGTGTGTCCGGCCAGAGTTAATCGAGCATGTTGGGTAAGTTGGTGCACCCCTGCAAGGAAGTATATCTATTCGAATAGCCGTGTCCACGGTAACAGGACGCTCGGAAAGTATCCCAATCTAATACAACTAGAACTGGATACTTGTGATTTAATTAATATGTTACCTCCGGGATTGCTTCCTCGCAGGGAGTCGAGGAAGGATCTCTGGGCTTTGATACTATTTTACCTACTACTATATTTATGTACTAATCTACACTCTTCTAATGCTGCAAGATGCTCAGGATGCTAGTCTTCGATAGGCTAGGCCTTCCCCTCTATTCTGGCATTTCTGCAGTCTAGTCCATAGATACAGCCTCCCCTTTGATACCAATGCATAAATAGAATAGATCTGATGTAAGTCTTGCGAGTACTTTGGATGAGTACTCACGGTTGCTTTGCTTCCCTTTATCCCCATACCCGATTGCTGCGATCAGACGACGGATCCTAGGAGCCAGCTGCCCCAGTCGACGACTACCACTACCCTACTGGTAGAGCCTACTACTACGTGGAGACCGACGACCAGGAGTAGATAGGAGGCTCCCAGGCAGGAGGCCTGCGCCGTTCGATCTAGTGTCGTTGTTTTGCTCAGCCTTCTTAAGGCAGACTTGTTTATCTTTTATGTCTATGCTCAGATATTGTGTTGCTTCCGCTAACGCTTGTATGCGAGCTTATGTATTCGAGCCCTCGAGGCCCCTGGCTTGTAATATAAAGCTTGTATGACTTTTATTTGTGTTTAGAGTTGTGTTGTGATATCTTCCCATGAGTCCTTAGGCTTGATCATGTGCATTTGCGTGTATGATTAGTGCACGATTAGGTCGGGGGTGTCACAAACAGGCATCCAAACTTCAAATGATATAAGCGAAGCACGTGAAGCATTCTATAAAGCCATACTCAAAAGATATAAGTGAAGTGCATGAAGCATTCTATAAATCAACCAAGGACTATCTCATACCAGCATGGTGCATTATTAAAAGAAAAAAGAAAAAGCACACAACGCTCCAAGAATTTACGCATATCAAGTGAACAAAACAAAAACCGAAACATACCGATAATTGTCGAAGAAAGATGGGATGCCTTCCGGGGCATCCCCACGCTTAGACGCTTGAGTCTCCTTGAATATTTACTTGGGGTGCCTTGGGCATCCCCAAGCTTGAGCTCATGCCCCTCCTTATTCTCCTCATATCGATACCTCCTCGATCTTCGAACACTTCATCCACACAAAACTTAACCGAACTTTTTATTAGAGGGGTTAGTACATATAACATCAAATCCCATCATGTCCTGCTGTAACATTATTGTATAATTATAATCAAACATTACCCACTGTATGCTATCACAATTCTATGGATTCCAAGTCAATGGGGCTCAACAAGATTTCAAACATACGCCAATAAAGAAACTATAACAGCAATATGTGAAAACAGGACAGTCTGTAAAGATGCAAATGAAACATATACTTCTGTAACTCCAAAAATTCTGAAAAATTAGGACAAAATAAAAAAAATCATAGAAGTACTGTGTAAAATTTTTGGAATTTTTGCATGCTCCAGTAAAATACGAAAATTCAAACACTACAAAAAAAAGTTTCTGTTTTTGCACTGCACACACCAAGCAAGCAATTTAAACATCCTAAAGGTAAATCTTGGCACATTATTTTTATAATACAATGGATTTGTACAAGGGGATAATTATTTTTGTTAAAAAAAATTGTAATCAAGATTCACAAATTTTCCATGGGCATGAACAAAGTTCAAGGCTAGCCCCCACTTCCACATTGCTCATCTGTCTCACTTTCACTTTTCTTTTTGAAAAGTTTTAGGTTCCCCTCTATATTTTTTAGTTTTTAAACTTTTTAAAAGAACACAATAGAATAAAATGACTCTCTAAAACTTCCGGGTTATCTCCCAGGCAGCGCTTTCTTTAAAGCCATTAAGCTAGGCATAAAGTGCTCAAGTAATCGATCCACCCGGATCCCAAGGTATATCAAAGCCAATTTTAATTAACAATGATTTGTAATTTAGTAGTGAGTGATACGTCTCCAACGTATCTATAATTTTTTATTGTTCCATGCTATTATAGTATCAATCTTGGATGTTTTATATGCAATTATATGCCATTATATATCATTTTTTGGGACTAACCTATTAACCCCGAGCCCAGTGCCAGTTGTTGTTTTCTGCTTGTTTTTGCCTTTTCAGAAAATCATTATCAAAAAGAGTCCAAACGAGAAAAAAGCTTTGGATTAATTTTTTCTGGACCAGAAGAGACCCACGAAGCTTCGGGGGAAGACCAGAAGAGCCACGAGGAGGCGACAAGCCTGGAGGACGCGCCCAGGGGGGTAGGGCGCGCCCCCCCAGGCTTGTGGGGCCCTTGTGGCACCTCTTAACCTAATTCCAGCGCTATAAATTCCCAAATATTCCAAAACCAACAGAGAGACAGAAGAGAAAACCTTTCCTCCGCCGCAAGCCTTTGTTCTTCCGCGATCCCATCTGGAGGCCTTTTCCGGTACTCTGCCGGAGGGGGAATCGATCACGGAGTGCTTCTTCATCAACCTTGCTGCCCTTTCGATGATGTGTGAGTATTTTACCACAGACCTACGGGTCCATAGCTAGTAGCTAGATGGCTTCTTCTCTCTCTTTGATCTTCAATACCATGTTCCCCTCGATGTTCTTGGAGTTCTATCCGATGTAATCTTCTTTTGCGGTGTGTTTGTTGGGATCCGATGAATTGTGGGTTTATGATCAGATTATTCATGAGAAATATTTGAGTCTTCTCTGAACTCTTTTATGCATGATTATTATAGCTTTGTATTTCCCTCCGATCTATCGATTTAGTTTGGCCTACTAGATTGATTTGTCTTGCAATGGGAGAGGTGCTTTGTGATGGGTTCAATCTTGTGGTGCTCAATCCCAGTGACAGAAAGGGACATGCCACGTATTTGTATTATTGCCATTAAGGATAAAAAAGATGGGTTTAATCATATTTCTTGAGTTTACTTTGTCTACATCATGTCATCTTGCTTAAGGCGTTACTCTGTTTCATACTTAATACCCTAGATGCATGCTGGATAGCGGTCGATGGGTGGAGTAATAGTAGTAGATGCAAGTAGGAGTCGGTCTACTTGTCTTGGATGTGATGCCTATATACATGATCATTGCCATGAATCCATCATAATTATTTGCTTTTCTATCAATTGCCCAACAGTAATTTGTTTACCCACCGTATGCTATGTGTTCGAGAGAGAAGCCTCTAGTGAAAACTATGGCCCCCGGTCTACTTTATCATATATTGAAAACCTAAAAATACCTTGCTGCAATTTATTTACTTTTATTTTAATTAGTATTTTAATTTATCTATTTATCTCTATAAGATTTAATCCTTGCAAATAACCGCTAAGAGGATTGACAACCCTCTTATTTGCGTTGGGCGCAAGTGTTTGCTCTTGTGTGTGCAGGTGCGCTTAACGGAATTTTGCTTGGTTCTCCTACTGGATTGATAACCTTGGTTCTTAACTGAGGGAAATACTTATCTCTACTATACTGCATCATCCTCTCCTCTTCGAGGAAATACCAACGCAGTCTACAAGTAGTAGGAAGAATTTCTGGCGCCGTTGCCGGGGAGACATCATCAAAATTACCAAGTACCTTCGCACAAATTATCATTCACTTGCATTTATTTTATTTGTGTTTTATTTGCATTTGCTTCTAGTTTTCATCTCCCTCACTTCTAATTTTTTTTTACAAAAACACAAAAATATTTTTATTTGCTTGTTTGCTAGTTTGCTTGCTTCGTCATGATGTCTCACGAAAATACAAAATTGTGTGATTTTTCTAATACTAATAATAATGATTTTATTAGTACTCCTATTGCTCCTCCTACCACTAGTGCGGAGTCGTGTGACATTAATGCTGCTTTGCTTAATCTTGTTATGAAAGAACAATTTTCTGGTAGTCCTAATGAAGATGTTGCATCCCATCTAAATACTTTCGTTGAGCTTTGCGATATGCAAAAGAAAAAAGATGTGGATAATGATATTGTCAAATTAAAATTATTTCTGTTCTCACTACGAGACCGTGCTAAAACTTGGTTTTCATCCTTGCCTAGAAATAGCATTGATTCTTGGGATAAGTGTAAGGATGCTTTTATTACCAAGTATTTTCCTCCCACTAAGATTATTTCTCTAAGAAATCAAATTATGAATTTCAAGCAACTTGAGCATGAACATGTTGCACAATCTTGGGAGAGAATGAAATTAATGATAAGAAATTGCCCAACTGATAGCTTAAATTTATGGATGATCATACAAAAAATTTATGCGGGACTAAACTTTGTCTCTAGAAATTTGCTAGACTCTGCCGCAGGTGGTACTTTTATGGAAATTACATTGGGAGAAGCTACAAAACTTCTTGATAATATCATGACAAATTATTCTCAATGGCACACTGAACGAACTCCAACTGGTAAGAAGGTAAATTCTGTTGAACAAATTAACACTTTGAGTGATAAGATGGATGCTTTATTGAAATTGGTGCTAGTAAAAATGCTCATATTGATCCAAATGATGTGCCATTGTCTACCTTGATTAAGCAAAATAATGATGCTATCGATGTGAATTTTGTCTCTAGAAATAATTTCAACAACAATGCTTATAGGGGTAATTTCAACCCTAGACCGTTTCCTGGAAATTCCTCTAATAATTATGGCAATCCTTATGGTAATTCTTATAATAATAATAATAGGATGCCCTCCGATCTTGAAAGTAATATTAAAGAATTTATTAGTTCGCAAAATAAAATGCTATGATAGAAGAAAATTTGAATAGAGTGGATGAATTGGCAAGGAACATGGCTAGAATTGCTCATGATGTGGAAAATCTCAAAACTAAATTTTTGCCACCCAAGCATGATATAAATGAGTCTATTAAAGCTATCTATGTCTCCATTAATGAAAGTAAAGAAAGGACCGCTAGGTTGAGAGCTAAGCGAGAATTTCTAGAAAAAGCGATTCCACCCGGTTTCTATCGTAGTAATGATGAAGATATTAAAATGATTGGTGTCACCCCTATTGAATCATTATTTAGTAACATAAAACTTGATGAAAAAGGGACTAAAGAAGAGTCAACTTTAGATAGAAGGAGTCCCCATTGCTTGGAGGGTGATAATCTTGATGAAAAAAATGAAAAAGTGGGTTTGGAGAGGTCAAAACTTTAAATAGTAATGCACCCACTACTTTGGATTTCAAGGACTTTAATTATGATAGTTGTTCTTTAATTGAGTGTATTTCCTTGTTGCAATCCATGATTAATTCACCAAATGCATATGAACAAAATAAAGCTTTCACTAAACACATTGTAGAAGCTATGATGAAAGCACATGAAGAAAAACTTGAGTTGGAAGTTTCAATTCCTAGAAAATTACAAGATGAATGGGAACCTACTATTAAAGTCAAAATTAAAGATTATGAATGTAATGCTCTTTGTGATCTTGGTGCTAGCGTTTCAACTATACCTAAGTCTTTGTGTGATGTGCTAGGTCTCACCGACATGGATCCTTATTTCCTTAATTTGCATCTTGCGGATTCCACTATTAAAAAGCCATTGGGTAGAATAAATGATGTGCTTATTCTTGCAAATATAAATTATGTGCCCGTGGACTTTATTGTTCTTGATATTGAATGCAATCCTTCTTGCCCCATAATACTTGGTAGGCCTTTTCTACGAACAATAGGTGCTTTTATTGATATGAAAGAAGGTAACATAAGATTTGAATTTCCATTAAAGAAAGGGATGGAACACTTCCCTAGAAATAGAATTAAAGCACCTAAGGAATCTATTATGAGGGCCACCTATGGAATTAACTTGAAGGATGACAACACTTGAAACTATGCATTATGCCTAGCTAGGGGCATAAAATAATAGCGCTTGTTGGGAGGCAACCCAATGAATAAAATAAATGTTTTGATTTTACCTTCTGTAATTAAGTGTTTACACAATTATAGCCTCTGTTTTGATCGTATTTTTATGATTTAATTAGTGTTTGTGCCAACTAATGCCTTTGGGATGATTTGGAAGATAGTATGATAGATGCTGTTGAAAAACTGAAACTTTTGCGTCTAGTGCTGGATTTTTTTTTCGCTGGAGCTTCAGAACCTTCTGAATTTTTTACACAGCATTGATATATGAATTTCCCACGTTTTCCTAATTTTTTATAATTTTTGGAGTTACAGAATTATGACGATAATTCAGATCTTTACAAACTGTTTTATTTTAAACAGATTCTGTTTTTGTTGCATAGTTTGCTTATTTTGATGAATCTATGGATCGTATTGGGGGGTATGAATCATGGAGAAGTTGGAGTACAGTAGCATTATGTAAATATTAAATATGAATAAATTTACAATAGTACCTAAAGTTTAAGAATTGTTTGTTATACTAACGGATCTCACGAGGTTTCTGCTGAGTTTTGTGTGCTGAAGTTTTCAAGTTTTGGGTGAGACTACGATGGACAAAGGAATAAGGAGCGGCAAAAGCCTAAGCTTGGGGATACCCAAGGCACCCCAAGGTAATATTCAAGGAAGACTCAAGCATCTAAGCTTGGGGATGCCCCGAAAGGCATCCCCTCTTTCGTCTACAATCTATCGGTAACTCACTTGGAGCTATATTTTTATTCATCATATGATATGTGTTTTACTTGGAGCGTCTTGTGCTATAGTTTGTTTGCTTTTTAGTTTGTCAAAATCATCTTTGCTGAACACACCTTTTTGAGAGGTACACACATTATTCGTGATTTGTTAGAATACTCTATGTGCTTCACTTATATCTTTTGAGCAAGGCAGTTGCTCTAGTGCTTCACTTGTATCTTTTAGAGCACGGCGGTGGTTATATTTTAAAGAAATAGTTGCACTATCATGCTTCACTTATATCTTTTTCAGAGTCTAATGAATAGCAATGGTAATATGCATGGGTTATGAATTTGGTCCTGATATGATAGGTATTCAAGAGGGATATAATAAAAACTTTCATGTAGATCACTGATTATGATAAGTTTGATTCCTTGCAATAGTTTTGCGATATTAAGATGGTAATATGTGGGAGGTATTAGTAGATATGTGTGGTTTAGTAAGAATATTGGTGTTAAGGTTTGTGATTCCCGAAGCATGCACGTATGATTTGTCGTTATGCTAAGAAGTTGGAGCATGATTTATTTTTGATTGTCTACCTTATGAGTGGCGGTCGGGGATGAGCGATGGACTTGTCCTACCAATCTATCCCCCTAGGGGCATGTGTAGTAGTACTTTGCTTCGAGGGCTAATAGACTTTCGCAATAAGTATGTGAGTTCTTTATGACTAATGTGAGTCCATGGATTATACACACTCTCACCCTTCCGCAATTTGCTAGCCTCTTCGGTACCGTGCATTGCCCTTTCTCACATCGAGAGTTGGTGCAAACTTCGCCGGTGCATCCAAACCCCGTGATATGATACGCTCTATCACAGAATAAGCCTCTTTATATCTTCCTCAAAACAGCCACCATACCTACCTATCATGGCATTTCCATAGCCATTCCGAGATATATTGCCATGCAACTTCCACCGTTCCGTTTTTATGACACACATCGTCATTGTCATATTGCTTTGCATGATCATATAGCTGACATAGTATTTGTGGCTCAGCCACCATTCATCATTTTTATACATGTTACGCTAGCATCATTGCACATCCTAGTACACTGCCAGAGGCATTCATATAGAGTCATATTTTTGTTCTAGTATCGAGTTGTAATGTTGAATTGTAAGTAAATAAAAGTGTGATGATCATCATTATTAGAGCATTGTCCCAGTGAGGAAAGGATGATGGAGACCATGATTCCCTCACAAGTGGGGATGAGACTCCGGACGAAAAATAAAACAAAAAAAAGAAGAAGAAAAGAGGCCAAAATGAGCCATAAAAAAATAATGGGAGAAAAAGAGAGAAGGGGCAATGTTACTATCCTTTTCCACACTTGTGCTTCAGAGTAGCACCATGTTTTTCATATAGAGAGTCTCCTATTTTGTCACTTTCATATACTAGTGGGAATTTTTCATTATAGAACTTGGCTTGTATATTCCAATGATGGGCTTCCACAAATGCCCGAGGTCTTCATGAGCAAGCAAGTTGGATTCACACCCACTTAGTTTTCATGTTGAGCTTTCATACACTTATAGCTCTTAGTGCATCCGTTGCATGGCAATCCCTACTCCTCGCATTGACATCAATTGATGGGCATCTCCATAGCCCATTGATTAGCCTCGTCGGTGTGAGACTGCCTTCTTATTTTTGACTTCTCTTATTTATCTCTACCACCACACTCTATTCCACCCATAGTGCTATATCCATGGCTTGCCCTCATGTATTGCGCGGGAGTTGAAAAAACTGAAGCGCGTGATAAATACTTTGTGTTAAGAAGATGGAGCATGACAGGATTATATGATTTTGTAGGGATAACGTTCTTTAGCATTTTTATTTTGAAAGACATGATTGTTTATTAGTATGCCTGAGTATTGATGTCTTTATGTCAAATTATAGACTATTGCTTTGAATCATTCGGATCTTATTATTCATACCGTAAGAGAAATATTACATGATGAAACATGATAGGTAGCATTCCACATCAAAAATTCTGTTTTTATCATTTACCTACTCGAGGACGAGTAGGAATTAAGCTTGGGGATGCTTGATACGTCTCCAACGTATCTGTAATTTTTGATTGTTCCATGCTATTATAGTATCAATCTTGGATGTTTTATATGCAATTATATGCCATTATATATCATTTTTTGGGACTAACCTATTAACCCAGTGCCCAGTGCCAGTTGCTGTTTTCTGCTTGTTTTTGCCTTTTCAGAAAATCATTATCAAAAAGTGTCCAAACGATAAAAAAACTTTGGATTAATTTTTTCTGGACCAGAAGAGACCCACGAAGCTTCGGTAGAAGACCAGAAGAGCCACGAGGAGGCGACAAGCCTGGAGGGCGCCCCCCCAGGCTTGTGGGCTCCTCGTGGCACCTCTTGACCTAATTCCAGTGCTATAAATTCCCAAATATTCCAAAACCAACAAAGAGACAGAAGAGAAAACCTTTCCGCCGTCGCAAGCCTCTGTTCTTCTGTGATCCCATCTGGAGGCCTTTTCCGATACTCTGCCGGAGGTGGAATTGATCATGGAGGGCTTCTTCATCAACCTTGCTGCCCTTCTGGTCCATAGCTGGTAGCTAGATGGCTTCTTCTCTCTCTTTGATCTTCAATACCATTGAGGGTGTCCCGTACTAAGGGGTACTCGGGCTGCCGGCCTATCTCTCGTAGGCCGGGCCGATGGGCCGCTCTCTACTCATCGATGGAAGGCCGAATTATGGGCGACCACGTACACCAGAAGGAAACCACCGATGACTTGGCGTCTCCTCCAAGGAATAATTGGCGTAGCCGGCATGTTTATCCTCTAATGGTAACCAACAGTATGTAACCCTAGGTCCCTCTGGTGTCTATATAAACCAGAGGGTTTAGTCCGTAGAGCACCATATTCATTACCTAGGGTTAGGCCCAGTCGATCTCGAGGTAGATTAACTCTGTAACCTTCATACAATCATATCAATACAATCAAGCAGGACGTAGGGTATTACCTCTTCGAGAGGGCCCGAACCTGGGTAAATCACCATCTCTACGCTCTCTGTTAACCATTGGTTCCTAGACCCACAGTTCGGATCCCCTACCCGAGATCTGCCGGTTTTGGTACCGACATTGGTGCTTTCATTGAGAGTTCCGTCGTGGGTCGCCAGGGATCAATGGCTCGCCGTCCTCGAACAGCTCTTCAGCGATGGAATCTGTAGCAGGGACATCTTCGTCCTCGGACGGCTCTTCTCTTCAGCGATGGAATCCGCAGCGGGGACATCTTCGTCCCCAGACAGTTCTTCGCGTTCGACAGCATTGTACTGCACGCCGATCCGACCGGCCACCTCGACCTGGTCGGCAGCTTTGCCCCCGAGCAGGAAATCAGGTTCGGCAGCCTTGAGTACGTCGCCGATGCTCGGGGCGATGTGGTCTTCACTGGGTTCTCGACTTTACCTGAGGAACCTACCAATCCCGAGGCTTTGACCTCAGATTCCTTACCCGCCTCCGTCCCCGGGCCGGGCCTCAAGTCGGATCTAGCCCTGAGTTCAGATCCAACCCCGGCGCCGGGAAACCAAGGGTCACCCTTGGCCGAACACACTCCCATTATCGGTGCGCCGGAGCTTAACCCCGATGGCTGCCCGAACATAGATCCGGTGTGTGGCGCCCCGCCTGAATACCACTGTAGTCAGCCGGTCGCCGCACACACCAGCCCAGGAAATCACTCTGGCATGCGCTTTTACAACAAGTATCATGAACACAGGCATTTCTATTAATGGATATATAAGTCTTTACATGATGTTTTACAAGGGTGATGGCAGCGGAAAAGCTCTATCTAAGGTAGTATGGTCTTGGTGCGGCTCCAATCCACAGGGATCTGACTAGGTTACTCTTCTAGCCCGCGAACACTCCGGCAACTCGCTAGCGGTCGTCGAATCCTTAGGTGAACCTGGCCACATTGAAGGCCGCTGAGTACTTTTGAATGTACTCGCAAGCAAACCAAACCAACATATACACCAAGCAAAGCAATCCATGGCATTCAAGCATGCATTCATTATCTTAACAATATTAGCTATCATGTCTTAGCAAGATTATCTAGCAAGATTAATTACCATGTTGTAACAGGATTATCCAGCATGATAATTACTAAAGTAAAACATATCAAGTAAATAATCCATACTCCGAATATTGCATGACTCAACCCATATCCGATCCAAATCCAATCCAAGTCTTGTGGTCATCCGACCCATTAGCTCATAGCCATCGCATGGCTAACATTCATACCTCTGACATCATCTGATGTCCATGCATCCGTACTGCAAGTCTGACAAACCTTACCATTCTCTGGTTCAGTCTTAACAATAAGATTATATAGTTTGTTCCTCCAGACTCGATACAGACCAAATAGTGGCCTAATACGAACTGTCCATGACCGAGGACGCGGCTATTCGAATAGATTTACACTCTGCAGAGGTTGCGCACTTTACCCACACTATAGAGCTCCTGGCCTCGTGTTCCCATTCGGGTGGACTGGTGCTGCTCCAACAAAACTTGTCTATTGCCTGGCACTCTTACGGTCCCACCGACAATCATACCCTCCCAGGGTCAAGTCTTGGGTGGCCCCTGTGTCACCCCGTGACACCTGCCACCGTCGTGGCCAAACTAAACTGTCCCAAACGGGGACCTGAGCTCAATAACCAAAACTGGGCTCACAAGATTATCGCCGCCTATCGGGCCAGGGTAGCACGCATGCATAATCTTCCCTCTTTGGAGGTACCGACAAGAGGTAGGACAATAGACCAAGTTAGGGCCTCCCCATCCAGGCAAGTGTGGTTGCACTTGATGAGCTCGGTTCGGTGGCACTATGACTCGATCCAGCCGACGGAGGAGGTTGTTGTCATTATATCATATTCTTAATCATAGCAATAACAACAATAATACACACTGAAAGCATAACAACCTATCTCCATAATGTCACAACGAGTCATTAGTGAAACACTATTTAAATGGCGAGTTATCACTTTACAAGTTCTAGCTGTAAGTTACGACCATCTGAACCCTTGCATGAAACCGGCAAATAAACCAGTAGCCACTAGAACGGTCTTTACAACTCAGATCTGGGACATTACCGGAATAACTCAACCCCGGCTCAAGACGGCTGAAAAGCAGCTCAGAGCATGAGACGGTGTTGATAAAAAGAGTGTAGTGGTTCCCTAAGACGGCCGAAGAACAGCTCAGAGCATAGGGTCACCGCTACAGAAAGAAATTCAACAGCTACCCGAGATGGCTGAAAAGCAGCTCAGAACACGGCCAGTTGTTGAAAAGAGAACATAAAGTTGGCATCCACCCCGGACGGCCGGAAGCAGCTGAGAACACAGGCGTGGTGCCGTCACCAAAGAAAGGCAGGCAAGGGTTCATTAGCGTCACATACAGCTCACCACTACACATACAAGCATAAGCATATTAATTTAAACACGCAAGAATAACACAGAGCAATGCTTTAGGGCACATATCAAATGGTCGGCTTGCCTGGGGGGTCGACGGATTCACCGGAGAGAAGTGCGATCACCTCGCGGAAAAATTCGCCGGAAAGGGTTCCCTCTCGGAGGGGCTGAATAGAGGGCAGGGGCAAAATGGGTATTTTAAGAAAGTGTAAACTGCGTGAAAGTGATGCCATCGGAATGGGCTCGACGAACTGAAGAAGTGGGCTTTGGAATCACCTGAATCGGAGTTACGGTTGCAAAGTTACGGCCGTTCATTCGTTAGGCAGAAAAACAAATAAAAACTGTGTTTCTCTGCTGTTAAAGGACGAACGCCCGCAATATAAGAGTTTCGGCGCTGGCGGCTGAAACCGGAAAATGCATTTTGAGAAAATACGTTTTCGGCGCAGGGAGGCGGCTTCTTGGGAATACGCCTCCACTTACTGACGCGGCCCGAGCCAGTAGCCACTTACAACCGGGCCCCACTGTCTCTCCTTCTCTCTCCTCCCACCTCTGCTTCCACCTCCTCTCCTCCGACCCGATGCCGTGGCTGGGAGCCCAGACTCCGGTGGCCGGTGATGCTCCGGCGGGTCCCTCGGGCGGCCGAGTGAACGGGCGGGCACGCCGGCGAGCGTTGCAACCGGTGGTGGGTGGCACGACGGCGGGGGTGGCTGGGAGTGCAGCGGCGAGGGGAGGCAGTGGGCGGCAGGTCCAGCCGAAGTGGATGGTCCGGCGGTCGGGGAGGCTAGGAGAGGGTATGGGCGGGGTCCCCTGACCATGGCGCGCTCGGTGGTGAGCTCGGATGGAGCCGGGGACGGCCGGAGTGCCGGAATTTGAGAGGAGAGCGGCGGCGGCCATGGCGGCCATTGGAGGAGGGAAGGGCTCCGGGAGCTCGACTGAGAGGGGGCTGGGCTTACGGGAGAACAGGAGGGGTTCGGGGGTGCTTAAATAGGCTCGGGGGAGGCTTCGGGACGGCGCTCGCCTCCGGCAGAAGCTCCTGGACTCGGGATGCTGTGGCCGCGCTCCGGTGGAGCACCTGCTGTGGGCACGCCCGGCTAACGAGCAAGCCTCCAGGGCCAGCTGGGGATGGATGGGCAGCCGTCGCAGACGTCGGCATAAGGCGACGGCGAGGGCACAGGGGAGTGAATCGACCGGAGACTGGGCAGAGCTCTGTTTTGGTTAGGTCTCGCGCGGTCACCACCGGCACCACGTTTACTAGGCTCCAAAACGCAACAAAAACATGTCTACCGCGTGGGCACAGCCTCAAATGGATGATGTGAGGCCTCAGGTCAGCGCAAGGGACCCTGGTGTGACTGTTTTGACCTTATTTGTCAATCGGTTGCCAGGTGTTTGCACTGGATATAGATCAACTCACATCTCCATTTGGTCTGATCTTTGGATGAGGATGATGAATCACTAAGGTGATCAACCTGGCAAGATTTCAGCTCAAATGAGCAAACAAAATTAGCACTTCCTTTGTAAATTGCCCAACTAGACAGAATCTGGAAATGGAAGCTGTGCTCAACTAGCTGGATGGATTTGGCTCAAACTTGGTGTAGGGAGGTGATTTGGGTGCATGGAGGCACTGGTAAAATTTCAGCTCATTTGGAAGTGTCAAGGTGGTACTTCCTTCACAGAGCTAGAATCTGGACAAAAACTTAGGAAAATTGCTGGGGAAGAATGGATAGCTGGGTTGAGCTGATTTTTGGTTTACATGAGTGATTTATCAATGTTAACCACCATGCAAAAATTCATCTCAAATGGATCAAGGGTTCAAGCACTTCCTTTGCAAACTTGAAATCTGGACAGAAGCTAGATGGAATTTTTGGGAGAAATTGGCAAGATGAAATGATGCGAATTTTTGCATGCTCACATCATATAGGGAATAAGAGGTCCTGGATTAATTTCAACATTTTTTAAGCAATATAAAATATAGTTGCTTCATAACCTCAAAATAAATCTAGAAACAAGAATTGGATGATGCACTCAAACTTTGAACTGTGGAACTTGGGATCTTGATGGAAATGGTGAATATATGGATAGGAGAGGCTTCAAAATTTATTTTGGATTTTTCCTGGCTACAAAAATGGTAGTTCCTTTGGAAAGTGCCCAAAATGCAATATTGGCTTTAAATACGAAAAGGCAATTTCCCTTATTTAATTATGGCCAATATTTTTATGGGACCTCAATATGATCACAAAGAATGTCTCCACAAGTTTTCATGAACTTTGGAGATGGATAGATATTTTCCTGGATTTAATTCCTTTATTTGGCAGAAAAAGGAATTAATTTTAAATAAAAATATTGCAAATGACCTGGCAATATTTTTGCATATCCAGGGTTTATAGATGTGGGATGACCACTGGGAAATGTTTGGGAGGCAACAGATCAAAGGAAATTGGGGTTCCTTTGTAACTGCCGGAATTAGGGTTTCGGTGGCAAAGTCCTGAGAAAATATTTTGGGTGGCAAGGTTGGACTGGAGAGAATCTATGGTCGGATAGGAAAGGCAAGGCTAAATGACCATCTTCATATACCCAGGAGCGAGAGAAAATCCAATAACATCGGAAAAAAAGACGGGAGTGAAATCCCACGAAGGAAAAACAAGGAGCGAAAACCAAGGTGTCACAAACCTACCCCCCTTAAGAAAATCTCGTCCTCGAGATTTCCGGGCTTACCTCCTGGCTAAGGGGAACATACCTGTGTGTGACTTGGATCCATCAGCTGTCTTGTGTTCATTGGTTTACTGGCCCTTTTAACTGCCTCTTCTGACGGCTCAGGTGTTGTCTTTCCACACAGCTACATTGAATCCTTCTCTTTCCTGGCAGGCAAACCTTCTCTTCTGCTAGTTTGTTGCCTGAGGTTGGTTGGTAGCGAGTGGTATCAACAGAATAGCTCATTTTCAAGGCTTGGAGCTAGCTGCTTCAAGTTTTATTGTGAGACTTCGCACACTGACTCTCATGGGTAAGACATCTTGATAACCCACAAGTATAGGGGATCGCAACAGTTTTCGAGGGTAGAGTATTCAACCCAAATTTATTGATTCGACACAAGGGGAGCCAAAGAATATTCGCAAGTATTAGCAGTTGAGTTGTCAATTCAACCACACCTGGAGACTAAATATCTGCAGCAGAGTGATCAGTAGCACAATAGTATGATAGTTTGATAGCAGTAGCAATAATAGTAACAGTAGCGGTAACGGTAACAGCAGTAGCAATAGCAATTGTAACAGCAGCAGCAACAGTAGTAACTTAGCAAGATTCAATATATGAAAAGCTCGTAGGCATTGGATCGGTGATATTCGTTGGATAACATTCATCATGTAGCAGTTATAACCTAGGGCGACACTGAACTAGTTCCAATTCATCAATGTAATGTAGGCATGATTCCGTATATAGTCATACGTGCTTGCAATAAGAACTTGCATGACATCTTTTGTCCTACCCTCCCGTGGCAGCGGGGTCCATAAGGAAACTAAGGGATATTAAGGCCTCCTTTTAATAGAGAACCGGAACAAAGCATTAACACTTAGTGAATACATGAACTCCTCAAACTACGGCAATCACCGGAAAGAATCCCAATTATTGTCACGTTGGGGTATGCGGATCATAACACGTAGCAGGTGCATATAACTTTCGTGATCAGATCAAGAACACAAATATATTCATGAAAACATAAAGGGTTCAGCTCTGGAATCATGGCACTCGGGCCCTAGTGACAAGCATTAAGCATAACAAAGTCATAGCAACATCAATCTCAGAACATAGTGGGTACTAGGGATCAAGCCCTGACAAAACTAACTCGATTACATGATAAATCTCATCCAACTCATCACCGTCCAGCAAGCCTACGAAGGAATTACTCACTCCCGACGGTGAGCCTCATGAAATTGGTGATGAAGGATGGTTGATGATGACGATGCCGGAAGATCCCCCTCTCCGGAGCCCAGAACGGACTCCAGATCTGGCCTCCCGATGAAGAACAGGAGGTGGCGGCGGCTCCGTATCGTGAAACGCAATAAAACTTCCTCTCTTCTTTTTTCCTCTAGAAAACTGAATTTATAGCGTTGGAAATAGGTCAAACGGAACCACGTGGGCCCCACGAGGTACCAGGGCGCGCCAGGGGGGTGGCGCGCCCTGGTGCCTCGTGGGCACTGGGTGGCCCCCCTCCAGTAGTTCTTGATGCCAATATTTTTTATATATTCAATAAAAAATCTCCAGAAAGTTTCATCCAATTCCAAGAACTTTGATTTTCTGCACAAAAACAACATGATGGCAATTCTGCTGAAAACAGCGTCAGTCCGGGTTAGTTCCATTCAAATCATGCAAATTAGGGGCCAAAACAAGAGCAAAAGTGTTTGGAAAAGTAGATACGACGGAGACGTATCACATCCTTCTTGGTGCATGGTATTGCATGCATACATCCTCGGTAATCCCTATTAAAACTTCTGAGCTAAACATAGTGTAGCTGTCATTCAGTGCATCTTTTGGAGCATAGCCTTTTCTCTTGGCTGATGGCCCATATTCACGATGAGTATGACATGCTGGCTGCATTGTTGTGGCTGTATATGCAAGAGTCCGACAAGGATTGGCAATATCACCTTATCCATGAAGCTTTATTTTACTGATCGTCACGGAGACTGTTTGTCCACAACTTCTTTGTTCTTGAGAATTCCTTTGATGGACCTGTCGTGACCTGCCAACACGGCCCCTTGGTCGTATCATAACTTACTCTTGCATATCTCGTAGGGATTGCTGTGTTCACATCCTTCTTCGAAGTATGGGGCCGACGTTTCTTTGAGCACAGTCACTCCCGTGTACGAGTGGCTCGCATGAACTGATCCACTGGACTGCATGCTCACAACATATGCAAGGGTAGGATAAATCCTTTCATAACCACCGAGTTATGAAGCGGACGTGAGTTCTTCTTGATAACTTGCGGAGGAAAGCGGGGTTCCTTGTACCAGAAACCTTTCACTGTGATATGCGGCCAGATCTATGGCCGATTCTGGTTTCCTTTCGAAGTATCCGAAATTTACCCATGGGGGTGTCAAAACTTGGTACAGGCCATACCTTGACTGAAGATATCTTGCTGGTCATGCACACCGCTAGTCCTTCTGCTGGTCTGCTCATTGTTGCTGTAAAGGTTGCACAACTGATGCAGACTTTATGTTGGTAATTAACTCAAAATACCCTTTGTATTCAAACAAAGTGTTGCCGGTAGTAAGCAATTGGCGGATAATTCCATTCGGTTTAGCTGAACTTCCAGTCATTTGAAATTCTCATTTATTCTGAGCAGTCGTGAGCTTATCCATATTTCTCGCAAACCTTGTTCACTTTGCTCAAATTTTTTTGTATGTGCACCGCTAAATCCCAAAATATGCTTTGAAATTTGTATCAACATACCAGAGTTTTGTTGTTGTTCTCGGCACATTCACATCCTGGAAATACATCTTCTATGGATAATAAATGGTTCTTGAGTCCATTGGGAAAAGACTCAAGATTCACCCTACTGACTGAAATAATCCTTGTGCCGAGGACGGATTCATCTGTTCCTTAGGTGTAATCTATTCTGCGACAAACTCCCTTAGGTATAGTCCGGCCTTGTCAGTTGCACTCAAATTCTGCTTCTGACCCATTCGTCATTCTTGACAGATCCGGTGATAATATTCTGAATATCGGGCAGTTGACTTGGCTTGGCTCTTACTGAATTTGGATTATTGGGTATTATCCAAGTTGTATGATGGTCTTCTTGACAGCACTTGTGGATGGATCCAGTCGGAGTAACAGAACGGAATCGACAAAAGAAGCAAGAACCACGAAAAACCAAAAAGCAATTAAAGCTCAAATTTTCGGACCTTACACAAGTGGCCGAAGATTCACTAGTATAACTATTATAGCGCACTCGATGCACCTCTAAGGACTTAGAAGTAAAACCACACCATGCTTCTGGTAGCGATTGGTGTCAAGCTCCTACTACTTCCTTAGGGAACATCAAACTCGATGCATGACCATGGCCAAAATGGCTTAGTCAACGATCTTGGGGTTATCGGGGAAAAGATGGAATTTAACGGCGTTTCCCAATGGAAACTGGATTTGAGATGAGAAATGCCATGGCTAGCAAGCAAGGTGGGGATATCTGGTTTACGTAGGGTTTCAGGGCTCATGGGTCGTTGCCTGGTGCGGACTTTTCCCACCGGAGGCAAAGGCCACGAGAGTTGGGGCCTGATGGAGCCAAAACCTATGGGGTTGCCTTATGATCAATAGTAGCCGTGCCGGTCTGGAAAAGATGGCTGAAATCCATCTGGGCTCTCTACTGAGCACAAGAGGCAATGAAGTCGGGCTAGGGTAACCTAAAGTCAGCCTGGCTCTGATACCATCCGTTGTGGCGCACCGCCTGAATACCACTGTATTCAGACGGTCGCCGCACACACCAGCCCAGGAAATCACTCTGGCATGCGCTTTTACAACAAGTATCATGAACACAGGCATTTCTATTAATGGATATATAAGTCTTTACATGATATTTTACAAGGGTGATGGCAGCGGAAAAGCTCTATCTAAGGCAGTATGGTCTTGGTGCGGCTCCAATCCACAGGGATCTGACTTGGTTACTCTTCTAGCCCGCGAACACTCCGGCTCCTCGCTAGCGGTCGTCGAATCCTTAGGTGAACCTGGCCACATTGAAGGCCGCTGAGTACTTTTGAATGTACTCGCAAGCAAACCAAACCAACATATACACCAAGCAAAGCAATCCATGGCATTCAAGCATGCATTCATTATCTTAACAATATTAGCTATCATGTCTTAGCAGGATTATCTAGCAAGATTAATTACCATGTTATAACAGGATTATCCAGCATGATAACTACTAAAGTAAAACATAGTAAATAATCCATACTCCGAATATTGCATGACTCAACACATATCCAATCCAAATGCAATCCAAGTCTTGTGGTCATCCGACCCATTAGCTCATAGCCATCGCATGGCTAACATTCATACCTCTGACATCATCTGATGTCCATGCATCCGTACTGCAAGTGTGACAAACCTTACCATTCTCTGGTTCAGTCTTAACAATAAGATTATATAGTTTGTTCCTCCAGACTCGACACAGACCAAATAGTGGCCTAATACAAACTGTCCATGATCGAGGACGCGGCTATTCGAATAGATTTACACTCTGCAGAGGTTGCACACTTTACCCACACTATGGAGCTTCTGGCCTCGTGTTGCCATTCAGGTGGACCGGTGCTGCTCCAACAAAACTTGTCTATTGCCTGGCACTCTTACGGTCCCACCGACAATCATACCCTCCCAGGGTCAAGTCTTGGGTGGCCCCTGTGTCACCCCGTGACACCTGCCACCGTCGTGGCCAAACTAAACTGTCCCAAACGGGGACCTGAGCTCAATAACCAAAACTGGGCTCACAAGATTATCGCCGCCTACCGGGCCAGGGTAGCACGCACGCATAATCTTCCCTCTTTGGAGGTACCGGCAAGAGGTAGGACAATAGACCAAGTTAGGGCCTCCCCATCCAGGCAAGTGTGGTTGCACTTGATGAGCTCGGTTCGGTGGCACTATGACTCGATCCAGCCGACGGAGGAGGTTGTTGTCATTATATCATATTCTTAATCATAGCAATAACAGCAATAATACACACTGAAAGCATAACAACCTATCTCCATAATGTCACAACGAGTCATTAGTGAAACACTATTTAAATGGCAAGTTATCACTTTACAAGTTCTAGCTGTAAGTTATGACCATCTGAACCCTTGCATGAAACCGGCAAATAAACCAGTAGCCACCAGAACGGTCTTTACAACTCAGATCTGGGACGTTACCGAAATAACTCAACCCCGGCTCAAGACGGCTGAAAAGCAGCTCAGAGCATGAGACGGTGTTGATAAAAAGAGTGTAGCGGTTCCTTAAGACGGCCGAAGAACAGCTCAGAGCATAGGGTCACCGATACAGAAAGAAATTCAACAGCTGCCCGAGACGGCTGAAAAGCAGCTCAGAACACGGCCAGATGTTGAAAAGAGAACATAAAGTCGGCATCCAGCCCGGACGGCCGGAAGCAGCTCAGAACACAGGCGTGGTGCCGTCACCAATGAAAGGCAGGCAAGGGTTCATTAGCGTCGCATACAGCTCACCACTACGCATACAAGCATAAGCATATTAATTTAAACACGCAAGAATAACACAGAGCAATGCTTTAGGGCACATATCAGATGGTCGGCTTGCCTGGGGGGAAAATTCGCCGGAAAGGGTTCCCTCTCGGAGGGGCTGAATAGAGGGCAGGGGAAAAATGGGTATTTTCAGAAAGTGTAAACAGTGTGAAAGTGATGCCATCGGAACGGGCTCGACGAACTGAAGAAGTGGGCTTTGGAATCACCTGAATCGGAGTTACGGTTGCAAAGTTACGGCCGTTCATTCGTTAGGCAGAAAAACAAATAAAAATGTGTTTTTCTGCTGTTAACGGACGAACGCCCGCAATATAAAAGTTTCGGCACTGGTGGCTGAAAACGGAAAACGCATTTTGAGAAAATACGTTTTCGGCGCAGGAAGGCGGCTTCTTGGGAATACGCCTCCACTTACTGACGCGGGCCCGAGCCAGCAGCCACTTACAACCGGGCCCCACTATCTCTCCTTCTCTCTCCTCCCACCTCTGCTTCCACCTCCTCTCCTCCGTCCCGATGCTGTGGCTGGGAGCCCGGACTACGGTGGCCGGCGATGCTCCGGCGGGCCCCTCGAGCGGCCGAGTGAACGGGCGGGCACGCCGGCGAGCGGCGCAACCGGTGGTGGGTGGCACGGCGGCGGGGCTGGCTGGGAGTGCAGCGGCGAGGGGAGGCAGTGGGCGGCGGGTCCGGCCGAAGTGGATGGTCCGGTGGTCAGGGAGGCTAGGAGAGGGAATGGGCGGGGTCCCCTGAGCATGGCGCGCTCGGTGGTGAGCTCGGAAGGAGCCGGGGACGGCCGGAGTGCCGAAATTTGAGAGGAGAGCGGTGTAGGAGATATGCCCTAGAGGCAATAACAAATGTTATTATTTATCTCCATGTTCATAATTATGTTTATGTTCCATGCTATAACTGCTATGGTTCCCGAGACCGTATATCCGTAAAGGCTCTGAGGAAAACCCATGTGCACATGTGGAATAATAAACGGTAAAAAGTATTCCTAGTCAAGCCTCTAAGACTGGCTCAAGTGTTGCATGATGATCACGTTTTCCTGATCATGGGCATGACTATGCCGGCAACTTTGAGGGCACAATGTTAGTAGAACACTTGTGTTGAATCGACCTGATTGATGTTATGCTATGAGATTCATTCATCATAAGTTATTGATTAATAACACAAAGAAGTTAATTTTTGCATAATTCCTTAGACCATGAGAGTGTCGAGTTTCTTCATGCTTGCTTCATGAACTTTGGGGTTTGTTAAACGTCATCCGTAAATGGGTGGCTATTACGGCGGCTTACGGGTTCATGGAAAAGTATGTCAAGTAACTTGATAGCTCAAGATTGGGATTTGCTCCTCCGACGATGGAGAGATATCTCTGGGCCCTCTCGGTGTTACGGTATCCATCATCGTCTGGCCAGACACTTTGTGATTTGATCACTGGGATGCCGGAACACGGAAACGAGTAAAGAGAACAAAACCGGTAATGAGGTAACTTGCATAGTGGACAAGTTGTTGATCCACGAGGATGCGATGTTTCTCACCTCGGGTATTTGTAACATATCGCGAAGCAACAAGAATAGCACACGGCAACTGGAGGTTCACTCGAATATTCATTCGTGTGGGTATAGGGGTCAATATGGGTGTCCACGGCTCCGATGTTGATCATTGATCGGAAAGAGTTCCGGTCATGTCTATACTTCACCGAACCTATAGGGTCACACGCTTAAGGGTCATTTATCTGCTGAATACTAGACAGGGAGTCTGAGAGAAAAACACCGAAAAAGTTTCGGACGAAACGGAAACGTTCCGGAGAGGACACCGGAATAGTTCCGGTAAAACTGAAAAGTTGTTTCAGGGTATTCCATTAAGTCAAATTGGTTCCGGCACATGTCTGGAAATTCTTGGAGGGTGCCAGAATCGTTCTGGAAACTTCTGGGATTTTTCCGGAGGAAAAACCGGAAATGTTCCGGAGCAGCCGGAACCGCGGTGATAGCTTTTTCGCTGAAGAAACATTGTTCCGGAATTGTTTCGGAATGCGTTCAAAATTATTTTGGTGGGTACTAGAATTGTTCTAGGCACACAGAAATAATTTGGGATTTAACGAACGCAGAAAAATGTCTTCGTGAATAGTGAAAGTGCTTTTTGGATATGTTTGGAAAAGCACCTTTTGGGATATTTTCCCAAAGGGTTTCTAGAAGTCTTGGGGGCTAAGAAACCCCCCTTGGGGGGGGCCCAAGAGGTTGGCCGGCCACATGTGGAGGTGCTCCATGGGGCCCCACTTGCTCCATTAAAACCCTTTTATGCCCTTGTGAAAGTTTTCCTTCATGGGCATTTTGGGTTTTTTGGAAGTGCCCATCCTACCACTTGCTTTTCCTATAAATAGAGGTGGAGGGGCTGCCTCCACACTCACTCCTTCTCACATACAAGTGCCATGACATTTCTGGCTTCTCTCTCCCTCCTAGCGAAATAGTTTCGTAGAGCCGAAAGGCTGTCTAGTTTCCGGCAGGAACTAGTTCTGGACGGCGAAGCCGTGCCGGATAGATGACACCGTATGTGTGCAACTCTATAGAGAGATCGTAGTTTCGGTCTTAGTTCGAGAGTGCCTCCCGAAGGGCTGTCCAAGTGACCGTCTTAGTTTCGAAGGTCCTCCCGAAGGGCTGTCCGAGTGACCGTCCGAGTTTCGAAGGTCCTCCCGGAGGGCTGTCCGCGACACCGTCCGAGGGACTGTCCAACCGCCTCCCAGAGGGCTGTCCGAGGGGCAGATGGGGGAGTACATCCTCGCGGTTGGGAGGTTGTAAATCCTAGCTGCGGGGATCTGCACCACCGATCGTCATCGACTCTACTTCCGCTGCGCTACGAGTCGGTAACGAAAAGATCAAACCTTGTATGCAGTCTCCATAGTGGTCCTGGGCTGGTGCGTAGGTCGGAAAATTTTTGTTTTCTGCTGCGTTACCCTACAGTGGCATCATGAGCCGTGCTATGCATAGATGCAGGTTGCGATCTAAAATACATGAGATGTATGGGTGTTGCACAATATAATTAGGTAGTAGATGAGTTCTATTGCTGAAAATTATTTGTGCGGGTAGCAGATGAAATCTGTTACCCGATGTTCTTGTTGCTTCCCTGGAATTTGCATATTTCTGATCTTGATAACGGTATGGTGGAGTTTCAAAGTTCTGGCAATCCGCTATCCTGATTGATCAACGAAGTGCTAACAGTTCTTTGAATTCCACCGTAGTTAAAAAGAAAGATGAAATTTCGCAGACAAAAGGGCAATGCAGATATGATCTGCACGGGGGTCATGCGTATGACGAAGTTTAGTATGGGGCTCGAGATTTAATTATCTCGTGTTTCATACACCCCGCGATGTTAATCTAGCGACTTGAATAATCATACTTGATGATAATACGTAGGTAGCTTCGGTTTGTTTCGAAACCTTAGAAGCCACGTAAAATGAAATTCTGCATAAACCGATTAGAGGCGTCTAACTTGGTTTTGCAGTATGGTTTGCATGTGCATATGATGTGGTATAGCAGTGCTCATATTAATTTGATTATGTATGAGATGACTATATGATGTAAATTAACATGACCTGCGTGTCATGATTCGGCATGATGGCTGGAGCCATATGATTGTCACTTTAATGACCTGCGTGTCAACCTTAAGTAATGCACTTATTTTATTAGCTATAGAGATAGCAATATTATCTGGTGCATCGACAAGGTGGTGGCAATCTTCGCGAAGGTGAACACCGACGCGAATGCTGAAGACGAAGAAATACAAGACTTCTCCGTCAGAAAGGGCTATACCATATCATGCTATTATGAATTGCCTGAGATGTTTATCCCTTTGATGCACCCATCTTGATTGCGCGGTAGTCGCTTTTATTAGGGTGATCTCTCACTTAAAATATCAAGTAGTTAGTGTTCTCCCAAGTGTAGCACCGTCACAGCATCTTTCCTTTCAGGGTGCGCCATGATCTACATGGGTACGAACGATTGTACGGGTGTAAGGCGGGTGAGGTCAGACCTCGCAGCGATATCACTTGGTTGTCTTGACGTTCATGGAAGGATCGTCCTGAGCTCGGAACACACGCATCGAAAGATGAACAAGAGTCACATAGAGATGTGATCGGCAAGTTTGCCTACCAATTGAAGTTCGCGCCATCAGTGTTCATCTCGAACAATGACGTTGAATTGCAATTTGGATCTTGAATCACTCACAATCAATTATGAGAGATATTGATTTGAGTGGGAGCGCACTTTAGAATTAATTCTTTTAATTCTTAGTGCAATTAATTATGAACTTTGTCTAAGTAAAATTTGCATAATAGTTGTAGAATAATGGCTCGCGTTTCCGCCTTCCCTATTAAAATTGAATAAGCTGTTAAATATCTGGTTAAAACTTTACGGTTGGTAACGTAATGTGAGGATTGTCCTCAAGAGTGCCGAGAAGGACTTTGTCCTATCGCATGCTTTTAGTATTCTCCCGCTAATGCTATGGATAATGTGACTCTCGTCCTTCAATCCAAAAGCTAGAATTCCGTTACGGTCAAGTGCAAAATGTTTGCTTCCATGAGACCCGAACTTCAAAAGTTTAGGGATAGCTATGTGATATTCATGGAACTGAAAATCATTTTCAGACACAAACAAAGGCTAAAAGATATGGGATATCCAAAGCAATGTTTTTTTTGAAAACTATTAGTAAAAGTGTTTACTATGCATTTGACAAATAACAGAGGGATCCAGTAGAACGCCTGTCATATGATGAAGGTGAATAAAACAACAACTTAAAGGAAATGTCCGAAGGGTGTTAGTATGACTTACACACCTAGGAAGTCCGGGGCTAACGCCACTCTTAAGTTGGATGCTTCTTCTGAGAGTAGGAGAAATACTAAAAGTTAAACTGTTAGAAGTATAAAGGCAAAAAGAGAGAAGACTGGAATATCTAGCTCATGTATGAAAGTCATACAAGTTATTGATGTATAGAAGGCTGGTAAAAGAAATAGTTCTTGGGAATTATGATTAAAACATGTTAATCACTGATTCTTGGGTATTGTGAGTTTATCACAGAGATACCCGCTCGATTGCACTCTATTGCGACTCGATGCAAGAACTACTACGGCCTAAAAGACTGGCCGGAGTGAGGTTCAGATACGCGCTAGGAACTTAGTAAAAGTTACTATACATTCCATCGGTGTATTACCCATGTATTTATTTTCATAATTCATTTAGAGTTTTACACACTCTAGCCCATTGCATAAGGTATCTTGCAAGAAGGTTGTTCATAAGAGAACTTTTGATGTTCGATGTTATGAATAACTTAAGGGCCATACTTTCATTATGAATGAGATGTATGTTATGAATATTGATAATAATACATTACCTCTGTATTTACTTTCATAAATCATTTTAGAGTTTTATACACTCTAGCCCATTTGCATAATGTTTGTTGCAAGAGTGTTGTTCATGAAAGAACAATTGTTGTTCGGAATCATGAATAACATAAGGGCCATGCTTCCATAGTGGATGGAACGTATGTTATGAATATTGATAGTAATATGATACATCCATAACACTGACGCTAAATGTCGCAAGACTAAGAGAATACCACACATGTGTGGCACTGCATTTGGTCACATTGGAGAAACCCGCATGAAGAAATTCCATTATGATGGATTTTTAAGTCATTTGATTATGAATCATCTGACACTTGCAACTTGCCTCCGGAAATGTGAAGTGACTGAAATACCGTTCACAGGCCATAAGGAACGAGCAACAAACTTATTGGTGATCATACATTTTGATGGATGTAGTCCAATGAATGTTGTTGCTAGCAGTGGATTTTATCTATCTTCAGAAATGACTCAAGTAGATATATGGATATTTGCTTGATGAGACGTAAGTCTGGATCTTTTGAAATCATTCGAAAGGATTTCAACATGAAGTAGAAATTATTGTAACAATAAGATTATGTTTCTGCAATTTGATTGCGGAAAGGAATATTTGAGTTAAAAGTTTAGCAAATGTCTGATGAGTTGTGAAAAGAGTTTTTCATAACTTACACCTCCCGGAACACCACTGTGAGTGGAATGCCCGTGAAGATGTATTCAAACCATTTATGACATGGTAAGATCAAAGATGACATAAATCAATTTGCCATTATCCCTTTTAAAAGTAACGCTTTAGAGACTACGGCTTTTACACTGAATAGAGCGCCATCAGGTCTGTTGAAATGACGCCATGGTATGGTACGCCCAGCCATGCTCTCTCTTTTCTTAACATATGGAATATGGGGCTTGTGTAAAATATTTACAGACCTATTCCAAATCAGACAAGTGCTACTTTGTAGGTTATCCCAAGTAATTGGGAATTCCTCCACCACTATACCGAGGCAAAAAGTTTTACCACAAAAACGGTATGCTTTTAAAGAGAATAGTTCTTGCAAAAAGGTGAGTGGGAGAACAGTGCAACTCGACGAGATAAACAGTATCTTCGTCATCAGATCAAAGGAAAGGAACCTTGGAAGTAATTCCAGAGTTTCCTACTGCGACTGATACGGAAGTCTCTACAATAAAATGTATGGACTTCGGTCGAACTTGCAGCTGAACCACGTAGGTTCGACCTGTGATTCACATATATACAAAGCCAGGTCCACACAAAATATGAATTTTGTGAAAACGTGAAAACACGAGGATATGCAAAGATACACACGGAACTGAAGTTGTCAGATCCGTTGGACATCAGGCTATACCACATGCGAAGCATTTTTACACCGGTGTGCCACAGGTGTAATGTGCATTAGCATTGACTAGATTATTGACTCTAGTGCAAGTGGGAGTCTGTAGGAGATATGCCCTAGAGGCAATAACAAATGTTATTATTTATCTCCATGTTCATAATTATGTTTATGTTCCATGCTATAACTGCTATGGTTCCCGAGCCCGTATATCCATAAAGGCTCTGAGGAAAACCCATGTGCACATGTGGAATAATAAACGGAAAAAAGTATTCCTAGTCAAGCCTCTAAGACTGGCTCAAGTGTTGCATGATGATCACATTTTCCTGATCATGGGCATAACCATGCCGGAAACTTTGAGGGCACAATGTTAGTAGAACACTTGTGTTGAATCGACCCGATTGATGTTATGCTATGAGATTCATTCGTCATAAGTTAATGGTTAATAACATAGAGAAGTTAATGTTTGCATAATTCCTTAGACCATGAGAGTGTCAAGTTTCTTCATGCTTGCTTCATGAACTTTGGGGTTTGTTAAACGTCATCCGTAAATGGGTGGTATTACGGCGGCTTACGGGTTCATGGAAAAGTTTGTCAAGTAACTTGATAGCTCAAGATTGGGATTTGCTCCTCCGACGATGGAGAGATATCTCTGGGCCCTATCGGTGTTACGGTATCCATCATCGTCTGGCCAGACACTTTGTGATTTGATCACTGGGATACCGGAACACGGAAACGAGTAAAGAGAACAAAACCGGTAACGAGGTAACTTGCATAGTGGACAAGTTGTTGATCCACGAGGATGCGATGTTTCTCACCTCGGGTATTTGTAACATATCGCGAAGCAACAAGAATAGCACACGGCAACTGGAGGTTCACTCGAATATTCATTCGTGTGGGTATAGGGGTCAATATGGGTGTCCACGGCTCCGATGTTGATCATTGATCGGAAAGAGTTCCGGTCATTTCTATACTTCACCGAACCTATAGGGTCACACGCTTAAGGGTCATTTATCTGCTGAATACTAGACAGGGAGTCTGAGAGAAAAACACCGAAAAAGTTTCGGACGAAACGCAAACGTTCCGGAGAGGACACCGGAATAGTTCCGGTAAAACTGAAAAGTTGTTTCAGGGTATTCCATTAAGTCAAATTGGTTTCGATACATGTCTGGAAATTCTTGGAGGGTGCCAGAATCGTTCTGGAAACTTCTGGGATTTTTCCGGAGGAAAAACCGGAAATGTTCCGGAGCAGCCGGAACCGCTGTGATAGCTTTTTCGCTGAAGAAACATTGTTCCGGAATTGTTTCGGAATGCGTTCAAAATTATTTTGGTGGGTACTAAAATTGTTCTAGGCACACAGAAATAATTTGGGATTTAACGGACGCAGAAAAATGTCTTCGTGAATAGTGAAAGTGCTTTTTGGATATTTTTGGAAAAGCACCTTTTGGGATATTTTCCCAAAAGGTTTCTAGAAGGCTTGGGGGCTAAGAAACCCCCCTTGGGGGGGGGGGCAAGAGGTTGGCCGGCCACATGTGGAGGTGCTCCATGGGGCCCCACTTGCTCCATTAAAACCCTTTTATGCCCTTGTGAAAGTTTTCCTTCATGGGCATTTTGGGTTTTTTGGAAGTGCCCATCCTACCCCTTGCTTTTCCTATAAATAGAGGTGGAGGGGCTGCCTCCACACTCACTCCTTCTCACATACAAGTGCCATGACAATCTGGCTTCTCTCTCCCTCCCAGCGAAATAGTTTCGTAGAGCCGAAAGGCTGTCTAGTTTCCGGCAGGAACTAGTTCTGGACGGCGAAGCCCTGCCGGATAGATGACACCGTATGTGTGCAACTCTGTAGAGAGATCGTAGTTTCAGTCTTAGTTCGAGAGTGCCTCCCGAAGGGCTGTCCAAGTGATCGTCTTAGTTTCGAAGGTCCTCCCGAATGGCTGTCCGAGTGACCGTCCGAGTTTCGAAGGTCCTCCCGAAGGGCTGTCCGCGACACCGTCCGAGGGACTGTCCGACCGCCTCCCGGAGGGCTGTCCGAGGGGCAGATGCGGGAGTACATCCTCGCGGTTGGGAGTTTGTAAATCCTAGCTGCGGGGATCTGCACCGCCGATCGTCATCGACTCTACTTCCGCTGCGCTAACAGTCGGTAACGAAAAGATCAAACCTTGTATGCAGTCTCCATAGTGGTCCTGGGCTGGTGCGTAGGTCGGAAAATTTTTGTTTTCTGCTGCGTTACCCTACAAGCGGCGGCGGCCATGGCGGCCATTGGAGGAGGGAAGGGCTCCGGGAGCTCGACTGAGAGGGGGCTGGGCTTGCTGGAGATCAGGAGGGGTTCGGGGGTGCTTAAATAGGCTCGGGGGAGGCTTCGGGACGGCGCTCGCCTCCAGCAGAAGCTCCTGGACTTGGGATGCCGTGGCCGCGCTCCGGCGGAGCACCTGCTATCGGCACGCCCGGCCAACGAGCAAGCCTCCAGGGCCAGCTGGGGATGGATGGGCAGCCGTACACCGTCGCAGACGTCGCCATAAGGCGACGGCGAGGGCACAGGGGAGTGAATCGACCGGGGACTGAGCAGAGCTCTGTTTTGGCTAGGTCTCGCGCTGTCACCACCGGCACCACGTGGACTAGGCTCCAAAATGCAACAAAAACAAGTCTACCGCGTGGGCACAGCCTCAAATGGATGATGTGAGTCCTCAGGTCAGCGCAAGGGACCCTGGTGTGACCGTTTTGACCTTATTTGTCAATCGGTTGCCAGGTGTCTCCATCTAGTCTGATCATTGGATGAGGATGATGAATCACTAAGGTGATCAACCTGGCAAGATTTCAGCTCAAATGAGCAAACAAAATTAGCACTTCCTTTGTAAATTGCCCAACTGGACAGAATCTGGAAATGGAAGCTGTGCTCAACTAGTTGAATGTATTTGGCTCAAACTTGGTGTAGGGAGGTGATTTGGGTGCATGGAGGCACTGGTAAAATTTCAGCTCATTTGGAAGTGTCAAGGTGGTACTTCCTTCACAGAGCTAGAATCTGGACAAAAACTTAGGAAAATTGCTGGGGAAGAATGGATAGCTGGGTTGAGCTGATTTTTGGTTTACAGGAGTGATTTATCAATGTTAACCACCATGCAAAATTTCAGCTCAAATGGATCAAGGGTTCAAGCACTTCCTTTGCAAACTTGAAATCTGGACAGAAGCTAGATGGAATTTTTGGGAGAAATTGGCTAGATGAAATGATGCGAATTTTTGCATGCTCACATCATATAGGGAATAAGAGGTCCTGGATTAATTTCAAGATTTTTTAAGCAATATAAAATATAGTTGCTTCATAACCTCAAAATAAATCTAGAAACAAGAATTGGATAATGCACTCAAACTTTGAACTGTGGAACTTGGGATCTTCATGGAAATGGTGAATATATGGATAGGAGAGGCTCCACAATTTATTTGGGATTTTTCCTGGCTACCAAAATGGTAGTTCCTTTGGAAAGTGCCCAAAATGCAATATTGGCTTTAAATAGGAAAAGGCAATTTCCCTTATTTAATTATGGCCAATATTTTTATGGGAGCTCAATATGATCACAAAGAATGTCTCCACAAGTTTTCATGAACTTTGGAGATGGATAGATATTTTCCTGGATTTAATTCCTTTATCTGGCAGAAAAAGGAATTAATTTTAAATGAAAAATATTGCAAATGACCTGGCAATATTTTTGCATATCCAGGGTTTATAGATGTGGGATGACCACTAGGAAAAGTTTGGGAGGCAACAGATCAAAGGAAATTGGGGTTCCTTTGTAACTGCCGGAATTAGGGTTTCGGTGGCAAAGTCCTGAGAAAATATTTTGGGTGGCAAGGTTGGACTGGAGAGAATCTCTGGTCGGATAGGAAAGGCAAGGCTAAATGACCATCTTCATATACCCAGGAGCGAGAGAAAATCCAATAACATCGGGAAAAAAAAGACGGGAGTGAAATCCCGCGAAGGAAAAACAAGGAGCGAAAACCAGGTGTCACACGGTGGACCTCTTGATCTTAAGCGAGATGTTAGACCGGATCCAGAAGATAAATATCACGGATGACCCGTCCTCGGACCAGGAGCAGGTCAGACAGGAGGCCATCCACGGGGAATTTTGCGTCCCACCCACCACCCACTTGGTAGCCACTGTCGAAGATTTAACCGACATGCTGGACTACGCATCCGAGGAGGTTGACGACATGGACGAGGATATCGACGTCCCGTCCTACACGGCTCCCTCCCTTGCCACTTCCAGCACCGGAAAGTGGACCGCCACCTCCACCTATGACATTTACATGGTCGACACCCCCATGAAGGACGGTGACACAACCAAAAAGGACGGCGACGATCCAGCCGAAGAACCGCCCAGACGCCGACGACGGCGAGCCAGAGGGCGAGGAAAGGGCAAGGAAAATCACACAGATACAAACGGCATCGGAGATAATGAGACTCCAGACAACTTGGGGGAGCTCGGCGATAACACCCCCGAGCAGCGCCATGATGCCCCTGAAGGGCACGAGGACCAGGGCGACCCCGAGGACCTCGAGGATTCCGAGGACAGTAATTACCTCCCTCCATCCGAAGAGGAGGACAGCCTCGGACCCGAAGACTTCGTTGTCCCAGAGGATCCCCTGGAGCAAGAGAAATTCAAGTGGCAGCTCATCGCCACTGCCCGAAGCTTGAAGAAGAAGCAACAACAGTTGAAAGCCGAACAAGATAAGCTCAATGACAGATGGACAATGGTTTTAGCTACCGAAGAAGACCTTGATGATCAACGTCAAGGTCAATACAAGAGTTACCCACGGCGGCGCCTACTCCCAGAATTTGAGGATGAGGCCCTTGAGCCCATGCCTCCCAGACGAACTTACGCAAACCAGCCCGACCGCCCCCCTCGAGGACGGGACAGGCCGGCTACGGAAGCCGAACTCCCACCCGTGCCCCCTCGAGGACGGGATAAGGCGGCCGGGAAGGCCGAGCACCCACCCGCGCCTCCTCGCCGAGCAGGCAAAGACCTAGTTCAACCGGATGACCGATACGATCTGCGCCACAACCTGAACGCCAGAGGGATCCAGTCAAGATCCATCTATGCATCCACAGGACATGCGCCCGCTGGACGGGATGTCGGGGCCGGATTTCCGGGACATGATATCCCAGAAATTAACCCCTCGTGTCGTCACCAGCCCAGGATTACTGTTACTGGTGGACACATCCTTGTTACAGATTACCAAGCAATTACAAAAATTGGATACAAGACCATAAAGGTCTAATGATACAACAATGATTTCTAGTGAGGATGACGGAAGCGGCTCGTGGTTCTCCAACATCGATGGGGCTCCATTTCCACAGGAACAGCTGACCCGGATAATTCCTATCCCGCGTGGCGGCTATCCTAGGCTCCGCATGGACATCGTTGTATTATTCCTTGTGATATCCTGACCTGGCCAATTAAATAACCAGGGACAAGCCAGTGAGTACGTTTGAATGTACTCGCAAACATCATGAACAAAAGATATACCGAATGCATATGATCATGATGGGTTAAATTATATGCACAAGCTGAACGAAATTAAATCATGTCATGATGAATATTACTACGGTGCTGAAATTTAAAACATGGCATGATAAATATTGGCATATGCAGAAAAAAATTAAAATGTTAGTGACAAACCAAGAAAGTTAAAAGTGGACAATCGGGCGACCGCCCGAGAATCCAAAAGAAATGCCAAACGGGTGTCTAAAAGAGAATCGGGCGAGACAGACCGCCCATGAACTCAAGCGACGCCACGAGAGGTCTTGAAAAGAAATGCCAAACGGGTGTCTAAAAGAGTATCGGGCGAGACAGACCGCCCATGAACACAAGCGACGCCACGAGAGGTCTTGAAAAGAAATGCCAATCGGGTGTCTACAAGAGAATCGGACGAGACAAGACCATCCGAGAACTCGAGAGACGCCAGGAGAGGTCTTGAAAATAAATGAGTGCCCGGGTAGTCTAGCCAGCCCATGAGACACTCAGAAAATGAAATAAGAGAAAAGGATTAGTCCACAATAATATAATGGCCATAATATTCACAACAATAGTATTCATGATAACAAAAATAACCATGATAGCGTTAGTGACGATAATAATATTCTGCAAAGTAATTTATGCTCAATTTAATTATTTCCTCCGGAGACCGACACTAAGACCGACACTTGACCAACCAAGACTGTAGTCCTTAACCGCGGACACGGCTATTCGAATAGGTATAACTCTGCAGAGGGTGTACTCTTTACCCACAAGTAAAGGATTTCTTTAGCCAGCACCGAGACACTGACTAATTCCCATTACGGCCTTTGGGTTGAAAACACACCTGACTAGCACACACCAGCTTAACTCACCAAAGCCAGGAATCACCCAAGGTAATGATAAAGTAAAACTCTAAGTGGGAAGGCCTCATTCAACGGCCTCTAATAGCATGGGATCACAATATTTATATCGGCGCGCAAACAGGGGTGCTACCCCCTCGGTCCCAGACCGGATACACCCATGCCCCCGGACCAGGTGACATGCCTACCAGAGGCCTCTGGTATCTTTCACCATGGCCTCTCTGTACGGTGTGTGCACGGAAAGGGGTTATCAACTTACTAAACCATACCCTACCTGCGGCAGGAACATGTGGTAGCACGGAACAAGTATGGGGGTTACCGGAACAAGACTCGATCTACGGTCGACTCAGGAGGTTTAATTTTTCCTGCAGTGGTTAGCACAACATACTTCCTCGGTAATACCCAACAGGGTCACTATCTGGCATGTCCCAACATGCCCTCACTGATCATTCTCGTCACAACGAGATTTCAGTTTCACGGTCACGTTTCTCGTGACTGATTCTTTCCTGCAGATTAGTCCGAACCAACATGGGCATGTGAAAATAACCATGCTCACTCATACTTCATATTTAAATGGCGATAAAATATTTTCAAGGGTTCATGCATGCATAACTAGCAATATGCAAATTTTTATTTGAATTCAACCTATGCATGATTCAATTATTCGAGCAAATATTTACCCATGCAAACACCATATCAAGTGTTCAAGATGCTTGCCTTGAGTATGCAGAAATATTGGGTGCACTCCAAAAGTTTTGAAAATTTTATCTTCCCTCCATTTCCTAATTTCAAAAATATTGAAATTACCACATAAAACAAAAACAGTACTAAAAAGTTGCTTGGAAAATTTTGGAATAAATACTAAAATAAACTAGATGAATTATAAGGAATTTCAGGAAAGGAATCAATTTATTTGGAGTTCATATGAATTTCCTAGAGAGTTTCTAAGCTGAAACAAATAAAGAATTGGACTTATTTAATAAATCCAGAAGAGTTAAACTTATCAAAAATGTTCACCCTAGCTAGTTTAATAGAGATTGATTTTATGAGCATGTAGAAATTTGAATCATTAGATTTGGATTTGAAAAGGATACTGTGGAAATATTTGAAATCTACTGGAAATGAAAAAGAGAAAAGCAGAGTTGCGCCCTGAGCGCGATTTAGACGGGCAGCGTCACTGGGCCGAGCCCAGTCGTTCGGCTGTGCGGGAGGAGCGGTGACGTCAAAGGCGTACTTCCAAAAATACGCCTTCTCCGTGCGAAAACGGCTTCCGGGAAAACCGTCTCCACTTAAACGGCGGGGCCCGCGGCTTGTGAGGCTGACGGGTGGGTCCCGCCTGTCGGGTTTGACCGAGGTCAACCCAGTCTTCTCCCTCCTCTGGCCGGAACAGAGCGCGGTCGCCAGCGACGATTCCCGGCGAACGGCGGCATCACTCGGGAGGCTGGGCACACTCTCGTTATCAGGGGCTCGTGGCGAACCTCCTGACATAAGGCACGATCAACGGGGAGCTCGGGGTCGTCGGCGGCGAGCTCGCCCGAAAGTTTCCGGCGGAGGCGAAATTGGGCGGCACCCCTACGAGCTTGCTCTGGTGGAATTGAGCGCGGGGATGGATCGGCGGGTGCTCTAGGAGGCTTTTGGTGAAGGAATTGGGGTGGGGGAGGCTCTGGTGAGGTGGGAAGCTTCGAGGCGAGGGCGGCGGCAGTAGCTACCGGGGAGGAAGGAGATGGCCTCCTCCGGCCATTTGCTGCTTGGAGAGGCTTACAGGAGGTGGAGGAGAGGTGACTGTGTGGTGAGGCGAGCTCGGGGTGGCTTCTTATAGGGAGGGGGAGGCGGTGCCGTGGCTTCCCGAACAAGGCTCGGTGGCGGCGGCCATTGATTGCGCCGATAAGGTGGTTGCGGGCGGTGGCCAGGTCCAGCGAGTCGGTGAGGTGGTCGGTGAGCTTCGGCTAAGCTCTGGTTGCTGGCAATTAAGAGGGCAGGGACGTGGTAGGGTGGGTTTCGTTGGGCGGCGCTGGACGGCAGCGGTGGTCGGTGAAGGGCGGCGCCAGGGGGGAAGCTCAGGTGTAGGGGAGGTTGCGGCAGGTGCAGGCGGCCAGCAGAGCGTGCAGGGCAAGCCAGGGGAGAGCAGCAGCGGGGTTGGCAGGCTCGGCGTCGCCGGTGCCACGCGGTGGTTATGGCCAAGTCCAGAGGACGCACACTAGGTGCTCGATCAAATGCCAGAGCTAGCTAGGAGATTTTGTGGATGATGAAATTTGGCAGGATGATGTCTCTCTAGATGATATAGAGGATGGCAGGGTTGGTTGGACAAAATGAAAAACTTGAAAGTGCAAGTTTTGGTGATTTTCAGTTCTGGATCAAATATTGGGAGAGTTATTTGGTGAACTAAAATGATGCAATTGGAGCTGATCTCCTGGACTTAAGGATTTTGTTGGAAGGACTAGAGGTGGGATTAATTGCAGAATTTTTGGATCAAGGAAAAATAGGGTTGTAGTTCAAAGCTGGATTTGGACCAGAAAAGAAAAGAGGATGTTTCACTCAAAATTTTCAAAAGACCAGGGTGGGTTTTTGCATAAAAGTGATCTATAGGCCTCACATGACCCCTCATAATTTTTGTGGAATTTTAAAATAATTATTTAAAATAGTTGTAGTGCAACAGAGGCATTTAAAGAATTGAAAATGCTATAAAAAGGATTATCTTAGGCAAAATTTTATTATGAAAATATTTCCTACTGTGATTTAGAATATAATTAAATTGATTTAAGACAACTAACAAAGCCCACAATATTTTACAAAAATTTCTAAATGGAGGGAAGAATTTTGAAAACCGAAATTAGAAATTATTCTGAAATTAATAAAAGACCTAACATAAATCAAAATTTTATTTCTGGCCAAATTTTATTTAAATAAAATATGGTTAAATTTCTGGGGTGTTACACGAGACGGATACCAAGCCTGGCGCGATAGGAATGACAGAGCTCGGGAAAAACACCGCGCCCAGATGATAACCGATCTCCGGCGCGATGTGGCCCGGGCCAGGGGCGCCGCACACCCAATGTGTTTCACTGATGAGGTGATGCAGCATCAGTTCCCCGAGGGGTTCAAACCCATCAATATAGAATCCTACGATGGGACCACTGACCCAGCCGTGTGGATTGAGGATTTTCTTCTCCACATTCATATGGCCCGAGGAGATGATCTCGACGCCATTAAGTATTTACCGCTGAAGCTCATGGGACCAGCAAGGCACTGGTTGAATAGCCTACCCAAAAATTCCATCGGGAGCTGGGAAGAGCTCGAAGATGCATTCCGAGCTAACTTTCAAGGCACCTATGTTCGGCCACCGGACGCCGATGACCTGAGCCAAGTCATTCAGCAGCCCGGGGAGTCAGATCGTCGACTGCCCGGACGCCGAAGCGATCGCGGCATTCAAATACAGTATCCGGGACGAGTGGCTCGCCCGCCAGCTCGGCCAGGACAAGCCGAGAACGTTGTCGGCTCTTACCTCCCTAATGGCCCGCTTTTGCGCGGGTGAGGATAGCTGGTTAGCTTGTCGAAGCAACCACCCTGAAGACCCCGGCACTTCAAAGACCCGGGACGGGAACGGGAAACCCCAGCGCAATAGGAACAATAAGCGCCGGCACTCAAACAACGGCGCTGAAGCCGATGACACAGCAGTAAACGCCGGATTCAACGGCTCAAAATCGGGACCGCGGAAAAAACCCTCTAAAGGGACCCGCGACGGCCCGTCTGCGCTGGATAGAATATTGGATAGGCCCTACCAGATTCACGGCACTCCCGACAAGCCCGCCAACCACACCAGCCGTAACTGTTGGGTAATCAAACAGGCCGGCAAGGTCACAGCCGAAGAACAGGGCAAGGGCCCCCGCAGCGAGGATGACGACGAACCTCGTGGGCCGAACAACGGAGGCCAAAAGCAGTTCCCTCCAGAGGTCAAAACCGTGAACATGATTTACGTCACGCATATACCGAAGAAGGAGTGGAAACGCGCACTTCGGGACGTCTACGCCCTAGAGCCGGTAGCCCCGAAATTCAATCCGTGGTCGGCTTGCCCGATCACTTTCGACCGTCAAGACCATCCGACCAGTATACGCCATGGAGGAACGGCGGCTCTGGTGCTCGACCCCATTGTGTACGGATTTCACCTCACCAGGGTCCTTATGGATGGAGGAAGCAGTCTTAACCTGCTTTACTCGGATACAGTGAGGAAAATGGGTATTGACCCGTCAAGGATTAAACCCAGCAAAACCACCTTTAAAGGTGTAATCCCGGGTGTCAAGGCACGCTGCTCGTGATCTGTGACATTGGAAGTAGTCTTCGGCTCGCCCGATAACTTCCGCAGCGAGGACTTGATCTTCGATATTGTCCCCTTCCGCAGTGGTTATCACGCACTCCTTGGACGGACTGCGTTCGCCCGCTTCAACGTCGTCCTGCACTATGCATACCTGAAGCTCAAGATGCCAGGACCAAAGGGTGTTATTACCATCAACGGTAATACCAAGCGCTCGCTCCGAACAGAGGAACACATGGCCGCTCTAGCCGCCGAAGTCCAAGCCGCCGAAGAAGCGTCGCAAGCCCAGTCTACTGCCAAGACACTGGACGCACGCAAGCGCGCCCGAGCTACAGCCTCGGTCTTGGAGCACACCCATGCTCGCCCCAAATAGGGGCACGCGCCCCACAGCACGGCCCACCTAGTCGCGAAATACGTACCTCGAGTGCACAATTTCGTGCTCAAAATTCCATGGGCGGTTGTGGGGACACATGAAACAAAGGCCAAGAGCTCGGTTCGACCGTGCAATGGCCAACCGATGTCTTCAAATCAACATCGACAACGGGCACCATCTAGGGCCCGATCAGCGTCAAACTGATATACCATGGCGACTTCTCAAAACCCTTCCCCAAGGGCTCGTCTGCCGAACATTACTACTCTGCCAAACATATGGTCGATAGCTTCGCTCACACGGAAGCTTCTTAAAGAGCAAAAGGCGCAGACGTGCAGCAGGGCGTAGTACGGACGTCAAACCACTCATGAAGGCCCTGTGTAAACCTTTACTCTAATATATTTATTTCTTCAAAAGTATCTATCAAAGTTACTTCGGCAATCCGGATTATACGGTTGGACGTCACATATTCAAAGGAAATAAAGACCAATTTTTCTCTGGTAATTGTGCATTCAATCACGTTGCATATTCCTTTCCGTTTTTTAGGCCGAAATAAACTATTACGATACGCCCTTTTTTTTAACCAGTTAATAGACCGGGGGCTCGAACATAAGTCTTGCCTGAAACTTTGTCCCAGCACCTACTTTTATTTTATGTGCTCGGCGTCATGGATATTGCACTATATGAATCAGTTTTGAATTGCGTCTTTGGTCAATAGTTGGGTTGCCCGGCTCCTGTGTTTACCCTCTTACGTTCCGCACTGTTCGGCTAAGAGGGTAAAGGGAGAACCACTGTGATCGTACTTCTAGCTAGCCTGGTCAAGTGCCTCAGTGGAGAAAGCCGAAAACTGACTGTCACAATAAGCGAGAACTGGTCGGCGATCCGATGACTTGTGACAAACCAAAAATCGTTGGAGGTTAGTCTGTGTTAAACGAAGGGTTCTCTGTTATGGAAACCATGTGATGATGGTGTCAACCGCGGCTTGTCCGAATATCACAGTCACTGGGGGCTAGTCACCAGCCCCCGCAGTCAAGCTCCTATGGCTAAGTGAAAGCACTAAAACCGCATAGTCTGATTGCCTGGTTTCCCGTACATACAACCGCCTCCGGGCACCGAGACGTCGGCTAAGGGTTAAGATATAACGAGGAAACACCCCATGCAGAATTTGCACTGGGGGCTAAAGCCGATGACTGGTAACTTTCAGTTATGAAATTGCCGCACAGGAGTCAAAATTAACATAAGCAGACATTATACTGAGTGCATTCTGTGTAAAGCAAAAGGTTTTTAACTCCTCGGATACAAAGGAAACCTACTCTACTCATATATTACATCTTTTGCGCATTGGGCCTCTACCACCCGAGCACCATCCATCACGATGGGAAAGTATTGCTCAGGGCGCCTATGCTCTTTCCCTGGCGGCGGAGGACCGCTGGCCATCTCGTCTGGCTTTATCTTCAGCCAATGTACCATTGTTTTACCGAAGGCCATCCGAGCCCCCTCGATGCATGTGGAGCGCTTCCAGGCATCAATTCGGGGAGCGGCGTCGTACAGCCTCTACACTAGACCGAAGTAGCTGCTCGACAGTGGCTCTGTCGGCCATAGCTTGACGCAGAGGTCCTTCATCACCGGCTCCGCCATCCGATGCAGCTCCATCAGCTGCTTCATTTGGTTGTTGAGAAGGGGAGGGTGTTCGGGCGCTTGAAATTGCGCCCAGAACAACCTCTGTTCGGCCCGACCCTCCTGGGTGGCGAAGAACCTTGCCGCATCAGCCGCACTCTTCGGGAGATCCGCAAAGGCGCCTGGGGAACGCCATACTCGCGTGAGCAACGCGAACCTGTTACCTCCAAAGATACTTTGCAGCAAGTACGGCTTACCGTCCGCAATGAGCCTGACTTGGCGGAGCTCCTCTTGGCAGCCGCGCGCCTCTGTCCGTGCTTCCTTGGCCACCGCCGCCAATGCGGCTAGCTCGGCGGCCTGCTCCTTATTCTTCTGCTCGGGGGCCTCACACTTGGTGACGGCATCCCCAAGCTCTTGCTACACTTCCAACACCCTGGCCTCGTGCTTCTGGCTCGTGGTTCGCTCCATAGCCAGTTCGGCGGCCGCTTTCTCGGCCACCGACCTCTGCTCCGCCACTTCCAGCTGAGCCGTCTTTAGTGCGGCCTTGAGGTTTTCCACCTCTGCGGAGGCAGCTGTCGTAACATAAGTGAAATCCATTAGGATACTTCGAAACCTGCTTACAAGACAACGGATGTATTCAACATTACAGCTCGGACTTACCTTGCGCCTCGTCAAACCTCTTGTTCACCAGGCTCAGGTCGTCCTCAGAGCTCTTCAGCTTCCGATTCAGCTCGGCCAACTCCTCGGCGTTGGCGGCTGCGGCCGAAGATGATGCCTGTGCATTATTCTATGCACATTAGTATCCGAGGTATCGCTTTGATCCTCTGTCTGGCTTTGATCAAGCCAGTCAGAGTCTCGGGGGCTACTGTGTATGAGGCTATACATTTACACAAAAGAATTTTTCTAAGGGAAAAGCATTACTTCACTCACCTTGAAGCCGGTAAGAAGGCCATTAAAGGCCTCCTTCCATCCGTTATCCACGGACCGAAGACTTTGCAACACCACGCCCATAAGGGCACGGTGCTCTTTGGCGATAGAGGAGCTGGTTAGAGCATCCTCCATCTCATCCGGCCACCCGGTCGACGCCTGCTCTGGGGCGAGCGGAGGCGGCGGCGGCGCTTCGGCTCCTTCCCTCTCGGAGTCCAGGGCGCCGGACTCTGGACGCCTTAACGTCTCCGGAGTCGTCCTCGGAGAGAGCTCGCCTTGTCCGGGCTCCTCCTCTTCGTTCACCAGAGGGGCCCTCCCCTCTTGGTCTTCGGCGACCGAGGTGTTCACCTCGGCCATGATAGTATCACCTCCTCCCCCTGTATGCGGCACGGGAGGGGTCCTCCTCGACAGGACCTCCTCGGCCTCCTCGACGATCGGGGGAGGCGAGGTGCGGGATTCGGTCCCGCTCTCCGCTAGCGCCGCCGGTGGAGAATCCCCCTCCGAGACTCGGTCGGTGGGGAGATCACGCAGCGGGCTGCAAAATTATAAACGGAAACGTGATCGATATCAAACCCAGTTCAGCTAAAGACGGTCAAGCGGTTACTAGAACGCGTACCTTTGAGCCTGTGGCTTGGCCCTGGGGATCCTCCGAGGAACCTCTTCGGAGGTCTCAGAGTCCTCAGCAGAAGCCGAGCTATCGCCGGACAAGGCCACCTTGGCCTTGTGCGGTCTTTTGGGAGCGGGTTGAGGCGCCTCCTCCTCGGCGTCCTCGGACGCCGCCCTCTTCCCTGTTTGGGAGGAATCGTCTTCCTCCCCGTCCTCTCCCTGCTCCTTCTCCTCCTCCTGCGCGGAGGGAGCATTGGTGTCCCCGGATCTAGCACCCGGGGGTCCTCGGGAGCGGAGGCCCTCTCTGGCCTCCCTCTTCTGGTCCTTCTTCTTCTCCTTCCTATCTGGCACCTCATATGGCTCCACGGCCAACATGGCCGTCAGTAGGGGCGTCCTGAGTCCCTCTGGCAGCGGCGCCGGACTGTCAATCCGCTGGGCCTTCTTCAGCCAGTTCTGCGGACGGGAAGTGAAACAGCTAAGTACCTTATCCAAAGGGAACAGTTCGGATATAAGAAGTAAAATTCGTCATACCTCCCGTGGGGGGTTTGCGGCGTCGAGGCCGATGTCCTCCTCTACCGCCGGCCACTCCTTCTGCGGCTTGAACAACGCCTTCCATAGTTGAGCATGGGAGGTGCGGAAGAAGCTGCACATGGTGGCCGGGTCTTCGGGCTTGTAGGCCCACATGGGGGAAGCCCTGTCTTGGGAAGGGAGGATTCGGCGGCCGAGCATGATCTGGATCATGTTGACCAGCTCGATGCCCTTCTCTATCATTTTGGCGATCCGGCTCTGCAGCAGCACCACCTCCTTATTCGGCCCCTAGTCGAGGCCCTTCTTGGTCCATGAGACCAGCCTTGTAGGGGGTCCGGATCGGAAGGCCGGAATCGCCCCCCAGTCCGCGCTCCTCGGCTCGGTGATGTAGAACCATTCCCTCTGCCATACCTTAACGGTCTCGATGAAGGTGCCCTTTGGCCACTCCACTTGGGGAAGCTTGCTGACCATCGCGCCCCCGCAGTCCGCTTGCTGACCGTCGACGATCTTCGGCTTGACGTTGAAGATCTTCAGCCACAAGCCGAAGTGTCGCCGGACCCAGAGAAAAGCTTCACAGATGGTGATGAAGGCCGAGATGTGGAGGAAGGAGTTCGGCGCGAGGTCGTGGAAGTCAAGCCCGTAGAAGAACATGAGACCCCTGACAAAGGGGTGAAGGGGGGACCCCAAACCTCGGAGGAAGTGGGGGATGAACACCACCCTCTCGCCCTGCCGCGGCGTGGGGACGACCTGGCCGGCCTCTGGAGCATGGTGGGCAACGTTGGCGGGGAGATATCCCGCGCCCTTCAGCTCCATGATGGCGCTCTCGGTGACGACGGATGCCTCCCACTTGCCTTTGGACCCGGAGCCCGCCATCGCTAGATCAAACGAGCGGCTGGAAAGGTTCTTGGAAGGGAGAGCGGATCTGGGCGCTAGAGCTCAAGAGATGGGGAAGGCAATGGCGAAGGGGGGAATGGGAATGTACGAAAGGAACGAAGGCTGTGCCCCTTTTATGGGTTGTAAGACCCACGGTCCTTTTACTGCGCCGCAGTCCTCACCATTTCCCCATGTAACCGTGCCATTATGCGCGCGTGGGGTGAGGCGGATTATTGATCATATCCCTTGAAAACAGGACACGATCTCCACATTGATGGGACGTGCCAATGAAAACTGCCTCGAACCGTGAATCAAGTTTTTCATAAACCAACTCACGGTCATGGCAAGGTGTGACCCTTCGGTAAAAGTTGTCTGATGAGGACACTTTTCACACCAAAGCGACTAGCCTTCGGGGCTAAGTTATTAGTATGCTCCGTTACCGAGGTATAGTTCGGTGCATGTGCGGCAAGCCAACACTCGAGGACTCAACTCAGAGGAAATGCAGGCCGGTCACCGGTATCACGGAAGGAAGGGAACTGGTCCACAAAGCCAATTGTGTTCGGCATCTACCTCGGCTTCGAAGACTAGTTCGGGGGCTACTGAGGGTGTCCCGGACTAAGGGGTACTCGGGCTGCCAGCCTATCTCTCGTAGGCCGGGCCGATGGGCCGCTCTCTACTCGTCGATGGAAGGCCGGATTATGGGCGACCACGTACACCAGAAGGAAACCACCGAAGACTTGGCATCTCCTCCAAGGAATAATTGGCGTAACCGGCATGTTTATCCTCTGATGGTAACCGACAGTATGTAACCCTAGGTCCCTCTGGTGTCTATATAAACCGGAGGGTTTAGTCCGTAGAGCACCATATTCATTACCTAGGGTTAGGCCCAGTCGATCTCGAGGTAGATCAACTATGTAACCTTCATACAATCATATGAATACAATCAAGCAGGATGTAGGGTATTACCTCTTCGAGAGGGCCCGAACCTGGGTAAATCACCGTCTCTACGCTCTCTATTAACCATTGGTTCCTAGACCCACAGTTCGGATCCCCTACCCGAGATCTGCCGGTTTTGGTACCGACAACCATGTTCTCCTCGATGTTCTTGGAGTTCAATCCGATGTAATTTTCTTTTGCGGTGTGTTTGTTGGGATCCGATGAATTGTGAGTTTATGATCAGATTATTCATGAGAAATATTTGAGTCTTCTCTGAACTCTTTTATGCATGATTATTATAGCTTTGTATTTCTCTCTGATCTATCGATTTAGTTTGGCCTACTAGATTGATTTGTCTTGCAATGGGAGAGGTGCTTTGTGATGGGTTCAATCTTGCGGTGCTCAATCCCAGTGACAGAAAGGGACATGACATGTATTTGTATTGTTGCCATTAAGGATAAAAAGATGGGGTTTAATCATATTGCTTGAGTTTACTTTGTCTACATCATGTCATCTTGCTTAAGGCGTTACTCTGTTTCATACTTAATACCCTAGATGCATGCCGGATAGCGGTCGATGGGTGGAGTAATAGTAGTAGATGCAGGTAGGAGTCGGTCTACTTGTCTTGAACGTGATGCCTATATGCATGATCATTTCCATGAATCCTTCATAATTATTTGCTTCTCTATCAATTGCCCAACAGTAATTTGTTTACCCACCGTATGCTATGTGTTCGAGAAAGAAGCCTCTAGTGAAAACTATGGCCCCCGGTCTACTTTATCATATATTAAAAACCTAAAAATACCTTGCTATAATTTATTTACTTTTATTTTAATTACTATTTTAATTTATCTATTTATCTCTATAAGATTTAATCCTTCCAAATAACCGCTAAGAGGATTGACAACCCTCTTATTTGCGTTGGGTGCAAGTGTTTGCTCTTGTGTGTGCAGGTGCACTTAACGGAATTTTGCTTGGTTCTCCTACTGGATTGATAACCTTGGTTCTTAACTGAGGGAAATACTTATCTCTACTATACTGCATCATCCTCTCCTCTTCGGGGAAATACCAACGCAGTCTACAAGTAGTAGTGAGCACAAAGCAACATATATCACATAACAACGGAGTCTAACTCTCTTCCTATGCATCGGCATGTCATAAAAGAACAATTCATGCACACATAACAAAGGCCGATGCATAGTATAAATAGTTTCTTGCAATTTTATCGTATTGGAAACATAGAGAGGTGGAGATGTAGTTCATCTCTCATAGTAATTGCAATTAGGAGCAGCAAGCACATGCATATTATGTTCATCAAAATCATCCTGTGCAATAGTAAAATGCAACCCATTAATATAATCCTCAATAAGCACAAACTTCTCCGATATAGTGTAGTTGGGAGAATTCAAAAAGATAATAGGACTATCATGTGTGGGTGCAACAGCAACAATTTCATGTTTAACATAAGGAACTATAGCAAGTTCATCTTCATAAGCATAATTCATATTGGCATCATGGCCACAAGCATAGCAAGCATCAAGTTCATCAAAAAGGGATATTTCAAATGAATCCAAGGGATCATAGCAATTATCATAGCATTCATCCTTTGGTAATCACGAAGGGAAATTAAACAATGTATGAGTTGAAGAGTTACTCTCATTATAAGGTGGGCACGGGTAGCTAATCCGCTCTTCCTCCCTTTGTTCTTCGCTCTCCTCGTCATCTTTTTCATCTAATGAGCTCACAGTGTCATCAATTTCTTCTTTCTTAGATTCCTGCAAAATATTAGTCTCTTCTTGGACAGCGGAGGTGTCCTCAATATATTCTTTCACATAAGCATTAGAAGCATAATTTTCATAGCAATATTTAAGTATGGCAAAATTTTCAGATTTGTAAAGAGTAGCATCACACTTTTCAATCAAAGAAGCAATTTCATATGCACCCTTAAAAGGAAACAAATTCTTCAATTTGTTCAATATCATAGTAACTATAAACACCTCTGGCATAAGAAGATAAGATTCCATTATCCTTAAACTCACATTGGTACTGAAGGTGTTTTTTAGGGTCTTCAGAACAACAAGTAAAATCATGTATTTCACATAAATTCCAATCATAGCAATTCAAACTATTAATATGATGCCATAAGAGTTTCCCTTTTTGAGACAAGCGGTGTTGCACAAAATAAGCATGCTCATCTAATGATTTTCCCTCAACTAAGCTAGTTGGGTTTTCAGCACGAGCACAAAGGGATCGAAGATGATCCAAGTAGAAAGCTTCAGCAGTATGAAAGATTTTGGGTGGTTCTTCAACCATTGGTGTAGCAAGTACAACTATTTTTTTTGGTATTTTACATTTCCTACCCACAACTAAAGATAGAAAACAAGAGCACAAAATAAAAACTACTTAGTGATAAAGCAAACAAGCACACACGAGAATATCAACCCCACGCTATTGCTCCCCGGCAACGGCGCCAAAAAAAGGTCTTGATAACCCACAAGTATAGGGGATCAGTTGTAGCCTTCCTCGATAAATAAGAGTGTCAAACCCAATGAGGAGCTAAAGGTAGAATCAATATTCCCTTCAAGTTCTATCGACCACCGATACAACTCTACGCACACTTAACGTTTGCTTTACCTAGAACAAGTATGAAACTAGAAGTACTTTGTAGGTGTAATGCTAGAACTACTTTGGAAGAATAAAACTAGGAGTACTTTGCGAGAATAAAACTATGAGTAATTTGCAAGATAATAAAAGCTAGTTATTTAGTAGAAAGCTTTTGTAACACAAGAGAAAGATTTGTCCCTAGGCAATCGATAACTAGACCGGTAATCATTATTGCAATTTTATATGAGGGAGAGGCATGAGCTAACATACTTTCCGTACTTGGATCATATGCACTTATGCTTGGAACTCTAGCAAGCATCCGCAACTACCAAAGATCATTAAGGTAAAACCCAACCATAGCATTAAGTAAAAAGTCCTCTTTACTCCCATACGCAACAACCCCCTTACTCGAGTGTAAGATTCTGTCACTCTAGCCGCCCACTATAAGAGAATGTAACATCCCCATGCAATAGCTACAGTGATCACCTCTTGATAATGCCAAGTCACCATGCTTAACAGTGCTTGATCATCATTTGCATCATTTCTCATTTCAAATTCCAATTCAAAATTGAAATTCAAATTTAAAGTGAAAAATAAAAGTTGTTCTAAATTGAAAACTAAAATGTTCATTAAATAGCAAATAATTCATAACTAATTATGTTCAGGAAAACAACATCACCAAAATTCACTAAGTAACTCCAACAACCTCAAACAGTAGCAATCAGCAACATTTTAATACCATTTTGTTTAATAGAATTACAAATGAAATTATATTTTGCCCAAACCAATTTCTGGAGATAGAGCATATTGCACTGTAATATTTGAACTAAGTCACACATTTGATAAAAGTCCAATAGTGGTCAAACATTTTACAAAACAGAATTAAAATAGAAAACAGAAATAGAAAAAGAAAAAGGGAAACGACTTACTGTGCGACTGGGCCTTAGACGAACAGTAACCGGCCCAGCCCGTTAAACCGCATCGTCGTCCTCCTCCCGCGCTGTCACGCGCGCGCGCTGACACGGCGATGGCCGTCGCGCTGTCGGCCATCGGGCGGCTCCCCGACGCCGTTAAGGGCCTCCCCGAGCCGCTCTCCCCACCCCCGAAACCCTAGCTGCCCTCACTCGACCTCTCTCTCTCTCTGTCTCGCCCCTCACCCGAGAGCTCGCCGCCGCCGTCGCTCGATCCCGCGCCCTCCGTCACCGCATCACCTCGCCGACGTGCCCAAATGCCTCCCCGATATCGACTACCTCTCCTTCGCCGCTCAATCGAAGCCGGGAGCACCTACTGCGAGCGCTACGAGCTCACCTCCACCGCACGGCCGCCAACGTCGCCGCCGTCGATTCGTCGTCGCCGTGCCTCCCCGAGCTCATTCTCGCACACCGACAGGCTCTATGTGAGCCACCGCTTCCTCCTCTCTCTCTCTCGACGCCGTTCGCTAGCTGTAGGCGCCGCCCCCCGACTTGCCCGAGCTCGCCACCGCGCGACCTCGTCGCCGGCAGCCGTCCGGCGACCAAATGGTCATGCGCTGCTGCTCATCGTGCTCGTACGCGCGTGTAGAGGCCCTCTGGCCTGGCCGTTAGGTTCGAATGCGCCCGCTCCGCCGTTTTCCCCTCGTGCCCGATTCCGGCCACCCACCAATGAGCTCGCCGTCGTCGCTACGGAGCTCCTCCGACTGCGCCACCACCACCAAACGCCTCGCCGTCGTCCGCTCGTTCGAGAGAGCCTGGCCGCGCTCGAAATGGCGCTGTGTGCGCGAAATCCGACCGATGCCTGAGCCGCGCCGCCGCGAAACGCGCTCGCTGGCGTGATTCCGGCGAGTCGCCGGTCGCCGTCCGACGTGGCCTGACGTGTGGGACCCCCTGTGTCGCTGACGGGTGGGTCCCGTTGACCTGTTGACCCAGTCAACGCTGACTGGGCTGGCCCAGTGAGACTGACATGTGGGTCCCGCGCGATTAAACGATTTTAATTAAATAGAAAATCTGTTAATTAATTAAATTAATTAATTAAAACACTAATTAGACACTGACAGTGCGGGCCCACTCGTTAATTAGGTTAATTAGATTAAATTAATCCATGTTTAGTTAGATGAGTCAGTGACCAGTGGGACCCACTGGTCAGGGTTGACTCTGGTCAGCCTCTGTTGACTGCTGACGTCAGCAATACGTCATGCTGACGTCACCTTTTACTAATCTGGATAATTCGGATTTAAATAAATAAAATAATTCCAGAATATTATTAAAACTTTGAAAAATCATATCTTTTAAACCGTAACTCGGATTAAAATAATTTATATATGAAAAACGATCAGAAAAATGTGTAGATTCTGATTAACCTACCCACATGCCTGCCACACCCCTTTAACATACCGAACGTGGAACATTTTGCCCGTATCTGGTATATGAATAGTGCATAACCTTAATAAAATAAATCCAAATAAATTCCTAAATTATCTAAATCAATTGTATAGGCAGTAGATCACCCCCCTGTATATCATATAGGCTTGTCATGCATATTGATTGCAATTGTATGCTTTGTATTTATTTGTTTCCCCTCCCCCTTTCTCTCCGGTAGACTTCGAGACCGATGTTGCCGCTGTGATCGACTACGTCCCCGACGACCCGTCCTTTTCAGCAGAGCAACCAGGCAAGCAAAACCCCCTTGACGCATGCCTATATCACCTATTCATTCTTCCTCCTGCTTGCATTAGAATTTGCTATTGTTATTGTTTTATCCTACTCTGATGCATAGCCTGTTTATCGTAACTTCTGTTGATACCTTACCTGATATCCTAAATGCTTAGTATCGGTTGGATGAAATCCATCTGTGGCCCTCTCCTTTGTACTAGTTGCCCTGCTTAGTTACTAGTGCCCCGATCGAAGTGATCGTCGGGCTGAGACCAACACAGCACCGCACACCCCCTAAGTTGTCCGACTCTTCAGAGTTGTCCCCGAGTGACGAGGGTGATACCTCTTAACTCACTCCCGATGATGCCTCTGTAGTATAGCTAATCGGACGTGGATTACCGAGGGTGATTCCTCTTCTTCCACCTCCGGAGAAGCTTCTGTCGTGCAACCCCGCAAGTGTGAATGCCTTCGAGGGTGATTCCTTTGGGTTCACCTTGTCGGATACATCGAGTAGGGATCCATCGAGGGTGATTCCTCGGATTTCCCCCTTGATGTGATGAACACACGGATACCCTATTTATATTACAGTACCTGGGTAAAGTCGGGTCGACCCCAAGGGGTACCCGCGAGAGATGTGAAGTCGGGTTTGCCAGGAGGGCACCCGCGAGTGATACTGTGGCGAAATGACAGGGCAGGCGGAGACCACCCTGATCGTGATCCGTGTGTTACCAAGTCGAAGCGACAGGTAGTCTGATCGTCTCTGCGAGTTACTAAATATGCCTAACGGATTTGGGTATTTGATCTGAGTGGGTCGTTGGCCCTAAACGCACTACCACCACGTGGGATAATGGGTATGGGCCCCTCTATGTTGTACGTTTCTCCCGAAAGCTCTGTCAGACGTCCAGTTCAGCATTGTGGCCGGGTCGGATCGGCACCCCAGAGGTGGTGCCTGGATCCACCTTGCGCACAACGACCCGAAGTGCACAGGGCGATGGCCCAAGACCCCTGAGCACTTAGGATGTAGACCGGAGGGGACCTCTCTATTGAGCCTAGGTAGGACGCTGCTTCGTGTCAATTACCCGAGGCCGGGCATTAACCAGCAAGTGTGTCCGGCCAGAGTTAACCGAGCGTGCTGGGTAACAGTAGTGCACCCCTGCAGGGAAGTTATCTATTCGAATAGCCGTGTCCATGGTAACAGGACGCTCAGTGTTGTATCCCGATCTATTACTACTTGAACTGGATACATGTTAAATTAATTGTAAGCTCCGGGACCGCTTTCTCGCAGGGAGTCGAGGAAGGATCTCTGGGCTTTGCTTCCACATGCTTGTTAATTATAATATGCTAATTTGCACTCTTCTTATGCTGCAAGACCCTGAAGATGCTAGTCTTCGATAGGCTAGGCCTTTCTCTCTGCTCTGGCTTTGCTGCTATACAGTCCACAGATACAGCCTTTTCACTTGATACCAATGCATAATTAGTATAGTTCTAATGTCAGTCTTGCGAGTACTTTGGATGAGTACTCACGGTTGCTTTGCTATTCTTTTCCCCCACACCCGATTGCTACAATTCAGACGTCGAAGCCCAGGAGCAGGAGATCCCCGGAGGAGCCTACATCGCAAAGACCCCCGACGACCAGGAGTAGTTTAGGAGGCTCCCAGGCAGGAGGCCTGTGCCTTTTCGATCGTTATTGTTGTTTTGCCCCGCCTTCTTAAAGGCCAATCTGTTTTACTTTTATATCTGTACTCAGATATCTAATGCTTCCGCTGATGCTTGTATGGCATCGAGCTTATGTATTCGAGCCCTCGAAGCCCCTGGCTTGTAATATAAAGCTTGTATTATTTTATTTTGTGTCTAGAGTTGTGTTGTGATATCTTCCCGTGAGTCCTTAGGCTTGATCGTGTGCATTTGCGTGTATGATTAGTGCACGATTAAGTCGAGGGCGTCACAGAGAATTATGAACGTAGTGCAAACCCTACAGAGGGAATCCCTCATGCTTGCGTGACACGGAGGGCACCATAGGACAGCACAAAAATAAAACATACAACTCAAACCAATCACGATCATCAATCAACCCATAGGACAAAACGAAAGTACTCAAACATCATAGGATTGCCACATATCATTGGATAATAATATATAGCGTTAAGCACCATGTTTAAGAAGAGATTATAGCGGGGAGAAGAGGTGTTACACCGCTGCATAGAGGGGGAGAGAGTTGGTGTTGACGGCGGCGAAGTTGTTGGTGTAGATCGCCATCACAATGATTGCCCCGGCGGCGTTCCGGCGCCACCGGGAGATAGTGGGAGAGAGCCCCCCTCCTTCTTCTTCTTATTCCTTGGCCTCCCCCCTATATGGGAGGAGATTTTCCCCTCTGCTCCATGGCCGCCATGGCTCCCAGAGGGGAGGAGCCCCTCCGAGATTGGATCTCTCTCTCTGTTCTCTTCTGTTTCGCGTTCCTATTTTCTGGCCGAAAACCGTTTCTTAAATTCCTGGAGATCCGTAACTCCGATTGGGCTGAAATTTTGAGGGGATTTTTATCCAAATATTAGCTTCCTTGTGGAGAAAGAAGGGAAGCAACCACCTTACAGGGGCGCCACAAGCCTGCTGGGCGCGCCCAGGGTAGGGGGGCGCGCCCTCTGAGCTTGTGGGCCCCTCGAGCATCGTCTCATGTTGATTCTTTTTCCCAAAAATCACATATATTCCAAAATAAATCTCCGTCAATTTTTATCATGTTTGGACTACGTTTGATATGGATTTTCTGCGAAACAAAAACATGCAACAAACAGGAACTGGCACTGGGTACTGGATCAATATGTTAGTCCAAGAAATCATATAAAATGTTGCCAAAAGTATGTGGAAATTGTAGGATATTGGCATGAAACAATCAAAAATTATAGATACGATGGAGACGTATCACCGCGGCACGCCAAGACAGCAGGGTCGAGGAGCAAAGCTTAGTGGGGCATCCGCCTGAAGTTCGAGCTCCACTATCCTGCCTTCGACCGCGAGGGATGTGCTCCAATCACGCCGCCGCCGACCGATGATTGACCTCCTATCACGCCGCCACCGCCGACCGACTGAGGATTGACCTCCTATCCGGTAGCCGCTGCCTCGGCCGCCGCCCCCATCTCTATTTGCAGAGCGGTTGTTTTTATTTGTTGACCGGTATCCGTAGAGCGGCTGTTTATAGCGTTAACTCCATTATTGCATCCCCATAAGTACTGGGTAGTACATCACATACGGTTATGTCATGGGAACCGTGTCTCACGCACGTTGTCTTCTCACCCGGTTTGGTGTGGAAATCATGTGTGAAGTTGTAATATCGAACACAAATGATATGTACAAACCGTGTGCCATATACAACAGAGTGCGATAAGTAGTTCCCGACCATTATCAGATCCCCACAGTTTACCCATTTCCCCCAAATCCCTAGATAGCCCATAAATTCCCTCGCATGGCGCTGACATTGGGGGAATGCGGACGAGTGGTGCTGATGGTTTCGGTGCGGCTGCTCCGGCTCGTATCGTCGCTCTCGGCGGCGCAATGGGCAGCGCCGCCACGACGGTGGTCACCGCCGAGCGCTTGCCTAAGGTCATCAGAAGGCTGGTGTACTACGGATCCGAATCATCTTATCAGGTTCCAATCAATCCCGATCTTTTTTAGCATGTACAAAGTAGCTCCCTGCTCAATCCATCCTGAATGACCCCCGCTCCCCCCACCCAGGAAAGCGATCAACCGCCGGATCCGGAGTATGACTCCAGACTCCCGCAACATGAGTTCGACTCCGAGTTTTGCGCCACTGAGAAGTACCAAAAGCTGAGTTGTGCGCATGGACACACTCCTGCTCGACGTGTATGCACGGAGGGATTAGACATTTTGGCAGATGGTTTCTCAGTTGCCCCTTAGAGGTTAGTGCTAAGTTCATCATTTAAGTTGAGTTAATGCCCCCGCCCATCCAGAATATTTAACATTGGCAGGGATATGAGGCTTGTGCCTTTGTTAACTGGTTGGATGATGAATGGCATGGCAGGGCTCGGAGTGTTATCACCAAGCTCGCAGAAGATAACGCAAAGCTGAAGAAGAAACTGACTGGTCTGGAGTGTACAATCACTACGATGAAGCAAGAAAGACTCAATCACAAGCAACAGATCAAAGCAAGAGACAAGGAGGAACTAGCATGTGTAATTGTAGTTGTCGCATTAGCCATCTTCTATGCGCTGTTTGCAATGATGATTAGGGGTTTTGTTTGATTATTACTGGCTACATCAATAAGCAGAGCCCATCTATTGCTTGACAACTGTCCTATGAAAACTGCTTGTTTCACATTTGGACGCTCCAACCTGTGTGTGTAATTATCACACTGAGAAATGCGCAACCGCGGGAATTTGGAGCGACTGGGTACTAATAATTGCGGTTGATTATATCAGGATTCTAACTGCCTGCCAAGGCGCCAATATAATCCATCAATCCCCCGCTTCAATTGTCATTCCTCTTTTTTCATACCCCGCTTCAGTCTCCACCGTCTTCATCGTCCCGGCCGGCCGTGCTACACACTTACACACACTCTACAATCTCGCTTTCTCTCGCTTTGTATATGTACCGCAGCCATGTCGAGCGACAGCGAGGACGACAATTCCGCCAGCAGTCTAGCGCCCGATGATAGGTCAACCTCAGAATCATCATGCTCATCTTCCATGAGTCCAGCGTCGAGCCCTGACCTCGATTTTATCCGGATCATGGAAGGGACGCTGCCGCCCGAGTCGTCGAACGATGACCAGACGGACGAGGAGCCGTCGGAGGACGAAGAAGACGACGATGATGATGATGATGAGGAGGAATGTTCGAACGAGGAGGACGATGACGAGGACATCAACGACGATGACGATGGCGGCGGCGATGAAAAGCCAACTGTCAGCGGCAAGAAGCGTCCTCGCCAAGACGATGTCGCGGGGCCATCCAACAACAACAACAAGAAGAAGGACTAAATTAAGCAGACTGTATATCTCTGTTGCTGATCGCTCATATTAATTCGTTATCTATGTGTCCCCTGTCAATCTCATCGCAAACGGTTAGCAATACGTATTCGACAGAGATCTTTTACATTATCGTCCATAGTTGGTTTCTTGAATTGTGTGCCCTGTCGAGCACACAATTCACAACAAAAAATTGTATGCGCTGTCTATAATTATCGCACACAATTCTGATTACCGACCTATTTGTCGGATATCACACACATCTTGTTACGCCGAATCATTTCTATTCTTCTGGATCATCGCAAACGGTTCATCAGAGTGAACTATATGTCGTATATTGCACACACACCTCGATCTGCCTGACCGTTTCAGTTGTTCTGGCTCATCGCAAACAGTTCATATGGATGAACTGTATGCCACGTATCGCACACGCGTCTCTAATCTAAATCGTGCTTGATGTCTCTGCCATCGCATACAGTTCATCCTATTGGTGACGGTTTTATTACAACACTATTTGCGATTCATGCATCGCACATAGTTTGGTCGCAGGGTCTCTGATTCATGTGTCGCATTAGCGGTCGCCTGCAGTAGTGGGACAAAGGGAATTGTATACGGGATTAACTGAATCCCCGACATCATGGTTCAACCGATAAAGATCTTCATTGAATATGTAGGAACCAATATGGGCATCCAGGTCCCACTATTCGTTATTGACCGGAGAGGTGTCTCGGTCATGTCTACATGATTCTCGAACCCGTAGGGTTGCACACTTAACGTTCGATAGCGCAAGGGTAATGTTGAGATATTAATAGTGGAAAGTCTGAAGGTTGTTTGGAGTCCTGGATGGGATCCGGGATATCAGGAGGAGCTCCGAAATGGTCCGGAGCTAAAGATTTATATATGAGAAGTCATATTTTGGGTTCCGGAAAAGTTCGGTTTTTTCGGTATTGTACCGGGAAGGTTCCGGGGGTTCCACCATGGGGCCCAATGACCCGGGAAGGGCCCACATGGACCGAGGGGTGGGGCTACAGCCCACATGGTCTGGCCGCACCCTTCCCCAAGGCACATGTCGTTTAAATCTAGAGATAAGGTCTTATCTCTAAATTTAAAGGGTTGAATCTAGAGATAAGATGTTATCTCCAAGTTTAAAGGGATTTCTCACCCGCAAAAAAAAGTTAAAGGGATTTCTCCTTTGTGGCCGGTCCTAGGAGGGTTTTAGACGCCCTCCCCTGCCCCCTGGGAGGCGCATGGGGGCAGCCACCCCTTCACCTCTGCCCATTGCCTCTCCCAACTCCTCCCACGTTTCTCTGGTACACGCTTGGCGAAGCCCTGCCGGAATTCCGCTGCCACCACCACCACCTCGCCATTGGGCTGGTCCCGATCTCATCTACCTCCTCTCCCTTGCTTGCTAGATCAAGAAGGAGAGGACGCCATCGAGCTGAACATGTGCTAATCTCGGAGGGGTGCCATCCGTTCGGCACTAGATCGGTTGGATCGTGATTGGATCGCGAAGAGTACGACTACATCAACCGCGTTTTATACGCTTCCGCTTTTGGTCTACAAGGGTATGTAGACACACTCCCCTCTCATTGCTATGCATCTCCTAGATTAGATCTTGGGTGTTCGTAGGAATTTTTTTGATTTTCATGGTTCGTTCCCCATCAGTGGCATCATGAGCTAGGTCTATGCGTAGATGATATGCACAAGTAGAACACAAAGATGTTGTGGGTGTTGATGTTCAGATTGCTTACCTCCCTTGTCTTATCTGGATTCGCCAATATTGTGGGATGAAGCGGCTCGGACCAACCTTACTTGTCCTCGCACAGGAGACCGGTTCCACGGACTGACATGCAACTTGTATTGCATAAAAGTGGCTTTGCGGGTGTCTGTCTCTCCCACTTTAGTTGAATCTGATTTGACAAAGGCGGTCCTTGTAGAAGGTTAAAAGGCAACTTGTATATCACCGTTGTGGTTTTGCATAGATAAGAACGGTTCTTATAGTTTGCCCTAGCAGCCACGTAAAAATTGCAACAACAAAGTAGAGGACGTCTAACTTGTTTTTGCAGGGCATGTTGTGATGTGGTATGGCCAAAACGTGATGTGATATATGTTGATGTATGAGATGATCATGTTTTGTAATAGTTTCACGACTTGCATGTCGATGAGTACGGCAACCGGCAGGAGCCATAGGGTTGTCTTTAATTTATTGTGTGATCTGCATGTCAACTATTAACCGCCATGTAATTGCTTTACTTTATCGCTATGTGTTAGCAATAGTCGTAGAAGCAATAGTTGGCAGAGACAACCACATGATGATGGAGATCATGATGATGGAGATCATGGTGTCATGCCAGTGATGATGGAGATCATGCCGGTGCTTTACAGATGGAGATCAAAAGTGCAAAGATGATGATGGCCATATCATGTCACATATTGATTGCATGTGATGTTTATCTTTTTATGCATCTTATTTTGCTTAGGACGACGGTAGCATTATAAGATGATCCCTTCACTTAATATCAAGATAAAAGTGTTCTCCATAAGTATGCACCGTTGTGAAAGTTTGTCGTTTCGAAGCACCTCGTGATGATCGGGTGTGATAGACTCTTCGTTCACATACAACGGGTGTAAGCCAGTTTTACACATGCGGAACACTTGGGTTAAACTTGACGAGCCTAGCATGTGCAGACATGACCTCGGAACACGGAGGACCGAAAGGTCAAACATGAGTCATATAGTGAATACGATCAACATGGAGATGTTCACCATTGATGACCACCCCATTCCACGTGATGATCAGACATGGGTTGGTTGATTTGGATCATGTAACACTTAGACAACTTGAGGGATGTTGATTTAAGTGGGAGTTCACTAAGTCATTTGATTAACTAAACCAATTATCATGAACATAGTCTAAATACCTTTGCAAATTTATGTTGTAGATCAATGGCTCGCGCTATAGCTCCCTTGAATTTTAATGCGTTCCTAGAGAAAGAAAAGTTGAAAGATGATGGAAGCAACTATGCGGACTGGGTCCGTAATTTGAGGATTATCCTCACTGCTGCACAGAAGGCTTATGTCCTTGATGCACTGCTAGGTGAACCACCCTCTCCTGCAAATCTGGACGCTATGAATGTCTGGCAGACAAGGAATGATGACTACACGATAGTTCAGTGCGCCATGCTTTACGGCTTAGAACCGGGGCTCCAAAGATGTTTTGAGTAACACAGAGCATATGAGATGTTCTAGGAGCTGAAAATGGTATTTCAGGCTCATGCCCGAGTTGAGAGGTATGACACCTTCGACAAGTTCTTTAGCTGCAAGATGGATGAGAACAGCTCTGTTAGTGAGCACGTACTCAAAATGTCTGGGTACTACAACCGCTTGAATCAGTTGGGAGTTAATCTTTCGGATGAAGTAGCGATTGACAGAGTTCTCCAGTCACTGCCACCAAGCTACAAGGGCTTTGTGATGAACTATAATATGCAAGGGATGGAGAAAACGATCCCCGAGCTCTTCGCGATGCTTAAGGCCGGGGAGGTAGAAATCAAGAAGGAGCATCAAGTATTGATGGTCAAAAATACCACTAGTTTCAAGAAAGGCAAGGGAAAGAAAGGGAACTTCAAGAAGAATGGCAAGCCAGTTGCCGCTCCCATGAAGAAGCCCAAGGCTGGACCCAAACCTGAGACTGAGTGCTTCTATTGCAAGGGGAATGGTCACTGGAAGCGGAACTGCCACAAATACTTGGCAGATAAGAAGGCTGGCAATGTCAACAAAGGTATATTTGATATACATGTTATTGATGTGTACCTTACTAGTGCTCGTAGTAGCGACTGGGTATTTGATACTGGTTAGGTTGCTAATATTTGTAACTCGACACAGGAGCTGCGGAATAAACGGAGACTAGCTAAGGACGAGGTGACGATGCGCGTTGGAAATGGCTCCAAGGTTGATGTGATCGCCGTCGGAACGCTCCCTCTATGTCTACCTTCGGGATTAGTTTTAAACCTTAATAATTGTTATTTGGTGCCTACGTTAAGCATGAACATTATATCTGGATCTTGTTTATTGTGAGATGGTTATTCATGTAAGTCAGAGAATAATGGTTGTTCTATTTATATGAATAATATCTTTTATGGTCATGCACCCCTTGTGAATGGTTTATTCTTATTGAATCTCGATCGTAGTGATACACATGTTCATAATATTGATGCCAAAAGATGCAAAGTAAATGATGATAGTACCACATACTTGTGGCACTGCCGCTTAGGTCATATTGGTGTAAAGCGCATGAAGAAACTCCATGCTGAAGGACTTTTGGAATCACTTGATTATGAATCATTTGAAACATGTGAACCATGCCTCATGGGCAAGATGACTAAAACCCCGTTTTCCAGAACAATGGAGCGGGCAAGTGACTTGTTGGAAATAATACATACCGATGTATGCGGTCCGATGAGTGTTGAAGCACGCGGTGGATATCGTTATTTTCTTACCTTCACTGATGATTTGAGTAGATATGGGTATATTTACTTAATGAAACACAAGTCTGAAACATTTGAAAAGTTTAAGGAGTTTCAGAGCGAAGTAGAGAATCATCGTAACAAGAAAATAAAATTTCTACGATCTGATCGTGGAGGAGAATATTTGAGTTACGAGTTTGGTGCACATTTAAGACAATGTGGAATTGTTCCACAACTAACGCCGCCTGGAACACCACAGCATAATGGTGTGTCCGAACATCGTAATCGTACTTTCTTGGATATGGTGCATTCTATGATGTCTCTTACCGATTTGCCACTATCGTTTTGGGGTTATGCATTAGAGACAGCCACATTCACTTTAAATAGGGAACCATCTAAATCCGTTGAAACGACACTGTATGAGTTATGGTTTGGCAAGAAACCTAAGCTGTCGTTTCTTAAAGTTTGGGGATGCGACGCTTATGTCAAGAGGCTTCGGCCTGATAAGCTCGAACCCAAAGCGGAAAAGTGTGTCTTCATAGGATACCCTAAAGAGACCATTGGGTATACCTTCTATCATAGATCCGAGGGCAAGATCTTTGTTGCCAAGAATGGGTCCTTTCTAGAGAAGGAGCTTCTCTCGAAAGAAGTGAGTGGGAGGAAAGTAGAACTTGATGAGGTAATCGTACCTTCTCTCGAACTGGAAAGTAGCACATCGCAGAAGGCAGTTCTAGTGATGCCTACACCAACCGGAGAGGAAGCTAATGATGGTGATCATGAAACTTCGGGTCAAGATACTACTGAACTTCGTAGGTCTACCAGGACATGTTTCGCACCAGAGTGGTACGCTAATCCTGTCCTGGAAGTCATGTTGTTACATGATACGTCTCCATCATATCTATAATTTTTTATTGTTTCATGCCAATATTCTACAACTTTCACATACTTTTGGCAACATTTTATATTATTTTTGGGACTAACATATTGATCCAGTGCCAGTGCCAGTTCCTGTTTGTTGCATGTTTTTTGTTTTGCAGAAAATCCATATCAAACAAAGTCCAAACGTGATAAAAATTTATGGAGATTTATTTTGGAATATATGTGATTTTTGGGAAAAAGAATCAACGCGAGACGATGCCCGAGGGGCCCACAAGCTCAGAGGGCGCGGTGATACGTCCATCTTGCATCATGTTTTCCTACTGTTATTTATTATGTTTTGGGTCATTATTTCAATTTATAATACAATTCTTATGCCTTTTCTCTCTTATTTTGCAAGTTTCACATGAAGAGGGAGATTGCCAGCAGCTGGAATTCTGGACCGGAAAGGGCTACAACACAGATAACTATTCTGCACAACTCCAAATGACATGAAAATTTACGAAGAATTATTTTGGAATATATAAAAAATATTGGCAAAATAAATACCAGAAGGGGACTCACCAGGACGCCACGAGCCTAGAGGCGCGCCCTACCCCCCCTGGGCGCGCCCCCCGAGCTTGTGGGGCCCCTGGCAGGCCTCCTGCCCCCTCCTTCTACTATATGAAGCCATTTTACCTAGAAAAAAATTAAGAGAAGACTTTCAGGACGAAGTGCCGCCGTCTCAAGGCGGAACCTGGGCAGGAGCACTTTTGCTCTCCAGCGGAGCGATTCCGCCGGGGATACTTCCCTCCGAGAGCGGGAAATCAAAGCCATCCACATCACCAACGATCCTCTCATCGTGGGAGGACTAATCTTCATCAACATCTTCACCAGCACCATCTCATCTCAAACCCTAGTTCATCTCTTGTATTCAATCTTTATCTCCAAACCTCAGATTGGTACCTGTGGGTTGCTAGTAGTGTTGATTACATCTTGTAGTTGATGCTTGTTGGTTTATTTGGTGGAAGATTATATGTTCAGATCCTTAATGATATTCAATACCCCTCTGATCTTGAACATGAATATGATTTGTGAGTAGTTACTTTTGTTCTTGAGGACATGGGAGAAGTCTTGTTATAAGTAATCATGTGAATTTGGTATTCGTTCGATATTTTTATGATATGTACATTGTTGCTTCCTTTAGTGGTGTCATGTGAACGTCGACTACATGACACTTCACCATATTTGGGCCTAAGGGAAGGTATTGTGGAGTAGTAAGTAGATGATGGGTTGCTAGAGTGACAGAAGCTTAAACCCTAGTTTATGCGCTATTCCGTAAGGGGCTGATTTGGATCCATATGTTTCATGCTATGGTTAGATTTATCTTAATTCTTCTTTCGTAGTTGCAGATGCTTGCGAGAGGGGGCAATCATAAGTGGGAGGCTTGTTCAAGTAAGAATAGCACCCAAGCACCGGTCCACCCACATATCAAATTATCAAAGTAGCGAACGCGAATCAAATAAACATGATGAAAGTGACTAGATGAAATTCCCATGTGTCCTCGAGAACTCTTTGCTTTATATAAGAGACTGTTCCGGCTTGTCCTTTGCTATGAAAAGGATTGGGCCACCTTGCTACACTTTTATTACACTTGTTACTTGCTATACTCATTGCGAATTATCTTGCTACAAAACTATCTGTTACCGATAATTTCAGTGCTTGCAGAGAATACATTGCTGAAAACCACTTATCATTTCCTTCTGCTCCTCGTTGGGTTCGACACACTTACCTATCGAAAGGACTATGATTGATCCCCTATACTTGTGGGTCATCAAGACTCTTTTCTGGCGCCGTTGCCGGGGAGTGAAGCGCCTTTGGTAAGGAAACATTTATATTACGTGCTGAAATTTATTGTCACTTGTCACTATGGAAAGTAATCCTTTGAGGGGTTTGTTCGGGGTATCTTCACCTCGACCGGAAGCATTGAGAGTTGCTCCTCAACCTACTAAACCTACTAAAAATATTTATTATGAAATTCCTTCGGGTATGATAGAGAACTGCTGGCTAATCCTTATGCAAGAGATGGAAAGGTACATCTTGATATATATAGATGAAATTTGTGGATTGTTTAAGCTTGCAGGTTTATCCGAGGATGGAGTTAAGAAGAAGGTATTCCCTTTATCTTTGGAGGGAAAGGCATTGACATGGTATAGGCTATTGGATGATACTGGAACATGGGATTGGAACCGATTGAAGCTGGAATTTCACCAGAAATTTTATCCTATGCATTTGGTTCATCGTGATCGGAATTATATATATAATTTTTGGCATCATGAAGGAGAAAGTATCGCTCAAGCTTGGGGGAGGCTTAAATATATGATGCACACATGCCCCAATCATGAGCTCTCAAGAGAAATAATTATACAAAACTTTTATGCTCGGCTTTCTCGTAATGATCAATCCATGCTCGATACTTCTTCTACTGGTTCCTTTATGAAGAGAACTATTGAATTCAAATGGGATCTTCTGGAAAGAATTAAATGCAACTCTGAAGATTGGGAAATCGACAAAGGTAAAGAGTCAGGTATAAATCTTGAGTTTGATTGTGTTAAATCTCTTATGGAAACTGATGCTTTTCATAAGTTTAGTACTAAATATGGACTTGACTCTGAGATAGTAGCTACTTTTTATGAATCATTTGCTACTCATGTTGATCTCCCTAAGGAGAAATGGTTTAAGTTTCATCCACATATTGAATTAAAGGAAGAACCCATTATAGCTAAAGAGGAAATACTCATTTATAATGTTGACCCAGTTGTGCCTACTGCTTATATTGAGAAACCTCCTTTTCCTGTTAGGATTAAGGAACATGCTAAAGCTTCAACTGTGGTTAATAAGAGTAATATTAAACCAATTAAATCCTCTGAAAAAATTAAAGTTGAACCTAATATTGCAATGGTTAAAGATCTTTTGGTTGACAACATTGATGGACATGTCATATATTTCTGTGAAGAAGCAACTAGAATTGCTAAGCAAGACCCTAAAGATAAAAATAAACCTATAATTGGCATGCCTGTTATTTCTGTTAAAATTGGAGATCATTTCTATCATGGTTTATGTGATATTGGTGCTAGCGTGAGTGCTATTCCATTTACTCTTTATCAAGAAGTCATGAATGATATTGCACCTGCTGAGATTGAAGATACTGATGTTACTATTAAGCTTGCAAACAGAGATACTATTACACCACTTGGGATTGTTAGAGATGTTGAAGTCTTGTGTGGTAAGATCAAATACCCTACTGATTTCTTAGTCCTTGGATCACCGCAAGATGATTTTTGTCACATTATATTCGGTAGACCTTTCTTGAATACAGTTAATGCTAAGATTGATTGCAATAAAGAAATAGTCAGTGTTAATTTTGGTGATATATCTCATGAGTTCAATTTATCTAAGTTTCGTAGACAACCTCATGATAAAGAATTACCTAATAAAGATGAAATTATCGGTGTTGCTTCTATTGATGTGCCTCCTACTGATCATTTAGAACAATACTTGTTAGACCATGAAAACGATATGCATATGAATGAAAGAAATGAAATAGATGACATATTCTTTTAAAAAAAGCACCTATTCTTAAACATAATTTGCCTGTTGAAGCTTTGGGATATCCTCTTCCACCTAAGAGTGATCCTGTGTTTGAATTAAAGCAACTACCTGATACACTTAAATATGCTTATCTTGATGAAAAGAAGATATATCCTCTTATTATCAGTCCTAACCTTTCAGAGCATGAAGAAAAGAGATTACTTAAAACTCTAAGGAAGCACCGTGCAGCTATTGGGTATACTCTTGATGATCTTAAGGGCATTAGTCCCACTCTATGTCAGCACAAAATTCATGTGGAGCCAGATGCTAAACCAGTTGTTGATCACTGATACGTCTCCAATGTATCTATAATTTTTTATTGTTCCATGCTATTATATTATCAATCTTGGATGTTTTTATATACATTTACAGCAATTATATATCATTTTTTGGGACTAACCTATTAACTTAGTGCCCAGTGCCAGTTGCTGTTTTTTGCCTGTTTTTGGTTTTCCAGAATATCAGTACCAAACGAAGTCCAAATGCCACGAAACTTTTGGAGATTTTTTTCTGGACATAAAAAGTATTGGAAGCTTCGGGAGAGGGCCAGAAGATGAAGCAGTGGCCCACGAGGCACCACGGCGCGCCCCAGGGGGGCGCCCTGGTGGCTTATGGGACCCACACAGCTCCATTTGACCTAATTCCTCCACTATAAATTCTCTAAAATCAGGAAACCAACAGAGGAGTCCATGAAATACTTTTTCCGCCGCCGCAACCTTCTGTTCTCAAGAGATCCCATCTGGGGGCCTTTTCCGGTACTCCGCCAGAGGGGGAATCGACCACGGAGGGTCTCTACATCAGCCTTGCTGCCCTTCCGATGATGCGTGAGTAGTTTACCACAGACCTTCGGGTCCATAGTTAGTAGCTAGATGGTTTCTTCTCTCTTTTTGATCTTCAATACAATGTTCTCCTCGATGTTCTTGGAGTTCTATCCGATGTAATCACTTTTTGCGGTGTGTTTGTTGGGATCCGATGAATTGTGAGTTTATGATCAGATTATCCAAGAATATTATTTGAGTCTTCTCTGAACTCTTTTATGCATGATTATTATAGCTTCGTATTTCTCTCTGATCTATTGATTTGGTTTGGCTAACTAGATTGATTTATCTTGCAATGGGAGAGGTGATTTGTAATGGGTTCGATCTTGCGGTGCTCAATCCCAGTGACAGAAAGGGACATGACACGTATGTATCGTTGCTATTAAGGGTAAAAAGATGGGGTTTATTCATGTGTGAGTTTACTTTGTCTACATCATGTCATCTTGCTTAAGGCGTTACTCCGTTCTTTATGGACTTAATACACTAGATGCATGCTGGATAGCGGTCGATGTGTGGAGTAATAGTAGTAGATGCAGGCAGGAGTCGGTCTACTTGTCTCGGACGTGATGCCTATATACATGATCATTGCCTTGGATATCGTCATGATTATTTGCTTTTCTATCAATTGCCCAATAGTAATTTGTTTACCCACCGTATGCTATTTTCATGAGAGAAGCCTCTAGTGAAAACTATGGCCCCCGGGTCTACTTCTATCATATATTAAAAATCCTAAAAATACCTTGCTGCACTTTTACTTTATTTATTTTATTTTGTATTTTTGTTCGATCTATTTATCTATCACCATACAATTTAATCTTGCAATTAACCGCCGAGGGATTGACAACCCCTTGTTTGCGTTGGGTGCAAGGATTTGTTGTTTTGTGTGCAGGTATTGCTAACGAGGTGTTGCGTGAATCTCCTACTGGATTGATAACCTTGGTTTCATAACTGAGGGAAATACTTATCTCTACTGTACTGCATCTCCCTTCATCTTCAGGGAATTACCAACGTAGCTCACAAGTAGCAATCACCAAAGAAGATTAAATCCTAAAATAAAGGATGTGGTAAGAACTGAAATATTAAAGCTTCTAGAGGCAAGTATAATTTATCCTATAGCTGATTGTAGATGGGCAAGTCATGTTCATTGTGTTCCTAAGAAAGGAGGTATTACCGTTGTCCCTAATGTTAAAAATGAACTTATCCCACAAAGAATTGTAACTGGTTATAGGATGGTAATTGATTTCAGGAAATTAAATAAAGCTACTAGGAAAGATCATTACCCCTTGTCTTTTATTGATCAAATGTTAGAAAGATTATCTAAACATACACACTATTGCTTCCTAGATGGATATTGTGGTTCCTCTCAAATACCTGTATCAAAAGAAGATCAAGAGGAAACTACTTTTACTTGTCCTTTTGGAACTTATGCTTATCGTCGTATGCCATTTGGTTTATGTAATGCACCTGCTACCTTTCAAAGATGTATGACTGCTATATTCTCTGACTTTTGTGAGAAGATTGTTGAGGTATTCATGGATGATTTTTCTGTTTATGGAACTTCTTTTGATGATTGCTTAAGCAACCTTGATCGAGTTTTGCAGAGATGTGAAGAAAATAATCTTGTCTTGAATTGGGAGAAGTGCCACTTTATGGTGAATGCAGGTATAGTCCTTGGGCATAAAATTTCTAAAAGATTTATTGAAGTAGACAAAGCTAAAGTTGATGCAATTGAGAAAATGCCATGTCCTAAAGATATCAAAGGTATAAGAAGTTTCCTGGGTCATGCTGGTTTCTATAGAAGGTTTATAAAAGACTTCTCTAAAATTTCTAGGCCTCTTACTAATCTCTTGCAAAAAGATGTTCCATTTGTTTTTAATGATAATTGCGTAGAAGCCTTTGAAATACTTAAGAAAGCCATAATATATGCACCTATTGTTCAACCACCTGATTGGAACCTACCCTTTGAAATTATGTGTGATGCTAGTGATTATGCTGTTGGTGTTGTTCTCGGACAAAGAGTTGATAAGAAATTAAATGTTATTCATTATGATAGTAAAACTCTAGACAGTGCTCAAAGAAATTATGCTACTACTGAGAAAGAATTTTTAGCAGTTGTGTTTGCATGTGATAAATTCAGATCTTATATTATTGATTCTAAAGTAACTATTCACACTGATCATGCTGCTATTAAATACCTTATGGAAAAGAAAGATGCTAAACCTAGACTTATTAGGTGGGTTCTTTTGCTACAAGAATTTGATTTGCATATTGTTGATAGAAAAGGAGCTGAAAACCCAGTAGCGGATAATTTGCCTAGGATGGAAAACGTTCTTGATGACCCACTGCCTATTAATGATAATTTTTCTGATGAGCAATTAGCTGTGGTAAATGCTTCTCGCACTAGTCCTTGGTATGTATACTATGCTAATTATATTGTTGCTAAATATATTCCACCTAGTTTTACCTACCAGCAAAAGAAAAAATTCTTCTTTGATTTAAGACATTACTTTTGGGATGACCCACATTTATATAAAGAAGGAGTAGATGGTATTATTAGACGTTGTGTACCTGAGCATGAACAGGAACAAATCCTACGGAAGTGTCACTTCGAAGCATATGGAGGACACCATGCGGGAGACAGAACTGCACATAAGGTATTACAATCTGGTTTTTATTGGCCTACTCTTTTCAAAGATGCACGTAAGTTTGTCCTCTCTTGTGATGAATGTCAAAGAATTGGTAATATTAGTAGATGTCAGGAACTGCCTATGAATTATTCACTTGTTATTGAACCATTTGATGTTTGGGGATTTGATTACATGGGACCTTTTCCTTCCTCTAACGGGTATACACATATTTTAGTTGTTGTTGATTACGTTACTAAGTGGGTAGAAGCTATTCCAACTAGTAGTGCTGATCATAACACTTCTATTAAAATGCTTAAAGAAGTTATATTTCTGAGGTTAGGAGTCCCTAGATATTTGATGACAGACGGTGGTTCACATTTTATTCATGGTGCTTTCCATAAACTTCTTGCTAAATATGATGTTAACCATAGAATTGCATCACCTTATCATCCTCAATCTAGTGGTCAAGTTGAATTGAGTAATAGAGAAATAAAGTTAATTTTGCAAAAGACCGTTAATAGATCCAGAAAGAATTGGTCTAAGAAACTTGATGATGCATTATGGTCTTACAGAACTGCTTATAAAAATCCTATGGGTATGTCTCCGTATAAAATGGTTTATGGAAAAGCATGTCATTTACCTCTTGAGTTAGAACATAAAGCTTATTGGGCAATTAAAGAACTCAACTATGATTTTAAACTTGCCGGTGAAAAGAGGTTATTTGATATTAGCACTTTAGATGAATGGAGAACACAAGCCTATGAAAATGCCAAGTTGTTTAAAGAAAAGGTTAAAAGATGGCATGACAAAAGAATTCAGAAACGGGAATTCAAAGTAGGTGATCACGTTCTATTATACAATTCTCGTTTAAGATTCTTTGCAGAAAAACTTCTCTCTAAATGGGAAGGACCATACATCATCGAAGAAGTTTATCGCTCCAGAGCTATCAAGATAAACAACTCCGAAGGCACTAATCCGAGAGTAGTTAATGGGCAAAGAGTTAAACATTATATCTCAGGTACGCCCATTAATGTTGAAACTAATATTATTTACACAATGACACCGGAGGAGCATGCTACTTGTAAACTGCGTTGAGATTTCCCCGAAGAGGAGGCGTGATGCAGCACAGTAGAGATAAGTATTTCCCTCAGTGAGAACCAAGGTATCAATCTAGTAGGAGAACCACACAAAACCTCGTGAACAGCACCTACACACACAAAAGCAAATACTTGCACCCAACGCGGGCAAGAGGGTTGTCAATCCCCTTGAACTCGTTATTTGCAAGGATTAATTCTGATAGTGATAGATAGATAAAACAAATTACAAAATAAAGTAAATAAAATTGCAGCAAGGTATTTTTAGGTTTTTTATATGATTTAAGTAGACCCGGGGGCCATAGTTTTCACTAGAGGCTTCTCTCTCGAACGCATAGCATAGGGTGGGTAAACAAATTACTGTTGGGCAATTGATAGAAAATCGCATAGTTATGATGATATTCAAGGCAGTGATCATGTATATAGGCATCATGTCCGAGACAAGTATACCGACTCCTGCTTGCATCTACTACTATAACTCCACCCATCGACCGCTATCCAGCATGCATCTAGAGTATTAAGTTAAAAAAAAATGGAGTAACGCCTTAAGCAAGATGACATGATGTAGACAAAGTAAACTCAATCAATATGAATAAACCCCTGTCGTTTTATCCTTAATGGCAATAATACAAATATGTGTCTTGTCCCCTACTTTTTCACTGGGATATAGAACACCGCAAGATTGATCCCATCACAAAGCACCTCTCCCATTGCAAGATAAATCAATCTAGTTGCCCAAACCAAACGGATAGATCGGAGAGAAATACAAAGCTATAACAATCATGCATAAATAAGTTCAGAAAAGACTCAAATATTTCTCATGAATAATCTGATCATAAACCCACAATTCATCGGATCCCAACAAACACACCACAAAAGAAGATTACATCGAATAGAACTCCAAGAACATCGAGGAGAACATTGTATTGAAGATCAAAGAGAGAGAAGAAGCCATCTAGCTATTAGCTATGGACCCGTAGGTCTGTGGTAAACTACTCACACATCAACGGAGGGCAGCAAGGTTGATGTAGAAGCCCTCCGTGATCGATTCTCCCTCCGACAGATCACCGGAAAAGGCCTCCAGATGAGATCACGGAAGAACAGAAGCTTGTGGCGGCGGAAAAGTTATTTCATGGGGCTCTCTGTTGGTTTCCCAATATTTTAGAATATATAGAAGTGGAATTAGGTCAAAAGGAGCCACGAAGGGCCCACAAGGCATCAGGGCGCGCCCCCCTGGGGTCGCGCCCTGTTGCCTTGTGGCCTCCTCGTGAGGCTTCTGGCCTCCTCCCAAAGCTTCCAGGGTCTCTTTTGTCCAGAAAAAAATCATCAAAAAGTTTCATGGCATTTGGACTTTGTTTGGTACTAATTTCCTGAAAAACCAAAAACAAGCAGAAAACAGCAATTGGCACTGGGCACTGATGGGGATGTGTGCCTAGGGTAGGGTCATAGGCCTGACCTACCTGCCCTACCTAAGGACACTGCCCCAGAAAGCTTAAGGGCTACAAGGAGATCTCCGACTGAAATCACCAAGGCATACAAGTCACTCGACAATATCCACTCGGAGATTACCTTTCACTCGACGCTTACCTTTCACTCGGAAGGACCAGAAGACAGTCGACCACAGAAGCCCAGAAGTCACCCCAGGGAGGCTAACGGGCAGGCATTCATCAAGACCATTAATAGCATTTATGTTGTACGTTACCAGTAACGTACATCTTTATAACCACGATCTGACCCCTAAATGCCGGTCACTTATGAGGGGCAGCGCACTCTATATAAGCCACCCCTCCCCTCTGGCATAAGGGTTGGTTGGTTCAGACCCCCTGTAACTCATATATTCCACTCGACTAAAGCCTCTCCGGAGCACGAGACGTAGGGTTGTTATCTCCACCGTGAGAGGCCCGAACTCGCTAAAACCACCGTGTCACCCATATGCATCTCGGTAGATCATGCTCCTTTACCCTACCCCTTTCGTACTGTCGGAGTCGTTCCCACGACAGGCACTAGGTTAATAGGTTAGTCCCAAAAAATGATATAAAATAGCATATTATTGCATATAAAACATCCAAGATTGATACTATAATAGCATGGAACAATCAAAAATTATAGATACGTTGAAGACGTATCAGCATCCCCAAGCTTAATTCCTGCTCGTCCTCGAGTAGGTAAATGATAAAAATAGAATTTTTTATGTGGAATGCTACCTAACATGTTTATCATGTAATCTCTCTTACGGTATGAATATTAAGAAACGAGTGATTCAAAGCAATAGCCTATAATTTGATATAAAGACATCAATACTCAGGCATACCAACAAACAATCATGCCTTTCAAAATAAAAATGCTAAAGAATGCTATCCCTACAAAATCATATAGCCCGTCATGCTTAGTCTTCCTAACACAAAGTATTAATCATGCACTACCCCGATGACAAGCCGAGCAATTAGTTCATACTTTTTAACGCACTTCAGCTTTTTCAACCCTCACGCAATATATGAGCGCGAGCCATGGACATAGCACTATGGGTGGAATAGAATATGATGATAGAGATTAATAAGGGGAAGTCAAAAAGGAAGATAGTCTCGCATCGACGCGGCTAATCAACGGGCTATGGAGATGCCCATCAATTGATATCAATGCGAGGAGTAGGGATTGCCATGCAACGGATGCACTAAGAGCTATAAGTGTATGAAAGCTCAAACTGAAACTAAGTGGGTGTGCATCCAACTTGCTTGCTCATGAAGACCTCGGGCATTTGAGGAAGCCCATCATCGGAATATACAAGCCAAATTCTATAATGAAAAATTCCCACTAGTATATGAAAGTGACAACTCAGGAGACTCTCTATATGAAAAACATGGTGCTACTCTGAAGCACAAGTGTGGAAAAGGATAGTAACATTGCCCCTTCTCTCTTTTTCTCTCATTTTTTTTGCTGCGCTCTTTTTGGCCTCTTTTTTTCTTTTTTATATTTTTCGTCTGGAGCCTCATCCTGACTTGTGGGGGAATCACAGTCTCCATCATCCTTTCCTCACTGGGACAATGCTCTAATAATGATGATCATCATACTTTTATCTACTTACAACTCGATACTAGAACAATATGACTCTATATGAATGCATCTGGCAGTGTACCAGGATGTGCAATGATCTAGCGTAACATGTATTAAAAAAATGATGAACGGTGGATGAGCCACAAATACTATGTCAGCTATATGATCATGCAAAGCAATATGACAATGATGATGTGTGTCATATAATAAAGAACGGTGGTAGTTGCATGGCAATATATCTCGGAATGGCTATGGAAATGCCATAATAGGTAGGTATGGTGCTATTTTGAGGAAGATATAAACAGGCTTATGTGTGATAGAGTGTATCATATCACCGGCGAAGTTTGCACCGACTCTCGAGGTGAGAAAGGGCAATGCACGGTACCGAAGAGGCTAGCAAATTGCAGAAAGGTGAGAGTGCGTATAATCCATGGACTCACATTAGTCATAAAGAACTCACATACTTATTGCAAAAGTCTATTAGCCCTTGAAGCAAAGTACTACTACGCATGCCACTAGGGGGGTAGATTGGTAGGAAAAGACCATCGCTCGTCCCCGACCGCCACTCATAAGGTAGACAATCAATAATAAATCATGCTCCAACTTCATCACACAACTAAGGACTATACGTGCATGCTTCGGGAATCACAAACCTTAACACCAATATTCTTACTAAACCACAATCATTCACTAGTACATCCACATATTACCATCTTAATATCGCAAAACTATTGCAAGGAATCAAACTTATCATATTCAGTGATCTACATGAAAGTTTTTATTATATCCCTCGTGAATACCTATCCTTTATGGACCAATCTTATAACTCGTGCAAATTTCCATTACTATTTATTAGACTCTCAAAAATATTTAAGTTAAGCATGAGAGTGCAACTATTTCTTTAAAATATAACCACCACTGTGCTCTAAAATATATAAGTGAAGAACTAGAGCAACTGCCTAGCTCAAAAGATATAAGTGAAGCACATTGAGTATTCTAACAAATCACGATAAATGTGTGTCCCTCTCAAAAAGTGTGTTAAGCAAAGATGATTGTGGAAAACTAAAAATCAAACAAAGGAAATAAAACTATAGCACAATACGCTCCAAGTAAAACACATATCATGTGATGAATAAAAATATAGCTCCAAGTGATATACCGATAGATTGTAGACGAAAGAGGGGATGCCATCCGGGGCATACCCAAGCTTAGACGCTTGGGTCTTCCTTGAATATTACCTTGGGGTGTCTTGGGCATCCCCAATCTTACGGTCTTTCCGCTCCTTATTCCTTCATACATCGTGGTCTCACCCAAAACTTGAAAACTTCAGCACACAAAACTCAATAGAAACCTCGTGAGATCCATTAGTATAATAAACAAATCTTAAACTTTAGGTACTGTTATAAATTGATTCATATTTAATAATTGCATAATGCTACTGTACTCCAACTTCTCCATGACTTATACCCCCGATACAATCCATAGATTCATCAAAATAAGAAAACTATGCAACAAAAACAGAATCTGTCTAAAACAGAACAGTCTGTAAAGATCTGAATAAAAGTCATAATTGTGTAACTCAAAAAATTCTGAAAAATTAGAAAAACGTAAACAATTAATATACCAATACTGTGTAAAATATTCAAAATTTTATCACGCTCCAGTAAAATCAGAAAAATTCTGCACTGGACTCAAAAGTTTCTATTTTCAAACAGCATCAAGCATACTATCATCCAAATCATCCCAAAGGCATTACTTGGCACAAACACTAATTAAAAGATAAAAACACAATCATAACATTAGCTATAATTGTGTAAACACACAAAACAGAAAACAAAGCAAAAAATTAAGATTCATATTGGGTTGCCTCCCAACAAGCGCTATTGTTTTATGCCCCTAGCTAGGCATAATGCATAGTTTCAAGTATTATCACCCTTCATTCCCAAATCCTTTTTAATCAAATCTTCCAAAACTTTTCTCATTAATTCTCTACTTTCATGTTCTTTTTTCTAGTAGGGGAACTTAAATACTTGAAGGGACTATGTTCGGTGACCTTAACATTCATAACTTCAAACTCAGAATCGTCACCATAAAGATCCTCATATAAAACATGTATCTCATCATCAATAGGATGTCTAGCCGTACTTTCAAACCATTCTTCACTAAATCCCTCATCCATTCCCTTGGTAATCCATTCAAATTTATCGCAAGTATTGGGGTACAAAGTTCTAATTACTTCAGCATAGGGAACTCTTCTCCTACTGTTTTCTTCGTAAGCAAAATAATCCTTAGATTGCAACCTACGTATAGTGTCTTTATCATGAAGAATTTATTCTATTGGAGGATGCTCAAAATCTATTTTATAGAAAGAAAAGATGTCCCTAACTTCTCTAATTATATAATCAAATTCATGCATAAGGATGATTGTAGCAATCTTTTTAATTCTAGGATTATGGATATTGGGAAGCTCATAGAATATCTTTTGTAACGCGGGGTGAATGTGGAAAAAAATTGTTCTACCTTAATCACAAGCATGGAAATAGCATCCACATAGCAATTTGTTTTGTCAAGAATAGACTCTTTAATTATAGGTATGACTCCCGCACAGTTGAAGAATTCTTGAACAACATTTTTACCAATAATATTCCCGCTACCCACATGATAGACTTTAGTTTTAAAATTGTGTGGAGCTTTGTTCTCAAGAGGGTCATGATTAATATTGAAAGATTTAAATTTTTCCTCAAGAGATTCATTAGTACTATCCTCACGAGTAGTCTCTACAATAGCTTTTTTGAACTCAGACATGATAGCATATTCAAGCAAGCAAACTAGCAAATAATTTTTTTTTGTGTTTTTATAATTTTTATGAGAAGTGGGGGAGATGAAAATGAGAAGCAAATGCAAATAAAAAGGCAAATAAAATTAGAGAAAGTAGATGATAGTTTGTGCGAAGGTACTTGATAGGTTTTGGTGATGTCTCCCCGGCAACGGCGCCAGAAATTCTTCCTGCTACATGTAAACTGCGTTGGGATTTCCCCGAAGAGGAGGGGTGATGCAACACAGTAGAGATAAGTATTTCCCTCAGTGAGAACCAAGGTATCAATCCAGTAGGAGAACCACGCAGAACCTTGTGAACATCACCTACACACACAAAAGCAAATACTTGCACCCAACGCGGGCAAGAGGGTTGTCAATCCCCTTGAACTCGTTATTTGCAAGGATTAATTCTGATAGTGATAGATAGATAAAATAAATTAAAAAATAAAATAAAGTAAATAAAATTGCAGCAAGGTATTTTTAGGTTTTTATATGATTTAAGTAGACCAGGGGGCCATAGTTTTCACTAGAGGCTTCTCTCTCGAACGCATAGCATACGGTGGGTAAACAAATTATTGTTAGGCAATTGATAGAAAAGTGCATAGTTATGATGATATTCAAGGCAATGATCATGTATATAGGCATCACGTCCGAGACAAGTAGACCGATTCTTGCCTGCATCTACTACTATTACTCCACCCATCGACCGCTATCCAGCATGTATCTAAAGTATTAAGTTAATAAAAATGGAGTCACGCCTTAAGCAAGATGACATGATGTAGACAAAGTAAACTCAATCAATGTGAATAAACCCCGTCATTTTATCCTTAATGGCAACAATACAAATACGTGTCTTGTCCCATACTTTGTCACTGGGATATAGAACACCGCCTGATTAAACCCATCACAAAGCACCTCTCCCATTGCAAGATAAATCAATCTAGTTGGCCAAACCAAACGGATAGATCAAAGAGAAATACAAAGCTATAACAATCATGCATAAATAAGTTCAGAAAAGACTCAAATATTTCTCATGAATAATCTGATCATAAACCCACAATTCATCGGATCCCAACAAACACACCGCAAAAGAAGATTACATCGAATAGAACCCCAAGAACATCGAGGAGAACATTGTATTGAAGATCAAAGAGAGAGAAGAAGCCATCTAGCTACTAGCTATGGACCCGTAGGTCTGTGGTAAACTACTCACACATCATCAGAGGGCAGCAAGGTTGATGTAGAAGCCCTCCGTGATCTATTCCCCTCCGACTGATCGCCGAAAAAGGCCTCTAGATGGGATCGCGAAAGAACGGAAGCTTGCGGCGGCGGAAAAGTTACTTCGTGGGGCTCTTTGTTGGTTTCCCAATATTTGAGAATTTATAGAAGTGGAATTAGGTCAAAAGGAACCACGAGGGGCCCACAAGGCATCAGGGTGCGCCCCCTGGGGCCGCGCCCTGTTGCCTTGTGGCCTCCTCATGAGGCTTCTGGCCTCCTCCTGAAGCTTCCAGGGTCTCTTTTGTCCAGAAAAAAATCGTCAAAAAGTTTCGTGGCATTTGGACTTCGTTTGGTACTGATATCCTGAAAAAACCAAAAACAAGTAGAAAACAGCAACTGGCACTAGATTAATAGGTTAGTCCCAAAAATGATATAAAATAGCATATTATTGCATAGAAAACATCCAGGATTGATACTATAATAGCATGGAACAATCAAAAATTATAGATACGTTGGAGACGTATCAGAGCACATAGAAGAAACCTTTCGGAATGCACCAGAACCCTTAAAAGGAGTAGGTATGTGGTACGGTAAGTAAACCGACTCCAAAAATTCAATAAAAGTACTTTCTGTTCGTTTTGGAATATATAAAAAATTAGGAAAATAATAAACAGTCCAAAAAGTGCATGAGGGAGCGACAAGCCTGGGGGGCGCGCCCTACCCCCCTGGGCACGCCTACCGAGCTTGTGGCTCCCCCGTGGACTTTCCTGATTCCGTTTTTCTTCCATATTACTTGTCCTACACAAAAAAAATCATTATATATACTCTCGGATGTTTTGACCAACGTATCGCAAGTTTCTCCTCTGTTCTTGTTTCATGTTGTTTTCTGTCAGATTTTCAAGGCCTAGCACCATGTCATCTCAGGATTCGAACGGGGAAAGCTATGTCTCGCACCTTATTGCAAACCCTAGAGTCTATGGGGATATTGATCCCTATGGTTGGACAACTGATGAAGAGGAGGATGCCGATTTGAGGAAAAAACAAGATCATTCCAGCGAGGAGGAAGAGGATCCCCCTCTGCCTCAACCAGGAGATATGCATGTTAAATTCAAGAGGTTCGGCTTACCGAATATGGTGGAAGCTCCTAAAGTTCAATTCACCCCTTTTCACCATGTGCAGGAAGATTCGGATAAGTTTCATCGCAAAATTTGGGATCTCGAAAGAGAGATTGATAAATTAAAAGAAGAAATCAGCGTCCTCAAGTGGAAGGACAAGCCCATCACCTCATCCCCACCATCACCGAAGAAGGAGACATGAGTACATGGGTATGGGCACCACCCTTGGCTTGTGCCAAGCTTGGGGGAGGTGCCCCGGTATCGTATCACCATCACTTTTATCATAATTATCTATCTTAGTTCGATCCTTAGCTATTTCATGAATTAGAAAAATAAAGTTTTGGTATGATTTAGTTTCCAGTGCTTAGTTTGTGATCTATCTATCTATGTAATCGAGTGTGAAAGTTATATAATAAAGAGTAGTTTGAGTTGAGTTCTTTTACTTTTGTTGATCCAATCTTAGAAATAAAATAAAGAGAATAAAAAAGAAGATCATATGCTAATCCCATGGGGAGTGATGACTTCACATAAAAGAAGTATAATTGATGAAACTTGTTGGAACTTAACAAACATAGCATGGGTCATTGTTGCAATCCATGAAAAAGTAATAAAGAAAGAGAGGTCTCACATATAAATATATTATCTTGGACATCTTTTATGATTGTGAGCCCCCATTAAATATTCTATGTCAAATAGTTGACATTGGACAAGGAAGACAACGTAATGAGTTATGTTTTCTTATATTCACATAGAAGCTATATTGTCATGGATCCTCTAACATGTGGTGCTTGTCCATAATCTTTTGCTAGCCAAAATTTTGTACTAAGTAGAGATACTACTTGTGCATCCAAAAACCCTTGAACCCAGTTTCATGTCATGAGAGTCCACCATATCTACCTATGGATTGAACAAGATCCTTCAAGTAAGTTGTCATCGGTGCAAAAGCAATAATAATTGCTCCTAAATATGTATGATCTTTTATTGTAAGGGAAAATAAGCTTTGTACGAACTTGTGATGGTGAAGAAATAAAAGCAACAGACGGCATATAAAAGGTTGCTATCACAAGGGGCAATATAAAGTGACGTTCCTTTACATTAAGAGCTTGCACATCCAAAAATAAAAAGCACATGACAACCTCTGCTTCCCTCTGCGAAGGGCCTATCCTTTACTTTATGTATTTACTTTTATGCAAGAGTCAATAGTATTCTCCTCTATTCTGTTTTTATTTTCTCTCTTGGAAAGCATCATGTGGTGCGGAAAGATCCAGGCATATATATCCAAATGAATGTAGGTGATCATGAGTTATTATTGTTGACATTACCCTTGGGGTAAATAAGTTGGGAGGCGAAATTATAAGCCCATATCTTTCTATGTGTCTGACTGAAACTTTTGCTACATAAGTATGCCGTGAGTGTCAGCAATCATAGAAGACTAAATGATAGTTGAGTATGTGAACTTGCTAAACAAAGCTCTACATAGACTCTTTCCGATAATATGATGAATTGCAATTGCATCAGTGACCGAGATCATAGTTTGTTAGTTTTCAATACGGTTTATGGTTCATACGTTGTCTTGTGGATGAATTGTCACTTATTCATGAGAAGTTTTATGATGGTATATTGTTGTTATAATAATGATCATGATGCTTTCATGTCCGTATTTTGTTTTATCGACACCTCTCTCTCTCTAAAATATGGTCATGATTATCGATTTTGGTTTTCGCTTGAGGACAAGCGAGGTCTAAGCTTGGGGGAGTTGATACGTCCATTTTGCATCACGTTTTCCTACTGTTATTTATTATGTTTTGGGTCATTATTTCACTTTATAATACAATTCTTATGCCTTTTCTCTCTTATTTTGCAAGTTTCACATGAAGAGGGAGATTGCTGGCAGCTGGAATTCTGGACCGGAAAGGGCTACAGCAGAGATAGCTATTCTGCACAACTCCAAATGACCTAAAAATTTACGGAGAATTATTTTGGAATATATAAAAAATATTGGCGAAATAAATACCAGGAGGGGACCCACCAGGACACCACAAGCCTGGGGGCACGCCCCCCGAGCTTGTGGGGCCCCTGGCAGGCCTCCGGACCCCTCCTTCTGCTATATGAAGCCATTTGCCCTAGAAAAAAAATGAAGAGAAGACTTTCGGGATAAAGCGCCGCCGTCTCAAGGCGGAACCTGGGCAGGAGCACTTTTGCCCTCCGGTGGAGCGATTCCGCTGGAGATACTTCCCTCCGGGAAGGGGAAATTGAAGCCAGCGACATCACCAACGATCCTCTCATCGTGGGAGGACTAATCTTCATCAACATCTTCACCAGCACCATCAAAGCTCAAACCCTAGTTCATCTCTTGTATTCAATCTTTGTCTCCAAACCTCAGATTGGTACATGTGGGTTGCTAGTAGTGTTGATTACATCTTGTAGTTGATGCTTGTTGGTTTATTTGGTGGAAGATTATATGTTCAGATCCTTAATGATATTCAATACCCCTCTGATCTTGAACCTGAATGTGATTTTTGAGTAGTTACTTTTGTTCTTAAGGACATGGGAGAAGTCTTGTTATAAGTAATCATGTGAATTTGGTATTCATTCAATATTTTGATGATATGTACGTTGTTGCTTCCTTTAGTGGTGTCGTGTGAACGTCGACTACATGACACTTCACCATATTTGGGCCTAAGGGAAGGCATTGTGGAGCAGTAAGTAGATGATGGGTTGCTAGAGTGATAGAAGCTTAAACCCTAGTTTATGCGCTATTCCGTAAGGGGCTAATTTGGATCCATATGTTTCATGCTATGGTTAGATTTATCTTAATTTTTCTTTCATAGTTGCGGATGCTTGAGAGAGGGGGTAATCATAAGTAGGAGGCTTGTTCAAGTAAGAACAGCACCCAAGCACCGGTCCACACACATATCAAATTATCAAAGTAGTGAACGCGAATCAAATAAACATGATGAAAGTGACTAGATGAAATTCCCATGTGTCCTCGAGAACTCTTTACTTTATATAAGAGACCGTTCTGGCTTGTCCTTTGCTATAAAAAGGATTGGGCCACCTTGCTGCACTTTTATTACACTTGTTACTTGCTACTCATTACGAATTATCTTGCTACAAAACTATATGTTATTGTCGGAGCCGGGACTCCGGGGAACTAAGGTTCGAACACTGGGGGCTAGCTAGTTCCTCCTGACCAAGGGTGACCACGGCGAGACTACGGCGAGAGCGCTACGCGGGAGCATGACAGGGGGCATGACGGTTACCCAGGTTTGGGCCACCTTGCGGTGTAAAACCCTACTCCTGCTTGTGGTTGGGGTTGATGTGGCAAGGATGTGTTCTCGCGTACAAGATAGGAGGTGGAGGAATCCCCCCCCCCCTCTACAATGGCAGCCCTGCCACTTTTATAGCCGCCTTGGTCCTCTTCCCCTGAAAACTTAGGCGGGAAGGGTTGCCACACTTGGCGGGTTTTGAAAGGGGACAGGCGCTCAGGCTATCCTGACTAAAGGTGGTCGTCGCCTGCAAAAGCATGATCTATGACGCACCGGTGGGCTCGGTGATGACCTCCGCCCTGCGCGCCTTGCTGTCTCGGTCTTCTTTCACCAAACGGGCAGTCCTTGGGACTTGCTTTGGAGGTGGGCAGCTGGGGCTGCCCCTTTGCACCAAAGAGGAAAGCCTCTCTGTCCGAGCCCGCTGGCGCGGCCTCTGCCTTCGTTCGTCGCCACGCACATCACCCATGCAATGGGCACGGGATCGCGCAGCCGACGTCAGGCCAGATGGCCTCGGGCGCCCGCCTCAGGAGGGCGCCTCAGGAGGCAGCCTCGCGAGAGGGCCTCACGAGGCCTCGACCGCTCCTATGGCTAAGTGCTGGTGGCTCGTGCCTTGAGGTGGGGTCCTCGGGAGGCTGGTGCCTCGCGAGATGTCTCCGCTTTGCGACATCCTTACATGGGCCACGTCTTGGGCCTTCGCCAGGCATCGTATCCTGGGTCGCAGGCAGACGAGCCGAGGTACCCTGGCTCCCAATGGCCCGACAGTAGCCCCCGGGCCTGTGGCGCGCACGTTCCTGCCCGTTGGGAGCGAAACGGAGTGGGCCCTGATAGACTGCGGGGCCCAGGCTCGACACGTGGTGCACGACGGGACGTGGGACACCCCCACTTCCCCACTACGCCTCAGTAACTGCCTGCGCCTGCCATAAAGCCTGCCCGCGCGGGGCGCAGACCATCACTGCTTCCTTTCTGCTGCCTCAATTCCCGATGTCGAAGAAGGCGGAGCGTGTAACACCCCTATGTAATGAGCTACAGTAATCCATAATGATAATGCTAAGTCACCTTGTTTTGCAATGCTTGATCATATTGGATTAATATCTCATTTCAAATTCCACCACTAAATTCAATTCAAATTGCAAGTGAATTTTGGAGTTGCACAAAAATTTCTGAAAAATAGTTCATGTTTTAGCAAATATTCCAAAACAAATATTTGTTCAGGAAAACAACATCACCTATTTGCTAAAATGAGCTATCGCATTTAAAATAGTGCAAAAAGGAGCATTTTAAATGCTATTCCATTTATGAAAAATTCAAATGGATTCATCTTGCCTCCAAACTTTTTGTGGCAGTGCAGTATATTGCAATGTAATTTTGTGGACAAGTTTCACATTTTACAAAATCCATTTGGCAGCTCAAATTATTGCAAAACTATTTCTGTAATAGAAAACAAAAAAAAGTGGAAAAAGGCCTAAACGGCTACTGTGAGCTGGGCCTAAGTGCACAGTGGCACGGCCCAGACCACCTCCCTCTCTCTCTCGCACCTCCCGCCTCTCTCCTCCCCGTGTCGACCTGGCCATGGCCGCACGCGTGCTCGCTGGCCAGGGGACGACATGGCGATGCTACAGCGTCGGGGAGAGGATAAGGGCAACGCTCCTCGGCCTCCCCGTCATCCTCATCCACTTCCCCCTCCTCTCTCGCCCTCTCTCGCTCGCTCTCCGAGCTCACCAGTACGCCGTCGTCACCGCGCTGCCTCGCCACTGCGGCCACCGTCCTCCCCGCGTCGCCTCTCCGTGTCCAGCAGGCGTGCTGTCATTCGCTTCCTCTCCTCCGACCACGAACGCAAGCCGGGGAGCCCCACCGCACGGATCTGCACCGTCTTCTTCCTCCTCGGGTCGCCGGCGATCTCCTCCGATTCCGGCGCCATCTGCAGCTCCTAAGCCACCAACAGCCACCGTGTGCCACCCGGTGAGCTTCTCTCCCTTCTCCCCCTCTCCGTTTGCTCTCGCCCGCCCCCTAGCTAGCTCATCCGCCGTGGCCGAATGCGTTGCCGCCGATGAGCTCGCCGCCGTGGCCATAGCCGCTGTCACGCGCGGCCGAGCACTGTAGCAGCTTAGCCAAGCTCGCCCGAATGTGCCGCCGCCTGCCGTCGCCGCTCCATCCAAGTCCGGCCACCCCAGCCTGCGCCACCGCCGCAGATCGATGCGCCGTCGAGTGCACGTTCGAACGCGCCAAACCGCGCGTGAAACGGTGCCCCATAGCCGTTTTCCGGTGAGGTCCCAAGGACCTCCGCCGCGTTTGGCGTCGCCGGCATTTAAACGCCGGCCGCCGCTGAGCTGGCCGCCACGTGGGCACCCCTGGGTCACTGACCAGTGGGCCCAGGGGCCCCAGTTGACTGGGTTGACCAGTCAATGTGCTGACTGGGCAACCCCAGTCACTGACAGGCGGGCCCCAATGCTAATTAAACTATTTTATATATAAAATTAATCTAATTACTAATTAGTCACTGACAGTGGGGCCCCACCCCCCTAATTAAACACTGTTTAGTTTAATTAATCTCAGTTTAGCCCTGAGTCACTGACATGTGGGTCCCAGTGGTCAGGTTTGACCTGGACCAGCTGGAGTTGACTGCTGACGTCACCCTGACATCATGCTGACGCTATAAAACCCTTTTCTATTATTTTCGAATTTAAATTAATTCCAGGAATTTCAGAAAAATGTTTAAAACTTTGAAAAATCGTAGAAAATAAACCGTAGCTCGGATCGAAAAGTTTTCTACATGAAAAGTTGATCAGAAAAATGAGACGAATTCGAATATGCCCTCCATGTAGCTGTCACATGCCCACAACACTGCAAACATGGAACCTTCCCCTCCGGTTCATCTGTCTGACAGATGCCTACACCCGGGAAAATATTCCCAGATATTTTCCCGCTCCGTCCCTAACGTGTAGCACTACATTAGGTCACCCCAGCACAGCATATTGCCATGCCATGCATTGTGTTGTATTTGTTTGCTTTTATTTATTGTTTCTTCCACCTATTCTTATCCGGTAGACCCCGAGACCGACGCAGCTCCAGACTACGACTACACCGTCAATGATCCCTCTTTCCCCGCAGAGCTTCCAGGCAAGCAAACCCCCTTGAACATGCCTATATTGTCTATTCTTTTTCCCTCATGCTTGCATTAGAATTGCTACAATTATTGTCCCGATATTACCTATTCTGATGCATAGCCTGTTTTTGTAACTACTGTTGATACCATTCCTGTTATCCTAAATGCTTAGTATAGGTTGGTTAGTAAACCATCTGTGGCCCCTCATCCTTGTCCTAGTTGCCTCGCTTAGCTACTAGTGCCCCGATCAGACTGATCGATGGGCAGAGACCAACACACCACCGCACACCCCCCTAAGTTGTACGACTCTGCAGAGCTACCATCGAGTGCTGAGGGTGATACCTCTTACCTCACTCCTGATGTTGCCTCTGTAGTATAGCTAGTCGGTTGTGGGTTAATGAGGGTGATTCCTCTTTCACCACCTCTGATGAAGCCTCTGTCGTGCAACTCCTCAAGTGTGAACCCATCGAGGGTGATTCCTCCGGCTTCACCTTGACGGATACATCGAGTGGGAATCCAATGAGGGTGATTCCTCGGATTCCTCCTTGATGTTTTGGACACACGGTTACCCTACTTTTACCTCAGGCCTTGTTGAAGTCGGGTCGACCCCGAGGGGTACCCGCGAGAAATGTGATGACGGGTTGAACATGAGGGTACCCGCGGTATAATTACGAGGCGCGGCCGGGCAGGCAGATTGCCTCAGGAGAGGGAGGAGAGGAATTGGGCCTGGCCCTTGCCGCAAGTCCTCGAGACGGGGCGACGGGACCACAGATCGTGGATCGCTGATTGCCACCGCGAGCTCCCAACACACTAATGGGTTAGGATATGTGATCTGAGTATGTCTCTGGCCTTTTTGCACTAACCACCACACGGGAATAGTATGGGCACTCGGTGTCATATGTATCAGCCAAAGTTCTTCAGACGTCAGCAGTTGAGCGGCACGCGCCCGGGTGGACCGTGAAAGCCTGCGTGTGTATACAGGGGCTAGGTCTGGTCCCGGCCGTCCTTGCAACACGCAGGAGTGCAAAGGGCGATGGGCCCAAGACCCCTGAGTGCTTAGGGTGTAGACCGGCGTGCTGGCCTCTCTGTTGAACTTAGGTAGGGCTACTACGTGTCGATCAGCCGAGGCCGGGCATGACCCGAGCAAGTGTGTTCGGCCAGAGTTAATCGAGCGTGTTGGGTAAGTTGGTGCACCCCTGCAGTGAAGTATATCTATTCAAATAGTCGTGTCCACGGTAACAGGACGCTCAGAAAGTATCCCGATCTACTACAACTAGAACTGGATACTCGTGTTTTAATTAATATGTTAGCTCCGGGATCGCTTTCTCGCAGGGAGTTGAGGAAGGATCTCTGGGCATGGCTACTATTATACTTGTTGCTACTACTATATTTATGTACTAATCTACACTCTTCTAATGCTGCAAGATGCTGCAAGTTGCTAGTCTTCGATAGGCTAGGCTTTCCCCTCTATTCTGGCATTTCTGCAGTCTGGTCCACATATATAGCCTTCCCTTTGATACCAATGCATAAATAGAATAGATCTGATGTAAGTCTTGTGAGTACTTTGGATGAGTACTCACGGTTGCTTTGCTTCCCTTTTTCCCTATACCCGATTGCTGTGATCAGATGACGGATCCCAGGAGCCAGCTGCCCCGGTCGACGACTACTACTACCCTACCAGTGGAGTCTACTACTACGTGGAGACCGACGACCAGGAGTAGATAGGAGGCTCCCAGGCAGGAGGCCTGCGCCTTTTCGATCCTTTGTCGTTGTTTTGCTCAGCCTTCTTAAGGTAGACTTGTCTAACTTTATGTTTGTTCTCAGATATTGTGTTGCTTCCGCTAAAGCTTGTGCAAGCTTATGTATTCGAGCCCTCGAGGCCCCTGGCTTGTAATATAAAGCTTGTATGACTCTTATTTGTGTTTAGAGTTGTGTTGTGATATCTTCAAGTGAGTCCTTAGGCTTGATCATGTGCATTTGTGTGTATGATTAGTGCATGATTAAGTCAGGGCGTCACAAGTTGGTATCAGAGCCGACTGCCTGTAGGAACCCACTTTCCAACTCCTTGGCCGAAGTTGAGTCTAGTCTTTGAAAAACTGTTTTACTAACAAGGATGTGTGGCTTACGGGCCGACGTCACCAATGGATGGGTTTAGGATCTTTTATTCCTCTTCCTTACTATGGGACTCTGATCTCTCTTCTTTTCGGGTTAAAGATTTTACTGACTCCAACTCTAGGTTCTCGTGTTCACATTCAACCGGAGAGCTGGATTATCTGCAAACATTCCTTTCAATGCTATCATATGCTTGTCACACTGTCATTTGACATCTTGCACTCCTTTGTTTCAGGTGCGTCCCGCAAGACAGCTCGTACGCCACACTATGGTTGTTGATGCGACTGGGTTCCCGGCTATCTTGGTCGATCTCTTGACCAGGCTGGGATATCGCTGGTACCTCGAGTACACTATTTACGAGGACTAATGCGAGTTCAACCAGGAGCAGTACCATGCTATGGTTCGTATCTTTGATCGGCAGGATAACTCCATCACTGAGTTGCACACCTTTCAGGGTGTTGGAGTGACTGTTGACATGGCAGTCCATGATGCTGCCTATACTGCTCAAGGATTGGGTTGTGTCTTAATGCAAGAGCGCAGAGTGATTGATTATGCCTCGCGACAGTTGCGTCCTCATGAAGAGAACTACCCAGTTCATGATCTCGAACTTGCTGCAGTTATATATGCACTGAAGTTATGGCGACATCATCTTCTCGGTAATCGTTGCGAGATCTACACTGATCATCAAAGTCTGAAGTATCTGTTTACTCAGCCGGATCTCAATCTCCGTCAGCAGAGATGGATGGAAGCAATTATGGACTATGACTGCAGTATTTCTTATACCCCTGGCAAAGCTAATGTGATGGCCGATGCCTTGAGCCGCAAGTCCTATTGTAATAACCTCATGGTTCAGCGAGCTCAACCCCTTCTTTATGAGGAACTTCGCAAGTTGAACCTTCATATCGTGCCACAGGGTTCTCTTAATACCCTTGTTTTACAGCCAGGTCTTGAGAAAGCTATTAAGTCTGCACAAGCAAAGGATGCTGAAGTTGATCAGATGAAAAGGGATCTTGTCCTAGAAAAGGCCAGAGATTTCTCGCTTGCTGAAGATGGAACCTTGTACTTTAGAGATCGCATTGTAGTACCTCGGTTCGAACTTATGACCGACAAAGTCATGAAGGAGGCACATGATACACCACTGTCTATTCATCCGGGTAGTACCAAGATGTATCATGATCTCCGTCAAAGGTACTGGTGGTCTAAAATGAAGCAAGACATTGCTCTCTATGTTGCCGAATGTGACGTTTGCCGTCGCGTTAAGGCAGAACATCAGAAGCCTGCTGGAATTCTGCAACTGCTACCTATTCCTGAATGGAAATGGGATAAGGTGCAAATGGATCTCATTACTAGCCTTCCCAGGTCGCAAAAGGGTCATGATGCTATTCTTGTCGTCATCGACCAACTCTCCAAAGTTGCCCATTTTCTGCCAATCAAGGAGACGATCATTGCTAGTCAGTTAGCAGATTTATATATCTCCAGAATTATGACACTCCACAGTATTTCGAAGGAGATCAGTTCAGACCGTAGCAGCCTTTTCACCTCTAAGTTCTGGGCAAGTTTCCAAGAAGCTATGGGAACTCATATAACCTGGAGTTCAGCTTATCACCCACAGTCCCAAGGCCAAGTTGAACGAGTCAATCAAGTGCTTGAAGATATGCTGCGAGCTTGTGTTATTTCATTTGGCAAGAAGTGGGAAGAATCTCTCCCGTATGCTGAATTCTCATACAACAACAGCTATCAAGCTAGCTTGAAGATGGCCCCCTTTGAGGTATTGTATGGATGTAAGTGTCAAACCCCTCTGAACTGGTCAGAAACTGGGGAACGGCCGCTCATTGGTCCGGATATTATCCAACACGCTGAAGAGCAAGTCCGTATTGTCAGGGAAAATCTCAAGGCGGCCCAGTCTCGCCAGAAGAGCAATTATGATCGTAAACACTGGGGATCGATCTATCAACCTGGTGAGCAAGCTTATCTGCGTGTCACTCCTATGAAGGGCACTCACCGTTTTGGAATTAAGGGCAAGTTAGCTCCTCGCTACATTGGACCCTTCCTCATTCTCACCAGACGTGGACATGTGGCTTATAAATTGGAGTTGCCACCGCAATTCTCTCACATCCACGACGTTTTCCATGTGTCACAACTTCGTCGATGTTTCAAGGATCCGCAAAGTGCAGTGGATCATGAGTTGCTCGAATTGCAAGATGACCTATCTTATAAAGAGCATCTGATCCGGCTCCTGGATCAAGCTGAACGTTGGACCCGTCAGAAGACAACCAAGTTCCTTAAAGTGCAGTGGTCGAATCATACTGAAGATGAAGCCACTTGGGAACGCGAGGATAGTCTTCGCGAAGAATACCCCGATCTTTTCGCTTCTACCTGCTGAATTCTCAGGACGAGAATTTCTTTTAGAGGAGGAGAATTGTAACACCCCTATGTAATGAGCTACAGTAATCCATAATGATAATGCCAAGTCACCTTGTTTTGCAATGCTTGATCATATTGGATTAATATCTCATTTCAAATTCCACCACTAAATTCAATTCAAATTGCAAGTGAATTTTGGAGTTGCACAAAAATTTCTGAAAAATAGTTCATGTTTTAGCAAATATTCCAAAACAAATATTTGTTCAGGAAAACATCATCACCTATTTGCTAAAATGAGCTATGGCATTTAAAACAGTGCAAAAAGGAGCATTTTAAATGCTATTCCATTTATGAAAAATTCAAATGGATTCATCTTGCCTCCAAACTTTTTGTGGCAGTGCAGTATATTGCAATGTAATTTTGTGGACAAGTTTCACATTTTACAAAATCCATTTGGCAGCTCAAATTATTGCAAAACTATTTCTGTAATAGAAAACAGAAAAAAGAAAGTGGAAAAAGGCCTAAACAGCTACTGTGAGCTGGGCCTAAGTGCACAGTGGCACGGCCCAGCCCACCTCCCTCTCTCTCTCCCACCTCCCGCCTCTCTCCTCCCCGTGTCGACCTGGCCATGGCCGCGCACGCGCTCACCGGCCAGGGGACGACACGGCGATGCTATAGCGTCGGGGAGAGGATAAGGGCGACGCTCCTCGGCCTCCCCGTCATCCTCATCCACTTGCCCCTCCTCTCTCGCCCTCTCTCACTCGCTCTCCGAGCTCACCAGTACGCCACCGTCACCGCGTTGCCTCGCCACCACGGCCACCGTCCTTCCTGTGTCACCTCTCCGTGTCCAGCAGGCGCGCCGTCGTCCGCTTCATCTCCTCCGACCACGAACGCAAGCCAAGGAGCCCCACCGCACGGATCCGCGCCGTCTTCTTCCTCCTCGGGTCGCCGGCGATCTTCTCCGATTCCGGCGCCATCTGCAGCTCCTAAGCTCCCAACGGTCGCCGTGTGCCACCCGGTGAGCTTCTCTCCCTTCTCCCCCTCTCCGTTTGCTCTCGCGCACCCCCTAGCTAGCTCATCCGCCGTGGCCGAACGCGTTGCCTCCGACGAACTCGCCGCCGTGGCCATTGCCGCTGTCACGCGCGGCCGAGCACCGCATCGTGCTCCTGGGGTTCCCAGGAGCCCAATGCGCGCACACACTCCTCTCCCCGTGCACCGTAGCGGCTTAGCCGAGCTCGCCCAAATGCGCTGCCACCTGCCGTCGCCGCTCCGGCCAAGTCCGGCCACCCCAGCCCGCGCCACTGTCGCAGATCGATGCGCCGTCGAGTGCACGTTCGAACGCGCCTAACTGCGCGTGAAATGGTGCCCCGTAGCCATTTTCCGGCGAGGTCCCGAGGACCTCCACCGCATTTGGCGTCGCCGGTGTTTAAACGCCGGCCGCCGCTGAGCTGGCCGCCACGTGGGCACCCCTGTGTCACTGACCAGTGGGCCTAGGGGCCCCAGTTGACTGGGTTGACCAGTCAACGTCCTGACTGGGCAACCCCAGTCACTGACAGGCGGGCCCCAATGCTAATTAAACTATTTTCTAACTAAAATTAATCTAATTACTAATTATTCACTGACAGTGGGGCCCCACCCCCCTAATTAACCACTGTTTAGGTTAATTAATCTTAGTTTAGCCCTGAGTCACTGACATGTGGGTCCCAGTGGTCAGTTTGACCTGGACCAGCTGGAGTTGACTGCTGATGTCACCCTGACATCATGATGACGCTATAAAACCCTTTTCTGTTATTTTCGAATTTAAATTAATTCCAGGAATTTCAGAAAAATGTTTAAAACTTTGAAAAATCGTAGAAAATAAACCGTAGCTCGGATCGAAAAGTTTTCTACATGAAAGTTGATCAGAAAAATGAGACGAATCCGAATATGCCCTCCATGTAGTTGTCACATGCCCACAACACTACAAACATGGAACCTTCCCCTTCGGTTCATCTGTCTGACAGATGCCTACACCCGGGAAAATATTCCCATATATTTTCCCGCTCCGTCCCTAACGTGTAGCACTGCATTAGGTCACCCCAGCACAGCATATTGCCATGCCATGCATTGTGTTGCATTTGTTTGCTTTTATTTATTGTTTCTTCCCCCTCTTCTTATCCGGTAGACCCCGAGACCGACGCAGCTCCAGAGTACGACTACACCGTTGACGATCCCTCTTTCCCTGCAGAGCTTCCAGGCAAGCATACCCCCTTGAACATGCCTATATTGCCTATTCTTTCTCCCTCATGCTTGCATTAGAATTGCTACAATTGTTGTCCCGATATTACCTATTCTGATGCATAGCCTGTTTTTGTAACTACTGTTGATACCATTCCTGTTATCCTAAATGCTTAGTATAGGTTGGTTAGTAAATATCTGTGGCCCCTCATCCTTGTCCTAGTTGCCCCGCTTAGCTACTAGTGCCCCGATCAGAGTGATCGATGGGCAGAGACCAACACACCACCGCACACCCCCCTAAGTTGTACGACTCTGCAGAGCTACCATCGAGTGCCGCGGGTGATACCTCTTACCTCACTCCTGATGTTGCCTCTGTAGTATAGCTAGTCGGTTGTGGGTTAACGAGGGTGATTCCTCTTTCACCACCTTCGATGAAGCCTCTGTCGTGCAACTCCTCAAGTGTGAACCCATCGAGGGTGATTCCTCCGGGTTCACCTTGACGGATACATCGAGTGGGAATCCAATGAGGGTGATTCCTCGGATTCCTCCTTGATGTTTTGGACACATGGTTACCCTACTTTTACCTCAGGCCTTGTTGAAGTCGGGTCGACCCCGAGGGGTACCCGCGAGAAATGTGATGACAGGTTGACCATGAGGGTACCCATGGTATAATTACGAGGCGCGACCGGGCAGGCAGATTGCCTCAGGAGAGGGAGGAGAGGAATTGGGCCTGGCCCTTGCGGCATGTCCTCGAGACGGGGCGACGGGACCACAGATCGTGGATCGCTGATTGTCACCGTGAGCTCCCAACACACTAATGGGTTAGGATATGTGATCTGAGTAGACCTCTGACCTTTTCGCACTAACCACAACGTGGGAATAGTATGGGCACTCGGCGTTGTATGTATCAGCCGAACTTCTTCAGACGTCAGCAGTTGAGGGGCACGCGCCCGGGTGGACCGTGAAAGCCTGTGTGTGTATACAGGGGCTAGGTCTGGTCCCGGCCGTCGTCGCAACGCGCAGGAGGGCAAAGGGCGATGGGCCCAAGACACCTGAGCGCTTAGGGTGTAGACCGGCGTGCTGGCCTCTCTGTTGAACCTAGGTAGGGCTACGACGTGTCGATCAGCCGAGGCCGGGCATGACCCGAGCAAGTGTGTCCGGCCAGAGTTAATCGAGCCTGTTGGGTAAGTTGGTGCACCCTTGCAGGGAAGTATATCTATTCGAATAGCCGTGTCCACGGTAACAGGACGCTCAGAAAGTATCCCGATCTACTACAACTAGAACTGGATACTTGTGTTTTAATTAATATGTTAGCTCCGGGATCGCTTTCTCGCAGGGAGTCGAGGAAGGATCTCTGGGCATGGCTACTATTATACTTGTTGCTACTACTATATTTATGTACTAATCTACACTCTTCTAATGCTGCAAGATGCTGCAAGTTGCTAGTCTTCGATAGGCTAGGCTTTCCCCTCTATTCTGGCATTTCTGCAGTCTAGTCCACAGATATAGCCTTCCCTTCAATACCAATGCATAAATAGAATAGATCTAATGTAAGTCTTGCGAGTACTTTGGATGAGTACTCACGGTTGCTTTGCTTCCCTTTTTCCCTATACCCAATTGCTGCGATCAGACGACGGATCCCAGGAGCCAGCTGCCCCAGTCGACGACTACTACTACCCTACCGGTGGAGCCTACTACTACGTGGAGACCGATGACCAGGAGTAGATAGAAGGCTCCCAGGCAGGAGGCCTGCGCCTTTTCGATCCTTTGTAGTTGTTTTGCTCAGCCTTCTTAAGGTAGACTTGTCTAACTTTATGTTTGTACTCAGATATTGTGTTGCTTCCGCTAACGCTTGTTCTCAAGCTTATGTATTCGAACCCTCGAGGCCCCTGGCTTGTAATATAAAGCTTGTATGACTTTTATTTGTGTTTAGAGTTGTGTTGTGATATCTTCAAGTGAGTCCTTAGGCTTGATCGTGTGCATTTGCGTGTATGATTAGTGCACGATTAAGTCGGGGCGTCACAGAGCGACAGGGAGAGCGCCCCCATCGGGTATAAAGGGGGACGGGAGATAGAGATCCCTCTCCCATCTCCTTCCTCTGTCCCTTCCCTTCTTCCGCTTCTCGTCCTTCTGAAATCACCGTTGCGATGGCGAGGGGCAGAGGGCGAGCTCGTGCGTCTACCGCCGCCAGGAGGGTTCCGCCCCGGGGCCGTGGGCGCCCCTCGGCGGCCACTGAAGCCGGCCCAAGCGCTCGTGGAAGGGCTGGCACCCATGGTTGCGGAGGGCGCGGCGCCCGTGGCCGAGGCGGCCGCTGCGGGGCGGCCGCCCGTCCTCCCCAGGCAGGATTTCACACGGCAGAGGCGACGCACGAGGTCATCATGGGGATGCATCGCCGGCCTTGCAGCTGGCTCCGGCTCCCCAATTCCTTCGCAAGAGCGATGGAGGGCAAGGAGCCCTTGGGGCTGTGGGTGCAAGCGGACGGCTGCTGTAACGGGCCCTCCTGGGTGGCGACGGAGTTCACCCCCACTGACTTCGTGTTCCTGAAGCGGCAGTGGAAGTCCTTTGCCCTCGCCCGCGGTCTGAAGCGGGGGCATCTCCTTCAATTCAAGTATGATGGAGCCGCCACCCTCTTCGTGAAGTTCTTCGGGGCCTCCGGTGCCTGCCTGGAGTGTTGCGCGGAGAGCAAGGACGATAGCGGCTCCGACTCCTCCGGCGGGAGCGACAGCGGCAGTAGTGGAGACTCCAGCAGCGGGGGCGAGAGCGGCAAAGGCTCCCCGCGCATCAAGAGCGAAGACGAAGACTCCGACTAGGCGCAGGCGGCGCCCGTGTCGGATCTTGAAGGCGCGCCATGCTCCCCCTTGGCCCCTCTCTCTTTTGTTCCTGTAATAGGCCGATGCAGCGCCCGATGGCGTGAAAAACAATGCCTTTTGTCTTAAGTACTTTATGATTTGTCGTAATGCATGTTTCCTCGTGAGGCTCTCTCGTGAGGCATGTTTCCCTTTCCTTGTTTGCCTTGGTGCTCTACGTCGTCAGGACCCAGCCCCCGAGCGGGCTACAGCCATCGCTGGTATGTCAAGTCGTGTTGCCTGGACAAGGCTAGGAGGTGTAGGGCACTGAGAGGCGGTAAGGACTCCTGAGGCGCGATGCTCAGGAAGTCCCCCATTGACGTGCAAGCAGCTTGCGCGGAGGAGAGAACATCAGCACTCAGCGAGGTCGCGGGGAAAGGAAACCTGAGAGGCGCCGAGAGTGGCTCGTGAGGTGTTTTTGTACTTAGCTCTTGCGAGTGTCGATTGCCGTGTCGTGGCTACGGGGCGTGCCTCGCGAGGCTCCTGCTCGTGAGGCCTCCCGCTAGCACTTGGCGGAGGCAGTCGCCGCAGGTTGGCTCGCGAGGCAGCGCTCGCGAGGCTCCCTGAAGGCCTGTGGAGGCATCTTGTCATGAGTCGCCTCACGAGGCCTTTGAATGCCTTGTTCCTGTGATAACTTTACATCGATTTCATAAAACAGGGGGAGCGGTGTGCGCTTGCTAGCTTGCTCGTGGGTATCACGCGAGGAGACGAGACACCAAGGACCTTGGTGAGGTGGCGTGCACGGGAGCAGGCCCGCGAGCCAGAGCTCGATCACTTGGGTTTTTGCAGTGCTGCTGGGATTGACCCGAGCACAGGCACCATGTCCAGCCCCCGCTCGCGAGATGCGTAGGAGGAAGGTCGCGAGCATGCACAGCTCCTGAGGCAAGCAACTTAGCAACACATAAGATATCTTAGGAAATAGAGCTTTACTGAAACATAGTAATAAGTTCATTACACAACCAAAAAGAGATGTGGTTGCCTTGTCCGGCATGGATCAGCGTGAGGTTGGTGCAGCCCATGGGGCACCCTCAGGTGATTGTTCCGCCAGCGCGGAGCATGGGGCTTCCACTAGGCGTAGGCATGATCGCGGTTCGATCGTTCTGCCAGCGCGAAGCATGGGGCTTCCACTGAGACGTGGGTGGGAGCTCTCGCGGGCCCATCAGGCAAACGCAATGAGAGGCTCCGGGGCGTGTACAGCCCCACTTCGTTCGTACGGGTGAGGGTCACGGGTAGAACTTGCGGAGGTGTTGGATGTTCCAGGCGTTAGGCAGAGGAACTTCGTCCTCCGTCTCCAGCCTGGCGGCGCCGGGCCTGGAGACCTGAGCAACCCTAAAAGGGCCTTCCCACATGGGTGAGAGCTTGTGGAGTCCCTCTCTGGAGAGGATCCTTCTCAGGACGAGATCGCTGACTTCGAGGGTGCGTGGGCGTATGTTGTGGCTATGATAGCGACACAAGGCCTGCTGGTATCTGGCGGCGTGGAGGGCAGCCTGGCGGCGGGCTTCCTCGAGGAGCAGCAGGTCGGCCTCTCGCGAGCCATCCCGACGAGCCTCGTCAAAGGCAAGGACGCGCAGAGAGCCATGCTTGAGCTTAGAAGGGAGCACTGCTTCGGCTCCGTAGACGAGGAAGAAGGGAGTCTCGCCGGTAGGCTTGGTTGCCGTTGTGCGGATGGACCACAGCACGGACTGTAGCTCGTCAAGCCAGCCCTTGCTGCAGGCTTCGAGCTTTTTCTTGAAGCTTCTCGTCTTGAGGCCCTTGAGGACCTCGGCATTGGCATGCTCGGCCTGGCCATTGCTTCGTGGGTGCGCCACGGAGGCGTAGCAGATCTGCGTGCCGAGGCTGATGCAGTATGACTTGAAGAGGCCGCTTGTGAACTGGGAGCCGTTGTCGGTGATGATGCGGTTGGGAACGCCAAAGCGGCTCATGAGGCCTTTGATGAACTTGACGGCGGAGCCTGCTGGGATGGTGTGCACGGGCTCGACCTCCGCCCACTTGGTGAACTTGTTGATGGCGACGTAGAGGTATCGGTAGCCGCCAGTTACGCGAGGGAAGGGTCCCAAGATATCCAGCCCCCAGACCGCGAAGGGCCACGAGAGGGGAATCGTCTGGAGGCCTTGCGCCGACTGGTGGATTTGCTTGGCGTGGAATTGACAAGCTTCGTAAGATTGGACCAGCTCGGTGGCGTCGTGGAGCGCGGTGGGCCAGTAGAAGCCACTGCGGAACACCTTGCCGGCAAGGGTGCGCGATGAGGAGTGGTGACCGCAGTCCCCTCCATGGATGTCAGTGAGCATCTCACGACCTTGTTCTTCAGAGATGCACCACAGCGAGACGCCATTGGGGCGCCTGCGGTACAGCTCGCCGTCTTGCAAGCAGTAAGCGGTGGCCTGGCGGGCCACGCGCTCTGCTTCTGAGTCCTTTTCTGGAAGGGTGCCGTGAAGCAAGTAGGCCTTGAACTCTGTGGCCCAGCTGTCCGCTCGGGGTTCGAGCACCAGCAGCAGGCGGGCTCCTGAGGCTGGGCCGCAATCTGGTGCGCCCGTGGGTGGTGCGGGCGGAAGTTCCTCATGAAGCAGCGTGGTGCCCGCGGCAGGTGTTGCAACTGATGGCTTGAGGAGCCTCTCCTCGAAGATGCCGGGGCTCTGAGGCTCGCGGCGGGATGCTCGCTTGGCGATGTCGTCGGCCTCCTTGTTGCCGCCACGAGGAACATGCTGGAGTTCTAGGCCAAGGAAACGCTTCCCGAGCTTACGTACCTCTTCCAGATAGGCGGCCATATGCTCGTCCTTGGGCTTGTAGCTTTTGTTGGAGAAGTTGACGAGGAGCTGTGAATCACCCTTGATGGTGAGGCGCTTGATGCCCAGGGTAGAGGTGGCCTTGAGGCCGGCGATGAGGCCCTCATACTCTGCGATGTTGTTGGAGACCTTGTCATCGCACTTGAAGCAGAGCTGGACGGCGTAGTAGAGCTTGTCTCCCGTTGGCGAGGTGAGCACGACGCCAGCCCCCGCGCCCTGTTGGGAGAAGGCACCATCGAAGTGCATGGACCATCCGCCAGGCGCTTTGTCCCCAGGTAAGAGGGATTCAGCCTCGCGAGGCTCCTCCTGGGGCGGGTCCGTCCATTCTGCTACGAAGTCAGCCAGGGCTGCACCCTTGATCACCCTTGTGGTGCAGAATTCCAGCTCGAAGGCCTGCAGCTCGATGTTCCACTCGGCGATGCGGTCGGCGGCGTTGGGGCTGTGCAGGACCTGCTCCAGGGGGTAAGACGAGATCACCTTGATGGGATGGCCCTGGAAGTAGTGGCACAGCTTCCTGGAGGCGACGAGGAGCGCAAGGATGAGCTTCTATTGCATGGGGTAGCGCTCGCGCGCATCTCGCAGCACCGTGCTGATGAAGTACACAGGGTGCTCGACAAGGCGGGTAGTTGTTGCAGCAGCTTGGTCTTCAGGGGGCCCGAGGGGCTCATGAGGCTCAGGAGGCTCGAGAGGCGGCTCACTGGAGGCCTCCTGAGGCAAGGCCTCGGCAGGTGACGGCGCGGCCTCGGGAGGCGACGCACCAAGGGCCTCGGCGTTTCTTCCCATCTGGGGCCCCAAGGCGATGCGCATCAGCCTCTGGAAGGTGGCCCCAGCGCTCCTGAGGCCAAAGGGCATGCAGATATAGCAGAATATGCCACACGGGGTGATGAAGGCCGTTTTCTCCACATCTTCAGCCGCCATCTTGATCTGGTGATAGCCTGAGAAGGCATCTAGGAAGCATAGCAACTCGCACCCGACGGTGGAGTCCACGATCTGGTCGATGCAGCACAGCGGAAATGGATCTTGAGGGCAGAACTTGTTGAGGCTCGTGAAGTCGACGCACATTCGCTCCTTGCCGCCCTTCTTGGGTACCATGACTGGGTTGGCGAGCCATTCGGGATGGCGCACCTCTCGGATGACTCCAGCTTCTTGGAGCTTCCGAACTTCCTTGACGATGAAATCTTGCTTCTCTGGTGCCTGGCGCCATGCCTTCTGTTTCACGGGGCATGCGTTGGGGCACACCGCTAAGTGGTGCTCGATCACCTCCCTCGGCACACCGGACAAATCAGATGCCGTCCAGGCGAACACATCCGAATTTGCCCAAAGGAAGGCGATGAGCGCATCTTCCTATGTAGGAGAGAGGCCAGTGCTGATGGTGAAGGTAGGGCCTGAGCCGCTGTCGTCCACCGACACCTTCTTCGTCTCGGCGCGGTCCTGAGAAAACAGCTGCTTCTTCTTCGCGGGTGCGGCCTCATGAGGCTCGGCGGCATCCTCGTCGGCAGGGTAGGCGGTGGCGGCAGCCTTGTAGGCGCTCTCGAGGGAGCGGACTGCGTCCTTCTCGTCGCAGCAGACGGTGATGATGCCGCTGCAGCCCGGCATCTTGAGGACGTTGTAGGCGTGGTGGGTCGCCACCATGAACTTGGCGAGAGCTGGGTAGCCCAGGATGGCGTTGTACGGCAGGCCGATGTGCGCCACGTCGAAGTCGATGAGCTCAGTGTGGTAGTTCTTGCGGGTGCCAAAGGTGACGGGGAGGCGCACTTGCCCCAGAGGGATGGTGGAGCCATCAGTCACTCCGGAGAAGGGCCTGGTCGGCATCAGCTGGTCGTAGGGCACTTGGAGCTGCTCGAAGGTTTTGATGGAGATCACATTGAGGTCGGTACCTCTGTCGATGAGTTTCTTGGTGATGGCGACGTTGCTGATGGTGGGGGTGCACAGCATGGGGACTGTGCCCGCGGCGCTTGAGGACTTGGGGTGATCGCTGGAGTTGAAGGTGATTGCGTACTGCGACCACTTGAGGGGACGAGAAGCTTCAGGCCCCGGGAGGGCGGCATTCACCTCGCAAGAGAACAGCTTGAAGTGCGGTTGGACGCGGGAGCCTGGGCTCCACCAAGGATGCAAGCCACGCCGTGAGGCTCCTGATAGCCCCCAGCGCCCTCGTCAGGCTGGTTGCCATCATTCCTTCGGGGTGGCGGCGGCAGCGGTGGAAGAGCGGCATTGGCCTGAGGGTTGGCCTCACGAGGCTGGTCGCGCGAGGCTGGTCGCGCCAACCCTGGCGGAAGTTGTCGTTGCCATTGCGGTCTCCCCAGCGGTTGCCATTGCGGCCACCTCCACGGCCAGTGCCGTGGTCGTTGCGGTCGCTGCGGTGGCCAAGGCGCTCGTGGCGAAGCAGCTTGAGCTCGTGGCAGTCCTCAGTGTTGTGGGAGTGCGAGTTGTGGTAGGCGCAGAGAGGGCGGCTGTCCCTCTTGGGCTCGTGGCCGCACTTCTGCTCGGGCTCCACCACGAGCACGGCAGGGCCCTTGCGCTTGGCGTCCTTGCTCTTGGCCTTGGCAGCATCTGGTGCTGCGTCAGGGTCGTTGTGGACGAAGAGGCGGCCTTCCTCGGCCTTGGCGCACTTGTCAGCGAAGTTGAACAGCTCGAGCATGGAATCGAGCTCGTCATTGATGGCGAGCTTCTCGCGCATCCGGACGTCTGTGACGCCGCTGGAGAACGCGGAGACGATGGCGGCCTCAGAGGCACGCGGGATCTTGTTACGCACTTGGCTGAAGCGCTAGATGTACTTGCGGAGGGTCTCGTCAGGGTGCTGGTGCACAGTGCACAGGTCATTGAGCGTGAGGGAGCGCTCGTGCGTGCCCTTGAAGTTGGCGACGAATTGTTGGTAGAGCTCGCCCCACAAAGAGATGGTCGCCTCGGGGAGGTTCATGAGCCAGGAGCGCGGGCCGTCCTTGAAGGCCATGGGGAACCAGTTCGCCATGAACTTCTCATCGCCGTTCGCTGCCTCGATGCTTAGGGCATAGAGCTGCAGGAACTCTACGGGGTTGGGGGTGCCGTCGTAGCGCGAAGGCAGGTCTGGCTTGAACTTGGTGGGCAACACCACATGGCGCAGATCGCAGGTGAAGGAGCGGCAGCCCACGCAGCTGGAGGGGACGCCGCCGGCGAGGGCGGTGCGGTTCTGGCGACCGGCCACCGCGACTTCCTAGATGGTCCTGTCATGGCACTGGCACTGCTGCTCGAGGAGCACACGCACATCAAGAGGCGCGTGCCGGATGATCTGGCAGCTGGGCTTGCCATGGTCTGGAGAGGACGCGCCGCGGGATGGCTCATGCGCCCGCGCGTCACAGTGGTGTCGGGCGCCCTCGCCGTGCAGAGGAGGCGGAGGGGGCGCATCGTGCGCCCCCAGCGCGAGACGGCGGAGGATGGAGCGAGCGAGAGGGCACCGGGGCGTCTCCTGCGGCGTTGACGTGCTCGGTGATGCGGCCGAGCCAGGTGTCGTAGCCGGCGTCGGTGGGGCGGTAGTGTAGGAGCTCGCACGCCATGAGCAGCGCGGCCTACGGGGCCGGCGCATCGCGTCGGGCGAGTGAAGAGGCCGTGGCGATGTGGCCATCCGCCCGCACGGACAGGTGGAGGGAAGAAGCCTGCTGCTACCTTGCAGCGGGGTCGGTGACAGCGCCGGCGGCGCGGCGTCGACGGTCGTCGCGGGCGACGGGCTCTGTCTGGGCCACCCTGGCAGCTCGGCGCGCGTAGCGCTCACGGCGAGCGTCGGCATGGCGGCGAGGAGGTGGGGAGAAACGACGCAGCCCCCTACCTGGCGCGCCAAATGTCAGAGCCGGGACTCCGGGGAACTAAAGGTTCGAATACTGGGGGCTAGCTAGTTCCTCCCGACCAAGGGTGACCACGGTGAGACTACGGCGAGAGCGCTACGCGGGAGCACGACAGGGGGCACGCCGGTTACCCAGGTTCGGGCCACCTTGCGGTGTAAAACCCTACTCCTGCTTGTGGTTGGGATTGATGTGGCAAGGATGTGTTCTCGCGTACAAGATAGGAGGTGGAGGAATCCCCCCTCTCTACAATGGCAGCCCTGCCCCTTTTATAGCTGCCTTGGTCCTCTTCCCCTGAAAACTTAGGGGGAAGGGTTGCCACACTTGGCGGGTTTTGAAAGGGGACAGGCGCTCAAGCTATCCTGACTAAAGGCGGTCTTCGCCTGCAAAAGCATGATCTATGACGCGCCGGTGGGCTCGGTGATGATCTCCGCCCTGCGCGCCTTGCTGTCTCGGTCTTCTTTCACCAAACGGGCAGTCCTTGGGACTTGCTTTGGAGGTGGGCAGCTGGGGCTGCCCCTTTGCACCAAAGAGGAAAGCCTCTCTGTCCGCGCCCGCTGGCGCGGCCTCTGCCTTCGTTCGTCGCCACGCGTGTCACCCACGTGATGGGCATAGGACCGTGCAGCCGACGTCAGGCCAGATGGCCTCGGGAGGGCGCCTCGGGAGGCAGCCTCGTGAGAGGGCCTCACGAGGCCTCGACCGCTCCTGCGGCTAAGTGCTGGGGGCTCATGCCTTGAGGTGGGGTCCTCGGGAGGCTGGCGCCTCGCGAGATGTCTCCGCTTCACGACGTCCTTACATGGGCCGCGTCTTGGGCCTTCACCAGGCATCGTATCCTGGGCCGCAGGCAGACGGGCTGAGGTACCCTGGTTCCCAATGGCCCGACAGTTACCGATAATTTCAGTGGTTGCAGAGAATACCTTGTTGAAAACCGCTTATCATTTCCTTCTGATCCTCGTTGGGTTCAACACTCTTACTTATTGAAAGGACTATGATTGATACCCTATATTTGTGGGTCATCACGCAGCCCCCTATCCTGGCCGTGCCCAGCAGGCTTGTGGCTACCCCATAAGGCGGTTGGGGCCCTTCTTTCGCCGCAAGAAAGAAACGGTGAAGGACCAGAAAACAGGGGCGAAACAGAAGAGAAACAGAGAGAGAGATCCAATCTCGGAGGGGCTCCTGCCCTCCGGGAGCCATGGCGGCCATGGACCAGAGGGGAAACTTTCCTCCCATCTAGGGGGGAGGCCAAGCAAGAAGAAGAAGGAGGGGGGCTCTCTCCCCCTCTCTTCCGGTGGCGCCGGAACGCCGCCGGGGGAACCATCATGACGGCGATCTACACCAACAACTTCGCCGCCGTCATCACCAACTCTCTCCCCCTCTATGCAGCGGTGTAACCTCTCTATTCCCACTGTAATTCTCTACTTGAACATGGTGCTTAATGCTACATATTATTATCCAATGATGTGTGGCCATCCTATGATGTTTGAGTAGATTCTTTTTGTCCTACGGGTTAATTGTGGTATGTTTTGATTGATATGAGTTGTATGTTAATATGGTGTTGTCCTATGGTGACCTCCGTGTTGTGCAAGCGTGTGGGATTCCCGCTGTAGGGTTTTGCAATACGTTCATGATTCGCTTATAGTGGGTGGCTAGAGTGACAGAAGCTTACACCCGAGTAAGGGGGTTGTTGCGTATGGGAGTAAAGGGGACTTGTTACTTAATGCTATGGTTGGGTTTTACCTTAATGATCTATAGTAGTTGCGGATGCTTGCTAGAGTTCCAGTCATAAGTGCATATGATCCAAGTACGAAAAGTATGTTAGCATATGCCTCTCCCTCATTGCATATAATAATTATCACACATGTCATATTCAATTGCCTATGGACAATCTTTCTCTTTGTGTTACAAAAAGCTCTCTACTAAACAACTAACTTTTATTATTTTGCAAATTACTCCTAGTTTTATCCCTACTAAGTACTTCTAGATTTATTCTTGCAAACTTATCCTTACACCTACAAAGTAGTTTTATTCTTGTTCTAGGTAAAGCGAACGTTAAGTGTGCGTAGAGTTGTATCGGTGGTTGATAGAACTTGAAGGGAATATTAATTCTACCTTTAGCTCCTCGTTGGGTTCGACACTCTTATTTATCGAAAAAGCTACAATTGATCCCCTATACTTGTGGGTTATCAAGACCTTTTTCTGGCGCCCTTACCGGGGAGCAATAGCATGGGGTGAATATTCTCGTGTGTGCTTGTTTGCTTTATCACTAAGTTGTTTTTATTTTCTGTTCTAAGTTGTTTTATATCTTTAGTTATGGATATGGAGCACGAAATACCAAAAAACTTAGTTGTACTTGCTACTCATGGAGATGGGGAACCTCCTAAAACCCTCGATGTTGGTTATGTGAAAAATATTAAACACTACTTTGATAATCCTGATAAATCTCCATTCAATTTGATAATGGGAGATACTTTGGATCAACGGGAATACTTTAAGGATTATCGCTTGTCTCAAAAAGGGAAACTCTTATGGGATCAAATTGATTATTTGCAATGGTATGCTTGGAATTTATGCATAAGATATGATTATACTTGTTGCTCTAAGATGAAGGCTCCACACCTTCCCTTTTCATGTGGATTTAATGATAATGAAACCTTGGCTTCTTATGCTAATGGTATATAAGATTACTACGATGTGGAACAAATAGAAGAATTTGTTGCTTTTAAGGGTGCTTATGAAATTGAATCTTTGTTTGAAGAGTATGAAGATTGTGATGATGCTATTTACAGATCTAAAAATTATGCTATACTTAAATATTGCTATGAAAATTATGAATACAATGCCTATATTGATGAATTTATTGAGAAAGTCTCCGCTGTCCGAGAAGAGACTAATATTTTGTAGGAATCTATGGAAGAAGAAATTGCTGAAACTATGAGCTCATTAGATGAAAAAGATGAGGAGGAGAGCGAAGAACAAAAGGAGGAAGAGCGGCTTAGCTACCCGTTCCCACCTTCTGATGAGAGTAACCCTTCAACTCATACATTGTTTAATTTCCCTTCGTGCTTACCGAAGGATGAATGCTATGATCGCTTTGATTCATTTGAAATATCCCTTTTTGATGAACTTGATGCTTGCTATGCTTGTGGCAATGATGCCAATATGAATGATGCTTATGGAGATGAACTTGTTATAGTTCCTTATGTTAAACATGAAATTATTGCTATTGCACCCACACATGATAGTCCTATTATCTTTTTGAATTCTCCCAACTACACTATATCGGAGAAGTTTGCGCTTATTAAGGATTACATTGATGGTTTGCGTTTTACTATTACACATGATGATTTTGATGAATATAATATGGATGTGCTTGCTGCTCCTAATTGCAATTACTATGAGAGAGGAATGACATCTCCACCTCTTTATGTTTCCAATACGATAAAATTGCAAGAAACTGTTTATACTATGCATGAATTGTTCTTTTATGACATGCCGATGCATAGGAAGAGAGTTAGACTCCGTTGTTCCATGATAAATGTTGCTTTGTGCTCACTACTAAATCACAAATCATTGTTAATTAAAATTGGCTTTGATATACCTTGGGATCCGGGTGGATCAATTACTTCAGCACTTTATGCCTAGCTTAATGGCTTTAAAGAAAGCGCTGCCTGGGAGACAACCCGGAAGTTTTAGAGAGTCATTTTATTCTGTTGTGTGCTTTTATAATATTTAAAAACAAAAAAATATAGAGGGGAACCTAAAACTTTTCCAAAAGAAAAGTGAAAGTGAGGAAGAGGAGCACCGTTGAAGTGCGAGCATGCCTTGAACTTTGTTCATGCCCATGGAAACTTTGTGAATCTTGATTATAGGAACTTTTCAACAAAAATAATTATCCCCTTGTACAAATCCATTGTATTATAAAAATAATGTGCCAAGATTTACCTTTAGGATGTTTAAATTGCTTGTTTGGTGTGTGCTGTGAAAAAACAGAAACTTTTGCTGTAGTGTTTGAATTTCTATATTTTACTGGAACATGCAAAAATTCTGAAATTTTTACACAGTAATTCTATGAAATTTTTTTATTTTTTCCTAATTTTTCAGAATTTTTGGAGTTACAGAAGTATATGTTTCATCTGCATCTTTACAGACTGTCCTGTTTTCACAGATTGCTGTTATAGTTTCTTTATTTGTGTATGTTTGATATCTTGTTGAGCCCCATTGATTTGGGAGCCATAGGATTGTTATAGCATACAGTGGGTAATGTTTGATTATAATTATACAATAATGTTACAGCAGTACATGATGGGATTTGATGTTATATGTACTAACCCCTCTAATAAAAAGTTCGGTTAAGTTTTGTGTGGATGAAGTGTTCGAAGATCGAGGAGGTGTCGATATGAGAAGAATAAGGGGAGGCAAGAGTTCAAGATTGGGGGATGCCCAATGCACCCCAAGTAAATATTCAAGGAGACTCAAGCGTCTAAGCTTGGGGATGCCCCGGAAGGCATCCCATCTTTCTTCTTCAACAATTATCGGTATGTCTCGGTTTTTGTTTTGTTCACATGATATGCGTAAATTCTTGGAGCGTCATGTGCTTTTTCTTTTTCTTTTAATAATGCACCATGCTGGTATGAGATAGTCCTTGGTTGATTTATAGAATGCTCTTTTCACTTCACTTATATCTTTTGAGTATGGCTTTATAGAATGCTTCATGTGCTTCACTTATATTATTCGAAGTTTGGATGCCTGTTTCTCTACATTAGGAAAAGTGTTATTTGTAGAATGCTCTTTTGCTTCACTTATATTTATTAGAGCATGGTATTTTGTAGAAAGAATTAAACTCCCATGCTTCACTTATATCTATTTAGAGAGTTAACAGGAATTGGTCATTCACATGGTTAGTCATAAAATCCTACATAAAACTTGTAGATCACTGAATATGATATGTTTGATTCCTTGCAATAGTTTTGCGATATTGAGGTGGTAATATTGGGGCATGCTAGTAAAAGAATTAAAGTTGATTATTAATAATGGTGTTAAGGGAAGTAAGTCTTTACGCAAGTAAATCCTCACGCATGTAAAGTGGTGGCCGCTGACATTAGCAGTGAGGTCGGAGCATATTTGTATCATTGATTGATCCTTATGAGTGGCGGTCGGGGACGAGTGATGGTCTTTTCCTACCAATCTATCCCCCTAGGAGCATGCGAGTAGTACTTTGCTTCAAGGGCAAGTAGGCTTTACAATAAGTATGTGAGTTCTCTATGACTAATGTGAGTCCATGGATTATACGCACTCTCACCTTTCCGCATATTGCTAGCCTCTTCGGTACCGTGCATTGCCCTTTCTCGCCTCGATAGTTGGTGCAAATTTCGCCGGTGCATCCAAGACCCGTGATATGATACGCTCTATCACACATAAGCCTCCTTATATCTTCCTCAAAACAGCCACCATACCTACCTATTATGGCATTTCCATAGCCATTCCGAGATATATTGCCATGCAACTTCCATCATCATCATGTACATGACTTGAGCATTCATTGTCATATTGCTTTGCATGATCGTAAGATAGCTAGCATGATATTTTCATGGCTTGTCCATTTTTTGATATATTTGCTACGCTAGATCATTGCACATCCTGGTACACTGCCAGAGGCATTCATATAGAGTCATCTTGTATAGTTTTTTATCGAGTTGTAAGTAAATAAAAGTGTGATGATCATCATTATTAGAGCATTGTCCCATTGAGGAAAGGATGATGGAGACCATGATTCCCCCACAAGTCGGGATGAGACTCCAGACGAAAAAAAGAAAAAAAGAAAAAAAGAGGCCAAAAAGAGCCCATCAAAAAAATGAAAAAAATGAAAACAAAAAAATGAGAGAAAAAAGAGAGAAGGGACAATTTTACTATCCTTTTACCACACTTGTGCTTCAGAGTAGCACCATGTTCTTCATAGAGAGAGTCTCCTGAGTTATCACTTTCATATACTAGTGGGAAATTTTCATTATAGAACTTGGCTTGTATATTCCGGTGATGGGCTTCCTCAAATGCCCGAGGTCTTCATGAGCAAGCAAGTTGGATGCACACCGACTTAGTTTCCGTTGAGCTTTCAAACACTTATAGCTCTTAGTGCATCCGTTGCATGGCAATCCCTACTCCTCGCATTGATATCGATCGATGGGCATCTCCATAGCCCGTTGATCTGCCGAGTTGATGCGAGACTTTCTTCCTTTTTGACTCCCCTTATTGATCTCTATCACCGCATTCTATTCTACCCATAGTGCTATATCCATGGCTCACGCTCATGTATTGCGTGAGGTTGAAAATGCTGAAGCGCATTAAAAAGTATGATCCAATTGCTTGGCTTGTCATCGGGGTATTCTTGATTTGATATGTCTATGCAGGGAAGAACGAGCGTGTCATGCTTACCACAACTAAGTGTATAGAGGTTGTTTCCTTTAGCTCCATTATTATGAAAGGCAATGATGAAATACATTCATGTTTTGTATTATTGTTTCAATATCAAATTGATAGACTATTGCCTTGAATCACTCATATCCTAATATTCATGCCATGATTAGATTATATGATCAAGATTATGCTAGGTAGCATTCCACATCAAAAAATATCTTTTTATCATTTACCTACTCGAGGACGAGCAGGAATTAAGCTTGGGGATGCTGATACGTCTCCATCGTATCTATAATTTTTTATTGTTTCATGCCAATATTCTACAACTTCACATAATTTTGGCAACATTTTATATTATTTTTGGGACTAACACATTGATCCAGCGCCCAGTGCCAGTTCCTGTTTGCTGCATGTTTTTTGTTTCGCAGAAAATCCATATCAAACAAAGTCCAAACGCGATAAAAATTTACGGAGATTTATTTTGGAATATATGTGATTTTTGGGAAAAAGAATCAACGCGAGACGATGCCCGAGGGGCCCATAAGCTTAGAGGGTGCGGCCCCCTACCCTGGCCGCGCCCAGCAGGCTTGTGGCTACCCCGTAAGGCGGTTGGGGCCCTTCTTTCGCCGCAAGAAAGATAATTTCCGGATAAAAATCCCCTCAAAATTTCAACCCAATTGGAGTTACGGATCTCCGAGAATATATTGAAACGGTGAAGGGCCAGAAAACAGGGGCAAAACAGAAGAGAAACGGAGAGAGTGATCCAATCTCGGAGGAGCTCCTGCCCTCTGGGAGCCATGGCGGCCATGGACCAGAGAGGAAACTCTCCTCCCATCTAGGGGAGGCCAATCAAGAAGAAGAAGGAGGAGGGGCTCTCTCCCCCTCTCTTCCGGTGGTGGCGCCGGAACGCCGCCGGGGGAACCATCGTGACGGCGATCTACACCAACAACTTTGCCGCCGTCATCACCGACTCTCTCCCACTCTATGCAGCGGTGTAACCTCTCTATTCCCGCTGTAATTCTCTACTTGAACATGGTGCTTAATGCTACATATTATTATCCAATGATGTGTGGCCATCCTATGATGTTTGAGTAGATTCTTTTTGTCCTACGGGTTAATTGTGGTATGTTGTGATTGATATGAGTTGTATGTTAATATGGTGTTGTCCTATGGTGCCCTTCGTGTCGCGCAAGCGTGTGGGATTCCCGCTGTAGGGTTTTGCAATACGTTCATGATTCGCTTATAGTGGGTGGCTAGAGTGACAGAAGCTTACACCCGAGTAAGGGGGTTGTTGCGTATGGGAGTAAAGGGGACTTGTTACTTAATGCTATGGTTGGGTTTTACCTTAATGATCTTTAGTAGTTGCGGATGCTTGCTAGAGTTCCAATCATAAGTGCATATGATCCAAGTACGGCAAGTATGTTAGCGTATTCCTCTCCCTCATTGCACATAATAATTATTATCACACATGTCATATTCAATTGCCTATGGACAATCTTTCTCTTTGTGTTACAAAAAGCTCTCTACTAAACAACTAACTTTTATTATTTTGCAAATTACTCCTAGTTTTATCCCTACTAAGTACTTCTAGATTTATTCTTGCAAACTTATCCTTACGCCTACAAAGTAGTTTTATTCTTGTTCTAGGTAAAGAGAACGTTAAGTGTGCGTAGAGTTGTATCGGTGGTCGATAGAACTTAAAGGGAATATTAATTCTACCTTTATCTTCTGGTTGGGTTCGACACTCTTATTTATCGAAAAAGCTACAATTGATCCCCTATACTTGTGGGTTATCATTAGACAACGGCGAACCTACGAACTATGAAGAAGCAATGATGAGCCAGGATTCGAACAAATGGCTTGAGGCCACGAAATCCGAGATAAGATCCATGTATGAAAATAAAGTATGGACTTTGGTGGACTTGCCAGTTGACCGGCAGTCCATTGAGAACAAATGGATCTTTAAGAAGAAGACAGACGCTGATGGTAATGTCACCTTCTATAAAGCTAGACTTGTCGCAAAGGGTTTCCGACAAGTTCAAGGAGTTGACTACGATGAGACCTTCTCACCCGTACTGATGCTTAAGTCTCTTAGAATTATGTTAGCAATTGCCGCATATTACGACTATGAAATCTGGCAGATGGACGTCAAAACAACGTTCCTTAATGGTTTCCTTAAGGAAGAGTTGTATATGATGCAACCAGAAGGTTTTGTCGATCCTAAGGATGCTAACAAAGTATGCAAGCTCCAGCGATCCATCTATGGACTGGTGCAAGCATCTCGGAGTTGGAATATACGCTTTGATGAGGTGATCAAAGCTTTTGGTTTTATACAAACTTATGGAGAAGCTTGTGTTTACAAGAAAGTGAGTGGGAGCTTTGTAGCATTTCTAATACTATATGTGGACGACATATTATTGATTGGAAATGATATAGAATTTCTGGAAAGCATAAAAGGTTATTTGAACAAGAGTTTTTCAATGAAAGACCTTGGTGAAGCTGCTTACATATTGGGCATCAAGATCTATAGAGATAGATCAAGACGCCTAATAGGACTTTCACACAGCACATACCTTGACAAGATTTTGAAGAAGTTCAAAATGGACCAGTCAAAGAAGGGGTTCTTACCTATGTTGCAAGGTGTGAAGTTGAGTAAGACTCAAAGCCCGACCACGGTAGAAGAAAGAGAAAGGATGAAAGTCGTCCCCTATGCCTCGGCCATAGGCTCTATAATGTATGCCATGTTGTGTACCAGACCTGATGTGTGCCTTGCCATAAGTTTGGCAGGGAGGTATCAAAGTGATCCAGGAGTAGATCACTGGACAGCGGTCAAAAATATCCTTAAGTACCTAAAGAGGACTAAGGACATGTTTCTCGTTTATGGAGGTGATGAAGAGCTCGTCATAAAGGGTTACGTCGATGCTAGCTTCGACATAGATCCGGATGACTCTAAATCTCAAACCGGATACATATTTATTTTGAATGGAGGAGTGGTCAGTTGGTGCAGTTCCAAGCAAAGCGTCGTAGAGGGATCTACATGTGAAGCGGAATATATAGCTGCTTCTGAAGCAGCACAAGAAGGAGTCTGGATGAAGTAGTTCATATCCAATCTGGGAGTTGTGCCTAGTGCATCGGATCCAATGACTATCTTTTGTGACAACACTGGTGCAATTGCCATTGCCAAGGAACCCAGGTTTCACAAGAAGACCAAGCACATCAAGCGCCGCTTCAACTCCATTCATAATTACATTAAGGATGGAGACATAGAACTTTGCAAAGTACATACGAATCTGAATGTGGCAGACCCGTTGACTAAACCTCTTCCACGAGCAAAACATGATCAGCACCAGAACTCTATGGGTGTTAATTCATTACGATATAAGCTAGATTATTGACTCTAGTGCAAGTGGGAGACTGTTGGAAATATGCCCTAGAGGTAATAATAAAATGGTTATTATCATATTTCCCGTTCATGATAAATGTTTATTATTCATACTAGAATTGTATTGACCGGAAACTTAAATACATGTGTGAATAAATAAATTAAACCATGTCCCTAGTAAGCCTCTACTAGACTAGCTCGTTGATCAAAGATGGTTATGGTTTCCTGACCATAGACATGAGTTGTCATTTTATAACGGGACGAGAATGATGTGATGGACAGACCCAACCATAAGCTTAGCATCAGATCGTTTAGTTTTTTGCTACAGCTTTCTTCATGTCAAGTATCAGTTCCTTAGACCATGAGATCATGTCACTCCCGGTTACCCGAGGAGTACCTTGTATGCTATCAAACGTCACTTCGTAACTGGGTGATCATAAAGGTGCTCTACAGGTATCTCCGAAGGTGTCTGTTGGGTTGCATGGATCGAGACTGGGATTTGTCACTCTGTGTGATGGAGAGATATCTTTGAGCCTTCTCGGTAATACAACATCATAAGAAGCTTCATGTGACTAATGAGTTTAGTTATGGGATCTTGTATTGCGGAACGAGTAAAGAGACTTGCCAGTAACGAGATTGAACTAGGTATGGAGATACCAACGATCGAATCTCGGGCAAGTAACATATCGCCAGACAAAGGGAATTGTATACGGGATTAACTGAATCCCCGACATCGTGGTTCAACCGATAAAGATCTTCGTTGAATATGTAGGAACCAATATGGGCATCCAGGTCCAGCTGTTGTTTATTGACCGGAGAGATGTCTCGGTCATGTCTACATGATTCTCGAACACGTAGGGTCGCATGCTTAAAGTTCGGTAGCGCTAGGCTAATGTTGAGATATTAATAGTGGAAAATCTGAAGGTTGTTCGGAGTCCCGAATGGGATCCGGGATATCACGGGGAGCTCCGAAATGGTCCGGAGGTAAAGATTTATATATGAGAAGTCATATTTTGGGTTCCGGAAAAGTTTAGTTTTTCGGTATTGTACCGGGAAGGTTCTAGAAGGTTCCGGGGGTTCCACCGTGGGGCCCAACGACTCGGGAAGGGCCCACATGGACCGAGGGGTGGGGCTATAGCCCACATGGTCTGGCCGCACCCTTTCGCAAGGCACATGTCGTTTAAATCTAGAGATAAGGTCTTATCTCTAAATTTAAAGGGTTGAATCTAGAGATAAGATGTTATCTCGAAGTTTAAAGTGATTTCTCCTTTGTGGCCGGCCCTAGGAGGGTTTTGGACGCCCTCCCCTGCCCCCTGGGAGGCGCATGGGGGCAGCCACCCCTTCACCCTTGCCCATTGCCTCTCCCAACTCCTCCCACGTTTCTCCGGTACGCGCTTGGCGAAGCCCTGCTGGAATTCTGCTGCCACCACCACCACCTCGCCGTTGGGCTGGTCCCGATCTCATCTACCTCCTCTCCCTCGCTTGCTGGATCAAGAAGGAGAGGACGCCATCGAGCTGAACATGTGCTAATCTCGGAGGTGTCGTCTGTTCGGCACTAGATCGGTTGGATCGCGAAGAATACGACTACATCAACCACATTTTATACGCTTCCACTTTCGGTCTACAAGGGTATGTAGACACACTCCCCTCTCGTTGCTATGCATCTCCTAGATTAGATCTTGAGTGTTCGTAGGAATTTTTTTGATTTTCATGCTTCGTTCCCCATCAGATTCAAGGCAGTGTACACATGAGAGCTTGAAGTCAACAGGGCGCGGGGTGGCACGTACAACCACCATGGAGTCATGTTGAAGGTGGAGCTGGGGTCTGGTGGAAGACTTCACTCTGTTCTGATGGAGGGGCTATGGCGTAAGAATTCGAAGAGTCGAAGCCTATTTCAGCGGGAAAGCGAGAGACACGTGGTTCAGACTGGGTACCAGTGGTCTGGTGGAGACGTGATACTCGGTATCGGTTGGTGATGATCGGTGGCTCTCTGCAGTGGGGGTTGAGTGGTGTAGGTTCGTGACCTTGGGAGACTCGACCAGGACAGCAGAGGCTCGACGCGGTGATAACGGCGAGGCGTGCGGTAAGCACGGGACACAGCGACAGACCAAGGCACTAATGGTGAGACATGTGGTCAGAAAAAGTGTGCAGAGGTGCTGAAACAGTGTTGACGAGTACCAGATTCAAGTTGGTGACTGGGTCTATCGGTGCTAGTTGATGGACAGGAGTTGACCATGGAGAATCTGTGAAAGTGGCGGAAAGTCTTAATGTCAAAAGCTGACAGAGTACATCGCCGTATATTTTGTGGTGTTCAGTGCACATGGCAAAGTGCGGATGACAAGTACAGAAGGAGGCGGAGTGCTATAGCTATGGGACATGTCAGAAACTATCCGAGGAAAAAGGGTGAGACAACTGCGAATTTGACTCAAGGTGACACAGGGTAACGGTGAAATTCCTTCAAGTTTCAAACAGACCGTTAAGTAAGAGCGGTGATGTTGAGTTCAAGTAACTCTTATATGTGACGTCCAATATGTGAGTTGTTCACTTTCGCGCAGATCAGTGATCGGTGTGTGATGGCGTTGAACGGATACTCCAGAAGTTGGGAGCACAAAGTAAAGTAATAAGGAACTTAATTTTGATCGAGGTTGACGGTGAAGAAGACGAGAAGGGACTACAGTTGCAGGTGGAGTCACATGGAGTCTGGGAGTAGCAGCGGTGCTCATGGCGTATCTCAAGTCCAATGTACATGGAAGTTTGACGCATGGACGAATTCAAGGTGGTGGAGAATATTCGCCAAGGTGGAGTTTGTTAGATTTGTGTTGAATATTTTATATAAGGTAGGTTATAGTTGGACTCTGAGTCGTACGGTGTGTAGACGGGATATGGAGTCGTGTCCTAATAGGACACTTGTATCCTAGGCCTCTCATAAATGCGGGGTAGACACACGATGTAACCTATGCCAACATAATAGCACAGGTACGCAGGGGGAGCCGGCGGCGTGTGCCGGCGCCCGGATGGCCGGTGTGCGGTATTGTGATGGTGTCACGGGGAGGAGCGCCCGTAGTCAAGCCCCGGGGATGTAGCCATATCGGTGAACCTCGTTAACAAATCTCGGTGTCGTGCCTCGTGTGATTGCTTGATTCTCGGATGATCGACTATGCGCCTCGGGTTTATTTTAACAAGGTCGGAAACGCTGGTGTTAGCGGACCCGGAATTGCGTAACAATTGGTATTAGAGCCCAGGTACCCGAAATAAATCTCGGTGGACTCACCGGGTGGTCGGTCATGGTTGGCGGGCTGGAAATGCTGGTGTTAGCGGGCCCATGGTGACCGATGTGTAAGGGGGAGATTGTTGGGTTTAGTCCCACATCGGTTGTGGGAGGAGACAGAACAGGACTTATAAGGATGGGGGTGTCCCCTCCTAACAGGCTAGTCTTTTGGGGGGTGAGGGCCCAAGTCCTGGTATAAGTCGGTGTTGCTCTCCGGTTAGGCCTGGTTGACGCATATGGGTCGGAAACGCTCGTGTTAGCGGACTCGGAATTGCGTAACACTTAATTTATAGAGGCTTACGCCTCCCTGCAGCATAATGAACATTTTGGTGAACACGTCAATTATCTCTCCCGTTACAACGCACGGGCATATGTGCTAGTCTTCAAAAATCCTGAGCCGGATGAGTTTCGAACGTCCAACTTCCACGATTATTACAATGCGAGGTAATCAACCGGCCACCTTTCGAGCAATGACTATGTTAATTATTTTTTCCTTCTTTAAATAGAATGCTACAAAAAGCAGCGATTTCCCTATTTTCTTTTTTTTACTTTTTCGTTTTTTGCGTTTCTGTTTTTTGGAAATCCGTGATATTTGTTTTATCAACTCTGATGAGCTTTTTTCAAATTCGATGAATTTCTTTCATAATCAATGAACTTTTTTTCAAGTTTTATGAACTTTTTTTCAAATTCGATGAACTTTTTTTTCAATTTGATGAACTTTTTTCAAATCCAATGAACTTTTTCCAAATTTGATGAATTTTTTTCAATTTCGATGAACTTTTTCAAATTCGATGAACTTTTTTTTTCAATTTCGATGAACTTTTTTTAATTTTGATGAACTTTTTTCAAATCCGATGAACTTTTTTTCAAAATAGATGAAACTTTTTTCAATTTGTGAACTTTAAAAAAAAATTGATGAACTAGTTTTCAAAATCGAAGAACTTGTTTTTCAAAATCAATGAACATTTCAACTAATTTTCAGATTTACGTTAATGTTTCACTAAAAGGAAGGTTAACTAGAACTGTTTTCTAATAGGAGTACATCAGAATGTGTTTGGTCCAGTGGTTCTTTGCGTTGGTCTATCAAGAGGTACAGTCACACATAACCGCGTCCAAAACGACCTCCGGTCCAGACGCAAGCAAGACAAGTCCTACCAAAGTTTGCTAAAGTATGACTACAAGAATTACAAGTGCCGCGTATATGAGTAATACAAGAACTACGTTTGGACATGCTCTCTTTGATCTCTATAATAAGAAAAGCATACTTCGATCTATTTGTGTCTCCACTTCTTACCATGTTCACTGCCTCCAGATTATCACATTCAATATCAATCGGTAGTCTGCTCCATTGTAGTGCAAGCATTACTCCCTCCCGGAGTTGCTAAAATCTCAGATTCCAGCACGTCATTGCATGATAATAGATGCCTGCAAGAGCTAAAAATGATGGCGCCGAGGTGATCTCAAAGAAGCATGCCAGTACCGCCAACGCCGTCCAGTATGGATCTGTCTGTGTTAAGTTTGACACGTCCAATCACCGGAGGAGTCCATGGAACTGAAACATCATTTCATAATTGAAAGGCATCAAAGATTGCTCCATAATTCCCTATCACTGACACTTCATAGCAGCCACTGAAAAAAATAATGGAATCACTTGAATTGACAGCACAGATAATCGCAACCTTTTATTTGATTTATATTCGTCATCGTTGCTGTTTGGTACATTACCATGCCAATTCAGGGGAATTGCAGAGAACAAACCATTTTAGGCTTACACACGCATACGCGCCTACACTACATACAACGGCCCTTGTAGCAGAGTTTCTACCGGTCCATGGCTATGAATTGTAGTAGTATATCTTAACCAGATGCACCACTCCTTCCTTCCCTTCTGTTCGAGAGAGGGGCAAAGGAGAGCGGCTCAAGCCCGGCCCGTTCCTGGACCTTTGCCGTCAGCGATGCCGGTCGGGAAAAAGATGGGATTGGCGCTCAGTGCTTTGCTGTAGATAGTAGTCCTAGGATTAGCGTTTCCTTAGAGGAGGTTGGCTTTATGCCGGAGTCCGGCATGATGTCGATGGGGATCTGGTCACACATACCCACAAGTAGTAGCCAGCATCAATCACAACAGTTAACTGTTTACATGCACTGAAACAAACTAATACACTATCTTGGCTGGGTCTGCTTAATATTCTTCTATCTTCTGCAGGTCCATACTTGTTGTGTGCACACTGGCAAAAGAAAAAGAACAAGTGCTCAGGAGATGAATCACAAGTAACGACGCAGATGTGTATATGGGGGAAAATTCAGTCTCAAATATCTATTAAGTACGTACTTCTTTTAATCTATACAAAGCAGGAAATCTGAATGTTCAGGAGATTGCTTCCACTCTCCAGTTCTCTTTCCAAAACACTCTGTTAATAAAAATATATAATACAAATACTCCTGGATTGTTTCAGGTGTCAGCAAACTAAGTTCCAGCAAAATGAGGCATGGACAAAACGTCACTGAATGGTAAAAGAAGCACCTATATTATATGTTGAAAGTGCCAATCTGAGCTGGATCGGAGCTCATATGCTCTCTTTATCTCAGCTGTTGGTTTGCTCCAAGATTCGTTGTGATCCACGTATTTCCTGCTGTATATGATCGTGTATTGTTGTCCGGTCAGTCCCACATGGCCCACTCACGGAACTGAATTAATGCGACCTCCGCCGTTATGTTCGTTTCGGTCCACAATAGAGAAACAGACTGCGGAAATTCGATATGGGTCGTACCTCCATATGCTCTTATTATCTGAACTGTTGCTCTTCCTTGGGATCTGGCCTCACAAATGTATTTTGATTTCCTTTCTCTTTGTGCATTGTGCATCTGCCCCACTACTGCTGCGCACTTATTGCTTGAATAGCCTTTCGACCTTTGTATGGCCCAGACGGTGGAAATATCTTGGACCGTTCATGACTAAAGTCTTGTTCCGGTCCACAGCCGCATCTTCATGTATATTAGTCGTACTTTGCACAATCCACGCACTTTTAATGATTCCAGCTTTCCCTTTATTTCAAATGATTAATACTGATTTGTACTCGATAACCTGATACAGCTACAAATGAGTTATTTTTGGAACTAGTGTTTCATTTTTTCAGGGATTTTGTGGTTGAGAGGTAAATAAACAATCGATTTTCAGAAAACAAATATACGCCCTTTTTTCATATTAAACTTTTTAATAGGATTTTCAGTCAGTTCTATATCCCCTCTTATCTCAGCTGATTGTGTTCCTTATGAAAAGCATTCCATGCCACACTCTTCAAAATAGGAGAGCATTTTCAGTCAGTTCTTGTAAAGTATGGGATCTGCAGACTGCAGTAGAACAAGGAAAATAGTTTGTAAAGGGATAAGTGATTCGCTCGTTGTCTGTATCGATCAGCTATACACACAATAACCCATTAGTTTGAAATGCATATCACTTGTTTTGCTCGTCAGGGTTATGGAAACCCACAGGAAGCAAGTTGGATCAATTATATACTCCCTCCGTCCTAAAATAAGTGACTCAACTTTGTACTAACTTTGTATCAAAGTGAGTGCAAAGTTGAGTCACTTATTTTGGAACGGAAAGAGTATGTGGTAATTGCTATCGTCATACCAACCTCATCGACAGTGACGCATCCCAAGCTGTCACTAGTAGAAAAAACCCCTTTAGCCCCGGTTCCAGAGGGCCTTTAGTCCCGGTTCTGGAACCGGGACTAAAGGGTCGGGACTAATGCCCAAGACCTTTAGTCTCGGTTGGCTCACGAACCGGGACCAAAGGCCCTCCACGTGGCGCTGCCTGGTGCGTGGGCTGGAGGACCTTTAGTCCCGGTTGGTAACACCAACCGGGACTAAAGGGGTTTGCCGGGGGCTACCTTGCCGGGGGGAAAAAAATTGAAATTTTTTTTTGAATTTTTTTTAAATTATTTTTTTTATTTGTTTTTAAGTTTTATTTCGATTTTCAAATCTTTGAATTATTTGACAATTTAATCTCTAATCACCCGTCCTCACTGCTCCAGCGTGGAGCACTCATTTCAAATCGTCTAACTTCCCGGCCGGTCACCCATCCTCTCACTGCTCCAGCCCCAGCACGCTTAACTTCCCGGTCGGTCACCCATCCTCTCATTGCTCCAGCCCCAGCACGCTTAACTTCCTGGTTCTATCGACCCTAGTTTCCAAGTCTGCATTTGTTGTTTTCCTGACAATAGTAAGCTATCAATCCTATTAACCCTTAGGTCTTGATGTCACATGATTTAATTTTTTGAATTCTAAACAATTATTAAAATAAAAAAAATAAGTACTAATAATATTGAATTTAAATGAAAATAAAATAAGTAATAATATTATTTTATTCATTTTTTTTGCCATTTATTCATTTAATATGACATAATTAATATCTTTAAATCTGTAAATCGAAATTCGACAAATAATATATCCATTATTATCAGAAAAATGTGAGGAATCCAAATATGACATCATTTATTTTTTTTAAATAAAATTAATTTTTAAAATTATTAAAATTATTTTTTTTGATTTGAAATAACTTTTTTTTCTTTTGGAATTTTGAGAATCTGAGAAAACTTCACCGGGTAAACCCCGGGTGAAATCGAGTCCCACTTTTTCTCTAGTTTTTTTTGATATATTAAACTTTTTTTTTCGACGTCGTATGCAAAAGTTATGGCCGTTTTACATTTTTTTTCGTTTTTTTGCAAAAAAGGTCAAAATTCATATTTCAAAATTTCTATACCAACTAGACACTAAAACCTAACTACATCTCAAAGGATTTTATTTTTTGAAGATTTTATCATTTTTGTTTATTTTCTACAAAACTAAAAAATGCGGTCCACGGGGGGGGGGGGGGGGGTAGAGTTTGAAAATTTCAGAACACCTTTAGTCCGAGTTGGTGTCCATCCAATCATATCGTCGACTACACATCTGCTAGCACTGTCCCAGCCAGAGTCACAACTAAGGTTAACCAAGTCAGAAAGGTATGCGGCCGTCGGCTTCGAAGTATCAGGGTTTCAGACGAAAACTCGTCTGTTACAAAGGCATTTCATTTTTTTAAACTTATTTCAACTCCAGATTTTTTGTGTGTTCATTATGCACCATTCGAAGCCACGCCATCAATTTTCAACCCTTTCTGACTTCATTTGCTATTTTTCATGCATTTACTGATTTTTTTGAGCTAAATGACCCTGAAATTGAAAAGCACTACAAATGAACTCTGAAAAGGTTGAAACTTGGCATGGTATCATCATTTCACCCACATAGCATGTGCTAAAAAGTTGAGAGGGTTACGGCAAAAACTGGATGCACTTCGTGTACAAAATGAACAATCTCTTTCGAAGTGTCACGGTTTCGGACGAAAACCCGTCTGTTACAAAGGCATTTCATTTTTTTAAACTTATTTCAACTCCAGACTTTTTGTGTGTTCATTATGCACCATTCAAAGCCACATCCTCAAATTTCAACCCTTTCTAACTTCATTTGCTATTTTTCATGCATTTACTGATTTTTTTTGAGCTAAATGACCCTGAAATTGAAAAGCACTACAAATGAACTCTGAAAAGGTTGAAACTTGGCATGGTATCATCATTTCACCCACATAGCATGTGCTACAAAGTTGAGAGGGCTACGGCAAAAACTGGATGCACTTCGTGTACAAAATGAACAATCTCTTTCGAAGTGTCAGGGTTTCGGACGAAAACCCGTCTGTTACAAAGGCATTTCATTTTTTTAAACTTATTTCAACTCCAGACTTTTTGTGTGTTCATTATGCACCATTCAAAGCCACATCCTCAAATTTCAACCCTTTCTAACTTCATTTGCTATTTTTCAGGCATTTACTGATTTTTTTGATCTAAATGACCCTGAAATTGAAAAGCACTACAAATGAACTCTGAAAGGTTGAAACTTGGCATGGTATCATCATTTCACCCACATAGCATGTGCTACAAAGTTGAGAGGGCTACGGCAAAAACTGGATGCACTTCGTGTACAAAATGAACAATCTCTTTCGAAGTGTCACGGTTTCGGACGAAAACCCGTCTGTTACAAAGGCATTTCATTTTTTTAAACTTATTTCAACTCCAGACTTTTTGTGTGTTCATTATGCACCATTCAAAGCCACATCCTCAAATTTCAACCCTTTCTAACTTCATTTGCTATTTTTCATGCATTTACTGATTTTTTTTGAGCTAAATGACCCTGAAATTGAAAAGCACTACAAATGAACTCTGAAAAGGTTGAAACTTGGCATGGTATCATCATTTCACCCACATAGCATGTGCTACAAAGTTGAGAGGGCTACGGCAAAAACTGGAAGCACTTCGTGTACAAAATGAACAATCTCTTTCGAAGTGTCAGGGTTTCGGACGAAAACCCTTCTGTTACAAAGGCATTTCATTTTTTTAAACTTATTTCAACTCCAGACTTTTTGTGTGTTCATTATGCACCATTCAAAGCCACATCCTCAAATTTCAACCCTTTCTAACTTCATTTGCTATTTTTCATGCATTTACTGATTTTTTTGATCTAAATGACCCTGAAATTGAAAAGCACTACAAATGAACTCTGAAAGGTTGAAACTTGGCATGGTATCATCATTTCACCCACATAGCATGTGCTACAAAGTTGAGAGGGCTACGGCAAAAACTGGATGCACTTCGTGTACAAAATGAACAATCTCTTTCGAAGTGTCACGGTTTCGGACGAAAACCCGTCTGTTACAAAGGCATTTCATTTTTTTAAACTTATTTCAACTCCAGACTTTTTGTGTGTTCATTATGCACCATTCAAAGCCACATCCTCAAATTTCAACCCTTTCTAACTTCATTTGCTATTTTTCATGCATTTACTGATTTTTTTTGAGCTAAATGACCCTGAAATTGAAAAGCACTACAAATGAACTCTGAAAAGGTTGAAACTTGGCATGGTATCATCATTTCACCCACATAGCATGTGCTACAAAGTTGAGAGGGCTACGGCAAAAACTGGATGCACTTCGTGTACAAAATGAACAATCTCTTTCGAAGTGTCAGGGTTTCGGACGAAAACCCGTCTGTTACAAAGGCATTTCATTTTTTTAAACTTATTTCAACTCCAGACTTTTTGTGTGTTCATTATGCACCATTCAAAGCCACATCCTCAAATTTCAACCCTTTCTAACTTCATTTGCTATTTTTCATGCATTTACTGATTTTTTTGATCTAAATGACCCTGAAATTGAAAAGCACTACAAATGAACTCTGAAAGGTTGAAACTTGGCATGGTATCATCATTTCACCCACATAGCATGTGCTACAAAGTTGAGAGGGCTACGGCAAAAACTGGATGCACTTCGTGTACAAAATGAACAATCTCTTTCGAAGTGTCACGGTTTCGGACGAAAACCCGTCTGTTACAAAGGCATTTCATTTTTTTAAACTTATTTCAACTCCAGACTTTTTGTGTGTTCATTATGCACCATTCAAAGCCACATCCTCAAATTTCAACCCTTTCTAACTTCATTTGCTATTTTTCATGCATTTACTGATTTTTTTTGAGCTAAATGACCCTGAAATTGAAAAGCACTACAAATGAACTCTGAAAAGGTTGAAACTTGGCATGGTATCATCATTTCACCCACATAGCATGTGCTACAAAGTTGAGAGGGCTACGGCAAAAACTGGATGCACTTCGTGTACAAAATGAACAATCTCTTTCGAAGTGTCAGGGTTTCGGACGAAAACCCGTCTGTTACAAAGGCATTTCATTTTTTTAAACTTATTTCAACTCCAGACTTTTTGTGTGTTCATTATGCACCATTCAAAGCCACATCCTCAAATTTCAACCCTTTCTAACTTCATTTGCTATTTTTCATGCATTTACTGATTTTTTTGATCTAAATGACCCTGAAATTGAAAAGCACTACAAATGAACTCTGAAAGGTTGAAACTTGGCATGGTATCATCATTTCACCCACATAGCATGTGCTACAAAGTTGAGAGGGCTACGGCAAAAACTGGATGCACTTCGTGTACAAAATGAACAATCTCTTTCGAAGTGTCACGGTTTCGGACGAAAACCCGTCTGTTACAAAGGCATTTCATTTTTTTAAACTTATTTCAACTCCAGACTTTTTGTGTGTTCATTATGCACCATTCAAAGCCACATCCTCAAATTTCAACCCTTTCTAACTTCATTTGCTATTTTTCATGCATTTACTGATTTTTTTTGAGCTAAATGACCCTGAAATTGAAAAGCACTACAAATGAACTCTGAAAAGGTTGAAACTTGGCATGGTATCATCATTTCACCCACATAGCATGTGCTACAAAGTTGAGAGGGCTACGGCAAAAACTGGATGCACTTCGTGTACAAAATGAACAATCTCTTTCGAAGTGTCAGGGTTTCGGACGAAAACCCGTCTGTTACAAAGGCATTTCATTTTTTTAAACTTATTTCAACTCCAGACTTTTTGTGTGTTCATTATGCACCATTCAAAGCCACATCCTCAAATTTCAACCCTTTCTAACTTCATTTGCTATTTTTCATGCATTTACTGATTTTTTTGATCTAAATGACCCTGAAATTGAAAAGCACTACAAATGAACTCTGAAAGGTTGAAACTTGGCATGGTATCATCATTTCACCCACATAGCATGTGCTACAAAGTTGAGAGGGCTACGGCAAAAACTGGATGCACTTCGTGTACAAAATGAACAATCTCTTTTGAAGTGTCACGGTTTCGGACGAAAACCCGTCTGTTACAAAGGCATTTCATTTTTTTAAACTTATTTCAACTCCAGACTTTTTGTGTGTTCATTATGCACCATTCAAAGCCACATCCTCAAATTTCAACCCTTTCTAACTTCATTTGCTATTTTTCATGCATTTACTGATTTTTTTTGAGCTAAATGACCCTGAAATTGAAAAGCACTACAAATGAACTCTGAAAAGGTTGAAACTTGGCATGGTATCATCATTTCACCCACATAGCATGTGCTACAAAGTTGAGAGGGCTACGGCAAAAACTGGATGCACTTCGTGTACAAAATGAACAATCTCTTTCGAAGTGTCAGGGTTTCGGACGAAAACCCGTCTGTTACAAAGGCATTTCATTTTTTTAAACTTATTTCAACTCCAGACTTTTTGTGTGTTCATTATGCACCATTCAAAGCCACATCCTCAAATTTCAACCCTTTCTAACTTCATTTGCTATTTTTCATGCATTTACTGATTTTTTTGATCTAAATGACCCTGAAATTGAAAAGCACTACAAATGAACTTTGAAAGGTTGAAACTTGGCATGGTATCATCATTTCACCCACATAGCATGTGCTACAAAGTTGAGAGGGCTACGGCAAAAACTGGATGCACTTCGTGTACAAAATGAACAATCTCTTTCGAAGTGTCACGGTTTCGGACGAAAACCGGTCTGTTACAAAGGCATTTCATTTTTTTAAACTTATTTCAACTCCAGACTTTTTGTGTGTTCATTATGCACCATTCAAAGCCACATCCTCAAATTTCAACCCTTTCTAACTTCATTTGCTATTTTTCATGCATTTACTGATTTTTTTGAGCTAAATGACCCTGAAATTGAAAAGCACTACAAATGAACTCTGAAAAGGTTGAAACTTGGCATGGTATCATCATTTCACCCACATAGCATGTGCTACAAAGTTGAGAGGGCTACGGCAAAAACTGGATGCACTTCGTGTACAAAATGAACAATCTCTTTCGAAGTGTCAGGGTTTCGGACGAAAACCCGTCTGTTACAAAGGCATTTCATTTTTTTAAACTTATTTCAACTCCAGACTTTTTGTGTGTTCATTATGCACCATTCAAAGCCACATCCTCAAATTTCAACCCTTTCTAACTTCATTTGCTATTTTTCATGCATTTACTGATTTTTTTGATCTAAATGACCCTGAAATTGAAAAGCACTACAAATGAACTCTGAAAGGTTGAAACTTGGCATGGTATCATCATTTCACCCACATAGCATGTGCTACAAAGTTGAGAGGGCTACGGCAAAAACTGGATGCACTTCGTGTACAAAATGAACAATCTCTTTCGAAGTGTCAGGGTTTCGGACGAAAACCCGTCTGTTACAAAGGCATTTCATTTTTTTAAACTTATTTCAACTCCAGACTTTTTGTGTGTTCATTATGCACCATTCAAAGCCACATCCTCAAATTTCAACCCTTTCTAACTTCATTTGCTATTTTTCATGCATTTACTGATTTTTTTGATCTAAATGACCCTGAAATTGAAAAGCACTACAAATGAACTCTGAAAGGTTGAAACTTGGCATGGTATCATCATTTCACCCACATAGCATGTGCTACAAAGTTGAGAGGGCTACGGCAAAAACTGGATGCACTTCGTGTACAAAATGAACAATCTCTTTCGAAGTGTCAGGGTTTCGGACGAAAACCCGTCTGTTACAAAGGCATTTCATTTTTTTAAACTTATTTCAACTCCAGACTTTTTGTGTGTTCATTATGCACCATTCAAAGCCACATCCTCAAATTTCAACCCTTTCTAACTGCATTTGCTATTTTTCATGCATTTACTGATTTTTTTGAGCTAAATGACCCTGAAATTGAAAAGCACTACAAATGAACTCTGAAAAGGTTGAAACTTGGCATGGTAACATCATTTCACCCACATAGCATGTGCTACAAAGTTGAGAGGGCTACGGCAAAAACTGGATGCACTTCGTGTACAAAATGAACAATCTCTTTCGAAGTGTCAGGGTTTCGGACGAAAACTCATCTGTTACAAAGGCATTTCATTTTTTTTAACTTATTTCAACTCCAAACTTTTTTGTGCATTCAATATGCACCATACTACAACATGTTAAAATCTACAGAAAGAACTAACTAAAAATAATAAAAAACAACAATTAAATGACTAAAACAACTATATAAGCAAAACAGTATTGTTTTAATTAAAATCCTAATTTAAATTATTCTAAAAATAACCAAATAAATCTTACTGTGACAAGAATATAACACGTGACTAGGAGCAAAAATAATTAAATTAAAAACTATTTGTAAACTCAAGTTATTCACAATCTAGGGTTTGAAGCAAATTTGAATAAATTCAAATTTAAACCACTCAAATTTGAAAACTAATGGCACAAACAGAAACTAGACAAAATTTTGAATCCAATGCAAAAAGAATCACTCAAAAACATCAAATATCCTAAAAGATATAAGCAAATTAAAACAGAAACTAAAAACAGAAAACAATTGTAAAAACAGAAAAAAAAAAAAAAAAAAAAAAAAGGGCTAGCTACAGTACAACCCCTTCAGTCCCGGTTGGAGACACTAACCGGGACTAAAGGCCATCCACGTGGCGCTGCCTGGGGTGGGGGGGAGGACCTTTAGTCCCGGTTGGTGTTACCAACCGGGACTAAAGGTGGAGTAAAGGGTATCGGCCCCTTTAGTCCCGGTTCCAGCCACAAACCGGGACTAAAGGGGTCCGGCCGGCGTCCTGCCCGCTCGAACCGGGACTGATGCACGCATTAGTCCCGGTTCGTAACTGAACCGGGACTGTTGCTCGATCTGGCCTGGACCAATGCCCTGTTTTGTACTAGTGTGTGCTAGTCGATAATTTATTTTCAACTGTTTATTCGAATTCCATATGCTGTATATTTCAAAAACTACGTCCTGCCAATGATAAAAAATGGAGTGATTCGTTGTTTTGAACTGTTTCTGTCGAATGTCTTTTGGCATTTCCTGCGTCTTGGTTCTTCACGACTTATTGAAGATGCATGACACGTTCAGGCACTTAAGAACAAACTCGAGCTCGCAATATGTACTCCCACAAAAATCTGATCAACTTCACTTCTCCTTAAACTCTCAGCTACAGCGGGAAGTTCAGCTGGGCACCTTTGTTAGTTCTCACTGAAACAAACTCTGATCAACTTCACTGTTCCTCCTCTCTTCTCACACACTAATTAAGCTCTGTACTAACAAACGTCCACAGACAAAATCCTGTTCCATGGTCCTTATACGAGGCAACTCTTGTTCGGTCGGTATGTCTACAATGCACTGACAAACGTCCACAGACAACTAGTCCAACGGCGCCGTGCTCCAGTAGAGATATCACGTTAGTATAATGTCTACTAGACTACTACGTACCTGCAATCCTCCCTGAAAATACCAGCAATACGGAAATATCTATGGCTCAGGTCAGAAGCATTAATTGATGTTGGCACGGATCCATATAGTCGCTGTATGGTTCAGACAATGGGATCATATGCCCGTATGACCCATAACGCTGCTTCCGACAGACTGGGCCAGCTTACTTATCATTCTGGGCGCACACCACAAGTTTCCTCTCTCTCCACCGTCACTAGTAGAAAACAGGGCTTCGGTCCAGGCCGGGCCAGCCCATTAGTCCCGGTTCAGTCACGAACCGGGACCAATGGGGGCAACGGTCCCGGTTCGTGAGGCCAGGGGGCCGGCCGGGCCTCGTGGGGCATTGGTCCCGGTTTGTCTGGACCCTTTAGTCCCGGTTCCAGACACGAACCGGGACCAATGTGCCTCGCTCCTGGTCCACAACCATTGGTCCCGGTTCGTGGCTGGAACCGGGACCAAAGGGGGTCCTTTGGTCCCGGTTCCAGCCACGAACCGGGACCAATGAGATGCCTATATATACCCCCCCCCCCCTCGCCAGCGAGCAGAGCACTCCACACTGTTCTGTTTTTCTGGCCGGCGAGGGGAGAGCTTTGTGGTGCTCTAGCTCACCTCCTATGCACATGAGGTGTTCGATGAAATGCCCGAGCCATACTTAAGCTTTCTCCTCTGGAAGCTCCTTGTCCAAGCTCCATTTTCCTCAAGATTTGTCTAGGTTGGCGGTCCGTCCTGTCCCGTCCCCGTCCTCACCGCCGTCGATCGCCCGCGCCCATCTCGGTGCCGGCACCACCGTGGTTAGCCTCTTCTTCTTATCTTCTTTCTAAAAGAAAAAAGTTCTTACTTGTATGATTTAGATAGATACTTGTGTAACTTTCTTACTTTTATTATTGTTTGTTATTATATAGTGCGATGGTTTTGGTTATATGTTGTTCTAGATAGTTCTTACTTGTATGATTTAATTAGATGCTCTAGAGAGTTATATGTTGTTCAATAATGAGAACTATATAACGCACGCAGATGAACCGGCACTGGATGTACGGTGACCGACGCACCTCCGAGTATATTAAGGGCCTGCATAATTTTCTCGAAGCGGCTGAGGCAAACAAGCAGAATGGTTTTATGCATTGTCCATGTACTGTCTGTGAGAATACGAAGGCTTTCTCCAACTCTAAAACCCTTCACTTCCACCTGCTTGAGAAGGGTTTTATGCCACGCTATAATGTTTGGACCAAGCACGGAGAAAGAGGGGTTATGATGGAAGACAACGAAGAAGAAGAGGATGATGACAACTACCCGCCCCCTGAATACGGTGATGCTGCAATGGGGGAAGCTGAAGATCAAGAGGAACCAGACGATGTGCCCGATGATGATCTTCGCCGGGTCATTGTTGATGCACAGAGAGAATGCGAAAGTGAAAGGGAGAAGTTGAAGTTCGATCGCATGTTAGAGGATCACAAAAAAGGGTTGTACCCAAATTGCGAAGATGACAACAGAAAGCTTGGTACCACACTGGAATTGCTGCAATGGAAGGCAAACAATGGTGTATCTGACAAGGGATTTAGTTCGCTACTTAAAATAATGAAGAAGAAGCTTCCAAAGGATAACGAATTGCCCGGCAGTACGTACGAAGCAAAGAAGGTTCTATGCCCTCTAGGATTGGAGGTGCAGAAGATACATGCATGCCCTAATGACTGCATCCTCTACCGCGGTGCGTACGAGGATTTGAACGCATGCCCGGTATGTGGTGCATTGCGGTATAAGATTAGAAGAGATGACCCTGGTGATGTTGAGGGCCAGAGCACTGGGAAGAGGGTTCCTGCCAAGGTGATGTGGTATGCTCCTATAATACCACGGTTGAAACGTCTGTTCAGAAACAAAAAGCATGCCGAGTTGATGCAATGGCACAAAAAAGACCGTAAGAAAGACGGGAAGTTGAGAGCACCCGCTGACGGGTCGCGGTGGAGAAAGATCGAGAGAAAGTGGAGCAACTTTACAGATGACCCAAGGAACGTATGGTTTGGTTTAAGTGCAGATGGCGTTAATCCTTTTGGGGATCAGAGCAGCAAGCATAGCACATGGCCTGTGACTCTATGTATGTATAACCTTCCTCCTTGGTTGTGCATGAAGCGGAAGTTCATTATCATGCTAGTGCTCATCCAAGGCCCTAAGCAACCCGGCAATGACATTGATGTGTACCTAAGGCCATTAGTTGATGAACTTTTACAGCTATGGAATGGAAGAGGTGTACGTGTGTGGGATGAGAACGAACGGGAGGAATTTGACCTACATGCGTTGCTGTTTGTAACCATCAACGATTGGCCTGCTCTCAGTAACCTTTCAGGATAGACAAACAAGGGATACCATGCATGCACACACTGTTTAGATGACACCGACAGTATATATTTGGACAAATGCAGGAAGAATGTGTACCTGGGGCATCGTCGATTTCTTCCGACCAACCATCAATGTCGAAAGAAAGGAAAGCATTTCAAAGGTGAGGCAGATCACCGGAAGAAGCCTGCCCTCCGTACTGGTGATCACATACTTGATATGGTCAATGATTTACAAGTAATCTTTGGAAAGGGTCCTGGCGGACTATCTGTTCCGACTGACGATGCGGGACGCGCACCCATGTGGAAGAAGAAATCTATATTTTGGGACCTACCCTATTGGAAAGACCTAGAGGTCCGCTCTGCAATCAACGTGATGCACGTGACGAAGAATCTTTGCGTGAACCTGCTAGGATTCTTGGGAGTGTATGGGAAGACAAAAGATACACCGGAGGCACGGGAGGAATAGCAACGTGTGCATGAAAAAGACGGCATGCATCCAAAGCAGTATGAAGGTCCTGCCAGCTACGCTCTTACCAAAGAAGAGAAGGAAATCTTCTTTGAATGCCTGCTCAGTATGAAGGTCCCGTCTGGCTTCTCGTCGAATATAAAGGGAATAATAAATATGGCAGAGAAAAAGTTCCAGAACCTAAAGTCTCATGACTGCCACGTGATTATGACGCAACTGCTTCCGGTTGCATTGAGGGGGCTTTTACCGGAAAACGTTCGATTAGCCATTGTGAAGCTATGTGCATTCCTCAATGCAATCTCTCAGAAGGTGATCGATCCAGAAATCCTGCTAAGGTTAAGGAGTGATTTGGTGCAATGTCTTGTTAGTTTCGAGCTGGTGTTCCCACCGTCCTTCTTCAATATCATGACGCACGTCCTAGTTCATCTAGTCGACGAGATTGTCGTTCTGGGCCCTGTATTTCTACACAATATGTTCCCCTTTGAGAGGTTCATGGGAGTCTTAAAGAAATATGTTCGTAACCGCGCTAGGCCAGAAGGAAGCATCTCCATGGGCCATCAAACAGAGGATGTCATTGGGTTTTGTGTTGACTTCATTCCTGACCTTAAGAAGATTGGTCTCCCTCAATCGCGGTATGAGGGGAGACTGACTGGAAAAGGCACGCTAGGAGCGGACTCAATAATATGTAGGGACGGGCATTCTTGGTCTCAAGCACACTACACAGTTCTACAGAATTCTACCTTGGTGACCCCGTATGTCGATGAACACAAGAATATTCTGCGCTCCAAACACCCGGAGCAGTGTGACGACTGGATTACATATGAACACATCAGGACTTTCGGCAGTTGGTTGCAAACACGTCTCATGGGTGACAACACTGTTTCTGATGAGTTGTACTCGTTGGCCAGGGGACCATCTTCGACTGTATTGACTTACAAAGGGTACGAGATAAATGGGAATACATTTTACACGATCGCCCAAGATCAAAAGAGCACCAACCAAAACAGCGGTGTTCGCTTTGATGCAGCAACCAATAGGGGAAAGGACACATATTATGGTTACATAGTGGACATATGGGAACTTGACTATGGACATGATTTCAAGGTTCCTTTGTTTCAGTGCAAATGGGTCAATCTGTCAGGAGGCGGGGTACAGGAAGACCCACAGTACGGAATGACAACAGTGGATCTGAACAATCTTGGGTACACAGACGAACCATTCGTCCTAGCCAATGATGTGGCGCAAGTTTTCTATGTGAAGGACATGTCTACCAAACCAAGAAAAAGAAAAGATAAGGAAGCGAATACATCATACGATGAGCCAAAGCGCCACATAGTTCTTTCAGGAAAAAGAGACATCGTGGGATTGGAGGGCAAGACAGACATGTCCGAAGATTATGAAAAGTTTCATGAAATTCCTCCCTTCAAAGTCAAGGCTGACCCAAGCACCATGTTAAACGATGAAGATTATCCATGGTTACGGCGCAATAAGCAAAGGACACAAGCGAAGAAAAAGTGAAGACTTTCTCTCCACAACTATATCATTGCAGTTACATGTGAAGAAATGAAATGCCTTTTGTAACAGATGAGTTCATTTGTAGTGCTTTTCAATTTCAGGGTCATTTAGCTCAAAAAATCAATAAATGCATGCAAAATACCAAATGAAGTCAGAAAGGGTTGAAAATTGATGATGTGGCTTTGAATGGTGCATTTTGAACACACAAAAAGTCTGGAGTTCAAATAAGTTCAAAAAAATGAAATCCCATTGTAACAGATGAGTTTTCGTCCGAAACCCTGATACTTCGAAAGAGATTGTCCATTTTGTACACGAAGTGCATCCAGTTTTTGCCGTAACCCTCTCAACTTTTTAGCACATGCTATGTGGGTGAAATGATGATACCATGCCAACTTTCAACCTTTTCAGAGTTCATTTGTAGTGCTTTTCAATTTCAGGGTCATTTAGCTCAAAAAATCAGTAAATGCATGAAAAATACCAAATGAAGTCAGAAAGGGTTGAAAATTGATGATGTGGCTTTGAATGGTGCATTTTGAACACACAAAAAGTCTGGAGTTCAAATAAGTTCAAAAAAAATGAAATCCCTTTGTAACAGATGAGTTTTCGTCCGAAACCCTGATACTTCGAAAGAGATTGTCCATTTTGTACACGAAGTGCATCCAGTTTTCGATAATTATATAAAATAATCAAAAATAATAGCAAAAAGAATGAACTAAAAATAATCAATTAAAATACTTTTGAAACTAAAATTATATAAAATTTATGCAACTAAAATTATCAAAGTATTTTTTGTTCAAAACATTAATAGCAAAAAGAATTTTCATAAAGAATTTTTTTGTTAGAAACTTTAATAGCACTAACAGAAAGTTTATAATTTTTGTGACCTAACAGCAAAAAGAATTAAAAAAAATAAAGCAAAAAAGAAAAGAAATAAATAATGCAAAAAACAAAACAAAAAAACTGCAAAAATATTAAAAAAATGCCGCCTACTGGGCCACCACGGCCTGAATACGACTAGAAACCCAACCAGCGAGTTGGGCCAGGATTCAGGCCCGCAGAAGGCCCAGTAGGCCCACAGGCATATACAGAGTGGTTAGGCCAGTAAGCCTGCTTTAGAGAGGAGCTCGAAGCCTCTGGCGCACCGCGCCTTATAAACAGGTGCGGCGCTCTCTCAAGTAGCGAGGTGGGACTAAACTCCCACCACGCCGCTGTGCAAGGCCATTGGTCCCGGTTGGTGGCACCAACCGGGACCAAAGGTAGGCATTGGTCCCGGTTGGTGCCACCAACCGGGACCAAAGGTCTCTGCTTCCCGCCCTTTGGGCTGCTGAAAAGAGACCTTTGGTCCCGGTTGGTGGCACCAACCGGGACCAATGCTGTGTGTATATAAGCAGCACTTGTGAAAATTTTCATTTTCATCTCGCAGTTCCCCCCGACGACGCTGACCTCCTCGACGCCGCCAGGCTGCCCCGTCGCCTCCCCGAGCCGCCGTCCTCGTCCCCGTCGCCACCGTCCTCGTCCCCGTCGCCACCGTCCTCGTCCCCGTTGCCTCCCCGTCGCCTCCTCGAGCCGCCGTCCTCGTCCCCGTCGCCGCCGTCCTCGTCCCCGTCGCCTCCCCGAGCCGCCGTCCTCGTCCCCGTCGCCTCCCCGAGCCGCCGTCCTCGTCCCCGTCGCCGCCGTCCTCGTCCCCGTCGCCTCCCCGTCGCCTCCCCGAGCCGCCGTCCTCGTCCCCGTCCCCGTCGCCTCCCCGAGCCGCCGTCCTCGTCCCCGTCGCCGCCGTCCTCGTCCCCGTCGCCTCCCCGAGCCGCCGTCCTCGTCCCCGTCGCCGCCGTCCTCGTCCCCGTCGCCTCCCCGAGCCGCCGTCCTCGTCCCCGTCGCCGCCGTCCTCGTCCCCGTCGCCTCCCCGAGCCGCCGTCCTCGTCCCCGTCCCCGTCGCCTCCCCGAGCCGCCGTCCTCGTCCCCGTCGCCGCCGTCCTCGTCCCCGTCGCCTCCCCGAGCCGCCGCCCTCGTCCCCGTCGCCGCCGTCCTCGTCCCCGTCGCCTCCCCGAGCCGCCGTCCTCGTCCCCGTCGCCTCCCCGAGCCGCCGTCCTCGTCCCCGTCCCCGTCCCCTCCCCGAGCCGCCGTCCTCGTCCCCGTCGCCGCCGTCCTCGTCCCCGTCGCCGTCGCCGCCGTCCTCGTCCCCGTCGCCGCCGTCCTCGTCCCCGTCGCCGCCGTCCTCGTCCCCGTCGCCGGCCTCCAGCCATCGCCCCCCCCCCCCCCCAGTGAGCCCCCCCCTTTCCCATGGTGTGCCGCCCCGTCATCGTTTAGGGTTTTTTTTGCGGGCATGTATATGTGTATATGTTCATGTATATGTTTTTTTTCATGTATATGTATATATGTTCATGTATATGTGTGTATATGTTCATGTAAAAAGTCTTCGTTGTTTTTCATATGTACGAAAATGTAGAGTGAAAACGAAAACAAACATATAAGAAAAAACAAAGGAAAAATGAAGAAGGAAAAGAAAACTGCCCGGCCCGGCCACCACCGCATTTTCATAAAGTTTTTCCACCGAGTCCACGTCGCACCGAGCACCCGCGGCGAAGCAAGTCTTTTTTTGAAGGTAGTTTTTTTGTTAAATGAAAATGTTGGCATCGGCTCTATCATCACGTTGGCATCGGCTCTATCTATCAACAAGGCCACGGGAGCACCCCGGCCCCCTATCATCACGTTGGCATCGGCTCCCCGAGAGCTTTCCAACGGATCCAGAATGTATGTCGTTGTTGATATACCCCCTCCCCGATAACTTCGACATGAAGGGGGGGGTCGATATACCCCCTCCCCGATAACATTTTTTTCTAAGTTACTAAGGTAAAATGTTCACCCCCCTCTCGATATACCGGGCGACCAACTCTCGAGGCCACCCAAACCCTAGAAAAAAAGCGTTGTCGATATACCCCCTCCCCGATAACAATTTTTTTCTAAGTTACTAAGGTAAAATGTTCACCCCCCTCTCGATATACCGGGCGACCAACTCTCGAGGCCACCCAAAACCTAGAAAAAAAGTGTTGTCGATCTCCTACCCCCTCCCGCCCCTACCCGACAATCTCTCGAGGCCACCCAAACCACTAGAAGAAAACTCCGGTAACTTCGACATGAGGGGGGACGTCGATCAACCCCCTCTCGCCCGAACAAATCCCTTAAAGGTTAAGAGAATCCCTTGTTTGACATTCATGAGAGAGGCGGTCCGGACGTCGGACATTCATGAGAGAGGCGGTCCGGACGTCGGACACTCATGTTTGTATATTAATTGCCATGTTGTAATATTTGCAGAAACTATGGCTCAAAGAGACTTGGAACAAGAACAGTTGTTGGGGGAGATAATCCTCGGCGGACGTGATGTCTTGTCGTTTCTCAACGACACCGATGGTCTGGAAGGAGAGGATGACGGCTCCGGTGATCGAACAATGGAGGAGGAAGGACATGATCATGATGGCTCCGGTGACCGAATGCCGGAGGAAGAAGGAGACCATGATGACGGCTCCGGTGACCGAACGGAGGAGGGAGCTGTTGCAAAGTCCGGCGAGGTATATATATTAATTAAGCCTGTGCTGACTAGCTAATTGATGCATTAATTTTTTTGGTATGTACATATATTAACTCTTCTTTCTTCTTTTATAGCCCTCCGGATCGAGCCAAACTTCGGTAACGAGACGAGGCCCGAAGAAGAGGTTGCGCAAGGATGAAAGGTTCACGATCACAGCACTCGCGGACGATGGCCATCCGACTGAACCCAAGCGGACCAAGGACGCATTTTCTGCTCAGTGCGGAGTTATTGTTAGGGACAACATCCCGATTAGCATCAAGCAATGGAATAAGCCTAAGGACGACGCCCCTGAAGGTGATTATGTCACCGATAGACAGAAAGATGATCTTTGGACCGCGCTGAAGGCAAATTTCACCCTACCGCCAGAGGAGGATCCGAATAAGCCAGTTATAGAGCCACTGGTCAAGGCGTGTGCTCTTAAGAAGATGGCAGATCTATTCAGGAGGTGGAAGAAGGAGTTGAAATCAAAGTTTGTCGACAAAGGGAAGACTCCAAAATTCACCGGCCGATTTGAGAAGATAAGAGATCACTGGCCCGCATTTGTGGCCTACAAGACATCGGAAAAGAGTAAGAAAATGTCAGAGACAAACCGGGACAACGCTGCAAAGAAGCAGTATCACCATCACACGGGGTCAGGTGGCTACCTCAAAGCCCGGCCGTTGTGGGACAAAGCTGAGAATGACCTGATTGCTAAAGGGGTCGAACCACAGACATTGAACTGGCCAGACCGTTCAAGGACTTGGTTCTTCGGGGTTGGGGGAACTTTGGACCCTGAAACAGGGAAGTGCCGTTGGACGGATGAGCAACTTGCAATACCCGTCACGAAGCTTCAGAAGTATATCACCGCAGCGCAGGAAGGGACGTTCATTCCCGACAGAGAGAAGGACGAGCTGACTGAGGCCCTAGGGAATGCAGAGCACCCTGGACGAACACGAGGCACACCAGGCTCCGTTCCGTGGAAGTTTGGGTTTCCCGACGCAGGCGGTTACAAAAGCCGGGAGAGAAAGAGGAAAGAGGAGCTGAGCGACATGCAGAAGCTCAATGCAAGACTACAAAAGCTAGAGGAAGCTGAGAGCCAACGAGCTGCCGACCAACCATCTCAGCGGCACGAAGCTACCCCAGAAGCTACCCCGCCATCTCAGCGGAGAAGCAGCGTGGCTTCCACGGAGCCCGTTCAGCCTGACTTCACGTCTCCTAGCTACCCCGTGGATACTATCACGGAGGCTCAACATTGCGAGCTTATGACGAAATGCCGGAACCTCACTTTCAAGGCGGCTGTCGGCTCTGTTGCACCTCCTCAACCCAACGGAACTTTTCACTGCCGTCCGATTCCACATGGCTATGCTGTTGTGATGGTGGATGAAGTAATGGAGGGATTTGAGGAGCTCGAGCTTGACCACTCTACAGGTGAAGGGGAGAATCGGCTGGTTCATGCTCTGAGGAGTACATGTCTATGGCAGAAGGAGTACATCAAGCTTCCAAACTGGACGCCTCCGCCTCCTCCTCCTCCTCCGGCGAGTCAGGGCACTCCGCCTCCTCCTCCTCCTCCTCCTCCTCCGGCGAGTGATCAGGGCACTCCGGCTCCTCCGACGCGTGAGGGCACTCCGCCTCCTCCTTCGCCTACTCCGGCGCGTCGGAGCAGTCCGCCTCCTCCTCAGCCTCGTCGGCAATGGCGGAAGACAAACGCCGCCGCTCCGGCTCCTCCGGCACGTCAGATTTCTCCGCCTCGTCAGCAACGACGGAAGAGAGACGCCGCCGCTCCGGCGGCTAGCAGTACAAGCAGAGGCGGGAGCCAATTCAGATACGGTCCATCTCTCAAGCCTCTGGAAAAGTTACCATATGAGAGGACCGAGCAGGAAAACGAGGACATATGTCGTGCCCAACTGAGGGACCATTTTGCAAAGAAAACTCCACCTCCGAAGGAGAAGGTAGATCCGGTGAAAGTGAAGCGCACTATCAATGCCCTGAAGCGACCACCACCGCCTCCGCCGGAATCCAACTATGACCGCATAATTACTAAGACACATGCTAAAGCGCAGCAGTCGGGAAGTACTTCCAGTGCTGCAAGAGCGAAAAAACGAAGAAGTGGGAAAACAATTCCCCAGCTCGGCGAACAGGAGAAGCAATCGTGCCCCCCGCTCAAGGTGTCTAGCGATATCGCTAATCATCCGGTGCTATTGCCCGGTACCACTCTTGATGATTACCTGCCCGATGATGTACAGTTTGAAACGGCTGAGGTAGTAGACGTCTTTAGATACGAGCACGGGAAGCCTCTCGTCAAACCTGATCATCCTCATCTAACAACGATGATGCAAAAATTGCATGACTGGTACATGGAAACCTGCAGAAAGTCTGGGAAAGACAGTTTGTTAGTCGGAATTAAAAAAGAGCATGACTTCCCTGGAGTCGACCTGCTGCCTGTTGAATTTGTGGAGTTATTTCAATTATACAATCAAAAGGCCCTCGACAAACAACTCATGACTTGCTACTGTCTGTAAGTATTACTTCTATAATTAAGTCTCTAGCTCAGCTAGTTCATTGCATGTATATATAATTATCCTCACTATATTATGCAGATTGAAGATGGTCGAATGCAAAAAAATAGGAATCTTCGACGTTGGGTTCATTAGCCCAAATACCGTAAATGAATGGTCGGTACGAAAGGCGGCTGAAGATACCGAGAACAACTTACTACAAACGTTCCTTACACATCAAAACAAAAGGGAAATACTCTTTCCTTACAACTTCAAGTGAGTGTTACTGTCTTCTGCATATTCGGTTCCGCTTACTCGTGGTTAAGTAATGTAATTGATGAGTTATGCGTGCGCAGCTTCCACTATATTCTGCTATCCATTAACCTTGACGGGGTATTAGTAACTGTCTTAGACTCGCTCCGTAAAGATCCCAAGTATTATGCGGACATGACTGCAATGCTCCAGAAGTAAGTTCAATCAATACCGGGACCATATCGGCAACTTTCGTTCATTTCCTGATATCAAGTAATCATTTTCTTTGCCTGCCAGGGTTTGGAAAACGTTCACCGCTAAGGTTCCGGGTCTGAAGAAGGAGCTGCGATTTACACACCCCAAAGTAAGTAGTACTAGCTAGTTCCGCGCATCTCTCATTGATTCTAGTTTCATCAATACCATTATCATGCTTGCTTATCAGTTTGATTGAACTCTATTCTCGTAAAGTGCTTGTTGCAGGCACCCAACACTCATTTATGTGGATACTACGTATGCGAGTTCATTCGCTACTATACCTCTGAACGGGCCTCCTCTGAGAAACAATTTGAAGTACGTAAACAATATTCACAATTTTATTTTATATATTACCATCAATTGTGTTGAGCTTCATTCATATATATGTATTGACCCCTTCTTTAAATTAGATCTGGCAGATGCGGGATGAACTCCTACCACATGATCGCATACGAGCTTTTCAAGAGGAATTGGCGGGATTCTTTCTTGACCACGTCATACCTGAACAAGGAGAATACCATGTGAAATTGAAATTGTTGTAAGGGATGTTATATATTGTACATATGTAGCAACGTCGGATAGATATACGAAAACTTGTTGTTCGACCAAGCACGAAGAAAGAGATGTCACTTCTCTCTATATATGTTCATGACGATCTTGTGTAATTAATGGTTTCCTTTATTTGCTTACTAGCTAGCGTCGAGTTCTCTCTATATGTGTAGTAGCTAGCGTCGACCAAGCACAGAAAAAGAAAAGTCACTTCTCTCTATTAGCTCGCTAACACAATATGAAACCCCTAAATTAACCCTCCAAAACCCCAAAACCCCCCCCTTCCAAAAAAAAAAAAAAAAACCCCAGCGACTGCAAGCTGCTGACGCGTGGCCACCTTTTGGTCCCGGTTGGTGTTACCAACCAGGACTAAAGGTGGAGCCTTTAGTCCCGGTTGGTAACACCAACCGGGACTAAAGGTCCTCCCTCCCCCGCCCCAGGCAGCGCCACGTGGAGGGCCTTTGGTCCCGGTTCGTAAGCAAACCGGGACTAAAGGTTTTGGGTATTAGTCCCGACCCTTTAGTCTCGGTTCCAGAACCGGGACTAAAGACCCTTACAAACCGGGACAAATGGCCCTTTTTCTACTAGTGCGTCCTCAACAAATCTAGATTGTTCTAGTCATCCAGTTGTAATTGTTCCTCGTCGGGATCCAGCCGATGCTCCTCTCATCCCTCTCATCACCTTTGTTTCTCGCCGGTGCTCGCCTAGCTATGTGTGTGATCTTTTTCTCTTTTTGAGTTGTTGTACTATTAGATCTAATCACGTGCTAAGCACGTCTAACTATGTGTGTCCCAGTAGTTCTGTGTACCGTCAAATTAACAAAAGTCATTGAAAATGTTAAGCTTGTTGAGCTTCATGCAGCAAAAGAAAATCTCATGCACATCCCGCTGTCAGTTAATAAGCATGTTGCTAAGCTCATGCCGCAGATAACGTTCTGTTCCATAGGCACCGAAAAACTCAGGCGGCTTCAAACAACCAGCAATCTTGTGTGTAGATGGGAGTTGTGTTTTCCACCTAAGACTTTCAAAAATCAAAAATTGAACCTCGTTTGAATGATGGTGCCATGTGGCAGCAGTCAACATTTAATGCATTCCCACCAAAATTTGCTAACAGCCCACCAAATTTTATCTATACTAGGTGAATGCCCGTGCGTAGCAACGGGATAAAGTTATGAAAAGTGTTACACAAAATACCTATTATCGAGATCTAGATAAAATGACTAAAGAATGTTATGCACGTGCAGCAGTGGTACCTCAAGCCAATGTTTAGTGATTTCTTCTTGGCATTCCTTCACAATGTGTTGCTTTCGACCGGCCATATCAGTAATCAAGGCTATATCTGAAGCTGGCAAATCTAGCGTTGCCAACTTATCATTGTATCCAAAAAAACTTATCATTGTATCCAAAAAACAAGATGCAAGCCTACACAACTCTTCTTTGTATCACCTAGAAACAGCTTGAACAATTGGATAGACGTCGTAAAGCCAAGACAAATGCTGCACGCAATTTCGCTATGGAAAAAGCGAAGCCTTGGGTGCATACCTGATGTATATCCATAGTGATCGCCAATCAACTTCAACCTGTCTTGGTGTACCACATCTTAATTAGCGAAAAGTGGTCATGAGGGTGACCAAAGTAATCCTATCCCACTTGGGGTTAACTGTATCCATACCAAGACAAATAGTTGGATGTATCAGTAAATCTTGTATCATCCAAAACATGAATAAGAACCTTTGCATGTCTGATCCAACAAAAGAATGAGGAAGAAAATATAGCGACATTACTACCATGGAATAGATAAAGATAGAGACCAGCAAGTAACTTGCAGGATTTGATAGTTCAGATCGCCATTTTAGTATTCAGCCTGTTGTTCTTTAAGCTTGACAATTTTCATCACTTCTCTCGACAAATTGGCAAGTTATCCCATGGGAAAAACATCAGCATTATATTTCATTAATTTCAAATTTAACATAATAGAAAATGATAGCTTTTAAATAAGTGACGTAGCAGCATGTAACTCAATATGAACTCTCCTTTGGTTGTAGAACTTTAAAATCAGATCTAATAAATTGGAACTAAATAAATACAACAGCAAACATCTTATATATAGCTCAATTTGACCTCCTTTCAGCTTATGAAATAAGTGCCAAATTAGACTTCGTTGTGTCTATTAACATATCTTACAGATACAATCGGCATTCTATTTGAAAGAGAGAAGAAAAAGGCATGGTAGTGGTGGTAGGGCCAGGGGCATGGATTGGTGTGGGTTCGGGAGCGAGATCGGGTGGATTCTCGTTCAGTTCGGGAATTCTTTTAGGGTTCGCTATGGAAAACGACGTGAAAATGACTATGTACTCCCGCTCTTCATATACCACATAGATGAATCTTTTATACCTCATTATTATTTTTAATATACTTAATTAATAATTACTAGATATCCCAAAATGAGTTTTTATGAAAAAATTCATGTGTCTACATATTTTTAAAGGCTTACGTATAAAATGATTTGTTCGTACGTGAAAAAAGTATATTACAAAAAAGTACGTCGCAAATGATATTTTTTAAACAAAATTCGTATTGGAGTATCTTAGAATATTTAATAAAGTATATTGAGAATGATAAATAGGTATAATCAATGCGTATATGAGGTATAATGAGAATGTGAATACATACTCCCAGAAGTATAGAAAATTAATCAATGCGTGTGTGTATATATATATATATATAGAGAGAGAGAGAGAGAGAACAGAGATATAGAGATATGAACGACCACCCAGCTGTCTACTTCAGTAAATAATAACAACTGAAACTGCACTAAGAAAATGCAATTCTGGTCAAGTTTGTAGCTCCAACACGCCATAGCTTTAATAAATATTGTTCCAACAAGAGCAAAAATTATTATCACAACATCGTCATGGAAGATTCAGTGGAGAGTTGGAGGAGATAAATTGTTATTACACAACATCACAACATATCGAGTTTTTGTTCAAATTCTAATTGTACATGCGATCTTGAAGAAGACAAATCTGAACCAAAGCTTATTTTTAACACTCCAACGAGCTGGATGTTGAACTCAACCTGCTCACTACTAGGTCCAGTCCAATAACAGTAACAGGACTGTAAGCTAGTCCCTGGCAACCAAAATTCTATAGGCTTGGTGCAGTCGTTCCTCAGGCGATGGCAAGTTACTGTGCTTCTCCTTGTGCTCAATGATGTACCAGTCATTATCCTCTGATCTAAGCAACCAAATCACAGTGAGACACTTGCATCACGACACGACTATGGGCTTACCCTGCGATCATCAATACAAATAGATTGATTTAGCCGTCAGCCACATCAATAACAGATTATCAGTGTAATGAATTAGCTACTCCATTAATTACCGAACATCCACACACTATCTACTGCATACATGTTTTCCTGTCCACATTTAACTTGCGGAAATCCGTTGGTGCTCCCGGGAGCGTGCGCTCCTGCGCATGAAAATATTTTTTGAAATGTCACAAAAATTCTATGTGTTCTTTGTCACATCCAAATGCAACATACAAATTTGTAGGCAAAAAAGATTAAACATTTTGGCCTGTGCAAAAAAAAAAAAATGTTACCCCAAAATGTCACCCTAAATTTGTTTTTTTCACCGGCGAAACACCGCAGCTCCGTTTCGCATGAAAATTTTCAAGGATATACCAAATCCTTTCGTCCAAGAGAAGAGATTGCAAAAGACATAGGCCTCGCTTAAGGAATCAAAGCTCGTCCCATTTGTTGGTACGATGACACTTGCTGAGATTGTCCACTGTTAGAAGGGATAGAGATGATTTGGTGGAATTGTTGATTATTGCTTGAGCCTCGTGCGCATATATATAGGAGTACATGGTATCTTGGAGTACAAGGCAAGGTAGAATAAATCCTACGCTATCCTATGTTTCCTAAATAAACATTATACTCAACATCCCCCCGCAGTCACAACGGTAGCGACGCAGACGGTGAGACTGGAGAAGAATCCGAAGATAAGCCGACGAACACCCCCCACAGTCGTAACGGTCGATGCATCGCGGAAGTCGTGGCTGGAGTGGAAATCGACGAGGTTGCTCAAGCAAGGCGGTAGCCCTTTGTGCCGTTGTCGAGGTAGCTGAGAGTGTAGGGTGGTGGAGCCATGGTCGAGGTAGCCGTGCGAAGAACGCCGTGGTTGATGTCCAGTCGGGGTGGCCGGTGTCGAGGAAGTCGCCGTGGAGCCGCGGGCGCAAGGAGGCACCGAGTTAGTCATGGGCACAGTGGTGTCGAAGTAGTGGTGCGCCGGGGAGAAGACGATGTTGACGACGCGTTGCGCCGGGGTTGCCAAGCCCGGGGACACATCGTAGACGAAGGCACGCACCGGTGTTGCCAGCACCGGGCATGCGTAGACGGACGAAAACGAAGTTGACGAAGCGCCGACCAGGCTTGCCAGGCCCGGGGACACGTCGTGGACGAAGGCACGCATCGGTGTTGCCAGCACCGGGCATGCGTAGACGAGGGACCTGCACGAGCTGTACGCCATGTCGAGGAGTCGGAGGACCAGCAGAGAAGAAGACTCAACGACAGTTGTGGCGCCAATCGGTCTGGGGCCGATGTCACCAACGGTGGTCGGAGTAGACGAAATGGTCGGGGAAGATGATGGCGACGCTGGCGACGGGCTGGTGCTGGACGTAGACGAAGGGGGTGGACGGGCGGCGGCGGCGGCTACAGGGGTAGCAGCGGCGGCGGCCGAAGAAGAGCGGCGGCGGCGGCCTGACGGCGGCGGCGGCGGCTAGTTAGGAGCGTGGCGGCGGTGCTCGAAGTAGGCGAAGAACCCGAGAGCGTGACGAAGACCAGCGCAGACGGTGGCGTTCCCGCGCCAGGGAAGGCGGCGCGGCGCATACCACGAAAAGTCGACGCGCGGTGACGGCGGAGGGGACCACCGGTCGCGGCGCTACGGCCCGAAGGGGCGACGCAGCAGCGGCGGGCGGGCGGGTCGGGGCGACGGCGAGAAGACCTCGGGGCGGTTGCATGGACCGCGTGCCACACTCGCTACGGCCCGACGGGGCGACGCAGCAGCAGCGCGAGGGTCGGTGCAGCCTCTGGGACGGCCTGGAGCGGACGGCCTCGGGGCGGCGGTTGACCGCGGGCCGCGGCACTACGGCCCGAAGGGGCGACGCAGCGGCAGCGCGTGGGATGGTGCAACCACGGGAACGGCCTCAGGGCGACGGCGGGGACCACATGCCGCGGCGCTACGGCCCGAAGGAGCGACGCAGCAGCGGCGCGGATCGGTGCAGCCACAGGGAGAACCACTGGGCGACGGCGCTGCGGCCCGACGGGGCGACGCAGCGGCAGCCCGATGCTCGATCGGTGTAGGGTCGCGCTGCACTCGGGATGATCTTCACGGGACCTGCGGAGGCGCGCGCAACCGACGGGCCAGGTCGGTCGCACGGCGCAGATGAGGCGGATCGCGGCGGCGGGCGGGTGATCAATCCGATCGCGCGCGAGGTCGGGGACGCCGCTCGGTGGAGGCGGGGTGGTGGCAGAGTCCCGGTCGTAGCAGGGCGGCGACAGCCGGCGTAGATCGACGGGCGAGCCGACGCGCGAACGGCGGCTGTGATGGGCCACCGCATTGCGCGAGGCCACCGGGTCGGGGCGGAGGCCGGGTGGGCCCGCAGGAGTCCCGGTCGGAGTAGGGTGGCGACAGCCGGCGTAGATCGACGGGCGAGCCGACGCGCTAACGGCGGCTGTGATGGGCCGCCGCATCGCGCGAGGCCGCCGGGTCGGGGCGACGGGCGGGCAGACGCGCGGACAACGGGCGTGAGGGGCCGCCTGTCGCGCGAGGCCGCCGAGTCAGTGAAGAAGCCGGCGGGTCGTGCCGGTGTTGGAGTAGAGGCGCACAGAGGTCGATGGCGGCGGCGGATGACGCAATCCGATCTATGATCGGTAAACCAAAAAGTAAACGCCGATCAAGGTGACCGGCGAGAGAGAGAAAAACCCGGATCAAAGGATCGGGAAAAAGACTCTCTAGGGCAGCCGATCAACACGACCGGCGGACGAACCCTAGGTACGGGCGGCGCGGCCCCCGGCAGCGGTCATGGAGGCCGACCGCCCCGGGAGCGACGCGCGGGGCGAAAGCAGCCGGCGGCGGCTAGGGTTTGGATCGGTTAGGCTGATACCATGTTAGAAGGGATAAAGATGATTTGGTGGAATTGTTAATTATTGCTTGAGCCTCATGGGCATATATATAGGAGTACATGGTCATCTTGGAATACAAGGCAAGGTAGAATAAATCCTACGCTATTGTTTCCTAAATAAACATTATACTCAACATCCACAAAGCCCCATTGCTTTCTCTTTTTTTTTTTTTTTTGAAAGCCATCAACGTGTGCATTCAAACCGATAAGGAACACAGCCCAAACACGTCGACAAGCACCGGAAACATCCAGCGAGACAGAGAAGCCGGAGAAATTACAGAGACAACCCTGGAAAAAGAAAAACAACAGAAAGGTCCCTCCAGGTCCCTGTAGCCGCCATCGTCGCCGCTCGCGCCATCTCGCTGCCGTCGCCGCAGCAACGAGGAGATGGACAAGCTACCGCCAACCCAAAGCTCGAGAGGAATCCCTCGCAGCCCAGCTGCTTTGTGGCGTCCACCTGAGGCCCGCCGCGACCGGCAGGGCACTTTGGCGATAGGGCACACCGGTGGGGAAGAGCCCCACAACTCCTCCGAGCACAGCACCGCCGATTTCCATCGAAGAAGACGGAGAGACAACGCCGGCGCTTCCACCATCACCCAACGAACCACTCCAACCCAGCTGCCGTCGCCAGCAAACGCTCCTGTACAAGCTCCTCGGCTCCACAACGACACCGGAGCACTCGTCGTCCTAATGTAGCCACTTTAGTCAGGCACACAGTGTTCTGCCTGGTGCCTCTGACCCAATCCTTACCATGTCCAGAATTTATCTACAGGTTATGCTTAATCACTTAGTTTCTAATGCAGACGTGCTACACTTTCTTAAATCAGTTCAACAAAATCGGACACCCAGAAATCTTCTACTAACATCTGATCCTAAATGGCCAACCGACTACTAATTGTTTTAGATACTAATTGTTTTAGTATTGTTTCTAAATTGTGTGCACCGTAGTCCTTCATATGCAGGACCGACAATTAGGGGTGAACCAATGCGCGCACCTCTTAGTCCGCGCTGGTGCTTGGGGATTCATCTTTCCTTGGACTGCTCCGACACCGGAGGTAAGCTCTCCCGGCCTCTAAGGAACAGGGCTTCCTCCTCGCATATTCGTACGCCTTCGCTCCCTCGACGACGACGCTGAACGGCGGCACGACATACTGTCCCAGATCCATTGGCTGTTCGGGAGGGAAACCAATGAATGAAACAAGGACTCATCTGGAACCCAGTAGAAGAATGCGGTGCTAGAATCCTTCACCAACCTTTTTTAAGGGACCTCACCAACCTGTTGACGGGTTGTAGTACCGTATTCCATCAGCAATAATGGCGTCGCCTCCAACCTTCGTCTTCCTCGCTGCAAGCTCTCCTATCTGGGCTTTCTGGTCCACTGTCCAGCTTTCTTCAACAAGTCAAAGCTTGTCCCCAGCACTAGCACAACAATTGTCTCCAGGATTCTCAGCAAAACACCTAATTAATTTCTCTAGGGCGGATACGCGATTCGGGCACGGTGTCCTTCCTGGAGCAGCGGCACGCCAGCACCAATGCTTACTCTGCAAAACATGAGCATGCATGTTCATTCCACGGTCATGACAAATAATAATCATTCCTATTGTCATCTCATGCACCAAAACACAATCGTCCACTGTCAACAATTGCATATCTCATATAATAAGAACAAGCAACCAATCTGAACCCTCTTGTGCCATAGTACAAACACCCATTTAACTTACAATCAAATCCATACGACCAGCAAACTAAGTTGTACTAAACAACCCACTAACTAATCTAATACCAGAATTTGGGCAGCACCACAAATGCTTAGTATTAGAACTGGTTCTACCAGAAGCCATCAATAAATTCCATCCATCAGATTAGACAGTGGACACATACCTGAGTCCACCCAGGAGCTCGGGGGTTCATCTTCTGGTGAATAGCTTATACGATTGGGGTCAACCTTCTCTTTTCCGCCGCCACCACCGCTTGGGTCACACAGATCTGTGCCCTCCACGCTGAGCTTCGCCGTCTGCATTTGCTGCTGCTCTACTCCCCACTGCGTCTGGGTAATGCAGGGCTCCATCGGGATATCACTGTCATTCACCTCCTCAAGCACCGTGAATCTGATTCCCCAGATGCGGAAAAAGGAACATGGATCTTAGCAGTGAGTACATGAACACAATCGATAGCACACGATTCGGCGTTACCTTTTTTATTGGCTACATCAGGAACTCCCATCTCGTCGATATCAGCAGCTCCTTCACACGACGGCAGGGATCCAAGGCACGGCAGCCTCGCTGATCGGAAAATGGACCAGATGCAGAAGCAGAGCACTCCCAGCCCCTCCGCCTTGCAGTTACTCCCTCCGTTTCTTTTTAGTTTGCATATAAAATTTGGTCAAAGTCAAACTTTGTAAAGTTTGACTAACTTTATAGGAAAAACTATCAACATCTACAATACTAAAGCTATATGGTATGAAAATTAATTTCATGATGCATCTAATATTATTGATTTCATATTGTGAATGTTGATATTTTTTTCTATAAACTTGGTCAAAGTTGACAAAGTTTGACTTTGACCAAATTTTATATGCAAACTAAAAAGAAACGGAGGGAGTACTACCTGTGCCACGGATCGGGACGGCGACGGATGTCCCGAGCCACAGCTCACCTTGACGGGCGGGCGGCAGTGCGTCGTTTCCTGGCCCACATCTCAGACATGCAAGCATTTCCATGAGTTACTGGACTGGTGTATACCAACGCACTAATAAATGCAACGCATCTCAAGACGTCAACGAACCGCACTGATAAAGAGCACATGCGCTCGAGCGTAGAAACTCTGCGTCCCTACTCCTAATATTATACTCATAATTTCTGTCAACTTTGGAATCTGTCACTCAATGTAGTATTAGGTACCAAGACGAACAGTCACATTTTGCTTACAGAAACAGTAGTGGCAAGCCCTCCTGAGAATGAATGCTGAACTAAAGTGATGTACATAAAGGGATCAACAAGATCCCGCGAACAGAAAAAAATCCCCACAATATGCAGAAAAGCTAATCCGAAAGCTCAAGAGAAAACCAAAGAAATCATGGATAGTTTTATCTGTATGCTTAGCCAATTCCTAGGAGTCCTGGCATTCTAGAAAGGACCTTGTTTGGAAGATCCAGTTCAGGTAGCAACACTATTCTGATCTATTGTTGATTTGGTCAAAGATTACTTTTCTGTTCCTTCGTATCTAAATAAACTAGCACCTAAGGCTAAGGGTAATCAACTCCTTGGAAAAAGGGTACCCCACTGAGTTCCTGATTAGGTCCCAACAGCCTCTGCTGAATTACATTCAAGTATTCTGCATTCTTTCATTCTTTCATGCTTGAATGTCACTGAACATATAATAAACGTGCTTCTTTTACCATTCAGTGACATACTGTCCGTGTGCAAAAGAGTATGAAATCTCAAGTAGTGTTAGTTGTTAGGGTTGCAAGCATGCTTCTTGAGTATGAAAATCAGCTTACCCGAGTCTCATTAGCAGTCCATCGTCGTCGAGTTCATGACTCCACTGTTTCTTTCCTTTTTATGTTCTGTATCATTCTCCAATTGTTCACCCTCATTTGATCTTTACGATGCCATTTATCACTTATTTGCTGACATTCTAAATCTATCTTGATCCTGTTCGCCCTTTCTTCTTGTAACTGAATCTCCCGCCTCTTCCTTCTCTTTTCATTGTTCCGCTCTTTCTTGCTCTTGTAGTCCTCGACCCCCAAGTGTCTTCTCAGCAACTCCGTCAAGCTGCTGGTGGAGCTCTTCTCTCTTCCTTTTCTTTTCATTCTTGCTCTCTTCCTTGGTCTTGTAGTCCTCGCTTTCCAGCCCTGCATCAAACCCCAGCTGGGTCTTCTCAGCGGCGCCATCCAGCTGCTGCTGCAGCTCTTCCTTTTCTTTTTGTTACCGTTCTTCCTCTCTTTATTGGTCTTGTAGTCCTCGCCTTCAGGCTCAGCATCAACCCCCAAATGGGTCTTCTCAGCGACTCCGTCCAGCTGCTGCTGCAGCTCTTCCCTCTTCCTTTTCTTTTCATTCTTGCTCTCTTCCTTGGACTTGTAGTCCTCGCTTTCCGGTACAGGATCAACCACCAGGCGTGTCTTCTCGGCGACTCCGTCCAGCTGCTGCTGCAGCTCTTCCCTCTTCTTTTTCTTTCCATTCTTCCTATCCTCCTTGGTATTGTAGTCCTCCCCTTCCGGCTCAAACAGCAGTATCAGTCTGAAAATGGAAACATGACTCAGTATCAGTCTTGCAATAATCAAACATGGATGGCACAGGGGCTGAATTTTGGATTACTTCTAACAGTTGTCTAGGTACACACATTTCTAAATCTTTTTATTCAGTACTGAAATCCTTTTTTCCATGTGAGAGATCCTTCATACTCCTGTACCGTTAGCCTTTATTCAGTAATGAAATCTTGAATTTCGGATTACTTCTAACAGCATGTTCAAACAACTGAAATCTTGCTGCAGCATACATGTACAAGTTCAGGCCATACATGTAAACTATGGCTTGGAACAACTTAACTAGTGCTAATAACAGTTTCAGAGTTCAGTTTCATGTGTTTGTTTTCAAGTACAGAACAGACACAGGTTCAGAGTTCACAAATTTCTTACAACATGTAGCATTCCCTGATAGCATTTGCAAATTTCTTAAATAACACTAAGCATGTAGCATTCCCTGTTGGCATTTGGAACAAATTTCTTAAATCACACTAATTATAGGTGGAAGAGAGGATCAAAATTCAAACATGTACCTTCACCTCCTTTCTCGCCGGATCCTTGTCCTCCTCATCCTCCCATGCCGGATTCTTGTTCTCTTCCTCCGCCGGCTTCTTGTGCTTGTCCACCGCAGCACAAACATCTTGCTCCACGGGCAGCAACGAGCAGGTAGTGGTGGCGCCGGCGGAGACAGAAAGATGGCGCACGTGGGGACAAGCGGGATGCCGGGACCTCGACGAGCGGGGAGAAGTGGTGGCGCCGTTTGGGACAGCGCACCCGGGGACGGCGGGGTGGGGACGAGCGGGACGACGGTGTGGCGGCCTGGCCGTGGCAAGCGACGGCGTGCCCTATCGGGCTGACTGGCTTCATGCTGTGTTGCCACCCATTTGTTAGCAGGCTACGGGGGCCAAGCAGGTTAAGCAGGCCAAGTCCGTAAAGTCCGCTTCAGTTTTGTGGCTCGTCCGCAACGCCATTTGAGCTATTTTTGCGGCACGGCCATAACGGGCCAGCGGACGTCCGCGTCCGCCTGCATCCTGACCCTCAGACAAGCACCTGAGATGTAGCTAGCCTAACGATCATGAAACGATCCCTGCGAGAAGATTCCATATCAAGATGTTACCGCCAATAGATAGCGTCAAGGTAGTGCTAATCTTACGAATTTCAATAAAATCCCAGCCAACCTGATCGCTGAGCAAGCCTTTGGGAAAAAAAGCAACTAAAGATGGCTCTCACCATGCTCACTGCAGATGCCCACCTGTTTGGAAACAAAAAATCATTCGACCAAATGAACTAGGAATGAATTCTGACCAACAGATAGTGTCCTTAGTGGAATGCTGACCTTCAAGTTAGACCTCCTTTGCAACCCCTCTCTGTAGCAATCTTAACCAGCCCCCACACTCCTCTCTGATGAAGCACCGGGCATATTCATTAAAAGGTAAGTTGCCAAGTACAATATGATAAGTTTATGCCTGTATACAAAAAATCAAGAGAAGAACATTCAAAACACCAATATATGTGAGGCGCTCATGTCTGTAAATGATGAAAATCCTTAAACTTGAAGTAGGCTACAGTCCCACTCGTAACAAATTTACCTCAAAGTGGTCATGCTGGAGGATACCCTGAGCCATATAGATGGGAAGGAACTTCCCCCACATCATCCCTGCTGTAACCAAACGTCATCTGTGAGAGGTCGTTCGTTCCAAAAGAACTCAGCCTGCTCCGCTATCTGTCATTGGATGTGCAACCAGCACAACAAAGTTACGTTATAGAATCGAAGTAACAGGTACACATGTATATTGCCTTGATATCTAGGATAAACTAATTATTTGCACTTGGAGTTCTGATAACCAATGCATGTATTAGTCGGTCTACATGCTGAACAGCAATAGCCATATTTTATGTTCTACAGAAAGAATAGAGCTATCATAAGCTTTTTACCTCATCTGCCACTAGAGCTGCGCTAGAAATTTCAATCAGTCTCAACTTTGTACTTAAATGGTTTTCCCCATATAGCTGAAACTTCGTCAGTTTGGCGGATAAGAGCCACTTGATGACCCAATTCCTGGCAAAACAAGATGTCAGTTGTGAAAATGAAAATTCAAGTGCTGAATCAAATTTGCAATAAGAAAACCAAGTTTGTTTTGAAGAGAAATGAAATGGTCAGGTTTCCATAAATAAGTGTTTTATATGCATCCCATCAAATAGACTGTCCTTTTTCAACCGCATCAACTGTGCAGGTACACCTTTATCTCTGGGAATACCTGAATACCCTGGTTGGTCTGGGTCCCTTGCAAAAAGTGCAATCTATAGCTTATGTTGTATGAAATTCCCATCGACAGAAAATGTTTATTTGATATCAGTTTCTATGGAACATGTTATTGCATATACCACTTTCAATAAAAGAACGAACAAATTCTCGCACAATTATATACCTTAAACTACATGATGCGTGCCAAACAATACTTAGAAGCACAATTCTTATAAGATCCTACTTACACGTTTATCTACTCTGTGTGTTCACAATTAACATTCAATAGCCAATGTTTGCTTATTTAAGAAAGCTGAACTCTCTAGTAACAGCCAAAGTGTTCGCACTCAAACCACCACCGCATCACAGCCAAGTTCAGCCGTAGTAGAGTTCACAAGCCAGCCCAAATTTCACAAGCCAGCATCGAACAAGTAGTACTTAAGCCTTACCTAAACGCTCCATCAGTTGAGCAAATTTTGCATCGGTGTCATCAGCCCGTTTCAACAGCACCAGGTACTCTGCGGCAAGTGCAGCTTCAGCCTCATATGACTTCTTACCACAATTTCTTCTCACATCAACTCAGAGCACTCTCTCTCCTTCACAAGCCTGTAATCCAGCCTTCTTTTGGGACATCAACAGTAGCACTTGACCTCTTGAAGTTGTTCTTCGTAATGCCACAAACCCATTCGCTGATGAAACTGAACTTTTCCATGATTTTTCTTGTTCGTCTTGCAGGTTTCCTTCAGATTCAATTAAAGAAATTTGTAACTGCAGAAAAGAGTATATGAACAAACAGTCAACACATATTCAGCATGTCATACAGTAACCAAAGAACTTGGCAAGACAAACGGGTCAGGTATTTGAAGTCGCGGGACCAAAGGTTTAGGGAGGCAATGGCTATATAACCTCTATCCTGGGTCTACGTTCAGGGAAGAGCACTTGGGATGTACAAAAAGAACCACCAACGCTGGTCAGATCCTAGCCCTGCGACAGTTTAGTGCGACAGTAAAGTACAGATAAAATCGGTATAAACAATAAAACTTAGCATTAGGAAAGGAAGAATGTGAAGAACAGGAGTGACGAAGAGGTCAAACCTAGTAAGTTCTAGAACAGTTTTTTTAACTGGTTCTTCCTGCACACATGCTCAAGCAGTGTCCTATCCTGAGGGAGTGTAAACAGCAAGAGGAGTAAATTGCCCTCCAAAGCTACAGAACAAAAGAACATATTCAAACAGACTAAAAAGAGGGACGAGAGGTTGTACAAACAAATGGGTGTACAAAATAACAAACTGGCACACAAAAAAGCAAACATACCTGTATGATTCTGCAGGGACATTAGCGAGAGTATCTCTCAACATGTACATTCAGTTCAGAAAGAACCGACTCAAGTTCTGTGTAGGCTGCAGAGAATGCAGCCAGTTGGTGAGATTCGAGGTACTGGACAAGGGTGGGCCTTTCAATCTGAATCCGTGAAGCGCCAGCTGCCTTCAACCGAGGAATAGCCTCCCTACAAACTATCAACCATCAAATTATCAACTGAAGATTAAGGTCAACATTTAATACAACCATGCAGATAACCTTTAAAAGAAGCACACATATTCTAGGTAGAAAAAAACATGCAAAAATTATGCAAAGTCAGCTAACACATGATTCTAGGTAGTACATTAGGAAGAAAGCTGACTAAATGTACAATGAACAAATAGAAATTTTATGAAAATTTTCAATTCAGCACCACTTACCTATTCCATGTCATGTTGCCATCATCCCCAATCTCCATCCACCAGTTGCCACAAATTTAAAGAGTTGGCACAACATACCCTCTCAAAGCACTAACGTGTAATCTGGCTCTACCTTTTGAGTGTATCTCAGGACCTTGAGAATCCTGTGTGTCCAATACTATATCATAGAAATCCTTATCCATGCACTCAAATCCATATATCAGCACAGCATGACCAATATATTGCCCAGGTGTAGTCTTTGAAACATGGGTGACAGTTCCACCAAGGTCTTCGTAATATACTTCACCATTGGCAAACAACCAATCAGAATTAGCTCTGAATAACCCAACTACTGCACCTTTCTCTAAGATCTCACCACAAAGGCGTGTTCTCTCATTGATCACCTTCGCAATCTCTATACCGAATAACTCATTCGGTAAATCAAACACAAATGCTTCATTTAGTCGTGTAAGATTGACTTCATTAACACTCTTGATGTGAAGCCTACTACCCAAGGCCAATGGAGCACCATTTTTCATCAAAAACTGCATGGCAGCATCAATTCTTGCTCCGTCTTTCTGTATAATGTTTGCTTTTAGCATCTCAATTACTAGTGCCACTAGATCAACATCGTCTTCTAATTTTTCATTTGACAAATAACATGCGTATCTTCTTCTACTTGATAAGCATTCAGCGAGTGTGTGTCCTACACATGAGCCTAAAAATAATAATAAACTAGTTATTAAATGAAAACTTTAAAAAAATCTCTTATATTAATAAGAACAACTAAATTTTAAACAATTTAAACCTTTGTAATCTGTATTTGGGATGACCATCGGTTGAGGCTTTGGAATAAGTCCCTCAAGGCTAAATTTGTACATGGAGTATGGCTCAGGCATGTTGACCAACCGAGTCCTCCTGTTATACACAATCTAAATTAATCAATACTTCGTATGGAAATGTTAGGTGTAGCAAAGATGTGCATGCTGAGATGGCTATGTCCTTAAATTCAGTTATGACCGGCAGAAAATAGCTAGAGGAGTGAGACAGGGTCAGTCAAAGGGAAGGGGAGGGGTTGGTGGACGAGAAGCTTAATTAAGATCATGTCCTTAATTCAGTTATGACCGGCAGAAAATAGCATCTAATTTCAACACATCTTGATTCAACACAACCATACCTTGGCAGTAGAGAACTGAACGACCCATAAGATTCAATAACCTCAATTTCAATAACCTTGTCCTGCAAAATATCCATGGCAAGTTAATTTTACAACAGCAATAAAACAAAGCTTCACCAAAATAACTATAAATAAAATTGTGTACATCTGGGAAGTTCTTATCGATCATCAATTGTTGCAGCGGGATTTCAAGAAGTTGTCCTTCCACCAGGAAGTCGAACTGTTGCTCCTGGTGATCCAAGTTCACTACAAAAAGGTATGTTAGTATGATGATTCGTCGAAGGATAAGATGTTGGATGAGTTTTTTTATCCTACCTTAATATGCTCAATATGCAATTATAAGTGGAATGGAACGATTTTCTACATAAACCATCTTCTAGGAACCATACAGCCTGTGTAGTATGTACCAAGGCAGAAAATATCTTTTATATCTAAGATGATAGCTTCACATAATGCATCATGTCCTATTTAGAAAGGTCTATGTCACCTCAAATGCTCATGTTGTGAGAATAGCTAATCCTACCCAAGGTGCACCAGGAAAATATTCAAGTCAAATGAAGTCCAGGCAACTGGTTGACAATAGTAAGTCAAATTACCATGGACCGGCGTTGTGTACACCGTATAAATAGGCCCCCCCGGGCCAAGGTGTACATGGGTCCCAGAACCTAAGCAACCTTATCAATAGGAGAGGCTTCTCCAAGCAACCTTATCTTTGACCTAAGCTGCTAGTCGAGATGCTCCCTTCATCACAATTCCCAACATTATGATTAAAATTTGAGTTGCGACAAGGCAACCAAACATACTAAAAAAATGTTCTGTCAAATTTTGTTGATGCACGTCCACCATCGCTATGAGGCCCCAATACACAACTCCTTTTATAAATCATTGTTTACCCATACACACCCTTTATAATTCATTTTTGTGTAAACAGTGCAGAATTGTATGGGAGAATTGTACGGGAATTTCGGAGTCTTACTTGAAAGCAGTAATCCATTCACCAAATCACACAGATCGACGGGCATCATATCATGAGGCACCGAGTGGATGAAAGGCAACTTATCGATCATGAAGCGCACCAGATATCTTTGTACGTAATGCCTGTTCAATTATTTCAATCGTCCATTTAGATGACATTCAGCGCTATGTTTATGGGATTAAAATGCAAAATATTAAAATGAGTTCTAAGTTAAATGTCGTATCATTCTGTCCCGATAAAATTCAAATCATATGTGTTAGCTTACAAGCATAGTGGGTGCACAACGTGCCGAGAAACAAAAACAATGGCAACTGTAAAATAGTAAAATGGGTGGACGCAGACCACCAGAAAATCTGAAACATTCCATTGCAATTAAATTTAAACCATCGACAGCTGACTGTCATATCATTCCGTCGCAATACAATTCAAATCAACTACTTAGCTTACAAGCACAGTGGGTGCACATCATGCCGACAAACAAAAACAATGGCAACAGTAAAATGTTAAAATTATTTCCTAGGAATGCAACGCTATCTCTGGAGGGAGTACGCAAACCACAAAAAAACCCTGAAACATTCCATTGCAAATAAATTTAAATCATCTGCTTGGTTTTACAACAGAGGGTCAAGCACATCGTGCCAAGAATTTACTAACCTAACAACATAAAGTGCCCCTCAAAAACAAAAACAAAAACAAAAGTAGATACAAATCCAGATTATTAAAAACAAACAGCAGCTTAAAAGCATAGGGCGCGCACATCGTACCAAGAAACAAGAACACAGTGCCAACCATATGTTTAAAATGATTCTCTAGGAATGCAACGCTATCTCTGGAGGATGGACGCAAACCCCCAGAAAACTTGAAACATTCCATTGAAATTAAACTTAAATTAACTGCTTGGTTTACAACACGTGGGGGCGAGCACATCATGCCAAGAATTTACTAACCTAACAACAAAACAAGCGCCCCTCAAAAACAAAAATAAAAGTGGATACAAGATCAAGATGATTAAAACAAACAGCTACATGAATATAGCTTACTGCGCTTTGGCGAGATCGGCGCGGATCTGCTTGGCGGCCTCAACCATGTTGGTGAGGGCAGGCTTGACCTCGGCGTACTTGCGGGTCTTCAGACCACAGTCAGGGTTCACCCAGAGAATTTTGGTGTCAAGCACCGCGAGCATCTTGTTGATGCGGTCGGCAATCTCCTCCTTGGATGGTATCCTGGGGGAGTGGATGTCGTACACACCTGCGCCAATTCCAGCACCGTACACCACACCCTCACGGAAGACGGAGAGAAGCTTCTCGTCTGAACGTGAGTTCTCAATGGTGGTCACATCAGCATCCATGTTAATGATGGATTGGATGATGTCGTTGAAGTTGGAGTAGCACATGTGGGCGTGGATCTGTAAAGAGAATGTGTCAGTTGAAATGCAATGATCCAACAAAATATAGATTCCTGCAAAGCTCCACCATATAGCTCAAAGAGATTTACCTGGGTAGTGTCCTGGACACCGCAGTTGGTGATCCTGAAGGAGTGCATGGCCCAGTCCAAGTAGAAAGCGTGCTCAGACTTGCGGAGTGGCAGGCCATCTCTCAAAGCAGCCTCATCAATTTGGATGACCTGCAAGAAACCATTTAGAAAAAACCTAAGCACACTCATGCTGTACATGGAACCTGTTGCTTAAATGTGAAATAAATACAACCGTGCCAACCTGGATACCACCAGCCTCAAGGTCCTCGACCTCCTTCTTGATTGCAAGAGCAATCTGGTAGCAAGTCTCAAACCTAATAAAATATAAAGCAACAGGTTAGCCTCTAAAGAGAAGTGCAAAGTAGCATCCTCAACATCTTGCAAACATTATTTGAGGAAGCTACTAACCTCGGTTGGTCATTTCTGACAAAAGACCAGTTAAGGATTGTGACAGGGCCTGTCAACATTCCCTTCATTGGGCGAGCAGTCATGCTCTGTGCCATCTTGGACCAGAACAGGGTCATGGGGTTGGGACGGCTCACGTCACCATAGATAATCGGTGGCTTGACGCACCTTGATCCATAAGATTGCACCCAACCATTGGTAGTGAATGTGAAACCAGAGAGCTGCTCACCAAAGTACTCAACCAAATCGTTTCTCTGTGAAATACATATCAACTCAGTCAAATGCAGAATCGGACATCTCAACATATCTAAATAAGTCATTACATTTTGTGCTTGAGAAAATAAGAAGATATTTTCTAAAACAGAACATCGATAACACAAGGATGCTGACCTCAGGCTCTCCATGCACAAGCACATCAATGTCAAGCTCCTCTTGGATCTTGACAACCTTGCGAATTTCCTCCTTGATGGCATTGGTGTACTCCTCCTCAGAGATCCTGAAACACAATTTATTTATGACAATAGACAAAATATAACTAGTTAATGAAGCAACATTATGAATATTACTCACTTCTTTGCCTTGTACTCATGGCGGACTCTCCTGAGCTCCACGGTCTCTGGGAATGAACCAATGGTGGTCGTGGGAAGGACCAGAAGGTTGAGCTTCTTCTGCTGCGCATCCAACCTAGCGCTAACAGTGGTAGCACGGCGGTGATCTGAGCCCTTCAGGGCAGTAGCCTGTAAGTAATATATGATTATGGATTATGTACATGTTATGTCAGCATGGAATTGGAATGTGCAGTTTTGATGCCCGGGTTACTTACAGCCTTCTTGACCTCCTCATTTGTGACACGTGGTGATGACCTTCTTGAGGCCAGAGCAGCAGCATTTGCTGCGAAGTAAGCCTACAGATGATAACATATAGAAATGAACGAGTGATTGTCTGAAATATACAAAAGAAAACCAGGCTCTAGTCAAGGGGATGGAAATTAAGGTCATAAAAGGTCACCATACCTCGTCCTTTTGACCAGCCAATGCCTTGGCAAGGACGTTCACCTCAACGATCTTTTGGGCAGCAAAAGCAAGCCATGACTTGATCTCATCATCAAGCTTGGTCTCATTTACAAGATCCACAGCAGTGTGGATGAGTGAGCAGGAAGTCGATATGACAAGCTTGTCTGCACAAATGTCCTAATTAGAAACTGCAAATTGTACATGCAAGCATATAATAAGGAATGCATCCACATAACACAGCATGCTTACCCTTCCCAACAACAGCCTCGAGAGACTGAAGAGTGGCGAGAGATGCAGCAAGGTCATCAGCCCAAATGTTGCGTCCATCTACAACACCAGCGAAGAGATACTTTCCAGCAGGGAAACCACTCTTGACAAGCTCAAGAGTCTTAGTTCCTCGCTCAAGATCAAAACCATAAGCAGTCACACTGCTCAATGATGTAAGAGTCCTGAAGTTGCAAAAGAAGGTTAAATGTGTTATTCTAACAAAAGGGGGTATATAAAAAGAACGATGGGTCAAAATTGGTAAACTAGCACAAAAAAGAAGCATACTTGTATGAGTCTGCGGGAACATCAGCAAAGTAGGTCTCAACAAGAACATTCAGTCCAGAAAGTGTCGACTCAAGTTCTGTGTAAGCTGCAGAGAATGCGGCCAATTGGTGGGATTCAAGATCCTTAACAAGTGTGGGCTCATCAAACTGAATCCATGAAGCACCAGCTGCCTTTAACTCAGCAATAACCTCCCTAAAACCATGATACGTCAAATTATCAACTGATTATTTAGGTGCAATAGTAGTCGTTAACTCGTTTCTATGCTTACTTGTAGATGGGAAGGATGCTGCTAAGAAGAGAAAGGGGAGAGAATGATTTCTCCACACCCGCGGCCTTTGAGAGCAACAAGTATGAGACTGGTCCGACAAGTACTGGGACGGTATCAACGCCAAGCTGCATGAGTACCACGCAAATATAAGGCATACAATACAAGCACACATAATATAAGGCATACAATACAAGCACGCAAACAACCTTTAAAAGAAACACGCAGATTCATTTCCGAGTGAACATCACAAAATTCAGAAATTACTACTAAACTCTGTAATCATACTGGCATCACTAAAATGTACCTGATTAGTATGATTAGTAACTGCAAACTTGTCAAATCAGGTATATTGACAACCTCATTAAAATATAATATAATGCTAAGGGTGTTCGACTTACTTTCAATCCCATCAACCGAACTCTCATTTTTGCTATTCTACACTTTCTACATTCAAAGTTTTCAGCACAGGACCAATCGTAATGAAATATTACAACTATATAAAGTAATTATTAGAGTTACTTAGTTGGCCTGGCCATTAACCAATTTGATCAGACAAGAGTGATGATGTTCTGAAATATCAATGTAAAACTGCACCTTAATGTAAATTGCAACTCTTTTACTAGGTCAAAACAGTTAAGGAAATGTAGGAATAAGAAATAGTTTATTACTACTATCACTTGAGATTTGATTAAAACAGCGGCATTCTAGAGTGATCAGGGTGTTATCACAATTCTTGTGTGTTCGAAAATAACAATTAGGCAGGATAACGTCAGAAGGGTATAATTACACAAGATATAGGAAGTCAGCTAATATATGATTCTACTATCATACCGCCTTAGCCTCCTTGTACTCATTGATAGCCTTGTGGGAAGAGTAAGAGAACTTGGTGTCAGGACTCAATTCAGGGACGATAAAGTGGCTGTAAAGTAAAAGTTGTGTTTAGTAAAAGTACTAATACAGAATAAACTATGTGAGAATAACCTTAAGTAGAAACCAGCGGACTTACTAGTTGGTGTCAAACCACTTGGTCATCTCCATAGCAGGAACTGTGGCATTACCCCTAGCCATTGAGAAATAGGCGCTCAAATTGATCTCCCCACCGGTCCATGAGTACCGGTCTGGGACGGCACCGAGCATGGCAGTGGTGTCAAGAACCTGATCATAGTATGAGAAGGTGTTGCTGGGGATGTACTTGATTCCAGCATCGGCCATCTGCTTCCAGATGCTGGCCCTGAGGTCGGTGGCAACCTTCTCCAAATCCTCGACGCTGCTCTTGCCATCCCAGAAAGACTCCAAGGCAAACTTGAGCTCCCTCTTGGGGCCCATGCGTGGGTATCCGACAATGTGGGACGCCATCTTTCTGTATAAATAATTGAATTATTACATGAACTGGGATCTTGTCATTGATACATTTGTAAACATAAGATGGTTTCACTTGTACTCTTCTGCAAGAAACTAACTAGCAACATAATAAACAAATGATACAACGCATTCCTTATACCACTAACATACAGGCCTCTACAGATGGATCTTGGACATACAAGTGACACTGTATGCATGCATAATAGTACCCAGGAGATGAACATCGAGGCTCGTGGTCAGATCCGAAACGAAATTTTGCTACCAGCCAGATACCCCAAATCCGAAACCATGGCGGATCTGAGCACTCTACCGATTCAGATCGGGCCTACGAAGCAACCGATTCCCCCTGCAGAGCAGAACTCCCCGCCGCCTACGTGCGACGCGGAACGGCATGGTGGGGTGCGGGTTGGGACAGGGCACATGCCAACCCAATCAGGACCAATCCCAGATAGCTCAGTAGTACACCATATAAATTCCAGGATAGAAAGGTATGAAGGCGGTGACGGATAAAAGGAAATCCATGGCCATTGATATATCTCAAAGAAAGGAATAACACATAATATGATCCACATTTAGAAAGTCGAGAGGAAAGTGCAAAAGACTTGATGCGAGTCATTTTTACAGAAGAATTTGCACTGAGGTTCAAATAACGGTCTGTGGAGGACGTCATGGTAGCTCATGGTATAATACAACATGAGAGGGTCATCGGTGTAGAGGCAAATGATTCCCAAAAGCAATCAGTATGGAGATCCTTCCATCAGTAATCAAGTCAACGGTGAGATGCCTGTGGAAAAAGCATTGTTATTTGAGTATATATGTTCACTTTGCTGAATAAAAAAACAGATGCCCAGGTATTTTTATGTGAAGTGCAGTATAAACTTCAAAGTGTCAATAGCTTGAAACTGATCTCAAAAGCCGAAACAGGTCGTATGAACAAAACAAAACAAACCTTTATCTTCTATGAAAGCCGAGTGCAAAATGAATAATATGATAAAGACATGGGATTTCAAATTTCACGAAACTGTGGATGATTATGTCATGGTACTCAATAACTATGTGCACACCTACAACCTGATAATAGCTAGAAGATATACTCTCTTCTTTATGCATGAAAAGACCCTTTGCTGAACCTGGGCATCACCCTAGTACATGTAGCAAGGGATTTGCTATCTCTTCAATGCATAGAAAGTAAAAAAAAAAAAAACTATTTCTAGACAAACAAAGGAATAGTTTATTTGTACCTCTTATAATTAGTAAGCATGGTACCATCATAAGAACAAAAAGTTTGTACAGCAAAGGGAAAGTGTTAACTGATTCAAGGTGGAATCTACAAATCTCACTCTCATGATGACTAATATAGGTTTGGAACTCTGAAAAATAGACTGAGACCATCATGTTATAGTTAGGTAAGTTCAATTATCCGGTTAGCAACAACATATATGTATGAAGTTTTAACATCCTGCTATCCATTTATGTTCATGGTAGTTAAAAACTTTTTTCCTGCTGAAGCATGTAATAATTCATAAAGGGGGAAGCACATATCATCAATTAGCTCAGAATGTTCTCATCAAGTTACAGTTTTGATAGTGAGCACAAAGGCCATCGCGTCCAGTCTTTATAGTACGAAGATCACAAGGCTCTGCAAAAAAATTAGATCTCTTCAGTAGCAGCGGAGCAACTAAATTCAAACAGAGAAAAAACTTGTTATGTTTTATAAGCTACCATATTATAAAGCACACCACAGCTAAATCAGTAGAAAATATCTTCCGAAGTGAAGCGGCATAACCATTTTCAACTAAATGCATATAGAATTATAGAGAGCAAAATGGTAAGTGGCGTATACATAGTATAGTAGCTCCTGGGAACAAAAGTATTACCGGCGTTTATAGGGCCATATGGACGACCTGATTTAATATCATCCAGGTACTCGTTAGGCTTCATGTTATAGGCCCTAACAACAGTATCGGCCCTGTCACGAAGTTTCTGCCTGTAGACAAAATAGTGTAGACAACAGTATCCAGGTACTCGTTAGACTTTACACTGTTTAGTTACATATGCACTGTAGACAAAAAAGCTCGTAGAATATAGTACAATCATACATGTTTTTCAGCTATAACTCAAACAGATAGTCTAAAAGCAGAGCAAGTCAGGGTAGACTGACCTGAAACAAGAGAAGCAGCCCCAGTAGGCCTACAGGTGCAGCGGCAAGAAGATTTTCTGCATATGCAAACACACCAGATATCCCTGTATTACGACAAAATAGTGGTTAATGGATGTACATATTACGATGCTAGCAGACAACATATATCTTTTTTCAGTTTGACATAGAAGTACATTTCCAGAGAACAGAGATGTTCTATATACTTACTACCTCTAGAGCTCACCAAGTATAGCGATGATAGTCTGGGTCCGGGACGACCGTTTCTCTGGTGGTCTTCTCTGCGGTCTCTCTCCCAAACTGCGAAGAAGGGAAGGACAAAATAGGTTACCAGATTAATGCAGATACAAGATTGAAAGTAGAGTATACTACGGAGGTAGTACTTCACAAAGATGTTTGTAACTAACCAGAGATACTATTGGTGTGCTTCGCTGTTGCTTCCGGCCATGTCTCCTCGTACCAGCAAAATACCCTTTGCATGGTAGATTTGCAGTGCTCCATGATGGACCAGCTGAAACCACATGTCTAGCTGAAGATGTATAAAAGGAAAAAAGGTCATGCCACTGGATGTGCTTTACATTGGACTGCCTTCATTCATTCAGGAAACACATATGCAAGACATTAATTAATGGTTTTTCTGCAACAAATTTAACAAACATTTCAACTCGATTCCAATTTACTGTGAGTTCGTTCAAATGAGTAGCATGCGCCCAAGCAAACAGGGCCTACTCAAACCCAAACCCTATCCAACCTAACGAAACAGAAGCTACCGCTTTGAGCTCGGAATCACTAAGCGGGCAGAGGTGCTACGCCGGATCGCAAGAACTTACGAGACGCTCGAGTTCGGCCATGGCCGCCGCGGTGCTCAGAGCTCGGCCACGGCCGCCGCAACGCTCACCAACGCACCCACACGCCCGGGCTCGAGCTCGGCCATGGCCACCACCGCGCCAGGATCCGGAGGAGGAGAGGGAGCTGCTTTTGGAACTACTTCTGCACTAGTCAGATCTTTTTGTCGTATTGTGATCCCGCTGTGTGGAGCTCCTGTAGTCAAAATTATACTCATGTTCATTTTAGAGTCTTTAATCATTTTATATTCCCCTTGGCATGTTGCAATCTATCTCTAGTCAATATAATTGGTAACAGATTTATGATGTGTGGTCTTGATCTAGCTTATATCTTGGATAATGATGGAGTAAAGGTTCCATTTACCTGTAACTGGGATCATCTTTCTTGTTGATTAAATATGTCACAGCCGCCAGCTTCCGGTCCTGTTGCCCCTGCGGCCCTGCCCCTCCTGCAATCGCACAACAGAGAGACGGGCACGAATCCTTATGGCACTAATCTCAGCAACCAATCACACTACTCTCCCCTGGATTTGGAATTTTGAAGCCGAGGAAGCGAAGGAGGAAGGATGGGGGGGATTAGCTCACGTTGGTGTGTAGTGAGTAGAGCGCCACCCCTCTGGCACCGGGGGCCTTCCCCCTGACGACAACGCAGGTGCACCTCCCGACGTCCAGCGGCAGCGGGCAGCACAGCAGCGCCCTGTTGGGCAGGGTGGCCCACCCACGCCTCGTAGGACGACGATGCCGGCGGGGGTGGCGGTGGCGGCAGCAGCTCCCTCCCCCTCGGCCCCATGAACATTTAGTAGCTCATATATTGTTTGATACATGATAGACGAAATAAGGTTCACATACTTTACCATACCATCTAGGACATAAACAGCCAGCCATGCACCAAATGCACTCCATACAAACAAAATATGATGCACCCAAGTTTGCTCTATATAGACAAAATATGCATGATGATGCTATCCATGCTCCCACTAGGTGTTAAAGTGTTCCTAACGATATAAACAAAAGGTTGCCACAAACTCTATCTAATCATGTGGCAATTCAGTGAGCAGCTGCAGATCCATCATTGCAACCTTCCTGAAACCGAGGCTCAAAGTAGCTAATGACCCACTCTCCAAGAATTGTTTCATCGGCATAGTTAAGATAGCTACGAAAGATATCTTGGTCTGGCTTGGATAGATAGGAAACAATCTCAAGTTTATCCTTAGCTGGGATGGTAAGGGCATTGATGCGCTTCCAAAGATTTGCATAAGGATCTGCAGGTGGCATTGGTTGCACAGACACAATAGGGGATGCAAGGGATTCAGCTAGCTTCTTGATACTGGTTACCATATCATCATTAGATACCTTGCCCTTCTTGCTTGCTTTGCCCTTGGTTGGCTTCTTCGAAGGTGATGATGACACACACTTGCGCTTCTTGTTTAAAGGATTGCCATCCAAGTCAACTTTAGGACTGCGACGGTCAATCGTATCAGAGTCAGCTTCATCACTGTCTACTGGAATTAGATTTCCCTCAAGTTCCCTCACATCCTCGCTGTCATCACTGCCATCATCCACATTAACAGTGGTTTGGTCAACTGCGAGCGAGCCATCAGCATGAGATTGATCCGAGAATAACTCTTCCAATTGATGAAAGAACCTAATGGGTCTGGTAAGATAATTGACAGCAGTTTTCTGCACACAAGGTAAGGTAAAAAGAGTAAAATAATTATGTAATGAACACTAAACATGAGACGACGCACCCAACCCCACTTCTCCTTGCATTGACGATAGTGTCGATCCACTTGGGTTTGAGTGACACCAAGAGAAAACTTGCCATTTAGAGCATCAGCACATTGCAAGTGGTGTTGTTTCTTGAACTTGAAAGTTGCAGGTTTGTCCTTACGAAGGTCGATGTACCATTCAAGCATAAACCTTGTCGCCTCGTCAGTCCAGGTTATGTACTTATCACGAGGATTGAAGTCCTCCTCAGTCTTCAAAGTGAGCTTATGCTTCCCCATGACCTACAGATAGGTCACCATTGCAAACAACTAGTTATTAAGAAAGTGAATTGGAAGCAAAAATGAAACATAACATATCCAACTTACTATAGGACAGAACTAAACTTATTTAATAGGACAGAGAGACCAGATAACGGATGCTCACATGGACAGAATTAAATTAAAATAAGTCAAACAATATTACGAGGATACGATAAGTTACACAAAGTCATCAAAATAAAACACTACATCGTTCAATTGTTCCCTCACATGGAAATACATCAAAGGTACAATACATCCTTCAAATGTTCCCTCACATGGAAATACATCAAAGGTACAGTACATCCTTCAAATGTTCCCTCACATGGAAATACATCAAAGGTACAGTACATCCTTCAAATGTTCCATCACATGGAAATACATCAAAGATACTAAGCTGGGATAGCATCAGCCTCATTGTCACGTGCATTCTCTCTATCTGTCCACATTTGCTGAGCTATTAAATCTCGCTTGGCAGCCCACTCACGTATGTCAGCCTCTTGATCACGTACCCGTCCACTACTCCTAGGGAGGTTCGCATACCATGTTGCCTCATCCACAACATAATCATCTGGACCATTTTCTAATATCCAATTGTGCAAAGCACAACAAGCAGCTACCACTTTAATCTGGGATTTTAAAGGTATGAAGGGCCTTTGAGTAAGAATCTTGAAGCGACTCTTAAGAGTCCCAAATGCCCGTTCAACTGTGGTCCTAAGTGATGAATGGCGGTGGTTGAACAATTCTTTTGGGGTAGTTGGGTCACGTGATCCAGCAAATTCATTTAGGTGGTAGCGCACACCACGATAAGGAGGTAATATCCCCGGCCTCGCAGCATATCCAGCATCAGCCAAGAAAAATTTCCCTACAGTCATGTTGTATTAACAGTGAGCTAAAGTGAAGTTGGCACAAGACAGTGAGAAACATGTATGCTACGTTGTATATGTACCTTCAGGTATTTTTAATCCCCCTGGACGTGTGAGGGCATCTTTTAGCACAAGAGAATCATGGGCAGAACCCTCCCAACCAGCTAGAACATATGTGAATCGAAGGTCGAAGTCAACAACTGCTAGCACATTTTGGGAGGGGTATGACTTGCGGCCCCTAAACTTGTCGACCATGTGGGCAGGAACACAAGCCTTAACATGAGTGCCATCTAGTGCCCCTATGCATCCCTATGAATATGAAAAAGGGTAGTTCATGTCAAGCTTGGGTTAGGTCGATCTTGTATAATCAGTAATAAATCTACGGTCTAAGGGTTACCTCAAAATATGGGTAGAATCTGTCCGGGCTGCTAGTGATTTTTGTGTGTGTATCCGTTGATCTAATGTAAATGAGATCACGAGCTAACTCCCCCATCGCACGAAGAACAATATTGAAATATCTGCTCACTGTTTCACTAGATCGCCAGAACCAAAATCCAATGGATGAATTTGTGTGATGCTGACCGATCATGTATAGGAACATTGCTACTTGTTCCTCTACTGAAACATGTAGTGTATCAATTAACAACTTTTTCTGCCTGAGCCTAATGCATAGCTTGTAAAACACAGCTCGAGACATCCGCAGTTGCTTGATACATATTGCATCGGATGTGTCAATAAGCCTAACCAGGACATTAGTCCTGTAGATGTCTCTCTCAACTAGTGGACCATACTTTCTTCCTCTACTTCTAAATTTTCTACCATCTCTGTTTCTATACCAAAGAGCCAAGAGAAGAACAATGACACACAGAGTTCTCCGCCTCAACATGGTGTGATAATAATATCTTTGCTGATCCAAGTCCATCTGGGTCAATATAACAAGTACATTAATATGAATGATCTAAATCATAGATACATTGTACAAAATCAGAGCTGCTTATGACTAATAATAGTGATGAATAACTTATAAAAAGATCCACCTAAATCATAAACAAAAAATACAGATATGTGCTTGACTATTTGTGAATCAGAAATAAAAGACAGAGATAATAAGTCCCAATTAAAAAAAATAAGACTGGGAGATCAACAAGTATATGGAGATCTAAGATTGGGAGCAGGGGCAAAGGGCATGGATTTGGTAAGCAAGTACTCAGATCTAGCAAGTATATGCATACGTGCAGCACATCACCAATTAAAAAGTTCAGATTGAAGCAAATCATGCCACAGAGAAAAGGGGATCGGGGTGGGATTGAAGGGGATTTGAGCTGCTGACCGTGGGTGGATTGAGAGATGAGAACAGAGGCGGAGCAACGCCGGCGGCGGCCGGAGAAGCTCGTACTGTCGCAGGAATCTGGCGGCCTCGGCGATAGCTGTAGATCGTGCCCTCCTCTCGCTCTGTGTTTTTCTGAGATGAGAAGAGGAAAGTGAAAGAACGGATAAGGAAATTTCGCGGCGTACCTTTTATACCCAGCGCCCAGTTCGCGCGCGACTTGACGCTGCCAATTTTTTGGCGGCCGATTTCCGCTCCGTCGTTTCGCCCGCGATTTGGCGAAAACGGATGCGGGCGCGCTGGGGCGAGCCAAAATTGGTCGCCATCCAAGTGGAAGCCAAAAAGGTCGGGCGTGACCAACTTTTTGGTAAGGCAACTATTGGTAGTCACCCAAACAGCCCCGTACTCTGTAGGGTTCTAATTACTCCCTTCGTTTTATAATGTAATGCGTATAAATTTTTTTAAAAGTCAAACCTTATAAACTTTGATCAAGTTTATAGAGAAAACTATTTATATCTACAATATCAAATATATAAAATATGAAACTACATCTTATGGTGAATCTAATGATACATGTTCGGCATTACAGATGTAAATGTTTTTATCCACAAACTTGATCAAAGTTTGTGAAGTTTGACTTAAAAAAAAATATGTGCACTACATTATGGAACGGGGGGGGTAATTTGTTTTTTGTAGGGTCGTGAATTTGGTATTCCATAATTGAAGAAATTACAATTACAATTCAATTGAAAAAAAAACTACCATTTTTTTGCTTCATAATACCTTGCTTCATCTCATGCTGGTTTAAGTGTAGAACAAAGAGCCCTTCTCCCTCATTTGATGATTTCATATATAGAACTTTGTAGTGTGATTACGATATTTTAATATCTCTATGCCTTAATGGCAGGCTAGCTTCTCTTCCTAAGAATGGCTCATATATATCACACAGCTGAAGATTGTAATTCTTTCTCTAAGCATACCGGGTGTAGTTTGTTTTAACATTGTAGACGGAATGAAGGTGTCTGTAAGGGAATCGATAGCTTTGATTATCTGCCCAATACTCTTTTTTTGCTGATGATTCTTTTGGTAATGTTCTACAAGTTCTAACTCTGTACTGTGATTACGATATTTTGCTCCGTGGCATGCCATCATACTGCTTTCTGAAATGGCAGGCTAGCTTCCTTTCTCAAGAACAGACACTGTTGAAGAGATTGGTTCTAGCCTACTATAACGTTGTTGATTGAATGAAGGTGCCTGCAAGGGAATTGATAGCTTTGATTATCTGCCCAATACTATTTTCTTGCTGATGATTTTTTTGGTTAATGTTCCGCAAGTTCTATTCTACAATATATTCAAGATGTGTTATTTCTAAAAAACTCTGACAAAATATATACCGCTAATAGTTTTTAATCGTTTCTATGGTGTGGATTCTATTCTAAAACCATGTGCTCACTTTCACATCAATATGCCTTTTCCTTTCTATGAAATAAAAACAATGAGTCATTATTATTCATAGCAATGATTGATTTGGTTAAGAGCTCTTTTACGGTGATTGGAGAGTTACAAAATGTAATTTCATGTAACTCCCCCTTTGATTATTTCCCACCGTTGATTTAAACCTATTAAATAAAAATATTAAATTTAATCAACAAGGGTATTATGGTCATGTGTGATTGTTTTTTTAGCATTCTGTCAATTCGCTGGGCAATCGCCCGCATCTGGCCTAACCCATCTCGCGCGAGGACCTGGAGACGGCGGCGCAGGAGCGAGGACCTGGCGACAACGCCAGCGCGAGGACCTGGGGGCGATGCCGCCGGTGCGAGGTCATGGAGGCGAAGCCCTGTCTTTGCTTGGTCGCTGTGGCCGCTCCCTCACGGCCCTGCCGACGCCGGCGCGAGGTCCTGACGACGCCGGCGCGAGGTGGAGGGCCCAGCTGCGCTTGTCTTCTTAATTGTCTCATATGTTCTTAATAGTATTTCAAGAAACATTGAGCTACTAATTCCCGCTGCAACGCGCGCGGGAATCATCTAGTTTTACTAATAGTGAAACTTCTACCCGAGCTCAAGAGGTGCTTCACCTCGCTGACAAGGTGTCCCAGGTGCGAGCAATCCCGGGACTTGTTGTTAATCATGCAGACGAGCTCGGCCGAATCGGTCTCCACCAAAACATCATGCTGGCTCCATTGTAAGGCAAGGGATATGCCCTCCAGACAGGCACATAACTCGGCTTCCAGTGCAGAACCACAACGCCGCAAGGAGCAGCACGAGGAGAACACGATTTGTCCCTGCGCGTCCCGCGGGATCATACCAGCCCCAGCCGCTCCAGTGGATTCCAGAAAAGCACCATCCACATTCAGCTTCACCTTTCCTTCTGGTGGTTTCTCCCAAGCCTTGGCCTCCTCATGTAGCCTTACAGGGGACGCCGTCACCGTCGGCGCCGGCCCGACTGCAATGCCTTTCCCCTTTATGATCTGCTCCGTAGACTGTTCCTGAATATTCGTGAGGCTGAGCATATAGCTGCATAGGAACCGCCGGGAGCCTTCAGTAGAGGGCATTGGCTTAGCATGAGTGAGTTCGTGTCACGCCTGCAGTTCAGGTAGCTGCACCTGAACCTGCAGCGGACACTGAATGCACCAACGGTGCAGTCTCGACTGGAGTTGGGCCGTAGCCCACGAGTCTCTTGGGCCGGAGCCCGTGTAACGCGTGTAAGCCCAAGTGGGGCGTGTGTGTTGGGGATACTTAAGCAGACGATGCCACTGTTAGGGTTTATGCGGAATCAGAAAGTGAATGAAATCTCTCCCTGTTGCTGCCTTCTCTCACCTACTCCTCTCGCTCTCATCCCCAACCCTTTTCTCTGATCCTCCTCTCCCTCCTGGGTATTACAGTTGGTCATCAGAGCCACCTTTTTTTCCACCACTACAGCGCCGCCGCCGCCTCACACTCTCTCGATCGGATCGGAAAAATTCCACCGGGCCAGGTGCGATTCACTTCGGTGAGCTCGCGCAAAATCCTGCCTGGGGTTCGATCCGTTTTGGAGCGAGACGACGGCGCCGTCGAACAAACCCTCGATCCAGACGCAGCACGTCCTGGCTGCGATGACGGAGACCACCAATAAACTCCAGGGCCTGCTCGAATCGGTCATCCGCCGCCTCGATGCGAATCAGACCACCGCCGACGAGCGATTCGAGGCTCAGTTGGCCTTCAACGAGCAAGTCTCTCACGAGCTCAAAAATTTGTCCAAACAAATTGACCTCACTCATACCGACGTGGATGAGGCCCGCAAGTCAACGCCGGTCGCCGATCCGGCCGTGGCCGCCGCCGCGAGCGCGCTCTCTGTTTCCGGTGTCACGGCAACCATGGAATCCTCCACCCACGCCCCAACACCACCACCAGTGGTCGATCCGATGCCGGCGCCGCCCCCTCCGCCGGTTCGCCCGGTGCCGCCGCCGCTCTACACCGAGGGTACGGCCCAGTTGCCATTCGCTCGGCTGGTCAACCACGGGCCACCGCTGCTCCCTCCGCGCACGCCAACGCCACCAGAACACGATTGCGCCGGCGAGTACACCTTCAAGCCTCCGAAGCATGACTTTCCGCGGTTCGATGGCGATGCACCACGGATTTGGCTGGAGCGCTGCTCGTCCTATTTTGAGCTGTATCACGTGTCACAGCACAGTTGGGTCACCACCGCATCTCTCTACATGGAAGGGCTAGCAGCGATGTGGCTGCAGGCATTTCGTCGAGACACATCCAGGGCTCACTTAGCCAACTTTCAGAGCCGCAGTGGTGGAGGAATTTGGGCCCGAAGAATTTGAGGTTCAGATGCACAGATTCGTGCAGTTGCGACAAACAGGCACCGTGCAGGAGTATCGCCACCAATTCGAGACATCCATGTATCATCTGCTGTCCCTTGATCCATCATTGAGCTCGAAATTTTTTGTGTCCCAATTTCTGCTTGGACTGAAGGACGAACTCAGACTGGGTGTTAGATTGCAGTCACCAACCAGCTGTTAGTGTTGATCTCCGCTAGTTGGCCCAACGGCCAACTGGACCCTTGACTCGGTCCCTGATCGGGGACACTTAACCCAACTGGGTTGCGGGCCCCTGTCGCGCAGCTCCATATAAGGGAGGTGGGGGCCACGAGTACAGCATGCCAAGTATGGTTAGCGCCCCACCTGCCCTGCCTACCGATCGAGGCGGAGCTGACAGCGGCGGGAAGCGCCGCCGCCCACACTCCATCGAGCTCCTCCATCACCGGGCAAGGTAGGACTACCGGAAGTCTCTAGCCTACTCCGATTTACAGTTCTATCAATGGTATTAGAGCCATGCTAGGCTAAGATCTTCGGTATAAAAGAAACACACAGAAAGAAAGATCCTCCCCCAAGAACCCTAACCCTAACAGAGGAAAAGAGGGAGAAAAGAAAACTCACCGGCACAGTGCGCCGCCGTCGAGGCCCCGCCGTTCCTCTCGATTCGGATGCGCATCGGCAAGCCGAGGCATCCGGAAGAAGAACACCACCCTGCAAAGGGCAAAGGGGAAAAGGAGGCACCGCGGCCAAACCGCTCGACGGCGGCGCGCTCACCGCAAGGGGGACGCGCGACCGGCGAGGGGGATGGCAACGGCGCTGGTGGCTCGCCGTCGACCGCGTCGAGCATGAGGGAGCAAAGGGGGGGCGCGGCAAGCCGCGTCTCGTTCTCTCTCTGTGACAGAAGACGGCGGTGGAGGAAAGAAAAAGAAAGGGAAAGAAGAAAGGGGCTTGCGCGGCGCGTCGGCATCCGCCATCGTTGCCGGCGCCCGGGGGGGCGACCGGGGCGCAGCCCTTGCTTCCTCCGGCGACGGGAGAGAGAACGAGAAGGGGAGAAGGATCGAGAACGATTGGGGCGAGGGTTTCGGTCGGGCTCTCTCTCTCCCACGTTTTGATCTAGCTATAATCGCGCTGGGCCGTTGGATGAAGATCAACGGCCAAGATCAATAACCTAGCTCCGCCCGGGCTTTTTGGGCCGAAAGTGAGAGGGCCAGCTGGGCCGCTGGACCAGGCCGCCGGGTGAACCACCAGGTGCAGCACAGCAGCGGCCTTTGGGCAGGAAAGGGGGAGGCGCTGCCGCGCGCTGGGTCTAGGCCGGCGCGGCTGCCGCTCTTTTTTTTTCTATTCGAAAATTATTCAAAGAAAATTTTTGTTTAGAAAATAGAAAAGTAAAAGTAATGTTTCTGAAAAGAATAAAGTCCATGAATTTTTTATTCATGTTTTTCCGCTGCAAATAAATAAAAGTGCTCTTTTAAAAGTAAATAATACAAAAGTGCAATTAAAATTTAAAGATGGACTGAAATGAAGTAACAGGCCGAGAAAACAAAGATGGACTGAAATGAAGTTTTCAACAGTAATAGTTTTGTCTTTTCCTTTTCTATTTCCAAAAACATTTAATTGATGAATTTCATACAGTTTGATCTCTATTCAAATTTGAACCAACGAGATAATTTGTCTTTAGAGATTAAATAAAGTTTTACAGTGATTTTGCTTCTGAAAATAGAATAATTCTCACAGTTTCCACTTGCAAAAGTTTAATTGTTGCTCTATTTAAATTTAATTTGAACCAACGGGATAATTAAATTTTGAGAGCACAATAAAAGATAATTTAAATTGCATAAACAGTAAAGGCCCATGCGGGCGGGTGCATATTGACCATGGGTCAATTTTGCGGCTGGGCCGCATGCACAAAGTACACCTTGACAGTCAAAGTCTATTCTTTCAGAAGCATATTTTTGATGAATTATTGATCTCTACTCAAATTGAACCAACGAGATATTTGTTTAGAGATTACAAAAGTAACTCAAATGCTCCTGAATAGTATGGTTTTTTCATGAACTAAAGATGATTTAATTATGATGAGTACAGATGAGTTTTTCCCTGTGTGGGGAAACAACTTTTAAGCTTAAAGTTAAAAGCTTCCGCTGTTTTAAGTGAAAGAAAAGTTGAGCATTAGTTTGTTCTTACAGTTAAATTCATAAAGATGAGAAATTCTCAAAGAAGAGAATTTTAAAGTTAATTATGATGTTGCCGTTTAATGATCGTGGCTGATGATGACTACATTATTATATGATATTCGCAAGTCCTGTTTCTGCCCAACGGTGATCTAGGATTCAAAGTACAAGAATATCGTATGTTTTAATTTTTGACCAATGTTAAATTAAAACACAATATTTTTCCTGGAAGAGAGAAATTTTGCAAACAACAGTTGATTTCCATCAACGCTACAGTTAAAGTTTTAGTACTTACTCAGCTGCACTGCTGATGTTAAGAAAGAAAAATCGCCCGTCGTTCTGATTTTTTATCGGTACGATAAAAGAGAAAAGGGAACGAATCTGTTCCGGTAATGAGTTATCGTTTTTCTCTCTCTAAAGTTTTCATGATGTTTCAGTTTGTTATTTTTTCCTGATTAAATTGGAACCAACGAGAAAATTTAATCGGAAAAATAAAGTATAAGTGCATGTTTTAAGTCATTATGACTAAAGGTAATCAACATATTGTCCTTCAATAGTGATTGAAATAAATAACACGCATGTTCAATTTGACCAACGTTGAATTAAATATGTGCATTATCAGTGCATTGATTGTTGACAATGCATTTAAAGTTTAATACCGCATGTCGGAAAAGTTTTGGCACTTGTGCCATTCATAACTTTGCATGGCAAAGAAAGTTTTGCGATGACTCATGTACTACTTGAGTATCACATAAAAGTGAAGATGTCTGGGGGAGCTTTTAAAGCTATCCAAACAAATCCCATGCATTTCCATAGTGTCATGCTGGACAGTGACTTCGAAAGAGCCGAAGGACAAAATAAAGTTGTATACGAACAAAAGTCAAGATTGCAAGCATGACTTGCAAAAGTGTACCAATATCAAGAACTCTGATGAGTTCTTGAAAGTGCAACAGAATAAAGAACTCTGATGAGTTCTTGAGGGGAATGAGGAAATAGTACTCCCATTGTTCTTGCATGACTTGATCATGTGACCACACCAAGTAATAAAAGACTCCTCGTTCACAAGTGTTACAAATAGTTTCGAAATTATGGCAGCAAAGTAGTTTGTGCCACATTTCGAGGGGGAGAAAGATTAGGAAGATAAGAAATTCTCCTCAAAATTGAATACGATGCATACAATGTATGTTAAAAGTAAGAATGATCTATTAAAGAAGAATATGATCGAAAAGGGAGTACAGCGCTCATATCATTGATACCCCAATCAAATAAACCCAAACGGAAGCTAGAAAATATACCATCTTTACAATAGATGGGATAATCTGGGGGAGTAAAGTATGTTGAGAACTAAAGCTTGAAGAGAAGAGTGGGACCATATGTTCACTTCGAATGATTCAAGCACAATAATTGTCTCGGCGTTGTATGAACGATAGAAGTTGAGATGACAACAGATGTTCAACATCTGTCGTTAACTCTTCAAAAGAAAATAAAGTCAAGTGAACTCTTGTTACTCAGGACTCTGTAGTATCAACCGTCTCTTGGCAATGAAAAATAGAAACAAACCCCAGATAGAAAATAAAGTGATTCCGCCTCTTTTGGTGAAGCCATGAGAGGCGCTCATTCGTCGAAATGGCAAGAAGCCATGGAGGACGTCATGAGACCTAGAAATTCCAACTTGTTTTGGAACAAAGAATAAGTTCCCAATGGAGCCAAAACAGTAGGCTGTAATGGGTCTACAAGATTAAAATGTGACTCCAGAGGGAATATGAAAAGCCACTAAGCGCGACTTGTGGCAAAAGGCTTTATGCAAAGAAAAGATAAGTGATAATGAGACATTATATGCAATCTCATAAAAGGATTATCTTAGAATCACAATAGCATTAGTGGCATACTAATATTTTGGAATTGCATCAGTTGGATGTAGAAACAACATCTCCCAAACGGAGATTTGTATGAGAAAACCCTTACACAACACAACACAACCCAAGGGTTTTGTTGTGAAAAGAAAAGAAAAATATGGGATGCCACATGAAGAAATCCATTTATGGATCAAAGCACGCCACTGAACAGTGGCATCTAAAGATTAAAGAGGACGAAGAGAAGTTTTGGGTTTTAAGAAAGGTCAAGATGACAAATTGAATATTTGCAAAGTTCAAAGATGGGAAATACTTTTCCCGCTTTCGACATGTAGATAATGTACTACTTACTAGTAGTGATGTTCAATCTACTGTTAAAGAAAAAGAAGATTATTTGTGACATCAAGTCATGATAACAGTAATCTCAGTGAAGGTCTATTCGCTCAAAGAATGGAAATTCACCGGGATAAAAGAAGAGGGGTATTAGGATTATCGCAAAAAGGCATACTTAGAAAAGGATTCTAAAAGAGATATAGTATGCATGCGAGTAAGCTTACGCCTGTCCTATAGGCAAGGGTAATAGTTTGGGAATATTAAGTATTCCAGGAACCAATATGAGATCGATCAAAAGAAAGAGGTTCCATGTGCTTCAGCTGTTGGAAGCACAATCAGTGCTCAAGAAAGTATTTACCCTGACATAGCTCAATTATCCGGGAAATTTTTGGCAGAAGTCCAGTCCAGCAATAGATCATTGGAATGGAGTTAAAGAACGTTTTGCAATCTTACAAAGTATTGTAAGCCTCATGCTAAATAAGAAAGGGACACATACTCTCAAAAGGTTGTGAGTAAAAGAATTAAGTTTTGGCGGGATGTTTAGTGAAGCCCACACTAGTAGCTAAACACTCGTACCTTTGGAGTTTTATTGTGGAAAAGCTCCAAAAGCAAAATAGTTGCGGTGTCATGAGTTATGTATACCGCAAAGTATGGCATGATATGAGGCTACAGGACAGGCTAAATGGTTAAAGAAAACCTTACCCGGAATTGATGATGATATGTAGCAGCAATAAATCATCCAAGTATTTTATCTCCTACGGCAACATGTCAGGTGTACTGCCAAACACATTGACAAAGAGTTATATGTTGCGAAGGAGAAAATCCAGAATCATATGATAGCACTAACGGTGTAAGTACCAAACAGATGCTTACGGATCCGCTTACCAAAGGCCTACCACCCAGCGTGTTAAGAGAACATGCAGTCGACATGGGGATTATGGGAGGTCTATGATTTCTGGATTACTAAAGGGCCCAAAGAAAGGTTAAGGTCTTGTTTCAATACAGAAAGATACATTGTGGCTGTTAATCTGACGGTAACTGATAATTGTTATGACGAGGCACGCCCTACGTATTGATCTGCACTGAGACAAGGACCAAGAGCAAATCAAGAGAAAGTCAAAAGAGTTACGTCAAAGTGTGAAGTTAAAAGTATAAGGTAAGATCAAGGGGGAGAATGTTAGTGTTGATCTCCGCTAGTTGGCCCAACGGCCAACTGGACCCTTGACTCAGTCCCTGATCGGGGACACTTAACCCAACTGGGTTGCGGGCCCCTGTCGCGCAGCTCCATATAAGGGAGGTGGGGGCCACGAGTACAGCATGCCAAGTATGGTTAGCGCCCCACCTGCCCTGCCTACCGATCGAGGCGGAGCTGACAGCGGCGGGAAGCGCCGCCGCCCACACTCCATCGAGCTCCTCCATCACCGGGCAAGGTAGGACTACCGGAAGTCTCTAGCCTACTCCGATTTACAATTCTATCACCAGCATCACTCGAGCAGCAGTATTCGCTCGAATTCAAGAAGAACTGGAGAAACATCGTCTGCCACGACACCACCCCGCACCAGTTGGCCGACCCCCACCACCCGTGCCAGCCGCCATTCCAGTTCGTGCCGCCCCACCACCACGACCCGCGAGCGACGACTATGACCATGAGCGCCAGCTACGCGATTTCAAACGCGCCAACGGTCTTTGTTTCCGTTGTGGCAACAAGTACAGCCGGGAACACCAGTGCAAGCGCACCGGTCAAGTTCTCATGATCGAGGTGGGAGATTTTGGGGAAATCCTCTCGGACGACACAGTGCACGCACTCCAGCTCCTTGACACGCCGGCAGCTCAAGAGCCGGAATGTTGCTCGCTCTCACATCATGCTCTTTCAGGCGAGGAAGCCCCATCCACAATGCGTTTGCGCGCTCAGGTTGGCGATCAAGTCATGCTGCTTTTGGTGGACTCCAGGAGCACCCACAGTTTCGTCAGCAGCGCCTTCGTCAAGCGCCTGTCAGTGGCTCCGGTCGCCTTGCCAGCAGTGTCAGTACGGGTGGCCAACGGCCAACGACTGTGCTGTGACTCCATGGTGCGACAGCTTGCTTGGCAAGTCCCTGGACATACATTCCACACTGATTTGCGTGTCCTAGAGCTCAGTGCGTATGACGGGGTATTGGGCATGGACTGGCTTGCGATGCATAGTCCCATGTGTCGGTACCAAAACCGGCAGATCTCGGGTAGGGGGTCCGAACTGTGGATCTTGGAGTCAATGGGTAACAGAGAGTGTAGAGACGGTGTTTACACAGGTTCAGGCCCTTGCGAGGAGGTAAAACCCTACGTCCTGCTTGATTGTATTGATGTGAGAATACGACAATTACAGAGTTGAACTACCTCGAGATCGGATGAACCAAACCCTAAGTGGGTATAATGGCGATGGTTCTTCTGTCTCTACAGGCTAAACCCCCTGGTTTATATAGACACCAGGGGGACCTAGGGTTACATATGGTCGGTTGTCCTTAGAGGATAATCATGCCGGTTACGCCAAACGTTTCTTGGAGGAGACGCCAAGTCTTCGGAGGTTTCCTTCTGGTGTACGGGGTCGCCTGTAATCCGGCCTTCCTTTGATAAGTTAAAAGCGGCCCATTAGTCCGGCCTATAGGAAATAGGCCGGCAGCCCGAGTACCCCCTAGTCCGGGACACCCTCGGTAGCCCCCGAACTAGCCTCCAACGCCAAAGTCGACAGTTTCCATCAGCTCCATGCTTCCAAGGTCTTCGGCTTGAGGGGCGAGTTCCTCCCATCTTCTGTGTTCGGCCACCAATAGCTCGGTCACCGAGAATCCTCTGATTGGCGAGGCTTTGCGGGGCCCGCCATACCGTTTTTCTTCACCCAGAATTAATGATGCCCCTCGATATCTGTGTACCCGGGGAATGCGAGTGGCCCGGTAGGTTTTTTCAAAAGTGCCCCCTTTTTGGGGGGAAAGAACGCCCTTTTAATAGGCCAAGGGCGTGGAGGCTAACGCACCCCATCCCCTGCCATTCTTCCGCATATCTTCGAGAGGTCACAGCCAGCAAACAATGGCGAGCGTTCCAGACTCCTCCTCACGCCCTCACGGCCCCCGTTAAGGCGACTGGGCGAGCTGCTCAGTCTCCCGCATGCGACTGGGCAGCCTCGAGACGCAGGGGTATCTTCCCGTTTCGGATCTTGCGTCCACCCGCCCCGGATTGACTTCCGCGGATGGGGAGGCCCTCGCAGAGAACTTCCCTACCCCCCACAGGGAGGAAAGGGTATGCTTCATGCCCTTCCTCTTGCGAGGCCTAGGTTTCCCCATTCATCCCTTCCTGAGGGGTCTACTAGAGTTTTACGGGATCCAACTCCACCACCTTACCCCAGGATCGATTCTGCACATCTCGGGCTTCGTCGCCCTTTGCGAGATGTTTCTGGGCTGTGAGGCTCATTTCGAGTTGTGGAGGAAATACTTCTGCCTTGTCCCCCGCACCCGAGGAGGGATAATTCACGAGGTCGGCGGGGCCGAGGTATGGCGCATCGCCGGAACGGGATATCCCATAGGGACTCCCAAAAAAGATGCCGAAGAGTGGACCTCGGAATGGTTTTATATTGAAGACGTCCCCCTATTCGATCCAGCTCGGAGGGGGTTGCCCGAATTCTCACTTGTTTCTCCGAAGAAGCGGTTCAACTGGCGCCCGAAGAGTTCTTCCCAAGAGGAGAGCGCCGAAGTAACGCGGCTGGCCGCTCAAGTGAGGTGGCTAGCCCACAACGGGCTAACCATCATCGACGTGATGGCAGCAGCCATTGCTCGGTGCGTTCAACCTCTTCAACAGAGAGTGCACCTGCTATGGCGCTACAACAGGGAGAATGACTCGACCCGATACACACGGAAGGGACCTGCCAATCAGGCAGCGATGGCAGCCATACTGGCTGACCTTTTCAAGGGAGAAGAGCAAGAGTTTGCTCGGTTAAGGCCCAAGGAAGGCTTCTCGAGCTATAAACCCATCGAAATGGTGAGTCCAACCACGCTTCATAGCTCGGACGACACGCCAATTTTTCTTAATCAGATTTTTAACTTGTCCGAACAGAGCTGGAGGCGCTGGATCGAGACAGTGAGCTGCCCTGCTCCTCAACCGGAGAGTCATTCTCGTGACGACGATCCTGGGTTTCATGATGGCCCTGAAACATCAATCGATTTCGAGGAGGGTGTCTTCTACCAGGAGAGCCTTGATGGCTCTAAGGTGGCCCTTTTGGCCGATCACCCTGGGCGCTTCCCTCCTCCGCTGTAAGTGACCAACGGGCTTCTTCTCAAAAAAGACACTCAGCTGCTGCGGCTCCGAATACATTGACTTCTACTCCCAAGGGCCGCCGTACGACGCGCCGGACAGCTGCAAGAGCGGCACCAGCGGCCCCAGCGGCAAGTGGTCGTGGGGTGTCTAAACGCGCGGCCCCAACGAGAGTTACATCATCCGCGCCCCGCCCGAAGAGGTAACGCATCCGTCGTACCAACACAGTCTTTATCTTTGACACTCGCCGAGAATGCCAACAATTTTCTCTGCGGTGTCCTGCAGGCGATATGTAGAACCACCTTCACCTGAGGATGTTGAAGAGGTGCCGGGGGGTGACCCAAAACCGAGGTCCCCAGTTGTAGCTGGCGGTACTCCGGAGGTCCCTGCCGAGGACCAACATCCCGAGGACTCAGGGGGTGTCTCGGTCACCAACTTTGAGGTCGAGAGCGTGATGAATCACCGGCGGCGCAAGGCATCGCTACGGCACTCTGTGTTTTCCGATCAGGAGTTTAATGCTCTTAGTTCGGTAGTCGCGTACCTCGGAGCTGCCCGAACGGGACTCGAGGGGGCAGTTAAGCTCATGTCTACTAATCTGCAGGTATACCGTTGGTTTTGACAACTGGTTACCTAACCCAGTAGCCCCTGAGCCTTGATTTGGGCAGAACGGCCGAGTTAAGGGTCTGATGTTTATAATGCCATGCTATTGTGCAGACTGTTTGGGAACAAAACAAAAAGTTGTCCGAGGACCTCGGGCTGGCGCAAACACAGTTAGAATCTGTGAAAGCCGAGTTAGAGGAGGTCAAGAAATTTACCAGAGAGGCACATGGTAAGTGCTGAACTTAACTGTGTGTAAGAAAAAATTTGATGGAACACCTTTTCTAATGAAAGATGGATCCGTAGTAGCCGAGTCTATAAATCAGCTGCAGAAGGATCTGGATACTGCTAGAGAAGCTCAAAGGTATGCGGAGTCGCAGCAGGAGGCTGGCTACCGCGTGCTAACCCGAAATCATGAGGAAAGGGATAAACTCAAGGCGGAAGGTCAACAACGGGCCCAAGAAATCAAGAGCTTAAAAGCTCAACTGGCCCTATCCCAGGAGGAGAACCAGAGACTGAAGGCTGGCATGTTCGGTGAGTGCAACCTAGTTTTTCAGTTCATAGACTGTATGTATTAGACAGCAATATGAACAAAGGCATGTTTCCTTGTAGTTCTTCTGACCGGACGCCCCAAAGAGGAGGCCAGCTCTTTTGGACGGGACCCGCTAAAGGAGCTATCCGCCGTGCATGAGCGGGCCCGAAAAGCCATGAAGAGCATGTTCAAGGCACTGTGGCCTGGCGAGGTGGCCCCGGAAGGGATGGCCGAACTTGCTAATCGATTCAAAGGAGCTCGGCGCCGCTTTGAGTTATGGAAGATGTCATCTTCTCGAGAGGGAGCACGGGAAGCTTGGGCGATGATCAAGACCCGCTTCACCAAGCTTGAACCGGAGCATTTAGCTAGGGTTGGGCCGGTAGGGCCAGATGGGCAGGAAGTGCCCGTGCATCTGGTATATGACCAGGTTATGCCCGCAGCTCGGTTGTCCCAAGCAGATTGTGCTCTGGAGACCATAATAGATGGTCTTGATCAAGAGTGACATTTAGATTCTATGTATCTATGTACTTTACATCAAATAGTCTCCAAACCGTGCTTGAAGCATTGTCTTAACCGGCCATCGGCTTCTACCCCCCCCCCAGCCAGGGGCCGAGGAGTGCTTCCTACTATGCGATCCGAGAACATCGGAAAAACACTTCGGAGAACCAGGCAATCCGGCCATTTGGTGCAAACAGACAAAAACGCGCTCGGGGAGTTATGTTATATTACTGTTTAACGTAAGAAACATCTTCCGACGAAAATAGTTCCTTTATGGGTTCCTTTCTTCGGGTTGTCATGTTGACCATGGACGTATAACCGAATACCCGAAATAGACGGGTGATGGTTACTTCGGGAAAATAACCCCGAAATCTTGGCAATAGCTACCAATTATTTTCACTTCCCCCGTGGCCGACCAATTATGTTCTTAGGAACGCTAGCTTTTGGCTTCACCCGTCTGAGGTACGCACCCGGGTAATCCGGATGTAACAATCGCAGAGGTGCTCCCTTTACTCCCTAGCCGAACAATCGGGAACGTAGGGAGTAAACATAGGAGCGAGGCAACCCAGCTTGGCCAAATCTTAAGTCAAATTGATGCATATGATGGCTTTAGAACGATACTGGAAGGTTGCAAACATGTAAAAACTGATGGTTGCACAAATAATATATGACCGGCTCCGTAAAAGAAGCCCCCAGGTAAAAGTGTGTGGTACATTCGAGGATGTTTGCCGAAGAAAAACTTAACGTAGTTCGGCTTAACCGAACACAACCCGGGAAAGACTAGTCACTTGAGAAAAATATAAATCCGAGAAGGGTAAACCAAAAAGGGTGAGGACGCTGATTTAGCCGTAGAAGCGTCGAAGCCGAGCTGCGTTCCATGGGTTTGGTTCGAGGTGGTCGTCCTTTGGGTCGCGGAGACGATACGCTCCGCCCGCGAGTACCTGATCAATTATGAAGGGCACCTCCCATTTGGGCGATAGCTTACCGCTACTCCCCGGCACAAAAAGATGAGATCGAAAAGCAGGTGCGAGACATGCTCGATGCCGGCGTCATTGTGCATAGCATGAGCCCCTACGCTGCCCCGGTGCTCTTGGTGAAGAAAAAAGATGGGAGTTGGCAGTTTTACATTGATTTCTGCCGCCTCAACAAAATTACAGTCAAGAATAAATTTCCATTACCGGTGGTGGATGAACTACTCGATGAGCTCTCCGGTGTAGCCTATTTCTCCAAGATAGACCTCCGCTCGGGCTACTGATGACCCACAAGTATAGGGGATCAATCGTAGTTCTTTCGATAAGGAAGAGTGTCGAACCCAACGAGGAGCAGAAGGAAATGACAAGCGGTTTTCAGCAAGGTATTTTCTGCAAGCACTGAAATTATCGGTAACGAATAGTTTGATAGCAAGATAATTTGTAACAAGTGACAAGTAGCAATAGTAACAAAGAGTGCAGCAATGTGGCCCAATCCTTTTTGTAGTAAAGGACAAGCCGGAACGATCTGTTATAATAAGCAAAGCGTTCTCGAGGACACATGGGAATTTCATCTAGTCACTTTCATCATGTTGGTTTGATTCGCGTTTGCTACTTTGATAATTTGATATGTGGGTCGACCGGTGCTTGGGTGTTGTTCTTACTTGAACAAACCTCCCACTTATGATTACTCCCTCTCGCAAGCATCCGCAACTATGAAAGAAGAATTAAGATAACTCTAACCATAGCATTAAACATATGGATCCAAATCAGCCACTTACGGAATAGCGCATAAACTAGGGTTTAAGCTTCTGTCACTCTAGCAACCCATCATCTAATTACTACTCCACAATGCATTCCCTTAGGCCCAAAGATGGTGAAGTGTCATGTAGTCGACGTTCACATGACACCACTAAGAGAATCAACAACATACATATCATCAAAATATCGAACGAATACCAAATTCACATGATTACTTATGACAAGACTTCTCCCATGTCCTCAAGAACAAAAGTAACTACTCACAAATCATCTTCATGTCCAAGATCAGAGGGGTATTAAATAGCATAATAGATCTAAACATATAATCTTCCACCAAATAAACCAACTAGCATCAACTACAAGATGTAATCAACACTACTAGCAACCCACAGGTACCAATCTGAGGTTTTGAGAAAAAGATTGAATACAAGAGATGAACTAGGGTTTGAGATGAGATGGTGCTGTTGAAGATGTTGATGAAGATTGGTCCTCCCACGATGAGAGGATCGTTGGTGATGATGATGGCTCCGATTTCCCCCTCCCGGAGGGAAGTATCCCCGGCAGAATCGCTCCGCCGGAGAGCAAAAGTGCTCCTGCCCAAGTTCCGCCTCGAGACGACTGCGCACCGTCCCAAAAGTCTTCTCTTTATTTTTTTCTAGGGTAAATGGGATTATATACCAGAAAATGGGGGCCAGAGGCTGGCCAGGGGCCCCACGAGCCACCAGGGCATGCTTGGGGGGGTGGTGCGCCCTGGTGCCTCGTGGGCACCTGGGTGGCCCCCTCTGGTACTTCTTTGCTCTAGTATTTTTTATTTATTCCAAAATAAATCTCCGTAAAATTTCAGCTCATTTGGAGATGTGCAGAATAGGTATCTCTGACATAGCTTTTTCAGGTCCAGAGTTCCAGCTGCCGGCAATCTCCCTCCTTGTGTAAATCTTGCATATTAAGAGAGAAAAGGCATTAGAATTGCTCCACAAAGTGTTATATTGATTAAAAACACTATAAATAACAGTAGTAAAACATGATGCAAAATGGACGTATCAACTCCCCCAAGCTTAGACCTCGCTTGTCCTCCAGCAAAAGCCGATATCGATAATCATGTCCACATGTTTAGAGAGAGAGGTGTCGATAAAAAGAAAATATGGACATAGTAGCATCATGCTCATTATTATAACAGCAATATTCATATCATAAAATTTCTCATGAGCAAGTAACAATTCATCACAACAATGAATTATAAGGCATAAACTTTCTTGAAAACTAACAAACTATGTTCTCAGTCAACAATGCAATTGCAATTCATCATATTTTCAGGAAGGGTCTCATGTAGGAGCTTTTTAGCAAGTCCACATACTCAACCATCATATAGTCTTCTATGATTGCTAACACTCACAACATATATATGGAGCAAAAAGTTTCAGCCAGACACATAGAAAGACAGGGGCTTATAATTTCGCCTCCCAACTTATTCACCTCAAGGGTGATGTCAACAATAATAACTCATGATCACTCATATCCAACTGGATATATATGCCTAGATCTTTCCCCACCACATGATGCTTGCAAAAGAGAAAAATAAAAAGGAATAGGGGAGAACACTATTGACTCTTGCATAAAAAGTAAATACATAAAAGTAAAAGATAGGCCCTTCGCAGAGGGAAGCAGAGGTTGTCATGCGCTTTTTGTTGTTGGATGCACAAGCTCTTAATGCAAAGGAATGTCACTTTATATTGCCCCTTGTGATAGCAACCTTTATTATTCAGTCCGTCGCTTTTATTTCTTTACCATCACAAGTTCGTACAAAGCTTATTTTCCCTTACAATAAAAGTTCATACATATTTAGAGGCAATTTTTATTGCTTTTTGCACCGATGACAACTTACTTGAAGGATCTTATTCAATCCATAGGTAGATATAGTGGACTCTCATGACATGAAACTGGGTTTAAGGGTTTTGGATGCACAAGTAGTATCTCTACTTGGTGCAGATTTTTGGCTAGCAAAGATATTGAGCAAGCACCACATGTTGGAGGATCTATGACAATATAACTTCTATGTGAATATAAGCAAACATAATTCATTACGTTGTCTTCCTTGTCCAACGTCAATAATTTGACATAAAATACTTAATGGGGGCTCACAATCATAAAAGATGTCCAAGATAGTGTATTTCCATGTGAATGTTCTCTTCCCTATTAATTTTTTCATGAATTGCATCATTGACCAATGCTATGTTTGTTAACTTCCAATAAATTTTACCACTTATACTTTTCTTTATGTAATGTCATTACTTTCCATAAGATTAGCATATGATCTTTTTCATTATTTTCATTGCTAGGATTGAAACTTAAAAGTAAAGAAGCAAAAACTCAAACTACTCTTTATTATATAACTCTCAACTCAATTACATAGATAGATAGATCACGAAACTAACACTCGAAAATAGATCATACTAAAATTTTATTCAACTAAATCACGAAATCACTAAGGATCAAACTAAAAGTAGGTAAGGATAATAAATGTGATGGTGATACGATACCGGGGCACCTCCCCCAAGCTTGGCACAAGCCAAGGGGAGTGCCCATACCCATGTACTCAAGTTTCCTTCTTCGGTGATGGTGGTGGTGATGAAGTGGTGGGCTTGTCCTCCGGCTTCCATGGCATAGGTTCCCCATCATAAAAAGATGAACGAGTCTCCGGAGTCCTGAAACTTGCAGCTAAACTCATACCTTTGAATCTCGCCTCATACTCATAATTTTGGTTTTGAAGATCATATATTTGGCCTTGGAGATAATCGATCCGTTCATTAAGCTTGAAGATGATGTCCCCCATCAATTGGCCATTCACCTTGTGATCACGGGTGAACTCCGTGATCATGGAGTGGTTGGCGCTGAATCCACGTTCCACCATCCCTTGGCACTTGAAGATCTCCTGCTCCACCTCTTCGAGCCTGGACTCCACGCTCCCGGTCTTCTTGAATCCTTGAACATCCCGGATGTGAAGCACCCCCTCACGCATCTCAATGGCTTGAGGGTGTTTCATCACCTCCGGTAGGTAGGGGTTGATGACCTTCTCGTAGAACTTGTCCTTGGAAGAGCTTGGTGGAGCCATAGCGATCTAGATCTGTCAGAAAAATAGCACGAAACAAGAACAGAGGAGATTTCTGTGATACGGTGGTCAAAATGTCCAGGAGTATATATAAAGAATTTTTATCTTGCAAAACAAGTAATCCAGGAGAAAACGGAGTCGGGAAGGCTCGCGAGGGGCCCACGAGCCACCAGGGCGCGCCAGGGGGGTGGCGCGCCCTGGTGCCTCGTGGGCACCAGGTGGGTCCCCTCGTGGGCACCAGGTGGGTCCCCTCGGCTGTTTCTTATTTTTGTATTTTTTCTAATATTCCAAAACTGATAGAAAGTATTTTTATGGAATTTTTGGAGTCGGTTTACTTACCGTATCATGTACCTCTTCCTTTTCAGGGTTCTGGAAGGTCTCTCTTATGTATTCCTCTGGTGTAATTGTTTCAATAATATTAGTTTGAACATTAATGGGAGTACCTGAAATATAGTGCTTAATTCTTTGCCCATTCACCACTCTCAGATTAGTGCCTTCGGAGTTGTTTATTTTGATGGCTCCGGAGCGATAAACTTCTTCGATGATATACGGTCCTTCCCATTTAGAGAGAAGTTTTCCTGCAAAGAATCTCAAACGAGAATTGTACAATAGAACTTGCTCACCCACTTTGAATTCCCGTTTTTGAATTCTTTTATCATGCCATCTTTTAACTTTTTCTTTAAACAATTTGGCATTTTCATAAGCTTGGGTTCTCCATTCATCTAGTGAGCTAATATCAAATAACCTCTTTTCACCGGAAAGTTTGAAATCATAATTGAGTTCTTTAATTGCCCAATATGCTTTATGTTCTAACTTGAGAGGTAAATGACATGCTTTTCCATAAACCATTTTATAAGGAGACATACCCATAGGATTTTTATAAGCAGTTCTATAAGCCCATAATGCATCGTCAAGTTTCTTAGACCAATTCTTTCTAGATCTATTGACAGTTTTTTGCAAAATTAATTTTATTTCTCTATTGCTCAATTCTACTTGACCACTAGATTGAGGGTGATAGGGAGATGTAATTCTATGGTTGACATCATATTTAGCAAGCAATTTACGGAATGCACCATGAATAAAATGTGAACCACCATCAGTCATTAAATATCTAGGGACTCCAAACCTCGGGAAAATAACTTCTTTAAGCATTTTAATAGAAGTGTTATGATCAGCACTACTAGTTGGAATAGCTTCTACCCACTTAGTAACGTAATCAACAGCAACTAAAATATGAGTATACCCATTGGATTTAGGAAAAGGTTCCATATAATCAAATCCCCAAACATCAAATGGTTCAATAGCAAGTGAATAATTCATAGGCATTTCCTGACGTCTACCAACATTACCAATTCTTTGACATTCATCACAAGATAAGACAAACTTACGAGCATCCTTGAAAAGAGTAGGCCAATAAAAACCAGATTGTAATACCTTATGTGCAGTTCTGTCTCCCGCATGGTGTCCTCCGTAAGCTTCGGAATGACACTTCCGTAGGATTTGTTCCTGTTCATGCTCAGGTATACAACGTTTAATAATACCATATACTCCTTCTTTATAAAGATGTGGGTCATCCCAAAAGTAATGTCTTAAATCATAGAAGAACTTTTTCATTTGTTGGTATGTGAAACTAGGTGGTATAAATTTAGCAACAATATAATTAGCATAGTCCGCATACCAAGGAGTATTACGAGAAGCATTTATGACAGCTAATTGTTCATCAGGAAAATCATCATTAATAGGAAGTGGGTCATCAAGAACATTTTCCATTCTAGACAAATTATCTGCTACGGGATTCTCAGCTCCCTTTCTATCAGTAATATGCAAGTCAAATTCTTGTAGCAATAGAACCCACCTAATGAGTCTAGGTTTAGCATCTTTCTTTTCCATAAGATATTTAATAGCAGCATGATCAATGTGAACAGTAACTTTGGAATCAACTATGTAAGATCTGAATTTATCGCATGCAAACACAACTGCTAGAAATTCTTTCTCAGTAGTAGCATAATTTCTTTGGGCACTGTCTAGAGTTTTACTAGCATAATGGATAATATTTAATTTTTTTATCAACTCTTTGTCCTAGAACAGCACAAACAGCATAATCACTAGCATCACACATAATTTCAAAAGCCAAGTTCCAATCAAGTGGTTGAACAATAGGTGCAGTGGTTAAGGCTTTCTTAAGTGTTTCAAAGGCTTCTACACAATCATCATCAAAAACAAATGGAACATCTTTTTGCAAGAGATTGGTAAGAGGTCTAGAAATTTTAGAGAAGTCTTTAATAAACCTCCTATAGAAACCAGCATGACCTAGGAAACTTCTTATACCTTTAATATCTTTAGGACATGGAATTTTCTCAATAGCATCAACCTTAGCTTTATCAACTTCGATACCTCTTTCAGAAATTTTATGCCCCAAGATAATACCTTCATTCACCATAAAGTGGCACTTCTCCCAATTCAAGACAAGGTTAGTTTCTTCACATCTCTGCAAAACTCGATCAAGGTTGCTTAAGCAATCATCAAAAGAAGTTCCGTAAACGGAAAAATCATCCATGAAAACCTCAATAATCTTTTCACAAAAGTCAGAGAATATAGCAGTCATGCATCTTTGAAAGGTAGCAGGTGCATTGCATAAACCAAAAGGCATACGTCTATAAGTATAAGTTCCAAAAGGACAAGTAAAGGTGGTTTTCTCTTGATCGGATTGTGATACAGGTATTTGAGAGAAACCAGAATAACCATCTAGGAAACAAAAGTGTGTATGCTTAGACAATCTTTCTAACATTTGATCAATAAAAGGTAAGGGGTAATGATCTTTTCTAGTAGCTTTGTTTAATTTTCTAAAATCAATTATCATCCTATAACCAGTTACAATTCTTTGTGGAATGAGTTCATTTTTATCATTAGGAACAACGGTGATACCTCCTTTCTTAGGGACACAATGAACGGGACTTACCCATCTACTATCAGCTATGGGATAGATTATACCTGCTTCAAGAAGTTTTAATATTTCAGTTCTTACCACCTCTTTCATCTTAGGATTTAATCGTCGTTGGTGGTCGACAATTGGTTTAGCATCAGGCTCCATATTAATTTTGTGCTGACATAGAGTGGGACTAATGCCCTTAAGATCATCAAGAGTATATCCAATAGCAGCTCAGTGCTTCCTCAGAGTTTTAAGTAATCTCTTTTCTTCATGCTCTGAAAGGTTAGCACTAATAATAACAGGATATATCTTCTTTTCATCAAGATAAGCATATTTCAATGTATCAGGCAAATGCTTCAATTCAAATACAGGATCACCTTTAGGTGGAGGAGGACCTCCAAGAGTTTCAACAGGCAAATTGTGTTTAAGGATAGGTGGTTGATCAAAGAACATCGTATCTATTTCATTTCTTTCATTCATATGCATATCATTTTCATGGTCTAGCAAATATTGTTCTAACGGATCAGTAGGAGGTACGGCAATGGAAGCAAGACCAATAATTTCATCTTTACTAGGCAATTCTTTATCATGAGGTTGTCTACGAAACTTGGAGAAATTAAACTCATGAGACATACCACCAAAATCAACACTAACAATTTCTTTAGCGCAATCAATCTTGGCATTAACAGTGTTCAAGAAAGGTCTACCAAATATAATGGGACAAAAATCATCTTGTGGAGAACCGAGGACTAGAAAATCAGTAGGGTATTTTATTTTTCCACACAAGACTTCAACATCTCTAACGATCCCAAGCGATGTAATGGTATCTCTGTTTGCAAGCTTAATAGTAACATCAATGTCCTCTATTTCAATAGGTGCAATGTCATTCATAATTTCTTGATATAAGGTAAACGGAATAGCACTCACACTAGCACCCAAATCACATAAGCCATGATAACAATGATCTCCTATTTTAACAGAGACAATAGGCATGCCTACTACAGATCTGTTTTTATCTTTAGGGTCTGGTTTAGCAATTCTAGCTGCTTCATCACAAAAGTAAATAACATGCCCATCTATATTATCGACCAAGAGATCTTTAACCATAGCAATATTAGGTTCAACTTTAATTTGTTCAGAGGGTTTAAGTGCTCTAATATTACTTTTGTTAACCACAGTTGAAACTTTAGCATGTTCCTTAATCCTAACAGGAAAAGGTGGTTTCTCAATATAAGCAGTAGGCACAACTGGATCAACATGGTGAACAATTGTTTCTTCTTTAACACTAACGGGTTCCTCAATCTTTTATTTAACAGGGGGATGATATTTAAACCACTTATCCTTAGGGAGATCAACATGAGTAGCAAATGATTCACAAAAGGAAGCTACCATCTCAGAGTCAAGTCCATATTTAGTGCCAAACTTACGAAAAGCATCGGTATCCATAAAAGATTTAACACAATCGAACTCAAGTATTATACCTGACTCATTACCTTTGTCGAGTTCCCAATCTTCAGAGTTGCATTTAATTCTTTCCAGGAGATCCCACCTGAATTCAATAGTTTTCTTCATAAAGGAGCCAGTCGAAGAAGAGTCGAGCATGGTTCGATCATCATGAGAAAGCCGAGCATAAAAATTATGTAAGATAATTTCTCTTGAGAGCTCATGGTTGGGGCATGTGTACATCTTGTACTTAAGCCTCCCCCAAGCTTGAGCGATGCTTTCCCCTTCACGAGGCCAAAAATTATATATATAATTCCGATCACGATGAACCAAATGCATAGGATAAAATTTCTGGTGGAATTCCAATTTCAATCGGTTCCAGTCCCATGTATCAGTATCATCACATAGCCTATACCATGTCAATGCCTTTCCCTCCAAAGATAAAGGGAATACTTTCTTCTTAACTCCATCTCTGGATAAACCTGCAAGCTTAAACAATCCACAAATTACATCCACATAGATCAAGTGCATATCAGGATGTACCGTTCAATCTCCTGCATAAGGATTAGCTAGCAGTTTCTCTATCATACCCGAAGGAATCTCATAATAAATATTTTCAGTAGGTGCAGTAGGTTGAGGAGCAACTATTTGTGCTTCCGGTCGAGGTGAAGATACCCCAAACAAACCCCTCAAAGGATTACTTTCCATAGAGACAAGTAACAGTAAATTTCAGCACGTAATATAAATGTTTCCTTACCAAATTCCACTCACCAAAGGCGCTTCACTCCCCGGCAATGGCGCCAGAAAAGAGTCTTGATGACCCACAAGTATAGGGGATCAATCGTAGTCCTTTCGATAAGTAAGAGTGTCGAACCCAACGAGGAGCAGAAGGAAATGACAAGCGGTTTTCAGCAAGGTATTTTCTGCAAGCACTGGAATTATCGGTAACGAGTAGTTTGATAGCAAGATAATTTGTAACAAGTGACAAGTAGCAATAGTAACAAAGAGTGCAGCAAGGTGGCCCAATCCTTTTTGTAGCAAAGGACAAGCCGGAACGATCTCTTATAGTAAGCAAAGCGTTCTCGAGGACACATGGGAATTTCATCTAGTCACTTTCATCATGTTGGTTTGATTCGCGTTCGCTACTTTGATAATTTGATATGTGGGTCGACCGGTACTTGGGTGCTATTCTTACTTGAACAAGCCTCCCACTTATGATTACCTCCTCTCGCAAGCATCCGCAACTATGAAAGAAGAATTAAGATAACTCTAACCATAGCATTAAACATATGGATCCAAATCAGCCCCTTACGGAATAGCGCATAAACTAGGGTTTAAGCTTCTGTCACTCTAGCAACCCATCATCTAATTACTACTCCACAATGCATTCCCTTAGGCCCAAAGATGGTGAAGTGTCATGTAGTCGACGTTCACATGACACCACTAAGAGAATCAACAACATACATATCATCAAAATATCGAACGAATACCAAATTCACATGATTACTTATGACAAGACTTCTCCCATGTCCTCAAGAACAAAAGTAACTACTCACAAATCATCTTCATGTCCAAGATCATAGGGGTATTAAATAGCATAATAGATCTGAACATATAATCTTCCACCAAATAAACCAACTAGCATCAACTACAAGATGTAATCAACACTACTAGCAACCCACAGGTACCAATATGAGGTTTTGAGACAAAGATTGAATACAAGAGATGAATTAGGGTTTGAGATGAGATGGTGCTGTTGAAGATGTTGATGAAGATTGGTCCTCCCACGATGAGAGGATCGTTGGTGATGATGATGGCTCCAATTTCCCCCTCCCGGAGGGAAGTATCCCCGGCAGAATCGCTCCGCCGGAGAGCAAAAGTGCTCCTGCCCAAGTTCCGCCTCGAGACGGCTGCGCACCGTCCCAAAAGTCTTCTCTTTATTTTTTTCTAGGGTAATGGGCTTATATACCAGAAAATGGGGGCCAGAGGCTGGCCAGGGGCCCCACGAGCCACCAGGGCGCGCGCCTGGGGGGGGGGGGGGTGGCGCGCCCTGGTGCCTCGTGGGCACCTGGGTGGCCCCCTCTGGTACTTCTTTGCTCTAGTATTTTTTATTTATTCCAAAATAAATCTCCGTAAAATTTCAGCTCATTTGGAGATGTGCAGAATAGGTATCTCTGACATAGCTTTTTCAGGTCCAGAATTCCAGCTGCCGGCAATCTCCCTCCTTGTGTAAATCTTGCATATTAAGAGAGAAAAGGCATTAGAATTGCTCCATAAAGTGTTATATTGATTAAAAACACTATAAATAACTGTAGTAAAACATGATGCAAAATGGACGTATCAGCTACCACCAAATCCGCATGCGCGAGGAAGATGAAGAAAAAACCGCCTTCAAAACCCATCATGGACATTTCCACTTCCGGGTCATGCCATTCGGGCTGTGCAACGCACCGGCCACATTCCAATGCCTCATGAACTCCATTTTCTCCAAGTACATTCACAAGTTTGTGATCATCTTCCTCGACGACATTCTTGTTTTCAGTTTTGACCTGCAGGAACATGAGGAACACCTACGTCTCGTGCTATCCACCCTGCGCCAACACGAGCTGTATGCCAAGGCCTCCAAGTGCACTTTCGCCCAGCCAAGCATCGACTACTTGGGCCATGTCATCTCCAAGGAGGGCGTCGCCACCAACACCAGCAAGACCAACGCCATGCTCAGCTGGCCCGTGCCCACCAACGCCACGGAGTTGCGTGGTTTCCTGGGGCTCACCGGTTATTACCAGAAATTCGTCGCCAACTACGGGATCCTCACCAAGCCACTCACCCAACTCCTGACCAAGAAGGGCTTCCATTGGGATGATCACACGCAAGCTGCGTTCGAACTCCTCAAGCAAGCAATGGTGCAGACGCCGGTCCTCGCCCTCCCCAACTTCGCGTGGCCGTTTGCCATTGAGACGGAGGCGTGCGACTCTGGCGTGGGCGCCGTGTGATAACCCACAAGTATAGGGGATCAATTGTAGCTTTTTCGATAAATAAGAGTGTCGAACCCAACGAGGAGCTAAAGGTAGAATTAATATTCCCTTCAAGTTCTATCGACCACCGATACAACTCTACGCGCACTTAACGTTCGCTTTACCTAGAACAAGTATAAAACTATTTTGTAGGCGATAGGATAGGTTTGCAAGAATAAAACTAGAAGTACTTTGCGAGAATAAAACTACGAGTAATTTGCAAGATAATAAAAGTTAGTTGTTTAGTAGAAAGCTTTTGTAGCACAAGAGAAAGATTTGTCCATAGGCAATCGATAACTAGACCGGTAATCATTGTTGCAATTTTATATGAGGGAGAGGCATGAGCTAACATACTTTTCGTACTTGGATCATATGCACTTATGATTGTAACTCTAGCAAGCATCTGCAACTACCTAAGATCATTAAGGTAAAACCCAACCATAGCATTAAGTATCAAGTCCTCTTTACTCCCATACGCAACAACCCCCTTACTCGGGTGTAAGCTTCTGTCACTCTAGCCGCCCACCATAAGAGAATTGTGAACGTATTGCAAACCCTACAGCGGGAATCCCTCACGCTTGCGCAACATGGAGGGCACCATAGGACAGCACCAAAATAAAACATACAACTCAAACCAATCATGATCATCAATCAACCCATAGGACAAAAGAAAACTACTCAAACATCATAGGATGGCCACAAATCATTGGATAATAATATGTAGCATTAAACACCATGTTTAAGTAGAGATTACAGCGGGGAGAAGAGGTGTTACACCTCTGCATAGAGGGGGAGAGAGTTGGTGTTGACGGCGGCGAAGTTGTTGGAGTAGATCGCCGTCACGATGGTTGCCCCGGCGGCACTCCGGCGCCACCGGGAGAGAGAGGGAGAGAGCCCCCCTCCTTCTTCTTCTTCCTGGAGATCCGTAACTCCGCTTGTGCTAAAATTTTAACATGATTTTTTTTCCGGATATTAGCTTCCTTGCGCCCGAAGGAGAGCACCAACCGACCTACGAGGGCCTCACAAGGCACCACGGCGCGCCGGGCCCCCCTAGCGCGCCCTGGTGCCTCGTGGGGCCCACGAGCACTGCCTTGCGTTGATTCCACCTCCCAAAAATCACATATATTCCAAAAAAATTCTCCATAAAATTTTATTGCATTTGGACTTCGTTTGATATGGATTTTCTGTGAAACAAAAAACAAGCAGAAAACAGGAACTGACACTAGGCACTGAATCAATATGTTAGTCCAAGAAATCATATAAAATGTTGCCAAAAGTATGTGGAAATTGTAGGATATTGGCATGAAACAATCAAAAATTATAGATACGACGGAGACATATCACCGTGCTCGTCCAGGACGGCCATCCCGTGGCGTATATGAGCAAGGCGTTGGGCGTCAAGAACCAAAAGCTATCAACCTACGAGAAGGAGTTTCTCGCGGTCATGATGGCTGTGGACAAGTGGCGGCCATACTTGCAACGGGGACCGTTCGAGATCATCACCGATCACAAGAGCTTGTGCGCACTCGGCGAGCAGCAGTTGGATACGGAGCTCCAACGCAAGGCCATGTCCAAGCTCGTGGGGCTCCAATTCACCTTCCGCTACAAGAAGGGGGTGGACAATGGCGCCGCGGACACGCTCTTAGGCGTGGGTCATCGGCACGCTCTCGACACGCTCTCCGTGTGCCAGCCGCAGTGGCTCCAAGAGGTGGCTAATTCCTACGAGACGGATGCCTTCACGCAAGAGCTACTTCAACAACTGGCGGTCCACAGCCCGGATGATCAAGGCCGCACGCTCCGGCAGGGCATCATTCATCAAGGCGATCGGTTGTGGATCGGCGCCAACACTGCTCTCCAAACCAAGCTCATCGGCGCCTTGCATGATAGTGCTCTCGGAGGGCACTCTGGCATCGGCGCAACGTACCAGCGTGTGCGCAAACTGTTCGCCTGGCCTGGACTCAAGCGTGCCGTGGAAGACTATGTGCACCAATGCCTCACGTGTCAGCAGGCAAAGCACGAGCAACGCCACCCCGCCGGCAAGCTGCAGCCACTCCCCATTCCAACAGAACCGTGGCATGATTTGACGATGGACTTCGTCGAGGGCCTCCCCACCTCCGAGGGCTATGACACGATCATGGTGGTGGTGGACCGCTTGACCAAATTTGCCCACTTCGTGCCGCTTCATCATCCCTTCACCGCGGCGAATGTGGCTCGCGCCTTCTGGGATTCCATCATCAAGCTCCACGGCGTGCCCCACTCCATCGTCTCCGACAGGGACAAGATCTTCACAAGCGCGATGTGGCGTGAACTCCTTGCGGCAGCCGGCACCAAGCTACTCTACACCACCGCCTACCACCCTCAAACCGATGGCCAAAGCGAGCGCGTCAACCAGTGCCTTGAAATGTACCTGCGCTGTACTATTCAGGATCGCCCGAAGCAATGGCGAAAATGGTTACCCGCCGCGGAATTTTGGTACAACTCCACCCATCACAGCTCTCTTCGGTGCTCTCCGTTCAAGGCCCTCTACGGCACCGAGCCCAATTTGGGAGGACTGCCAGCCTTCAGTGACAAGCTCTCCTCCGAGGCGGCTACAACTGATTTCGACTAGGGGGCGCACACGAAGTTGCTACGGGGACATCTCACTCGCGCCCAAGACCGCTTCAAGAAGCAAGCTGACAAAAAGCGCTCGGAACGCGCCTTCACCGTCGACGATCAAGTCCTCCTCAAGCTCCAACCTTACGTTCAGGTCTCCGTCGCGAGCCGTCCCTGCCGGAAGCTGGCGTACAAGTATTTTGGCCCGTTCACCATCCTGGAGCGCATCGGCACCCTCGCCTACCGTCTGGAGCTACCTCCGGACAGCCGCATCCACCCGGTATTCCACGTCTCCCAATTGAAGCCGTTCATCCCCAACTACTCACCCGTCTTCTCCGAGCTGCCCAAGATACTGGACCTGACGACGACACCGCTCGTTCCGGTGGCCATTCAAGAACGCCGCATGGTGAAGAAAGGGGATGTTGCGCTCGTCCAAGTACGGGTGCAATGGTCCACCCTGCCCGCAGATTCCACTACCTTGGAGGATTACGATGTCCTTCATGCGCGTTTCCCATCAGCAAGCATCTGGGAAGATGCCACGCCTCAAGGAGGGGCGACTATCACGCCTGCAGTTCAGGTAGCTGCACCTGAACCTGCAGCGGACACTGAATGCACCAACGGTGCAGTCTCGACTGGAGTTGGGCCGTAGCCCACGAGTCTCTTGGGCCGGAGCCCGTGTAACGCATGTAAGCCCAAGTGGGGCATGTGTGTTGGGGATACTTAAGCAGACGATGCCACTTTAGGGTTTAGGCGGAATCAGAAAGTGAATGAAATCTCTCCCTGTTGCTGCCTCCTCTCACCTACTCCTCTCGCTCTCATCCCCAACCCTCTTCTCTGATCCTCCTCTCCCTCCTGGGTATCACAGTTCGTTCCTGACATACCACGCCCTCCAGAAAACCATGAGGATACGAGCACACTCATCCGGGGAACGGGGTAGGATGAGCTCCGGGATCCATTCCCCTTGTAGCCGCTCCATTATTGCATGTGACGGGAGTGTCCAAACCTCACGCATGGCATTCCAGAGTGCACGTATGGGTGGACAAAGATACAGGGCGTGAAGGACATCTTCCTGCTCATGGCCACATATCAAACACACTCCAGTAACAGGAGTATGATGGCCGAAAACATTCAATAGAGCACCTGCACCCCGGCCCGCTTATCCCGAACGTCCATGTACATATAGATTTGTGCCAGCTGTTTCCGTAAGAATCTCATGGCACGGTTATCTCGCAGGTGTTACCTGTGGGACGCGCCCATGATCGGACTACCTCCTACCTGAGGGCACTGTTTGAGCTGGGTCATGTGCCCACAGATAAGGGAAGATACTACCTCACAATCCTGCGAGAGGCCCGTGACTCTCTTCAGCTTTGTTTGGCTGTCAGGGTAGATATTCTTGGGGAACAGAGGCCCTGGGTGAAATATTGTTGACAAAATTAGAACCCTGTGGAAAATTCGCATCACCATTTGGGGGCCTGGAGGGGTGCACGATCGAGCGTGTTATCCGGCGGCGTAGCTGCCAACGAGAGTGACCACTTGACACGAGGGAGACGGATATTTCCTCCCACGAGTCTAGGGTAGTTTTTTTCTGTCTCAGGGTTTCGGCGGGGATGGGTCGAGATTTCCCTTCCCCTGGCTCCGACCAAATGAATCAGCCGAGTTCCCTGGGTGAGTTGACCTCGTGCTGTTTTATCCCTGGGATCAGGCCAGGATCCCTGCGTTTTCCCCGGTCACCAAATGAGCCCTTCCACCTCTGAGCCCCATTGGAGTAGCTATCCACAGGAGAATGCCAGGCGGCGGGGGAGGCGGATTCATTTTAGATCGGACATGGAGAGAACACAGATCTTAGCGGAGGTGGGAGTTGCTGGGACAAGAGGAGGCGGGGAATCAATCACAGGGCCGGGCCTGTGGCACCGGAATCGCCGCCGGTGCTATCCCGTACCGGGGCACCGCCGCTGGGGAGATCCCGCGCCGTCTGGTATTGTCCTGATCCACCCAGGTGAATATGTGATTTTTTTTCCGGATATTAGCTTCCTTGCGCCCGAAGTAGAGCACCAACTGACCTACGAGGGCCTCACGAGGCACCACGGCGCCCCCCCCCCCCCGACGCGCCCTGGTGCCTCATGGGGCCCACGAGCACCGCCTTGCGTTGATTCCACCTCCCAAAAATCACATATATTCCAAAATAATTCTCCATAAATTCTTATTGCATTTGGACTTCGTTTGATATGGATTTTCTGTGAAACAAAAAACAAGCAGAAAACAGGAACTGGCACTGGGCACTGGATCAATATGTTAGTCCAAGAAATCATATAAAATGTTGGCAAAAGTATGTGGAAATTGTAGGATATTGGCATGAAACAATCAAAAATTATAGATACGACGGAGACGTATCAGCATCCCCAAGCTTAATTCCTACTTGTCCTCGAGTAGGTAAATGATAAAAAAGATAATTTTTGATGTGGAATGCTACCTAGCATAATCTTGATCATGTAATCTAATCATGGCATGAATATTAAGACACGAGTGATTCAAAGCAATAGTCTATAATTTGATATAAAGACATCAATACTCAGGCATCGCAACAAACAATCATGCCTTTTAGAATAAAAATGCTAAAGAATGCTATCCCTACAAAATCATATAGCCTTGTCATGCTCCATCTTCTTAACACAAAGTATTTATCATGTACTACCCCGGTGTCAGCCAAGCAATTGGTTCATACTTTTTAACGCGCTTCAGCTTTTTCAACCCCCACGCAATACATGAGCGCAAGCCATGGATATAACACTATGGGTGGAATAGAATGCGGTGGTAGAGATTAATATGGAGAAGACAAAAAAGGAAGAAAGTCTCACATCGACGCGGCTAATCAACGGGCTATGGAGATGCCCATCAATTGATATCAATGCGAGGAGTAGGGATTGCCATGCAACGGATGCACTAAGAGCTATAAGTGTATGAAAGCTCAAACTAAAAACTAAGTGGGTGTGCATCCAACTTGCATGCTCAAGACCTCGGGCAATTGAGGAAGCCCATCATCGGAATATACAAGCCAAGTTCTATAATGAAAATTCCCACTAGTGTATGAAAATGAAAGCATAGGAGACTCTCTATATGAAAAACATGGTGCTACTCTGAAGCACAAGTGTGGTAAAGGATAGTAACATTGCCCCTTCTCTCTTTTTCTCTCATTTCATTTTTTTTTGTTTTCTCTTTTTTTTTCTTTTTTTTTCTTGGGCTCTTTTTGGCCTCACTTTTTTTCTTTTTTATTTTGTCCGAAGTCTCATCCCGACTTGTGGGGGAATCATAGTCTCCATCATCCTTTCCTCACTGGGACGATGCTCTAATAATGAATAATGATGATCATCACACTTCTATTTACTTACAACTCAAAAAATTATAACTCGATACTAGAACAAAGTATGACTCTATATGAATGCCTCTGGCAGTGTATCAGGATGTGCAATGATCTAGCATAGCAAAGATATCAAAAAACGGACAAGCCATGAAAATATCATGCTAGCTATCTTACGATCATGCAAAGCAATATGACAATGAATGCTCAAGTCATGTATATGATGATGATGGAAGTTGCATGGCAATATATCTTGGAATGGCTATGGAAATGCCATAATAGGTAGGTATGGTGGCTGTTTTGAGGAAGATATAATGAGGCTTATGTGTGATAGAGCGTATCATATCACGGGGTTTGGATGCACCGGCGAAGTTTGCACCACATCTCAAGGTGAGAAAGGGCAATGCACGGTATCGAAGAGGCTAGCAAATTGCGGAAAGGTGAGAGTGCGTATAGTCCATGGACTCACATTAGTCATAAAGAACTCACATACTTATTGCGAAAGTTTATTTAGCCCTCGAAGCAAAGTACTACTACGCATGCCCCTAGGGGGGAGGTTGGTAGGAGTTAACCATCACGCGCCCCCGACCTCCACGCAAAGGAAGACAATCAATAATAAATCATGCTCCAACTTCTTAGCATAACGAGAGACTATATGTGCATGCTTCGGGAATCACAAACCTTAACACCAATATTCCTACTAAACCATAATCATTCACTAGTACCTCCCACATATTACCATCTCTATATCGCAAAACTATTGCAAGGAATCAAACATATCATATTCAATGATCTACAAGTTTTATGTAGGATTTTCTGACTAACCATGTGAATGACCAATTTCTGTTGACTCTCTAAATAGATATAAGTGAAGCAAGAGAGTTTAATTATTTCTACAAAATACCATGCTCTAATAAATATAAGTGAAGCAAAAGAGCATTCTACAAATAACGGTTTTCTATATGAAGAGAAACAGGCATCCAAACTTCAAATGATATAAGTGAAGCACATGAAGCATTCTATAAAGCCATATTCAAAAGATATAAGTGAAGTGCATGAAGCATTCTATAAATCAACCAAGGACTATCTCATACCAGCATGGTGCATAAAATAAAAGGGAAAAATAAACACAAAAGACGCTCCAAGAATTTACGCATATCACGTGAACAAAACAAAAACCGAGACATACCGATAATTGTTGAATAAAGATGGGATGCCTTCCGGGGCATCCCCAAGCTTAGACGCTTGAGTCTCCTTGAATATTTACTTGGGGTGCCTTGGGCATCCCCAAGCTTGAGCTCTTGCCTCTCCTCATTCTTCTCATATCAATACCTCCTCGATCTTTGAACACTTCATCCACAGAAAACTTAACAAAACCTTCATGAGATCCGTTAGTATAATAAAGCAAATCACTACTTTAAGTACTATTGCAAACCCATTCATATTGTATTTTTGCATTATACCTACTGTATTCTAACTTCTCCATGACTTATACCTTCCGATACAATCCATAGTTTCATCAAAACAAGCAAAACAATGCATCAAAAACAAAATCTGTCAAAAACAGAACAGTCTGTAGTAATCTGAACATTGACCATACTTATGTAACTCCAAAAATTCTGAAAAATTAGGAAAAAATAAACAATTTTCATAGAAGTACTGTGTAAAAATTTCAGAATTTTTTCACGTTCCAGTAAAAAATATAAATTCACGCACTACAGAAAAAGTTTCTGTTTTTGCACCGCACACACCAAACAAACAATTTAAACATCCTAACGGTAAATCTTGGCACATTATTTTTATAATACAATGGATTTGTACAAGGGTATAATTATTTTTGTTGAAAAGTTTCTATAATTCAAGATTCACAAAGTTTCCATGGGCATGAACAAAGTTCAAGGAGCTCCCCCACTTCAACGGTGCTCGTCTTTCTTACTTTCACTTTCCTTTTTGAAATTTTTTAGGTTTCCCTCTATATTTTTTTTGTTTTTAAACTTTTTTAAAAGCACACAACAGAAATAAATGACTCTCTAAAACTTCCGGGTTGTCTCCCTGGCAGCACTTTCTTTAAAGCCATTAAGCTAGGCATAAAGTGCTCATGTAACCGATCCACCCGGATCCCAAGGTATATCGAAGCCAATTTTAATTAAAAATGATTTGTATTTTAGTAGTGAGCACAAAGCAACATATATCATGCAATGACGAAGTCTAACTCTCTTCCTATGCATCGGCATGTCATAAAAGAACAATTCATGCACACCAAGTAAAGGCCAATGCATAGTATAAACAGTTTCTTGCAATTTTATCGTATTGGAAACATAGAGAGGCGGAGATGTAGTTCCTCTCTCATAATAATTGCAATTAGGAGCAGCAAGCACATGTATATTATATTCATCAAAATTATCATGTGTAGTAGTAAAACGCAACCCATCAATATAATCCTTAATAAGTGCAAACTTCTCCGGTATAGTGTAGTTGGGAGAATTCAAAAAGATAATAGGACTATCATGTGTGGGTGCAATAGTAACAATTTCATTCTTAACATAAGGAACTATAGCAAGTTCATCTCCATAAGCATAATTCAAATTGGCATCATGGCCACAAGCATAGCAAGCATCAATTTCATCAAAAAGGGATATTTCAAAAGAATCCAAGGGATCATAGCATTCATCCTTCGGTAAGCACGAAGGGAAATTAAACAATGTATGAGATAAAGAGTTACTCTCATCAGAAGGTGGGCACGGGTGATCAATCCGCTCTTCCTCCTTTTGTTCTTCGCTCTCCTCGTCATCTTTTTCATCTAATGAGCTCACAGTGTCATCAATTTCTTCTTCCATAGATTCCTGCAAAATATTAGTCTCTTCTTGGACAGCGGATACTTTCTTAATAAATTTATCAATATAGGCATTGTATTCATAATTCTCATAGCAATATTTAAGTATAGAAAAATTTTCAGATCGGTAAACAGCATCATCGTAATTTTCATACTTTTCAAACAAAGATTCAATTTCATAAGCACCCTTAAAAGCAACAAATTCTTCTATTTGTTCCACATCATAGTAATCATATATACCATTGATAACCCACAAGTATAGGGGATCGCAACAGTTTTCGAGGGTAGAGTATTCAACCCAAATTTATTGATTCGACACAAGGGGAGCCAAAGAATATTCGCAAGTATTAGCAGTTGAGTTGTCAATTCAACCACACCTGGAGACTAAATATCTGCAGCAGAGTGATCAGTAGCACAGTAATATGATAGTTTGATAGCAGTAGCAATAATAGTAACAGTAGCGGTAACGGTAACAGCAGTAGCAACAGCAATTGTAACAGCAGCAGCAACAATAGTAACTTAGCAAGATTCAATATATGAAAATCTCGTAGGCATTGGATCGGTGATATTCGTTGGATAACATTCATCATGTAACATTTATAACCTAGGGCAACACAGAACTAGTTCCAATTCATCAATGTAATGTAGGCATGTATTCCGTATATAGTCATACGTGCTTGCGATAAGAACTTGCATGACATCTTTTGTCCTACCCTCCCGTGGCAGCGGGGTCCATAAGGAAACTAAGGGATATTAAGGCCTCCTTTTAATAGATAACCAGAACAAAGCCTTAACACTTAGTGAACACATGAACTCCTAAAACTACGGCAATCACCGGAAAGAATCCCAATTATTGTCACCTTGGGGTATGCGGATCATAACACGTAGCAGGTGCATATAACTTGCGTGATCGGATCAAGAACACAAATATATTCATGAAAACATAAAGGGTTCAGATCTGGAATCATGGCACTCGAGCCCTAGTGACAAGCATTAAGCATAGCAAAGTCATAGCAACATCAATCTCAGAACATAGTGGGTACTAGGGATCAAGCCCTAACAAAACTAACTCGATTACATGATAAATCTCATCCAACTCATCACCATCCAGCAAGCCTACAAAGGAATTACTCACTCCCGGCGGTGAGCATCATGAAATTGGTGATGAAGGATGGTTGATGATGACGATGCCGGAAGATCCCCCTCTCCGGAGCCCTGAACGGACTCCAGATCTGGCCTCCCGATGAAGAACAGGAGGTGGCGGTGGCTCCGTATCATGAAACGCAATAAAACTTCCTCTCCTATTTTTTTCTCCGGAAAACTGAATTTATAGCGTTGGAAATAGGTCAGACGGAGCCACATGGGCCCCACGAGGTACCAGGGCGCCCCAGGGAGGGGGTGGCGCGCCCTGGTGCCTCGTGGGCACTGGGTGGCCCCCCTCCAGTAGTTCTTGATGCCAATATTTTTTATATATTTAATAAAAAATGTCCAGAAAGTTTCATCCAATTCCAAGAACTTTGAGTTTCTACACAAAAACAACATCATGGCAATTCTGCTAAAAACAGCGTCAGTCCGGGTTAGTTCCATTCAAATCATGCAAATTAGGGGCCAAAACAAGAACAAAAGTGTTTGGAAAAGTAGATACGACGGAGACGTATCAACTCCCCCAAGCTTAACTCATTGCTTGTCCTCAAGCAATTCAGTTGACAAACTGAAAGTGATAAAGAAAAACTTTTACAAACTCTTTTGTTCTTGTATCTATATATATGCTTAAGTAGTGTCCAAGTTTTCAGCAAAGATTATAACTAACCACGCAAATGATAACTCTTAGAAATTATGTTCGCTCATATCAATGGCATAATCAACTAGCGAGCAATAATAAGATATCTCAAATGCCAACACTTTGTCAAAACAATCATGATATAATATGATAACATGGTATCTCGCTAGCCCTTTCTGAGACCGCAAAACATAAATGAAGAGCACCTCCAAAGTTCAAGCAGCGACTAAACATTGTAATTCATGGTAGAAGAGATCCAGTCATGATGCACACAACATTAACTATACACAATGCATGAGAATGACAATAGTGCTCTCAGGTCTGGTGCTTGTTTGAGAAGGTGATGACTCAACAATAAAAGTAAAATAACATAAAAGTAAATAGATAGTGTAGGAGATATGCCCTAGAGGCAATAATAAATGTTATTGATTATCTCCCTGTTCATAATTAGGTTTATGTTCCATGCTATAACTGCTATGGTTCTCGAGTCTACAATAACCACGAGGCTCGGAGGAAGACTCATATGCACGTGTGGGATAATAAACGGTAAAATGTATTCCTAGTCAAGCCTCTATGACTGGCTCAAGTATTGCATGATGATCCTGTTTTCCTGATCATGGGCATGGCTATGCCGGCAATTTTGAGGGCACAATTGTTGGTAGAACACTTGTGTTGAATCGACCCGATTGATGTTATGCTATGAGATACATTCGTCATAAGTTAATGGTTAATAACACAGAGATGGTTAACGTTTGCATGATTCCTTAGACCATGAGAGTATCGAGTTTCTTCATGCTTGCTTCATGAACTTTGGGGTTTGTTAAACGTCATCCGTAAATGGGTGGCTATTACGGCGGCTTACGGGTTCATGGAAAAGTGTGTCAAGTAACTTGATAGCTCGAGATTGGGATTTGCTCCTCCGACGATGGAGAGATATCTCTGGGCCCTCTCGGTGTTACGGTATCCATCATCGTCTGGCCAGAAACTTTGTGATTTGATCACGGGGATGCCGGAACACGGGAACGAGAAAAGAGAACAATACCGGTAACGAGGTAACTGGCATAGTGAACAAGTTGTTGATCCACGGGGATGCCTACATGTCTCACCTCGGGTATTTGTAACATATGGCGAAGCAACAGGAATAGCACACGGCAACTCGAGGTTCACTCGAATATTCATTCGTGTGGGTATAGGGATCAAAATGGGTGTCCACGGCTCCGATGTTGATCATTGATCGGAAGGGGTTCCGGGTCATGTCTATGCTTCACCGAACCTATAGGGTCACACGCTTAAGGGTCATCTATCTGCTGAATACTAGACGAGGAGTCCGAGAGAAAGTCACTGGAAAAGTTTCGGAGACAACGGAAAAGTTCCGGAGAGAACACCGAAAAAGTTTCGGTAAAACCGAAAAGTTGTTTCGGATAAAACCATTGATCCAAAAAGGTTTCGGCAAGCACCGGGAATGTTTTGGAGGTTGCCAGATTGGTCTGGTAATTTCTGGAATTTTTTCGGAGAAAAAACCGAAAAAGGTTTTCGGAGCTGCCGGAATTGTTTACCGGGTAAACGAAGATGGTTTTAAATTAAACCACCATACCGGAAATGTTCTGGAGCGAGTCCAGATAATTTTAGAGGGTGCCGGAAATGTTCTGGGACCTTCCGGAATTTTTCAGAAGAAATAGTTTCAGAAAACATCTTGTCCCAGCGAGAGGGGACAAGATCCCACGGATCGTGGGGGCTGTTTTTGGGCTGTTTTTGGGGGCGCCCCCTTTAGGGGACAGCCCCCTTGTGGCTGGACAAAGTGTTGGGGGGGGGGCCATGGTGGGGGGCAGCCCCCACAAATGGTGGAGAGTGTTGGGAGGAAGGTGGGGCCCCATGGGGGAACACCATGGACAAGGGAACATGTTTTCTCCATGTTTGATGGGAACATGTTTCCTTGTTTGGTGGGTGCTTGTTTTGTGGGCTGAAATTTCAGCCCCCCCCCTCACCCCTTCCACCACTATATAAGGAGGTGGAGAGGAGCTCTCCATCCTCACTCCAACTCTCACACACATGGCATGCATGATCTGCCTTTCTTCTCTCCCTCCCACGAAATAGTTTCGTAGAGCCGAAAGGCTGTCTGGGTTCCGGTGGGAACTAGTTCTGGACGGCGAAGCCCTGCCGGATAGATGACACCGTATGTGTGCAACTCTGTAGAGAGATCGTAGTTTCGGTCTTAGTTCGAGAGTGCCTCCCGAAGGGCTGTCCGTGTGACCGTCCGAGTTTTGGAGGTCCTCCCGAAGGGCTGTCCGAGTGACAGTCCGAGTTTTGGAGGTCCTCCCGAAGGGCTGTCCGAGTGATAGTCCGAGTTTCGGAGGTCCTCCCGAAGGGCTGTCCGCGACACCGTCCGGGGGACTGTGCGACCGCCTCCCGGAGGGCTGTCCGCGGGGCAGATGAGGGTATACATCCTCGCGGTTGGGAGGTTGTAAAATCCTAGCTGCGGGGATCTGCACCGCCAATCGTCATCGACTCTACTTCCGCTGCGCTACGAGTCGGTAACGATAATGATCAAAGCTTGTATGCAGTCTCCATAGTGGTCCTGGGCTGGTGCGTAGGTCGGAAATTTTTTGTTTTCTGCTGCGTTACCCAACAGTGGTATCAGAGCCAGGTTATGCGTAGATGCAGGTTGCAATCTAGAATACATAGAGATGTATGGGTGTTGCACAATATAATTAGGTAGTAGATGAGATCTATTGCTGAAAATTATTTGTGCGGGTGACAGATGAAGTCTGTTACCCGATGTTCTTGTTGCTTCCCTAGAATTTGCGTTTGCTCAATCTCGAGACAGTATGGTGGAATTTCACAAAGTTCTGGCAATCCGCGATCCTGATTGATCAACGAAGTGCTTCAGTTCTTTGGGTTCCGCCATAGTCAAAAGAAAGATGAAATTCGCAGATGAAAGGGCATTGCAGATATGATCTGCACGGGGGTCATGCGTATGACGAAGTTTAGTATGGGGCTCGAGATTTAATTATCTCGTGTTTCATACACCCCGCGATGTTAATCTAGCGACTTGAATTATCATACTTGATGATAATACGTAGGTAGCTTCGGTTTGTTTCGAAACCTTAGAAGCCACGTAAAACAAGTTTTTGCATGAACCGATTAGAGGCGTCTAACTTGGTTTTGCAGGATGGTTTGCATGTGCATATGATGTGGTATAGCAGTGTTCATTATAATTTGATTATGTATGAGATGACTATATAATGTAAATTGATTAACATGACCTGCGTGTCATGATTCGGCATGATGGCTGGAGCCATATGATTGCACTTTAATGACCTGCGTGTCAACCTTATGTAATGCACTTATTTTATTAGCTATAGAGATAGCAATATTATCTGGTGCACCGACAAGGTGGTGACAATCTTCGCGAAGGTGAACACCAACGCGAATGCCGAAGACGAAGAAATGAAAGACTTCTTCGTCAGAAAGGGCTATACCATATCATGCTATTATGAATTGCCTGAGATGTTTATCCCTTATGATGCACCCTTCTTGATTGCGCGGTAGTCGCTTTTATTAGGGTGATCTCTCACAAAAATATCAAGTAGATAGTGTTCTCCCAAGTGTAGCACCGTCACGGCACCTAACTTTTCGGGGTACGCCATGGATGCATGGGTGCGAACGATTAGGGATGTGTGAGGCGGGTGAGTTGAGACCTCGCAGCGAGATCACTTGGTTGTCTTGACGTTCAGGCATGAGTGTCATGAGCTCGGAACACACGCATCGAAAGATGAACAAGAGTCACATGGAGATGTGATCGGCAAGTTGGCCTACCGATTAAAATTCCCGTCATGAGATGATGATTCTATGGCGATGAATTGAAGTCTGGATCTTGTATCACTCAAAATCAATTATGAGAGATATTGATTTGAGTGGGAGCGCACTGTTGAATAAACTTGTTTAATTCTCAGTGCAATTAATTTTGAACACTGTCTAAGTGTGATTTGCATAATAGTTGTAGAAGAATGGCTCGCGTTTCCACCTTTCCTATTAAAATTGAATAGCTGTTAAATATCTGGTTAAAACTTTACGGTTGGTAACGTAATATGAGGATTGTCCTCAAGAGTGCCGAGAAGGACTTTGTCCTATCGCATGCTTTCGATATTCTCCCGCTAATGCTATGGATCATGTGACTCTCGTCCTTCGATCCAAAAGCTAGAATTCCTTTTCAGTCAGGGAACATAGTAAATGTTACTATGCCTTCCATCGGTGTATTCCCTATGTATTTACTTTCATAATTCATTTTAGAGTTTTACACTCTAGCCCATTGCATAAAGTATCTTGCAAGAAGGTTATTCATAAGAGAACTTTTGATGTTCGATGTTATGAATAAACATAAGGGCCATACTTTCATTATGAATGAGACGTATGTTATGAATATTGATAATAATACATTACCTCTGTATTTACTTTCATAATTCATTTAGAGTTTCATACACTCTAGCCCTTTGCATAAGGTATTTTGCAAGAAGGTTATTCATAAGAGAACTTTTGATGTTCGGTGTTATGAATAACATGAAGGGCCATGATTCCATACAGGATGGGATGTATGCTATGAATATTGATGGTAATATGATACATCCATAACACTGACGCTAAATGTCGCAAGACTAAAAGAATACCACACAAGTGTGGCACTGCATTTGGTCACATTGGAGAAGACCGCATGAAAATTCCATTATGATGGATTTCGAAGTCGTTTGATTTTGAATCATCTGACACTTGCAACTTTCCTCTGAAAAGTGAAGTGACTGAAATACCGTTCACAGGCCATAAGGAACGAGCAAAGAACATATTGGTGATCATACATTATGATGTGTGTAGTCCAATAAATGTTGTTGCAAGTAGTGGATTTATCTATCTTCAGAAATGACTCAAGTAGATATATGGATATTTACTTGATGGGACGTAAGTCTGGATCTTTTGAATTCATTCATAAGGTTTTCAAAAATGAAATAGATGTTATTGTAACAAGAAAATTGTGTTTCTACAATTCGATTGCAGAAAGGAATATTTGAGTTACAAGTTTAGCGAATGTCTGATGAGTTGTGAAAGGGGTTTCATAACTTGCACCTCCCGGAACACCACTGCAAGTGGAAAGTCTGTGAAGATGTAATCGAACCATTTATGACATGGTAAGATCAAAGATGACATAAATAAATTTGCCATTATCCCTTTTAAAGTGATGCTTTAGAGACTGCGGCTTTTACACTGAAAAGAGCTCCATCGGGTCTGTTGAAATGACGTCATGGTATGGTACGCCCAACCATGTTATATCTTTTCTTAACATTTGGAATATGGGGCTTGTGTAAAAGGTTACAAACCTATTCCAAATCAGACAAGTGCTACTTTGTAAGGTTATCCCAAGTCATTGGGTATTCCCCCACCACTATACCGAGGCAAAGGTTTTTTGCCACAAAACGGTATGCTTTTAAAGAGAATAGTTCTTACAAAAGGTGAGTGGGAGGACAGTGCAACTCGATGAGATAACCAGTATCTTTGTCATCAGGTCAAAGGAAAGGAACCTTGGAAGTGATTCCGGAGTTTCCTACTGCGACTGATACGGAAGCCTCTACATGAGATGTATGGACTTCGGTCGAACTTGCAGCTGAACCGCGTAGGAAAAACTCGTGCAAACCTCTCAGGTGCGCATACGAGATATTGTTGTTAGACAACAGTATACCTACGATACACAAGGAAGCGTTGATGGGCCCTGACTCCGGAATTGGCTAAATGCCAATACAATCCGAGATAGTTTCCATATAAGTGATTCGAGATTAAAATCTTGATACACCTTTCGGAAGACTTAGAGTCTAACGAATATTTATGGAACTAAAAACTGATACGGATAAAATGTTTTATCCATAAAGCTCGACTTGTTGCAATAACAAGTTCAAGGAGTTGACTACAATGAGATTGTCTCACCGTAGCGATGCTTAAAGTCGGTTCAGGTTGAACTAGCAATTAATACATATTTCAATCATGAGATATGAAACATGGATGACAAAAAGATTTCCATCTGATGGAAATGAAACCTAGGACTTGTATGTGATACAGTCCAAAGTAATTTGTCGATCCAGAGGATGCTAGTAAGTATGCAAACTTCAGAGTTCCAGCGATGGACAGAAGAGAGCAAAGTGGAGTTGGAATCTTCGTTTTTGATGGAATGGTCAAAGGGGTTTGACTTCATCAAATGGGTATCGAAGATGCTTGTGATTCAAGAAAGTAAGTGGGAGCATAATAATATTTCTAAAAACCTTGTGTACTTGACACATTGTTAATTGGAAATAAATTTCTTGACACGAATTAGGACTTCATTTGAAAATAGTTTTTCAATGAAGTGCTTAGGCTAAATAGCCTCAATATTAGGCATGATGATCTATGGAGATAGATTTACCTAATGGGGCTAAGCAATGAATACATATTGACAAGATGCTAAAACCTTTTAGCATTTAAAACGCCAAGGAGTGATTCTTGCCGAAGTCACATGGAAAGAGTTTTTGCAAGACTCAGTGTCCCAAAACACTGATGAGTAAAATACATGATGGAGATTCCACACACTCTTGTGTTTGGATTAATCATGTATTCCATGGTATGTAAAAACAAACAGATATGTCCAATACTCCAAAGTTGTTGCGAGTATAGATACCATAGTGATCAAAGTACTGATCATAGGACAACAGTGAAAGATGTCATTAAGTGCTAAGAGTAGTGCTGATGACATGTTTTCTCGCAAGTAGAGATTATGAAGTGCTCGTTGTAAGTGATTACATCGATACAGTCTTCATCAATGCTCCATGCGATTTTCGATTTAAATTGAGGGTTTTGTGTGATACACAATATGGTGGCACGGTAGTTGGAAATTGTTCCAAACAAGATACTGTGGCGAATTCTATAACAAAGGCTAAGTATGTTGATGCTTAAGAAGCGACAAAGAAGTTGTTGAATCATATAGTTCATTCATGAACTTAGTATGGTTCCAAGATGACTTTGGTCTATGGGACACTATTGCAGATAGTTGCTCCATAGCTCAGTCTGAGGAATCAGGTTTCGACCAATGATTCACACATATGCAAGGCCAAGTCCAGACAAAATATGAATTTTGTGAAAGCATGAAAACGCAAGGACATGCAAGTTACACACAGAGCTGAAGTCGTCAGATCCGTTGGACATCAGGCTATACCACATGCGAAGCATATTTTACACCAGTATGCCATAGGTGTAAAATGCATTAGCATTGACTAGATTATTGACTCTAGTTCAAGTGGGAGTCTGTAGGAGATATGCCCTAGAGGCAATAATAAATGTTATTGATTATCTCCCTGTTCATAATTAGGTTTATGTTCCATGCTATAACTGCTATGGTTCTCGAGTCTACAATAACCACGAGGCTCGGAGGAAGACTCATATGCACGTGTGGGATAATAAACAGTAAAATGTATTCCTAGTCAAGCCTCTATGACTGGCTCAAGTATTGCATGATGATCCTGTTTTCCTGATCATGGGCATGGCTATGCCGGCAATTTTGAGGGCACAATTGTTGGTAGAACACTTGTGTTGAATCGACCCGATTGATGTTATGCTATGAGATACATTCGTCATAAGTTAATGGTTAATAACACAGAGATGGTTAACGTTTGCATGATTCCTTAGACCATGAGAGTATCGAGTTTCTTCATGCTTGCTTCATGAACTTTGGGGTTTGTTAAACGTCATCCGTAAATGGGTGGCTATTACGGCGGCTTACGGGTTCATGGAAAAGTGTGTCAAGTAACTTGATAGCTCGAGATTGGGATTTGCTCCTCCGACGATGGAGAGATATCTTTGGGCCCTCTCGGTGTTACGGTATCCATCATCGTCTGGCCAGACACTTTGTGATTTGATCACGGGGATGCCGGAACACGGGAACGAGAAAAGAGAACAATACCGGTAACGAGGTAACTGGCATAGTGAACAAGTTGTTGATCCACGGGGATGCCTACATGTCTCACCTCGGGTATTTGTAACATATCGCGAAGCAACAGGAATAGCACACGGCAACTCGAGGTTCACTCGAATATTCATTCGTGTGGGTATAGGGATCAAAATGGGTGTCCACGGCTCCGATGTTGATCATTGATCGGAAGGGGTTCCGGGTCATGTCTATGCTTCACCGAACCTATAGGGTCACACGCTTAAGGGTCATCTATCTGCTGAATACTAGACGAGGAGTCCGAGAGAAAGTCACTGGAAAAGTTTCGGAGACAACGGAAAAGTTCCGGAGAGAACACCGAAAAAGTTTCGGTAAAACCGAAAAGTTGTTTCGGATAAAACCATTGATCCAAAAAGGTTTCGGCAAGCACCGGGAATGTTTTGGAGGTTGCCAGATTGGTCTGGTAATTTCTGGAATTTTTTCGGAGAAAAAACCGAAAAAGGTTTTCGGAGCTGCCGGAATTGTTTACCGGGTAAACGAAGATGGTTTTAAATTAAACCACCATACCGGAAATGTTCCGGAGCGAGTCCAGATAATTTTAGAGGGTGCCGGAAATGTTCTGGGACCTTCCGGAATTTTTCAGAAGAAATAGTTTCAGAAAACATCTTGTCCCAGCGAGAGGGGACAAGATCCCACGGATCGTGGGGGCTGTTTTTGGGCTGTTTTTGGGGGCGCCCCCTTTAGGGGACAGCCCCCTTGTGGCTGGACAAAGTGTTGGGGGGGGGGCCCATGGTGGGGGGCAGCCCCCACAAATGGTGGAGAGTGTTGGGAGGAAGGTGGGGCCCCATGGGGGAACACCATGGACAAGGGAACATGTTTTCTCCATGTTTGATGGGAACATGTTTCCTTGTTTGGTGGGTGCTTGTTTTGTGGGCTGAAATTTCAGCCCCCCCCCCTCACCCCTTCCACCACTATATAAGGAGGTGGAGAGGAGCTCTCCATCCTCACTCCAACTCTCACACACATGGCATGCATGATCTGCCTTTCTTCTCTCCCTCCCACGAAATAGTTTCGTAGAGCCGAAAGGCTGTCTGGGTTCCGGTGGGAACTAGTTCTGGACGGCGAAGCCTTGCCGGATAGATGACACCGTATGTGTGCAACTCTGTAGAGAGATCGTAGTTTCGGTCTTAGTTCGAGAGTGCCTCCCGAAGGGCTGTCCGTGTGACCGTCCGAGTTTTGGAGGTCCTCCCGAAGGGCTGTCCGAGTGACAGTCCGAGTTTTGGAGGTCCTCCCGAAGGGCTGTCCGAGTGACAGTCCGAGTTTCGGAGGTCCTCCCGAAGGGCTGTCCGCGACACCGTCCGGGGGACTGTGCGACCGCCTCCCGAAGGGCTGTCCGCGGGGCAGATGAGGGTATACATCCTCGCGGTTGGGAGGTTGTAAAATCCTAGCTGCGGGGATCTGCACCGCCAATCGTCATCGACTCTACTTCCGCTGCGCTACGAGTCGGTAACGATAATGATCAAAGCTTGTATGCAGTCTCCATAGTGGTCCTGGGCTGGTGCGTAGGTCGGAAATTTTTTGTTTTCTGCTGCGTTACCCAACAGTGGTATCAGAGCCAGGTTATGCGTAGATGCAGGTTGCAATCTAGAATACATAGAGATGTATGGGTGTTGCACAATATAATTAGGTAGTAGATGAGATCTATTGCTGAAAATTATTTGTGCGGGTGACAGATGAAGTCTGTTACCCGATGTTCTTGTTGCTTCCCTAGAATTTGCGTTTGCTCAATCTCGAGACAGTATGGTGGAATTTCACAAAGTTCTGGCAATCCGCGATCCTGATTGATCAACGAAGTGCTTCAGTTCTTTGGGTTCCGCCATAGTCAAAAGAAAGATGAAATTCGCAGATGAAAGGGCATTGCAGATATGATCTGCACGGGGGTCATGCGTATGACGAAGTTTAGTATGGGGCTCGAGATTTAATTATCTCGTGTTTCATACACCCCGCGATGTTAATCTAGCGACTTGAATTATCATACTTGATGATAATACGTAGGTAGCTTCGGTTTGTTTCGAAACCTTAGAAGCCACGTAAAACAAGTTTTTGCATGAACCGATTAGAGGCGTCTAACTTGGTTTTGCAGGATGGTTTGCATGTGCATATGATGTGGTATAGCAGTGTTCATTATAATTTGATTATGTATGAGATGACTATATAATGTAAATTGATTAACATGACCTGCGTGTCATGATTCGGCATGATGGCTGGAGCCATATGATTGCACTTTAATGACCTGCGTGTCAACCTTATGTAATGCACTTATTTTATTAGCTATAGAGATAGCAATATTATCTGGTGCACCGACAAGGTGGTGGCAATCTTCGCGAAGGTGAACACCAACGCGAATGCCGAAGACGAAGAAATGAAAGACTTCTCCGTCAGAAAGGGCTATACCATATCATGCTATTATGAATTGCCTGAGATGTTTATCCCTTATGATGCACCCTTCTTGATTGCGCGGTAGTCGCTTTTATTAGGGTGATCTCTCACAAAAATATCAAGTAGATAGTGTTCTCCCAAGTGTAGCACCGTCACGGCACCTAACTTTTCGGGGTACGCCATGGATGCATGGGTGCGAACGATTAGGGATGTGTGAGGCGGGTGAGTTGAGACCTCGCAGCGAGATCACTTGGTTGTCTTGACGTTCAGGCATGAGTGTCATGAGCTCGGAACACACGCATCGAAAGATGAACAAGAGTCACATGGAGATGTGATCGGCAAGTTGGCCTACCGATTAAAATTCCCGTCATGAGATGATGATTCTATGGCGATGAATTGAAGTCTGGATCTTGTATCACTCAAAATCAATTATGAGAGATATTGATTTGAGTGGGAGCGCACTGTTGAATAAACTTGTTTAATTCTCAGTGCAATTAATTTTGAACACTGTCTAAGTGTGATTTGCATAATAGTTGTAGAAGAATGGCTCGCGTTTCCACCTTTCCTATTAAAATTGAATAGCTGTTAAATATCTGGTTAAAACTTTACGGTTGGTAACGTAATATGAGGATTGTCCTCAAGAGTGCCGAGAAGGACTTTGTCCTATCGCATGCTTTCGATATTCTCCCGCTAATGCTATGGATCATGTGACTCTCGTCCTTCGATCCAAAAGCTAGAATTCCTTTTCAGTCAGGGAACATAGTAAATGTTACTATGCCTTCCATCGGTGTATTCCCTATGTATTTACTTTCATAATTCATTTTAGAGTTTTACACTCTAGCCCATTGCATAAAGTATCTTGCAAGAAGGTTATTCATAAGAGAACTTTTGATGTTCGATGTTATGAATAAACATAAGGGCCATACTTTCATTATGAATGAGACGTATGTTATGAATATTGATAATAATACATTACCTCTGTATTTACTTTCATAATTCATTTAGAGTTTCATACACTCTAGCCCTTTGCATAAGGTATTTTGCAAGAAGGTTATTCATAAGAGAACTTTTGATGTTCGGTGTTATGAATAACATGAAGGGCCATGATTCCATACAGGATGGGATGTATGCTATGAATATTGATGGTAATATGATACATCCATAACACTGACGCTAAATGTCGCAAGACTAAAAGAATACCACACAAGTGTGGCACTGCATTTGGTCACATTGGAGAAGACCGCATGAAAATTCCATTATGATGGATTTCGAAGTCGTTTGATTTTGAATCATCTGACACTTGCAACTTTCCTCTGAAAAGTGAAGTGACTGAAATACCGTTCACAGGCCATAAGGAACGAGCAAAGAACATATTGGTGATCATACATTATGATGTGTGTAGTCCAATAAATGTTGTTGCAAGTAGTGGATTTATCTATCTTCAGAAATGACTCAAGTAGATATATGGATATTTACTTGATGGGACGTAAGTCTGGATCTTTTGAATTCATTCATAAGGTTTTCAAAAATGAAATAGATGTTATTGTAACAAGAAAATTGTGTTTCTACAATTCGATTGCAGAAAGGAATATTTGAGTTACAAGTTTAGCGAATGTCTGATGAGTTGTGAAAGGGGTTTCATAACTTGCACCTCCCGGAACACCACTGCAAGTGGAAAGTCTGTGAAGATGTAATCGAACCATTTATGACATGGTAAGATCAAAGATGACATAAATAAATTTGCCATTATCCCTTTTAAAGTGATGCTTTAGAGACTGCGGCTTTTACACTGAAAAGAGCTCCATCGGGTATTTGTAACATATCGCGAAGCAACAGGAATAGCACACGGCAACTCGAGGTTCACTCGAATATTCATTCGTGTGGGTATAGGGATCAAAATGGGTGTCCACGGCTCCGATGTTGATCATTGATCGGAAGGGGTTCCGGGTCATGTCTATGCTTCACCGAACCTATAGGGTCACACGCTTAAGGGTCATCTATCTGCTGAATACTAGACGAGGAGTCCGAGAGAAAGTCACTGGAAAAGTTTCGGAGACAACGGAAAAGTTCCGGAGAGAACACCGAAAAAGTTTCGGTAAAACCGAAAAGTTGTTTCGGATAAAACCATTGATCCAAAAAGGTTTCGGCAAGCACCGGGAATGTTTTGGAGGTTGCCAGATTGGTCTGGTAATTTCTGGAATTTTTTCGGAGAAAAAACCGAAAAAGGTTTTCGGAGCTGCCGGAATTGTTTACCGGGTAAACGAAGATGGTTTTAAATTAAACCACCATACCGGAAATGTTCTGGAGCGAGTCCAGATAATTTTAGAGGGTGCCGGAAATGTTCTGGGACCTTCCGGAATTTTTCAGAAGAAATAGTTTCAGAAAACATCTTGTCCCAGCGAGAGGGGACAAGATCCCACGGATCGTGGGGGCTGTTTTTGGGCTGTTTTTGGGGGCGCCCCCTTTAGGGGACAGCCCCCTTGTGGCTGGACAAAGTGTTGGGGGGGGCCCATGGTGGGGGGCAGCCCCCACAAATGGTGGAAAGTGTTGGGAGGAAGGTGGGGCCCCATGGGGGAACACCATGGACAAGGGAACATGTTTTCTCCATGTTTGATGGGAACATGTTTCCTTGTTTGGTGGGTGCTTGTTTTGTGGGCTGAAATTTCAGCCCCCCCCTCACCCCTTCCACCACTATATAAGGAGGTGGAGAGGAGCTCTCCATCCTCACTCCAACTCTCACACACATGGCATGCATGATCTGCCTTTCTTCTCTCCCTCCCACGAAATAGTTTCGTAGAGCCGAAAGGCTGTCTGGGTTCCGGTGGGAACTAGTTCTGGACGGCGAAGCCCTGCCGGATAGATGACACCGTATGTGTGCAACTCTGTAGAGAGATCGTAGTTTCGGTCTTAGTTCGAGAGTGCCTCCCGAAGGGCTGTCCGTGTGACCGTCCGAGTTTTGGAGGTCCTCCCGAAGGGCTGTCCGAGTGACAGTCCGAGTTTTGGAGGTCCTCCCGAAGGGCTGTCCGAGTGACAGTCCGAGTTTCGGAGGTCCTCCCGAAGGGCTGTCCGCGACACCGTCCGGGGGACTGTGCGACCGCCTCCCGGAGGGCTGTCCGCGGGGCAGATGAGGGTATACATCCTCGCGGTTGGGAGGTTGTAAAATCCTAGCTGCGGGGATCTGCACCGCCAATCGTCATCGACTCTACTTCCGCTGCGCTACGAGTCGGTAACGATAATGATCAAACCTTGTATGCAGTCTCCATAGTGGTCCTGGGCTGGTGCGTAGGTCGGAAATTTTTTGTTTTCTGCTGCGTTACCCAACAGATAGGCCCTTCGCAAAGGGAAGCATGGATTTGCAGAGGTGCCAGAGCTCAAAGCTTAAATCAGAGGCAATTAAATTTTGGGAGGTATGCCTTTCCTGTCAACGTCACGACCGAGAGTTTTCAATATCTTCCATGCTAAACACATTAGCGGCGGTTCCCAAGTGGTAAAGTAAAGTTTACTCCCCCTCCACCAACAATCACAAGCCATGGCTAGCCGAATCCTCGGGTGCCCTCCATACTAACATCTTTCCGGGGGAGTTTCTTTTATTATTTTGCATTTTTAATGTTGGGATTGGGCAACCCGATTACCAGCCCCTCTCGTGCAAGGACAAGTGAGTAAACACTCATCATGAGAATAACCCGCTTAGCATGGAAGATACTGACCGCCCCCTGTCGCTCCATGAGCAGTACGGGCACACAAAATAGATGTTAGTTTGAATATTTAAAGTTGGCACATGCAAATTTACTTAGAACGGCAAGATAATACCGCATATAGGTAGATATAGTGGACTCATCTGGAATAACTTTGGTTTAAGGGTTTTGATGCACAAGCAGCATTCCCGCTTAGTACAGGCGAAGGCTAGCAAATAGGTTGAGAAGCGACCAGCTAGAGAGCAAAACGGTCATAACCATGCACTATGAATAATCAACATTGAATACTAGCATGAGTAGGATATAAACACCATGAACATAAATATCGTAGAGGCTATGTTGGTTTTGATTCAACTACATGCATGAACATGTGCCAAGTCAAGCCACTTGAAACATTTAGAGGAGGATACCATATCATCATACTACATCATGAACATTTTAATGCATGTTGATACTCAAGATAAATCATTATCCACTCCTAGCTACTTAAGCATGGTATGAGCAACTATAATCTCTAATTGTCATCACAAACATGTTTAATCATAATATGCTGAATCATGGATACTGAGTTAAACATATTTACAAAACCAAAGAACAAGTTGAGTTCATACCCGCTTTTCCTTGCCACAGTCACTTCATCCAATCATCGTCATTATTGCCTTTCACTTGCACGACCGAATGATATGAAAATAAAATAGTGCAAGTGTGCCGTGGGCTAAGCTGGAATCTGCACACATTTTATTCAAAGGAGAAGACAAGGTAATATGGGCTCTTTGTTAGATCAACAATAATGCATATGAGAGCCACTCATCATTTTCATCGTGGTCTTCTCCTTACAATGACTCAACAAAAAAAAAGAATTTCAGAGAAACACACTGAAATATTTTTTGGAGTTTTTAGTTTTCTGAAAGAAGCAAAAAGGAGAAAACGAAAAACGAGAAAAGAAAACTATTTACACGGGAGAGCTCCCAACAAGCAAAAGAAGAAACGGGAAATCTTTTTGGGTTTTCTTTTACTACGAAACTACAACTAATTAAATTAAAAAGGAAAACCAAAAATAAACGAGAAATGTTTTTGGATTTTCTCAAAGTTTTTCAAATACACAAAAAGACAGCGAGAAAATAAAACTGACATGGATTATACAATGAAAAAGTATGAACACCGACAACTGGAATAAAATGTGTGAACATGAATGTAATGTCGGTGAGAAATACGTACTCCCCCAAGCTTAGGCTTTTGCCTAGCTTGGTCTACTACCATGGCTGTCCTGGATAGTGATCGAAATGGTAGCTCGTAGAGGGGTTCTGAGCTGCCCCCTTAGCCTGACGAGCAGCCTCGACAGCCGCATTGTACTCGTGCACCTCACTCTCATGAAGGAAATGTCTCTGTTTGTTCTGAAAATCAAAGAGGGCAGGAGCAGGCAAAGCAACATACACCGAGTGATATTTATTAAAAACTAAGTTATATTCGTAACCCTATGCGTTGCGCTTTAAGAACCTATGTTCTCGCATTGCTTCAAAATTTAAATATTTATACGGCAAAAGGGGATCATTGAATTTAGGCGACACCCCTAACCTTGCCGCTAAACGGGAGGCATAGATTCCTCCATACAAATCACCATTACCCGCATTAAGCTGCAGCCTACGTGCAACAATAGCCCCAAGATTATAAAGTTTGCTACCAGTCAAAGCTGTATGAATAAGACTTAGATCAGGGGTACAAAGTGCACTACAGTCTTGTTTACCAACAACGCATTTACCATTAAAAAGCACAAAATACCGGATAGCGGGAAATTGAACGCTAACTATTCTAGCCTGCGTGATTCCCCTATCTTCACCGTTGCAAAGGCTAGTAAGAAACAACTCATAATCAGATCTTGGCGGTTCATCTAACGAACCCCAATATGGAAGTTTACATGCATCACAGAATTCCTCTAGAGATATATTGTAGGAATTGTCATAGAGGTGAAATAAAATTCTAGAAGTGAGCGGATGATAAGCAAAGTTTTGAGTAAAGGAGTGGGTGAGATTGTAATGCTGTGGTGGCTTATCTGCAATGAAGGCGGAGAGCTCGGCATTGTGAATGTATTGGTCAAATTCTTCTTTGATACCTGCTCTCAACATGAATTCGTTGCACGGCCACCGACATGACTTTGATTCGGCACCTCGTACTGAACTTGTCCTTGGTTCCTCATATGCTTGGCGTGCCGAGCTTTCACTTAATGATGCCTCCGAGGACCTCCTCCTCGAAGAACTTCTCCAGAGAAAATTCATTTTCCTATGAACAAATTTCTGAAATTTTTTGGACCACAAAATGATATCAGTAAAACTTCACAAGATTGATAGCAACTACTCATATGGATGTCTAGAGGCTATATCAAGCATTCAAACTACTTGGAACTCAAAGGATTCAACATGCAAGCTCATTTTCTGTAGCACCAACAGTAGCTAATTATGCAAGATATAATCCACTAAAGCAAAAACTAATTGGAGCAATGGAGGAGTCACATACCAAGGAGCAATTCCCCAAAACAGTTTCAGAAACGGAGCTCCGAGCAAAGAGATCGAAAATTTCAGTGTTGTGAGCAAGAACACGAGAGAGAGATCTACCAGGAATTTTTTCTAGAGGTAGGAGACGAAGTGAGATAAAGGGATAAGTGAGAGGACCTCTGTGGGGCCCACGAGGTAGCAGGGCGCGCCAGAAGGGGGGTGGCGCGCCCTGGTGCCTCGTGGGCACCTGGGGCACCCCCCTGGTATGATTTTTATTCCAAAAATTCTTAAATAATCAATAAAAAATCATGTTAAAATTTTATTGCATTATGAGCACTTTTATTTTTGGGCTATTTTTTTTATTGCACGGGTAAATCAGAAAACAGAGTAATCATGGCATTTATTGTATTTGCATAAAAATAACAGAAAACTAAGAGTGGGTACAGAAGTTTGTGCTTACTAAATTCATCGACCACATGCCTCTCAAAAAGAATCCATTAATAAGGTTGATCAGGTCTTATTAACAAACCATTTCCGAGTGACATGAAACCGAAGAACTTTCGTATAGCACTAGGTTACCTCAACGGGGATATGCATCTCCCCAACAATAAAAGTTTCATATCTCTTTTTAACAGTAGGGAGAGGAATTTGGAAACTCCCAATAGTAATTGTCGGAGTCTTTTCAATAATATGAATACCATTCACTTGAAATTGTTTCTTCAGAAAGTGCACCGTATGTTCATTACCATTGATATGAAAAGTGACCTTGCTTTTGTTGCAATCAATAACAGCCCCTGCAGTATTCAGAAAGGGTCTACCAAGGATAATTGACATGTTGTCATCCTCAGGCATATCAAGTATAACAAAGTCTGTTAGAATAGTGACATTTGCAACTACGACGGGCACATCCTCACAAACACCGATAGGTATGTCAGTTGATTTGTCAGCCATTTGCAATGATATTTCGGTGGGAGTGAGTTTATTCAAATCAAGTCTTTTATATAAGGAGAAAGGCATGACACTAACACTAGCTCCTAAATCACACAAAGCAGTTTTGACATAATTTTTCTTAATGGAGCATGGTATAGTTGGTATTCCTGGATCTCCTAGTTTCTTAGGTACTCCATCTTTAAAAGAATAATTTGCAAGCATGGTAGAAATTTCAGCTTCAGGTATCTTTCTTTTATTTGTGACAATGTCTTTCATATATTTAGCATAAGGAGGCATCTTTATAATATCAGTTAAACGAGTACGCAAAAAGACTGGCCTAAGCATTTCAGCAAAGCGTTCAAATTCTTCCTCATCTTTTTTCTTAGATGGTTTAGGAGGAAAGGGCATGGGTTTTTGGACCCATGGTTCTCTTTCTTTACCATGTTTTCTAGCAACGAAATCTTTTTTATCATAACGTTTATTTTTAGTAGGTGGGTTATCAAGATCAACCTCAGGTTCAATTTCAACTTCATTATCAGGTTCTTTATCATTATCTGGTTGGGTATCCACATGAACATCATCATTATTATTATCATCAAGTGGTTGTTCATTACCAGATTGTGTTTCAGCATCGGAAATAGAGACATCATTACTATCCTCCAAGGGTTTTTCTACCTCGGGTTCACTAGAAGTATGCAAAGTCCTATCATTTTTCTTTTTCTTTTTCTTTTTAGAAGGACTAGGTGCATCAGCATTAATTCTTTGAGAGTCTTGTTCAATTCTTTTTGGGTGACCCTCAGGATAAAGTGGCTCCTGAGTCATTCTTCCTCCTCTAGTCATTACTCTAACAGCATGATCATTCATATTGTTATTCATTTCATTAAGCAATTCACTTTGAGATTTAGCAACTTGTTCTAATTGAGTTTGAACCATAGATGCATGTTTGCTAACACCTTTAACATCATTAGCAATTCTAAATAACAAGTCACTCAGGCGATCAATCATATAAGAGTTTCGTTTCAATTGTTTCATAACATTTGCATTAAAATGATCTTGCTTCATAATATAATTGTCAAATTCATACAAGCATTGACTAGGAGATTTGTTATAAGGAATATCACTTTCATTAAACTTTATAAGAGAATTTACCTCTACTACCTGTGTCAATTTGTCAAGACCATAAATTTCTTCAATATGTGGTAAATTCTTAACATCCTCAGCTTTAATACCTTTTTCTTTCTGGAATTTCTTAGCTTCTTGCATATCTTCAGGACTGAGATATAAGATACCCCTCTTCTTCGGAGTGGGTTTAGGAGGTGGTTCAGGAAGTGTCCAATCATTATCATTCTTCAACATATTATTCAATAATTCCTCAGCTTGTTCAATAGTCCTTTCCCTGAAAACACAACTCGCACAACTATCTAGGTAATCCCTAGAAGCATCAGTTAGTCCATTATAGAAGATATCAAGTATTTCATTTTTCTTGAGAGGATGATCAGGCAAAGCGTTAACTAATTGGAGAAGCCTCCCCCAAGCTTGTGGGAGACTCTCTTCTTCAATTTGCACAAAGTTAAATATTTCCTGTAAGGCAGCTTGTTTCTTATGAGCAGGAAAATATTTTTCAGAGAAATAGTAAATCATATCCTGGGGACTACGCACACATCCAGGAGCAAGAGTATTATACCAATCTTTAGCATCACCCTTTAATGAGAAAGGAAACAACTTAAGAATATAATAGTGGCGAATTTTTTCCTCATGAGTAAACAGGGTGGCTATATCATTTAATTTAGTAAGATGTGCCACAACGGTTTCAATTTCATATCCATGGAAAGGATCAGATTCTACCAACTTAATCAACTCAGGATCAACATAGAATTCATACTCCTTATCAGTAACAAATATGGGAGAGGTTGCAAATTTAGGATCATATTTCATTTTCTCTCTCATAGATTTTTCTTTCATATCAGCAATTAATTTTATAACTTCATATCTATCATTGCAAGCAAGAATGGCTCTGGCGGTCTCCCTATCAAAACATTGTTCATCAGGTGTTTCAACTCTAGTAGGAGAGCTAGGCATAATAGGTGAATCATCATTCTCAGGAGTTTCAGCATTTTCAATTTCTTTGGCTTTAGCAATTTGTTCAGTAAGAAATTCACCAAGTGGCACAGCATTCTCAAGCATAGTACTAGCATCATCATGAGTATCATTCATAGCAGAAGTGGTATCATCAATAACTTGCGACATATCAGAATTAATAGCATGTTGTGGTGTTGCAAGTTTATTCAAAACAGATGGTGAATCAAGTGCAGAGCTAGATGGCAGTTCCTTACCTCCCCTCGTCTTAGAGGGAACGATCTTGGTTCTAGTATCCTTCAGATTCTTCATAGTGATCAACAGATATAAATCCCAAGTGACTTAGCAAATAAAGCTATGCTCCCCGGCAACGGCGCCAGAAAAAGGTCTTGATAACCCACAAGTATAGGGGATCGCAACAGTTTTCGAGGGTAGAGTATTCAACCCAAATTTATTGATTCGACACAAGGGGAGCCAAAGAATATTCGCAAGTATTAGCAGTTGAGTTGTCAATTCAACCACACCTGGAGACTAAATATCTACGGCAGAGTGATCAGTAGCACAGTAATATGATAGTTTGATAGCAGTAGCAATAATAGTAATAGTAGCGGTAACGGTAATAGCAGTAGCAACAACAATTGTAACAGCAACAGCAACAGTAGTAACTTAGCAAGATTCAATATATGAAAAGCTCGTAGGCATTGGATCGGTGATATTCGTTGGATAACATTCATCATGTAACAGTTATAACCTAGGGCGACACAGAACTAGTTCCAATTCATCAATGTAATGTAGGCATGTATTCCGTATATAGTCATACGTGCTTGCGATAAGAACTTGCATGACATCTTTTGTCCTACCCTCCCGTGGCAGCGGGGTCCATAAGGAAACTAAAGGATATTAAGGCCTCCTTTTAATAGAGAACCGGAACAAAGCATTAACACTTAGTGAACACATGAACTCCTCAAACTACGGCAATCACCGGAAAGAATCCCAATTATTGTCACCTTGGGGTATGCGGATCATAACACGTAGCAGGTGCATATAACTTGCGTGATCGGATCATGAACACAAATATATTCATGAAAACATAAAGGGTTCAGATCTGGAATCATGGCACTCGGGCCCTAGTGACAAGCATTAAGCATAGCAAAGTCATAGCAACATCAATCTCAGAACATAGTGGGTACTAGGGATCAAGCCCTAACAAAACTAACTCGATTACATGATAAATCTCATCCAACTGATCACCGTCCAGCAAGCCTACGAAGGAATTACTCACTCCCGGCGGTGAGCATCATGAAATTGGTGATGAAGGATGGTTGATGATGACGATGCCGGAAGATCCCCCTCTCCGGAGCCCTGAACGGACTCCAGATTTGGCCTCCCGATGAAGAACAGGAGGTGGCGGCGGCTCCGTATCGTGAAACACAATAAAACTTCCTCTCCTATTTTTTTCTCCGGAAAACTGAATTTATAGCGTTGGAAATAGGTCAGACGGAGCCACGTGGGCCCCACGAGGTACCAGGGCGCGCCAGGGGGGGTGGCGCGCCCTGGTGCCTCGTGGGCACTGGGTGGCCCCCCTCCAGTAGTTCTTGATGCCAATATTTTTTATATATTTAATAAAAAATGTCCAGAAAGTTTCATCCAATTCCAAGAACTTTGATTTTCTGCACAAAAACAACATCATGGCAATTTTGTTGAAAACAGCGTCAGTCCGGGTTAGTTCCATTCAAATCATGCAAATTAGGGGCCAAAACAAGAGCAAAAGTGTTTGGAAAAGTAGATACGACAGAGACGTATCAATCATTAGCATAAGAAGCAAAGGTTTCATTATCATTAAATTCACATGAAAAGGGAAGGTGTGGAGCCTTCATCCTAGAGCAGCAAGTATAATCATATCTTAAGCATAAATTCCGAGCATACCAATGCAAATAATAAATTTGATCCCATAAGAGTTTCCCTTTTTGAGACAAGCGATAATCCCTAAAGTATTCCCGTTGATCCAAAGTAAGTCCCATTATCAAGTTGAATGGAGTTTTATTAGGATTATCAAAGTAGTATTTAATGTTTTCCACATAACGAGCATCGAGGGTTTTAGGAGGTTCCCCATCTCCATGAGTAGCAAGTACAACTAATTTTTTTGGTGTTTCGTGTTCCATATCCATAACTAAAGATAGAGAACAACTTAGAACAGAAAATAAAAACTACTTAGTGATAAAGCAAACAAGCACACACGAGAATATCAACCCCACGCTATTGCTCCCCGGCAACGGCGCCAGAAAAAGGTCTTGATAACCCACAAGTATAGGGGATCAATTGTAGCTTTTTCGATAAATAAGAGTGTCGAACCCAACGAGGAGCTAAAGGTAGAATTAATATTCCCTTCAAGTTCTATCGACCACCGATACAACTCTACGCGCACTTAACGTTCGCTTTACCTAGAACAAGTATAAAACTATTTTGTAGGTGATAGGATAGGTTTGCAAGAATAAAACTAGAAGTACTTTGCGAGAATAAAACTACGAGTAATTTGCAAGATAATAAAAGTTAGTTGTTTAGTAGAAAGCTTTTGTAGCACAAGAGAAAGATTTGTCCATAGGCAATCGATAACTAGACCGGTAATCATTGTTGCAATTTTATATGAGGGAGAGGCATGAGCTAACATACTTTCCGTACTTGGATCATATGCACTTATGATTGGAACTCTAGCAAGCATCCGCAACTACCAAAGATCATTAAGGTAAAACCCAACCATAGCATTAAGTATCAAGTCCTCTTTACTCCCATACGCAACAACCCCCTTACTCGGGTGTAAGCTTCTGTCACTCTAGCCGCCCACCATAAGAGAATTATGAACGTATTGCAAACCCTACAACGGGAATCCCTCACGCTTGCGCAACACGGAGGGCACCATAACACAGCTCTCCAAACCAAGCTCATCGCTGCCTTGCATGATAGTGTTCTCGGAGGGCACTCTGGCATCGGCGCAACGTACCAGCGTGTGCGCAAACTGTTCGCCTGGCCTGGACTCAAGCGCGCCGTGGAAGACTATGTGCACCAATGCCTCACGTGTCAGCAGGCAAAGCACGAGCAACGCCACCCCGCCGGCAAGCTGCAGCCACTCCCCATTCCAACAGAACCGTGGCATGATTTGATGATGGACTTCGTCGAGGGCCTCCCCACCTCCGAGGGCTATGACACGATCATGGTGGTGGTGGACCGCTTGACCAAATTTGCCCACTTCGTGCCGCTTCGTCATCCCTTCACCGCGGCGAATGTGGCTCGCGCCTTCTGGGATTCCATCATCAAGCTCCACGGCGTGCCCCACTCCATCGTCTCCGACAGGGACAACATCTTCACAAGCGCGATGTGGCGTGAACTCCTTGCGGCAGCCGGCACCAAGCTACTCTACACTACCGCCTACCATCCTCAAACCGATGGCCAAAGCGAGCGCGTCAACCAGTGCCTCGAAATGTACCTGCGCTGCACTGTTCAGGATCGCCCAAAGCAATGGCGGAAATGGTTACCCGCCGCGGAATTTTGGTACAACTCCACCCATCACAGCTCTCTTCGGTGCTCTCCGTTCAAGGCCCTCTACGGCACCGAGCCCAATTTGGGAGGACTGCCAGCCTTCAGCGACAAGCTCTCCTCCGAGGCGGCTACAAGTGATTTCGACTGGGGGGCGCACACGGAGTTGCTACGGGGACATCTCACTCGCGCCCAAGACCGCTTCAAGAAGCAAGCTGACAAAAAGCGCTCGGAACGCGCCTTCACCGTCGGCGATCAAGTCCTCCTCAAGATCCAACCTTACGTTCAGGTCTCCGTCACGAGCCGTCCCTGCCGGAAGCTGGCGTACAAGTATTTCGGCCCGTTCACCATCCTGGAGCGCATCGGCACCCTCGCCTACCGTCTGGAGGTACCTCCGGATAGCCGCATCCACCCGGTATTCCACGTCTCCCAATTGAAGCCGTTCGTCCCCAACTACTCACCCGTCTTCTCCGAGCTGCCCAAGATACCGGACCTGACGACGACACCGCTCGTTTCGGTGGCCATTCAAGAACGCCGCATGGTGAAGAAAGGGGACGTTGCGCTCGTCCAAGTACGGGTGCAATGGTCCACACTGCCCGCAGATGCCACTACCTGGGAGGATTACGACGTCCTTCATGCGCGTTTCCCATCAGCAAGCATCTGGGAAGACGCCGCGCCTCAAGGAGGGGCGACTGTCACGCCTGCAGTTCAGGTAGCTGCACCTGAACCTGCAGCGGACACTGAATGCACCAACGGCGCAGTCTCGACTGGAGTTGGGCCGTAGCCCACGAGTCTCTTGGGCCGGAGCCCATGTAACGCGTGTAAGCCCAAGTGGGGCATGTGTGTTGGGGATACTTAAGCAGTAAGCAGACGATGCCATTGTTAGGGTTTATGCGGAATCAGAAAGTGAATGAAATCTCTCCCTGTTGCTGCCTCCTCTCACCTACTCCTCTCGCTCTCATCCCCAACCCTCTTCTCTGATCCTCCTCTCCCTCCTGGGTATCATAGTTCGTTCCTGACATACCACGCCCTCCAGAAAACCATGAGGATACGAGCACACTCATCAGGGGAACGGGGTAGGATGAGCTCCGGGATCCATTCCCCTTGTAGCCGCTCCATTATTGCATGTGACGGGAGTGTCCAAACCTCACGCATGGCATTCCAGAGTGCACGTACGGGTGGACAAAGATACAGGGCGTGAAGGACATCTTCCTGCTCATGGCCACATATCAAACACACTCCAGTAACAGGAGTATGATGGCCGAAAACATTCAATAGAGCACCTGCACCCCGGCCCGCTTATCCCGAACGTCCATGTACATACTCCCTCCGTTCCAAAATATAGTGCGCACGCGCTTTCCGAGGTTCAACTTTGACCATAAATTTAACCAACGAGACCGACTGCGGCGGGAGCAAAAATTATATAATTGAAAACTTCTTTCGAATACGAATTCACTGGTATAATTTTTGCTCCTGCCGCAGTCGGTCTCGTTGGTTAAATTTATGATCAAAGTTGAAGCGCGGAACCGATGACGCACTATATTTTGGAACGGAGGGAGTATAGATTTGTGCCAGCTGTTTCCGTAAGAATCTCACGGCACGGTTATCTCACAGGTGTTACCAGTGGGACGCGCCCGTGATCGGCCTACCTCCTACCTGAGGGCACTGTTCGAGCTGGATCATGTGCCCACAGATAAGGACAGATACTACCTCACAATCCTGCGAGAGGCCCGTGACTCTCTTCGGCTTTGTTTGGCTGTCAGGGGAGATATTCTCGGGGAAGAGAGGCCCTGGGTGAAATATTGTTGACAAAATTAGAACCCTGTGGAAAATTCGCATCACCATTTGGGGGCCTGGAGGGGTGCACGATCGAGCGTGTTATCCGGCGGCGTAACTGCCAACAAGAGTGACCACTTGACGCGAGGGAGACGGATATTTCCTCCCACGAGTCTAGGGTAGTTTTTTTATGTCTCAGGGTTTCGGCAGGGATGGGCCGAGATTTCCCTTCCCCTGGCTCCGACCAAATGAATCAGCCGAGTTCCCTGGGTGAGTTGACCTCGTGCTGTTTTATCCCTGGGATCGGCCCGGGATCCCTGCGTTTTCCCCGGTCACCAAATGAGCCCTTCCACCTCTGCCCTATTGGAGTAGCTATCCACAGGAGAATGCTAGGCGGCGGGGGAGGCGGATTCATTTTAGATCGGACATGGAGAGAACACGATCTGAGCGGAGGTGGGAGTTGCTGGGACAAGAGGAGGCGGGGAATCAGTCGCAGGTCCGGGCCTGCGGCACCGGAATCGCCGCCGGTGCTATCCCGCGCCGGGGCACCGCCGCTGGGGAGATCCCGCGCCGTCTGGTATTGTCCTGATCCACCCAGGTGAATATGTGATTTTTTTTGTCTGCGCATCCCCCCTTTTGCTGTCTGGATGTAGTTTATTTGGGAGCACTACACCCAAATCGTTGTTTGGTTTTGGGCGCAGTCCGGAAATTGGTGATTAACCCGGATGTCTGTGTTTTGCAGGTCAAAGTAGGCAAGCAAAAGGGTTCGCAAAATCTGTATTGTGTTCCTGATTTCGCCGTCATCATCCAGGTATCTGTTTCAGTCATGCAGAATTACGCCCTTCGTTTTTTTGTCTGGAACGGGGGTCTAGGGATGCAAATGTAATGGGCAGCAACACCAATTGTCGAGTAGGAGTTAATCTGGTATTGTTACTGTGACGCGGATGTCATGGTTTTGGGTGAATCGAACGATTCCGGTATGTTACAGAGTACATGAATCAAATTATAGATTAATTTATGTTTAGATCATGGGATGCACCAGCATATAAGTTTGCAAACTGTCACAGTATCGAAATCAACACATCTGGGTCGTTTTCGAAGGAGTTATAAATATAATCATTGCTTTGTTTGTGCAGAATCACAGCAAGCTCAACAAGCTAGCTATTTTTTTTAAATAATACACTTTTTTTTATTAATTTTCAGAAATATTACGCCGTTTTTTTTTAAAAAAATAATACAGCGTCGGCTTACTGCAGGCCGACTGGAGCCTGTCGTCCTACCGGTGGCCAACTGGGTCCTGTCGGCCTATCGGTGGCCGACAAGTGGCCTATCGCCTACGTGTCAGCCGATTAGTGGCAAGGCCACGTCGCGCCGCTCCCAGTCGGCCCGTGAGCTGCTGTCGGTGGCTGGGGCCCAGCCGACAAGGCCCTGTCGGCCACCCGCAAGCCGATTGGCCTGCCGCAGGCCGACAGGGTGCCAGCCCCGCAGCTGCCCGCTTTTCTTCCTCCTCTTCCCTTCTCTTCCTCTTTCTCTGTTCTTTCTTCTGTGTTCTTCGTTTCTTCTCTTCCCCACTGGAAAAAACTCCCATTTATACACCAAACTAAGCCATTTTTTTGCCGATTTGCCACCGTGGATGCGTTGTAGATAGTTGGGGGAGGCAAGGGAAACCTCGATCTACTGATGGGGTAGCTCGTGGTGGTCGTGGTGAGCATTTTGTTGGAGCTTTTTTTAGCACATTGGAGGAGGTGGTGGCGGTGAAGGTGGAGGTGGCGGTGGTGAAGCTTAGGCAGTGTGGTGGAGGTGGTGGAGGTGAAGCTCCGGCGGTGTGGTGGAGTCTCCGGCTCCGGTTCCGGTGATTGAAGTCCGCCGTTCGTCGTTGCTTCGCACGCTTCAAGGGTATAATTCAACATACATTTTACCTGTCATAGTTGCTCCGGTAGTATTCGGTAGTATGTTTGGATGTGAAATATATTAGGTGTGCGGATATTGTTATTTGCCGCGGTAGTATCCGTAATATATTTAGATGTCAAATATTTAGTTGTGTGAATATTTTTAGTTGCTCCGGTAATATTCCGTAGTATATGTGGATGTCAAATATTTAGGTGTGTCAGTATTTGTAGTTGCTCCGGTAATATCCGTAATATATTTAGATGTCAAAAATTTAGGTGTGTCTGTATTTTTAGTTGCTCCGGTAATATCCGTAATATATTTAGATGTCAAATATTTAGTTCTGTCAATATTTATAGTTGCTCCGGTAATATCCATAATATATTTAGAGTTCAAATTTTTAGGTGTGTGAATATTTGTAGTTGGTTGGGTAATATTTCGTAATATATGTACATGTCAATTATTTAGGAGTGCTAATATATTTAGTTTGTCATGCTGCTTAATAGTTGTCTTTCACTGTTGATTTTTTTTTAGGTGAGCTGAGATGTCTGATGTAGTGAAGTTCGTATTTTACTACGGTTCTGGTACTGTCCAAACAACTGAGACGGGAGCTGATCTATGTGAATTTGATTACATAGAGGTGCCACTGACCGACCCTCAAACTTGGTCAGTCAGTCAGTTGAAAGAATGGGTGACAGCAAGTTTAGGGCTTAATACTGAAACACACACCGTCGGTGTTCATGCATTGTGGACACAGTCAAGTTCAATCATTTACTTTTATTTGAGGCCAATAGAGCGAGACTCCCAGTGGGTGCGCTGGTTACAAGGTTGTGAACGCAGGGGATGCAATCTTGTTGCCTTAGTGCTTCTCGTCGTGAAGGAGGTCACTGCACATGAAGGCGAGGGTGGCTACGATCTTGGCCAGAGCAGTGAAGGGATGCAGTCAAATGCTAGAGATGATGGTTATGAACCAGGGCAGAGTAGTCAAGTAGAAGGAGGAAATGCCGATGGTTATTATAGTGGCGAGGCTTATAGTGGCGAGGCGGACGCTGACGAGGTAGATGGGCACATGCAGAACCTGATGGAAGAAGAAGACACCGATATTGATAGTGGTCATGCCGATGATTCTGACGAGTCGGATGAAGAAGAAAATGCAGAGGAGGTCCCGAATCCTGCATCATGGAATCATGACTTCTCATCTGCAATGACCGTGAACGATGGGCATGATTCTGCCTGGCAATATCACCAGAACAACATTGCGACGGGTGCTATGTATCCCAACAAAGAAGCTCTGAAGGACGCAATAATAAATTGGGCAATGTCCACGCAAAGGGTTTTCATAGCTGAGGTGTCCAGTCAGAAATACTTGACAATGGTATGCAAGAATACATGTTGTCCTGCCAGGGTGCACGGCTATCTCCCTAAGTATGGCACAAGTTGGGTGATCAGTGACTTAGTTCATCACACTTGTCTTATTCCCTGCATCCCTCAAGATCATCCCAACCTTTCATCCACGCTTATTGCGAGGTTGTTTTACAGCGAGATAGTGGAGAGCAAAGCGATGGAAGTGAAGGCAATCCAGACAAAAGTCTTCGTCAGGTTCAAGTACAGAATTTCTTATGGCAAGGCTTGGAGGGCTAAGCATACGGCCCTTCAGAGAAGATTTGGTTCTTATTTCGATGCATATGACTTTGTTGTCCGGCTCCTCCACACACCGCAACATCGGAATCCTGGCACCTATGTCGATATCCAAGACCTCTTCATGCCTGAGTTCCCAACTGTGAGGGTGCTGCATCGAATGTTCTTCTCTTTCGATGTATGCATCGAAGCTTTCAGACATTGCCGACCGGTGATATGTGTAGATGGCACTTTTCTCACTGGCAAGTACAAGGGTTAGATCCTGACAGCCATTGGTCAAGACGGCCAAAATCAAGTAGTCCCACTCGCATTTGCTTTTGTTGAGAGTGAGAAAATTGAAAGTTGGACATGGTTCTTCAGGCAACTGAAAATATCAGTTGTGAAGGATAAGCCCAATGTGTGCATCCTTCATGACAGGCATGCAAGTATACTCAGTGCGATAAAGACACTGACAAACCCTGGCCCTGAGGAACAAACTCCATGGCAGGACTTGCAGAGCCGTTGGTGCATGCGCCATCTGGGGGCTAATTTCTTCTCGCAGTTCAGAAATAAGAGCCTGATGAATCTATTAAAAAAACTCTGCAAGCAGAACCAGCTATGGAAGTACAATTTGATACGTGGCAGACTTAATGTGTGCACGCAGAGACACGTTAGGTACAGGAAAGCTGCAAGAGATGCAGCGGTGAGGGCACATGTTGAAGCAGTAGCTGCACAGTTAGCAACAGGAACAACGGCCGTGGAGGAGGAGCCTGTTGAGCTATGTGACTTGCCAGGATTTGACCCACCTGGTATTAGGAGAAGGCTCGGGAGGTCGATTAAAACTTTCGAGCAGTGGATAGAGCATGAGCCTCTGGAGAGGTGGTCTTTGCTGCATGACACACATGGAGCAAGGTACGGTGTCATGACTACCAACCTCGCAGAAACATACAACTTTGTCCTCAGAGGAAACCGGGCATTACCACTTACAGCCATCGTTGAGGGTATTTTCTATGGCACCATGAATTATTTTAGAGATAGACGTCAAAAAGCAGAGCAGCATATCTTGAACAATCCGAACACACGTTACTGTGAAAGAGTCATGAAGTACATGCAGCAAAAGATGGAAAAAGCTAGGTCACACACTGTAGTCGCCATCGGTAATCAAGAAAGAAGGTTTGAGGTCCGCTTAGCTAACAACAAATTCGGATGTGCAAATGAGTTGAGGACGCATGAGTTGAAAATTGGAAATGAAGCCTGGCCAACGTGTGAGTGCACGTGCAACAAACCGAAGTTGCTTCACCTACCTTGCTCACATGTACTTGCTACTTGCGGGCAGCTAGGAATGGACGCAATATCGTTCGTGTCTCCATTTTATCTGAAAGAGTCCGTCCTCAATACGTGGACATGTGAGTTGCTGGGATTTCGATCAATGGGTAACTTCAACACCGTCAACCCTGCTGAAATGCGTTACATTCCAGACCCAGAGAATATGCGTACAAGTAGAGGTAGACGTTAGTGTCAGCGCATCCGGAATGATATGGATGAATCAGAAGCAGGAGGCCCGACTAGGCAATGCATTCTATGCATCGAATTTGGCCATAGGGACACTAATTGTCCCACTTTCGTCACTGGGCGTGGATGAGGCAACCGGGGACGAAGAGGAGGGAGAGGAGGAAGAGGAGTAAGAGGGAGAGGAAGAAGCTAGGCTGCGTTGAAATTTGTATTAAGTGTGGCACTATGTTTGAAATTTGTATTAAGTTTGCAACTATGTTAAAAATTTGTATTAAGTGTGGCACTATGTTCTAAATTTGTATTAAGTGTGGCACTATGTTCTAAATTTGTATTAAGTGTGGCACTATGTTCTAAATTTGTATTAAGTGTGGCACTATGTTTTAAATTTGTATGTGCAGGAATGGTGGGAATGTGGTTGCTTAAGCGGGACATTGATAGTAAGCATCGTTCTGCGATATGTTCTATGAAGAAGCTCGAGCCCCTGGTCACTCGCACTCCTAAGGAATATTGGAAGATACACTTGCAATGGGTTGACCGGTACGTGCTTTATTTATTTCCTTCAAGCATGTATATTAATGGGACACACTAACTGAATTGTTCTGACATGCAGACTTAAATGGGCCGGCTTTTTACCTTTCGCGCGTCTGGTTGAGAAGACGAAAGGATGCAAATGCCTCGCCATCGACTCCTCTTTGCTCACCTGCTTAGTGGACCGTTGGAGGCCTGAGACCCACACGTTTCACTTCCGCTGGGGAGAGATGACTCCTACTCTGGAGGACGTGTCACTTTTGCTGGGACTACCGTTGGCAGGTCATGCCATAGGACCGTGGAGGCACCGGCTGGTTGGGAGCTAGATATGGCACAACGTTTCGGTGCTGTTTTTGCCGGTGCTCCGGCTCTGGCATCGGAGCGTCACGGACCTAAGTATGATTGGTTGCTCCGTTTCCAGGTTAGTTCCCCTACCTCATATCTTCAGTTGTCGTGCATATGGTTTTACAGAAGATACCTTCACTGTTTACTAATACTTACTGTCTCTTTGCTCAATACAGATCCAGAAGTTCCCGGAGCCGTTGGATGCGGCACAGATCACTCGCAGCCTGGAGGCATACCTACTGTGGCTTCTCGGCAAGGTGATGTTCACATAGAACCATGTCACCACTATTAGCGTGTGCTACATCCCTATTGCACTGGAGATCGCGAACGCTGAGATTCTGGATCAGATCACACAGAGGAGTTGGGGTTCGGCGGTCTTAGCGGCTACATACCGAGGTATGTGCAACGCTTGCCAGCTTACATCGGACACGGCAGCCCTTCTTGGATGCCCTCTATTTCTACAACTGTGGTCGTGGGAGAGGTTCTCTATAGGACGACCGGACATACGTGTTAATGAGCCTATGGAACCCATGTTCGATGCTGATGGCATCGACATGCCTACTTTCGGTCTGTGTTGGACACGTCGCAGGGTATGTCTCGTGTTATAATTTAATGCATCTTATTTGTGCACACTATGGCTGAAACTAACTTTTGTTTTCCGCAGAGACGCTATTCTACTGATCAGACTAGGCGAGCATACACGGCATTGAACGAGTAGTTCGATGCGTACACTGGGGTCAGCTGGGAGCCCTACAACCAAGCAGCCATAGAGGCGAGCTACCCCGGCGGTATTTCTAAGCTATGCACAAGAGATCGTGATTACTGGATGACGAAATCTAAGATCATCTTCGATGTCTTCGTCGAGGAGATGGCCCAGCAGAGGGTTATGAGGCAATTTGGTCTTCAGCAGTTAGAGGCCCCTCTCCCTACAGAGAACCCGGTGCCAGGACACATCCACAGGTACTGTCTATTTATTCAATGTTGCATTGTCTTTCACAATTGTCCATTTGAAGCATTAGTTAATTTTTGAACACACACCACAATTTTAGGACCACGAGGAAAGGGATTAACGGGACAGCTGCTGAGTGGCTGGTTAGGCTTCAGCCGTACGTTACAGAATGGGAGACTGCGAACACACATCTGTGGCACGAGAATATCGAGTTTGATCTCGATGAATTCCATCGCTACTTGCAGTGGTACATGACCGGAACACGGTTACGCATCGTTCATCACTCTCACCCAGATGAGATACCTGACCCTAGTCCGTCGGATATGTACCCGAGCTATGATACTTCGGGCTCTAGGCAGTACGCGGTAAGATATATACTCTTTATGTAATGCATCTAGTTGTCACGTACTTTGCCGTGCATACTTGATAATCGTCCTGACAATTTTCAGGCTGACTTGACACTCGGACTCTACGAGGATGTGTCCACCTTTGGACGTTCACTCTTGTCTGGACCTCTTCTTCAGCACCGGTCTGTGCTCCAGCCCTTCATGACACGCATGCAGAACAAGATACGAGCTGTCTACGAGGCTATCACGTGCACCCGGAGAAGCGACGTTGTTCAGCAGTAGCAGCAGCAGCAGCAGCCGCCGCCGCGTCCCTCCACGCACCGACATCAGCCACGTCCACGTCTAGCACATACGCCGACGACCAGGCCACCCCCTCCTGACCAACCCGGCAGTTCGACGTGGCAGCACCCACAGCACCGGGGTCCCACGTCGAGCTTCGTGTTTCAGCCACAGCCACAGCAGCAGGGTCCCACGTCGAGCTTCGTGTTTCAGCCACAGCCAGCTGGTATGTCTCTTCATATTTATTGTTTTCAATATGAATTGAGGCGACCTAGTTCTTCATGACTTAACGTTCCCTCCTGCAGGAGCCTACGGATATCAGGCGTCCATATCCGGATCCACGTGGGGGAGTAATCAAGATCCTGAGGAGAACATACAGGATCACATGTCGCAGCACACCCAGTGGATGAACATGTATTCGACTCCTCCATCAGGCCCCACACAGGATACACAGTATGACCAGGACGAGTCTGAGAGTCCTCCTCGTAACATTAGGGCACCCACAGGTTTGGATGGTCGACGCCTGATGCACAGCCTGAGCGCCATGGCAGACGTCGTCAGTGACGCTTCTATCTATCAGTAGAGACATGACTATCTACTTATGTATGAGACTTATGCTTATTCTATGTATGAGACAAATGACTATGTACTTATGTATGAGACATATGCCTACTCTGTTTTAGTACTCTGTTATCCAACGTCGTGCGCCAACTACAACATCATATTTAGATAGAACATACTTCTCCTACAATAAGACAGTACAAACAACTGGATACAACTACATCTGAATTAAACGGTAGGTAGGACTGAACTTACAACATACAACGTAAAAACTACATGAAGTCATCATCGTCATCCTCCGTCGATGCAGAACTCTTGCCCTTCGACGATGAAGAACTCTTGGCCTCCGACGATGCAGAACTCTTGCCCTTCGACGATGCGGTACTCTTGGCCTTGGTGCTCGGCATGAAGATATCGTCTTCGTCCTCGCTGTCTTGGGTCCATAAATAAGTATTTTCTGCTGCAGCCTTTAGGAATGCTTCACTCTTATGCTGTTGCTTCTTCCATCTTCCATGCAACCTGAGAAGTTCTTTCCGTATCTCCTCAAATGTCCTGGAAGGCCACCCGGACCTACTTAATGCGTGAGCCAGCTCATTCAGTAGCGTGTCACTACTGATGAGTTCGTCCCACGGAACTATTATGTTGTCAACCCTGAAATTGGCGGCTAAACGCAGAAGACATCGGGACATACCAGGGTGAAAACTACGATCAAAAGGATATCCGGACATCTTCGCGAGACTACGACACTACACTAGATTGCTTATCCACCTTACTGCCGAGGGTGTTTTATAGGTTGAGAAGACAAAAATAGGCGGGAACTCGAAAGCGGGGAAATATGGCGGGAGATATAGGCGGGAACTAGAAAGCGGGAAAAATATGGCGGGAACTAGAAAGCTGGAAAATACGGCGGGAACTAGAAAGCGGGAAAAACATGGCGGGAACTAGAAAGCGGGAATAATATGGCGGGAACTAGAAAGCGGGAAAAATGTGGCGGGAACTAGAAAGCGGGAAAATGTGGCCGGAACTATAAAGCGGTAAAATGTGGAGGGTTTTTCTGGGCAACAAACAAATAATAAGATTTTGGGGTATTTTCATTCGATCATTATAGACTTTATTATTTGTTAATAATTTGAGAATTAATATTTCACTAAGGGGACATACAGTCAGAGTAAATAAAATTGCTAATTCTGATTAAAAAAATAAATAAATATCAAGTGTGCCATGCACCTATCGGCCTAGGGGTAGCCATTTAGTTCCAGTCGGCCACCAGTTAGCCGACAGGAACCACTACCAGCGGCCGAGAGGCCTGTCGACCACCCCTAGGCCGACAGGAGGTCAATCGGCCACCCCTAGGCCGAAAGGGTCCTAATCGGCTTACCCAAGGCCGACTGGAGCCAGTCGGCTTTCAGGTGACTGACGCTGTATTATTTAAAAAATAATAATAAAACGGCGTAATATTTCTGAAAATTAATAAAAAAAGTGTATTATTTAAAAAAAATTAGCAACAAGCTGCCCACAATTCTGGAAGAAGATGAGTATTAACTTGTTTGATGCGTACATAGTAATATATGGGTCGGATTAAATAAACTAACATTGTTCTTTTGTTGCATAGGATTGATGGTAAATGAACTTCTGCAGGAAATTCGTTGGTGACCAAGCCAGTCATGATATACATGTGGTGAGTGCATTGTTGTAGATAGCGATCTGACAAAAAGGAAACGAAACATTTTCAGTTGTAAGTTTCTTTTTTTCTTTTTGTCCAGTGAATTGACTGATGGTATTTGTCCTTCATATCCAGGTCGATGAACGATCTTTGGCGCCATATTACCTTTTATGACATCTTGCATCTCAAGGGGAACAATGCAAGGAGGCCGCATCATTTTATCGAGTCTATCGATGAATGAATAAGAGAGCGGAGTAGAGTAACGCAATGGTAAAAAACTATGGAGTATCTTGGGGCACATCTTGTATGGGGGTGCTTGTTTTGGGCGCAAGCGATGTATGATATTGATTTGGGTTGGCTAGATGAATGACTTATTCTTATGTAAACCCATGTAACGAACTCAATGTAGGGTACAATTGCATGTTGCGGACATAACCATTATCGTATTGGTTGGTACGGACGGCACTTATGACTGAACAGTTTGTGTTTTAACTATTTGAAGTACTTCTGAAATTAGTTTGTAGCGAAAGGTATGATGATATGTAAACGATCATCCGCATTTTCATACATCATTCGGTCAGTGCGCGTCGTGACACAAAACATGAGCATGGTACGTATTAGGATGAAACATGTGCCTGGCCCATGTGAATCTTCCGGCGCGGCCGCGTATCATAATCATGGTAAGTCCCAGGTTGAATAATGTGCCTGGCACATTTGCAGCAGTTTCAGGATGAATGATGTGCCTGGTACATTTGCTACATGCTGGCAATCATGTGACCGCGCCCGATGGCACACTCACGTGTCCTGTACAAGGCACAGGATTCAGACGCATGGTGGAGTTTCAATGGTGAAGTGTTATGTGCGAGGCCCATGAATCATTTCCATGTGCCAGGCTCAAGATGCGTATTAGGACGGTAAGGATGGAGGGGAGGGGGTGGTGGAAAGGTGCATATTATCCATATGACCTACCGCGCCATTGTTCAGTCTCCATTCACCATTTTACTCAGGTAAAATCCAACAGGGACAGCTACTTAAGCACAAATTTTATTTTATTTTGATATATCATGGGCATACAAACTACTATATTTGTACATATAATGTATGGTCAGGTCAATATGGTTTTAACACACGGTACATCAGACTCTTCAAGGCGGAACAGATGACACAGGAGGTACCATGCCACTCAAACTTAGATTTTAGTCATGATTTCTGCATGATCATCCGACATTAGCGATAGGTTGAAACTTACATATTGTCACAGACCACACCGACAGTGCCACAAATCCTTAATTGACGACATACACAAAATAACAAGCATTGCGGGATTTGCATCGATGCATACATCGTTAATGCCCCGCCCATATAGTAGACATAAACTAGAACATCTGATCATCTTTCTCATCTCTGGATATTCTAGCTGTATCCCCCTAGTGTACACACACTGGTCAACGAGTTCGCGCTTCATGAGGGATAGGCCATTCAAAGCTGGCCAAAATCACAAGATTATAAGCCAAGACAAATTATTCAGCGAATGTAAAATGGTCAACAAAGAATGATTACAGTAATGCAGATTCAAAGCGTTAATCTTACCGATATAAGGAAGTGGGGTTTGCCTTATGCCATCCCTCTCAACATCCACAAAAAATCTTTCATCACCGCTGAGGGAGGCATATATATACCATGTCCCAAGGCCGCACTGCGTACTCATCAAGAAACCTCTGCCAGCCAGTTCCATGAATTCTGGTCCTTCTATCTCCATGATCGATCATCACTTGATACTCCAGTAGTTCTCAGGTTACGAAGATAGGGTTACCCATAGGCTTATTATCTATGGTCGCAACGGATTGCATATGTTTTATATATGCCCCGAGCACATGCCTGAGGCAGCATGGAACAAACTGTAAAAGATGTGACACAATCATGGCAGTTTGTCAGACATATCATAAAACATTGACAAGGTCAAAAATAACGGAGCATGTCATGATGATTCAATCTTACAGCTTCAAACCAATAGAAAGTTGTCATCGGAACAGACAAGTGGCAAGATGGTCCCTCGAGATCTCCACACACGGCGAACGGGTTTTTGCAATCAGGGCACTCCATGGCCTACAAGATAAGAAGCAAAAAGAGCGATGTTAATCCGAGTTGATGCATTTACACTTTTCCCACAAATTACCATGTACATCAACAAATCTGTGGACCACGCTAACCCTTTTCCCCTAAATTAGTAAGTGTGCTAGTGTTAGATGTGTGTTTGGTGTGTTCTCTGCGGTACCACCGCCCGAGTGCGGTACTACCGCTTGTAATACCTCACATGTATATGTATTGGCCTTTGGCCCACTGTGAATATTAGTTGCTCATTCCTCCAACATGGTATCAGGTGCCTGGTTCCTCCTCCCGCACCACCTCCACCGTCGCTGCCGCTAGAGCAACTCCGGCCGACGTCTCTGCCCCGCGCCAGCCCGGTCGCCGGCCTCCTCTGCCCTGCGCCGCTGCCTCGCGCCTGCCCTCCTCTGCACCGCGCCGGTCGCCGGCCGGCTCTGCCTCGCGCCAGCTCTGTCTCGCGCCAGCCCGGTCTCAGCCCGGTCCGCCAGGCCGCCTCCGCGTCGTCCCGCGCCCGGCCTCCTCCTCCGGCCGGCTCCTGCATGTGCTCCTCCTCGCTCGGCAGCGATTTGGTCGATCCCGATCCCGATCCAGCGGCTCTGCGCGGTACTACCGCTTAGCATAGCGGTACTACCGCCCTGTGCAGAGCGGTACTACCACTGGCAAGAGCGGTACTACCGCACGTTACTGCCGCTCTACTTCCGCTTGAAGGCCAGGCATACCAGAGGCATACCAGAAGACTAAAATAAGCGGAAGTGCCCACGGCACTGGACCGCGGAAGTACCGCACAAGCGGTACTACTGCTTAGCATAGCGGTACTACCGTCCTGTGCAGCGCGGTACTACCGCTGGCAAGAGCGGTACTATCGCCCGAAGCGGTACTACCGCTGAGAAGTGTGGTACTACCGCGCACTCAGGCGTCATGTCTTCGTCGGGCTATGTGGCTGTTCCTCGGTGCTCGGTGATCTTCGATGGCACCAACTATGCTGAGTTTGTGGGTTTCATGCGCATCCACATGCGCGGTCTTCTCCTGTGGGGCGTTCTCTCTGGCGAGGTTCCCTGTCCGCCCTGCCCTGTTGCACCTGTGGCTCCTACCCCGCCGGTGCCGCCTGTTCTTGCTGCTGATGCTTCTCAGGCTGATCGGGATACATCCAAGGCCCTTGACGATGCTGCGGTTGATGCTTATGATCAACAGGTATCTGCCTACTCAGATGCTCTTTCTGCTTACCGAGATGATCTGTCTGCTTACACTCAGTGGTGCAACGATGATGCTCGAGCTGCTGCTGTTCTTACTGCGAGTGTCTTACCTCAGTTTGCGTCTGAGTTCATGGATCTCTGTCCTGTTGCTGCGATGTAGTTCTATCTTTGTCAGCGATATCAGCCATCTGGTGATGCTCTCTACTTATCTGTGGTGCGTCAGGAGCACGCTCTTCATCAGGGTGACTCTTCTGTTGATGAGTTCTACTCACAGAGCTCTGCCATCTGGCGTCAGCTTGACTCTCTCAGGACAGTTGTTTCTGGTACTTGCCGGTGTTGCCAGACGGTGCGGTCTGACTTGGAGTTTCATCGCCTCCATGAGTTCTTATCTCGCCTTCGTCCAGAGTTTGAGCCTCGGCGTGCTCACCTGCTTGCTCGTGGTCGTGTTCCTATTTCGGAGGTGCTTGCAGAGCTTCGTGCTGAGGAGACACACCTCCGTTCTGCTGGTCTGCTTGTGGTTCCCACTGTTCTTGCTGCCCGAGCTCCTGTGTCGTCTGCTCGCCTCACCACTCCACCGCTCCTGCCTACACCTCCAGGGGGGGCGGGTCACCCTCCTTCTTCAGGAGAGGGTCGGCCGCGCTCGCACACCTTCTGTGGCTACTGCAACAGGCCAGGTCACCCAGAGTCTGATTGTCACAAGAAGCGGAAAGACCTGAAGCGCTCTTCTTCTAGTGGGACTCGTGCGTCCTCCTCGACTTTGTCGCTCACTGACCAGGATATTGTGCGGCTCAAGCGCATGTTGGCTTCCTCTGGTTCTTCCTCGACGGGTTCTGTTGCCGCTGTGACTGCCACCACCACTCCGCCCCCGCCGGAGCCAACCCAGTCAGGTACATCCTCGTGGGTTCTGGATTCTGGAGCTTCTTTTCATATGTCTTCTGATTCTTCTGCTTTATCTTCTCTTCGACCTCTTGATTTTCCTCTTAATGTTCTCACTGCCATCGGCACACCTCTTCCTGTTGCTAGTCGTGGCATCCTTTCCACTCCGTCTTTTTCGGTTCCTAGTGTTTCTCATGTTCCTCGTCTTACCATGAATCTCTTTTCCGCTGCCCAACTTACTGATTCTGGCTGTCGTGTCATTCTTGATGCCGACTCTTGTTCTGTTCAGGATCGTCGCACTCAGGCTCTGGTTGGCGGTGGCCCTCGGCGCCGTGAGTCTGAGGGCCTTTGGGAGGTTGACTGGCTTCGTGTTCCTTCCGCTGCTACCACATACGCCAGTTCACATGCTCTTGCTGCCTCCTCTTCTGCGTCATTCCAGCAGTGGCATCATCGACTTGGTCACATCTGTGGCTCTCGCTTGTCCTCATTAGTACACCAAGGCGTCTTAGGGTCTGTCTCCGGTGATGTTTCGTTGCATTGTGAAGGTTGTAGACTTGGCAAACAGACTCAGTTACCTTATCCTACCAGTGAGTCTGTATCTCAGCGTCCTTTTGACTTAGTTCATTCTGATGTATGGGGTCCTGCTCCTTTTGACTCGAAAGGGGGTCATCGCTACTATGTTCTGTTTATTGATGATTTCTCTCGCTACACTTGGCTTTATTGTATGAAATCTCGCAGCGAGGTTCTCCCCATATACAAACGTTTTGCTGCCATGGTTCGCATTCAATTTTCCACGCCTGTCCGTATCTTCCGTGCTGACTCAGCTGGAGAGTATATCTCTCACATGTTGCGTGGTTTTCTTGCGGAGCAGGGCACTCTTGCCCAATTCTCTTGCCCTGGTGCCCATGCTCAGAATGGAGTTACTGAACGCAAACATCGCCATTTGCTTGAGACGGCTCGGGCGATGATGATCGCCGCCTCTCTTCCACCCCATTTTTGGGCTGAGGCCGTTTCCGCATCCACCCACCTCATCAACATTCAGCCTTCGGCTGCCTTGAAGGGTGGTATTCCTATGGAGCGTCTCTCTGGTCGCTCTCCTGACTACTCCGCTCTTCGTATGTTTGGATGCGTGTGTTATGTTCTTCTTGCTCCGCGAGAACGAACCAAGTTGACTGCTCAGTTAGTTGAGTGTGTTTTCCTTGGCTACAGTGATGAGCACAAGGGCTATTGCTGTTGGGATCATGTTGGTCGCCGTCTGCGCATTTCTCGTGATGTGACGTTCGATGAGTCTCGTTCTTACTATCCGCGTCCCTCCTCCTCGAGCTTTTCCGTGGAAGATATTTCCTTCCTTCTCCTTCCTGACACATCTCCCATTGTGCCTCCTGTTCTTCCCTCTCCCCCGGTGCGTCCCCCTACACCACCGGTACCACCATCCCCTCCCTCCTCCTCCTCTCCCTCGTCTCCACCATCCCCTCCCTCCCCACCCTCCTCCCCAGTCTTTCGACCTCACTCCCCGTTTCCTCTCCACTACACTCGTCGTCCTCGTGCTGTGGATGATCCTACTGATGTGCCCTCTACTTCCAGTGCACCTCCTCTCACGCCTCCGCCGGTCCATAACCTCCGTGTTAGGCCTTGTCCCCCACCTGATCGCTATTCTCCTGACCGGTATGGTCTTTCTGCCATTGCTGAGCCCACCACCTATCGGGCTGCCATGACTCAGCCTGAATGGCAGCTTGCGATGGCCGAGGAGCTTGCGGCGCTTGAGCGCAATGTCACGTGGGATCTGGTTTCTCTTCCCTCCAGTGTTCGTCCCATCACCTGCAAGTGGGTCTATAAGATTAAGACTCGCTCCGATGGTTCCCTTGAGCGATACAAAGCTCGTCTTGTGGCTCGTGGCTTTCAGCAGGAGCAGGGACGCGATTATGATGAGACATTCGCTCCTGTGGCCCACATGACCACTGTCCGCACTCTCCTCGCTGTGGCTTCTGTTCGTCATTGGTCTGTATCTCAGCTTGATGTCCAGAACGCTTTTCTCAATGGTGAGTTGCGTGAGGAGGTTTATATGCAGCCACCACCGGGGTACTATGCTCCTGATGGTATGGTCTGCCGACTTCGCCGCTCCCTCTATGGTCTTAAACAGGCCCCTCGCGCCTGGTTCTCGCGGTTCGCCTCTATCGTTACTGCCGCTGGCTTCTTGCCTAGTGATCATGATCCAGCACTGTTTGTCCACACCTCTCCTCGTGGTCGGACTCTTCTCCTTCTATATGTGGATGACATGATCATCACGGGTGACGATTCTGAGTATATTGCCTTTGTTAAGGCCCGCCTCCGGGAACAGTTTCTGATGTCTGATCTTGGTCCTCTTCGCTACTTTCTTGGGATCGAGATTTCTGAGACCTCTGCAGGCTTCTTCATCTCCCAGGAAAAATATATTCAGGATCTTCTTACTCGTGCCGCTCTCGGTGATGAGCGCACTGTTGTGACTCCTATGAAGCTCAACGTTCAGCTTCGTGCTTCTGACGGTGACCCTCTTCCTAATCCCACTCGCTATCGCCACCTCGTTAGGAGCCTTGTCTATCTTGCTGTTACGCGTCCTGACATCTCCTATCCTGTCCACATTCTCAGTCAGTTTGTTTCAGCCCCCACCTCTGTCCACTATAGTCACCTCCTCCGTGTTCTACGATATCTTCGTGGCACAATCTCTCATCGCCTTTTCTTTCCCCGCTCCAGCTCTCTCGAGCTCCAGGCCTACTCTGATGCTACGTGGGCTAGTGATCCCTCTGATCGACGCTCGCTGTCTGCTTACTGTGTCTTCCTTGGTGGCTCTCTTATTGCCTGGAAGACAAAGAAACAGACTGCGGTTTCTCGCTCGAGTACAGAGGCTGAGTTGCGAGCGATGGCTATGCTGACGGCTGAGGTGATCTGGTTACGATGGTTACTTGAGGATTTTGGTGTGTCTGCTACTACATCGACTCCCTTACTGTCAGACAGTACCGGTGCTATCAGTATTGCGCGTGACCCGGTGAAGCATGAGCTCACCAAGCACATCGGTGTGGATGCCCACTTTGTACGTGCTGCTGTGCAGGATCAGACACTGGCTCTTCACTATGTGCCCTCTGAGTTACAGTTGGCGGACTTCTTCACGAAGGCACAGACTCGAGCGCAGCATGGCTTCTTTCTCTCCAAACTCAGTGTTGTTGATCCACCACGAGTTTGAGGGGGGGTGTTAGATGTGTGTTTGGTGTGTTCTCTGCGGTACTACCGCCTGAGTGCGGTACTACCGCTCTGAGTGCGGTACTACCGCTTGTAATACCTCACATGTATATGTATTGGCCTTTGGCCCATTGTGAATATTAGTTGCTCATTCCTCCAACAGCTAGCACGTATACGTACTCACAGCAGTCTTACAAATGTGTATATCTTCCAGATTATTGATTGCCGCCATAAGACATTGGGGAAAAATTGCTCATCATGAGGATTTCACACATTCAGGATGAACTGAAGTTTCAGACATTAATAATCAGCATGTTCCATAGCCCATAGACGGCCAACGGCAGCGCAATCCGATCCATATGTATGGTTGTAAACGAAAGTAGCATCTGGATGTTGACAAGTGAAGCATCCAGCATGCACAGGCGTGAGTATTTGAAAACAATAAAAGATCTTGAGCAGTGTGAATCTATCATACGATGCTCAGATTTAGCTGGCAATAATCCGTAAGAAACTTGCTGAGCCGACATTGATGTCAAAAAAAAAAAAAAACTTGCCTAGCCAGCACATCCATTCAGGCACTAGTGTGGTGTAAAACACGATCTTATATTATGGTACGGATGGAGTAAACAATACTTTCATAACATTCTAATGGTACACACATAAGATTCAGGCCGATGCATACAGAAATCAACAAATGTCAGAATTTTTGTTGTGTCGACGAATGATTACCTTTCCTTCCTTCAGATCAAGCTGATCGACATACTTACGAAAACCTCCTTGTATGACGAGTCTGCCATCGTTTGCCTTTTTGAACGAAGCCGCTACATGGGCTCCTGTATCATCATGCAGCAGAATACCCCTGAATCATCCATGTGACTCGTTTTGCTTTCAATAAGATCAACGGCCTTCTTCGGAATCCTCTTTTTTCACATGCAAACAACAACATTCAGAGATGAGTGATCAACCATTTACAAAATACGACTTACGAAACAACAATATGATTTGACAGGATAATAGAGTTATATTCACTAACCATGTAGCCGTCTCTAATGTCAACAGCAGTCATCTTGTCTACGAAGATGCAACATATATCTTCCAAAGGGGTGAAAACACGTTTGATCATCTTTCTCATCTCTGGATATTTCAACTGTATCCCCCTAGTGTACAAACACTGGTCGACGAGCTCACGATTCACGAGGGATAGGCCATTCATAGCTGGCCAAAACCACAAGTTTTATAAGCCATGACAATCCATTCAGAGAATCTAAAATGCTGTTTAAAGAGTGATAACTCAGACTCGCAGATTCGATGGGCTATTCTTACCTATATAAGGAAGTGGGGTTTGCCGGAACTATAATGTTTTCAGAATCATTAGCAGGTACTTTTGGATTACAAGCTGGGCCGTAGGCGCACTGAACAAATGAGAACAGATTTTGGAGGACATGCATGAGCTTGATAATGTGATTTGACATTCAACTGATTTGGATCCGAAACACCGAAAATCTTAAAACGTACTTGGTGTCTGTCGTCCCATGTGGGATAGGCGCTGTATTCGGGATGCTTGAGTGCCACATTAGATCCGCCTCCGACCCCCCTCCATTGATCTGCCTACCTGAGAAGAATGGATCGCCGGCGGGCGGGTTGGATCTGTGATCCGGCACAGAAGCCATATGGAAAGGGCATTCAGATTCTCATATGGGAAATAAAAACCGATTAAGGCCCACCCCGGACGAGCACTACCAAGAGAAGTGCACGTTGCAGAATCAATACGTACCTATCGCCGTCCGCCGGAGTGGTTTCCAGGCGGCCGAGCGCCGGCGCCGTCGAATCGCCTCCTTGCACCCAATCCATTAGAGCGACAAGTCAAAGAACGAGCAGGGGGGTGTGTAGAGAAAGACGTGAGTCGTATTCACGGGTTCGCGTCGGTATGGGGGGGGGGGGGGGGGGGGGTGGAAGACAAAAAATCGCAGAGGCTACGATGGAGCTGTACCCCTATGACGTCAAGTACTGTAACAGCCATATGCCACGGTAATATAGGTACACTAAATCTGGATTCCGCGTCGGGCATCTCGAGGTACATCGTAACGTTTCGACCGCTAGGATAACGCGGCCCCGGTGCAGGTGCTCTAAAAATCCGCTTCCGTATGATGGCCCTTCTTGTTGTCCTCCGTTGCTAGCGAGTTTGTGATTGCACGCCATGCAAACGTCCGGACCCGATTTTTTTTTGTAACTAGCGTCGTATTTAGAGTAATTTTGAAAACCAGCAGGCCCAAAACGTATATTTCAAAAATAGCACCCCGTCGGTCAACAGTTGACCGAAGAAGGACTTTTCGGTCAGCAGAAAACCGAAGAGGACTCTTCGGTCAACCGTAGGCCGAAGACATGCTGTGCTGGGCCGAAGAGGACTCTTTGGTGTTTGGTTGGCCGAAGAGTACTCTTTGGTGTTTGGTTGGCCGAAGAGTACTCTTTGGTCAACCGTTGACCAAAGAGTCCATGCACTTTACGTTAACAGTCAACCGAAGTTGCATGTGACCTAATTCGGTTTTCCGTTTATACTGCATTTTCTTCGCCCTTCTCTCCCGCCCTTCTTTCCCGCCCTTCTCTCCCGCCCTTCTTTCCCGCCCTTCTCTCCCGCCCTTCTCTCCCGCCCTTCTCTCCCGCCCCCTTCTCTCCCGCCCTTCTCTCCCGCCCTTCTTTCCCGCCCTTCTTTCCCGATTTTTTTTGCACAAATAGTACATATTTTTGAACAAATTGGGAAAATAAGATCAAAACATTACAAATTGCAAAACTAGCACACGGTCGTCCTACTGTTCCCGCCCTTCTTTCCCGCCATTCTCGTTCCCGCCCTTCTTTCCCGCCCTTCTTTCCCGCCAGTTTCGTTCCCGCCCTTCTTTCCCGCCATTCTCGTTCCCGCCCTTCTCTCCTGCCCTTATTTCCCGCCATTCTCTCCCGCCATCTTCTCTTCTAACCCTATAAAACCCCCTCCGCAGCAAGGTGGGTGAGCAGGCAAGTGTAGTGATTTTTTGGTCACCGTTTGTTTGCAGGTAATGGCTTGCCCCTTTTGCCGAGCTCCAGGTGGCCCTTGTTCTTCCTTTGATTCTAGTGAGTCTGTCTTCACTGTGGTGCTGGATCGTCGCTGTTCAAGGCGTGTTGTAAGATTCTATATCTTGTTTATCTGATTGTGGCATATGGTTCATGTTGTTTAGGTTGGAATGTGTTCTAATGCCTTTGTTTATATGATTATGATGTTTGCTTCCATCCTTTTTGTAGTATGTTCCGTGCAGTGTTAGATCACATCTTGCTCGGTACATTGAGGAGTGTAGAGCTTTAGCTATTCGGAGGGGTGACACAGATATTGATCTTGCTCTTCACAACAGTGAGGGTAACTTATACCATGTTCTGTTTACACATGGTCGGGTGAGCAGTAAATTCCATGGTCCTTCCTGGGAGGAACTTGTGAATGATTATGGTCTCCGTCATCGTGACATGATGACTGTTAGGCTTGAGCACTATGGAACATGGTGTAGTGTTGATATTCATCGGGATGGTGTTATGTTGTTCCCTTTACCCTGTGTTGGTAAGTTTTTTTTTGAGTGATTTAAAGTTTTGTTTCAACTTTTACGTTTTGCTGTTCTGCTAAATTTGTGAAATTATTTTTTTGTAGCTCTTGAGGATCTGAGTGAAACTCAGAGGGAACTTGTTGACAGTTGTTTTTATAGTCGTGGTATCTTCAGTCTGAATTATCACCAAATGTATGTCATGTCGCGACAGCTCTTTGATGACAACTACATATTGTGTACTCCTTTTGTTCATAGGATTGATTCCATGAATGTCAATGGTCAACATACGGTGAGCTTTGTTTTTGGCTACTGTTTTAAATTTGTAAGCTCAACATCATATAACTTGATGTTTTTTGTCAGGTTATTCCGACCATGGTTGTGAGGAGTTTGACGGAATTTGTGTCAATTCCTAGGACCGGTTCTTTAACTCTTGAAATTACTTTGGATTCAGAAGATGATGATATATCTATGAGCATTCCTTGTTCCTACTTTATTGGCTTGGGTGATAGAATGGTGTTCAAGAAGGAAGGCTTCGGTAATTTTCTTCGGGCATCGTCTATTGAAGTCAACAATTTGGTGCTCATAACCTTCAAAGAGCGTGATCAGGAGCTAGTTGTTGTTTTCAGTCATCTGCCACAGTGATCGTACTATCTCGCCGTACTATCCCCCCATTTTATTTCCCCCCCTAATATCCCGCCATTTTCTTTCCCGCCATACTCTCCCGCCACTTTTTCTCCCGACATTCTCTCCCGCCATTATCTCCCGCCATTTTCTTTCCCGCCTTTCTTTCCCGCCTTTCTCTCCCGCCATCTTCTCTTGTGAACCTATATAACCACATATATAACCACATCCGCAGTAAGGTGGGTGAGCAGGCCCTTCTGTCCCCCTTTCTCTCACGCCTTTCGCTCCCGCCCTCCTTTCATGGAGATGTCTCATCCTCATTATCCTTTTGATCGTAGTTTTCACTCTGGTATGTCCGATCGTCTTCTCAAACTAGCCGCCAATTTCAAGATGGATGATAGAGTAGTTCCATGGGAGGAACTCATCAGTAGTGACACCATAATGAATGAGTTGGCTCACTCATTAGCTAGGAGTGGGTGGCCTCCCAGGACATTTGAGGAGATACGGAAAGAACTTCTCAGGTTGCATGGCAGATGGCAGAACGTCAAACTGCATAAGAGTGAATCTTACATCAGGCTTGGGAGGAAGAATTCAGATTTATGGTCAGTAGACAGTGAGGACGAAGACGACCTCTTCATGCCGAGCAGCAAGGTCAAGACTACCTCATCGTCGAAGGCCAAGAGTTCTACTTCGACAAAGGGCAAGAGATCTGCATCGACGGAGGAGGAGGATGATGCATTCATGTAGTACTGTTTTATGTAGTACTGTTGATTTAATGTTGTAGTGTTTAATTCAGTTGTACTGTTTAATTCAGTTGTACTGTTTAATTCAGTGGTAATGTTTAATTTCAGTTGGATGCATGTAGTTTGCAGTAATAGTGTTATCTCTCTAAACCAATTGCCACCGACGGCTTCTCCCTCGGCCAGCTCGCTTTTCCCTTGCTTTTACCCATGCGCAGACGGTGATTCCGATGTCCACACTGTAGTGACTGGCCAGACTGTAGTGACGACGCTGATTCCGATGCCCACACTGTAGTGATTGGCAGACTGTAGTGACGGCGCTGCTTTGTCTGCTTTGTATGATTCCTGCTGTCTGCAGTGCGGTGCTGTTGCTGCGGCAGACGAGAATGGCGGGAAAGAAGGGCGGGAACGAAACTGGCGGGAAAGAAGGGCGGGAGAGAAGGGTGGGAAAGAAGGGCGGGAGAGAAGGGCGAGAACGAGAATGGCGGGAAAGAAGGGCGGGAACAGTAGGACGACCGTGTGCTAGTTTTGCAATTTGTAATGTTTTGATCTTATTTTCGCAATTTGTTCAAAAATATGTACTATTTGTGCAAAAAAAATCGGGAAAGAAGGGCGGGAGAGAAGGGCGGGAGAGAAGGGCGGGAAAGAAGGGCGGGAGAGAAGGGCGGGAGAGAAGGGCGGGAGAGAAGGGCGGGAGAGAAGGGCGGGAAAGAAGGGCGGGAAAGTAGGGCGGGAGAGTAGGGCGGGAGAGAAGGGCGGGAAAGAAGGGCGGGAGAGAAGGGCGGGAGAGAAGGGCGGGAGAGAAGGGCGGGAGAGAAGGGCGGGAAAGTAGGGCGGGAGAGAAGGGCGGGAAAGAAGGGCGGGAGAGAAGGGCGAAGAAAATGCAGTATAAACGGAAAACTGAATTAGGTCACATGCAACTTCGGTTGACTGTTAACGTAAAGTGCATGGACTCTTTGGTCAACGGTTGACCAAAGAGTACTCTTCGGCCAACCAAACACCAAAGAGTACTCTTCGGCCAACCAAACACCAAAGAGTCCTCTTCGGCCCAGCACAGCATGTCTTCGGCCTACGGTTGACCGAAGAGTCCTCTTCGGTTTTCTGCTGACCGAAAAGTCCTTCTTCGGTCAACTGTTGACCGACGGGGTGCTATTTTTGAAATATACGTTTTGGGCCTGCTGGTTTTCAAAATTACTCTAAATACGATGCTAGTTACAAAAAAAAATCTCCGGACCCTAGGGGGTACCGGCAGGCTCCACATCTTCTTCCAGATTTGGCGATCTCCATTGGGGCTATTGCTCGGAGCCGGCACATTCCGCGCGCTCTCCGTCAGATTCAGACCTAGTTTGTAGGAACTACTGACAGTTATATTCCATTTTTCTTCGGCTGCCAAGCGAGGAAGTCCGGATCACCACGCGGCGAGGTGCGGATCTTGAGTATTGTACTGGCATCAATCGGTGCAAAATTCGCCCATACAGCAGCCTCATCCCACGCACCATATTGATCCAGCAGACTAGAGACCCGGATGAGTCTCGATCGGCCACGGGGGCCAATTGGTTTGAGCGAGGTAGAGCGTAGTAACCAGTTATCCCGCCAGATACGGACTGATTCTCCGTTCCCGATACGCCATATCATGCCTTCTTTGAGCAGCTCCAATCCATGGGCAATGGCCGTCCAGGTGGACGATGGCTGCCCGGTGAAGACTGTGTCCAGGAGGTTTCCTTGCGGATAGTAGCGCGCCTTCAACACACGGGCACATAGACTATCAGGAGCCTATAGCAGTCGCCATGCTTGACGTGCGAGGAGTGCCTGATTGAAAATCCTCATGTCTCTGAATCCGATGCCACCTTGCCCTTTTGTCCTAGTCATCTTGTCCCAACTGAGCCAATGAGTCTTGTGCTCCCCATTTTCTGAGCCCCACCAAAAATCCCGAATGAGCTTGGACAAATCATCACAGACCGAGAACGGAAGCTTGAAGACTCCCATAACATAGGTTGGTAAAGCTTGGGCAATCGACTTAATTAAAATTTCCTTTCCACTCTGAGCCTGGTAAGAATCACCCCATAACATGATGCACTGGGTGAGTTTTGATTGGAGGTTCTGAAATTTCCCACGGTTCATACGGACTTCCGGGGTCGGTAACCCCAAATATTTTGCTTCAAACACTTGCTGCTCAACTTGGAGTGTTTATCGGGTTGCTTCCTGGTCCGCCAACGGGCATTGCTTGCTGAACTGGATGGAGCATGTCAGCGACCTCCCTCCAGTGGGCTGCTGTTGGGCCATGGGCCTACCAGGAAACTACCACACACAACCACTACAAGTAGGTAGAAGATGGACACAGGGGAGGTGGCTTGGACGGGAATGGACTGGCGGCTTCGGCTGAGGCTCTCTCGCTAGGATAGCTCCTGTTCATCGTCTCCTCTGATCCCCTTCTTCCAGATATTCCTCTGTAATTCGTGGCTGTAATAGATGAATCAGTGATGAATCGAGAGGGATAGTAGTTTGATCCTCACAATTGGCATCAGAGCCGTTCGATTCTTCACCAAATATTCATCCAATTTTTTTTCCCATCCAATCCCATGAATTTTCCACGACGGCGCGCCGAGCTCCTAGCGAGCCTCTCGCCGGAGGGTCGGGCGACGTATGAGGTTCTCAGGGCCCAGCTCGCCCGCGATGTGGATCGAAGCTTCGCCGAGTCCAACGTGAGGTTACAGAAGGCCATGGCGACGGCGTTAGGCGACCTCCACACCAAGCTGGACCGGACTATCGACGACCTCCGCTGGAAGGTGCGTAGCGACGACGGCCGTAGGTGCGCCCCAGCAGCGGCGTCGGCTTCATCAACGACGAGGTCGGACGCGTTTCCGCCTGTCTCGCGCTGCACCGTCTCCACCATCCGTTCGCCCACGACATCCGCGGCCACCTCGACACCTCCGCGCGTCCCCGTACAGGTGCCACGGGACTCTACGTCAAGCTCGGTCCCTGCTACGCCTGCATCTACGATTATCTGTTGCAGCGCCGTCATAGCCGACCCGACCGAGACCTACGCGCCGGACGACTCGCTCGATCCCACCGCGACGGCTTCCTCAGCAGCGAGGTCTTCTCCATCAGCGACCAGCGCCAGTCGGGCCGTGGCCTCCGTGCGTGCGGCGACGGACACATGCGTGCCCACTGCTGCGCCGTCGGACTCCACATCAACCCAGGCCGACCTCACTCTAGAGGTGTCTGTTGCTCTGGACGGCGTATTCCCTACGATGGGGACGACTACCCAATTGCTACATGTCCTCGAGCAAGTCAAGAAGCTGCCTGCTACCTGTTCGACCAATTGTGCGAGCAACAATTTGGGCAAGGCATCCTCTGCGTCCTCAACTAATCAGGGCACTGTAACAAGATTGCTGCCACCAACAACTCTAGCGTTCACTCAGGAGCTCACAGTGCAAGCTGGGTTGTCGCCATCAACCTGCTCCTCCAACTCGGTGCATGAGGACGCCATTGACACTGACGACAACTACACCATGGAGGTGTTCATGGAAACTGATGCCATGTTCCTAACCACTCCAACAGCATCAGAAAGCTCAAGCTTCCAGTCACTGCGGTTGTTTGTTGACCGCGGACGTCAGACACCGCTGCCTACCAAGTGTTCGACAAAGGGCTTGACCATGGTTGTCGTGTCCCAGTTGTTCCACATCCTTGGCACCATTGACATCCCCGACCTAGACTCGTCGGCGTTGCATGACTCGGTTATCAACGAGGTTCACAGTAGGGTCAGCACCAGCTCATGTGGCCTTGGAAATGAAGAGCGCCCGGCTTGGCCGCCGCCGGAACTGCAGATTTTGCACGCAACTGGTATTCAACATCTGCAGCTATGTTCTCCTTGCTTAATTTCAACACAATTGCAAGCTATTCATGATCATGTTTATAAGTGGCTGAAGGTTGGGAGAAAAACAGAGAACATAGCTATAGCGGTATAGTTTGTACGCCAGATGCCTGAGAGCTTTTGGTCACAAAAACTGAATTACAAGTGGACGCACACCATAATGGCCGTGTTTGATACTCTGCTGTACACTGTTTTCGGACAAATTATTCAGTCTGGTATTGAGCCTCTCGAGTGGAAATTTCCTTGGTCTTCAACTCAGGGTATTATCTGCAGGCCAATCAGAGCTTCTTTGCTGAAGGAATCAATGGGCCTATCTAGCCAAACCTATTTGGATGGTGTGAATTATTTTGCAGTGGTGTTGTACTGTAGTGGTGGAAGTGATTCATTATCTTCAGCCATTGCCCTTGACATGTATGCTCCCACAAGCAAGTATACAGCTATGAGTTACAGTGTTGCAGCCGCTATGTTTAAGGCCATCTCCAGAACCGAACAACCACAATACATGCTATGTGTTGCACCTGGATATGAATTGAAGCCTTGGACATCTTGGGAGGCCTACTCACTGGGAAGTCTAATCACGATGCAACAAATTCCAACAAGTGATAGGTGGGTTACATCACCATGGGACCCTGGAGAGCATAATATTGGAACTGAGGTTTCTGTGAATCTGTTCAAGCTTCCAAAGGGCACACCATTGGCACTGATTACAGAAAAATTCACCAGGTTATATATGTTGGATCTTCTCAGAATTGTTCACCATAAGACGCCGTCATTTGTTGGAAATATGCTGCAGCATTATAACGCACACTCCAGGTTTGATGCTACTTATTTTGGTCCTAATTGTTGCCGATGGGAATTTGCATGGTTGCTAGTGGGATCATCGTGTGCTCGTACAGGACCTGGAGGAAATAGAATTTTCAGCAATATGTCTGCCCCACTCCGACCGGTGAGTCCGAATGATTCAACATCCATGTTTCTTATGGCTGGCCTCTGGAACAAGGGGAATGTGGCAATCTGCCTGAACCTTAGAACAGTCCACCCTCCCAGATTTTGCTTGATTGATCAGCAACTGCCTCCAGGCCCCGGCCACTTTCTTCAGGCAACGGAAGATACCTTGTGCATAAAGATCATGGATGGACTTGCGAATCATTGCAGTAGTTGTTTTTTCCAGCAGATCCAGATTGCGATTGCAAGCATGCCTTACCTGGTGGTGCTATTTCCTTGGGATCCGGGTGACTTAGCAGTTGTTACTGAAGGTGTATGGACACTACAACAGTCTCCTCATTCTAGGACCCCCAAGTGTTTTTTGGATATACTTCGCTGTTCAGCAAACCCTGCAACAGACATGGGATCTCGGTGAGCCGGTTCTTGATTGGGCGCAGTTTGATGTACAAATGCCTTGGGATCCCGGTGGTTCGCAATGGAATCGGCTTGAGGGCAAGCCGGATTTTTATGAGGGGGGGATTGTCAGCGACCTCCCTCCAGTGGGCTGCTGTTGGGCCATGGGCCTACCAGGAAACTACCACACACAGCCACTACAAGTAGGCAGAAGATGGACACGGGGGAGGTGCCTTGGACGGGAATGGACTGGCGGCTTCGGCCGAGTCTCTCTCGCTAGGATAGCTCCTGTTCATCGTCTCCTCTGATCCCCTTCTTCTAGATATTCCTCTGTAATTCGTGGCTGTAATAGATGAATCAGTGATGAATCGAGAGGGATAGTAGTTTGATCCTCACAGAGCACTTGGCCGGATTAATTAATTGGCCCGTGCAAGTAGCAAAGGTGTCAATTACATGCTTAATCCTCATAGCTTGTTCCTCTTTCGCTTTGAAAAATAAGAGTGTATCATCAGTGAAGAGGAGGTGGGACACCCCAGGAGCACGTCTACACACCTTCACTGGCGAGATACCTCCAGCGGATACCTCAGACTGTAGCAGAGCCGAAAGCCCATCAGCAACAAAAAGAAATAGGAATGGGGAGAGTGGGTCACCTTGTCGAAGACCTCGTGTGGGGGAGAATGCTTCCAATAGAGCTCCATTAAATTTAACTAGGTACGTCACCGTGGTTACGCACGTCATTATCCATTGCACCCACAAGTGAGCAAAGCCCATTTTATGCATTGCCTCCTCCAAAAACTTCCAATCCACTCGATCATATGCCTTTGACAAATCTACCTTGTACGCACAGTAAGAATTCTGTGGCGTCGCCCCATGCTCCAAGAAATGCAAACATTCAAAAGCAAGTGGAGCATTGACAGTGATGAGTCTGCCAGGAACGAATGCACTCTGGCTCTCTGAGATGATTTCACCAAGCAGCGGCCGGAGCCTATTGACCAAACATTTGGACACCACCTTGTACAGAACATTACATAAGCTAATCAGGCGGAAGTCCTTTAGCTCACATGGGTAATAGCTTGTTCCGGGCGGATGGGAGTGCAACCTGTGCGCCCGCACAGGGCCTCCACTTCCTAGGGGCCCCTGATTTTTGAAACAACGCAGAAGTTGGCCCAGTTGCATGCATGCAGTCCAGTTGGCCCTGTTGGCTGTTCCAATTGTTTTTTAGCGAAGTTGGATGTTCCAATTAATCAATTCGGCTGGGACGAGGTGGGCCTCTGGGCAGCATGCACCACGCGCGAGGAAGCAGCAGCCACTCGACCCCCCCAATCCCTCTGTCCAACCGTTCGTCTCTCGAGCAGACGAGCCTCTCGATCCAGGCTGCGTCCGCGTCTCTTCGTCCGCAACGCCTTTGGATCCTTCGCTCCGGACGGCAGCAGCTGATCACTAGGAAGGACAGGAGCGATTTGTGAAGGCAAATGATGGAACACATTTTCCATTGGCCAAGGACCGGTGGCTCTGGCCGTGAGTTCAATTAATTTTATTTTATTTTCATCTTTTTAGTTTTGAGTTTTACCAATACCTTTTAGTGGTTGTTTGGATAAAGAATTTAAACGTGTAGTTTTAGTAAAACATGTTTTAGAGAGATTTTTTAGGAAAACCAGTTTTGCTAACAATTCGGTTAGGGATAAGTATATAGAAAATCTTGATTGGATAAGAAAATGGTAAAACAAGTTTAAGAAATTCTTTGTTTGGAAGTCACTTCGACCATGCTATCTTCCTCGTCCAATCAATCCTCAAGCCAGCTCCCGCTCCTTGTTTCCTCTCACAACATGCCATGAACGGCATGGGCAGCCACGCAACAGGAGCTGCACCCAGCGCCCAGCAAGCTAACGGACGGCCGGCCACGACCATTGCGGCATCGCTGCCCTGCCTGCTGCTTTGCCCTTGCGCCGCCGTGCAGCTCCCCTTCCTCCCCTCGCCCCCGTCCTCCAGACACCGTGTCGAGCACCTGCCATGCATGGCCGCTCCGCTTGGCCACAAGCGTCGCCGCTCTTCCAACCCCGGCGAGCACCTCCACGCCTTCACCACAGACGTCCTTCCACCCAGCGGCGGAGGACCCGGTAGGGCGAGGCAGGGCGCCCGCCCTACCTTGATTTGGCCGGTGCAGGCAGGGCGCAAGGCGGCGCAGCCGCGCAGCGGCGTTGCCGGTGGCCGAGTGCAGGCAGCCCGCCCTACCTCAATTTTTGTCCGTCCTCTCCGCCACTGCTTCCACCGCCAATCGACTATCCCGAGCACCCATTTTTGCCTTTTCTTGGCCTTCTCCTCCAACCCCGGTGAGTAGCTCCACACCTCCACCACGGACACCACGGCGGCTCTTTCGTCAAGTCCTCCTCCTGTGTGCACCATCTATTCGACCTAGCTAACTGCCCAGCCCCTCAATTGCTGGAGAAACCGTCTCCGGTGAGCTCCCTCCGCCACCGCCTCCTGGCTTTGTCGCCGGCGCTCCCATGGTGGCCGGCTAGAGTGTTGTAGCTTAGCCGGCGAGCGGCAACCAACAGCGATGGTATGAACGTGTTTGACCTGGCAGAGAGAAGTATAATCTGACCGCGGTGGTCGGTGGAGGTGAGGATGGCAACGACGAGGTCTCGAGAAAGTCTCGTCGAGCACGGGGGCTTCAAAATATGGATACGCTGAATCGGTTTATAGAAAAACGTTGAATTGTCGTTTTTCTATAAACCCACTTTTTCTGGTTTACGAAAACTAATTTTTGCTTATCCTCAAATCTGGTATGCTAACCAAACATGGTTTTAGTTAGTTATAACCATAAGCACGTTTAGAGGAAACTAGTTTAGCAAAATCTTCGTAACCAAACAACCCCTAGTTACTTTTATTCTTTTTATCTTTTGTATGTACATTAGACGTTTAAGTGTTCCAAGATCTATGTCATGTTTTCATCAAAAATAATAATCTAGTTACCAAAAAGCGCAAGGAAAAACTAAAGAATAGATTATCTAACTAAATCTCAAAAAGGACTATGCAACAAAGCGTTGAATGTATTTAAAAAAAAAGCGTTGAATGTATAAGATTGTCGAACCATCCGATTGCTATGTGACACAGTATGACCTATATATTATTAACATTCTATTTTTTATACTATATAATAGTGGGCCCCATTTTAGAGTTTAGCACAGGGCCGCCGATTTTGCCGGCCCGGCCCTGAATGGAAGTATCATTCACCCCCTCCGGCATAACACCTGTCTGAAAAAAAATTCATTACTGCGTTGACAATATCCACTTTTAACAAATCCCAGTTTCGTTGGAAGAAACGCGCCGGGAGGCCGTCCGGCCCCGGCGCCTTGAGTGGCCCAATCTGGAACAACGCATTGGAAATTTCTTCCTCTGTAAAGTCTTTGCATAGTTGCTCACTCATTTCATTAAACACTTGGGTCTCAAGCAAACTGAAAACCGGGTCAGCCACCAACGTGGGATCTCTTGTGTAAACCGATTTAAAGTATGAGACCGGCATGCGCTCCATCTCAGAAGGGGAGTCATGCACGACACCATCAACATCCTGTAGGTGTGAGATTTTATTCTTCCGGGCACGCCAAACAGCATGTTGGTGAAAAAAATTTTGTATTACGGTCTCCCTCTCTCAGCCACGTGATACGCGCCCGCTGCAGCCATAGCATTTCTTTTTTTTTTTTTGCGAGAAACTTCCAATCTATTCATCTTCAATCATGGCAGTACAAAGAACAACAGAGGTAATAAAAATTACAACCATGTCCATAGTTTGCCAAGGTCCGCAGATGAAGCGTTTGCTTCCTTCTGCTCCTTTAGAGCGTCTACAGCCGCATATGGCAAATCCGGTCTCTCAAACGCCCGCGGACGCGCCCGAGCGCGTCCGCGGGCAGTGACCGGGCACGCCTTAAATTTTAGTAGTTGCATCCGGACATCTCATACTTAGATTCTTAAATCCATACGAAGACATGCAAAAGGAAAACCTACGTACTACGTCGATCCAAGCTCTACTCCTCGTCGGAGATCACGACAATCTCCATGCCCGGCTCCGGCAGCATCGGCGGCAGCTGCAGCTCCGGCTCCTCCGGCTGCTCCGTTCCGGCCTCCTCCTCCTCTATTTCCGCGTCGAGTTCGGCGAAGAGCGCGTCCGACGCCGCCTGCTCCTGCCGGAGGAACGCCCGGTTGGCCTCCACATAGGCCTCATCCTGGATGGACTCCAGGATGGCCTGCTGCTCCGCCATCTCCTCTGATTGGGCGACGGCGAACTCCGCCTCCGCTTGCTTCATGTTGAAGCCCGGCAGCTCCGGCTCCGGCTCCTCCGCCTCTTCCGCGTCCTCCACCTCCATCGGCTCCGGCTGCTCCTCCTCTCCCTCCGGCTGCTCCTCCTCCTCCTCCGTCTCCGGCGAGTCCGGAGGCAGCCGGCAGCGATGCGGGTGGCGCGCGCGGCTTGTCTCGCCCGGATCTCCTGTTGGATCTCAGCCCGGCGCTCCGGCGTGAGCATAGCGTAGTACGTGATCTTCCTCCGGACCATGGTGGAGCGCCGGAGCGTGGGCAGAGCGCCGGAGCGGGAGGGGGGGGGGAGGTGGATGGGCTCGGACTGGCGGCGCGAAGAGGGGGGAGGTGGATGGGCTAGGGTTGAGGGACGCCGACCGGCTTAAATAGCCGGATTTGGCCTTGGGCGGTGAGCCGGAGCGGCGCCACGTGGCGTTCACACTGCGCCAACGGACGCGGCGTCCGTCGGACCGCCGGGTTTCTGGGCGTTTCCGCGTGGGACCCCACCGTCAGGCCGACGTGGCGGGCGTGCCCGGGCGCCCCCATATCCGCCCCATATTTGGGCTAGATATGGGGGGTGCTGGTCAGCCCGGGCGTTTGAGGCCCGTTTGAGGCGCCCGACTGGGTCGAAAAATCATGACCGGTCAGTGACCGGGCGACCCGCCCGGGCGTATGAGGCGGGTTTGAGGCGCCCGGCTGTAGATGCTCTTAGCACCCGACGCAGCTGCGACAACTCCCGCATGACGTTGCCAAACTTGCGACCGCCCCATGCATGCATCCTATCCATGACTTGTTTCAGCGCCCCATGCACACCGGCCAAATCTGCACTATGAGTTGCACCCAGCCACGCCTCAGACTACCCACACTGGGAGTAATATAGGTAGTAACATAAATACCTAAGCGAAAAATATGATGTGACAGCTAATTAATGAGGAGAGAGACAAATTGAGTAACATAGCTAGTTACTCATACTATAAGTAACATCACACTTATCAAGAGAAGATGAGTGTATAAGCTAATAAATGAAGTGTTGCATGACACCACACATATGTTACTTCCCACTATAGAGGTAGTAGCATAGACTAGTAAAATGTGCATGTTACTAGTCTAAGTTACTCCCCATTGTGGTAGTCTCAGCAATGACTTTGGGAAGAGCTTCATCACGTTCCCAACATATCTCATACTGCTTGCATTTACGGCTGTTTGGCACGCGCACCTCCCGATCCAAGGAGACAAGTAGCGGACAGTGGTCAGATCCCGGAGATACTAGATGCACCACCGATACCTCAGAGAAGATATCCCGCCAGCTGTCGTCAGCAACTGCCCGGTCCAGCAGAACCTTTACATTGGCATTCCTCGCCCTACCATTATCGTATGTATATGACAACCCCCTGAATCCCAAGTCTTTCAGCCCACATAACATCAACATATCACGGAAAGCAACCATCAATGATTCCGCCCGCGGAGTGGCAGAAAAGTGTTCATACTGCCAAAGAGCTTCGTTGAAATCACCCACTACAAACCATGGTAGCGGCGAGGTCGCCCGAAGGGAACACATTGACGTCCACATGCGGTGCCGGTTTTCAGAGCGAGGTTCCCCATACACAAAAGTTGCATGCCACAAAGGAGCAGAAGGTGACAATCGCAAGGAAACATCAATGAACCTTTCATTTAAATCTTTGACTTCCACGGACAGACTCTCATGCCAAAACAAAGCTAAGCCACCGCTCAGACCATCACTATAAACTCCAGCAAAACCATTGAGACCCAAACGATTCCTAAGACGGCGCAAACGAGCACACTTTTGACGAGTTTCAGAAAGAAAGATTAACACTGGTTTTTTTCGTTTTTCCTCCGTTTTCGCTGGGTTTTTTAATTGTCTCTATTTTTTTATTCTTTTTTGTTTATTCTCGGTTTTCATTGGCTTTTTTTTCTTTTCTTTCTTTTTTATCTATTTTTCTTTCTTTTTTCGGTGTTTTCATTTGGTGTTTCTTGTTTGTTTAATTTTTTATTCTCTGTTTTTTATTGTTTTTTAATTACTTTTTTGCATTTTTTCTTCGTTTTTTATCATTTTTTCTATTTTTTTTTTCGGTTTTATTTGTTCTTTTGGTTATTGTTCTACATTTTTTTATATGTCATCAACATTTTTCTAATACACGTCTAACATTTTCCAATACGAATTAAACATTTTTGTAATATATGGTCAATATTTTTTCTATAGTCATTTTATATATTTTTTAAACGCTTTATTAACATTTTTTAACACAAGGTCAACATTTTTTTATATACATTTAACATTTTTCAAATACTTGTTCAACATTTTTTTCAAATGCTTGATTAACATTTTTATATACATAATCAAATATTTTCATCATTTATTTAATACATGGTCAACATTTTTTCTATGCACATTTAACATTTACCGAATGCTTGATTAACATTTTTTTTCAAATGCTTGATTGAAAAATCTATATACATGATCAAAAAAATTCATAATTTTTTAATACATGATCAACAATTTTTCTATACAAGTTCAACATTGTTTGAATGCTTGTCCAGCATTTTTCAAACACTTGTTCAATATTTTTCAAATACTTATTCAATATTTTCAAATACTTGTTCATCATTTTTCAAAAACTCATTCAACATATTTGAAATACTTGTTCAACATTTTTCAAATACTTATTCAACATTTTCAAATACTTGTTCAACATTTTTCAAATACTCATTCAACATTTTCAAATACATGTTCAACATTTTTCAAATACTCATTCAATATTTTTCAAATATTTGTTCAACATTTTTCAAATATTTTTTATAGAATATTTTTTGCAATATACTATATATTAGAATGTTTTAAAGTATAAAAAAAATAAAGCAAAAATTGAAAACGGAAAATATATTAGAAAAATAGAAAAACAGGCTATGTATTCCCGGGCGCGTGGGCCGGCCCACCTTGGTCGCCCCTTCAGCGAGTCTGGCGAGGAATATGGGCGCCCTTGCTCTCTCTCGTTACAGTGCATTTCGCAAACGGGTGCCTGAAACAGTCACAGCTCGACAGGCCCATTCTATTTTTTCCGTTATTAGAGACATAAATGGATGTGCGGGCCCGGGGAATCGAACCCCCGGTCCCTTCGTTACAAGCGGTCAACTCCAACCACCAGGCCATCACCCCGCAAGTGTACAGGTACCTGCGAACCAACCTGTGGTTGGATGGTTAGAGGGACTGTGGTATCCCCAGCCCACCAGGGTTCAAATCCTGGTGCTCGCATTTATTCCTGGATTTATTTCAGGATTTCCGGCGATGTGCATTCAGTGGGAGGAGACGTTCCCGTCGACGACGAGGCGCCTATGGTGACTTCGTAAATTTCAAGATGATATGCCGGCTCAGTCATTCGGAGGTGCTCATAGGGGTAGGGTGTGCGTGTGTGCGTTCATAAGGATGAGTGTATGCGCGTGTATATGAGCGCTTGCGTCTGTACTGTGTTAAAAAAAAGTGTACAGGTACTTTAACTTTTTTTTCTTTTAGTTCGTTCTTCACTTCGGTTATTCTTTATCTTTTATCTTTTTATATTTTTTCTCATTCTTTTTCGTTTTCTTTAATGCACGGTTTTTTAAAATTCATGAACCTTTTTTAAATAGATGAACTTTTTTCAAATTCGGTTAACTTTTTTCCGAAATCAATGAAGTTTTTAAAGATTTTTGGTGAATTTTTTTTTTAAATCGATGAACTTTTTTTTCAAATCGGATGAACTTTTTCCAATTCGATGAACTTTTTTTCAAAATTGATGAACTTTTTTAAATCCGATGAATTTTTTTCAGATTTGCAAACTTTTTTTTTCAAAATTGATGAACCTTTTTTTTCAATTTTTAAATAAATCTATGAACTTTTTTTATTTTTCACAAACATATTCAAAATTGTAAAAAACCGGAGGCCGGTCTTTTTTCTGAACCAGCAGCACAGCACAGCTGAAGAAAAAAGCCAGCGGCCCGCTGTTGGTCGCCGTAGGAGCCACTTCTCCAATGGGCGCTGTATCCAATGGGCGCCTACAGCGCCCAATAGGATCTCCCAGCATGACGAGTACTTCATGAACCTAACTCGTTAAGTGCACAAATTTTGGAAGCTGCTTACTTTCCACCGTGCTCACTTCTGGAGGTCGAACTGGGATCCCACACTTCCCAGATATGGCGCACAATTCTGGATGGCCGAAACATATCACATCATGGGCTGATACGGAGAATCGAGAACGGGGCTTGAACGAGCTTTTGGCAACATAGCTGGATACCAAGACAAGGCATGATGAAACCCATAACATCACACAGGATTTACCAGGCGGCTCTCCTCTGCCCGCGGCTGCAGCGAGCTCCGTCGCCGCCGCCGCTTGATCTCCCGCCTCCGACCACCTCCTCCACAACAGAGGACAGATCCGGAATTCTCTCCGCACTCTCTCTCCATCCCTCCCGAAATCCAGCTGCGCCGTCGCCGGGGTCGCAGCAGCAGCCGTCCACCTCCTCCACGCCTCACCTCCAGCCCAGCTCGCTCCCGTGCGGCCCCGTCGGCCGCACCAGGGCGCCCCCGGCCGGCCGCCCTCGGCCCTCCCTGCCTCGCCCCTCCCCTCCCCGCCGCTGGAGGGTGCCGTCTGGGCAAAGACTGGGCGGCACGGGCGGCGGCGGGGCCTTCCTTTGACCTGGCGGGGCTGGCTTTTGGGGCTCGGCGGGGGCCTCGTGAACCGGCTCGGCGTAGGCGCACGGCGGAGGGAGGTCGCTGCCTGCTTGGTGCAGCGGCGGTCCATGGCGGCGCGGTGGACTTCCTCGGCGATGCGGCGGCAAGGCGGCGGCCCATGGCGGCGTAGCTGCTCCCCCGTGGTGTGGCGTCGCGGCCTGCTTGGTGCAGCGGTGGTCGGCCGGTGCGGCGCTCCCTGTCGGCGTGGCTCCGGCACGCGGCGGTGCGGCTCCAGATGCGCCGGCCCCGCCCTCCTAGTGGCTGGCTCCGGCCGGCCGTGGGGCTCCGAGGCGGCCTCCGGTGAGCCTGGATCCTCCGGATCTGGCTTCTGCGGGCATTGGGGCCGTTGGGCCTGTGCAGGCCTCTGCTCACTGGCTGTTGGCGGCTGAGGTTGCGGCGTGAGGCTGTTTGGTGGTCCGACCGGGCTCGGGCTCTGGCGGGCAGTGTGGCAGCACCGGGCGAAAGCTCCGCCTCGGGCTGCTGGTCGGGGCCGGCGATGGCGACGCCCTCGGGTGCCGTGCTCTTCTTGAAGACGTCGTCGAGGTGTGCTGTCCGTCCTGCTCTTGTCTCCGGTCGGTGAGACCAGTGGTGGTTGCGTGGTGTGGTGGTGGCTTCTGCTTGGTCATGGCGCGATGGCTTTGTGGGAGGTGAGCGGACCAGCGGAGGTGCAGTGCATGAGGGTGTGGTGTTGGGCGGTGCTCCGGGCGAAAGCTTGCCGGGTTCTTGCCGGCCGACGGCGTCGGCGTCCGCGGACGTCGTGTCACCTCCTTGGAGGCGCCGCCGTGGAGTCCACCCCCTGCACACCCTCGGTTCCAGCTCTTCGGGTGAAAGCCTAAGGCCCAGCCGGGTCGGGCGACGGCGTCGGCATCGTCGCTTCTTTCTTTGGGGCGTCGTCTTGAAGAGCATTGGATCCCGTTTGCGCGCTCCATGGGCTGGACGCTCGCGGCATTGCGGTCGGCAGGTGTCCGTCCGGCAATGGTGATGTGGCGCGACTTCTTGTGTGGAAACGATGGCGGCTTTGGGCGGCTGTTGAGCTTTGGTAGTTGGTCTCATCCGGCGTGTTCGAGGGGTTGCTGTGCCTCACTTGGCTTCCTGAAGTCGGAGCTGTAGAGGAGGTGTCTCCGCGGTGACGATGACACGAGACGGGTGATCGGTTCCGGTGCCGGCTCGATGCAGGCCCGGTGCTTTTCCCCTGCAATGCTCATCGACAGAGTCGGAGCTGCCTGGTCGTCGGCGCGTGTGGTGGACTGTTTGGCATCGACCGGCGCAGGCCTCGGCGCTTGAGCGGTGAGGGCTTCATCGGTGGTCGTTGAAGGTGGAGTCGGAGTCGCCCTCGCGGAGGAGTGATGACGATGACACCGGATTGCAACCTCGACTGCGCTTTTCTCCTCGACGGCGTGTGTGCGTTCTTGTGTGGGTTGCCAGGTCGCCCTGACTGCCTTGTTTTTGCGGGCATGTTGTGACGGTTTTCGCCCGGTTTTCCGTTAATTAACTGGGCAACTCTCTTCGACCTTTTTTAATGAATCGGGCCCTAAGGGGCCGCGTTTCAAAAAAAATAACATCACACAGACAAGGCCTATAGAATACATATTGAGTTGCAGCAGCGACAAAGCCACAGGCCTCGGGGTGAGTGCTCTTTGGGGATTGAGGAGGACAGGAAGATGTGGCTTGATCTCTGGAGAGTGCGCTGCCCAGGGAAGATCCATCATTTCATGTGGAGAGTAGCCCACAATAGCCATCCCATGTTGAGAAATGTGGAGCGTATTGGAGTTAATTTGGATAATGCCAGTGTGATATGCCATCGACTGCCGGAAGATGGGGGGCACCTTTTTCTCAGGTGTAAAGAAGTAAAGAAAGTGTGGCGTGCATGTCAACTAGAGGAAACCAGGTTGGAGCTGCTGGAGTGCCCCACACCGCGCCAGCTCTTGAGAAGAGTTTTCTCCCTCAACGAAGATGTGAAGCTAAGAGTGATCTGTCTCCTGTGGTTGTGGTGGTCGGAAAGGAATAAAGCTAATCACAAGAAAACTAGAGCATCTGTGCAGGATTTCCAGTTCCTTGTAACGAAGCATGTGGCGGAATGGCGAGAGTTATGTGCTAATCCCGTAAAGGAGAAAACACGGCCAAAGGCCAGGTGGCAGCCGCCGGCTGAGGACCTCGTAAAAATTAACATAGATGGTGCTTTTAATTCAGTAAGCCAACATGCGGGCTGGGGTTGCATCGCGCGTGATCACACTGGTGACGTGCTCTTTGCGGCAGCTGGGGGCCTAGCGCACGTAAGTGAAGCTTTGCATGCTGAGGCGTGCACACTCATGCATGCGATCAATCTAGCTGAGTTGCATGAAATGGGAAAAGTGGAGTTTGAAACTGATTGCTTGGGACTAGTTCAGGCCACAACGTCCATGGTGCTGGATCGCTCGCCGTTGGGTGCTCTTTTCTGGGAACTGAAGTATTTACTACAGCTGGGCTTCAATGTGTGGAATGTGAATCATTGTAATCGTGCTTGTAATGTTCCAGCCCATGAGCTGGCTGTGATGGGTAGAAGTGGGGCATATGGTGACCAGCATGTTTGGCTGGCGAACCTCCCAACCACTGTAAACGTTGCTGTGACCGCCGATTTGGTCGGTGCACCGTAAGCTTGGAATGCAAGGTGTTCCAGTTCAAAAAGAAAAGAAACCCATAACATCACTGGTCACGGACCCGCTGACGGTGTCCTGGACTAAGGGGTACCAACCTAGTTGGCCCACAGTCCATGGGCGGAGCTTATGGCCCACCGATCTCATAAGGAAGGACTCCGGGAGCTTCGAACCTTGGCGTGGTGAGGATGGACTCTGCCGAAGACCTGACGTGTACCCCAAGGATTGCATCGGCAATTGGCACGTATTTCTCCAACTAGCAACCGACCATGTGTAACCCTAGATACCCCCAGTACCTATATAAGCTGAGTGGTTTAGTTCGTGGAGCCAAATTCAATACTACTCACCTTAGTGTTAGAACACAACATACGATCTCGAGGTAGATCAAGCATGTACTCGATACATCATCATCAATACAATCAAAGCAGGACGTAGGGTTTTACCTCTTTGAGAGGGCCTGAACCTGGGTAAATAATGTCCCCTTCGTCTCCTGTTACCCATCGATCCGAAATCTACAGCTCGGGGCCCCCTATCCGAGGTCTACCGGTTTTAGTACCGACACTGGTGCTTTCATTGAGAGCCCCGTTGTTCGATCGAAAAAGATTGATGGCTCGCCTGCAGATCAACTGCAACATCGGCTGCGGTGACACCTTCGTCCCCGGCCAGCTCTTCGCTTTCGGCAGCGTGGTCTTGCACGCCAACTCATCTGGCCGCCTCGACCGCATCGAAAGATTGGCCCCGAACCAGATAATCATGTTCGGAAACTTGGAGTACACCACCGACTCTCGTGGCGACCTCGCCCTTTCCGGCTGGATGCTAGATCGGCTTGGGAACTCCTCGGACGCCGTGGCTTCGACCTCAGAGCCAATCCCTGACCCAATCCTCGGAACGGATCTCCTTCCAGAACCAGCTCCGAGCATGGATCTAACCATCGTTGCGACGGATGCGATCTTAAGCGCGGACCCGGCCACGATCTCGCCAGATCTTAACCTCGAGTCGAATCCGAACTCGGAACCAGCATCAGATTCGGATCCGTCTCTCTACCAGCCGATCAGGGGTTAACCTTTGCCGGCCAGGACTTTGAAGTCGCATCAAACAAACCACAAAGCATATTCCACATGAACCCGGCCTACAGCCAACCCATGAACACAGAGGCTCTTTCACAGATAAACGAGATGCTGGACCGAATTCAGAATCTGGCGATCTCGCCCTCGGTTTACGATCAAATCGGATGTAAAGCCGATACCAGGGAAATTCACGTCCCACCCACCACCCACCTAGTCGCTAGCTACAGTCGAAGATTTAACTGACGTATTGGACTACGCCTCGGAGGAGGCAACAGACATGGACGACGACGACAAAGGAATAGCAGAAACGGCATCGCCCATGGCCATCCCCTGCACAGGCAATTGGGCCACAACAGCCACTTATGATGTATACATGGTTGACACGCCCAGTGATCCCCCCAAGCGCCGACACCCTCGTAGGCGACCAAAAGGCACTGGCGGGGGCAAGAGCCAAACCAACAATACGGGAGCCACAGATGACGGCTCCACTCCGGAAAACACCGATGAGCAGGGCGATGGCAACAACGCCACGCCAGCCCAGATCAACGGCCCCGCAGGGGCGTCGGATAATGAAAATCCCGAGGACCTCGAAGACAGGGAAGATAGTAACTATCTCCTTGAGTCCGAGGAAGATGTTACTCTCGGGCCCGAGGACTTTATAGTCCCTGAGGACCCATATGAGCAAGAGAGATTCCGGCGATGCCTCGTTGCAACCGCCCGAAGCATGAAGAAAAAGCAGCAGCAGCAGCTTCACACTGACTAGAATACACTTAATGATAAGTGGGTAGAAATCCTCGCGGTCGAGCAAGAACTCGAGGCACGACGCAAGGGGTAACCTAAATCCTACCCGCGCCGATGTTTGCTCCCCGACTTCGACGATGAAGTACTTAAGAACGTGCCACTAAAGCACAACCGAGCTGAATTATCGGACCGCCCTCCTCGGGGACGGGACTGACCAGCAGGGGAACATAGAGATCCCCAACAACACACCGCCGATACGGTAAGGACCCGGTCCAATATGTCAAACCGTACGACCTGCGACGGAAGCTGGAAGCGAATCCGGTCCCGGCACGATCCATTTACAGATCACGAGGACACGCACCAGCCGGTCAGGCCGGCTACGATGCCTAGTTGGACAGAAACGGAAGGGCTCGGGAACAAACTTATGCTCGGATGCTGTGACACCCTGGTTTTTCCCAGCTTTTCTTCTCAAATTTTGTTTGAAAGTTTTATTTGGAATTTGGCTTGGATTTGTTTCTGAATGACTCTGTGGACTTAAAACTTGGGAATATTTTCATGATTTTCTTTCCCAAGTGACTCAGGCCCTCAAAAACTTCTCTCAAGTCATGTCACTTCCATTCATGCTCAATCTCAATTTTACCTCAACCTAATATTCCTTTTTCCATTAAAGGAATAACCCTTTGAGCTCTAGGTTGTGAAGCAACCTATATTTCTGTTCTCCCAAAAATTCCAAGAAAATTCTCATAAATCCTTTGCACCCTGTGAACCTTGGATATGTGAAAATATTCAAGATTTACTCCTCATGGTGAGCACAGCACCGGAGTAAGCCGATAGGCTCTCCTCCTCCATCTCCGGCGAGGTGCTCCGCCGTTCTGCTCCAGCTCCTCCAGCTCGCCTCCATCCACCCCAACTCCAACCAGGCCCACCAGGGAGTTCGTGGAGCTCCACTGGTCCTCCCCAACCTCTCCTCTGCCCAAGAGCTCGTCAGAGTCGCCGGATCGATCGACCACCGTAGCTTACTGCCGCCTGAGATGAAGGGGGCGACCGCGTCCGGCCACCGTTCGAGGAGCCACGGGTACGTGAGTGCTCGCCGTCATCCGCTCATTCCATCCCCGCCGTCGCCCAGCTCCGCCATGGCCTCTACGCCGGCCAACCATCGCCGGTGAGCCGCCGTCCTCTGTTCTCCCTCTTCCTCTCTTTTAAAACTGACAGCGGGCCTCGCATGTCAGTGACTCCGCCAGCGCTCGAAGCGGTACGCGAGTGGAGGCATACGCTGGGATTACGCCTTCGACGTGGCTGTCTCTGGGTTTTCTGTTTTTCAGTTTAATTCAATTAATTCCAGAAGTTTGACTGAACTTTGACCATCCATAACTTTTAAACCATAAGTCCAAAAATGAGTTCATTCTTTTTGCATTATTTTTCTTATGAGCTCCTCTAGTTGCTGTAAAAATTTGGGATTTTTCTCTGCTGTCTAGAATTTCTGGTCAAAAGAAAATGCTTTATGTGGTATTTGAAAATGTTTTCAAAAATGCTTTTCAGATTTGTTTTGCCAAGTTGGTGAAGGCCAGGAGTACTCCCACACTCTGTTGGTGCAAGGCAAGCCACAACTCTCATTTGCATAATTGCATTGCAATATCATAGTTTAAATAATTATTTTAATGCCAAATATGATTTATTTATGAATGGAGTAATTCATGTAATGCCTTGGAGATCTTGGATAAGTTACTGTCATGATGATGATGAGATTTTGGATTAGTAGGAGATTTCCAGATTTATGCCGTAATGCTGCCGGACTGTGAGATTACCGTCTATGATTATTTTGTGATTCGCCGGCACTGCATATATGGGATCAGTAGTAGAAGTTGATCATGAAGCTCATTGGATTTCTAGTTGGTTATTGTAGTAACTTGGATCACTGGTATATCGGAGTGTCAGAAATGACTGTGATTATTCGGGGATAAATTCCTTCATCGTTGATCAAGTGCCACTGAACCGAACTTTCCAGTGCAGCCACACCTGCCGGAATGGGACGGCCTTGGCTTGGTCTAACAGCGTGCTCTTTTATCGGTACCACCAAAGAGGGAAGGTTATGCGTGCGTGCTGCCCTGATCAGGTAGACGGCGATAACCTTGTGAGCCCAGTTTGGTTTTTGAGCTCAGGTCCCCGTTTGGGACAGTTTGTTGGCCACGACGGTGGCAGGTGTCAAGAGTGACACAGGGGCCACCCAGGGCAGGACTCCGAGGGAGGATGATTGTCGGTGGTACGGTGGAGGAGTCACGGGTTAGGCAAGTTTCGTTGGAGCAGCACTGGTCCACCCGGAAAGGGAAGTGTACCGAGGTACGGGACCAGGAGCTTCATAGTGTGGGTAATGTGCGCAACCTCTGCAGAGTGTAAGAATCTATTCGAATAGCCGAGTCCACGGTATTGGACACAGTTCGTACTAAGTCACACTGTCTGATCAACACCTATGAGGGAATGACGTGTTAATGATGGAAGAACTCGTCCCGGTATGGTTATGTGACCGATTGTTGAGGACCACTGGTAATTGTTGAGGATGATTCTCGGGGATGATTGTCAGAAGCTCTTAAGGTGACCATGAGTTGGTCACGAGAATAAGTGGTTCAATCGTGTGGCTCAGAGCAAAGTGGTTCGGTAGTGATAACCGGGTTGATAGTTGTTGCAATAGCATGTTATTATTTTCTTCCACCCTTTTAGTAGTATTGAATTCTGATTTAATCATGATTGCTATGACATTGTTATGCCTGGATGCTCTTGATTGTTGCGAGCTTGCGAGTACATTCAAAGTACTCACCTGGCGTGTCATGCCAGTTTGCAGGTGCTGCCATGTTTGCTTAGTGGAGGTGTTCGATTTGCGAGCTAGGATGTGTCCCAACCAGAGTCCCTGTGGAGTGGAGTCCATTTTGACGCCGTAATTCTGTTGCCAGGATTCGAGCCGCTGCTAGCATAGAATTATCATAGCAAGCGTAGCTTTGCCGAGGCAACCCTTTGTAATATCTCAAACCCTTGTACCCATCTATTTGTAATAAAAAGCTGATTTGTTCTATGCCAAGCAGTGTCGTATTCTAGAAGACTTGATCTCTGGGCTGGAATACGGGGTGCTCCGGTGACTCTGAGCCGGGGTGCCACAAGGTTTGGTATCAGAGCAGGTCTGGCTATAGGACACCCTAGCTAACCCGGACGTTAGAAACCGTTTGTTTAGAGCCCAGTCTGTTTGTGTGTTGCATTTGATTGCTGCCCTTGGTTGTTGCATTTGTTTGTGGCATGGAATGCATATAGATTTGGCTCACTAATTAGTTTATTTTGTAGATGGCATCCATTCCGGTTGACTACAACTCAGCCCCTGCACCACTCAGCTTCGCGTCCCTGCTTTGGGATGTCTGGCGTCTTCTCTATCCCAATGGAGAGATGCCAAGGTACCAAGTGTTCCAGACCCCGCTTGCGGGAATGGTGCATGAGTATCATGCCAATGTCATTCTGTCAGTAGACCTACCTCTGGGGAAGCGTACTTATAGTTTCCATGGTGGTTATGCCTCTACCCCAGATCGCGCTGTCCAGCTTGCCGCTCTGGCAGGCCTAACTATTATTCGCCATCAGGAAAACGCGATGCAGGAGAATCGTGCCTTCCAGTACTATCCCACCATGTCCACCACTCCCAGACGGATTAGATTTCCTCCTGTCCTCCCGGATGACGATGTCGCTGTGGCATACATGTCTCGTTACATGGTCGCAGAATACGTCCTCATCGCTGAGCTAGTCCGAGATGCAACTCGTGCCCGAAGAGCCCTTGGTATGGCTTTAGCTCCGTCGACCTCTCCGCCAGCTCCTTCGCTCTCCAGCAACCCGCCATCCAACCCTAGTACCTAAGTATTTGCGAAGTTCATGTTGCATGAGTTATGGTAGTGCCAAGTGCTGTAAATTACCCTGAGTAGCAATAAAGTGTGGTTTTGCAAGTTTGGTGCTTTTCCTTGAATAGTCTTTATTTGCTCTTCTTTGGTTGTTCGGTGCCATACTACCTTCTCTGTGGAAGTTGCTCATCAACCATCGGATACGAAGAGTTAATGAGGATTGTCAGTACTTGGAGGTTAAGTTGAGCGGTATGAAATTCTCAGGATCACGTTACTCGAGGGAGCATTTGGTTGAAAGCAAACAGTATTCTGAACAGACTATTAGTGTCAAGTTTACAACAGCGATACAATGGTCATAACAGTAATGGTTAAGCAAGCAGGAAGACCAATGATATGATTACAGTACAAGTTGGGATTCAAGAAGGATAATAGGCCAACTTTTCCGCAGGTAACAAACAAGCAGAGTTGTGAGGATGGATATATGTAGCAGCATGGCACAACAAGAAACTTCTAGTATAAGCAATTCAGCCGTCCTCTGCACGCCACCGAAGAAACTTATGGGGCAAGGCTCCTCGAGTCTTCCACAGTACGATATGTGGATGGCCTCCAGCATAAGATACCCTGTCTTCCTCGGTAAGCTACCGTGGGAAAGCTTCCAGCATAAGGTACAGAGTCTTCCTCGACAAGTAACCAGGAGGGAAAAGCTTCTGGGAAAAGCTACCCAGCCTTCTCCAGCACGCTATTCTGGCAGAAGCTTCGAGTACAAGCTATCCAGTCTTCTTCAGCACGATACCCGATGGCTTCCAACACAAGCTAGCCAATCTTCGTCGGCACGGTACTACAAACAGTGGCAACATTGGTATAAGTTAGTACACGGTGTGTTGGCAGTGCATCTCGAGAAGCTAAGTTATCAATTGTTCGGTCAGAAATATGAGTTGGTCAGGACACAAAGGTCGGCCTTGGAAATCAGATGTTCAGCTACACATGCTCCTATATACATTGTGGAGTATTGCCCGAGTCATGACAGTCACTCGTATGAGAGTAACTATGTTTGAGTCGGACTACCAAAGGAAGGTGAGGATCCAACATTTGCATAAGTTACGCAAGTAAACAAACACCGGTATACCTATCAGCATATTGGGAGGACTCACAAGCTATGAGGTGAGACAATTTGGAGCAACCATTTAGGCAGTGGATTCCAAGGTACTTATGAACTTGGTATATGGTTCCGATGAACCCTTGCTTGCTTTTCCTTGGAAACGGCACCACGCCTGTGTACTGAGCTGTTTTATTCGGCCGTTCAGGGTGGATGCCGACATTATATTTCTCTTTTCGACAACTGTCCTGTGTTCTGAGCTGTTTCTCGGACGTCTTAGGCAGCTGTTGAGTTTCTTTTGGTAGCGGTGACTCTATGTTCTGAGCTGTTTTTCGGCCGTCTCAGGGAGCCGTTACATTCTTTTATCAACATGGTCTCATGCTCTGAGCTATTTTCCAGCCGTCTTGGGCCATGATTGAATTACTCTAGTAAAAGTCCCAGATCCGAGTGTAGGGTAACGCAGCAGAAAACAAAAATTTTCCGACCTACGCACTAGCCCAGGACCACTATGGAGACTGCATACAAGGTTTGATCATTTTCGTTACCGACTCGTAGCGCAGCGGAAGTAGAGTCGATGACGAGCGGCGGTGCAGATCCCCGCAGCTAGGATTTTACAACCTCCCAACCGCGAGGATGTATACCCTCATCTGCCCCGCGGACAGCCCTTCGGGAGGCGGTCGCACAGTCCCCCGGACGGTGTCGCAGACAGCCCTTCGGGAGGACCTCCGAAACTCGGACTGTCACTCGGACAGCCCTTCGGGAGGACCTCCAAAACTCGGACGGTCACACGGACAGCCCTTCGGGAGGCACTCTCGAACTAAGACCGAAACTACGATATCTCTACAGAGTTGCACACATACGGTGTCATCTATCCGGCAGGGCTTCGCCGTCCAGAACTAGTTCCTGCCGGAACCCAGACAGCCTTTCGGCTCTACGAAACTATTTCGCTGGGAGGGAGAGAAGAATGCCAGATCATGCATGGCTTTGTATGTGAGAGCAAGAATGTGAAGATGGCAGCCATCTCCCTTCCTATTTATAGGAAATCCCAAGGGGAATATCCCTTTCTCAAAAGGAATATGCCTTTGGAATATCCCTTTCTCAAAAGGAATATGCCTTTCTCAAAAATATCCAAAAAGTGCTTTCACTATTCACGACGACATTTTTCAGCGTCTGATCGAACTGAAAATATTCATGTGGGCTTAGAACAATTCTAGTACCCACCAAAATAATTTTCAACGCGAGCCGGAACAATTCCGGTTTAGTGATTTCATCTGCGAAAAGCATCTGAAGCGGTTTCGGCAGCTCCGGAACATTTTCGGTTTTCATTCCAGAAAATTCCAAAAAGTTTCCAGAACGATTCTGGCACCCTCCAAGAATTATCAGGCATGTGCCAAGACCAATTTGACTTTATGGTATCCCCTGAAACAACTTTTCCAGTTTCACCGAAACTCATCCGGTGACCTCTCTCTGCGGAACTTTTCCGCTGTCCGAAACTTTTCCGGCGTCCGAAACTTTTTCGGTGTTTTTCTCTTAGACTCCCTGTCTAGCATTCAACAGATAGATGACCCTTAAGCGTGTGACCCTATAGGTTCGGTGAAGCATAGACATGACCCGGAACCCCTTCCGATCAATGATCAACATCGGAGCCGTGGACACCCATATTGATCCCTATACCCACACGAATGAATATTCGAGTGAACCTCCAGTTGCCGTGAGCTATTCCTGTTGCTTCGCGATATGTTACTATAACCCGAGGTGAGACATGTTGGCATCCTCGTGGATCAACACTTGTCCACAATGCCAGTTACCTCGTTGCCGGTATTGTTCTCTTTTCTCGTTCCCGTGTTCCGGCATCCCTGTGATCAAATCACCCTGTGTCTGGCCAGACGATGATGGATACCGTAACACCGAGAGGGCCCAGAGATATCTCTCCATCGTCGGAGGAGCAAATCCCAATCTTGAGCTATCAAGTCCCTTGACATACTTTTCCATGAACCCGTAAGCCGCCGTAATAGCCACCCATTTACGGATGACGTTTAACAAACCCCAAAGTTCATGAAGCAAGCATGAAGAAACTCGACACTCTCATGGTCTAAGGAATTATGCAAACATTAACTATCTCTGTGTTATAAACCATTAACTAATGACGAATGTATCTCACAGCATAACATCAATTCGGGTCGATTCAACACAAGTGTTCTACCAACAATTGTGCCCTCAAAATTGCCGGCATAGTCATGCCCATGATCAGGAAAACAGGATCATCATGCAATACTTGAGCCAGTCATAGAGGCTTGACTAGGAATACTTTTTACCGTTTATTATCCCACACGTGCACATGAGTTTCCCTCCAAGCCTCGTTTTATTTGCAGACTCGAGAATCATTGCAGTTATAGCATGGAACATAAACCTAAATATGAACAGGGAGATAATCAATAACATTTATTATTGCCTCTAGGGCATATCTCCTACAGACTCCCACTTGCACTAGAGTCAATAATCTAGTCAACGCTAATGCACTTTACACCTATGGCATACCGGTGTAAAATATGCTTCGCTTGTGGTATAGCCTGATGTCCAACGGATCTGACAACTTCAGCTCCGTGTGTAACTTTGCATATCCTCGCGTTTTCACGCTTTCACAAAATTCATATTTTGTGTGGACTTGGCTTTGCATATGTGTGAATCATTGGTCGAAACCTGATTCCTCAGACTGAGCTATGGAGCAACTATCTGCAATAGTGTCCCATAGACCAAAGCCATCTTGGAACCATACTAAGTTCATGAATGAACTATATGATTCAACAACTTCTTTGTCGCTTCTAAAGCGTCAACATACTTAGCCTTTGTTATAGAATTCGCCACAGTAACCTGTTAAGAACAATTCCAACTTACCGTGCCACCGTATTGTGTATCACACAAAACCCTTAACTTAAATCGAAAATCGCATGGAGCATTGATGAAGACTGTATCGATGTAATTACTTACAACGAGCACTTCATAATCTCTGCTTGCGAGAAAACATGTCATCAGTACTACTCTAGTACCTAATGACATCTTTCACTGTTGTCCCATGATCAGTACTTTTGATCACTTTGGTATCTATACTCGCAACAACTTTGGAGTATTGGACATATCTGGTTGTTTTACATACCATGGAATACATGATTAATCCAAACACAAGAGTGTGTGGAATCACCATCATGTATTTTTGCTCATCTGTGTTTTGAGACACCGAGTCTTGCAAAACTCTTCCCATGTGACTTCGGCAAGAATCACTCCTTGGCGTTTTAAATGCTAAAAGGTTTTAGCACCTTGTCAATATGTATTCATTGCTTAGCCCCATTAGGTAAATCTATCTCCATAGATCATCATGCCTAATATTGAGGCTATTTAGCCTAAGCACTTCATCGAAAAACTATTTTCAAATGAAGTCCTAATTCGTGTCAAGAAATTTATTTCCAATTAACAATGTGTCAAGTACACAAGGTTTTTAGAAATATTATTATGCTCCCACTTACTTTCTTGAATCACAAGTATCTTCGATACCCATTTTATGAAGTCAAACCCCTTTGACCATTCCATCAAAAACGAAGATTCCAACTCCACTTTGCTCTCTTCTGTCCATCGCTGGAACTCTGAAGTTTGCATACTTACTAGCATCCTCTGGATCAACAATTTACTTTGGACTGTATCACATATAAGTCCTAGGTTTCATTTCCATCAGATGGAAATCCTTTTGTCATCCATGTTTCATATCTCATGATTGATATATGAATTAATTGCTAGTTCAACCCGAACCGACCTCAAGCATCGCTACGGTGAAACAACCTCATCGTAGTCAACTCCTTGAACTTGTTATTTCAACAAGTCGAGCTTTATGGATAAAACATTTTTATCCGTATCAGTTTTTAGTTCCATAAATATTCGTTAGACTCTAAGTCTTCCGAAAGGTGTATCAAGATTTTAATCTCGAACCACTTATATGGAAACTATCTCGGATTGTATTTGGCATTTTACCAATTCCGGAGTCAGGGCCCATCAACGCTTCCTTGTGTATCGTAGGTATACTGTTGTCTAACAACAATATTTCGTATGCGCACCTGAGAGGTTTGCACGAGTTTTTCCTACGCGGTTCAGCTGCAAGTTCGACCGAAGTCCATACATCTCATGTAGAGGCTTCCGTATCAGTCGCAGTAGGAAACGCCGGAATCACTTCCAAGGTTCCTTTCCTTTGACCTGATGACGAAGATACTGGTTATCTCGTCGAGTTGCACTGTCCTCCCACTCACCTTTTGTAAGAACTATTCTCTTTAAAAGCATACCGTTTTGCGGCAAAACCCTTTGCCTCGGTATAGTGGTGGGGAAATACCCAATGACTTGGGATAACCTTACAAAGTAGCACTTGTCTGATTTGGAATAGGTTTGTAACCTTTTACACAAGCCCCATATTCCAAATGTTAAGAAAAGATATAACATGGTTGGGCGTACCATACCATGGCGTCATTTCAACAGACCTGATGTAGCTCTTTTCAGTGAAAAAGCCGCAGTCTCTAAAGCATCACTTTAAAAGGGATAATGGCAATTTTATTTATGTCATCTTTGATCTTACCATGTCATAAATGGTTCGATTACATCTTCACGGACTTTCCACTTGCAGTGGTGTTCCAGGAGGTGCAAGTTATGAAACCCCTTTCATAACTCATTAGACATTCGCTAAAGTTGTAACTCAAATATTCCTTTCTGCAATCGAATTGTAGAAACATAATTTTGTTGTTACAATAACTTCTACTTCATTTTTGAAAACCTTATGAATGAATTCAAAAGATCCAGACTTACGTCTCAACAAGTAAATATCCATATATCTACTTGAGTCATTTCTGAAGATAGACAAATCCACTACTTGCAACAACATTTATTGGACTACACACATCATAATGTATGATCACCAATATGTTCTTTGCTCGTTCCTTATGGCCTGTGAACGGTATTTCAGTCACTTCACTTTTCAGAGGAAAGTTGCAAGTGTCAGATGATTCAAAATCAAACGACTTCAAAATCCATCACAATGGAATTTTCCATGCGGGTTTCTTCAATGTGACCAAATGCAGTGCCACACTTGTGTGGTATTCTTTTAGTCTTGCGACATTTAGCGTCAGTGTTATGGATGTATCATATTACCATCAATATTCATAGCATACATCCCATCCTGTATGGAAGCATGGCCCTTCATTTTATTCATAACATCGAACATCAAAAGTTCTCTTATGAATAACCTTCTTGCAAAATACCTTATGCAAAGGGCTAGAGTGTATGAAACTCTAAATGAATTATGAAAGTAAATACAGAGGCAATGTATTAATATCAATATTCATAACATACGTCTCATTCATAATGAAAGTATGGCCCTTATGTTATTCATAACACCGAACATCAAAAGTTCTCTTATGAACAACCTTCTTGCAAGATACCTTATGCAAAGGGCTAGAGTGTGAAACTCTAAAATGAATTATGAAAGTAAATACAGAGGCAATGTATTAATATCAATATTCATAACATACGTCTCATTCATAATGAAAGTATGGCCCTTATGTTATTCATAACACCAAACATCAAAAGTTCTCTTATGAACAACCTTCTTGCAAGATACCTTATGCAAAGGGCTAGAGTGTGAAACTCTAAAATGAATTATGAAAGTAAATACATAGGGAATACACCGATGGAAGGCATAGTAACTTTTACTATGTTCCCTATGTGTATCTTAACCTCATTCCTGGCTAGTCTTTCAGGCCATAGTAGTTCTTACATCGAGTTGCAACAGAATGCAATCAAGCGGGTATCTTTGTGATTAACTCACAATACCCAAGAATTAGTGATTAACATGTTTAACCATAATTCCCCAGAACTATATCTTTGACCAGCCTTCTATACATCAAAAACTTGTATGACATTCATACATGAGCTGGATATTCCAGTCTTCTTTCTTATTTGCCATTATACTTCTAACAGTTTAACTTTTAGTATTTCTCCTACTCTCAGAAGAAGCACCCAACTTAAGAGTGGCGATAGCCCCGGACTTCCTAGGCATGAAAGTTTCACTAACACCCTTCGGACACTTCCTTTCTCTTTAAGTTGTTGTTTTATTCACCTTTCATCATATGACAGGCGTTCTCCTAGATCCCTCTCTTATCAGTCAAATGCCTAGTAAACACTTTTACTAATAGTTTGCAAACAAACATGGCTTTAGATATCTCATATCTTTCAGCCTTTGTTTGTATCTGAAAATTAATTTTCAGTTCCATGAATATCACATAACTATCCCAAAACTTTCGAAGTTCGGGTCTCATGGAAGCAAACATATTTCACTTGACCGTAACGGAATTTTCGCTTTTGGATCGAAGGACGAGAGTCATATCATCCATAGCATTAGCGGGAGAATACCGAAAGTATGCGATAGGACAAAGTCCTTCTCGGCACTCTTGAGGACAATCCTCACATTACGTTACCAACCGTAAAGTTTTAACCAGATATTTAACAGCTATTCAATTTTAATAGGGAAGGTGGAAACGCGAGCCATTATTCTACTTATTATGCAAATCACACTTAGACAGTGTTCAAGATTAATTGCACTGAGAATTAAACAAGGTAATTCTACAGTGCGCTCCCACTCAAATCAATATCTCTCATAATTGATTGTGAGTGATTCAAGATCCAAATTTCAATTCAACGCCAAGGATGCATCCATCTCAAGTGACGAGAATTTCATTTGGTAGGCCAACTTGCCAATCACATCTCTATGTGACTCTTGTTCATCTTTCGATGCGTGTGTTCCGAGCTCATGACTTTCATGCCTGAATGTCAAGACAACCAAGTGATCACGCTGCGAGGTCTCAACTCACCCGCCTCACACCCGTACAATCGTTCGTACCCATGCATCCATGTGATACCCCGAAAGGAAAGATGCCGTGACGGTGCTACACTTGGGAGAACACTAACTACTTGATATTTTTGTGAGAGATCACCCTAATAAAAGCGACTACCACGCAATCAAGAAGGGTGCATCATAAGGGATAAACATCTCAGGCAATTCATAATAGCATGATATGGTATAGCCCTTTCTGACGGAGAAGTCTCATTTCTTCGTCTTCGGCATTCGCGTCGGTGTTCACCTTTGCGAAGATTGCCACCACCTTGTCGGTGCACCAGATAATATTGCTATCTCTATAGCTAATAAAATAAGTGCATTACATAAGGTTGACACGCAGGTCATTAAAGTGCAATCATATGGCTCCAGCCATCATGCCGAATCATGACACGCAGGTCATGTTAATCAATTTACATCATATAGTCATCTCATACATAATCAAATTATTATGAACACTGCTATACCACATCATATGCACATGCAAACCATCCTGCAAAACCAAGTTAGACGCCTCTAATCGGTTCATGCAAAATTTTATTTTACGTGGCTTCTAAGGTTTCGAAACAAACCGAAGCTACCAACTTCCATCATCAAGCATGATAATCCAAGTCGCTAGATTAACATTCCAGGGTCTATGAAACACGAGATAATAAAATCTCGAGCCCCATACTAAACTTCGTCATACGCGTGACCCCCATGCAGATCATATCTGCATTGCTCTTTCGTCTGCGAAATTTTATCTTTCTTTTTAACTACGGTGGAATTCAATGAACTGTTAGCACTTCGTTGATCAATCAGGATCGCGGATTGCCAGAACATTGAAACTCCACCATACTGTTATCAAGATCATAAATATGCAAATTCTAGGGAAGCAACAAGAACATCGGGTAACAGACTTCATCTGCTACCCGCACAAATAATTTTCAGCAATAGATCTCATCTACTACCTAATTATATTGTGCAACACCCATACATCTCTATGTATTCTAGATCGCAACCTGCATCTACGCATAGCACGGCTCTTGATGCCACTGTAGGGTAACGCAGCAGAAAACAAAAATTTTCCGACCTACGCACTAGCCCAGGACCACTATGGAGACTGCATACAAGGTTTGATCATTTTCGTTACCGACTCGTAGCGCAGCGGAAGTAGAGTCGATGACGAACGGCGGTGCAGATCCCCGCAGCTAGGATTTTACAACCTCCCAACCGCGAGGATGTATACCCTCATCTGCCCCGCGGACAGCCCTCCGGGAGGCGGTCGCACAGTCCCCCGGATGGTGTCGCAGACAGCCCTTCGGGAGGACCTCCGAAACTCGGACTGTCACTCGAACAGCCCTTCGGGAGGACCTCCAAAACTCGGACGGTCACACGGACAGCCCTTCGGGAGGCACTCTCGAACTAAGACCGAAACTACGATCTCTCTACAGAGTTGCACACATACGGTGTCATCTATCCGGCAGGGCTTCGCCGTCCAGAACTAGTTCCTGCCGGAACCCAAACAGCCTTTCGGCTCTACGAAACTATTTCGCTGGGAGGGAGAGAAGAATGCCAGATCATGCATGGCTTTGTATGTGAGAGCAAGAATGTGAAGATGGCAGCCATCTCCCTTCCTATTTATAGGAAATCCCAAGGGGAATATCCCTTTCTCAAAAGGAATATGCCTTTGGAATATCCCTTTCTCAAAAGGAATATGCCTTTCTCAAAAATATCCAAAAAGTGCTTTCACTATTCACGATGACATTTTTCAGCGTCTGATCGAACTGAAAATATTCATGTGGGCTTAGAACAATTCTAGTACCCACCAAAATAATTTTCAACGCGAGCCGGAACAATTCCGGTTTAGTGATTTCATCTGCGAAAAGCATCTGAAGCTGTTTCGGCAGCTCCGGAACATTTCCGGTTTTCATTCCAGAAAATTCCAAAAAGTTTCCAGAACGATTCTGGCACCCTCCAAGAATTATCAGGCATGTGCCAAGACCAATTTGACTTTATGGTATCCCCTGAAACAACTTTTCCAGTTTCACCGAAACTCATCCGGTGACCTCTCTCTGCGGAACTTTTCCGCTGTCCGAAACTTTTCCGGCGTCCGAAACTTTTTCGGTGTTTTTCTCTTAGACTCCATGTCTAGCATTCAACAGATAGATGACCCTTAAGCGTGTGACCCTATAGGTTCGGTGAAGCATAGACATGACCCGGAACCCCTTCCGATCAATGATCAACATCGGAGCCGTGGACACCCATATTGATCCCTATACCCACACGAATGAATATTCGAGTGAACCTCCAGTTGCCGTGAGCTATTCCTATTGCTTCGCGATATGTTACAATAACCCGAGGTGAGACATGTTGGCATCCTCGTGGATCAACACTTGTCCACAATGCCAGTTACCTCGTTGCCGGTATTGTTCTCTTTTCTCGTTCCCGTGTTCCGGCATCCCTGTGATCAAATCACCCTGTGTCTGGCCAGACGATGATGGATACCGTAACACCGAGAGGGCCCAGAGATATCTCTCCATCGTCGGAGGAGCAAATCCCAATCTTGAGCTATCAAGTCCCTTGACATACTTTTCCATGAACCCGTAAGCCGCCGTAATAGCCACCCATTTACGGATGACGTTTAACAAACCCCAAAGTTCATGAAGCAAGCATGAAGAAACTCGACACTCTCATGGTCTAAGGAATTATGCAAACATTAACTATCTCTGTGTTATAAACCACTAACTAATGACGAATGTATCTCACAGCATAACATCAATTCGGGTCGATTCAACACAAGTGTTCTACCAACAATTGTGCCCTCAAAATTGCCGGCATAGTCATGCCCATGATCAGGAAAACAGGATCATCATGCAATACTTGAGCCAGTCATAGAGGCTTGACTAGGAATACTTTTTACCGTTTATTATCCCACACGTGCACATGAGTTTCCCTCCAAGCCTCGTTTTATTTGCAGACTCGAGAATCATTGCAGTTATAGCATGGAACATAAACCTAAATATGAACAGGGAGATAATCAATAACATTTATTATTGCCTCTAGGGCATATCTCCTACACCGAGTTGTAGAGACCATTCTGGTGGCCACTGGTTTATTTGCTGATTTCATGCAAAAGGGTTCGGAGGACCAATGCCTTATCATTACAGCTTGTGAGATGAAAAGCTTGCCAGATAAGGGTGACTGCACTAGGTTAAGAACAAGACATGCTTGTCAGAATTTTGCACCTGATAACATCTATGGTCATATGAAGAGTTGAGGATACGTGACCAAGCTCCTGCAACACGGGAATCAGGAAAGAGAACAATAAAGAAGAGCAAGACTGAAGACGTAGGTGTGATGATCATTACAGAAACCATATGATACGAATACCTAAGATGGGCTGATCAATCATCATGAATACACCATCAAGTGGTCCGCTTTGCTCTATATTGAAGGATTTCATGTCAGGCATTGCAAGACTTATGGATATTTCGACAGGATGGGTGCTTGCAAAGCTATACAACAACTTCGGATCAAATGTCCATACATGTACTTTCCTGTCATGAGAAAGGTTATTGTGCCAGGACCACCGCCAGCCCAGGTATTGCTATAAGGTATTATTCCTTTGGACGTGATGAATAACAGCCAAATCGTCAACACAGAATGGAGACAAAACAGTCAGCTCCGAGGAATCAGCCACCCTGCAAGTAGTCAAACCCCTACCCGGAAAAACGTGGTGGTTCTCAGCGTGGTAACTCGATACAATAACCAGTTGGGTTGTGTCCACTAAGGAAAGTTGTTGATAATCCTTATTCGTACCAAACGGGAGCAGGACATGCTCATCAAACATCGCTCCCGGACTTATGGGAAGGTGACTTACTCCAGTCAGGAAAATGTGCCAGATGAACCAGCAGACATGGTAAGAATGAAGTCAATATAATGGGGGATATGCGAGGAAAGATCTGTCAGAATGTGGGTGTGGTAAAGCAAACCACCCCAGAGTAAGAAAGTCAGGTCATATGAGATTCGCGGGGAAACATTATATCAAAAAGAAAGAAATCCGAGTTGGAACCGGTTTTCCTTAAAGGCAGAATATTCATACTGGTTCCCTGAGCAACCAAATCTCGAGGACGAGATTTATCCTAAGGGGGGTAGGTTTGTGAAACCCTGGTTTTTCCCAGCTTTTCTTCTCAAATTTTGTTTGAAAGTTTTATTTGGAATTTGGCTTGGATTTGTTTCTGAATGACTCTGTGGACTTAAAACTTGGGAATATTTTCTTGATTTTCTTTCCCAAGTGACTCAGGCCCTCAAAAACTTCTCTCAAGTCATGTCACTTCCATTCATGCTCAATCTCAATTTTATCTCAACCTAATATTCCTTTTTCCATTAAAAGATTAACCCTTTGAGCTCTAGGTTGTGAAGCAACCTATATTTCTGTTCTCCCAAAAATTCCAAGAAAATTCTCATAAATCCTTTGCACCCTGTGAACCTGGGATAGGTGAAAATATTCAAGATTTACTCCTCATGGTGAGCACAACACCGGAGTAAGCCGAGAGGCTCTCCTCCTCCATCTCCGGCGAGGTGCTCCGCCGTTCTGCTCCAGCTCCTCCAGCTCGCCTCCGTCCACCCCAACTCCAACCAGGCCCACCAGGGAGTTCGTGGAGCTCCACTGGTCCTCCCCAACCTCTCCTCTGCCCAAGAGCTCGTCAGAGTCGCCGGATCGATCGACCACCGTAGCTCACCGCCGCCTGAGACGAAGGGGGCGACCGCGTCCGGCCACCGTTCGAGGAGCCACGGGTACGGGAGTGCTCACCGTCGTCCGCTCGTTCCATCCCCGCCGTCGCCCAGCTCTGCTGTGGCCTCTACGCCGGCCAACCATCGCCGGTGAGCCGCCGTTCTCTGTTCTCCCTCTTCCTCTCTTTTAAAACTGACAGCGGGCCCCGCATGTCAGTGACTCTGCCAGCGCCCGAAGAGGTACGCGAGTGGAGGCGTACGCTGGGATTACGCCTTCGACATGGCTGTCTCTGGGTTTTCTGTTTATCAGTTTAATTCAATTAATTCCTGAAGTTTGACTGAAATTTGACCATCCATAACTTTTAAACCATAAGTCCAAATGAGTTCATTCTTTTTGCATTATTTTTCTTATGAGCTCCTCTAGTTGCTGTAAAAATTTGGGATTTTTCTCTGCTGTCTAGAATTTCTGGTCAAAAGAAAATGCTTTATGTGGTATTTGAAAATGTTTTCAAAAATGCTTTTCAGATTTGTTTTGCCTAGTTGGTGAAGGCCAGGAGTACTCCCACACTCTGTTGGTGCAAGGCAAGCCACAACTATCATTTGCATAATTGCATTGCAATATCATAGTTTAAATAATTATTTTAATGCCAAATATGATTTATTTATGAATGGAGTAATTCATGTAATGCCTTGGAGATCTTGGATAAGTTACTGTCATGATGATGATGAGATTTTGGATTAGTAGGAGATTTCCAGATTTATGTCGTAATGCTGCTGGACTGTGAGATTACCGTCTATGATTATTTTGTGATTCGCCGGCACTGCATATATGGGATCAGTAGTAGAAGTTGATCATGAAGCTCATTGGATTTCTAGTTGGTTATTGTAGTAACTTGGTTCACTGGTATATCGGAGTGTCAGAAATGACTATGATTATTCGGGGATAAATTCCTTCATCGGTGATCAAGTGCCACTGAACCGAACTTTCCAGTGCAGCCACACCTGCCAGAAAGGGACGGCCTTGGCTTGGTCTAACAGCGTGCTCTTTTATCGGTACCACCAAAGAGGGAAGGTTATGCGTGCGTGCTGCCCTGATCAGGTAGACGACGATAACCTTGTGAGCCCAGTTTGGTTTTTGAGCTCAGGTCCCCGTTCGGGACAGTTTGTTGGCCACGATGGTGGCAGGTGTCAAGAGTGACACAGGGGCCACCCAGGGCAGGACTCCGGGGGAGGATGATTGTCGGTGGTACGGTGGAGGACTCACGGGTTAGGCAAGTTTCGTTGGAGCAGCACCGGTCCACCCGGAAAGGGAAGTGTACCAAGGTACGGGACCAGGAGCTTCATAGTGTGGGTAAAGTGCGCAACCTCTGCAGAGTGTAAGAATCTATTCGAATAGCCGAGTCCACGGTATTGGACACAGTTCGTGCTAAGTCACACTGTCTGATCAACACCTATGAGGGAATGACGTGTTAATGATGGAAGAACTCGTCCCGGTATGGTTATGTGACCGATTGTTGAGGACCACTGGTAATTGTTGAGGATGATTCTCGGGGATGATTGTCAGAAGCTCTTAAGGTGACCATGAGTTGGTCACGAGAGTAAGTGGTTCAATCATGTGGCTCAGAGCAAATTGGTTCTGTAGTGATAACCAGGTTGATAGTTGTAGCAATAGCATGTTATTATTTTCTTCCACCCTTTTAGTAGTATTGAATTCTGATTTAATCATGATTGCTATGACATTGTTATGCCTGGATGCTCTTGATTGTTGCAAGCTTGCGAGTACATTCAAAGTAATCACCTGGCATGTCATGCCAGTTTGCAGGTGCTGCCATGTTTGCTTAGTGGAGGTGTTCGAGTTGCGAGCTAGGATGTGTCCCAACCAGAGTCCCTGTGGAGTGGAGTCCATTTTGACGCCGTAATTCTGTTGCCAGGATTCGAGCCGCTGCTAGCATAGAATTATCATAGCAAGCGTAGCTTTGCCGAGGCAACCCTTTGTCATATCTCAAACCCTTGTACCCATCTATTTGTAATAAAGAGCTGATTTGTTCTATGCCAAGCAGTGCCGTATTCTAGAAGACTTGATCTCTGGGCTGGAATACGGGGTGCTCCGGTGACTCTGAGCTGGGGTGCCACAGATGCCAACCGATACCCGGATTGAGGTTTCTCGCTTCCAAGGGCCCGCATGTAGGAGATATGCCCTAGAGGCAATAATAAATGTTATTATTTATCCCCATGTTCCTAATTAAGTTTATATTCCGTGCTATAACTGCTATGGTTCTCGAGTCTGCAATAACCACGAGGCTCGAAGGAAGACTCATATGCACGTGTGGAATAATAAATGGTAAAATGTATTCCTAGTTTGGCCTCTAAGACTAGCTCAAGTGTTGCATGATGGTTCTGTTTTCCTGATCATGGGCATGACTATGCCGGCAACTTTGAGGGCACATTGTTTGGAGAACACTTGTGTTGAATTGACCCGAATTGATGTTATGCTATGAGATACATTCGTCACAAGTTAATGGTTAATAACACAGAGAAAGTTAACGTTTGCATAATTCCTTAGACCATGAGAGTATCGAGTTTCTTCATGCTTGCTTCATGAACTTTGGGGTTTGTTAAACGTCATCCGTAACTGGGTGGCTATTACGGCGGCTTACGGGTTCTTGGAAAAGTATGACAAGGGACTTGATAGCTCAAGATTGGGTTTTGCTCCTCCGACGAAGGAGAGATATCTCTGGGCCCTCTCGGTGTTATGGTATCCACCATCGTCTGGCCAGACACAATGTGATTTGATCACAGGGATGCCGGAACGCAGAAACGAGAAAAGAGAACAAAACCGGTAACGAGGTAACTGGCATAGTGGACAAGTTGTTGATCCACGGCGATGCCGATAAGTCTCACCTCGGGTATTTGTAAACATATCGTGAAGCAACAGGAATAGCACATGGCAACTGGAGGTTCACTCGAATATTCATTCGTGTGGGTATAGGGGTCAATATGGGTGTCCACGACTCCGATGTTGATCATTGATCGGAAAGTGTTCCGGTCATGTCTATACTTCACCGAATCTATAGTGTCACACACTTAAGGGTCATCTATCTGCTGAATGCTAGACAAGGAGTCTGAGAGAAAGTCACCGGAAAAGTTTCGGAGACAACGGAAGAGTTCCGGAGAGAGAACACCGGAAGAGTTTCAGTAAAACTGAAAAGTTGTTTCGGGGTATACCATTAAGTCAAATTAGTTTCGGCACATGCCTGGAAATTCTTGGAGGGTGCCAGAATTGTTCTAGGAACTTCTGGGATTTTTCCGGAGAAAAAACCCAGAAATGTTTCGGAGCTGCCGGAACTGCTTTGATTGCTTTTCGCAAATGAAAATCACTATTCCGGAATTGTTTCGGAACGCGTCCAAAATTATTTTAGTGGGTACTGGAAATGTTCTAATACCTACAGAAATATTTTCGGATTTAACCGTCGCGGAAAAATGTTTCCATGAATAGTGAAAAGCACTTTTTGGTTGCTTTTTGGAAAGCCACTTTTTGGGGCTTTTCACAAAATATCTAGGAGAGAGACATGGGGAGGTGGGGCCCCCCTCCAAGGGGGGCCCCTCTAGTGTGGCCGGCCATGGGATGCTCCTCCATGGAGCTTCTCATGCCACCCCATTATGACCTTATGAAGGACATATTTTTGGGGGCTTTTTGGTATTTCAAGTGGCACACTACCCCTTGCCTTGGCCTATAAAAGGAGGTGGAGAGGAGCTCTCCACACTCACTCTTTCTCACATACAAGTGTCATGCAATGATCTGGCTTCTCTCTCCCTCCCCGCGAAATAGTTTTGTAGAGCCGAAAGGCTGTCTGGGTTCCGGTGGGAACTAGTTCTGGACGGCGAAGCCCTGCCGGATAGATGACACCGTATGTGTGCAACCCCGTAGAGAGGTCGTAGGTTCGATCTTTTTGCCCGAGGGGCTGTTCGAGAGTGCCTCCCGAAGGGCTATCCGTGACACCGTCCGGGGGACTGTCCGACCGCCTCCCGAAGGGCTGTCCGAGGGGCTGAGGAGGGAGTACATCCTCGCGGTTGGGAGGTTGTAAATCCTAGCTGCGGGGATCTGCACCGACGATCTACATCGACTCTACTTCCGCTGCGCTACGAGTCGGTAACGATCAGACCCTGTATGCATCTCCATAGTGATCCTGGGCGTGCTTGCAGTTTCGGAAATTTTTGTTTTCTGCTGCGTTCCCCTACAGTGGCATCATGAGCCGTGCTATGCGTAGATGCAGGTTGCAATCTAGAATACATATAGATGTATGGGTATTGCACAATATAATTTGTAGTAGATGAGTTCTATTACTGAAAATTATTTGTGCCGGTAGCAGATGAAATCTGTTACCCGATGTTCTTGTTGCTTCCCTGAAATTTGCGTATTTCTGATCTTGATAACGGCATGGTGGGTTTTCAAAGTTCTGGCAATCCGCGATCCTTTCATGCTGCTCCTGAGTATGCTGATTGACAGATCAACAAAGTGCTTCAGTGTCTTTGGGTTCCACCATAGTTAAAGAAAGATGGATGTTTCGCAGACAAAAGGGCAATGTAGATATGATCTACACGGGGTCATGCGTATGACGAAGTTCAGTATGGGGCTCGAGATTTTATTATCTCGTGTTTCGTACACCCCGCAAAGTTAATCTAGCGACTTGAATAATCATACTTGATGATGGACGTTGGTAGCTTCGGTTTGTTTCGAAACCTTAGAAGCCACGTAAAATAAAATTTTGCATAAACCGATTAGAGGCGTCTAACTTGGTTTTGCAGGATGTGCATGTGATGTGGTATAGTAGTGCTCATATTAATTTGATTATGTATGAGATGACTATATGATGTAAATTGATTAACATGACCTGCGTGTCATGGGCATGATGGCTGGAGCCATATGATTGTCACTTTAAATGACTTGTGTGTCAACCTTGTTGTAATGCATTATTTTATTAGCTATAGAGATAGCAATATTATCTGGTGCATCGACAAGGTGGTGGCAATCTTCGCGAAGGTGAACACCGACGTGAATGCCGAAGACAAAGAAATAAAAGACTTCTCCGTCAGAAAGGGCTATACCATATCATGCTATTATGAATTGCCTGAGATGTTATCCCTCTTGATGCACCCTTCTTGATTGCGCGGTAGTCGCTTTTTATTAGGGTGGTCTCTCACTTAAAATATCAAGTAGTTAGTGTTCTCTCAAGTGTAGCACCGTCACAGCATCTTTCCTTTTGGGGTGTGCCATGGATGCATGGGTACGAACGATTGTACGGGTGTAAGGCGGGTGAGGTCAGACCTCGCAGCGAGATCACTTGGTTGTCTTGATGTTCATGGCAGGATCGTCCTGAGCTCGGAACACACGCATCGAAAGATGAACAAGAGTCACATAGAGATGTGATCGGCAAGTTGGCCTACCGATTAAAATTCCCGTCATGAGATGATGATTCTATGGCGATGAATTGAAGTCTGGATCTTGTATCACTCAAAATCAATTATGAGAGATATTGATTTGAGTGGGAGCGCACTGTAGAATTAACTTGTTTAAATCTCAGTGCAATTAATTATGAACACTGTCTAAGTGTGATTTGCATAATAGTTGTAGAATAATGGCTCGCGTTTCCACCTTCCCTATTAAATTTGAATAAGCTGTTGAATATCTGGTTAAAACTTTACGGTTGGTAACGTAATGTGAGGATTGTCCTCAAGAGTGTCGAGAAGGACTTTGTCCTATCGCATGCTTTCGGTATTCTCCCGTTAATGCTATGGACGATGAGACTCTCGTCCTTCGATCCAACAGCTAGAATTCCGTTACGGTCAAGTGCAATATGTTTGCTTCCATGAGACCCGAACTTCAAAAGTTTGGGATAGTTATATGATATTCATGGAACTAAAAATTAGTTTCAGATACAAACAAAGGCTAAAAGATATGAAATATCCAAAGCAATGTTTGTTTGCAAAGTATTAGTAAAGTGTTTAGTGGGCATTTGACTGATGAGAGAGGGATCCAGAAGAACGCCTGTCATATGATGAAGGTGAATAAAACAACAACTTAAAGAGAAAGGAAATGTCCAAAGGGTGTTAGTGTGACTTACACGCCTAGGAAGTCTGGGGCTAACGCCACTCTTAAAGTTGGGTGCTTCTTCTGAGAGTAGAAGAAATATTGAAAGTTAAACTGTTAGAAGTATAAAGGCAAAAAGAGAGAAGACTGGAATGTCCAGCTCATGTATGAAAGTCATACAAGTTAGTGATGTTTGGAATGCTGGTCAAAGAAATAGTTCTTGGGAATTGTGATTAAACTGTTAGTCCGTAATTCTTGGGTATTGTGAATTGATCACAAAGATACCAGCTCGATTGCATTCTGTTGCGACTCAATGCAAGAACTACTATGGCCTAAAAGACTTGCCGGAGTGACGTTTAGATACGCGCTGGGAACATAGTAAATGTTACTATACCTTCCATCGGTGTATTACCGTCTGTATTTATTTTCATAATTCATTTAGAGTTTTACACACTCTAGCCCATTGCATAAAGTATCTTGCAAGAAGGTTGTTCATAAGAGAACTTTTGATGTTCTGTGTTATGAATAACATAAGGGCCATACTTGCATTATGAATGAAATGTATGTTATGAATATTGATAATAATATATTACCTCCATATTTACTTTCATAATTCATTTTAGAGTTTTACACACTCTAGCCCATTGCATAATGTTTGTTGCAAAAGGGTTGTTTATAAAAGAACAATTGTTGTTCGGTATCATGAATAACATAAGGGCCATGCTTCCATCAAGGATGGGATGTACGTTATGAATATTGATGGTAATATGATACATCCATAACACTGACGCTAAATGTCGCAAGACTAAAAGAATACCACATATGTGTGGCACTGCATTTGGTCACATTGGAGAAACCCACATGGAGAAATTCCATTATGATGGATTTTTGAAGTAATTTGATTATGAATCATCTGACACTTGCAACTTTTGTCCGAAAGTGAAGTGACTGAAATACCGTTCACAGGCCATAAGGAACGAGCAATGAACTTATTGGTGATCATAGATTATGATGTGTGTAATCCGATAAATGTTGTTGTTAGTAGTGGATTTATCTATCTTCGGAAATGACTCAAGTAGATATATGGATATTTACTTGATGAGACATAAGTCTGGATCTTTTGAAATCATTCATAAGGTTTTCAAAAATGAAGTAGAAATTATTGTAACAAGAAAATTATGTTTCTGCAAACTAGATTGCAGAAAGGAATATTTGAGTTACAAGTTTAGCGAATGTCTGATGAGTTGTGAAAAGAGTTTCATAACTTACACCTACCGGAGCACCACTGTGAGTGGAATATCCGTGAAGATGTAATCAAACCATTTATGACATGGTAAGATCAAAGATTACATAAATCAATTTGCCATTATCCCTTTTAAAGTAATGCTTTAGAGACTGCGGCTTTTACACTGAAAAGAGCGCCATCAAATCTGTTGAAATGACTCCATGGTATGGTACACCCAACCATGTTATGTCTTTTCTTAAACATTTGGAATATGAGGCTTGTGTAAAATATTTACAAACCTATTCCAAATCAGACAAGTGCTACTTTGTAGGTTATCCCAAGTTATTGGGTATTCCTCCATCAGTATACCGAGGCAAAAATGTTTGCCACAAAAAGCGGTATGATTTTGAAGAAAATGGTTCTTGCAAAAGGGTGAGTGGGAGGACAGTGCAACTCGACGAGATAACAGTATCTTCATCATCAGGTCAAAGGAAAGAGACCTTGGAAGTGATTCCAGAGTTTCCTACTGCGACTGATACGGAAGCCTCTACATGAGATGTATGGACTTCGGTCGAACTTGCAGCTGAACCACGTAGGCAAAACTCATGCAAACCTCTCAGGTACGCAAATGAGATATTGTTGTTAGACAACAGTATACCTACGATACACAAGGAAGCGTTGATGGGCCCTGACTCCGGAATTGGCTAAATGCCAATACAATCCGAGATAGTTTCCATATAAGTAATTCAAGATTATATCTTGATGAACCCTTCGGAAGACTTAGAGTCTAACGAATATTAATAGAACTATAAACTGATATGGATAAAAATGTTTTATCCATAAAGCTCGACTTGTTGCTTATAACAAATTCAAGGAATTAACTACGGCGAGATTGTCTCTCCGTAGCGATGCATAAAGTCGGTTCGGGTTAAACTGGCAATTGATACATATTTCAATCATGAGATATGATACATGGATACCAAAAGGATTTCCATGAGATGGAAATGCTACCTAGGACTTGCATGTGATACAGTCCAAGGTGTTTTGTCAATCCAGAGGATGCTAGTGAGTATGCAAACTTCAGAGTTCCAGCGATGAATAGAAGAGAGCAAAATGGAGTTGGAATCTTCGTTTTTGATGAAATAGTCAAAAGAGTTTGATTTCATCAATAGATAACGAAGATGCTTGTGGTTACAAGAAAGTAAGTGGGAGCATAATAATATTTCTAAAAACCTTGTGTGCTTGACACATTGTTAATTGGAAATAATATAAATTTCTTGACACGAATTAGGACTTCATTGAGAAATAGTTTTTCGATGAAGTGCTTGGGCTAAGTAGCCTCGATATTAGGCATAATTATCTACGAGATAGAATTGCCTAATAGGCTAAAGCCAAAACTACATATTGACAAGATGCTAAAACAGTTTAGCATAAGAATGCCAAGGAGTGATTCTTGCCGAAGTCACATGGAAAGAGTTTTGCAAGACTCGGTGTCCGAAAACACTGATGAGCAAAATACATGATGGAGATTCCACACACTCTTGTGTTTGGATTAATCATGTATTCCATGGTATGTAAAACAACCAGATATGTCCGATACTCCCAAGCTGTTGCGAGTATAGATACCAAAGTGATCAAAGTACTGATCATGGGACAACAGTGAAAAATATCGTTGAGTACTAAAGTAGCACTGATGACATGTTTTCTCGCAAGCAGAGATTATGAAGTGCTCGTTGTAAGTATTTACATTGATACAGTCTTCATCAATGCTCCATGCGATTTTCGATTTAAGTTAAGGGCTTTGTGTAATACACGATATGGTGTCACGATAAGTTGGAAATTGTTCCAAACAGGTTACTGTGGCGAATTCTATAACAAATGGCTAAGTATGTTGACGCTTTGGAAGCAACAAAGAAGATGTTGAATCATATAGTATATTCATGAACTTAGTACGGTTCCAAGAAGGCTTTGGTCAATGGGACACTATTGTAGATAGTTGCTCCATAGCTCAGTCTGAGGAATCAAGGTTCGACCAAGGATTCACATATATACAAAGCCAAGTCCACACAAAATATGAATTTTGTGAAAGCACGAAAATGTGAGGATATGCAAAAATACACACGGAACTGAAGTTGTTAGATCCGTTGGACATCAGGCTATACCACAAGCGAAGCATATTTTACACCAGTATGCCATAGGTGTAAAGTACATTAGCATTGACTAGATTATTGACTCTAGTGCAAGTGGGAGTCTGTAGGAGATATGCCCTAGAGGCAATAATAAATGTTATTATTTATCCCCATGTTCCTAATTAAGTTTATATTCCGTGCTATAACTGCTATGGTTCTCGAGTCTACAATAACCACGAGGCTCGAAGGAAGACTCATATGCACGTGTGGAATAATAAACGGTAAAATGTATTCCTAGTCTGGCCTTTAAGACTAGCTCAAGTGTTGCATGATGGTTCTGTTTTCCTGATCATGGGCATGACTATGCCGGCAACTTTGAGGGCACATTGTTTGGAGAACACTTGTGTTGAATCGACCCGACTTGATGTTATGCTATGAGATACATTCGTCACAAGTTAATGGTTAATAACACAGAGAAAGTTAACGTTTGCATAATTCCTTAGACCATGAGAGTATTGAGTTTCTTCATGCTTGCTTCATGAACTTTGGGGTTTGTTAAACGTCATCCGTAACTGGGTGGCTATTACGGCGGCTTACGGGTTCATGGAAAAGTATGACAAGGGACTTGATAGCTCAAGATTGGGATTTGCTCCTCCGACGAAGGAGAGATATCTCTGGGCCCTCTCGGTGTTACGGTATCCACCATCGTCTGGCCAGACACAATGTGATTTGATCACAGGGATGCCGGAACGCAGAAACGAGAAAAGAGAACAAAACCGGTAACGAGGTAACTGGCATAGTGGACAAGTTGTTGATCCACGGGGATGCCGATAAGTCTCACCTCGGGTATTTGTAAACATATCGCGAAGCAACAGGAATAACACATGGCAACTGGAGGTTCACTCGAATATTCATTCGTGTGGGTATAGGGGTCAATATGGGTGTCCACGGCTCCGATGTTGATCATTGATCGGAAAGTGTTCCGGTCATGTCTATACTTCACCGAACCTATAGGGTCACACACTTAAGGGTCATCTATCTGCTGAATGCTAGACAAGGAGTCTGAGAGAAAGTCACCGGAAAAGTTTTGGAGACAACGGAAGAGTTCCGGAGAGAGAACACCGGAAGAGTTTCGGTAAAACTGAAAAGTTGTTTCGGGGTATACCATTAAGTCAAATTGGTTTCGGCACATGCCTGGAAATTCTTGGAGGGTGCCAGAATTGTTCTGGGAACTTCTGGGATTTTTTCGGAGAAAAAACCCGGAAATGTTCCGGAGCTACCGGAACCGCTTTGATTGCTTTTCGCAAATGAAAATCACTAATCCGGAATTGTTTCGGAACGCGTCCAAAATTATTTTAGTGGGTACTGGAAATGTTCTAAGACCTACAGAAATATTTTCGGATTTAACGGTCGTGGAAAAATGTTTCCGTGAATAGTGAAAAGCACTTTTTGGTTGCTTTTTGGAAAGCCACTTTTTGGGGCTTTTCACAAAATATCTAGGAGAGAGACAAGGGGAGGTGGGGCCCCCCTCCAAGGGGGCCCCCTCTAGTGTGGCCGGCCATGGGATGCTCCTCCATGGAGCTTCTCATGCCACCCCATTATGACCTTATGAAGGACATATTTTTGGGGGCTTTTTGGTATTTCAAGTGGCACACTACCCCTTGCCTTGGCCAATAAAAGGAGGTGGAGACTCCACACTCACTCTTTCTCACATACAAGTGCCATGCAATGATCTGGCTTCTCTCTCCCTCCCCGCGAAATAGTTTCATAGAGCCGAAAGGCTGTCTGGGTTCCGGTGGGAACTAGTTCTGGACGGCGAAGCCCTGCCGGATAGATGACACCGTATGTGTGCAACCCCGTAGAGAGGTCGTAGGTTTGATCTTTTTGCCCGAGGGGCTGTTCGAGAGTACCTCCCGAAGGGCTGTCCGAGTGACCGTTCAAGTTTCTGTGAGTGCCTCCCGAAGGGCTGTCCGAGGGGCTGATGAGGGAGTACATCCTCGCGGTTGGGAGGTTGTAAATCCTAGCTGCGAGGATCTACATCAAGTCTACTTCCGCTGCGCTACGAGTCAGTAACGATCAGATCAAACCCTGTATGCATCTCCATAGTGATCCTGGGCGTGCTTGCAGTACCGGAAAATTTTGTTTTCTGCTGCGTTCCCCTACACCGCACATCCGATATGTTTCACAGACGAGGTCATGGAACATCAGTTCCCCGAAGGGTTTAAACCCGTAAACATCGAGGCATACGATGGAACGACGGACCCGGCCGTGTGGATCCAAGATTTCCTTCTCCACATTCATATGGCCCGAGGAGATGATCTCCACGCTATTAAATATCTTCCGCTGAAACTCAAGGGATCGGCAAGGCATTGGCTTAACAGCTTACCCGAGAACTCAATTGGGAGCTAGGAACAGCTCGAGGACGCCTTTCGGGCGAACTTCCAGGGCACCTATGCTACTTGTAGTCTGTGTTGGTATTTCCCCGATGAGGAGAGGATGATGCAGTACAGTTGAGATAAGTATTTCCCTCAGTTAAGAACCAAGGTTATCAATCCTGTAGGAGAACCAAGCAAAACTCCATTAAAACGCACCTGCACACACAAGAGCAAACACTTGCACCCAACGCAAATAAGAGGGTTGTCAATCCCCTTAGCGGTTACTTGCAAGGATTAAATCTTATAGAGGTAAATAGCTAAACTAAAATACTAATTAAAATAAAAGTAAATAAATTGCAGCAAGGTATTTTTAGGTTTTTTATATGATTAAGATAGACCCGGGGACCATAGTTTTCACTAGAGGCTTCTCTCTTGAGCACATAAACATACGGTGGGTAAACAAATTACTGTTGGGCAATTGACAGAATAGCAAATAATTATGACGGATTCATGGCAATGATCATGTATATAGGCATCACGTCCGAGACAAGTAGACCGACTCCTGCCTGCATCTACTACTATTACTCCACCCATCGACCGCTATCCAGCATGCATCTAGGGTATTAAGTATGAAACAGAGTAACGCCTTAAGCAAGATGACATGATGTAGAGAAGCAAATTCAAGCAATATGAATAAACCCCATCTTTTTATCCTTAATGGCAACAATACAAATACGTGTCATGTCCCTTTCTGTCACTAGGATTGAGCACCGCAAGATTGAACCCATCACAAAGCACCTCTCCCATTGCAAGATAAATCAATCTAGTAGGCCAAACTAAACCGATAGATCAGAGAGAGATACAAAGCTATAATAATCATGCATAAAATAGTTCAGAGATGACTCAAATATTTCTCACGAATAATCTGATCATAAACTCACAATTCATCGGATCCCAACAAACACACCGCAAAAGAAGATTACATCGGATAGAACTCCAAGAACATCGAGGAGAACATTTTATTGAAGATCAAAGAGAGAGAAGAAGCCATCTAGCTACTAGCTATGGACCCGTAGATCTGTGGTAAACTACTCACACATCATCGGAAGGGCAACAAGGTTGATGTAGAAGCCCTTCGTGGTCGTTTCCCCCTCCGGCAGAGTACCGGAAAAGGCCTCTAGATGGGATCGCAGAAGAACAGAGGCTTGCGGCGGCGGAAAGGTTTTTTTTCTGGCTCTCTAGGGGTTTCCCAATATTTGTGAATTTATAGAAGTGGAATTAGGTCAAACGGAGTCACGTGGGCCCCACAAGGTAGCACGCCCCCCCCTTGGGGCGCGCCCTGGTGCCTTGTGGAGCCTCTGTGAGGCTATTGGCCTCCTCCCAAGGCTTTCCAGGTTTACTTTGTCCAGAAAAAAATCTCCAAAAAGTTTCGTGGCATTTGGACTTCATTTGGTATTGTTTCTCTGAAAAGCCAAAAACAAGCAGAAAACAGCAACTGGCACTGGGCAGTAAGTTAATAGGTTAGTCCCAAAAAATGATATATAATTGCATACAATTGCATATAAAAACATCCAAGATTGATACTATAATAGCATGGAACAATAAAAAATTATAGATACGTTGGAGACGTATCAAGCATCCCCAAGCTTAATTCCTGCTCGTCCTCCAGTAGGTAAATGATAAAAACAGAATTTTTGATGTGGAATGCTACCTATGATGTTTCATCATGTAATCTCTCTCTTACGGAATGAATAATAAGATCCGAATGATTGAAAGCAATAGTCTATAATTTGATATAAAGACATCAATACTCAGGCATACTAATAAACAATCATGTCTTTCAAAATAAAAATGCTAAAGAACGTTATCCGTACAAAATCATATGATCCTGTCATGCTCCATCTTCTTCACACAAAGTATTTATCATGCACAACCCCGGTTTTAGCCAAGCAATTGGTTCATACTTTTTAACGCGCTTCAGCTTTTTCAACTTCCACGTAATACATGAGAGCAAGCCATGGATATAGCACTATGGGTGGAATAGAGTATGGTGATAGAGATAAATAGGAGAAGTCAAAAAAAATGGAGAAAGTCTCACATCAACGAGGCTAATCAACGGGCTATGGAGATGCCCATCAATTGATGTCAATGCGAGGAGTTGGGATTGACATGCAACGGATGCACTAAGAGCTATAAGTGTATGAAAGCTCAACATGAAAACTAAGTGGGTGTGCATCCAACTTGCTTGCTCATGAAGACCTCGGGCATTTGAGGAAGCCCATCATCGGAATATACAAGCCAAGTTCTATAATGAAAATTCCCACTAGTGTATGAAAGTGACAAAATAGGAGACTCTCTATATGAAAAACATGGTGCTACTCTGAAGCACAAGTGTGGAAAAAGATAGTAACATTGTCCCTTCTCTCTTTTTCTCTCATTTTATTTCTTTTTTTTCCTTTTTTTCTTCTTTTTTCTTTTTTTTCTTTCTTTCCCTTTTTTTCTCATGGCTCTTTTTTGCCTCTTTTTTTCCGTCCGGAGTCTCATCCCGACTTGTGGGGGAATCATAGACACCATCATCCTTTCCTCACTGGGACAATACTCTAATAATGATGATCATCACACATCTATTTACTTACAACTCAACATTACAACTCGATACTAGAACAAAAATATGACTCTATATGAATGCCTCTAGCAGTGTACCAGGATGTGCAATGATGCTACCGTAACATGTATAACAATGATGAACGGCGGCTGAGCCACAAATACTATGTCAGCTATATGATCATGCAAAGCAATATGACAATGATAATGTATGCCATAAAAACGGAACGGTGGAAGTTGCATGGCAATATATCTCGGAATGGCTAAGGAAATGCCATGATAAGTAGGTATGGTGGCTGTTTTGAGGAAGATATAAAGAGGCTTATGTGTGATAGAGCGTATCATATCACGGGGTTTGGATGCACCGGCGAAGTTTGCACCGACTCTCGATGTGAGAAAGGGTAATGCACGGTACCGAAGAGGCTAGCAAATTGCGGAAGGGTGAGAGTGCGTATAATCCATGGACTCACATTAGTCATAAAGAACTCACATACTTATTGCAAACGTCTATTAGCCCTCGAAGCAAAGTACTACTACGCATGCTCCTAGGGGGGAGGTTGGTAGGAGTTAACCATCGCGCGCCCCCGACCGCCACGCAAAGGAAGACAATCAATAATAAATCATGCTCCAACTTAGCATAACGACAGATCATACGTGCATGCTTCGGGAATCACAAACCTTAACACAATTATTCTTACTAAACCACAATTATATACTAATACCTCCCACATATTACTGTCTTAATATCACAAAACTATTACAAGGAATCAAACTTATCATATTCAGTGATCTACATGAAAGTTTTTATTATATCCCTCTTGAATACCTATCATATCAGGACCAAATTCATAACCCATGCATATTACCATTGCTATTATAAGACTCTCAAAAAGATATAAGTGAAGCATGAGAGTGCAACTATTTCTTTAAAATATCATCACCGCCGTGCTTTAAAAGATATAAGTGAAGCACTAGAGCAACTGCCTAGCTCAAAAGATATACGTGAAGCTCATAGAGTATTCTAACAAATCACGAATAATGTGTGTCCCTCTCAAAAAGGTGTGTCCAGCAAAGATGATTGTGACAAACTAAAAAGCAAATAAAAGCAAACAAACTATTTCACAAGACGCTCCAAGTAAAACACATATCATGTGATGAATAAAAATATAGCTCCAAGTGAGTTACCGATAGATTGTAGACGAAAGAGGGGATGCCTTCCGGGGCATCCCCAAGCTTAGACGCTTGAGTCTTCCTTGAATATTACCTTGGGGTGCCTTGGGAATCCCCAAGCTTAGTCTCTTGCCACTCCTTATTCCTTTGTCCATCGTAGTCTCACCCAAAACTTGAAAACTTCAGCACACAAAACTCAACAGAAACCTCGTGAGATCCGTTAGTATAACAAACAAATCTTAAACTTTAGGTACTGTAGTAAATTGATTCATATTTAATATTGGCATAATGATACTGTACTCCAACTTCTCCATGACTCATACCCCCGATACGATCCATATATTCATCAAAATAAGCAAACTACGCAACAAAAACAGAATCTGTCTAAAACAGAACAGTCTGTAAAGATCTATTTAAAATCCATACTTCTGTAACTACAAAAATTCTTAAAAATTAGGAAAACGTGGTAAATTAATATACCAATACTGTGTAAAAATGTCAGATTTTTCTGACGCTCCAGTACAGAACCAAAATTCCAGCACTGGACGCAAAACTTCCTGTTTTCCAAACAGCATCAATTATACTATCTTCCAAATCATCTCAAAGGCATTACTTAGCACAAACACTAATTAAAACATAAACACATAATCATAATAGAAGCTATAATCATGCAAACACACAAAAACAGTAGGTAAAAGCAAAAATTTATTTTATTCATTGGGTTGCCTCCCAACAAGCGCTATTGTTTTATGCCCCTAGCTAGGCATAATGCATGGTTTCAAGTGTTGTCATCCTTCAAGTTGATTCCATAGGTGGCCCTCATAATGGATTCATAAGGTGCTTTAATTATCTTCCTAGGGAAGTGTTCCATCCCTTTCTTTAGTGGAAATTGAAATCTTATATTACCTTCTTTCATGTCAATAATAGCACCAATAGTTCGAAGAAAAGGCCTACCAAGTATTATGGGACAAGAAGGATTGCATTCAATGTCAAGAACAATAAAGTCCACGGGCACATAATTTATATTTGCAAGAATAAGCACATCATTTATTCTACCCAATGCCTTTTTAATAGTGGAATCCGCAAGATGCAAATTAAGGGAACAAGGATCTAAGTCGGTGAGACCTAGCACATCACACAAAGACTTTGGTATAGTGGAAACGCTAGCACCAAGATCACAAAGAGCTTTACATTCATAATCTTTAATTTTTACTTTAATAGTGGGTTTCCATTCATCTTGTAATTTTCTAGGAATTGATACTTCCAACTCAAGTTTTTCTTCATGTGCTTTCATCATGGCTTCTACAATATGTTTAGTGAAAGCTTTATTTTGTTCATATGCGTTTGGTGAATTAATCATGGATTGCAACAAGGAAATACACTCAATTAAAGAACAACTATCATAATTAAAGTCCTTGTAATCCAAAGTAGTGGGTGCATTACTATTTAAAGTTTTAACCTCTCCAAACCCACTTTTTTCATTTTTATGATCAAGATTATCACCCTCCAAGCAAGTGGGACTCCTTATTTCTAAAGTTGACTCTTCTTCAGTCCCTTTTTCAACAAGTTTTATATTATTAAACAAAGATTCAATAGGAGTGACACCAATCATTTTAATATCTTCATCACTACTACGATAGAAACCGGGTGGAATCGCCTTTTCTAGAAATTCTCGCTTAGCTCTCAACCTAGCGGTCCTTTCTTTACTTTAATTAATGGAGACATAGATAGCTTTAATAGACTCATTTATATCATGCTTAGATGGCAAAATTTTAGTTTTGAGATTTTCAACATCATGAGAAATTCTATCTATGTTCCTAGCCAATTCATCAACTCTATTCAATTTTTCCTCTATCATAGCATTGAAATTCTTTTGGGAATTAATAAATTCTTTAATATTACTTTAAAGATCAGAGGGCATCCTATTATTATTATTATAAGAATTACCATAAGGATTGCCATAATTATTAGAGGAATTTCTAGGAAACGGTCTAGCATTGAAATTACCCCTATAAGCATTGTTGTTGAAATTATTTCTAGAGACAAAATTCACGTCAATAGCATCATTATTTTGCTCAATTAAAGTAGACAAGGTAACATCATTAGGATCAATATGAGCATTTTTACTAGCAACCAATTTCAATAAAGCATCCATCTTATCACTCAAAGCATTAATTTCTTCAACAGAATTTACCTTCTTACCAGTTGGAGTTCGTTCAGTGTGCCATTGAGAATAATTTGCCATAATATTATCAAGAAGTTTTGTAGCTTCTCCCAATGTAATTTCCATGAAAGTGCCACCTGCGGCAGAGTCTAGCAAATTTCTAGAGACAAAGTTTAGTCCCGCATAAAAAATTTGTATGATCATCCATAAATTCAAACCATGAGTTGGGCAATTTCTTATCATTAATTTCATTCTCTCCCAAGATTGTGCAACATGCTCATGCTCAAGTTGCTTAAAATTCATAATTTGATTTCTCAAAGAAATAATCTTAGCGGGAGGAAAATACTTAGTAATAAAAGCATCCTTACACTTATCCCAAGAATCAATACTATTTCTAGGCAAGGATGAAAACCAAGTCTTAGCACGATCTCGTAGTGAGAACCGAAATAATTTTAATTTGACAATATCATTATCCACATCTTTCTTCTTTTGCATATCACAAAGTTCAACGAAAGTGTTTAGATAGGATGCATCATCTTCATTAGGACTATCAGAAAATTGTTCTTTCATAACAAGATTAAGCAAGGCAGCATTAATATCACATGACTCCGCACTAGTGGTGGGAGGAGCAATAGGAGTACTAATAAAATCATTATTATTAGTATTAGAAAAGTCACACAATTTTGTATTTTCTTGAGACATCGCAACAAAGCAAGCAAACTAGCAAACAAACAAATAAAATATTTTTGTGTTTTTGTAAAAAAAATTAGAAACGAGAGGCAAATGCTAATAACAAAAAGTAAATAAAGTAAATGCAAGTGAATGATAATTTGTGCGAAGGTACTTGGTAATTTTGATGATGTCTCCCCGGCAACGGCGCCAGAAATTCTTCCTGCTACTTGTAGTCTGCGTTGGTATTTCCCCGAAGAGGAGAGGATGATGTAGTACAGTAGAGATAAGTATTTTCCTCAGTTAAGAACCAAAGTTATCAGTCCAGTAGGAGAACCAAGCAAAACTCCATTAAAACGCACCTGGACACATAAGAGCAAACACTTGCACCCAACGCAAATAAGAGGGTTGTCAATCCCCTTAGCGGTTACTTGCAAGGATTAAATCTTATAGAGGTAAATAGCTAAACTAAAATACTAATTAAAATAAAAGTAAATAAATTGTAGCAAGGTATTTTTAGGTTTTTTATATGATTAAGATAGACCCGGGGACCATAGTTTTCACTAGAGGCTTCTCTCTTGAGCACATAAACATACGGTGGGTAAACAAATTACTGTTGGGCAATTGACAGAATAGCAAATAATTATGACGGATTCATGGCAATGATCATGTATATAGGCATCACGTCCAAGATAAGTAGACCGACTCCTGCCTGCATCTACTACTATTACTCCACCCATCGACCGCTATCCAGCATGCATCTAGGGTATTAAGTATGAAACAGAGTAACGCCTTAAGCAAGATGACATGATGTAGAGAAGCAAATTCAAGCAATATGAATAAACCCCATCTTTTTATCCTTAATGGCAACAATACAAATACGTGTCATGTCCCTTTCTATCACTGGGATTGAGCACCGCAAGATTGAACCCATCACAAAGCACCTCTCCCATTGCAAGATAAATCAATCTAGTAGGCCAAACTAAACCGATAGATCAGAGAGAAATACAAAGCTATAATAATCATGCATAAAAGAGTTCAGAGATGACTCAAATATTTCTCATGAATAATCTGGTCATAAACTCATAATTCATCGGATCCCAACAAACACACCGCAAAAGAAGATTACATCGGATAGAACTCCAAGAACATCGAGGAGAACATTGTATTGAAGATCAAAGAGAGAGAAGAAGCCATCTAGCTACTAGCTATGGACCCGTAGGTCTATGGTAAACTACTCACACATCATCGGAAGGGCAACAAGATTGATGTAGAAGCCCTCCGTGATCGATTCCTCCTCCGGCAGAGTACCGGAAAAGGCCTCCAGATGGGATCGCGGAAGAACAAAGGCTTGCGGTGGTAGAAAGGTTTTTTTTCTGGCTCTCTGGGGGTTTTCCAATATATGTGAATTTATAGAAGTGGAATTAGGTCAAACGGAGTCACATGGGCCCCCACAAGGCAGCACGGCGCCCCCCCGGGGCGCGCCCTAGTGCCTTGTGGAGCCTCTGTGAGGCTTCTGGCCTCCTCCCAAGGCTTCCCATGTTTACTTTGTCCAGAAAAAAATCTCCAAAAAGTTTCGTGGCATTTGGACTTCATTTGGTACTGTTTCTCAGAAAAGCCAAAAACAAGCAGAAAACAGCAACTGGCACTGGGCACTCGGTTAATAGGTTAGTCCCAAAAAATGATATATAATTGCATACAATTGCATATAAAAACATTCAAGATTGATACTATAATATCATGGAACAATCAAAAATTATAGATACGTTGGAGACGTATCAACCTACTTCCGACCTCCAGACGCCGATGACCTCAGTCACATCATTCAGCAGCCTGGCGAGTCAACCAGGAAGTTCTGGAATCGGTTCTTAACTAAGAAGAACCAAATAGTAGATTGTCCTGATGCAGAAGCGATCGCTGCCTTCCGACATAGTATCCGGGATGAATGGCTGGCGTGACAGCTCGGACAAGACAAGCTGAGAACCATGGCAGCCCTTACCTCTCTGATGACCCGCTTTTGCACGGGTGAGGACAGCTGGCTGGCTCGCAGCTCTCACGGCGGCGAAGCCGGCACCTCGGAGGTCCACGTTGGTAACGGCAAGCCTAGGCGCAACAAAAACACGCGCCGGCATAAAAATAGCGGCAGTGACGCCAAGGACGCAGCGGTAAACGCTAGGTTCAGCAATGCCAAGGCCGGACAGAAAAAGAAACCCTTTAAAGGGAACAAGGACGGTCCTAGCGCGCTCGACAAAATTCTTGACAGGCCATGCCAAATTCATGGCACTTCGGACAAGCCAGCCAACCACACTAACAGGAACTGTTGGGTTATCAAGCAGGCCGGAAAGGTGGCGGTCGAAGGCCAGGGCAAGAGCCAGTCCCGCAGTGAAGACAACGATGAACCTCGGAGGCCCAACAATCCACATTTGGATCACTCTCAACATAAAACAATTTTCTCAGAGGTCAGTGTTGGATATAGGCTAGAGAGAGGAGGATTGGTAAGCTTTCTTTCCCAAAGGAAGAAAAAACTATTCTCTGCAACCTACTTTTTACTTCAATGTCACATCACCTTATAATTCTCTTCAAAACAGGTCCATATTCCTTGCCCAGTGCAGAGAAAAACCAAAGGACCAACCTATTGGTTTCTTGTTGTTGTGAATTTCATTGATATGAGTTTCGACATTCTCAATCCTGAGAGAGATTCAGACAAAATTCTGACACAAATTTCAGCTGTAGTAGACAATTTCAAGATGCTTTCCATTGCAAGCTATCCACATTGCCCTTTCTTCAACATTCGCAGTTTTGGAATAAGGCACATGAAAGTGCGAAAGTTGGAAACAAGGTTTTTTCTCTCCTTTCATAGTAGAGAGCTCTATGCTTATACACAGTTCTTCTTTCAAATTTTTTACTGTTTTGGCGCACACTATGGTGCATGCACTAAGTATTTTTTTTTCATTGCACTACAGGGAATCAATTGACACAGGCATCTACGTGTGGAAGTACTTTACAAGTTACAATGGCATCGTAACTGATGTTTTCTCAAAAGTTCGTATGATTCTTTTATTTAAAACAGTGTGGTTCTTCTTTTGCTCAATATCATGACACAATGAGGTGCACAACTAATTTATTCTTTGTTATCCATATTAATCTTCAGGTAGATGTGCAAGCTTTATGAGAGAAATTTGTGTTCCAATTGCTGTCAAACAAGTACAACAGAATAAAACTACCATTTGTGAAGGACTTCCTAGAAAAACATGTAAGTGCATTATGCATTTAGTTTTCCTTTCTAATTTTTTTTCTTATGGAGTAAGTTCATATTCTTGCTCATCAAGCTTCAACACTCAGAGTATTCTTGCTCATCTAGCTTCAACACTCGGAGTATTCTTGCTCATCTAGCTTCAACACTCGGAGTATTCTTGCTCATCTAGCTTCAACACTTGGACTAATTCAGATTTTGTGTTCAAAATTGTTTCAGGGTCTGGACAAGTTCGAGTAATTGGGAACTCCAGCATTGGAGAACTTCAAGTAATACATCTACTAAAGAATCTAATTTATTTTACCAAAACTGCTATTTTCTTCTAACTTTGTAAATTATGCATTCACTTTTCTTCTAAAGAATCTAAATTATTTTCTTCTAAGTTCGAGTAATTGGGAACTCTAGCATTGGGAGAACTTGAAGTAATGCATTTTCTAAACAATCTAAATTATTTTTCAAAAACTGCTATTTTTCTTCTAACTTTGTAAATTATGCATTCACTTTTCTTTCTATTTTTATAAATCATCATAATCAGTCATGCTCACTATCTGCTCATGTACCTTTGACACTGCAAGTAATTCAGCTCTCTATTCCAATTTTTCACAGGGTCTGTACAAGTTGGAGTTCAGCATGGCAAGCAAAAGAAGGACTTAATGTACCATGGTAGTTCATCATGGGAAGCAAAAGAAGACGTGCAAGTAATGCATCACTACACAGTAACATGAAACACTGTCTTACAAATGTAGAAAAAAATCAAGAATTTAGCAAACATTAAAGTACTGGCTACTGAATGTTTACTATCCAGAAATAGTCATTTTGAAGTGACTACTTTGAAACTATCCACGAGTTGATTACATTTTCTGTTGAGTGAATGTTACTGTCAAGTAGAAATAGTTTGTATCCAATTTTCCTCCCTGCCTTTTTCACTGAAGTTTTTAGTACAGATTTCTTATTGAGAACGTGTTTTTTTAGTGACTGTGCACATCTTCACTGAGAAATTAACAAGAACAGGAAGAAACTGTACTAAAAAGAAGAATAATTGTTCAAGGAGGAGAAGAATAATTGTTCAAGGAGGAGAAGAATAAAAACAGGAGGAGAAGGAAAGAAGAACGTTTAACTTTCAAACAGAACAACAGAGCACGTTTAAGTTTCAAACGATACAACGGCGCACGCACCAACTGGACCGGTCCAGTTGCGCGGCGTCTTCAGCGAGAGGAACGCCTCCACTCACGTAATGTGAGAAATAGGGGCACCCGTTCGCCAGCGCCTCACGCACCAAATAGGATCTCCCATAGTTTTCATGACTTGCATATTATCTGACTGCGTCAGAAACTTGTTTAATCCATGGCGTTGAGCTAAGCTTAGCCGTATCTGGTTTTTGTTTGGTTAGTCTGTTTTAATTTTATTTTTCCTATTTGATTTTTATTATTTTATTATTTTTAATATTCCAAAACTATTTTACTTAAATTTTTAAAACTGTTCACCGTGTATTTAAACGATGTTCATGCAGTGTAAACAATTATTTCTAAAAAGTATTCGTACCATTCTGAGAAAATGCCATGGCATTTAATTTCTTTTGGCACGCTTTTGAAATATGTTCATTACATTTCTTTAAATGGTTATAACAGCTAAATGATTATTCTAAACATGTTTGCTGTGTAAATAAAAAATATTTAGCATGTATCTTAATTTTTTTAAAGTATTTTTGAAAAGGCTCACCATGTATTTAGAAAAATGATCGACACTTATTTTACATATTTAAAAAAATATTGAAGTGTATTTAAAAAATGTTTACCCTATATTTAGAAATGATCAATATGTATATTTAAAAATGTTCAATGTAATTCAAAAAAGTTCACCATGTATTTAGAGAAAACATTTGACATGTATTTGGAAAATGGTGTCGTGTGTTTTAGAAAAAAATGTTCACCGCATAATGAAAAAATGTTCAATATGTATCTTAAAAATCAAAGTATTAAAAAATGTTCATCATGTATTTAGGAAAATGTTTGATATGTATTTGGTAAATGTCCAATGTGTGGTTCAAAAATGTTCATCATATGTTTTAAAAAATGTCAACCAGTATACAAAAGTGTTCAAGATCTATTCTTGAAAAATTCAACATGTATTCAACAAAAGAATAATGCGAATATAAAAATTTGTAAAATGCAAAAAAAAAAATGTAGAAAAAAATTCAATGCGTGTCTGAATTTTTTTAATGTATGTGAAAATAATAATTAAAGTGTGTTTTTTAGGGAAATTGTTCAAAGTGTATTAAGAAAATCTTCGTACACTAGAAAAATGAAAAGTAAAACAGAAAAAAAAAACGAAAGGAAGAAATAGAAATCCGGCTGAAAGAAAGTCAAAGAATAAAAAAAATTAAAAGACTCGGAAAATTCGCGACATGGGCCTGCCCAGTTCAACGCTCCCTATCGACGAGACGACAATATCTGATTTCCGAAATCACTAATTGAGGAGTACTCCTTCCAAAGCGCATCACTTGTCGCAACCTGGAAGTTTTCTCTTTTTTCGTAGATCCGTTTATTCAAAACGTTTTATCTCTTAAACCGTGCGTCCAAATTTTGAACCGTTTTCACCATTGGATTCCTCGCGTCGAGATCTTCAAAACTAGATCCCATGTTGATAGGTTGTAATGAACTTTTTTCACGAAAAAAACCGGACAAAAAAACGAACCAGGAGCACATTTTTTTCTCTTTCTGGAAGAGGCACGGCCGTGCCTCTCGTGGTTTGGAAAGAAAAAAAGAAAACGCGTTTTTTTCCCGTTTTCGAGAGGCACGGCCGTGCCTCTCGCGAAAGAAAAAAAACGCGTTTTTTCGCGCAAATTTTTTTTTCGACCAAAAGCTAAGAAAGACCGGTGGAAAACCAAAAAGCCGAAAAAGGGAGAAAAAACCGTTTAAAAAGCCGAAAACGCGTGCGGAAAAATAAAAATAAAAACAAAATCCGGAGTGAGCGAATATTGTGCTTTTTTCGTATGTTTTTGACAAACTTTTTTCATAACAAAGGGAAAAACCCAAAAAAAATAACAATACAAAAAGAAAAAGCGGCAAAAAAAAAACAAATGCAAAAAAAAAACCGGAGCCGAAAAGCACTATTTTTTTTTATTTTTTTTCCTTTGCAAGAAGCACAATTTTGCTTCTTGCGGAAGCAAATTTGTGCCTCCACGAGAAGTAAGTATGTGCTTCACGTGGAAGCACAAATTTTTCCGTTTTTTGAGACGCACAATTGTGCTTCTCTCGAAATCAAATTTGTGCCTCCATGAGAAGAAAATATGTGCTTCTTTTTTAGAAGCACAACTGTGTTTTCTGTGGAAGCAAATATATGTCTGCACGAGAAGCAAATCTGTGTTTTTCGGGAAAGCACGTATTTTTTTCATTTTCGAGAAGCACAACTGTGCTTATTGCGAACGTAAATTTATGCCTTCACGAGAAGCAAATATGTGCTTCACGTGGAAGGACATAATTCAATTTTTTTCTTTCAGAGAAGCACAGTTGTGCTTCTCGCAAAAGCAAAACTGTGCCTCCACAAGAAGCAAATCTATGCTTATCGTAGGAGCACAAATATTCTTTCCATGAAACTTTGTTTCTTCAAAACCTAGGTAAAACCGGGCACCGAAAAGCCCAAAAAAGCTAAAAAAAATATCTAAACCCAGAAAACGCATACAGAAAAACTGAAATCCTGAGGGAGCGCCCATTATTCAACATGTAGCGGTGGCTAGACGCACCACTTGACGTGTTGCTAGTGCACCAAAAGTGACCCCTGGAGGTCCCCGCAAGGGTTAACCTCGAGTTAGCTGCTCTCTCGTAGCCCTGCTTTCTTCGTTATTCATAGACATCGCACACGCCCTCCCTTCGTTCGATTCTAAATGGTCGGCCCATCTAACGCATGAGACGGAAGCTGCCTCTCCGGTTTTGGGAAGCTCCTACAAGCTTCTTGGGGTTTTCTTTTTCCGGTTTTGGTTTTTCTAGACCTTTTTTGTTCGTTTTTTTCCTTTTGCTTTTTTATTTTTATTCAAATTCATGGATTTTTTTTTCAATTTTGTAATCTTTTTTATAATTTGCAAACTTTTTTCAAATTCATGAACCTTTTTCCAAATATTTAAACTTTTTTTAAATCCGGGAAATGTTTTCAAATCCGCCGACTTTTTCAAATCACGAACATATTCAAATCCATGGATATTTTTTTTCCAAAATTCACAAACTTTTTCCAAATTTGTGTTTTAAAAAAAAAGATGAACCTTTTCCAAATATGTGAACTGTTTTTTTTTTCAAAATCCAAGATTTTTTAAAATTCATGAATATTTTCATAATTTTAAAGTTTTTCATATTCGTGGACTTATTATTTGCAAAAAACATGTTTTTTATGAACTTTTCAGATTAATTTTCTTACAAAAGTCGAGCAGTCAACGCTTGACCGGTCAAACGGTTGACAGGTGAACCATCGTCCGAGGGAAGCGAGCGAAGGAGAAGATCTGCACCCCGAACGACCAGTGTCCCGTCGCTTTTGTTGGGCCAGGCTAAGGTCAGCGAGCGCAAGGGAAGAAAAGCGGCTATATGGAGTTGCCAAGCGAACGTATCCTTCTAATCCCGAGCTCAAATGCTCTTGCTATGAACAGTAAAAAATAGAAAAAAAATCAAAAATACTGATTTTTTTTTGTGGCAAACTTTATGAAATGTTTGAAGTGCATGCAAATTTTCATCACGAAATCACATTGGAGCAAGTCGTGGAAAAAAAATCAGAGCTCCAAAATGCGTTTGAAAGTAACATTTCCAGAGCATCGATTTTGTTTTTTTTACCACGCGTTGCACCGATGTGATTTCGTGATGAATTTTTGCATGCACTCCAAACATTCTTTAAAGTTTACAACAAAAAAATCAGATTTTTTTTCTTTTTTTTTGAATTTACTGTTCATCCAGGAGCATTTGAGCTCGAGATTAGAAACTCCACGTCCGTTGCCAAGTCACTTATAGCCAACCTAATAGCCCACACATACAATAGTTAGTTATACTAGTATGCTATAACATTAGTATATGGCTCACATCTTTATCTCATAAAAGTTGTTGAGTGTGGTTGTAAGCTTGTAGCCTGCTTTTCTTTTCTCTCATCTTCTCTCTTCTCAAACTACACACTGATGTGGCATCTCTTATAGCCCGCCTACGTCACTCTATTGTACTTGCTCTAAGCGATATACTATATAGCAAACACATACAAAATGAGCTCATTAAAGGATGAGAAGGCAGAGTTTGGAGGGATAGATCTAGCCAAAAAAAAAAAGAGTTTGGAGGGATAGGTGAGTTCCTGGTAATTTTGACCATAAACATATCTGTCGCTGGCTGGATGCTAGCGCCGTTAATTAAAGTTTGTGACCTTTTGTACGATGACGGAACATGGGACTCGTATCGTTTGGGCAGGGGCAGTGAAGAGCAAAGGGTTTGGTCGAAGGAAACAACAGTGTGTTATTCTTTATTGTGTGTGAGGCTGATCTCCTGCTGTCTGCACCTGCACACATGGTGGTACTGCTTCCTCTTCAGCCCATAGGAATGGCTGAATGAATAGCTATTTGCCGAAAAGTGACATCTGATACCAGTGCAGTATAACGGGCCAAAATTTCAGAAATATACGTGCTCGCATGTAAAAGTTACAAAAATGACAAAATACATGCAAATTAGGGAGTGGCTAATTGAAAAAACACCCGATAATGACAAGAAACACCAGCATAAATTGATTTCCATGGCAGGAGTGGCTAGCACACAAACAACGCATCATGTGAGAGCAAGCAACAGCAGCAATCCACCAGCCAACACAGCTTAGGCCTTGTACAATGCTAGGTGCTTAGGGAGATGCTTAGAAAAATAAACCGGGGTTTTCTGAAGCACGAGAAGAGGCGCCTAATTAAGCATCTATCCTCTGCAAATAAGCACCAGTGCTTAAAAAACACCGGTTTATTTTCCTAAGCACCTCTTCTAAGCGCCTTGCATTGTACAGGGCCTTAGACAGAACATTTGGTAAAATTTTGTAATTTGAACCCGTAACAAACTCGAGATTTAGATGAACAAAACGTCACTCAGTTACAATACACACCGACAACTGCCTCAAAAGCCACCAAATTCATCTGAAGTAAAATCAGGGATGAGCACATTGCGCCGAGAAACAACTATCCTAACCAACAAGTGGATACGAGATCCAGATTATTCAAAGTAAACGGCTATGGTGGTGACATCCTCCTTGCAATTAAAAAGGGGGGAGCTGCTATACGAGCATGGCTTACTGCGCCTTGGCGAGCTCAGCGCGGATCTGCTTGGCGGCCTCAACCATGTTGGTGAGCGCAGGCTTGACCTCGGCATACTTCCGGGTCTTGAGACCACAGTCGGGGTTCACCCAGAGGATGTTGGTGTCAAGCACCGCGAGCATCTTGTTGACACGGTCGGCAATCTCCTCCTTGGACGGGATCCTGGGGGAGTGGATGTCGTACACACCTGGGCCAATGCCAGCGCCGTACACCACACCCTCACGGAAGACGGAGAGAAGCTTCTCGTCGGACCGTGAGTTCTCAATGGTGATAACATCAGCATCCATGTTGATGATGGACTGGATGATGTCGTTGAAGTTGGAGTAGCACATGTGGGTGTGGATCTGTACAGAGAATGTGTCAGTTGCAATGCAATGATCCAGAAGAAAGGTAGGTTCCAGCAAGGCTCCACCATACAGGTCAAGCAAATTTTTACCTGGGTGGTGTCCTGGACACCGCAGTTGGTGATCCTGAAGGAGTGCACGGCCCAGTCCAAATAGAAAGCGTGCTCGGACTTGCGGAGTGGCAGACCCTCTCTCAAAGCAGCCTCGTCAATTTGGATGACCTGCAAAAGGAACCATTTAGAAAAAAATCCCAGATACACTCATTCTGTGCATGGATCCTGTTGCTTAAATGTGAAACAAATACAACAGTGCCAACCTGAATACCACCAGCCTCAAGGTCCTCGACCTCCTTCTTGATTGCAAGAGCAATCTGGTAGCAAGTCTCAAACCTGATAAGATATGAAGCAACAGGTTAGCCTCTAAAGGCAAGTGCTATCCTCGACATCTTGCAAACATTATTTGAGGAAGCTACTAACCTCGGTTGGTCATTTCTGACAAAAGACCAGTTAAGGATTGTGACAGGACCTGTCAGCATACCCTTCATTGGGCGAGCAGTCATGCTCTGTGCCATCTTGGACCAGAAGACGGTCATGGGGTTGGGGCGGCTCACGTCACCATAGATAATCGGTGGCTTGACGCACCTTGATCCATATGATTGCACCCAACCATTGGCAGTGAATGTGAAACCAGAGAGCTGCTCACCAAAGTACTCAACCATATCGTTTCTCTGTGAAATGCATATCAACTCGGTCAAACACAGAACCAGACATCTCAAAATATCAAAAATAAGTCACTACATTTTGTGCTTGAGAAAATAAAATGGTATTTTCTCAAACAGAACATTGATGACACAAGGATGCTGACCTCAGGCTCTCCATGCACAAGCACATCAATGTCAAGCTCTTCTTGGATCTTAACAACCTTGCTAATTTCCTCCTTGATGGCATTGGTGTACTCCTCCTCGGAGATCCTGAAACACAATTTATTTATGAGCAATAGACAAAATATAACTAGTTAATGAAGCGGCATTATGAATATTACTCACTTCTTTGCCTTGTACTCACGGCGGACTCTCCTGAGCTCCACAGTCTGAGGGAATGAACCAATGGTGGTCGTGGGAAGGACCGGAAGGTTGAGCTTCTTCTGCTGCGCATCCAACCTAGCGCTAACGGTGGTAGCACGGCGGTGATCAGAGCCCTTGAGGGCAGTAGCCTGTAAGAAATATATGATTATGGATTGTGTACATGTTATGTCAGCATGGAATTGGAATGTGCAGTTTTGAAGCCCGGGTTACTTACAGCCTTCTGGACCTCCTCATTTGTGACACGTGGTGACGACCTTCTTGAGGCCAGAGCAGCAGCATTTGCTGCGAAGTAAGCCTGCAGATGATAACATATAGAAATGAATGAGTCATTGTCTGAAATATATAAAAGAAAACCAGGCTCTAGTGAAGAGGATGCAAATTAAGGTTATAGACGTTCATCATACCTCATCCTTTTGACCAGCCAATGCCTTGGCAAGGGCATTCACCTCAACGACCTTTTGGGCGGCAAATGCGAGCCATGACTTAATCTCATCATCAAGCTTGGTCTCATTTACAAGGTCCACAGCAGTGTGCATGAGTGAGCAGGAAGTCGATACGACAAGCTTGTCTGCACAAATGTCATGATTAGAAACTGGAAATTGTAGCTGCAAGCCTATAATAAGGAAAACTTCTACATAGCACAACATGCTTACCCTTCCCAACAACAGCCTCGAGAGACTGAAGAGTGGCGAGAGATGCAGCAAGGTCATCAGCCCAAATGTTGCGTCCATCTACGACACCAGCAAAGAGGTACTTTCCAGCAGGGAAACCACTCTTGACAAGCTCAAGAGTCTTGGTTCCACGTTCAAGGTCAAAACCATAAGCAGTCACACTGCTCAATGATGTAAGAGTCCTGAAGTTGTGGTCAAAACCACGGTCAAGGTTAAATGTGATATTCCAACAAAAGGGTATATAAAAGGAACAATTGGTTAAAACTGGTAAACTGGCACAAAAAAGAAGCATACTTGTATGAGTCTGCGGGAACGTCAGCGAAGTAGGTCTCAACAAGAACGTTCAATCCAGAAAGTGCCGACTCAAGTTCTGTGTAAGCTGCAGAGAATGCAGACAATTGGTGGGATTCAAGGTCCTTAACAAGGGTGGGCTCATCAAACTGAATCCATGAAGCGCCAGCTGCCTTCAACTCAGCAATAACCTCCCTAAAAACCATGATACGTCAAATTATCAACTGATGCTTTAGGTGCAATAGTGGTCATTTACTCGTTTCTATTCTTACTTGTAGACGGGAAGGATGCTGCTAAGAAGGGAAAGGGGAGAGAATGATTTCTCTACACCCTTGGCGGCCTTTGAGAGCAACAAGTATGAGACTGGTCCAACAAGTACTGGGACGGTATCAACGCCAAGCTGCATGAGTAGCGAGTGCACATAATATAAGACATACAATACAAGCACGCAAATAACCTTTAAAAGAAACACAAAGATTCATTTCCGATTGAACGTCACAAAATTCAGAAATTGCTGCTTAACTCTGTAATCATACTGGCATCACTATTCCCACATTGCAAGGATTATAATGAACAGATAATTAGTAACTGGAAACTTGTCAAATCAGGTACATTGACAACCTGCTGCTAAACCATGTAATCCTACCAGCATCGCTATTCCCACGTTGCAGGGCTTGTAGTGAAAATATAATTAGTAACTGCAAACTCTCATTTTTGCTATTCTACACTTTCTACATTCAAAGTTTTCAGCACAGGACCAATGGTAATGAGATGTTACAACTATATAAAGTAATTATTAGAGTTACTAGTTGGCCATTAACCAATTTGATCAGACAAGAGTGAGAATGTTCTGAAATGTCAATGTAAAACTGCACCGTAATGTAAATTGCAACTCTTTTACTAGTTCAAAACAGTTAAGATTTGATTAAAACAGCAGCATTCTAGAGTTATCAGGGTGTTATCACAACGCTTGTGTGTTCAAAAATAACAATTAGGCAGGCTAACATCAGAAGGGTAAATTTTGACAAGATATAGGAAGTCAGCTAATATATGATTCTACTATCATACCGCCTTAGCCTCCTTGTACTCATTGATAGCCTTGTGAGAAGAGTAGGAGAACTTGGTGTTAGGACCCAATTCAGGGACGATAAAGTGGCTGTAATAGTAAAAGTTGTGTTTAGTAAAAGTACTAATACAGAATAAACTATGTGAGAATAACCTTAAGTAGAAACCAGCGGACTTACTAGTTGGTGTCAAACCACTTGGTCATCTCCATAGCAGGAACTGTGGCATTACCCCTAGCCATTGAGAAATAGGCGCTCAAATTGATCTCCCCACCGGTCCATGAGTAACGGTCTGGGACGGCACCGAGCATGGCGGTGGTGTCAAGAACCTGATCATAGTAGGAGAAGGTGTTGCTGGGGATGTACTTGATCCCAGCATCAGCCATCTGCTTCCAGATGCTGGCCCTGAGGTCGGTGGCAACCTTCTCCAAATCCTCGGCGCTGCTCTTGCCATCCCAGAAAGACTCCAGGGCAAACTTGAGCTCCCTCTTGGGGCCCATGCGCGGGTATCCAACAATGTGGGACGCCATCTTTCTGCATAAATAATAGAATTACAATCAGTTTGATCCCGCTAAGTGAATTAGGATCTTGCGACTGAGACTATGGATCTCTATAATTTAAACGTAACCTGAAGAAAACTAACTTACAAAATACAATTTTTCAGTAACAATTTTCTGCAAGCAACTCACTAGCAACATAGTGAACAAACGATAAAATTCATTCATTAAAATTTCATGTTCTTACAGGAAATCTATTAGGCATGGAATCGTACACCTGATTTGCTAGTGTCTAAAAGAACAAAAAGTACAAAATTGAACTAAATCAATACAGGCAGGTAGGTTAGGTGTACCAACAGCAACCACTAACATGTAGGCCTCAGGGTTGGTACATAAATCCTAACAACAATTGGTGGGAGGCAGTGGCAGTGGCAGTGTCCCTCTCACACCAGCAAGGGTGGGACAGGTGAATCTTGGACATATACCTAAGTAATAATCGACAAATCTAGCATAGAGTACATTTCAAGTTTATAACAGACACTGCATGCAAGGACACTAATAGCATAATTTTTCAGATCTTTTGAATTACACACCAGTACCCATGCACTAAATATAAAAAAGTAAATCTCCAGCGAACTTTATAATAAAGCATCCGAGGAGATAAACCTCAGGGCCAAGGGTCAGATCCAGAACCTGTGTGCAACTAAAAAACAGAGCAGACACCTACATATATGCTAACCCAGATAATACTGAATCAAAATTTTACGACGAGAAGCTCCAGATCCCCCAAATCCGAAACCACCAAAACGGCCTGGCCATTTTCGTGATCGGAGATCGGATCTGAGCATTCGATCGGTTCAGATCGGACCTCCGAAACTACACCAGAAAAATCCATTCGCGGAAACAGAGCAACCCATTCCCGCCCGGCTCCTGCCAACAGAGCAGCGGAGCTCTCTGTCCGCGCCGCCTACGCGCGACGCGTACAGGATACGGGTCAAGGACGAGACCCACCGGCGGTGGTCAGGCGATCGATCCTACGACTGATTACCAACACAGATCGTAGTTCAAAGCGCGCGGGCGCGCGAGACGGCCGATCCGGGGGTGGACGGGATCTAGGCGGAGAGGGGTGCGCTCGTGCGTGCTGATTCACCGGTGTACGGAGGAGGGAAGAGCTCGCTTACCCTGGGTGCGCGGAGGCGGAGAGGGATGGGGGCGAGCAACGGGGAGGAGGAGGAGAGGCAGAGAACGGCGAGGGTGAGGGGTTTAGGGGTGTGCTTATTTATAAACCGCTGGCGATTGGTTGGTGCGTGGGGCATGCGGTTGGTGAGATCTGAATGCTCTCATCTCTGGATCTGGTGAATGCAGGATTATTATTTTTAACCACAAAAAATGCTTTTATCTTTTCCCCTTTTTATTAAATTGTTGAAAATTTGAAGTTACGACTGTTCGCTATCTGGCTTTGTGGAGTGAACGCGACGAGTGGTGAGGAGGGGAAGGGGGCAAGGGCACGAAGGGGGTTGGGAGGGGACCTGTGACCATCACCCTGCGGGGACTCATCGATGTTTGATGGGTCACGTCGATGCCCTTCCCTGAGACATATACGAACTGACTTGTTGAGGTGTCGGTGTCCTACCTCGACACCTAGAGTTGATGGCTAGCGGCGGATGACCAATCGGATCCAATGGCACAGTGGTCGAGAAGGTGAAGGAGATGCTAGAAGAGAGAATGGCGAGACAACAAAGAAGAAGGGTGCAACAATGGGGTCGTTTTGGGCAGGGGAGGCGGTAACATGAGAACTGGTGCTAGATGAAAGAAGACAACGTGAGTGGAGTGAACATATGACACTTGTACCGAAAGGATTTGGTGTGACGGTTGAGCCCTAACCCTCCCCCCACCCCCATCCTACTATGTTTTTCATTCGATTATCGACAAATATCATTACTCGATGGGATCGGTGGTGAAGCACAATAAATTGGCCAGCAAAATAGTTGATTTGAAGATATACATGCCCGCCACACTCGACCGTGTATATTGCAATCTAAATTATACATATGTCAGTCTTTCGAAAAAAAAAGTTATACACATGTCGCATTCTATGTTGCGTATCATCCTCTTATACCACACACACGGTCCACAATTACAGTCAATTAGTGATCATCTTTCAGTGCGCGTAAAAAAGTATAGCTGTCAATGTTAAGTGGAAGGTCACCGTAAATTAGGCATGTTAACTCCAGCAACCACATCATCTGGATCAAATACTACATAAAGCAGCCTATATGTATCTGAACAATAATTTAGTCTCTACTAACAGTAGTTTAATTCAATAATTCAATTGTTTGTTGAGAAGAGAAAAATAAACAGCGCAATCCGGCTGTCAAGTTTATCTTTCTTTTTTGCTTAACCACATACCATCATGGGAGCATTAGCTTGATGATCCTATTTTATTATCCCTCTTGCACGAGCTGTGCCTATTTGTTGTGCAGTGTTAGCTGAGATTTGCATATCTTTTAATGTTTGAAAAAAACAAAGAGAATCTATTATTTGTAGAAAAATTGTATGATGGTGCATCCAGGCCAAGCCAACTGTGTCGCCACCAGAAAGAAGAAAAAAGATGCTTTTGTGGAAAGCTTTGCCTCTCTTTCACGGGCACGAATGATGAAGCATGGCAACGAAATACTTGAGAGCAGTGCCACTTTCTACTACTTTTCAGTACCAATAATACCTGGTACTCTTGCCATTCCTGCTGAAACATGTGGCCTGGTTCTGCATTTAGGAACCGGCAGAGCAGATGTATGTTCTCTGTCTGTGTATGTAAAATCATTACAACTGAAGTGTCCGAGAAAGATCTAAACGTTCTTATATTTTTTTACAGAGGGAGTACAAGTAAAAAGATACTTGTGGTTAGCTATAAGTACCAATCTACTCCCCCCGTTTCTAAATATAAGCCCTTTTAAAGATTTCTGTATGGACTACATATGGATGTATATAGACGTATTTTAAAATGTAGGTTCAATCATTTTTCGAGGAACAAATAATTTTTTTCGAGGAACTAGATTCACTCATTTTGCTCAGTCCATATCAGAATCTCTAAAAAAGACTTATATTGAGGAACAGAGTGAGTATCTCAAGGACAACAGCTAGCGATAGAATTAAATAAAATGGCTGAAAAGGACGTGCATACATTGGACCACGAGAAAAATCGTCGGCAGTGGGGGTTGGTGAGATAGCGGCAGCTCACTTGCTCTGTTCTTTACTTGCACTGAATGTCTGAATACTCAATTACTCAAATCTGAAGTCTGAAACCAGGCTAACGCAGTTCAGAAGATTAAAAGAAAATTTGCAACTGTCTTTTGGTCCACGTCGCTATATGTCTACAGTACATGTTACTTGAGTTTTTTCTTCCGACAATATTAAAGAAAATTTGTAAAGTTTGACCAAATTTATATTAAAGAATATCAACATTTACAATATCAAATATATATAATATGAAACTACATTTCATAACAAATCTAATGATATTATGAATGTTGATACTTTTTTCTATAAATTTGAACAAATTAGAGATATTTTGACTTCAGACAAAAATTTTATACAAACTAAAAGGAACGGGGAAGTACATGTAACTTGTGTTTATTAACAGTGTTGTCACAAACGACAATGACGTTCAGACAAAAACTAATGGGATTGTGCATCTTTCCGTTTGCGGGCCTCTTTGCTTCAGAGATTCCTATGGGTGGGAAAATTTTCACGTCCCTCACAGGCGCGTTGCATAGGATAATCATATAGAGAACAAGTTTAAGAACTTAGAGCATCTCTAAACTATCCCAATAAATCGTTATAGGAGAATAAATTCGTTTTTCCTCATTTAACGGGTAATTAACCTTTAGTGGAGGACATTTTTTACTCCGCGGCGTCCGTGACTCTTAAATATACTCGACCGTGATTCTTAAATATACTAGAGGATAACCCGCGCGTTGTTGCGGGAATTGGTTGATGAAAATTTGGGTTGACCATGAAAATTAAAATATAAAATACATATGACTTATTATATTTGATTATGTATAGTGGTAACAATATTTATTGAATATAAGTAGAACAATTGAATGGATTTTTTCCCATGCATGGTTGAATGGTGTAGTGGGTCTTTTCCCATGCATGGTTTAATGGTGTAGTGGGTCTTTTCTCATGCATGATTGTATGGTGAGGTGGCATGCTTGCATGTTGAGATAAATAAGTTAGTGGGGATGAATCTCTTAGGTATATAGGATTCGACCGCACCCTCGCGGAGTAAAAGAATCCCCCCTCCCCACTTCGCCTCCCGTGCCGGTGGTGCCCTCTTCTCCGACCTCCCACCACCGCCGTAGTCGCAGAGGAAATACCTCGGCATGCGGTAGCACCAGTGGGTGACGTGGGTCCCGGAGATCACCGACCGCGACACCCATGAGAGGATTTGGATTGGCCCCTTCCGTGCTGGCGGTGTGGGAGTACGACATCATGTCGGTCCGCCTCCACAGCATCACTGTCTGGCTTAACTTCCTCGACGGCTGCTACTTGTAGTCTGCGTTGGTATTTCCCCGAAGAGGAGAGGATGATGCAGTACAGTAGAGATAAGTATTTCACTCAGTTAAGAACCAAGGTTATCAATCCAGTAGGAGAACCAAGCAAAATTTCGTTAAGCGCACCTGCACACACAAGAGCAAACACTTGCACCCAACGCAAATAAGAGGGTTGTCAATCCTCTTAGTGGTTATTTGCAAGGATTAAATCTTATAGAGATAAATAGATGAACTAAAATACTAATTAAAATAAAAGTAAATAAATTACAACAAGGTATTTTTAGGTTATTAATATACGATAAAGTAGACCGGGGGCCATAGTTTTCACTAGAGGCTTCTCTCTCGAACACATAGCATACGGTGGATAAATAAATTACTGTTGGGCAATTGATAGAAAAGCAAATAATTATGACGGATTCATGGCAATGATCATGTATATAGGCATCATGTCCGAGACAAGTAGACCGACTCCTGCCTGCGTCTATTACTATTACTCCACCCATTGACCGCTATCAAGCATGCATGTAGGGTATTAAGTATGAAACATGGTAATGCCTTAAGCAAGATGACATGATGTAGACAAAGTAAACTCAAGCAATATGATTAAACCCCATCTTTTTATCCTTAATGTCAATAATACAAATACGTGTCATGTCCCCTACTGTCACTGGGATTGAGCACCGCAAGATTGAACCCATCACAAAGCACCTCTCCCATTGCAAGATAAATCAATCTAGTAGGCCAAACCAAATCGATAGATCGGAGAGAAATACAAAGCTATAATAATCATGCATAAAAAAGTTCAGAGAAGACTCAAATATTTCTTATGAATAATCTGATCATAAACTCACAATTCATCGGATCCCAACAAACACACCGCAAAAGAAGATTACATCGGATAGAACTCCAAGAATATCGAGGAGAACATAGTATTGAAGATCAAAAGGAAAGAAGAAGCCATCTAGCTACTAGCTATGGACCCGTAGGTCTATGGTAAACTACTCACACATCATTGGAAGGGCAGCAAGGTTGATGTATGTAACACCCCTATGTAATGAACTACAGTGATCCTCATCATTAAGCTAAGCTACTTTGGTTTGCAATGGTTGATCACCTTTGGAATCATATCTCATTTCAAATTCCATCACTGAAATCAATTCAATTTGCCAGTGGAAAATGAAGTTGCACAAAAGTTGCTGCAAAATAGTTCATGATTTAGCAAATATTCCATAACAATTATTTGTTAAGGAAAACAACATCACCACAATGCTAAAATGGGCTATAGCAATTAAAACAGTCCCAAATCAGCATTTTTAAATGCTTTTCCATTTGTGAAAAATCCAAATCAATTCAAACTTTTCCCAAACTTTTTGTGACAGTGCCAAATATTGCAATGTATTTATGTGGCCAAGTCCCATATTTTACAAAAATCATTTGCTGGCTAAAAGAAATGCAAAACAACAGCTGGAAAAAGAAAACCGTAAAGGACTAAAAGAAATAAAGAAAAGGGCCACTGTGCACTGGGCCTTAGTGCACAGTGTGCAGGCCCAGCCTGCCTCGCCCGCGCGTCGTCTCCCCCCTCGCCTCCGTGTCAGTGCGATCGTGGCCGCGCGCGGCGACACCGGCGAACGAGCGACACAGCGACGCTACAGGCGCTGCGAGGGGATAAGAGCGAGCCACTCGGCCTTGTCAATGTACCTGATTTGACAAGTTTCCAGTTACTATCCACTCCCTCTCTCTCTCCATCGCCTCGCTCGCCCTCTCTTCCTCGATCCCGAGCGCAGTTGTCACCATGGCCGCCCCGTAGCCATGGCCACCGTCATCCCCGCGCCTCGCCAGCACGTCCACGAGCTCCGCCGAGTTCCGCTACGACCTCCCCGACCGACAGCTCGAGCGCTACGCCTCCCCATCGACGCGTGCAACCTCGTCTTCTTCCTCGGGCACCCGGGATCGCCGTCGCCATCCGTCTGCTTTAGGCCCTCCCCGAGCATGCTTTGCACAACTACGGGCTCACGGTGAGCCTATCTTCCTTTCCCCTAATCTCCCGCCATCGATTGCAAGCTCTAGCGAGCACCCCCACCGTGGCCGAACGCGCCGCCGCCTCGTTGGTCGCCGGCGATGCTCCGGTGGACCATTGGTCCCGCCCTTGCATCCAGCCGCTTAGTTAGGTCGCGTAGATACCGTAGACGCTTTGCGTCGGCCGATTTGCAAACCGTAGCTCTGTTTCCGTCGAGCTCCCGTGAGCGCCGCCGCCTGCCGTAGCTGCTCCGGCTAGCTCTGGCCATCTCAGTCGCTCCCACTGCCGCCATCCGACGCGGCTCAACGCCTGCTTTCGAACGCCGCAAACCGCGCAGCAAACGGAGCCCCGTACGCGTTTTCCGGTGCGAGGCCGAGCCCCTTCACAGTGGTTTTGGTCGCCGGCGGCGAAGCACCGGCGCCGCTGACGTGGCCTACCACCGGGGCCCACCCTGGGTCACTGCTAGTGGGCCCCGCGGGCCCAGTTGACACCGTTGACTAGGTCAACGTGCTGACTGGGCTAGTCCCAGTCACTGACATGTAGACCCCATCGTGGTAATTAACTTAATTGCTAATTTAAACTAACTAATGTGCCACTGACACATGGGACTCACTAGTTAATTAACATAATTAGTTAAATTAAACCTCTGTTAAATAAATCTGTCAATGACAGGTGGGACCCCCTGGCCAGTTTGACCAGTCAAAGTCCACAGTTGACTGCTGACTAGGCAGTCAACTGGGCCCCACTGTCAGCCACCCATGCACCTCTCTGGGTACACTCTCTGTGTACCCATAGCATTTTATTCATCTATTTCGAAATTAAATTAAATCCAGTAAATTCCAGAAATTGTTTAAAACTTTGAAAAATCATAGAAAATAATCCGTAACTCGGATGAAAATAATTGATATATGAAAAATGATCAGAAAAATAAGAGGAATCTAAATATGCCACCCACATACCAGTCACATGCCTCTAACACTGCAAATGTGGAACCTTCCCCTCCTGATCGTCTGTCTGATAATTGCCTAAAGCCGGGAAAATATTCCCAGATATTTCCCCCCTCCGTCTGAAACGCTTAGCACTGCATTAGGTCACCCCCAGCACAGCATATTGCCATGTCATGCCTTGTGCTGCATCTGTGTGCTTTATATTTACTGTTTCTTCCCCCTCTTCTCTCCGGTAGACCCCAAGACCGACGCTGACGCCGCTGGTTACGACTACGCCGCAGACGACCAGCCCCTTTCAGCAGAGCTTCCAGGCAAGCAAAACCCCCTTGATCATTCCTATATCGCCCATTCTTTCTCTCTCGTGCTTGCATTAGATTTTGCTACTGTGTTCTATAGCTCCTATTCTGATGCATAGCCTGTTTTTGTAACCTGTTGTTGATACTTTACCTGTTGTCCCAAATGCTTAGTATAGGCTGATTAGTGATCCATCAGTGGCCCCACACCCTTGTCCGTGTTGCCATGCTTTGCTTCCGGATGCTTCGATCAACGTGGTCGACGTGCAGAGACCGACACATCACCGCACAACCCCTTAGTTGTACGACTCTGCAGAGTTACTATCGAGTGCCGAGGGTGATACCTCCTACCTCACTCCTGATGATATCTCTGTAGCGTAGCTAGTCGGTTGTGGGTTACCGAGGGTGATTCCTCTTTCACCACCTCCGATGATGACTCTGTCGTGCAACCCCTCAAGTGTGAACCCATCGAGGGTGATTCCTCCAAGTTCACCTTGACGGTTACATCGAGTGGGAGTCCATCGAGGGTGATTCCTCGGACTTCCCCCTTGATGTTACGAACACACTGTTACCTTTAACTGTTGCCCTTTTTTTCACTATTACTGCGGGACTGAAGGGACAGGCGGTACCACCCCGGTAGAGGTGGACCTGAGTTCCCGACAGTCTCTGGATAAGTCGGGTTGACCAGGAGGGTACCCGCGAGATAATTACGCGGCATGGCCGGGCAGGCAGAGAACGCCCCAGGAGAGGGATGGGCCTGGCCCTTGCCGTAAGTCCGCGAGACGAGGCGACAGGAGCACTGATCGTCACCGCGAGCTCCCAACACACTAATGGGTTTGGATATGTGATCTGAGTAGGCCTCTGGCCTTTTCGCACTAACCACCACGCGGGATAAGTTATGGGCACTCTGCGTCGTACGTTCCTTCCGAAAGCTTCGTCAGACGTCCAGTTCAGCATTGCACCCGGGCGACAGCAGATACCCACAGGCACAACATGGTGAGGCTGACCCTGCGCGCAATGACCCGGAGTGCTTAGGGGTGAGCGGTCGAACTACCCCCTGGGCTTAGGATGTAGACCGGCGGGGACATCTCTGCGGAGCCTAGGTAGGACTACGTCGTGTCTATCAGCCGAGTCCGGGCATGACCAGGAAAAGTGTGTCCGGCCAGAGTTAATCGAGCGTGTTGGGTAAGTTGGTGCACCCCTGCAGAGAATATATCTATTCGAATAGCCGTGTCCACGGTAACGGACGCTCGGAGTTGTATCCCGATCTACTACAACTGGAACTGGATACATATGACACGAAACTGATATGATGGCTCCGCGATCGCTTCCTCGCGGGGTAGTCGAGGAAGGATCTCTGGGCGTTACTAATATATATTTGTTACTATATGCTATGTTACTCTATTCTCTTCTGTTGCTGCAAGATGCTAGTCTTCGATAGGCTAGGCCTTCCCCTCTATTCTGGCATTTCTGCAGTATAGTCCACAGATACAGCCCCTTCCCTTTGATACCGATGCATACTTAGCATAGATCTGATGTAAGTCTTGCGAGTACTTTGAATGAGTACTCACGGTTGCTTTGCTACCTTTTCCCCCCCTACCAGATTGTTGCGATCAGATGACGAACTCCCGGAGACAGCTGAACCCGTCGATGACTACTACTACTCCGACGGAGCCTACTACTACGTGGAGACCGACGACCAGGAGTAGTTTAGGAGGCTCCCAGGCAGGAGGCCTGCGCCTTTTCGATCTAGATGTCGTTGCTTTGTTTAGCCTTCTTAAGGCAACCTTGTCTAATTATGTCTGTACTCAGATACTAATGCTTTCGCTGACTCTTGTGTAACTCGAGCTTATGTATTCGAGCCCTCGAGGCCCCTGGCTTGTAATATAAAGCTTGTATTATTTTATTTTGTGTCTAGAGTTGTGTTGTGATATCTTCCCGTGAGTCCCTGGGCTTAATCGTGCGCATTTGTGTGTATGATTAGTGCATGGTCGAGTAGGGGGCGTCACAATGTAGAAGCCCTCCGAGATCGATTCCCCCTCCGGCAGAGTACCGGAAAAGGCCTCCAGATGGGATCACGGAAGAACAGAGGCTTGCGGCGATGGAAAGGTTTTCTCTTCTGGCTCTCTGTTGGTTTGGGAATATTTGTGAATTTATAGTGAAGGAATTAGGTCAAGAGGTGCCACGAGGGGCCCACAAGCCTGGGGGGCGCGCCCTCCAGGCTTGTCGCCTCCTCGTGACTCTTCTGGTCTTCTCCCGAAGCTTCCTGGGTCTCTTCTGGTCCAGAAAAAATTAATCCAAAGTTTTTTTCTCGTTTGGACACTTTTTGATAATGATTTTCTGAAAAGGCAAAAACAAGCAGAAAACAGCAACTGGCACTGGGCACTGGGTTAATAGGTTAGTTCCAAAAAATGATATATAATGGCATATAATTGCATATAGAACATCCAAGATTGATATTATAATAGCATGGAACAATAAAAAATTATAGATACGTTGGAGACGTATCAACGGCCTGCCGCGGTTGGAGCCCGTCGACCCCCGAATGGCCACCGCGCGGGAGAAGTAGAAGAATGGGAGACCTGCAAGCGCCTCGAGGCGGAGGCAGCCGACAAGGCATACATGGCATAGCTCCGCCGCCTGTACCCAGAGCGCGTCGAGGCGGAGCGCCGACTGTACGGGCAGTACAAGGTCGGGGCGGCGGAGGTCATCGACCTTTGATCCAGCGACTCCGATGGCGACGACGGTGGCAACGGAGCGGGCAAGGGCGGTTGAAACGATGAGGGACGGGGTGGTGCCGCCGCCGACGACATGACGGAATCGGACTAGGAAAGGTTGGCGAACGAGGGCGTTCAGCGAGTAGTTTTTTTAGTTTTCATGCAATCTAGTTTAAAATTCGTTTATGTTTATGTAAAATAGTTTATGCAACCAGTTGAATCGAGTTCAAACAAGTCTGATGAAGTTATTTCAACCAAATTTGCACCAAATTAGCGTTATTTTTTTACTCCATTAAATTTAGGAGATTTGTTAGAAACGACACTCTTTTAGAGAAGCAAATATGCTCCTCTAAAGGATACTCGGCCGTATCGTCCTATAAATTATTGGGGATTGGTTGGAGATGCTCTCACACATCACCTTTATTAACAGTTTGAGTACATTGAGAACTTGAAGCAACCGACTAAGAAAACAAATTAATCTTAACAGTGTTTGGCTGCGTTTTTTTCTCTTCATAGTTGCTGAATTTTAATCTCAAATTTAATTATATTGTCTACGTTGACATAGGTATTTTTTATCACAAATAGGATTTCGTACAATATAATTTGCAGCAAAATAATTGTTAGGACACGCACAAGATGTCAATTCTGGATAGCATCTCAAATCACACAACAAAACAACTAAAATCTGATGTATAATTTTAGGACCGATACAAGATTATAATCGAAAGAGATTATTATATAGTGTGATGTGTTAACCTTGGCTAGTTTGTTGGCTGGAGCAGTGCAGTAGTCTGCATCCCCAACTCTCCAAAGAAGACTCTCAAAGCTCCGGTATATGTTCAGATTGTGTTGTTCGGTCCACTTTGCTAACTTTTGTCATCCAATTGGGACCCTATCGTTTTGCCGAGCGGTCCGGACATCCGTTTTCTCGCAAACCGGAACCAACTTGGGGGAGCTATGCGGGAGTCCAGATATGCACTTGACCAACAAAAAAAAACACATGGTCCTCCTCTTTTTTTTTTCTCTCTCCTCTTTCTCTCTCCCAACCGCACACCACACACACAAAAACAACCACATGCATGGTCTTCCTTCTCTCTCTCCTCCCAACCGGACAAATAAGGATTATTTAGTGAATGGGCTTTGCTACACCTACGAAGGCATTAACGTAAATGCTATGTAATTAGCCGCATGGCAAGATGTGATTGGGATGGGGGGAGGGGGACCCACCCCAGTTAAAATCAGGGGGAGAGAATTGTTTTAAGGGAAAATTATGTAAGCTTTCATAACTCGTTCGTAAGTCTAGGATTTTCCTTAGTGAATAGCTTTGGATGACAACCTCCCACATCATGTCCGCGGATGGATACTGGGACCGTTTTGAGGGTCAGCATTGGAGATGCCATTACGAATCAGATGGTTGTGACGCCCCCGACTCGACCGTGCACTAATCATACACGCAAATGCGCACGATCAAGCCCAGGGACTCACGGAAAGATATCACAACACAACTCTAGACACCAAATAAAATAATACAAGCTTTATATTACAAGCCAGGGGCCTCGAGGGCTCGAATACATAAGCTCGAGTTACACAAGCGTCAGCGGAAGCATCAGTATCTGAGTACAGACATAATTAGACAAGGTTGCCTTAAGAAGGCTGAGCAAAACAACGACATCTAGATCGAAAAGGCGCAGGCCTCCTGCCTGGGAGCCTCCTAAACTACTCCTGCTCATCGGTCTCCACGTAGTAGTAGGCACCATTGAGGATCTCCGGCTCCTGGCTTCCGTCATCTGCTCGCAGCAATCGGGTAGGGGGAAAAAGGTAGCAAAGCAACCGTGAGTACTCATCCAAAGTACTCGCAAGACTTACATCAGATCTATGCTAAGTATGCATCGGTATCAAAGGGAAGGGGCTATATCTGTGGACTATACTGCAGAAATGCCAGAATAGAGGGGAAGGCCTAACCTATCGAAGACTAGCATCTTGCAGCATCAGAAGAGAGTAGAGTAACATAATATGTAGTAACAAATTTATATTAGTAACGTCCAGAGATCCTTCCTCGACTACCTGCGAGAAAGTGATCCCGGAGCCATCATATCAGTTAATTACCACAAGTATCCAGTTTTAGTTGTAGTAGATTGGGATACAACTCCGAGCGTCCTGTTACCATGGACACGGCTATTCGAATAGATAACTTCCCTGCAGGGGTGCACCAACTTACCCAACACGCTCGATTAACTCTGGCCGGACACACTTTTCCTGGTCATGCCTGGCCTCGGCTGATCGACACGCTGTAGTCCTACCTAGGCTCCGCAGAGATGTCCCCGCTGGTCTACATCCTAAGCGCTCAGGGGTCTTGGGCCCATCGCCCTTTGCACTCTGGGTCGTTGTGCGCAGGGGGATACCAGCGCCACCTCTGCCTGGATGGCGCAATCCGGCCCGGCCACAATGCTGAACTGGACGTCTGATAGAGCTTTCGGAAGAAACGTACGACGTCGAGTGCCCATAACTTATCCCGCATGGTGGTTAGTGCGAAAAGGCCAGTGGCCTACTCAGATCTCATATCCAAACCGTTAGTGTATTGGGAGCTCGCGGAGACGATCAGTGCTCCTGTCGCCCCGTCTCGCGGACTTACGGCAAGGGTCAAGCCCATCCCTCTCTAGGGCGGTCTGCCTGCCTGGCCGTGTCGCGTAATTATCTCGCGGGTACCCTCCTGGTCAACCCGACTTATCCAGAGACTGTCGGGAACTCAGGTCCACCTGTACCGGGGTGGTACCACCTGTCCCTTCAGTCCCACAGTAACAGTAAACAGGGAATAGTGTAAGGTAATAGTGTGTCCGTAACATCAAGGGGAAATCCGAGGAATCACCCTCGATGGATTCCCACTAGATGTAACCGTCAAGGTGAACTTGGAGGAATCACCCTCGATGGGTTCACACTTGAGGGGCTACACGACAGAGGCATCATCAGATGTGGTGAAAGAGGAATCACCCTCGGTAACCCATAACAGACTAGCTACGCTACATCGATATCATCAGGAGTGAGGTAGGAGGTATCACCCTCGGCACTCAATAGTAGCTCTGCAGAGTCGTACAACTAAGGGGGTGTGCGGTGATGTGTCGGTCTCTGCACGTCGATCACACTGATCGAACATCCGGAAGCAAAGCATGGCAACACGGACAAGGGTGCGGGGCCACTGATGGATCACTAACCAACCTATACTAAGCAGATAGGACAACAGGTAAAGAATCAACAACAGGTTACAAAATTAGGCTATGCATCAGAATAGGAGCTATCGAACACAGTAGCAAAATCTAATGCAAGCACGAGAGAGAAAGAATGGGCGATATAGGAATGATCAAGGGGGTTTTGCTTGCCTGGAAGCTCTGCTGATAGGGGCTGGACGTCAGGGGCGTAGCCGTACTCGGGAGCAGCGTCAATCTCGGAGTCTACCGGAGAGAAGAGGGGGAAGAAACAATAAATATAAAGCAAAAAAATACAACACAAATGCATGACATGGCAATATGCTGTGCTGGGGGTGACCTAATGCAGTGCTAAGCGTTACAGACGGAGCGGGAAAATATCTGGGAATATTTTCCCGGCTTTAGGCAATTATCGGACAGACGATCCGGATGGGAAGGTTCCATGTTTGCAGTGTTGGAGGCATGTGCCAGGCATGTGGATGGCATATTTAGATTCGTCTTATTTTTCTGATCATTTTTCATATATAGATTATTTTCATCCGAGTTACGGATTATTTTATATGATTTTCCAAAGTTTTAAAGGATTTTCTGAATATTCTGGACTTAATATTAATTTCGAATTAAAAAGTGAAATTGCTATGTGCACACCGGAATGTACACAACATAGAGGCTATGTGTATGACAGTGGGGCCCAGTGGCAGAGTTGACCCAGTCAACATGTTGACTAGTCAAGGATGAACAGTGCATGTGGGTTCCAATTGTCACTGACTCATTTTATTTAACAATTTTTTTAACTAAATTGAATTAGTCTAATTAGTGGGGGTTAGGCTAAACTAATTAGCGGCCCCCCTAATTAACAGGGGCCGGCCCACATGGCAGTGGCACACGGCCAGCAGAGGCCATGGCCACGCACGCGCGCGCACCAGCAGGGTGTGGCCGTGGGCAGGGTGCGGCGAGCGGGAGGCAGTGCTACTTGTAGCTTGCGTTGGTATTTTCCCCGAAGAGGAAGGGATGATGCAGCATAGTAGAGATAAGTATTTCCCTCAGTTATGAAACCAAGGTTATCAAACCAGTAGGAGAATCACACAACACCTCGTTAGCAGCACCTGCACACAAACAACAAATCCTTGCACCCAACGCAAACGAGATGTTGTCAATCTCTCGGTGGTAAATTGCAAGATTAAATTGTATGTGATAGATAGATAGATTGAAACAAAAATACAAAATAAACTAAATAAAAGAAAATGGAAGCAATATTTTTAGGGTTTTAGTAATATGATTTAGATAGACCCGGGGGCCATAGGTTTCACTAGAGGCTTCTCTCAAGAAAATAGCATACGGTGGGTAGACAAATTACTGTTGGGCAATTGATAGAAAAGCAAATAATCATGACGATATCCAAGGCAATGATCATGTATATAGGCATCACGTCCAATACAAGTAGACCGACTCCTGCCTGCATCTACTACTATTACTCCACACATCGACCGCTATCCAGCATGCATCTAGTGTATTAAGTCCATAAGAACGGAGTAATGCCTTAAGAACGATGACATGATGTAGACAAGATAAACTCACATATGAATAAACCCCTTCTTTTTACCCTTAGTAGCAACGATACATACGTGTCATGTCCCTTTCTGTCACTGGGATTGAGCACCGCAAGATCGAACCCACTACAAAGCACCTCTTCCCATGGCAAGATAAATCAATCTAGTTGGCCAAACCAAATCAATAGATCGGAGAAGAAATACGAGGCTATACTAATCATGCATAAAAGAGTGCAGCAAAGACTCAAATAATTTCATGGATAATCTGATCATAAACTCATAATTCATCGGATCCCAACAAACACACCGCAAAAAGTGATTACATCGGATAGAACTCCAAGAACATCAAGGAGAACATTGTATTGAAGATCAAAAAGAGAGAAGAAGCCATCTAGCTACTGCCTATGGACCCAAAGGTCTATGGTAAACTACTCACGCATCATTGGAAGGGCAGCAAGGTTGATGTAGAGCCCCTCCGTGATCGATTCCCCCTCCGGCGGAGTACCGGAGGAGGCCTCCAGATGGGATCTCTCGAGAACAGAAACTTGCGGCGGCAGAAAAAGTATTTCGTGGACTCCCCTGAGGGTTTCTGATTTTTTCTGAATTTATAGTGTAAGAATTAGGTCAAACGGAGCTGGGTGGGCCCCTAGAGGTACCAGGGCGCGCCACCCCCCTAGGGCGCGCCCTGGTGCCTCGTGGCCCACTCCTTCATCTTCTGGCCCTCTCCCGAAGCTTCCAGTGTTTATCTTGTCCAATAAAAAATCCCCAAAAATTTCGTGGCATTTGGACTTCGTTTGGTATTGATTTTCTGTAAAACAAAAATAGGGCAGAAAACAGAAACTGACACTGGGCACTAAGTTAATAGGTTAGTCTCCAAAAAAGATATATAATTGCTATAAATGATTATAAAGACATCCAAGATTGATAATATAACAGCATGGAACAATAAAAAATTATAGATACGTTGGAGACGTATCAGCATCCCCAAGCTTAATTCCCGCTCGTCCTCGAGTAGGTAAATGATAAAAACAGAATTTTTGATGTGGAATGCTGCCTAACATATTCATCACATATTCTTTTCTTTTATAACATGGACATTAGGACTTGAATGATTCAAAGCAATAGTCTATAATTTGACATGAAGATATAAATACTCAAGCATGCTAACAAGCAACCATGTCTTTCAAAATATCAACGCTAAAGAAAGTTATTCCTAGCCCATTATGCTCAATCATTGATCCATTCATGAAACACACTCAAATATTAGCTACACACAATGCACAAGTATGATAATAGTGCTCTCTAGTTGGTGCTTTTGTAAGAGAAGATGGAGACTCAAATAAAATAAAAATTGCATAAAAGTAAATGGATAGGCCCTTCGCAGAGGGAAGCAGAGATTTGTCAAATGTGCCAGAGCTCAAAGCTGAAATTAAAGAGATAAAAATATTTTGAGAGGCATGCTTTTCCTGTCAACGAAAACGACCGAGAATTCCCAATATTTTCCATGCTAGACACATCATAGGTGGTTCCCAAACAGAAAGTAAAGTTTATTCCTTTCCACCATTCTGTCACAATCCATGGCTAGCCGTATCCACGGGTGCCCTCCATACCAACACTTTCCAAGGAATTTTGTTGTTATTAATTTGATTTCATTGTGGGACTGGGCATGCCTATTACCAACCATTCTCTCGTGCAATGACAAGTGAATAAACACTCATCGTGAGAATAACACACCTAGCATGGAAAATAATGGCCACCCCCTGCCGCTTCATGAGCGGTACGGGCACACAAAACAGAAAAATTATTTTGAAAATTAGAGTTGGCACACGCAAATTTCCTTGGAACGACATTGAAATACCGCATATAGGTAGATATAGTGGACTCATATGGCACAACTTGGGTTTAAGGAGTTTGGATGCACAAGCAGTATTTCCGCTTAGTACAAATGAAGGCTAGCAAAAGATTGAGAAGCATCCAACCAAAAAACGAAAACGGTCATAAACATGCATTGAACACAACTAACACCGAATAATGCACCATAAGTAGGATGTAATTTCATTGCATAACTATTGACTTAACATGCATGCATAGGGAATCACAAACCTTAACACTAATATTCTTACTAAATCACAATTACTCACGAACATGACTCACATATTATCATTTCCATATCGCAAAACTATTGCAAGGAATCACACTTATCATATCCAATGATCTATATGAAAGTTTTTATTTATATCCTTCTTGAATGTTCATCACTTTGGGACCAAATTCATATCTTGTGCAAATTACCGTTACTATTATCATCCCTCAAAAAGATTTAAGTGAAGCATGAGAGTGCAAATATTTCTTCAAAATTTCAATCTTATCAATTCTCAAAATAATATAAGTGGAGCATGAGAATTCATTTCTTCAAAATTTTAGCCAACTCTCAAAATAGTATAAGTGAGGCATGAGAGTTTATTTCTTCAAAATTTTAATCAACTCTCAAAATAATATAAGTGAAGCATGAGAGCTTATTTCTTCAAAATATAGCCACCACCATGCTCAAAAAGATTTAAATGAAGCACTAGAGCAACTGCCTAGCTCAAAAAATTTAAGTGAAGCACATAGAGTATTCTAACAAATTATGACGATAAACGTGTGGCTCTCTCAAGATAGGTGTGTTCAGCAAAGATGATTGTGACAAACTAAAAAGCAAGCCAAGCAAAGACTCATATAATACAAGACGCTCCAAGCAAAACTCATATCATGTGACGAATAAAAATATAGCTCCAAGTAAAATTACCGATGGTTGGTAGAAGAAAGAGGGGATGCCTTCCGGAGCATCCCCAAGCTTAGACGCTTGAGTATTCCTAGAATATTACCTTGGGGTGCCCCGGGCATCCCCAAGCTTAGGCTTTTGCTACTCCTTATTCATTCATCCATCGTGATCTCACCCAAAACTTGAAAACTTCAATCACACAAAACTCAACAAAACCTTCGTGAGATCCGTTAGTATAACAAAATAAATTACTACTATAAGTACTGTTGCAAACCCATTCATATTTTATTTTTGCATTATACCTACTGTATTATAACTTCACCATGGCTTATACCCCCCGATACAATCCATAGATTCATCAAAACAAGCAAGTAGTGCATCAAAAACAGAATCTGTCAAAAACAGAACAGTCTGTAGAAATCTGAATTATGGTCATACTCCAAAAATTCTGAAAAATTAGTATGACGTGGAAAATTCATATATCAATATTGTGTAAAAAATTCAGAAGGTTCTGACGTTCCAGAGAAAAACCAAAATTCCAGCACTGGATGCAAAACTTTCTGTTTTCAAACAACATCAATTATACTATATTCCAAATCATCCTAAAAGCTTTACTTGGCAAAAACACTAATTAAAAACACAAAAACACAATCATACCAGTAGCATGACAGTGAAAACACACAATAACAGAAAAAATTATTTTATTTATTGGGTTGCCTCCCAACAAGCGCTATTGTTTTATGCCCCTAGCTAGGCATAATGCATAATTTCAAGTATTGTCATCTTTCAAGTTGATTCCATAAGTGGCCCTCATAATTGATTCATATGGTGCTTTAATTATTTTTCTAGGGAAATACTCCATACCCTTTTTTAATGGAAACTAAAATTTTATATTCCCTTCCTTCATATCAATAACGGCACCTATAGTTCGTAAGAACGGTCTACCAAGTATTATGGGGCAAGAAGGGTTGCATTCAATATCAAGAACAATAAAATCAACGGGCACATAATTTCTATTTGCAAGAATAAGAACATCATTAATTCTACCCATTGGTTTTTTAATAGTAGAATCCACAAGATGCAAATTAAGAGAACATTCATCTATATTGGTGAAACCTAGCACATCACATAGAGATTTTGGAATTGTGGAAACGCTAGCACCAAAATCACATAAAGCACTGCACTCATAATTTTTAATTTTAACTTTAATGGTGGGTTCCCATTCATCATATAATTGTCTAGGAATTGAAATCTCTAGTTCTAACTTTTCTTCCAATGCTTTCATCATTGCTTCTACGATATGTTTAGTAAAAGCCTTGTTTTGCTCATAAGCGTTGGGTGAATTTAACATGGATTGTAACAAAGAAATGCACTCAATCAAAGAACAATTATCATAATTAAAATCTTTGTAATCCAAGAGAGTGGGCACATCGCTATTTAAAGTTTTTACCTCTCCACACCCACTTTTAGCAATTTTCTTATCAAGATTTTCACCCTCCGAATTATGGGGACGCTCTTTAGCTAAAGTTGACTCTTCTTTAGTCCCCTTTTCATCAAGTTTAATATTTCTAAACAAATAATCAATTGATGAAACACCAATCATTTTAATATCCTCATCATTATTACGATAGAAACCGGGAGGAATCGCTTTTTCTAAAAATTCTCGTTTAGCTTTTAGCATAGCGGTTCTTTTCTTACTCTCATCCATGGAGACATATAAAGCTTTAATTGATTCACTAATATCAATTTTGGGTGGCAAAATTTTAGTCTTAAGATTTTCCACATCATGAATAATTCTATCAATGCTCCTAGACATATCATCAAGTTTACTCAATTTTTCTTCTATCGTAGTGTTGAAAACTTTTTGAGCATTAATAAATTCTTTAATATTACTTTCAAGATCAGAGGGTATCCTATTATTATTGTAAGAATTACCATAAGGATTGCCATAATTATTAGAGGAATTTCCAGGAAACGGTCTAACATTGAAATTACCTCTATAAGCATTATTATTAAAATTGTTTCGCGAGACAAAATTCACATCTACGGGATCATTATTTTGCTCAATCAAAGTGGACAAAGGCACATCATTAGGATCAATAGGAGCATTTTTGCTAGCAACCAATTTCATAAGCGCATCAACTTTATCACTCAAAGTATTAATCTCTTCAATAGAATTCACCTTTTTACTAGTAGGAGTTCTTTCAGTATGCCATTGTGAATAATTTGCCATAATATTATCAAGAAATTTAGTAGCTTCACCCAAAGTAATTTCCATAAAAGTACCACCCGCGGCGGAATCTAAAAGATTTCTAGAGACAAAATTCAATCCCGCATAAATTTTTTGTATGATCATCCATAAATTTAAACCATGAGTATGGAAATTTCTTATCATTAATTTCATCCTCTCCCAAGATTGGGCAACATGTTCATGATCAAGTTGCTTAAAATTCATAATTTGATCTCTAAGTGAAATAATTTTCGTGGGAGGAAAATACTTAGAAATAAAAGCATCTTTACACCTATCCCAAGAATCGATACTATTTCGTGGTAAAGATGAGAACCAAATTTTTGCATGATCCCGCAACGAGAACGGGAATAATTTTAATTTCACAATATCATTATCCACATATTTTTTCTTTTAAATGTCACACAATTCTACGAAAGTGTTAAGATGGGATGCGGCATCTTCATTAGGACTACCGGAAAATTGATCTTTCATGACAAGATTTAACAAAGCGGCATTAATATCACAAGTCTCCGCACTAGCGGCGGGAGGAGCAATCAGAGTACTAATAAAATCATTATTATTAGTATTGGAAAAATCACAATTTTGTATTTTCTTGAGACATCGTGACTACGCAAACAAGATAACAAGCAAGCAAGAAAAAAGCAAACGGAAAATATTTTTGTATTTTTGTAAAAACGTTTTAGAAGTGGGGGAGATGAAAACAAGAGGCAAATGGCAAATAAAGTAAATGCAAGGAGATGAGAGTTTATGCGAAGGTACTTGATAGATGTTGATGATGTCTCCCCGGCAACGGCGCCAGAAATTCTTCCTGCTACTTGTAGCTTGCGTTGGTATTTTCCCCGAAGAGGAAGGGATGATGCAGCACAGTAGAGATAAGTATTTCCCTCAGTTATGAAACCAAGGTTATCGAACCAGTAGGAGAATAACAACACCTCGTTAGCAGCACCTGCACACAAACAACAAATCCTTGCACCCAACGCAAACGAGAGGTTGTCAATCTCTCGGCGATAAATTGCAAGATTAAATTGTATGTGATAGATAGATAGATAGAAACAAAAATACAAAATAAAATAAATAAAAGAAAATGGCAGCAATATTTTTAGGGTTTTAGTAATATGATTTAGATATACCCGGGGGCCATAGGTTTTACTAGAGGCTTCTCTCAAGAAAATAGCATACGGTGGGTAGACAAATTACTGTTGGGCAATTGATAGAAAATCAAATAATCATGACGATATCCAAGGCAATGATCATGTATATAGGCATCACATCCAATACAAGTAGACCGACTCCTGCCTGCATCTACTACTATTACTCCACACATCGACCGCTATCCAGCATGCATCTAGTGTATTAAGTCCATAAGAACAGAGTAATGCCTTAAGAACGATGACATGATGTAGACAAGATAAACTCACGTATGAATAAACCCCATCTTTTTACCCTTAGTAGCAACGATACATACGTGTCATGTCCCTTTCTGTCACTGGGATTGAGCACCGCAAGATCGAACCCACTACAAAGCACCTCTTCCCATGGCAAGATAAATCAATCTAGTTGGCCAAACCAAATCAATAGATCGGAGAAGAAATACGAGGCTATAATAATCATGCATAAAAGAGTGCAGCAAAGACTCAAATAATTTCATGGATAATCTGATCATAAACTCACAATTCATCGGATCCCAACAAACACACCGCAAAAAGTGATTACATCGGATAGAACTCCAAGAACATCGAGGAGAACATTGTATTGAAGATCAAAAAGAGAGAAGAAGCCATCTAGCTACTGCCTACGGACCCGAAGGTCTATGGTAAACTACTCACGCATCATCGGAAGGGCAGCAAGGTTGATGTAGAGCCCCTCCGTGATCGATTCCCTCTCCGGCGAAGTACCGGAGAAGGCCTCCAGATGGGATCTCTCGAGAACAGAAACTTGCGGCGGCGGAAAAAGTATTTCGTGGACTCCCCTGAGGGTTTCTGATTTTTTCTGAATTTATAGTGGAAGAATTAGGTCAAACGGAGCTGGGTGGGCCCCACGAGGTACCAGGGTGCGCCACCCCCCCTGGGGCGCGCCCTGGTGCCTCGTGGCCCACTCCTTCATCTTCTGGCCCTCTCTCGGAGCTTCCAGTGTTTATCTTGTCCAATAAAAAATATCCAAAAAGTTTCGTGGCATTTGGACTTCGTTTGGTATTGATTTTCTGTAAAACAAAAACAGGGCAGAAAACAGAAACTGGCACTGGGCACTAAGTTAATAGGTTAGTCTCCAAAAATGATATATAATTGCTGTAAATGATTATAAAAACATCCAAGATTGATAATATAACAGCATGGAACAATAAAAAATTATAGATACGTTGGAGACGTATCAGGCAGCGGGCGAGGGCACGGCCGGGTGAAGCGGGCGCGGCTAGTCGCGGCACGGGCGGCAGCAGCAGTGGCAAGCAGCAGCGGCGGCGGTAGTAAGAGGCAGCTGCGGCAGCGGCAACAGTAGCAAAGAGCAGCAGCACAGTGATACGTCTCTGTCGTATCTATAATTTTTGATTGTTTCATGCCAATATCCTACAATTTCCACATACTTTTGGCAACATTTTATATGATTTCTTGGAGAAACATATTGATCCAGTGCCCAGTGCCAGTTCCTGTTTTCTGCTTGTTTTTTTGCTTCAAAGAAAATCCATATCAAACGAAGTCCAAATGCAATAAAATTTTACGAAGATTTATTTTGGAATATATGTGATTTTTGGGAGGTGGAATCAACGCAAACGGAGGCACACAGCCTCCACAAGCCACATGGGTGTGGGCCCCCCTGGCACGGTGTGGTCCCTCATGGGCACACCGTAAGTCGGTTGGGGCTCTTCTTCGGCCGCAAGGAAGCTAATATCCGGAAAAAAATCGTGTTAAAATTTCAGCGCAATCGGAGTTACGGATATCCGGGAATTTAAGAAACGGTGAAAGGCTAGAAAACAGGAACGCGAAACAGAAGAGAACAAAGAGAGAGATCCAATCTAGGAGGGGCTCCTGCCCCTCCGCCTCCATGGCAGCCATGGATCAGAGGGGAAACTCTCCTCCCATCTAGGGGGGAGGCCAAGGAAGTGGAAGAAGGAGGGGGGCTCTCTCCTCCTCTCTCCCGGTAGCGCCGGAACGCCGCCGGTGGAACCATCGTGACGGCGATCTACACCAACAACTTCGCCGCTGTCAATGCCAATTCTCTCCCCCTCTATGCAGCGGTGTAACCTCTCAATTCCCGCTGTAATTCTCTACTTAAACATGGTGCTCAATGCTACATATTATTATCCAATGATTTGTGGCCATCCTATGATGTTTGAGTAGATTCATTTTGTCCTATGTGTTGATTGATGATCGTGATTGGTTTGAGTTGTACGTTTTATTTTGGTGCTGTCCTATGGTGCCTTCCGTGCCGTGCACATGTGGGGGATTCCCTTTGTAGGGTTTGCAATACGTTCATAATTCTCTTATGGTGGGCGGCTAGAGTGACAGAAGCTTACACCCGAGTTAGGGGTTGTTGCGTATGGGAGTAAAGAGGACTTGATACTTAATGCTATGGTTGGGTTTTACCTTAATGACCTTTGGTAGTTGCGGATGCTTGCTAGAGTTCCAATCATAAGTGCATATGATCCAAGTACGGAAAGTATGTTAGCTCATGCCTCTCCCTCATATAAAATTGCAACAATGATTACCGGTCTAGTTATCGATTGCCTAGGGACAAATCATTCTCTTGTGTTACAAAAGCTTTCTACTAAACAACTAACTTTTATTATCTTGCAAAGTACTCGTAGTTTTATTCTCGCAAAGTACTTCTAGTTTTATTCTTGCAAACCTATCCTATCACCTACAAAATAGTTTCATACTTGTTCTAGGTAAAGCGAACGTTAAGTGCACGTAGAGTTGTATCGATGGTCGATAGAACTTGAAGGGAATATTAATTCTACCTTTAGCTCCTCGTTGGGTTCGACACTCTTATTTATCGAAAAAGCTACAATTGATCCCCTATACTTGTGGGTTATAACACAGCTAGCAGGAGCAGCAAACAGTAGCGTGCAGAGCAGCTAGCAAGGGCAGCGGCAGCAAGCACGCACGCACGCGTACGCGTACGCGGGAGCTCGGACGAGCTCGGGAACGGCGGCTATGGCAAGGAATCGAGGAGGAAAAGGGAGGGGATCGACAGAAGAGCTCACCACGGAGCTCGTGGACACCTCGGTTGCCGCGGGGACGGACCGGAGCAGCGGCAACCGTCGACGAGATGTGGCGGCCATGGGCGAAGACGACGGCGATGGCGAGCGTACGGGGCATCCCGGCTCGGGTTCCTCGGTGGAGACGAAGGAGACGACCGCAAGGAGGCTCTTGGACATATTTTTAGGTGCCAGGGAGGCCGGCGGCCGTGAGAACGATGATGGCTCGACGGCGGCTGCGTTCGGGTGAGCTCCAGATCGGGAGCGAGCTCGAGGAAGAGGGAGGGGACTGGCCAGGGGGATCCAGGGGGAGCGGTTGAGCCGCCCTTATCCTCTCCCTTCGCCACTGTGACGGCACGCGTCGAGAAGCAGCGGCGAAGGCAAGCTCCCGGCCATGGGGAGCGTGACAGCGGGGAGGTAGCAGGTGGATGGAGGGGTTTTGGGCTGGGCTCGGGCACTATTGCACTTGGGCCACGAGCACAGTGCTCTTTTTCTTTTTCCTATTCTGTAGATCAAATAGCTACTGTTTGCATTTATTTGAGTGAGCGAACCATTTTTGTTAAATGTGAAACTTGGCACATAAATCAAGCATAATATTGTGGTGCTGCACAAAACGTTTGGGGCCATTTGGAGTTGTCTAACCATTTTTAGAAATTGGAATGGCCAAAATAATTGTTGCTGGACCACTCAATTAATTCCCAGGGCCATTTTGGGGATTTAGGTGAGGTTGGTTTCATCATGACAAATACTTAGGGAATATTTGCCATAATATGAACTATTTTGATTGCATGATAGAAGAAGCAAATATTTGACTTGCAATCAGGATTTGAATTGGACTTTGATTTTTGGACAAGTGGCAATTGGCATGGTGATCATGATGACATGACCACCATTAGGGGGAGATCACTGTAGCTTAACACTGGGGGTGTTACAATTCTCCTCCTCTAAAAGAAATTCTCATCCCGAGAGTTAAGAGGTAGAAGGGAAAAGATCAGGGTATTCTTCCCGTAGGCGATCTTCACGTTCCCAAGTGGCTTCATCTTCAGTGTGATTTGACCACTGCACTTTAAGGAACTTGGTTGCCTTCTGACCGGTCCGACGTTCAGCTTGATCCAGAATTTGGATCGGATGCTCCTTATAAGAGAGATCATCTTGCAATTCGAGCATCTCATGATCCACTACACGGTGCGGATCCTTGAAGCAACGGCGAAGTTGCGACACAAGGAAGACATCGTGGATGTGAGAGAATTGCGGTGGCAATAGCTGGCGAGTCCAAGAAAACTCCTGACTTTCTTAGCATTCTTCGGAGGAGTCCAGTCAAGAATAGCCTGAACCCGTTCTGGGTTGACAGCAATACCATCCTTGGAAATCACATGACCAAGATAGGCCACTTCGGATAACCAGAATTCACACTCGGAATATTTGGTATATAGCTGATGCTCTCGAAGCTTTTCCAGAACAAGACGAAGATGTTCAGTAGGTTCTTCTTTATTCTTGGAATATACCAGGATATCATCCAGATAAACCACGACGAACTTGTCGAGGTATTTGATGTCTACTACACAACTTATTCTTGTAGACTCGTGTTGGGCCTCCAAGCGCAGAGTTTTGTAGGACAGTAGCAATTTTCCATCAAGTGGATGACATAAGGTTTATCAATCCGTGGGAGGCGTAGGATGAAGATGGTATCTCTCAAACAACCCTGCAACCAAATACAAGAAATCTCTTGTGTCCCCAACACACCCAATACAATGGTAAATTGTATAGGTGCACTAGTTCGGCGAAGAGATGGTGATACAAGTGTAGTATGGATAGTAGATATAGGTTTTTGTAATCTGAAAATAAAAAAATAGCAAGGTAGTAAGTGATAAAACGGAACACAAACGGTATTGCAATGCTTAGAAACAAGGCCTAGGGTTCATACTTTCACTAGTGCAATCTCTCAACAATGCTAACATAATTGGATCATATAACAATCCCTCAACGTGCGATAAAGAATCACTCCAAAGTTCCTATTAGCGGAGAACATAAGATAGAAATTGTTGTAGGGTATGAAACCACCTCAAAGTTATCCTTTCCGATCAATCTATTGATCCAACCCTATAAGTGTCACAAACGGCCCTAGAGTTCGTACTAAAATAACACCATATGAAACACATCAACCAACCCTAATGTCACCTAGATACTCCAATGTCACCACAAGTATCCGTGAGTTTATTATTCGATATGCATCAAACAACTTCAGATTCATAATATTCAATCCACACAAAGAACTTCAAAGAGTACCCCAAAGTTTCTTATCGGAGAAAAGATAATGAAAACGTGCAACCAACCCCTATGCCTAGATCACCCCAAGGTCACGGGAATCCGCGAGTTGATCACCAAAACATATATCAAGTGAACCAATAGAATACCCCATTGTCACCACGGGTATCCACATGCAAGACATACATCAAGTGTTCTCAAATCTGAAATATTCAATCCGACAATAACGAAACCTCAAAGGGAAAGACTCAATTCATCACAAGAAGATAGAGAGGGAAGAAACACCATATGATCCAACTATATTAACAAAGCTCGCGGTACATCAAGATCGTGCCAAATCAAGAACACGAGAGAGAGAGAGAGAGATCAAACACATAGCTACTGGTACATACCCTTAGCCCCAAGGGTGAACTACTCCCTCCTCGTCATGGAGACCGCCGGGATAATGAAGATGGCCTCCGGTGATGATTCCCCCCTCCGGCAGGGTGCCGGAAAAGGGCTGTACATGAGATCATGGAGGTACAGAGGCTTGCGGCAGCATAGTCGAAGTTCTAGGGTTATTTCTGGGGGTTTTGGTATTTATAAGAATTTTTGGCATTGGAATCACGCGAAGATGGGCTAAGATGGGCCCACGAGGTACCAAGGCGCCATACCCCCCCTGGCGCGCGGTGGTGGCTTGTGAGCACCTCGTAAGGCTTCTGGTCCTTCCACGAAGCTTCGGGGGTCTCTTTTGGTCCGAAAAAATCGTCAAAAAGTTTCGTCCAATTCCGAGAACTTTTATTTCTGCTCAAAAAACAACACCACGGTAGTTCTGCTGAAAACAACGTCAGTCCGGGTTAGTTCTAATCAAATCATACCAAAACCATATAGAATTGTTATAAACATGGCATGAATACTTCATAAATTATAGATACGTTGGAGACGTATCAACATCCCCAAGCTTAAATCTTGCTCGTCCTCGAGTAGGTAAATGATAAAAGAAATAATTTATGAAGTGTGAATGCTAGCATAGTGCATAAGTTTGATCAATGATAATTTCAATCACTTTTCCTAGCATCATAACAACAACTCTTTCTCATAAAACTCATCATGATAAAGTAGCAATCCATTCACATGTTATGGTTCAAACAATGCATTCTCTTGAAACTTAACAACCTATGTTCTTAGTCACCAAACAATTGCAATTCAACTTATCTTCAACAAAGTCTAAGTAAGAGCTCCACATACTCAATTATCATATAGTCTTCTATGATTGCTAGTACTCAAATCATATTTTTAGAACAAATGGCATCCATCGAACACAGAGAAAGATATGGGCTTACTGTTTCGCCTCCCAACTTATTTATCATAGAGATAATTGTCAACAATAATAATTCATGATCAAATATATTTGACTGGCCATATGTGCCTGGATCTTTCCCCACCACATGATGCTTGCCAACTAGAGAATAATTAAGGTTGAAATGAGAAGTAATACTATTGACTCTTGCATAAAAGTAAATACATAAAGTATAAGACATGCCCTTCGCAGAGGGAAGCAGTGGTTGTCATGCGCTTTTTATTTTTGGATGTGCAAGCTCTTAATGCAAAGGAACGTCACGTTATATTTCCCCTTGTGATAGCAACCTTTATTATGCAGTCCGTTGCTTTTATTTCTTTACCATCACAAGTTCGTACAACGCTTATTTTCCCTTGCAATAAAAGATCATACATATTTTAGGAGCAATTTTTATTGCTTTTTGCACCGATGACAACTTACTTGAAGGATCTTATTCAATCCATAGGTAGATATGGTGGACACTCATGGCAAGAAACTGGGTTTAATGGTTTTTGGATGCACAAGTAGTATCTCTACTTAGTATGAATTTTTGGCTAGCAAAAGATCGTAAGCAAGCACCACATGTTGGAGGATCCATAGCAATATAACTTCTATGCAAATATACCCAAACATAACTCATTACGTTGTCTTCCTTGTCCAACTTCAACTAATTTGCTCAAGTTTGAAAATAATTAATGGGTATTCACAATCATAAAAGATGTCCAAGATAATATATTTATATGTGAAAGTTCTCTTCCTTATACTAATCATTCATGAATTGCTTGTATGACCAATATTGTGATTGTCAAGCTTCAAAAGATTTCACTTTCTAACCCAAATGTGAAACTACTACTAGACATGATACAAGCATATGAAGCTCATATAATTTCAACTTTATGATATTCAATTCATTCAACAATTTACTCATAGGATATAAGTGAAGAACAAGAGTAAATGACAAACTACTCCAAAAAGATATAAGTGAAGACCAAATGAGTAGTTAAGTAAATAGGTAGCTATGTGAGGACTCTCTCTCATTTAAAATTTCAGATCTTGATAATTTTATTCAAACAACAAACAAAACGAAAATAAAAGGACACTCCAAGAATAGCACATAACACGTGAACAAGTAAAAACTTAGGCTAACCGATAGGTGTTGATGAACAAAGGTGGGATGCCAACCGGGGCATCCCCAAGCTTAGTTTCTTGAGACTTCTTGGAATGTTATCTTGGGGTGCCTTGGGCATCCCCAAGCTTGAGCTCTCGTGTCTCCTTAATTCCTCTCATATCATGGCTTCCCCTAAATCTTAAAAACTTCATCCACACAAAACTCAACAAGAACTCATGAGATAAGTTAGTATAAATCAACTCAAAACCTTAACATTCTCTACTGTAAAAAATCAATAAAATTGTAATTGAACATTGCATACTAAGTTTCTCTGCATATTTAATACTCCTATCCACAAATAGAAACATTAAACATGCAACATATGCAAACAATGCAACTATAACCGAAATCTGTCTAAACAGAATAGTCTGTAAAAGGGGATTTAAAATTCATACTTCCCTAACTCCAAAAATTCTTAAAAATTACCACGTTACAGAGAACTCATGCATGCTTACTTTGTAAAAATTTCAGATTTTTATCATGTTCTGACTATTCAGGAATATTCTGGACATAACAGGAAACTTTCTGTTTTCAAACAGCAACACATAAACTAGCAAACTGAGCATGGTAAAGGCTTTACTTGGCATTTTATTGAAATAAAATATACAAAACATTATTCTAAATAACAGAAAGCAAATCCAACTAAAATAAAATGACACTCCAAGCAAAACACATATCATGTGACGAATAAAAATATAGCTCCAAGTAAGGTTACCGATAATGTTGAAGACGAAAGAGGGGATGCCTTCCGGGGCATCCCCAAGCTTAGTTGCTTGGGTCTTCCTTGAATATTACCTTGGGGTTCCTTGGGCATCCCCAAGCTTAGGGTCTTTCCACTCCTTATTCTCCTCATATCGTTATCTCACCCAAAACTTGAAAACTTCAATCACACAAAACTTAGCGGAACTTGTGAGATAGGTTAGTATGATAAAAATAAATCATCCACTTAGGTACTGGCAAGACAAGATTAATAATTGTTCTCACATAATTCCTACTGTAGTCTATCATTTCCACAATTTATATTTCTCAATATAAGCTATGGAAACACTAAAACAAGCAAACTATGCACCGAAAACAGAATCTGTCAAAAACAGAACAGCATGTAGTGAGCGATTTAAAAACCATACTTCGGTCCCTCCAAAAATTCTGAAAAATTAGGACAACGTAAAAAATTTGTAACCCAATACTCTGTAAAATATTCAGAATTTTATCACGCTTCAGTACAGAATATAAATTCTAGCACTGGACACAAAAGTTTCTGTTTTTGCACAGAATCAAATCAACAAGTATCCACACTATCCCAAAGGCTTTACTTGGAACATTATTGAAAGAAAACATATAAAACATGATTATTACAGTAGCTTAATGATGTGAACACACAAAAACAGTAATTATAAATATTGGGTTGCCTCCCAACAAGCGCTTTTCTTTAATGCCTTTTAGCTAGGCATGATGATTTTAATGATGCTCACATAAAAGTAAAGAATTGAAACACAAAGAGAGCATCATGAATCATATGACAAGCACATTTAAGCCTAACCCACTTTCTATGCATAGGGATTTTGTGAGCAAACAATTTATGGGAGCAAGAATCAACTAGCATAGGAAGGCAAAACAAGCATAACTTCAAAACTTTCAACACATAGAGAGGAAACTTGATATTATTGCAACACCTACAAGCATATGATCCTCTCTCATAATAATTTTCAGTAGCATCATGAATGAAGTCAACAATATAGCTATCACATAAAGCGTTCTTTTCATAATCTACAAGCATAGAAATTTTATTACTCTCCACATAAGCAAATTTATTCTCAACAATAGTAGTGGGAGCAAACTCAACAAAATAACTATCATGTGATACTTGATTGGCATAATCCAATTGAAAATTAAAATCATGATGACAAGTTTCATGGTTATCATTATTCTTTATAGCATACATGTCATCACAATAATCATCATAGATAGCAACTTTGTTATCATAGTCAATTGAAACCTCTTCCAAAATAGTGGAATCATCACTAAATAAATTCATGACCTCTCCAAATCCACTTTCATCAATATAATCATCATAAATAGGAGGCATGAAATCATCATAACAAATTTGCACATCAAAACTTGGGGGACTAAAAATATCATCTTCATCAAACATAGCATCCCCAAGCTTATGGCTTTGCATATCATTAGCATCATGGATAATCAAACAATTCATACTAACAACATTGCAATCATGCTCATAATTCAAAGATTTTATGCCAAACATTTTATTGAATTCTTCTTCTATCAATTGAGCACAATTATCGGAATCCTTATTTTCCAGAAAGACATTATAGAGATGAAGCATGTGAGGCAACCTCAATTCCATTTTTTTTGTAGTTTTCTTTAATAAAACCAAACTAGTGATAAAACAAGAAACTAAAAGATTCGATTGCAAGATCTAAAGATATACCTTCAAGCACTCATCTCCCCGGCAACGGTGCCAGAAAAGAGCTTGATGTCTACTACACAACTTATTCTTGTAGACTCGTGTTGGGCCTCCAAGCGCAGAGTTTTGTAGGACAGTAGTAATTTTCCCTCAAGTGGATGACCTAAGGTTTATCAATCCGTGGGAGGCGTAGGATGAAGATGGTCTCTCTCAAACAACCCTGCAACCAAATACAAGAAATCTCTTGTGTCCCCAACACACCCAATACAATGGTAAATTGTATAGGTGCACTAGTTCGGCGAAGAGATGGTGATACAAGTGTGGTATGGATAATAGATATAGGTTTTTGTAATCTGAAAATAAAAAAACTGCAAGGTAGCAAGTGATAAAACGGATCACAAACGGTATTGCAATGCTTAGAAACAACGCCTAGGGTTCATACTTTCACTAGTGCAATCTCTCAACAATGCTAACATAATTGGATCATATAACAATCCCTCAACGTGCGATAAAGAATCACTCCAAAGTTCCTATTAGCGGAGAACATAAGATTGAAATTGTTGTAGGGTACGAAACCACCTCAAAGTTATCCTTTCTGATCAATCTATTGAGCCATCCCGATAAGTGTCACAAACGGCCCTAGAGTTCGTACTGCATCAACCAACCCTAATGTCACCTAGATACTCCAATGTCACCACAAGTATCCGTGAGTTGATTATTCGATATGCATCAAACAACTTCAGATTCATAATATTCAATCCACACAAAGAACTTCAAAGAGTACCCCAAAGTTTCTTATCAGAGAAAAGATAATGAAAACGTGCAACCAACCCCTATGCCTAGATCACCCCAAGGTCACGGGAATCCGTGAGTTGATCACCAAAACATATATCAAGTGAACCAATAGAGTACCCCATTGTCACCATGGGTATCCACATGCAAGACATACATCAAGTGTTCTCAAATCTTAAATATTCAATCCGACAATAACGAAACCTCAAAGGGAAAGACTCAATTCATCACAAGAAGATGGAGAGGGAAGAAACACCATATGATCCAACTATATTAACAAAGCTCGCGGTACATCAAGATCGTGCCAAATAAACAACACGAGAGAGAGAGATCAAACACATAGCTACTGGTACATACCCTCAGCCCCGAGGGTGAACTACTCCCTCCTCGTCATGGAGATCGCCGGGATGATGAAGATGGCCTCCGGTGATGATTCCCCCCTCCAGCAGGGTGCCGGAAAAGGGTTGTAGATGAGATCGTGGAGGTACAGAGGCTTGCGGCGGCGTAGTCAAAGTTCTAGGGTTATTTCTGGGGTTTTTGGTATTTATAAAAATTTTTGGCATTGTAATCACGCGAAGATGGGCTAAGATGGGCCCACGAGGTACCACGGTGCCATACCCCCCCTGGCGTGTGGTGGTGGCTTGTGAGCACCTCGTAAGGCTTCTGGTCCTTCCACGAAGCTTCGAGGGTCTCTTTTGGTCCAAAAAAAATCATTAAAAAGTTTCGTCCAATTCCGAGAACTTTTATTTCTGCACAAAAAACAACACCACGGTAGTTCTGCTGAAAACAACGTCAGTCCGGGTTAGTTCTAATCAAATCATACCAAAACCATATAGAATTGTTATAAACTTGGACCAAACGATTCGTACCATCCTTCTTCTTAACAAAGAGAGAAGGTGCTCCCCAAGCAGAAGAACGGGGGCAAATGAAACCCTTATGAAGTGACTTGTCAATTTCCTCCTTAAGTTCAAGGAGTTCAATGATGTCAAATGACAGTGTGTGAATCATACATCATACATTCAAAGAAATAGTTGCAGATAATCCAGCTCTCCGGGTTGATGTGATCACGAGAACCTAATGTTAGAGTTAGTAAAATCTTTAACCCGAATAGAAGAGACATCAGAATCCCAGAGTAAAGGAGAGGAATAAAAGATCCTAAACCCAACCATTGGCGATGTGCGCCCGTAAGCCACACAACAATGTTAGCAAAATAGTTTTTCAAAGACTAGACTCAACTTCGGGCAAGGAGTTGGAAAGGGGCTTCCTACAGGCAGTCGGCTCTGATACCAACTTGTGACGCCCCCGACTCGACCGTGCACTAATCATACATGCAAATGCGCACGATCAAGCCCAGGGACTCACGGAAAGATATCACAACACAACTCTAGACACCAAATAAAATAATACAAGCTTTATATTACAAGCCAGGGGCCTCGAGGGCTCGAATACATAAGCTTGAGTTACACAAGCGTCAGCGGAAGCATCAGTATCTGAGTACAGACATAATTAGACAAGGTTGCCTTAAGAAGGCTGAGCAAAACAACGACATCTAGATCGAAAAGGCGCAGGCCTCCTGCCCGGGAGCCTCCAAAACTACTCCTGTTCGTCGGTCTCCACGTAGTAGTAGGCACCATTGAGGATCTCCGGCTCCTGGGCTCCGTCATCTGCTCACAGCAATCGAGTAGGGGGGAAAAAGGTAGCAAAGCAACCGTGAGTACTCATCCAAAGTACTCGCAAGACTTACATTAGATCTATGCTAAGTATGTATCGGTATCAAAGGGAATGGGTTGTATCTGTGGACTATGCTACTTGTAGCTTGCGTTGGTATTTCCCCGAAGAGGAAGGGATGATGCAGCATAGTAGAGATAAGTATTTCCCTCAATTATGAAACCAAGGTTATCGAACCAGTAGGAGAATCACACAACACCTAGTAAGCAGTACCTGCACACAAGCAACAAATCCTTGCACCCAACGCAAACAAGGGGTTGTCAATCCCTTGGCGGTAAGATTGCAAGATTAATTTGTATTTGATAGATTGATAGATTGCAGCAAAAAATACTAAATAAAATAAATAAAAGAAAATGGCAGCAATATTTTTAGGGTTTTAGTAATATGATTTTGATAGACCCGGGGGCCATAGATTTTACTAGAGGCTTCTCTCGAGAAAATAGCATACGGTGGGTAGACAAATTACTGTTGGGCAATTGATAGAAAAGCAAATAATCATGACGATATCCAAGGCAATGATCATGTATATAGGCATCATGTCCAAGATTAGTAGACCGACTCCTGCCTGCATCTACTACTATTACTCCACACATCGATGGGCTATCCAGCATGCATCTAGTGAATTAAGTCCATAAGAACGGAGTAATGCCTTAAGAACGATGACATGATGTAGACAAGGCAAACTCACGAATTAATAAACCCAATGAATAGATCCCATCTTTTTACCCTTAGTAGCAACGATACATATGTGTCATGTCCCTTTCTGTCACTGGGATTGAGCACCGCAAGATCGAACCCACTACAAAGCACCTCTTCCCATGGCAAGATAAATCAACTTAGTTGGCCAAACCAAATCAATAGATCGGAGAAGAAATACGAGGCTATAATAATCATGCATAAAAGAGATCAGAGAAGACTCAAATAATATTCATGGATAATCTGATCATAAACTCACAATTCATCGGATCCCAACAAACACACCGCAAGAAAGATTACATCGGATAGATCTCCAAGAACATCAAGGAGAACATTGTATTGAACATCAAAAAGAGAGAAGAAGCCATCTAGCTACTGCCTATGGACCCGAAGGTCTGTGGTAAACTACTCACGCATCATCGGAGAAGCAGCAAGGTTGATGTAGAGCCCCTCCGTGATCGATTCCCCCTCCGGCAGATTACTGGAGAAGGACCCCAGATGGGATCTCTCTGGAACAGAGGCTTGCGGCGGCGTAAAAAGTATTTCGTGGACTCTCTTGAGGGTTTCTGATTTTTCTAGAATTTATAGTGCTGGAATTAGGTCAAACGGAGCTTGGTGGCGCCCACGAGGCATTAGGGTGCGCCTGCGCCCCCCCCAGGCGCGCCCTGGTGGCTCGTGCGGCCCAGCAAGGTCTTCTGGCCTCCCCTCGAAGCTTCTGGTATTCTTCTTGCCCAAGAAAAAATCTCCAAAAAGTTCCACTGTATTTGGACTTCGTTTGATATTGATTTTCTGTGAAACAAAAACAGGGCAGAAGACAGCAACTGGCACTGGGCACTAGGTTAATAGGTTAGTCTCCAAAAATGATATAAAATTGCTGTAAATGATTATAAAAACATCCAAGATTGATATTATAACAGCATGGAATAATCAAAAATTATAGATACGTTGGAGACGTATCAGACTATACTGCAGAAATGCCAGAATAGAGGGGAAGGCCTAGCCTATCGAAGACTAGTATCTTGCAGCATCAGAAGAGAGTAGAGTAACATAATATGTAGTAACAAATATATATTAGTAACGCCCAGAGATCCTTCCTCGACTCCCTGCGAGAAAGTGATCCCGGAGCCATCATATCAGTTAATTACCACAAGTATCCAGTTTTAGTTGTAGTAGATCAGGATACAACTCCGAGCGTCCTGTTACCGTGGACACGGCTATTCGAATAGATAACTTCCCTACAGGGGTGCACCAACTTACCCAACACGCTCGATTAACTCTGGCCGGACACACTTTTCCTGGTCATGCCCGGCCTTGGCTGATCGACACGCCATAGTCCTACCTAGGCTCCGCAAAGAGGTCCCCGCCGGTCTACATCCTAAGCGCTCAGGGGTCTTGGGCCCATCGCCCTTTGCACTCCGGGTCGTTGTGCGCAGGGGGATACCAACGCCACCTCTGCCTAGATGGCGCGATCCGGCCCGGCCACAATGCTGAACTGGACGTCTGACAGAGCTTTCGGAAGAAACGTACGACGCTGAGTGCCCATAACTTATCCCGTGTGGTGGTTAGTGCGAAAAGGCCAGTGGCCTACTCAGATCTCATATCCAAACCGTTAGTGTATTAGGAGCTCGCGGAGACGATCAGTGCTCCTGTCGCCCTGTCTCGCAGACTTACGGCAAGGGTCAAGCCCATCCCTCTCTACAGCGGTCTGCCTGCCCGGCCGTGCTGCGTAATTATCTCGCGGGTACCCTCCTGGTCAACCTGACTTATCCAGAGACTGCCGGTAACTCATGTCCACCTCTACCGGGGTGGTACTGCCTGTCCCTTCAGTCCCACAGTAACAGTAAACGGGGAACAATGTAAGGTAACAGTGTGTTCGTAACATCAAGGGGAAATCCGAGGAATCACCCTCGATGGATTCCCCCTCGATGTAATCGTCAAGGTGAACTTGGAGGAATCACCCGCGATGGGTTCATGCTACTTGTAGTCTGCATTGGTATTTCTCCGAAGAGGAGAGGATGATGCAGTACAGTAGAGATAAGTATTTCCCTTATTTAAGAACCAAGGTTATCAATCCAGTAGGAGAACCAAGCAAAATTCCGTTAAGCGCACCTGCACACACAAGAGCAAACACTTGCACCCAACGCAAATAAGAGGGTTGTCAATCCTCTTAGTGGTTATTTGCAAGGATTAAATCTTATCGAGGTAAATAGATAAACTAAACTACTAATTAAAATGAAAGTAAATAAATTGCAGCAAGGTATTTTTAGGTTTTTTATATAATAAAGATAGACCCGGGGACCATAGTTTTCACTAGAGGCTTCTCTCTTGAGCACATAACATACGGTGGGTAAACAAATTACTGTAGGGCAATTGATAGAAAAGCAAATAATTATGACGGATTCATGGCAATGATCATGTATATAGGCATCACGTCTGAGACAAGTAGACCGACTCCTGACTGCATCTACTACTATTACTCCACCCATCGACCGCTATCCAGCATGCATCTAGGGTATTAAGTATGAAACAGAGTAACGCCTTAAGCAAGATGACATGATGTAGAGAAGCAAATTCAAGCAATATGAATAAACCTCATCTTTTTATCCTTAATGGCAACAATACAAATACGTGTCATTGTCGGTGTCAAATCCGGCATATCTCGTAGTAGGGGTCCTGAGCTAGGCGTCTTGGAGCGATGGTAACATGGACACAGGATTTTACCCAGGTTCGGGCTCTCTCGAAGAGATAATACCCTACGTCCTGCTTTTCATTGTATTCATATGGGGTGTAGTACAGAGTACATGTATCTACCACGAGATTGATCTAATGAATATTAGATCATCTATTGACTAGCCTGGCCTCGGTTTATATATGCACCGGAGGCCTAGGGTTTAGAAGAGTCCTCGTCTTGTGCGCCAAGTCTTGTGGAAACCTCCTTGTATACGGCATGGGCTGCCCGAAGTGGCCCATTAGTGAACCGCCATGGGGGTCCTCGGCCCGATCCACATGGTCGGGAGACGACGTAGCGAGTACCCTCTAGTCTAGGACACCGTCAGTAGCCCCCTGAACCGGTCTTCAAGTTGGGGACGCTCCTCGGTTCTTCCGAACTGTTCTTCATCTTCGGTCGTCGGTCTTGAAAACTGGTTCAACAAATCTTCCCATCTCTGATCTTGAAGATCACCGGGGTGTATCCGAAGAGCTCACACGTCGGGCATCCGAGGAGCCCCTTTAAGTTCCTGGCTTTTTATCAATGACTTGTTATTGTTTACGCCGCACCTCGGGTTCGAAGCTTTTTCCTGTGCAGCGGTGTCCTCTTGCATCTGAGCTCCATTGCCGGACTGCATCCGAGGTGTCTTTTTGCAGCCGAGCTCCGACGCTGGACTGCATCCGAGGAGGCATAGAGTACCTCATCTTTGAAAAAGTTTGAAGGAGGTTATCCGAGCTTAACACCGAAAAAGTTATCTATGGAGCCAGCCACTCGCAGCCGAGCTTTATGCCGAACTACTTCCGAGGTGGTGCATGTGGCACCCCGATCCGCATGGAGCAGGGGGCCTTCGCACGTCAGCCTAGGATAACACCTGACGCACGACAGGTCCATGGTACAGCATTACAAGCACAAAAATATATTTCATTTACATGAAATAGAGTATTACATCGCTAATGAATACAAGGGTTTGCATAGCTCTAAGACTATCTAAAGGGCGGCGGAAGTCTTGGTTTAGCGGCACGTCGTCTCTGCCTGGGCTCCACAACTCACAGGACTGGCATGGTTACGGTCTAGCACGACAAGTCTTCTCCTACAATCTGGCCACGTGCATGGCCAGGTGAGTACTTTGAATGTACTCGCAAGACAACCAAATACATAGCATCCAAACAAGCAGATGACAAACCAAGTCCTATGCTCATACATAAATTTATCGCATGACAAAAGATAAGCATGGCATGATATTAGAAAATAACATGGATCAAGCAAATCTATACCAAATCATATCACAGCAGATCATAGCATATCATGGCATATCATGGAATAACAAGGCATATGATGGCATGGCATAGTTGTATCTACAAGACATGCATGATACTATGCTGGAAAGTAAATTACCATTACCTCCCGTGGAGAGTTAAAGTAATATGTTGTTCGTTTACCAGATTCACTGCCACTGCCCCTCTGGGCTACCTCATGACTCACCGAGATCTCATCTCATGATCATGTCCGAAACAACTCCGTGACTTCTCGCGACTATCTCATAGTCCAAGTCACCACATTTACTTTATAGCACATTCGTTAACAAGTTTATTATATTAGGTTTATCCTCCATGTCGACACATACGAGATAGTGTGACCTAGTATGAACTATGTCCATAACCGAGGACGCGGCTATCGATAGATTATACACTCTGCAGAGGTTAGTACACTGTACCCACACTACGGAACTCATGGCCTTGTGCTCCCATTCGGGTGGACCAACAACGTTCCGACAAAACCAATCTATTGCATGACACTCTCCCGGCCACTCCGACAAACTCCCCTTTGGGCTATGTCCTGGGTGACCCCGATGCCAACTCGTGACATCCGCCACCTATGTGGCCGCCACTGTCGTGGCCAAACAAAACTGTCCCAAACGGGGACCTGAGCTCAATACCAAAACCGGGTACACAAGGTTATGGCCGCCCACCGGGCCAGGGTAGCACACACACATAACCTTCCTTGGTTGGAGGTACCGGCGAGAGGCATGCCAATAGACCGCATTAGGGCCTCCCCATCGAGGCAAGTGTGGCTGCACTGGCGAGCTCGATTCGGTGGCACTATGACACGATCCAGCCGATGGAGGTGGTTGTAGTTATTAACACATGTTCTTGTCATCTCCATCATTTAATCACATCATCAAGATTATGAGCATGATTATCATGAATTCATTACTGAACATATTTACTAAACTTCGTAAGTGCATAGCATATATGACATATGAAGCATGGCAATAGCATGCTACCGATAAAGTATGACAGGATCACAATAGCATTGACAAACATGGTATGAGATACATGAATAGTATTAACATGATATTATCAATAAAAACATTATCGCTAACATGGCAAAAGCTAGTATGAAATCTGGTTATAGCATGACATGGCAAGCAATACATATACCACATTTGTAGACATAAACATCATATGAATATACTGCAGCTACACACGCACGGGGTTCAAGCAAAGTCAACATGCAAGTCCGGTGCTCATGATAAGAGGTTGGCTTTCCTCGGAGTAGACGAAGACACCGGGTGAAAGTGCAACGATCCACTGGAAACGAGTCGTCGGAACCGGTGCTCTCGGGAGAGGCCTGGATTTGCGGAAGGGCAAAGATGGTATTTTCAATAGGCGACAACTTTATGAAAATGGCACCATCAAAACGGGCTCGTCGCACTGAGCGCGTTGGCTTTGGAATTACCTCAATCGGAGTTACGGTTGCAAAGTTACGGTCGTTCGTTCGTTAGGCAGAAAACAGACAAAAATCTGTCCGTTTCTGCCCTTAACGGGCGAACGTCCGCAAATTAACTGGTTCGGCGGCGGCTGGGCTGAAAACGTATTTTACAGAATACGCTTTTGCAACAGAGAAGGCGTATTCCAATGCGAGACCGCAGCGCAGTACGTCTTCAAGAGGGGAAAGCGCATTTCCGAGAGTGCGTCTCCACTTACTCCAGTCAACGGGTCCACCTGGTCAGCGCTGTGAGTATGACGTGTGGGGCCCACTGTGACTTCTCTCTCCTCCTCCCTGGTCTTCTTCTCCGTCGCGACAGAGAGGCAGGGGAGGGCCTCGGCCGCCGGCGTAGCCATCGCCCCGCCGCTCCCTGACGAGCTCGGAGGTGGCCGCGGGGTCGGCTGGGGCTGCACACGGCGCCGGCTCCATGGGGAGGCCGCAGCGACTGAGCGGCTGCGACGGGGAGGGCCGCGCCGACTGAGTTCCTCCGCCGAAGAGGAGGGCGGCAGCGACTCGCGGGCGTCTAGGGGAGAGCTAGGGAGCAAAAAGGAGGAGGGGGAAGGGCCACTGGCCGGAATGGCGGAGGGGATCGGCGGTAGCCATCTCGGCCATAGGAGGAGAAGGGGAGCTCCGGGAGCTCAGGGAGGGCTGAGGTGGCGAGGCAGAGCTCGGGGCACGCCTAAGTACCCGCGGGGAAGGCTCGGGAAGGGAGGGAGCAGGCCACGCAGTGCGGCAACGTGGTGGCACTCCGGCAACGGACGCGGTGCCGTCGTGCACGGCCAAAGGCTACGGGACGAGGAGCACAGGGGCACAAGCGACGCAGGCGAGTGCGTGGCGCGCCGTGGCGAGCTGGGCGACCGTGTGGACCTTCCAAAGGGGTCCAGATGCACAGGGCACGCGGTGTGCAGGCAACGCACACGCTCTCCGCGTGGTCACCGTGTGCCCACAGTGTTCCCACGTGCACTGGCCAGCCTAGTTATGTCTGGCGAGTAGACCACTCCCCCAGTAGCTGCTCGACGCAAAGTAACGATTCCCATGGCCCACGATGTGACCACAGGAGGCACAAAGCCTAAACAACAGCCAAATTAGAGTGGATGCTAGGGTCAAATGAAAGGGGTAAGGGACTAACCAGCTTGTCACAGGGACTAAGGGTAGGAAGGACTACAATCCTGTGAAATTTGGAAAGATTTGGACCAAGATTTAACATAGTTGCTTTACAACTGCAAAATATGGTCCAGAAACTAGATCATGAAGTGGCACTCACATAGAGTGTTGGATTGGGCTGAAATTTGGTGGAGAGTAATGATTTGAGCATATGAAGGCATTGTAAAAATTTCACACCATTTGGGTTAATAAAAATGGTACTTCCTTCACAATGCTTCCCACTGAACAGAAATTTAGGAAAATTGCTGAGGAAAAATGGCTAGGCAAATAGAGATGAATTTTGGCATGTGGCAATTATTTGGATATGAAATAGTGCTCAAAAATTTTGAGGGCAATCCAGAAAATATAAATAGCACTTCCTTCACACAGGTGGAATTTGAACAGAAACTTGAGAAAATTATAGGAAAATATTGGATAGATGAATTGAGCTAATTTTTGGTTTGCAGTAGTAATATATCCATTTGCACTACCCTGCAAAATTTCAGCTCAATTGGATCAAGGAATCAAGCACTTCCTTCACAAAGTTTCAGACAAGGCAGAAACTTGCATTGGATCATGTGCTCAAATTTTAAACTATGGAACATGGGGTTTGGATGAAAATGGTGAAGATATATCCAGGAGAAGCTCCACAAATTATTTGGGAAATTTCCTGGCTACCAAAATGGTAGTTCCTTTGGAAAGTGGCAGAGAGGCAATATTGACCTTGTCAAGATAAAAGTAAATTTTCCTTTATTAAATTTGGCCAATATTTTTAGCAGTGCTTGGGATAGTCACAAAGATCATCACCATAAATTTTCATGAAATTTAGAGATGTCTAACTATCCTTCTGGATTTAATTCCTTAGAAAGGCAGGAAAAGAAATTAATCCCAGATGAAAAATATTGCATATGACTTGGCAATATTTTTGCACATCCAGGGTTTATAAGAGTAGGAAGATCTCTAGGAATTTATGGGAGGATCAACAGGGCATGGGAAATGATGGCTCTTTTGTAATCACAAAGGCATGGCTTCAAATTCCAAATATTGGAATTAGGGTTCTGATGTGGTTTTGGGTGGTGCAGTTAGGTCTTGGCCAGCATCAAAGGCATGGACAAGGGTCTGAAAAGTTGAAGATTGCCTGGATTCACCTGATCATCCAGCAAACTCCGGAGAAAGATTTTGAAAAAGAAAGCTTGGAAAGGAATAACAGTACAAAAATTGATAACCCAATTTTTGGGGTGTTACAGTGCACGACCTCGGTCTTGGGCTATTTTTTTGTGGATATTTTTTCCGATTGGTGCAATTTATTCTCTGCCGAGAGATATAGCCAGTAGCCCTCAAGGTGTGTGCCGGCCTAAAATCCGGGATGCACATGAAGGAAAACATAAAACCGCTGATCCCAGTAGCCCCTGAGACTCAGGTCGATTCACGAAATCGGCCTGAGGATCAACTCCTAGCTCGGCAGCATACTTAGGAATGGAAACGCGGTGTGCATAGTCCTCGAGACTCAGGTTGGGTGCGGCCGACCAACCTGAGGATCATAATCTCCTCAGAAACTATTTCGCACTTTGTAAATCGTCTGCATTGAATCGTCGATGCAGTAGCCCCCGAGCCACTGGTCGGGTGGCAACACCAGATCAGGGGATCGATGTAACCCATTAATGGCTTTTAAGTGAGAAGCGCGAAGCCCAGTAGCCCCTGAGCCTTAATTTGGGCAAGGGTGGCCGAACTAAGGATCGATATCTGGAGTAAATTGACTTCAATCACAATTTATGTGTAATGATTCTATGTATCCAAGTACTTTACATCATTAATGCTCGGATCCGCATTGTACGAAACTTTGTTGACCGACCATCGGCTTCAACCTCCTCGGCCAGTAGCCGGGGAGTGTTTGTCCTACTTTATAAAGCCTTTATAAGGGCAAAGATTTATGGCAAACAAGGCAATCCGGCCATATGGTTTTATAAACAAAGGTACACAGAGAGATATGTTATATTACTATTTAACGTAAGAAACATCTTCTGGGAAAAATAGTTCCTTTATAAGTTCCTTTTCCCAGCCTGTCATGTTGACTATGATTATGTAACTTCACCTCTGATCTAAGTGGGAGAAAATAGTGAAGATTAATTCGGGGAAAATTCCCGAAGTATTTGGCTATAAAAAACCGAGATTTTCACTTCCGTCGTTGCCGACCAATTATGTTCTTGAGATTGCTAGCTTTCGGCTTCACCCAGTCTAAGGTACTAACCCGGATAACCCGGTAGTATCAATCACAGAGGTGCTCCCTTTACCCCCTAGCCGAACAATCGGGAACGTAGGGGGTAAGCATAGGAGCCAGGCAACCCAGCTTGGCCAGATCTCAAGTCAAATTGATGCATATTGTGGCTTTATAACGATTTATGGGAAGACAGCGCTCGTATATTGAATACAAATGCTGAGAATACGTCGGACTCTCCAGGAGTCCCAAAGTAACCGCGCCAAGGTGCCTCAAGGAGCCCCTGGTACGGTTTATTGGACTCTTTTATATGTCCAAAGTGTTTTTATACCAAAAACTCGAGGTTAGAATTGCACAGTTTTTTCAAAGACGGTCGAACTGCTTTTCTATTAGTGACCTCGGACAAGCCGAACACTTTTATGAAAGCAAGCTGATCGGCCGATTGAGTTTGCGCATGTTTGTGGTAGTCAACTTTTAAGCTGTATTTTGCAGCTTTATGCTATATGTTATTTTGACTCCGTTGCGACTGTTTATAATTTGAAAGTGGCCCATCGTCGGCTTCTACCCCTTTGTAGATGCTACGCAGGGTGTTTTCGCAATAACAAGACAACCCTTAGCCAACGTCTCGGTGCCCTGAGGCGGTTGTGTTAGCGGAAACGAGGCAATCAGATATGTAGGCTTTATAACTTTCACTTAGTCATAAGAGCTTGACTGTGGGGGCAAGTAACTAGCCCCCGGTGTTTGGAGTGTTCGGGCGTGCTGAGGTGCAGCTCAGCAGGGAAGTTGCCGAACTATGGGTCGGAAAAGATTTCCCGAGCCGAATTATTATGTACGGCACCTCGGTCAAGAGGATGTCCCACCTCCTAGAAAAAAACATACAAATAGGTTTAAAAGCTTCATAGGCTCGGAAAACCAAAAAAAACTTACACAGAAACTTTACGTCTAGAATAAATCAAGTTTTTTGGTGCCAATCCAAAACTGGTCTTAAAATTAATTTTGTGCTTCTGTCGTGCTTTAACATGATACGTCCGATCTCCAGACTTCAAGCGGGTCAACCTTTGGCTTCAACCTCCCATCCCGAAGGCGGAGTGTTTCTCAAGCCAGTTTAGCGAACTAAACTCGAGCGGCTTTAGAGAGAAACCAGGCTATCCGGCTATTGACCACACACTCGCGTCGGAAAAAGGAATAGTAGAAAAAGACTTTGCAACGACTTAGAAGAAAACACTTATTATAAAATGGCTCATATAAATTTAAGAGCCCCCAGTTAACATGGGTAAAGGGATTGTTTTTAACAAACAGAGTTTTTGTCTAACACAAATATAATGTTTGGCCGAACCGAACAAAAATTAAACATTTAAAAAATTTGAGCATGAAAGCGACTTAGCTGGTTAATGTGTTCGGCGTTGATGATGCGGTCCGGGCTTGTAGCGGGACGAGGACGCGTATCGGTCTCTGACAGATCCGACATGATGCGTAGTCCTCGGCTTGGCCGAGGTTACCGTCCCCAAGCCGGTTTTGAGGTGCCCGAGCGAAGAGCTCGGCTTAACGAAGTGGCGACGCAGCACGGTTGATGTGGCGAGGCGAAGCCCCCGGTCCAGCTAATGAGACGAAGCCGGTCGACTGGTGACGCCAAAGTCCCCGGAGTAGGTTGATGAAGAGATGACGAAGCCCCCGGACTAGCCGAAGTGACGAAGTAGGTCAGTAAGGTGATATTGCAGCCCCCATGCCAGCCGAGGTGTCGAAGCAGGTCGGCGTGGTGGGTATCGGCTTGAAGAAGCAACGATGTGGCGATGCTGACGCAGGTCGGAACTGGTCAATGCCGGCTTGATGAAGTGACCGCGTGGCGATGCCGGCGTGCCCCATCCGTGCAATCCGTGGGGCGATGACGTTGTATTGACGATTATTTGGCATTCGCGATGCCGGACTCTAGGTCGGCTCACCGGAGTGATGATCTGATGAGGTTGACCTCGGCTCGATGAAGCAATGAATTGTCTAGCGCAGGTCGACAGCCGTGGAGCAATGTTTGTCTGACTGGTTTGACACCAACGCGACGGTGAAGATTACCTCGGAAAAGGCTTTTAAAATTTGCAGGCACGTGCTTGAAAACAAAACACAATACCCTATAAGAAATTCCCTTCAAAAAAGATGTCCGATAATCTGTTCATGAAAAAGATGAACTCGGGTCGTATTCGTTTTCGCGCAGAAAACATATCCGGAAATTGACACACTCCTCGGGATGTTCCCGGAGTTTGAACGGTCGGATCGAACTGAAATTTTGAGAGATGGTAGATATAGGAATTCCGCAGCCGATCAACGGTTGGATCTTCCAAAGAATGTCCGACCTGGACGCTGGACTCCTCGCCCTAAACTCATGCAGATTCACGTCCAGATTTGACAGGGCTCCGGTATATCGTAGATCGCCGGATATTCCTCCATCGGAATACGACAAAATTTTACGGGGTCATTATAGACTCAATTTCGCAAAATTCCACCAAAGGATTCGCCAAAACAACGCTCGAGGAGGCAGTGACGGTGAACGCGAACTCGCTATCCAGAAAAACTGCACGGTCGCCCGAGGGCAATGTTGATCTTGAGCCCCCGAGCTCCATGGATGATTCCCCCATGATCTTGATAGAGATCGGAGTTGATGATGATGAAAGTATCCGTCCGATCTTGATGATCTGATGCGGAGCGCAGTGCTCGGTCCAGCCGAGGTGACCAGTCGAGCCGGCAACGAAGATGCCGACATCGACAATAAAGCTCGGTTCCGACGCGTAGATCGCGCCGCAGACGATCTGAATTCCCATCACACCGCGGCGACTGCCAGCAGGCCCTCAATGAAAGCACCAATGTCGGTGTCAAATCCGGCATATCTCGTAGTAGGGGTCCTGAGCTAGGCGTCTTGGAGTGATGATAACATGGACACAAGATTTTATCCAGGTTCGGGCTCTCTCGAAGAGATAATACCCTACGTCCTGCTTTTCATTGTAGTCATATGTGCTGTAGTACAGAGTACATGTATCTACCACAAATTACTGTTGGGCAATTGATAGAAAAGCAAATAATTATGACAGATTCATGGCAATGATCATGTATATAGGCATCACGTCCGAGACAAGTTGACCGACTCCTGCCTGCATCTACTACTATTACTCCACCCATCGACCGCTATCCAACATGCATCTAGGGTATTAAGTATGAAACAGAGTAACGCCTTAAGCAAGATGACATGATGTAGAGAAGCAAATTCAAGCAATATGAATAAAACCCCATCTTTTTATCCTTAATGGTAACAATACAAATACGTGTCATGTCCCTTTCTGTCACTGGGATTGAGCACCACAAGATTGAACCCGTCACAAAGCACCTCTCCCATTTCAAGATAAATCAATCTAGTAGGCCAAACTAAACCGATAGATCGGAGAGAAATATAAAGCTATAACAATCATGCATAAAAGAGTTCAAAGAAGACTCAAATATTTCTAATGAATAATCTGATCATAAACTCACAATTCATCGGATCCCAACAAACACACCGCAAAAGAAGATTACTGCTCCTTATAGCTTGCGTTGGTATTTTTCCCGAAGAGGAAGGGATGATGCAGCACATTAGAGGTAAGTATTTCCCTCAGTTATGAAACCAAGGTTATCAATCCAATAGGAGGAGAATCACGCAACACCTCGTTAGCAGTACCTGTACACAAACAACAAATCCTTGCACCCAACGCAAACGAGGGGTTGTCAATCCCTCGGCGGTAAATTGCAAGATTAAATTGTATGTGATAGATAGATAGATTGAAACAGAAATACAAAATAAAATAAATAAATAAAAAGTGCAGCAAGTATTTTTAGGGTTTTAGTATATGATTTAGATAGACCCGGGGGCATAGTTTTCATTAGAGGCTTCTCTCGAGAAAATAGCATACGGTGGGTAACCAAATTACTGTTGGGCAATTGATAGAAAAGCAAATAATCATGACGATATCCAAGGCAATGATCATGTATATAGGCATCACGTCCGAGACAAGTAGACCGACTCCTGCCTGCATCTACTACTATTACTCCACACATCGACCGCTATCCAGTATGCATCTAGTGTATTAAGTCCATAAAGAACGGAGTAACGCCTTAAGCAAGATGACATGATGTAGACAAAGTAAACTCACGCATGAATAAACCCCATCTTTTTACCCTTAATAGCAATGATACATACGTGTCATGTCCTTTTCTGTCACTGGGATTGAGCACCGCAAGATCGAACCCATTACAAAGCACCTCTTCCCATGGCAAGATAAATCAATCTAGTTGGCCAAACCAAATCAATAGACCGGAGAAGAAATACGAAGCTATAATAATCATGCCTAAAAGAGATCAGAGAAGACTCAAATAATATTCATGGATAATCTGATCATAAACTCACAATTCATCGGATCCCAACAAACACACCGCAAAAAGTGATTACATCGGATAGAACTCCAAGAATGTAACACACCTGTTTAATGAGCTACAGTAATCCATGATGATTATGCTAAGACGCTGTGATTTGCAATGCTTGATCATGTTGGATTAGTATCTCATTTCAAATTCCTCCACTGAATTCAATTCAAATTCAAAGTGAAATTTGAAGTTGCTCAAAATTTGCTGGAAAATAGTTCATGTTGTAGCAAATATTCAAAACAATTTCTTGTTCAGGAAAACAACATCACCAATTTGCCCAAATGGACTAGGGCAATTAAACAGTGCTAAAACAGCAATTTAAATGCCATTTCCATTTTTGAAAAATTCAATTGGATTCCAAAATTGCCGAAACTTATTATGGCAGAGCAGAATAATGCAATGTAATTTTGTGGACCAATTTCACATTTAACAAAATGCATTTTGGCAGCTCATCTACTTTTCTAAACTTTCTGTAAAAGGAAAAACAGAAAAGAAAAGGAAAAGGCCTAACCGGCTGGGCCTAAGTGCACAGTGCACTCGGCCCAGCCCATCCCCCCTTTCTCTCACCTCTCATCGCCGTGTCGCCCGCGCCGTGGCCAGAGCGCGGCGGCTCCGGCCACTGGCCGCCACCTGCCGCTGCGGGCGCCCGGAGAGGATAAGGCCGAGGCCATCCCTCCCCCCTGGACGCCCTCCTCCATTCTCCCCCTCTCTCCCTCGCTCGGTCGCCTCTCCCCCTCCTCTCCAGAACGTCGCTGTCGCCGCGCCGCCGAGATCCTGCGGCCACCGTCATCCCCAAGCCGCGCCACCGTGTCCACTGTCCTTGCCATGCTCTACTACGTCGCCCACGACCACTGCCTCGAGCTCGGAGCCCCTGCAACGCGAGATCGCCGCCGTCTTCCTCGTTTTGGTCACCGGCGTGCTCCGCCGATTCCGGCGACTACTGCTGCTACTAAGCCCCCCAACGGCCACCGTGAGCCTCTCGGTGAGCTACACCTCCTCTTCCCTCGCTCCCCTGCCCTCCTACGCGCCCGTAACCACCACGCCCGCCATGGCCGAGCTCAGCTCCGCCGTGCTGCTCGCCGTCGTTGTTGCCGTCGTTGTCATGGCCGACCGAGCACGTCATTGTGCTCGGGGCACCCCAGAGGTGCGGCCTGGCCCGTTAAACTGCTCTCGCGCGCGCTGTATCGCCATCTCCGAGAAGCACCCGAGAGCGCCGCCGCCTCTGCCGCTCACCGTTGTTGATTCCGGCCGTCTCCGGCTAAGCCACCACCACAGATCGACGCGCCTTCGAGCGCTCGTTCGAATGGGCCAAGCCGCGCGCGAAACGGCCCGTCGTAGCGGTTTTCCGGCGAGTCCCGTGCGCCTCTGCCGCGTTTGCGCGTCGCCGGCGGCTAAACGTCGGCCGCCACCGACGTGGCTGGCCTGGGGCCACCACTGGGTCACTGACCAGTGGGTCCCACGGCTCGGTTGACCGCGTTGACCGGTCAACCGTGCTGACGTGGCAGCACAGTGTCACTGACGTGTGGGCCCCGTGTTAATTTAACTATTTTGCTAATTAAAATTAACTAGTTAAACTAATTAGACAGTGACAGTGGGGCCCACCTCCCTAATTAACCTGTAATTAGATTAATTAACCCCTGTTAACCTCTATGACACTGACTGGTGGGACCCAGCTGTCAGGTTTGACCTGGAACAGCTGGGTTTGACTTGCTAACGTCATCCTGACGACATGCTCACGCCACACGTGCACTGTTCTGGATAATGCGAATATATTAATTAGATTTAATTCCAGAATTTCAAAAAAGGTTTCAATCTTTGAAAATTCGTAGAAATTCAACCGTAGCTCGGATCGAAAAGTTTTCAACATGAAAGTTGATCAGAAAAACGAGACGAATCCGAATATGTGGTCAAAATGCTTCACCATCACTCCTATCTATCTGAACATGGAACCTTCCCCTCCGGTTCATTTTTCCGATAATTGCCTAAAGGCCGGGAAAATACCCCAAATATTTTCCCGCTTTGTCTGCGACATGTAGCATTGCATTAGGTCACCACCAACACTGCATTTTGCCATTCCATGCATCTATGTTGCTTGTGTTTGCTTTTATTTATTGTTTCTTCCCCCTCCTCTTATCCAGTAGACCCCGAGACCGATGCAGCTCCGGAGTCCAACTACACCGTTGACGACCCCTCCTTTGCCACAGAGCTTCCAGGCAAGCAACCCCCCTTGAGCATGCCTATATTGCCGATTCTTTCTCCCTCCTTGCATTAGAACTGCTACAGTTATTGTTCGAAATACCTATTCTGTTGCATAGCCTGTTTTGTAAACTGCTTTTTGATACTTTACCCGATATCTTAAATGCTTAGTATAGGTTGGATAGTGAACCATCTGTGGCCCCTATTCCTTGTCTTAATTGCCCCGCTTAGTTACCAGTGCCCCGATCGAGGTGATCGATGGGCTGAGACCAGCACATCACCGCACACCCCCTAAATTGCTCGACTCTGCAGAGATATCAACGAGTGCCGAGGGTGATACCTCTTATCTCACTCCTGATGTTGCCTCTGTAGTACATCTAGTTGGTTGTGGGTTACCGAGGGTGATTCCTCTTTCACCACCTCTGACGAAGCTTCTATCGTGCAACCCCGCAAGTGTGAATACCTTTGAGGGTGATTCCTCCGGGTTCACCTTGACAGGTACATCGAGTGGGAATCCAATGAGGGTGATTCCTCGGATTCCTTCTTGATGTTATGGACACACGGTTACTTTGATGTTACTTCAGATACTTGTTAAAGTCGGGTCGGCCCCGAGGGGTACCCGTGAGAGATGTGGTATCGGGTTGACCAAGAGGGTACCCGAGAGATGATTACGTGGCACGGCCGGGCATTCCTAGCCCTTGCCGTAAGTCCACGAGATGGGGCGACGGGGTCACATGATCATGAGTCTCTGCTTGTCACCGCTAGCTCCTAACACACTAATGGGTTAGCATATGTGATCTGAGTAGGCCTCTGGCCTTTTCGCACTAACCACCACGCGGGAATAGTATGGGCACTCGGCATCGTATGTATCAGCCGAAGTTCTTCAGATATCAGCTGTTGAGCGGCACGCGCCCGGGTTGGACCGCGAAAGCCTGCGCTTGTATTAAGGGGGCTAGGTCTGCTCTCGGCCGTCCTCGCAACGTGCAGGAGTGCAAAGGGCGATGAGCCCAAGACCCCTGAGTGCTTATGTGATGCCCCCGACTTAATCGTGCACTAATCATACACGCAAATGCACACGATCAAGCCTAGGGACTTACTTGAAGATATCACAACACAACTCTAAACCCAAATAAAAAAATAATACAATCTTTATATTACAAGCCAGGGGCCTCGAGGGCTCGAATACATAAGCTTGAGCAAACAAGCGTCAGCGGAAACAAAAGTATCTGAGTACAAACACAAAAAGTTAAACAAGCCTGCCTTAAGAAGGCGAAAACAAACAACAACTCTGATCGAAAGAGGCGAGGCCTCCTGCCTGGGAGCCTCCTATCTACTCCTGGTCGTCGGCGGTCTCCACGTAGTATTAGGATCCTCCAGAGGGGTAGTAGTAGTCGTCGGCTGTGGCAGCTGGCTCCGGGGCTCCGTCGTCTGATGTATCATCAAATGGGCAGGGGGAAAAGAATAGCAGAGCAACCGTGAGTACTCATCCAAAGTACTCGCAAGACTGACATCAGAACTATACTAATTATGCATTGGTATCAAGTGAAAAGGCTGTATCTGTGGACTAAACTGCAGAAATGCTGGAACAGAGGGGGAAAGCCTAGCCTATCGAAGACTAGCATCTTCAGGGTCTTGCAGCATAAGAAGAGTGCAGATTAGCATATTACTAATTAACAATCATGTTGAAGCAAAGCCCAGAGATCCTTTCTCGACTCCTTGCGAGAAAGCGATCCCGGAGCTTCCAATTAATTAACATTGTATCCAGTTCAAGTAGTAATAGATCGGGATACAACACTGAGCGTCCTGTTACCGTGGACACGGCTATTCGAATAGATAACTTCCCTGCAGGGGTGCACTACTGTTACCCAGCACGCTCGATTACATCTGGCCGGACACACTTTCATCGGGTCATGCCCGGCCTCGGGTAATCGACACGAAGCAGCGTCCTACCTAAGCTCAACCGAGAGGTCCCCGCCGGTCTACATCCTAAGAGCTCAGGGGTCTTGGGCCATCGCCCTATGCCCTCCGGGTCGTTGTGTCGCGGGTCGGAGTCCAAGCACCACCTCAGTCCTGGGTGGCCTTGTTCCGACCGGCTCACAATGCTGAATTGGACGTCTGACAGAGCTTTCGGGAGAAACGTACAATGTAGAGGGGCCCATACCCATTATCCCACGTGGTGGTAGTGCGTATAGGGCCAATGACCCACTCAGATCAATACCTAAATCCTTTATCGCATTATTAGGAGCTCGCGGTGACGATCAGTATTCCTGTCGTCCCGTCTCGAGGAAGTGCAAAAAGGGCCAGGCCCATCCCTCTCTAGGGCGGTCTCTGCCTGCCCGGCTGCGCCTCGTAAATATCTCGCGGGTACCCTCACGGTCAACCCGACTTCACATCTCTCGCGGGTACCCCTCGGGGTCGACCCGACTTTACCCGGGGTCTGTAGTAAAAGTAGAGTAGCCGTGTGTTCATCACATCAAAGGGGAATCCGAGGAATCACCCTCGTTGGATTCCTACTCGATGTAATCCGTCAAGGAGAACCAGGAGGAATCACCCTCGATGGCGTTCATACTTGCGGGGTTGCACGACAGAAGCTTCACCGGAGGTGGAGGAAGAGGAATCACCCTCTGTAATCCACGTCCGACTAGCTGTACTACAAAGGCATCATCGGGAGTGAGTTAAGAGGTATCACCCTCGTCACTCGAGGCTAACTCTGTAGAGTCGAACAACTTAGGGGGTGTGCGGTGCTGTGCTGGTCTCAGCCCGACGATCACATTGATCGGGGCACTAGTAGCTAAGCGGGGCAACTAGGACAAGGATGGGGCCACAGATGGATTTCAGCCAACCTATACTAAGCATTTAGGATATCAGGTAAGGTATCAACAGAAGTTACAATAAACAGGCTGTGCATCAGAATAGGATAAAACAATCGCAGCAGCAAATTCTAATGCAAGCAGGAGGGAGAAAGAATAGGCCATATAGGAATGATCAAGGGGGTTTTGCTTGCCTGGTTGCTCTGTGGCAAAGGAGGGGTCGTCGGTGATGAAGTAGTTCTCAGGGGCTACGTCGGTGCCGGAATCTACCGGAGAGAAGAGGGGGAGGAAACAGATAAATACACAGCATACCAAGCAACTCAGAGCATGACATGCTAAAATGCGGTGCAGGGGTGACCTAATGCATCTCTAAACCATTTTAGCTATTTTAGGATTAAGGTTGGAATTATTAACCGGTATGTATGCACTATTCATCTACCGGAAACAGACGAAAAGTTGCGGGTTCTCCTACGTAGAGGGTCCCGACATGAAAACAGACTGCACGATCGGATTCGTTGGATTTTTCTGATCAACTTTGATGTATAAAGTTTTTCCATCTGAGCTACGGATGAATTTCTATGAATTTCCGAAGTTTTCTGAAAATCTTCGAAATTCTGCTAAGTCTGAGAAGCCCTCAGTTTTAAACACCACTTAGCTGTTTTCCGGAGGCTATTGCTATTGTTCTGCACATCCTATGATTTTGTGCCTTATATCAATTGTGAGCATTTTTCTGCGATCTACATGTTAGTATCACTTTCATCCATATTAGAGTTCATTTGCTTGATCATCAACAGCTCTAAAGTAGCTATGAAAATAAAGCTGTTTTTCTGTTAACAGAACTTAGAACTTTGTGATTTTCGTAGGAATTAATCCACGCATTATATGAAACTGGTCCAATGGAACAAAATGAAGCTTGTTACGTCTACTTTCTGTTCATATAATTTTTACTCATTTTAGGACTCGTCTTGTCGCTGTTTTGTTGCTGTCAAAAGAGGTAGTCAACGTAGCAGCAGCAAAGCTAGCTACTGCTACAGTAACTGAATGTTACTGTAGCAGCAGCGAACAGCAGCGGCAATGGGGCAGCAGCGGCAGCAGCAAAACGGCAGCAGCTAGCGGCAGTAGCAGCCGAAGGCAGCAGCGGCAGCACTTAGCAGCAAGCGACGGCGGCAGCAGCTAGCAGCAGCTATGGAGCAGCAGCAGCAAGCCGCGGCGAGGCCACGCGCGGGTGCGCGCGCACAGCAGGAGCAGCCACGGCAGCGGAGCAGCAGCAGCTAGGCGAGCAGCAGCAGGCACAGCAGCCGCAGCAGGTAGCAGGTGCGGCGACGCACGGCCACGGGTGGACGGGAGCAGCTAGCGCGCGGCGCAGGCACGGCCGGAGCGCGTCTCGAGGGGAAGAGGAGGCCGGGGAGGTTCCTCACCCTCCGTTCGTGAGAAGAGGGCGGCGAGGTTCGACGAAGCTGCTCGGGGAGGAGGCCGGGGACGAGCGACGGGCGACGGCAGGCAGCGGGGCGGTGACGGCGTCGGCGTCGGGGAGCGATCCCGATCCAGATCGGGAGGGGGAAAAGTGAGGGAGAGGGGCTAGGGTTTCGGGAGAGGGCGCCGGCGCGACCATATAGGGCAGAGGAGCCAGGGATGCTCGACGTGTGGCGCCGGCCATGGAGATGGCGCCACGGCTGCCCCCTGCCTCTTACTGTAGCGAGAGGTGGGAGACAGGGGAGGTGGCTGGGCCTCCCAGCCCATAGGCTTTTCTTTCTTTTCTCTTTTTTTTTGTTTCTTATTTCCAGTAAGCGTTTGCATTTTATTGTGCCACTAATTGACTTTTATAAATTATGCAACTTGTCACATAATTAACATTGTACTGTATAGCACTGCCACAAAAAGTTTGAGCCTATAAAAATTTCATTTGATTTTTGTTTAATTGAAAAAGGATTAACTAGTGCTGTTTTGGCGTTGTTTAATATAGGTTAGGGGCATATTAATAATCCTATTAATGTTGATTTACATTTTAAAATTACTTAATGATTATTTGCAAAATTATGAACTATTTAGTTCTACTGTTTGGATAACTTTTAATTTTGACTTTGTTTTAAATTTAAATTTGAAGTTGGATTATTCTTAATTGTTTTTATAGGGCTTAATGAAGATGACTTGGCATGACTAATCAGCATAACTACTGTTTAGTAATCTGGGGATGTCACAGCTTAGGATGTAGACCGGTGTGCTGGCCTCTCTGTTGAGCCTAGGTAGGGCTACGACGTGTCGATTAGCCGAGGCCGGGCATGGACCAAGCAAGTGCGTCCGGCCAAAGTTTATCGAGCGTGTTGGGTAAGATGGTGCACCCCTGCAGGGAAGTATATCTATTCGAATAGCCGTGTCCACGGTAACAGGACGCTCGAAGACTATCCCGATCTTCTTCAACTAGAAATGGTTTGAATATGTTAGCTCCGAGATTGCTTTCTCGCAGGGAGTCGAGGAAGGATCTCTGGGCATGGCTACTGTTATACTTGTTGCTACTACTATATTTATGTACTAATTTGCACCCTTCTTATGCTGCAAGACGCTGAAGATGCTAGCCTTCGATAGGCTAGGCCTTTCCCCCTATTCTGGCATTTCTGTAGTCCAGTCCACTGATACAGCCCTTTCTTTGAAACCAATGCATAAGTAGAATAGTTCTGATATAAGTCTTGCGAGTACTTTGGATGAGTACTCACGGTTGCTTTGCTTCCCCTTTTTCCCATACCCGATTGCTGCGACCAGACGACGGAGCCCCGGAGCCAGCTGCCCCTGTCGATGACTACTACTACTACCCCTCTGGTGGAGAGTACTACTACGTGGAGACCGCCGATGACCAGGAGTAGATAAGAGGCACCCAGGCAGGAGGCCTGCGCCTTTTCGATCCAGTGTCGTTGTTTTGCCCCGCCTCCTTAAGGCTTATCTATTTAACTTTTATGTCTGTACTCAAATATCTAATGCTTCCACTGATGCTTGTATGACTCAAGCTTATGTATTCGAGACCTCGAGGCCCCTGGCTTGTAATATAAAGCTTGTATGACTTTTATTTGTGTTTAGAGTTGTGTTGTGGTATCTTCAAGTGAGTCCTTAGGCTTGATCGTGTGCATTTGCGTGTATGATTAGTGCACGATTAAGTCGGGGGCGTCACAAGTTGGTATCAGAGCCAACTGCCTGTAGGATTCCCCCTTTCCAACTCCTTGGCCGAAGTTGAGTCTAGTCCTTGCAAAACTGTTTTACTAACATGGCTGTGTGGCTTACGGGCCCACGTTGCCAATGGGTGGTATTAGGATCTTTTATTCCTCTTCCTTACTCTGGGACTCTAATTTCTCTTCTATTCGGGTTAAATGATTTTGCTAACTCTGACATTAGGTTCTCGTGCTCACATTCACCCGGAGAGCTGGATTATCCGCAACCATTCATTTCAATGTTATCATATGCTTCTCACCCTGTCATTGACATCTTTGAACTCCTTGAGCTTAAGGAGGAACTCGACAAATCACTTCGCAAGGGTTTCATTCATCCAAGTTCCTCTGCCTGGGGAGCACCTTCTCTCTTTGTGAAGAAGAAAGATGGTACAAACCGATTGGTCCAAGATTACCGGCCTATCAACCAAGCCACCATTCAAAACAAGTATCCGCTTTCTCGGATCAATGACCTGTATGATCAACTTGCTGGATCATCAGTGTTCTCTAAACTCGACTTGAGGTTGGGTTATCATCAGATCCGCGTCCGCGAAGAGGATATTCCCAAGACTGCCTTCGTTACTCGCTATGGTTCATACGAGTACACTGTCATGTCGTTCGGCTTAACCAATGCTTCAGCAACGTTCTCCCGCCTGATGAATTATATCTTCATGGATTACCTCGACAAGTTCATCGTGGTTTATCTGGATGATATTGTAGTATATTCCAAGAATAAGGAAGAACATGCTGAACATCTTCGTCTTGTTCTGGAAAAGCTTCGAGAGCATCAGCTATATGCCAAGTACTCCAAGTGTGAATTCTGGTTATCCAAAGTAACCTACCTTGGTCATGTGATTTCCAAGGATGGCATTGCTGTCAATCCAGAACGAGTTCAGGCTATTCTTGACTGGACTCCTCCGAAGAATGTGAACCAAGTCAGAAGTTTTCTTGGACTCGCCAGCTACTGTCGCCGTTTTGTCGAGAACTTCTCAAAGATTGCCAAGCCTCTGACTAATCTGCTTCACAAAGGCGTCAAGTTTGAGTGGACAAAGAAATGTCAGGAAAGTTTCCAGACCCTCAAGGACAAGCTGACCTCTGCTCCAGTGCTTGCCCCTCCGGATTCTCGCAAGGACTTCGTGATTTATTGCGACGCTTCTCGTCAAGGGTTAGGCCGTGTCCTGATGCAAGAATGCAGAGTGATTGCCTATGCCTCCCGACAGTTACGTCCTCATGAAGAGAATTACCCAGTGCATGATCTTGAACTTGCTGCAGTGATATATGCATTGAAGCTATGGCGACATTACCTCCTTGGTAATCGATGTGAGATATATACTGATCATCAAAGTCTGAAGTATTTGTTTACTCAGCCGGATCTCAATCTCCGCCAACAGCGATGGTTGGAAACCATTACGGATTATGACTGCGGTATTTCATATACCCCTGGCAAGGCTAATGTAATGGCCGATGCCTTGAGCCGCAAGTCCTATTGTAACAACCTCATGGTTCAGCGAGCTCAACCTCATCTGTATGAAGAACTTCGCAAGTTGAACCTTCATATCATTCCACAGGGTTCTCTTAATACCCTTGTTATTCAGCCAGATCTTGAGAAGGCTGTTAAGCGTGCGCAAGCTAAAGATGCTGAAGTTGATCAGATAAAAAGAGATCTTAATCTTGAAAAGTATAGAGATTTCTCGCTTGCTGAAGATGGAACTTTGTATTTCAGAGACCGCATTGTGGTACCTCGGTTCGAGCTTATGACCGACAAAGTTATGAAGGAGGCACATGATACACCACTGTCTATTCATCCGGGTAGCACTAAGATGTATCGTGATCTCCGACAAAGGTACTGGTGGTCTAAAATGAAGCAGGATATTGCTTGTTATGTTGCTGAATGTGACGTTTGCCGTCGCGTTAAGGCAGAACATCAGAAGCCTGCTGGAATTCTGCAACCGCTCCCTATTCCTGAATGGAAATGGGACAAGGTGCAAATGGATCTTATTACTGGTCTTCCCAGATCACAAAAGGGTCATGATGCTATTCTCGTCATCATCGACCAACTCTCCAAAGTTGCACACTTTCTGCCAGTCAAGGAGACGATCACTGCTAGTCAGTTAGCGGATCTGTATATCTCCAGAATTGTATCACTCCACGGTATTCCGAAGGAGATCAGTTCAGACCGTGGTAGCCTTTTCACTTCAAAGTTCTGAGCAAGTTTCCAAGAAGCTATGGGAACTCATATAACCTGGAGTTCAGCTTATCACCCCCAGTCCCAAGGCCAAGTCGAGCGAGTAAATCAAGTGCTTGAAGATATGTTGAGAGCTTGCGTCATCTCATTTGGCAAGAAGTGGGAGGAATCTCTCCCGTATGCTGAATTCTCCTACAACAACAGCTATCAAGCCAGCTTAAAAATGGCACCCTTAGAGGTATTATATGGACGTAAGTGTCGAACCCCTCTGAATTGGTCAGAAACTGGGGAACGGCCGCTCATTGGTCCGGATGTTATTCAACACGCTGAAGAGCAAGTCCGTATAGTCCGGGAGAATCTCAAAGCTGCTCAGTCTCGCCAGCAGAGCAATTATGATCGTAAACACTGGGGATCGATCTATCAACCTGGTGAGCAAGCTTATCTGCGTGTCACTCCTATGAAGGGCACTCACCGCTTTGGAATCAAGGGCAAGTTAGCTCCTCGCTACATTGGTCCCTTTCGTATTCTCGCCAGACGTGGTCATGTGGCATATAAATTGGAGTTGCCGCCGCAATTCTCTCACATCCACGATGTCTTCCATGTGTCGCAACTTCGTCGTTGCTTCAAGGAATCTCCGCACCGAGCAGTGGATCATGAATTGCTTGATTTGCAAGATGATTTATCTTATAAAGAGCATCCGATCCGCATTCTCGATCAAGCTGAACATCGGACCCGCCAGAAGGCAACCATGTTCCTTAAAGCGCAGTGGTCAAATCATACTGAAGATGAAGCCACTTGGGAACGCGAGGATCGTCTTCGCGAGGAATACCCTGATCTTTTTCCTTCTACCTCCTGAATTCTCGGGACGAGAATTTCTTTTAGAGGAGAATTGTAACACCCATGTGTAATGAGCTACAGTAATCCATGATGATTATGCTAAGACACTGTGATTTGCAATGCTTGATCATGTTGGATTAGTATCTCATTTCAAATTCCTCCACTGAATTCAATTCAAATTCAAAGTGAAATTTGAAGTTGCTCAAAAATTGCTGGAAAATAGTTCATGTTGTAGCAAATATTCCAAAACAATTCCTTGTTCAGGAAAACAACATCACCAATTTGCCCAAATGGACTAGGGGAATTAAACAGTGCTAAAACAGCAATTTAAATGCCATTTCCATTTTTGAAAAATTCAATTGGATTCCAAAATTGCCCAAACTTATTGTGGCAGAGCAGAATAATGCAATGTAATTTTGTGGACCAATTTCACATTTAACAAAATGCTTTGGCAGCTCATCTACTTTTCTAAACTTTGTGTAAAAGGAAAAACAAAAAAGAAAAGGAAAAGGCCTAACCGGCTGGGCCTAAGTGCACAGTGCACTCGGCCCAGCCCATCCCCCCTTTCTCTCACCTCTCGTCACCGTGTCGCCCGTGCCGTGGCCAGAGCGTGGCGGCTCCGGCCACTGGCCGCCACCTGCCGCTGCGGGCGCCCGGAGAGGATAAGGCCGAGGCCATCCCTCCCCCCTGGACGCCCTCCTCCATTCTCCCCCTCTCTCCCTCGCTCGGTCGCCTCTCCCCCTCCTCTCCAGAACGTCGCCGTCGCCGCGCCGCCGAGATCTCGCGGCCACCGTTGTCCCCGAGCCGCGGCACCGTGTCCACCATTCTCGCCGTGCTCGACTACGTCGCCCACGACCACTGCCTCGAGCTCGGAGCCCCTGCAACGTGAGATCGCCGCCGTCTTCCTCGTTTCCGTCGCCGACGTGCTCCGCCGATTCCGGTGACTACTGCTGCTACTAAGCCCCCCAACGTCCACCATGAGCCTCTCGGTGAGCTACTACTCCTCTCCCCTCGCTCCCCTGTCCTCCTACGCGCCCGTAACCACTGCGCCTGCCATGGCCGAGCTCAGCTCCGCCGTGCTGCTCGCCGTCGTCGTTGCCGTCGTTGTCATGGCCGACCGAGCACGTCGTTGTGCTCGGGGCACCCCAGAGGTGCGGCCTGGCCCGTTAAACTACTCGTGCGCGCGCTGTATCGCCGTCTCCGAGAAGCACCCGAGAGCGCCGCCGCCTCCGCCGCTCGCCATCGTTGATTCCGACCGTCTCCGGCCGAGCCACCGCCGCAGATCGACGCGCCGTCGAATGGGCCAAGCCGCGCGCAAAACGGCCCGCCGCAGCGGTTTTCCGGTGAGTCCCGTGCGCCTCCGCCGCGTTTGTGCGTCGCCGGCGGCTAAACGCCAGCCGCTGCCGCCGTGGCTGGCTTGGGGCTACCACTGGGTCACTGACCAGTGGGTCCCGCGGCTCGGTTGACCGCATTGACCGGTCAACCGTGCTGATGTGGCAGCACAATGTCACTGACGTGTGGGCCCCCGTGTTAATTTAACTATTTTGCTAATTAAAATTAACTAGTTAAACTAATTAGACACTGATAGTGGGGCCCCACCTCCCTAATTAACCTATAGTTAGATTAATTAACCCCTGTTAACCTCTGTGCCACTGACTGGTGGGACCCAGCTGTCAGGTTTGACCTGGAACAGCTGGGTTTGACTTGCTGACATCATCCTGATGAGATGCTGATTTCACACATGCATTGTTCTGGATAATGCGAATATATTAATTAAATTAAATTCCAGAATGTCAAAAAAGGTTTAAATCTTTGAAAATTCGTAGAAATTCAACCGTAGCTCGGATCGAAAAGTTTTCAACATGAAAGTTGATCAGAAAAACGAGACGAATCCGAATATGTGGTCAAAATGCTTCACAATCACTCCTATCAATATGAACATGGAACCTTCCCCTCCGGTTCAGTTTTCCGATAACTCCCTAAAGGCCGGGAAAATACCCCAGATATTTTCCCGCTTCGTCTGCGACATGTAGCATTGCATTAGGTCACCACCAACAGTGCATTTTGCCATGCCATGCATCTGTGTTGCTTGTGTTTGCTTTTATTTATTATTTCTTCCCCCTCCTCTTATCACGTAGACCCCGAGACCGACGCAGCTCTGGAGTTCGACTACACCGTTGACGACCCCTCCTTTGCCGCAGAGCTTCCAGGCAAGCAACCCCCCTTGAGCATACCTATATCACCTATTCTTTCTCCCTCCTGCTTGCATTAGAACTGCTACAGTTATTGTCCTGAATACCTATTCTGTTGCATAGCCTATTTTGTAAACTACTTTTTGATACTTTACCTGATATCCTAAATGCTTAGTATAGGTTGGATAGTGAACCATCTGTGGCCCCTCTTCCTTGTCTTAGTTGCCCCGCTTAGTTACCAGTGCCCCGATCGAGGTGATCGACGGGCTGAGACCAGCACATCACCGCACAACCCCTAAATTGCTTGACTCTGCAGAGATATCAACGAGTGCCGAGGGTGATACCTCTTATCTCACTCCTGATGTTGCCTCTGTAGTACAGCTAGTTGGTTGTGGGTTACCGAGGGTGATTCCTCTTTCACCACCTCCGACGAAGCTTCTATCGTGCAACCCCGCAAGTGTGAATACCTCCGAGGGTGATTCCTCCGGGTTCACCTTGACGGGTACATCGAGTGGGAATCCAACGAGGGTGATTCCTCAGATTCCTTCTTGATGTTATGGACACACGGTTACTTTGATGTTACTTCAGATACTTGTTAAAGTTGGGTCGGCCCTGAGGGGTACCCGCGAGAGATGTGGTATCGGGTTGACCAAGAGGGTACCCGAGAGATGATTACGTGGCACGGCTGGGCATTCCTAGCCCTTGTCGTAAGTCCACGAGACAGGGCGACGGGGTCACATGATCGTGAGTCTCTGCTTGTCACCGCGAGCTCCCAACATACTAATGGGTTAGGATATGTGATCTGAGTAGGCCTCTGGCCTTTTCGCACTAACCACTACGCGGGAATAGTATGGGCACTCGGCGTCGTATGTATCAGCCGAAGTTCTTCAGATGTCAGCAGTTGAGCGGCACGCGCCCGGGTTGGACCGCGAAAGCCTGCGCTTGTATTAAGGGGGCTAGGTCTGCTCCCAGCCGTCCTCGCAACGCGCAGGAGTGCAAAGGGCGATGGGCAAAAGACCCCTAAGTGCTTAGGATGTAGATCGGCGTGCTGACCTCTCTGTTGAGCCTAGGTAGGGCTACGACGTGTCGATCAGCCGAGGCCGGGCATGGACCAAGCAAGTGTGTCCGGTCAAAGTTTATCGAGCGTGTTGGGTAAGATGGTGCACCCTTGCAGGGAAGTATATCTATTCGAATAGCCGTGTCCACGGTAACAGGACGCTCGGAGAATATCCCGATCTTCTTCAACTAGAAATGGTTTGAATATGTTAGCTCCGAGATCGCTTTCTCGCAGGGAGTCGAGGAAGGATCTCTGGGCGTGGCTACTGTTATACTTGTTGCTACTACTATATTTATGTACTAATCTGGACTCTTCTTATGCTGCAAGACGCTGAAAATGCTAGCCTTCGATAGGCTAGGCCTTTCCCCCTAATCTGGCATTTCTGCAGTCCAGTCCACTGATACAGCCCTTTCTTTGAAACCAATGCATAAGTAGAATAGTTCTGATGTAAGTCTTGCGAGTACTTTGGATGAGTACTCACGGTTGCTTTGCTTCCCCTTTTTCCCATACCCGATTGCTACGACCAGACGACGGAGCCCCGGAGCCAGCTGCCCCTGTCGATGACTACTATTACTACCCCTCTGGTGGACAGTACTACTACGTGGAGACCGCCGACGACCAGGAGTAGATAGGAGGCACCCAGGATGGAGGCCTGAGCCTTTTCGATCCAGTATCGTTGTTTTGCCCCGCCTCCTTAAGGCTTATCTGTTTAACTTTTATGTCTGTACTCAGATATCTAATGCTTCTGCTGATGCTTGTATGACTCAAGCTTATGTATTCGAGCCCTCGAGGCCCCTGGCTTGTAATATAAAGCTTGTATGACTTTTATTTGTGTTATGAGTTGTGTTGTGGTATCTTCAAGTGAGTCCTTAGGCTTGATCGTGTGCATTTGCGTGTATGATTAGTGCACGATTAAGTCGGGGGCGTCACAAAGAACATCGAGGCGAACATTGTATTGAAGATCAAAAAGAGAGAAGAAGTCATCTAGCTACTAACTATGGACCCGAAGGTCTATGGTAAACTACTCACGCATCATCGGAAGGGCAGCAAGGTTGATGTAGAGCCCCTCCGTGATTGATTCCCCCTCCGGCGGAGTAAACTCACGCATGAATAAACCCCATCTTTTTACCCTTAATAGAAACGATACATACGTGTCATGTCTGTTTCTGTCACTGGGATTGAGCACCGCAAGATCGAACCCATTACAAAGCACCTCTTCCCATGGCAAGATAAATCAATCTAGTTGGCCAAACCAAATCAATAGATCAAAGAAGAAATACGAAGCTATAATAATCATGCCTAAAAGAGATCAAAGAAGACTCAAATAATATTCATGGATAATCTGATCATAAACTCACAATTCATCGGATCCCAACAAACACACTGCAAAAAGTGATTACATCGGATAGAACTCCAAGAACATCGAGGAGAACATTGTATTGAAGATCAAAAAGAGAGAAGAAGCCATCTAGCTACTAACTATGGACCCAAAGGTCTATGGTAAACTACTCACGCATCATCGGAAGGGCAGCAAGGTTGATGTAGAGCCCCTCCGTGATCGATTCCCCCTCCGGCGGAGTACCGGAAAAGGCCTCCAGATGGGATCTCTCGAGAACAGAAGCTTGCGGCGGCGGAAAAAGTATTTCGTGGACTCCCCTGGTGGTTTCCAGATTTATGGGAATTTATAGTGGTGGAATTAGGTCAAACGGAGCTGAGGTGGGCCCACGAGGCACCAGGGCGCACCTGCCCCCCCCCCCCAGGCGCGCCCTGGTGCCTCGTGGCCACCTCCTCTGGCGTCTGCTCTTCTCCCAAAGCTTCTAGTGTTGGTATTTTCCAGAAAAAATCTCCAAAAAGTTTCGTGGCATTTGGACTTCGTTTGGTATTGATATTTTGTAAAACAAAAAACAGGCAGAAAACAGGAACTGGCACTGGGCACTAAGTTAATAGGTTAGTCCCAAAAATTGATATATAATTGCTGTAAATGTATATAAAAACATCCAAGATTGATAATATAACAGCATGGAACAATCAAAAATTATAGATACGTTGGAGACGTATCAGCATCCCCAAGCTTAATTCCTGCTCGTCCTCGAGTAGGTAAATGATAATAACAGAATTTTTGATGTGGAATGCTGCCTATCATATTCATCATATTCTTTTCTTTTGTAGCATGGACATTTGGACTTGAATGATTCAAAGCAATAGTCTATAGTTTGACATGAAGATATAAATACTCAAGCATGCTAACAAGCAACCATGTCTTTCAAAATACCAGCGCTAAAGAAAGTTATCCCTAGCCCATTATGCTCAATCATTGATCCATTCATGAAACACACTCAAATATGAGCTACACACAATGCACAAGTATGACAATAGTGCTCTCTAGTTGGTGCTTTATAAGAGAAGATGGAGACTCAAAATAAAAATAAAAATTGCATAAAGTAAATAGATAGGCCCTTCGCAGAGGGAAGCATAGATTTGCTAATGTGCCAGAGCTCAAAGCTTAAATTAGAGAGATAAAATATTTTGAGAGGCATGCTTTTCCTGTCAACGAAAACGACCAAGAATTCCCAATATCTTCCATGCAAGACACAACATAGGCGGTTCCCAAATAGAAAGTAAAGTTTATTTCCTTTCCACCATTCTTTCACAATCCATGCCTAGCCGTATCCACGGGTGCCCTCCATACCAATCACTTTCCAAGGAATTTTGTTGTTATAAATTTTGATTTCATTGTGGGACTGGGCATCCCTATTACCAGCCACTCTCTCGTGCAATGACAAGTGAATAAACACTCATCATGAGAATAACACACCTAGCATGGAAAATATTGGCCACCCCCTGCCGCTTCATGAGCGGTACATGCACACAAAACGGAAAAATTATTTTGAAAATTAGAGTTGGCACACGCAAATTTACTTGGAACGGCATGGATATACCGCATATAGGTAGATATAGTGGACTCATTTGGCACAACTTGGGTTTAAGGAGTTTGGATGCACAAGCAGTATTTCCGCTTAGTACAAATGAAGGCTAGCAAATAGATTGAGAAGCAACCAACCAAAAAGTGAAAACGGTCATAAACATGCATTGAACATAACTAACACCGAATAATGCACCATAAGTGGGATATAATTTCTTTGCATAACTATTGACTTAATGTGCATGCATAGGGAATCACAAACCTTAACACGAATATTCTTACTAAATCACAATTACTCAGTAACATGACTCACATATCATCATTTCCATATCGCAAAACTATTGCAAGGAATCACACTTATCATATCCAATGATCTATATGAAAGTTTTTATTATATCCCTCTTGAATATTCATCACTTTGGGACCAAATTCATATCTTGTGCAAATTACCGTTACTATTATCAACTCTCAAAAAGATATAAGTGAAGCATGAGAGTGCAAATATTTCTTCAAAATTTTAATCTTATCAACTCTCAAAATAATATAAGTGAAGCATGCGAGTTTAATTCTTCAAAATATGGCCACCGCCGTGCTGAAAAAGATTTAAGTGAAGCACTAGAGCAACTGCCTAGCTCAAAAAATTTAAGTGAAGCACACGGAGTATTCTAACAAATTATGATGAACATGTGGCTCTCTCAAATAGGTGTGTCCAGCAAGGATGATTGTGACAAACTAAAAAGCAAACAAGGCAAAGACTCATATAATACACGACGTTCCAAGCAAAACACATATCATGTGACGAATAAAAATATAGCTCCAAGTAAAATTACCGATGGTTGGTAGAAGAAAGAGGGGATGCCTTCCGGGGCATCCCCAAGCTTAGACACTTGAGGCTTCCTTGAATATTACCTTGGGGTGCCTCGGGCATCCCCAAGCTTAGGCTCTTGCCACTCCTTATTCCTTCATCCATCGTGATCTCACCCAAAACTTGAAAACTTCAATCACACAAAACTCAACAAAACCTTCGTGAGATCCATTAGTATAACAAAATAAATCACCACTTTAAGTACTATTGCAAACCCATTCATATTTTATTTTTGCATTATACCTACTGTATTCTAACTTCTCCATGGCTTATACCCCCTGATACAATTCATAGTTTCATCAAAACAAGCAAGTAGTGCATCAAAAACAGAATCTGTCAAAAACAGAACAGTCTATAGAAATCTATTTAAAATACACACTTCTGTAACTCCAAAAATTCTGAAAAATTAGGAAAACATGAACAATTCACATAGAAATACTGTGTAAAAATTTAAGATTTTTCTGACGCTCCAGTACAGAACCAAAATTCCAGCACTGGACGCAAAACTTTCTGTTTTCCAAACAGCATCAATTATACTATCTTCCAAATCATCCTATAGGCTTTACTTGGCACAAACACTAATTAAAAACACAAAAACACAATCATAACAGTAGCATAAATGTGAAAACAGAAAATAACAGAAACAAAAGATAAAAATTTATTTTATTCATTGGGTTGCCTCCCAACAAGCGCTATTGTTTTATGCCCCTAGCTAGGCATAATGCATAGTTTCAAGTATTGTCATCTTTCAAGTTGATTCCATAAGTGGCCCTCATAATGGATTCATATGGTGCTTTAATTTTTTTCCTAGGGAAATGTTCCATACCCTTTTTTAGTGGAAATTAAAATTTTATATTCCCTTCTTTCATGTCAATAACGGCACCTATGGTTCGTAAGAATGGTCTACCAAGTATTATTGGGCAAGAAGAATTACATTCAATGTCAAGTACAATAAAATCAATGGGCACATAGTTCCTATTTGCAAGAATAAGAACATCATTAATTCTACCCAAAGGCTTTTTAATAGTAGAATCCGCCAAGTGCAAATTAAGAGAACATTCATCTATATTGGTAAAGCCTAGCACATCACATGGAGATTTTGGAATTGTGGAAACGCTAGAACCCAAATCACATAAAGCATTGCACTCATAATTTTTAATTTTAACTTTAATGGTGGGTTCCCATTCATCATATAATTTTCTAGGAATTGAATTTTCTAGTTCTAGCTTTTCTTCTAACGCTTTCATCATTGCTTCTACGATGTGTTTAGTAAAAGCCTTATTTTGTTCATAAGCGTTGGGTGAATTTAACATGGATTGTAACAAAGAAATGCACTCAATCAAAGAACAACTATCATAATTAAAATCTTTGTAATCCAAAAGAGTGGGCACATCACTAGTTAAAGTTTTTACCTCTCCAAACCCACTTTTATCAATTTTCTTATCAGGATTTTCACCCTCCGAATTATGGGAACGCCTACTAGCTAAAGTTGACTCTTCTTCAGTTCCCTTTTCATCAAGTTTTATATTGCTAAAGAAAGAATTGATAGATGAAACACCAATCATTTTAATATCCTCATCATTACTACGATAAAAATCGGGAGGGATCGCTTTTTCTAAAAATTCTCGTTTAGCTTTTAGCATGGCGGTTCTTTTCTTACTCTCATCCATGGAGACATATAAAGCTTTAATTGACTCATTAATGTCAATTTTAGGTGGCAAAATTTTAGTCTTAAGATTTTCCACATCATGAATAATTATATCAATGCTCCTAGTCATATCATCAATTTTACTCAATTTTTCTTCTATCGTAGTGTTGAAAACTTTTTGAGCATTAATAAATTCTTTAATATTACTTTCAATATCAGTGGGCATCCTATTATTATTATTATAAGAATTACCATGTGGATTGCCATAAGTATTAGAGGAATTTCCAGGAAACGGTCTAGCGTTGAAATTACCTCTATAAGCATTATTATTAAAATTGTTTCGCGCGACAAAATTCACGTCTACGGGATCATTATTTTGGTCAATCAAAGTGGATAAAGGCACATCATTAGGGTTAATAGAAGCATTTTTGCTAGCAACTAATTTCATAAGTGCATCAACTTTATCACTCAAAGTATTAATTTCTTCCAGATAATTCACTTTTTTACTAGTAGGAACTCTTTCAGTATGCCATTGTGAATAATTTGCCATAATATTATCAAGAAATTTAGTAGCTTCTCCCAAAGTAATTTCCATAAACGTACCACCCACAGCGGAATCTAAAAGATTTCTAGAGATGAAGTTTAATCCCGCATAAAAAAATTGTATGATCATCCACAAATTTAAGCCATGAGTAGGGCAATTTCTTATCATTAATTTCATCCTCTCCCAAGATTGGGCAACATGTTCATGATCAAGTTGCTTAAAATTCATAATTTGATTTCTAAGAGAAATAACTTTCGCGGGAGGAAAATACTTGGTAATAAAAGCATCTTTACACCTATCCCAAGAATCGATACTATTTCGTGGTAAAGATGAAAACCAAATTTTTGCATGATCCCGCAATGAGAATGGGAATAATTTTAATTTCACAATATCATTATCCACATCTTTTTTCTTTTGCATATCACACAATTCTACGAAAGTGTTAAGATGGGATGCAACATCTTCATTAGGACTACCAGAAAATTGTTCTTTCATAACAAGATTTAGCAAAGCGGCATTAATATCACAAGTCTCCGCACTAGCGGCGGGAGGAGCAATTGGAGTACTGATAAAATCATTATTATTAGTATTGGAAAAATCACACAATTTTGTATTTTCTTGAGACATAGTGGCTACGCAAACAAGATAACAAGCAAGCAAACAAGCAAACAAGAAAAAGGCAAACGGAAAATATTTTTGTATTTTTGTAAAAACTCTTTAGAAGTGGGGGAGATGAAAACGAGAGGCAAATAAAATAAATGCAAGGAGATGAGAGTTTATGCAAAGGCACTTGATAGATGTTGATGATGTCTCCCTGGCAACGGCACCAGAAATTCTCCCCGTTAACGGTGCCAGAAATGCTTCCTGCTACTTGTAGCTTGTGTTGGTATTTTCCCCGAAGAGGAAGGGATGATGCAGCATAGTAGAGGTAAGTATTTCCCTCAGTTATGAAACCAAGGTTATCAATCCAGTAGGAGAATCACGCAACACCTCGTTAGCAGTACCTGCACACAAACAACAAATCCTTGCACCCAACGCAAACGAGGGGTTGTTAATCCCTCGGCGGTAAATTGCAAGATTAAATTGTACGTGATAGATAGATAGATTGAAACAGAAATACAAAATAAAATAAATAAAGAAAAAGTGCAGCAAGTATTTTTAGGGTTTTAGTATATGATTTAGATAGACCCGGGGGCCATAGTTTTCACTAGAGGCTTCTCTCGAGAAAATAGCATACGGTGGGTAAACAAATTACTGTTGGGCAATTGATAGAAAAGCAAATAATCATGACGATATCCAAGGCAATGATCATGTATATGGGCATCACGTCCGAGACAAGTAGACCGACTCCTGCCTACATCTACTACTATTACTCCACACATCGACCGCTATCCAGCATGCATCTAGTGTATTAAGTCCATAAAGAACGGAGTAACGCCTTAAGCAAGATGACATGATGTAGACAAAGTAAACTCACGCATGAATAAACCCCATCTTTTTACCCTTAATAGAAACGATACATACGTGTCATGTCTGTTTCTGTCACTGGGATTGAGCACCGCAAGATCGAACCCATTACAAAGCACCTCTTCCCATGGCAAGATAAATCAATCTAGTTGGCCAAACCAAATCAATAGATCAAAGAAGAAATACGAAGCTATAATAATCATGCCTAAAAGAGATCAAAGAAGACTCAAATAATATTCATGGATAATCTGATCATAAACTCACAATTCATCGGATCCCAACAAACACACTGCAAAAAGTGATTACATCGGATAGAACTCCAAGAACATCGAGGAGAACATTGTATTGAAGATCAAAAAGAGAGAAGAAGCCATCTAGCTACTAACTATGGACCCAAAGGTCTATGGTAAACTACTCACGCATCATCGAAAGGGCAGCAAGGTTGATGTAGAGCCCCTCCGTGATTGATTCCCCCTCCGGCGGAGTACCGGAAAAGGCCTCCAGATGGGATCTCTTGAGAATAGAAGCTTGCGGTGGCGGAAAATGTATTTCTTGGACTCCCTTGGTGGTTTCCAGATTTATGGAAATTTATAGTGGTGGAATTAAGTCAAACGGAGCTGAGGTGGGCCCACGAGGCACCAGGGCGCACCTGCCCCCCCCAGGCGCACCCTGGTGGCTCGTGGCCACCTCCTCTGGCGTCTAGTCTTCTCCTGAAGCTTCTAGTGTTGGTATTGTCCAGAAAAAAATCTTCAAAAAGTTTTGTGGCATTTGGACTTCGTTTGGTGTTGATATTCTGTAAAACAAAAAACAGGCAGAAAACAGGAACTGGCACTGGGCGCTAAGTTAATAGGTTAGTCCCAAAAAATGATATATAATTGCTGTAAATGTATATAAAAATATCCAAGATTGATAATATAACAGCATGGAACAATAAAAAATTATAGATACGTTGGAGACGTATCAATTACATCGGATAGAACTCCAAGAACATCGAGGAGAACATTGTATTAAAGATCAAAGAGAGAGAAGAAGCCATCTAGCTACTAGCTATGGTCCCGTAGGTCTGTGGTAAACTACTCACACATCATCGGAAGGGCGGCAAGGTTGATGTAGAAGCCCTCCGTGATCGATTGCCCCTCCGGCAGAGTACCGAAAAAGGCCTCCAGATGGGATCGCGGAAGAACAGAGGCTTGCGGCGGCGGAAAGGTTTTCTCTTCTGGCTCTCTGGGGGTTTCCCAATATTTGTGAATTTATAGAATTGGAATTAGGTCAAATGGAGTCACGTGGGCCCCACAAGGTAGCACGGCGCGCCCCCCCTGGGGCGCGCCCTAGTGCCTTGTGAAGCCTCTGTGAGGCTTCTGGCCTCCTCCCGAAGCTTCCCAGGTTTCTTTTGTCCAGAAAAAAAATCTCCAAAAAGTTTCATGGCATTTGGACTTCATTTGGTACTGTTTCTCTGAAAAGCCAAAAACAAGCAGAAAACAACAACTGGCACTAGGCACTGGGTTAATAGGTTAGTCCCAAAAAATGATATATAATTGCATATAAAAACATCCAAGATTGATACTATAATAGCATGGAACAATCAAAAATTATAGATACGTTGGAGACATATCAGTTCACACTTGAGGGGCTGCACGACAGTGGCATCATCGGAGGTGGTGAAAGAGGAATCACCCTTGGTAACCCACAACCGACTAGCTACGCTACAGAGATATCATCAGGAGTGAGGTAGGAGGTATCACCCTCGGCACTAGATAGTAGCTCTGCAGAGTCGTACAACTAAGGGAGTGTGCGGTGATGTGTCGGTCTCTGCACGTCGACCACACTGATCGAACATCCGGAAGCAAAGCATGGCAACACGGACAAGGGTGCGGGGCCACTGATGGATCACTAACCAACCTATACTAAGCATATAGGACAACAGGTAAAGAATCAACAACAGGTTACAAAATTAGGCTATGCATCAGAATAGGAGCTATCAAACACATTAGCAAAATCTAATGCAAGCACAAGAGAGAAAGAATGGGCGATATAGGAATGATCAAGGGGGTTTTGCTTGCCTGGAAGCTCTGCTGATAGGGGCTGGACGTCAGGGGCGTAGCCGTACTCGGGAGCAGCGTCAATCTCGGAGTCTACCGGAGAGAAGAGGGGGAAGAAACAATAAATATAAAGCAAACAAATGCAACACAGATGCATGACATATCAATATGCTGTGCTGGGGGTGACCTAATGCAGTGCTAAGCGTTACAGACGGAGCGGGAAAATATCTGGGAATATTTTCCCGGCTTTAGGCAATTATCGGACAGACGATCCGGAGGGGAAGGTTCCATGTTTGTAGTGTTGGAGGCATGTGATAGGCATGTGGATGGCATATTTAGATTCGTCTTATTTTTCTGATCATTTTTCATATATAGATTATTTTCATCCGAGTTACGGATTATTTTATATCATTTTCCAAAGTTTTAAAGGATTTTCTGAATATTCTGGAATTAATATTAATTTCGAACTAAAAAGTGAAATTGCTATGTGCACACCGGAATGTACACAGCATAGAGGCTATGTGTATGACAGTGGGGCCCAGTGACAGAGTTGACCCAGTCAACATGTTGACTAGTCAAGGATGAACAGTGCATGTGGGTCCCAATTGTCACTGACTCATTTTATTTAACAATTTTTTTAACTAAATTGAATTAGTCTAATGAGTGGGGGTTAGGCTAAACTAATTAGGGCCCCCCCTAATTAACAGGGGCCAGCCCACATGGCAGTGGCACACGGCCAGCAGAGGCCATTGCCACGCACGCGCGCGCACCAGCAGGGTGTGGCCGTGGCCAGGGCGCGGCGAGCGGGAGGCAGCGGGGCGAGGGCGTGGCCGGTCGCGGAGCGGGCGACAGCAGCAGCGACTGCGGTAGTAAGAGGCAGCAGCGGCAGCGGCAACAATAGCAAAGAGCAGTAGCACAGCTAGCAGGAGCAGCAAACAGCAGCGCCCAGAGCAGCTAGCAAGGGCAGCGGCAGCAAGCACGCACGCACATGTACGCGTATGCGGGAGCTCGGACGAGCTCGGGGACGATGGCTACAACAATAGATCGAGGGGGAAAAGGGAGGGGATTTACAAAAGAGCTCACTACTACTTGTATTCTATGTTGGTATTTCCCCGAAGAGGAGAGGATGATGCAGTACAGTAGAGATAAATATTTCCCTCAGTTAAGAACCAAGGTTATCAATCCAGTAGGAGAACCAAGCAAAATTCCGTTAAGCGCACCTGCACACAGAAGAGCAAACACTTGCACCCAACGCAAATAAGAGGGTTGTCAATCCTCTTAGCGGTTATTTGCAAGGATTAAATCTTATCGAGGTAAATAGATAAACTAAACTACTAATTAAAATAAAAGTAAACAAATTGCAGCAAGGTATTTTTAGGTTTTTTATATAATAAAGATAGACCCGGCGACCATAGTTTTCACTAGAGGCTTCTCTCTTGAGCACATAAGCATACGGTGGGTAAACAAATTACTGTTGGGCAATTGATACAAAAGTAAATAATTATGACGGATTCATGGCAATGATCATGTATATAGGCATCACATCTGAGACAAGTAGACCGACTCCTACCTGCATCTACTACTATTACTCCAACCATCGACCGCTATCCAGCATGCATCTAGGGTATTAAGTATGAAATAGAGTAACGCCTTAAGCAAGATGACATGATGTAGAGAAGCAAATTCAAGCAATATGAATAAACCCCATCTTTTTATCCTTAATGGCAACAATACAAATACGTGTCATGTCCCTTTCTGTCACTGGGATTGAGCACCGCAAGATTGAACCCATCACAAAGCACCTCTCCCATTGCAAGATAAATCAATCTAGTAGGCCAAACTAAACCGATAGATCAGAGAGAAATACAAAGCTATAACAATCATGCATAAAAGAGTTCAGAGAAGACTCAAATATTTCTCATGAATAATCTGATCATAAACTCACAATTCATCGGATCCCAACAAACACACCGCAAAAGAAGATTACATCGGATAGAACTCCAAGAACATCGAGGAGAACATTGTATTGAAGATCAAAGAGAGAGAAGAAGCCATCTAGCTACTAGCTATGGACCCATAGGTCTGTGGTAAACTACTCACACATCATCGGAAGGGCAGCAAGGTTGATGTAGAAGCCCTCCGTGATCGATTCCCCCTCCGGCAGAGTACCGAAAAAGGCCTCCAGATGGGATCATGGAAGAACAGAGGCTTGCGGCGGCGGAAAGGTTTTCTCTTCTGGCTCTCTGGGGGTTTCCCAATATTTGTGAATTTATAGAAGTGGAATGAGGTCAAAACGAGTCACGTGGGCCCCACAAGGTACTACGGCGCGCCCCCCTGGGGCGCGCCCTAGTGCCTTGTGAAGCCCCCGTGGGGCTTCTGGCCTCCTCCCGAAGCTTCCCAGGTTTCTTTTGTCCAGAAAAAAATCTCCAAAAAGTTTCGTGGCATTTGGACTTCATTTGGTACTGTTTCTCTGAAAAGCCAAAAACAAGCAGAAAACAGCAATTGGCGCTGGGCACTAAGTTAATAGGTTAGTCCCAAAAAATGATATATAATTGCTTGTAAATGTATATAAAACATCCAAGATTGATACTATAACATCATGGAACAATAAAAAATTATAGATACGTTGGAGACGTATCAAGCATCCCCAAGCTTAATTCCTGCTCGTCCTCGAGTAGGTAAATGATAAAAACAGAATTTTTGATGTGGAATGCTACCTATCATATTCATCATATACTCTTTTCTTTGTAGCATGGACATTTGGACTTGAATGATTCAAAGTAATAGTCTATAGTTTGACATGAAGACATAAATACTCAAGCATACTAACAAGCAACCATGTCTTTCAAAATATCAACGCTAAAGAAAGTTATCCCTAGCCCATTATGCTCAATCATCGATCCATTCATGAAACACACTCAATATTAGCTACACCCAATGCACAAGTATGACAATAGTGCTCTCTAGTTGGTGCTTTGTAAGAGAAGATGGAGACTCAAAAATAAAAATAAAAATTGCATAAAAGTAAATAGATAGGCGCTTCGCAGAGGGAAGCAGAGATTTGCAGATGTGCCAGAGCTCAAGGCTTAAATTAGAGAGAGATAAAATTATTTTGAGAGGCATGCTTTTCCTGTGAATGAAAACGACCGAGAATTCCCAATATCTTCCATGCTAGACACATCATAGGCGGTTCCCAAATAGAAAATAATGTTTATTTCCTTTCCACCATTCTTTCACAATCCATGGCTAGCCGTATCCACGGTGCCCTCCATACCAACACTTTCCAAGGAATTTATTATTATCATCATATTAAAAAATTTCCATTTTGGGACTGGGCATCCCTATCACCTGCCACTCTCTCGTGCAATGACAAGTGAATAAACACTCATCGTGAGAATAACACACCTAGCATGGAAAATATTGGCCACCCCCTGCCGCTTCATGAGCGGTAAGGGCACACAAAATAGAAAATTATTTTGAAAATTTACAGTTGGCACATGCAAATTTACTTGGAACGGCATGGAAATACCACATATAGGTAGATATGGTGGACTCATTTGGCACAACTTGGGTTTAAGGAGTTGGATGCACAAGCAGTATTCCCGCTTAGTACAAATGAAGGCTAGCAAATAGATTGAGAAGCGACCAACCAAAAAGCGAAAACGGTCATAAACATGCATTGAACATAACTAACACCGAATAATGCACCATAAGTAGGATATAATTTGGTTGCATAACTATTGACTTTATGTGCATGCATAGGGAATCACAAACCTTAACACCAATATTCTTACTAAATCACAATTACTCACTAACATGACTCACATATTATCATATCCATATCGCAAAACTATTGCAAGGAGTCAAACTTATCATATCCAATGATCTTTCATGAAAGTTTTTATTATATCCCTCTTGAATATTCATCACTTTCGGACCAAATTCATATCTTGTGCAAATTACCATTACTATTATCAACTCTTAAAAAGATATAAGTGAAGCATGAGAGTGCAAATATTTCTTCAAAATTTTAATCTTATCAACTCTCAAAATAATATAAGTGAAGCATGAGAGTTCAAATATTTCTTCAAAATATACCCACCGTCGTGCTAAAAAAGATTTAAGTGAAGCACTAGAACAACTGCCTAGCTCAAAAGATTTAAGTGAAGCACATAGAGTATTCTAATAAATCACAAACAATGTGTGTCCCTCTCAAAAAGGTGTGTTCAGTAAAGATGATTGTGACAAACTAAAAAGCAAACAAAGCAAAGACTCATATAATACACGACGCTCCAAGTAAAACACATATCATGTGATGAATAAAAATATAGCTCCAAGTGAGTTACCGGTAGATTGTAGACGAAAGAGGGGATGCCTTCCGGGGCATCCCCAAGCTTAGACGTTTGAGTCTTCCTTGAATATTACCTTGGGGTGCCTTGGGCATCCCCAATCTTAGGCTCTTGCCACTCCTTATTCCTTTGTCTATCATGATCTCACCCAAAACTTGAAAACTTCAATCACACAAAACTCAACAAAACCTTCGTGAGATCCGTTAGTATAACAAATGAATCTTTAACTTTAGGTACTATTGTAAATTTATTCATATTTAATATTGGCATAATGTTACTGTACTCCAACTTCTCCATGACTCATACCCCCCGATACGATCCATAGATTCATCAAAATAAGCAAACTATGCAACAAAAACAGAATCTGTCTAAAACAGAACAGTCTGTAAAGATCTATTTAAAAGCCATACTTCTGTAACTCCAAAAATTCTGAAAAATTAGGAATACGTGGGAAATTCATATACTAATACTGTGTAAAAATTTCAGATTTTTCTGACGCTCAGTACAGAATTCAAATTCCAGCACTGGACGCAAAACTTTCTGTTTTCCAAACAACATCAATTATACTATCTTCCAAATCATCCCAAAGGTATTACTTGGCACAAACACTAATTAAAACATAAAAACACAATCATAACAGAGGCTAAAATTGTGTAAACACACAAGAACAGAAACAAAAAGCAAAAATTTATTTTATTCATTGGGTTGCCTCCCAACAAGCGCTATTGTTTTATGCCCCTAGCTAGGCATAATGCATAGTTTCAAGTGTTGTCATCCTTGGTTTCCAACTCCTTAGGTGTGTGATTTTCAGGAGGTTTTTCAAAAACAATGGGGAACACATCATCAACCAAAATACTAGGGTTATTAAGGCCACCTTCTTCAAACCCCTCTTGGTTCCCCTTTACAATCCAAGCATATTTACGATTAATTCCATTAAAAACTTGTTGAATGATATGTATGGGAGGAACTTCCTTTTTTGTATTTTCATCAAAAGCATGGTGATCATGAAAAACATATCGCAACATATATTCCTCATTATATAAAATTTCATCTATCACAGGATTTTCTTGACTCATATTATAGAAATCAAAGATCTCTCTAGCTTCTCGCACTATGTAATCAAACTCATTCATAAGGATAAGAGCAGCTACCTTTTTAGCTTTGGGGTTATTTATAACTGGCAACTCATAAAACAATCTTTGCAATGTAGGATGGGTACGAATAAATCTTCTTTCAAGTTTAAGAATGAGTGCGGAGATAGCTTCCCCATAACAGTTGGTTCTTTTAAGAATTGGGGTGTCATTACAAACCAAAGTTCCGTGCAATTAAAGAACTCTTGAATAACATTCTTCCCTATGATATTTCCACTTCCTACTACAAAACTTTTTGAGTCTAAATTTGAGGGAATTTCTATCTTAGGAATTTTAGTAGCCTCATCTTTTTCAATGACGAAATCAGACATAGTGGCAACTTTAAGCAAACTAGCAAACAAAATATTTTTGTGTTTTTGTAAAATATTTTAGAAGTGGGGGAGATGAAAACGAGAGGCAAATGCAAATAAAAGGTAAATAAAGTAAATGCAAGTGAATGATAATTTGTGCGAAGGTACTTGGTAATTTTGATGATGTCTCCCCGGCAACGGCGCCAGAAATTATTCCTGCTACTTGTATTCTGCGTTGGTATTTCCCCGAAGAGGAGAGGATGATGCAGTACAGTAGAGATAAGTATTTCCCTTAGTTAAAAACCAAGGTTATCAATCCAGCAGGAGAACCAAGCAAAATTCCGTTAAACGCACCTGCACACACAAGAGCAAACACTTGCACCCAACGCAAATAATAGGGTTGTCAATCCTCTTAGCGGTTATTTGCAAGGATTAAATCTTATCGAGGTAAATAGATAAACTAAACTACTAATTAAAATAAAAGTAAACAAATTGCAGCAAGGTATTTTTAGGTTTTTTATATAATAAAGATAGACCCGGGGACCATAGTTTTCACTAGAGGCTTCTCTCTTGAGTACATAAGCATACCGTGGGTAAACAAATTACTGTTGGGCAATTGATAGAAAAGCAAATAATTATGATGGATTCATGGCAATGATCATGTATATAGGCATCACGACCGAGACAAGTAGACCGACTCCTGCCTGCATCTACTACTATTACTCCACCCATCGACCGCTATCCAGCATGCATCTAGGGTATTAAGTATGAAACAGAGTAACGCCTTAAGCAAGATGACATGATGTAGAGAAGCAAATTCAAGCAATATGAATAAACCCCATCTTTTTATCCTTAATGGCAACAATACAAATATGTGTCATGTCCCTTTCTGTCACTGGGATTGAGCACCGCAAGATTGAACCCATCACAAAGCACCTCTCCCATTGCAAGATAAATCAATCTAGTAGGCCAAACTAAACCGATAAATCGGAGAGAAATACAAAGCTATAACAATCATGCATAAAAGAGTTCAGAGAAGACTCAAATATTTCTCATGAATAATCAGATCATAAACTCATAATTCATCGGATCCCAACTAACACACCGCAAAAGAAGATTACATCGGATAGAACTCTAAGAACATCGAGGAGAACATTGTATTGAAGATCAAAGAGAGAGAAGAAGCCATTTAGCTACTAGCTATGGACCCATAGGTCTGTGGTAAACTACTCACACATCATCGGAAGGGTAGCAAGGTTGATGTAGAAGCCCTCTGTGATCGATTCCCCCTCCGGCAGAATACCGAAAAAGGCCTCCAGATGGGATCATGGAAGAACAGAGGCTTGAGGCGGCGGAAATGTTTTCTCTTCTGGCTCTCTGGGGGTTTCCCAATATTTGTGAATTTATAGAAGTGGAATTAGGTCAAAAGGAGTCACGTGGGCCCCACAAGGTACTACGGCGCCCCCCCTGGGGCGCGCCCTAGTGCCTTGTGAAGCCCCAGTGGGGCTTCTGGCCTCCTCCCGAAGCTTCCCAGGTTTCTTTTGTCCAGAAAAAAATCTCCAAAAAGTTTCGTGGCATTTGGACTTCATTTGGTACTGTTTCTCTGAAAAGCCAAAAACAAGCAGAAAACAGCAACTAGCACTGGGCACTAAGTTAATAGGTTAGTCCCAAAAAATGATATATAATTGCTTGTAAATGTATATAAAACATCCAAGATTGATACTATAACAGCATGGAACAATAAAAAATTATAGATACGTTGGAGACGTATCACTCACCACGGAGCTCGTTGATACGTCTCCAACTTATCTATAATTTATGAAGTATTCATGCCATGTTTATTATAGTTTTGTATGATTTTGGTGCACTTTTATGTGGCTTTTATATGATTTTTATGGACTAACATATTGACCTAGTGCCCTGGTGCCTCGTGGGCCCCCTGTGGCACCTCTTTACGTGATTCCAATGCTGAAAAATCATATATATTCAGAAACCCCTGAAAGTTAACCTAGATGAGTTTTTACGCTGCTGCAAGCCTCTGTACCTCCACGATCTCATCTACAGCCCTTTTCCGACACCCTGCCAGAGGGGGGAATCATCATCGGAGGCCATCTTCATCATCCCGGTGGTCTCCATGACGAGGAGGGAGTAGTTCACCCTCGGGGCTGAGGGTATGTACTAGTAGCTATGTGTTTGATCTCTCTCTCTCATGTTCTTGATTTGGTACGATCTTGATGTACCACGAGATTTGTTAATATAGTTGGATCATATGGTGTTCTTCCCTCTCTATCTTTGTTGTGATGAATCGAATCTTTTCCCTTTGAGGTTTCGTTATTGTCGGATTGAATATTTCAGATTTGAGAACACTTGATGTATGTCTTGCATATGAATACCCGTGGTGACAATGGGGTATTATATTGATTCACTTGATGTATGTTTTGGCACTCAACTCGCGGATTCCCAAGGTGACATTGGGGTAATCTATGCATAGGGGTTGATGCACATTTTCATTATCTTTTCTCTGATAGAAACTTTGGGGTGCTCCTTGAAGTTCTTTGTGTGGATTGAATATTATGATTATGAAGTTGTTTGATGCATATCGAATAATCAACTCACGGATAATTGTGGTGACATTGGAGTATCTAGGTGACATTAGAGTTGGTTGATGCGTATCATATGGTGTTATTTTAGTACGAACTCTAGGGCTATTTGTGACACTTATAGGGATGGCTCAATAGATTGATCGGAAAGGATAACTTTGAGGTGGTTTCGTACCCTACAACAATTTCTATCTTATGTTCTCCGCTAATAGGAATTTTGGAGTGATTCTTTATCGCACGTTGAGGGATTGTTATATGATCCAATTATGTTAGCACTGTTGAGAGATTGCACTAGTGAAAGTATGAACCCTAGGCCTTGTGTCTAAGCATTGCAATACCGTTTGTGCTCACTTTTATCACTTGCTACCTTGCTGTTTTTATATTTTCAGATTACAAAAACCTATATCTACTATCCATACTACACTTGTATCACCATCTCTTCGCCGAACTAGTGCACCTATACAATTTGCCATTGTATTGGGTGTGTTGGGGACACAAGAGATTTCTTGTATTTGGTTGCAGGGTTATTTGAGAGAGACCATCTTCATCCTATGCCTCCCACGGATTGATAAACCTTAGGTCATCCATTTGAGGAAAAATTGCTACTGTCCTACAAAACTCTGCGCTTGGAGGCCCAACACGAGTCTACAAGAATAAGTTGTGTAGTAGACATCAAGCTCTTTTCCGGCGCCGTTGCTGGGGAGGTGAGTGCTTGAAGGTATATCTTTAGATCTTGCAATCGAACCTTTTAGTTTCTTGTTCTATCACTAGTTTGGTTTATAAAAGAAAACTACAAAAAATATGGAATTGAGGTTGCCTCATATTATTCATCTTTATAATGTCTTTCTTGAAAATGATGGAGCGGAAAATTGTGCTCAATTGATAGAAGAAGAACTCAATAAAATGTTTGGCATAAAATCCTTGAATTATGAGCATGATTGCAATGTTGTTAGTATGAATTCTTTGAATATCCATGATGCTAATGATATGCAAAGCCATAAGCTTGGGGATGCTATGTTTGATGAAGATGATATTTTTAGTCCCCCAAGTTTTGATGTGCAAATTTGTTATGATGATTGCATGCCTCCTATTTATGATGATTATATTGATGAAAGTGGATTTGGAGAGGTCATGAATTTATTTAGTGATGATTCCACTATTTTGGAAGAGGTTTCAATTGACTATGATAACGAAGTTGCTATCTATGATGATTATTGTGATGACATGTATGCTATAAAGAATAATGATAACCATGAAACTTGTCATCATGATTTTAATTTTCAATTCGATTATGCCAATCAAGTATCTCATGATAGTTATTTTGTTGAATTTGCTCCCACTATTATTGATGAGAACAAATTTGCTTATGTGGAGAGTAATAAAATTTCTATGCTTGTAGGTCATGAAAAGAATCCTTTATGTGATAGTTATATTGTTGAATTCATTCATGATGCTACTGAAAATTATTATGAGAGAGGATCATATGCTTGTAGGTGTTGCAATAATATCAAGTTTCCTCTCTATGTGTTGAAAGTTTTGAAGTTATGCTTGTTTTGCCTTCCTATGCTAGTTGATTCTTGCTCCCATAAATTGTTTTCTCACAAAATCCCTATGAACAAGAAGTGGGTTAGGCTTAAATGTGCTTGCCATATGTTTCATGATGCTCCCATTGTGTTTCAATTCTTTACTTTTATGTGAGCATCATTGAAATCATCATTCCTAGCTAAAAAAGCATTAAAGAAAAGCGCTTGTTGGGAGACAACCCAATAATTATCCTTACTGTTTTTGTGTGTCCACATGATTAAGCTACTGTGGTAATCATGTTTTATATGTTTTCTTTCAATAATGTGCGAAGTAAAGCCTTTGGGATAGTGTGGATGCTTATTGATTTGATTCTGTGCAAAAACAGAAACTTTTTCGTCCTGTGCTGGAATTTCTATTCTGTACTGGAGCGTGAGAAAATTCTGAAATTTTTACAAAGTATTTGGTTACAAATTGTTTACGTTTTCCTATTTTTTCAGAATTTTTGGAGGTACATAAGTATGGTTTTTAAATCTCTCACTACATGCTGTTCTGTTTTTGACAGATTCTGTTTTTATTGCATAGTTTGCTTGTTTTAGTGTTTTCATAGCTTATATTATGAGATATAAATTGTGGAAATGATATAATTCAGTAGGCATTATGTGAGAAAAATTGCGAATCTTGTCTAGACAGTACCTAAGTGGATGATTTATTTTTACCATACTAACCTATCTCACCAAGTTCCGTTAAGTTTTGTGTGATTGAAGTTTTCAAGTTTTGGGTGAGATATCGATATGAGGAGAATAAGGAGTGGCAAGACCCTAAGTTTGGGGATGCCCAAGGCACCCCTAGTTAATATTCAAGGAAGACTCAAGCGTCTAAGCTTGGGGATGCCCCGGAAGGCATCCCCTCTTTCGTCTTCAACATTATCGCTAACCTCACTTGGAGCTATATTTTTATTCATCATATAATATGTGCTTTGCTTGGAGCGTCATTTTATTTTGTTGATATTTTCTTGCTGTTATCAATAATCATGTTTTGTATCTTTTAGTTTAATAAAATGCCAATTATAGCCTTTACCATGCTCAGTTTGCAAGTTTATGTGTTGCTGTTTGAAAACAGAAAGTTTTCTGTTATGTCCAGAATATTCCTGAATAGTCAGAACATGATAAAAATCTGAAATTTTTACACAGTAATCATGCATGAGTTCTCTGTCACATGGTATGTTTTCAGAATTTTTGAAGTTAGGGAAGTATGAATTTTAAATCCCCCTTTATAGACAGTTCTGTTTTGGCAGATTGCTGTTATGGTTGCATTGTTTGCATATGTTTGCTTGTTTAATGTTTCTATTTGTGGATAGGAGTATTACATATGCAGAGACATTTAGTATGCAATGTTTAATTATAATTTTAATGATTTGCTACTGTATAGAATGTTAAAGTTTTGAGTTGATTTATACTAACTTATCTCACGAGTTCTTGTTGAGTTTTGTGTGGATGAAGTATTTAAGATTTAGGAGAAGCCATGATATGAGAGGAATTAAGGAGACACAGGAGCTCAAGCTTGGGGATGCCCAAGGCATCCCAAGTTAATATTTCAAGAAGTCTCAAGCATCCAAGCTTGGGGATGCCCCGGTAGGCATCCCACCTTTCTTCTTAAATAACTATCGGTCAGTTTTGGTTGAGCCTAAGTTTTTGCTTCTTCACATGAGATGTGCTATTCTTGGAATGTCATTTTATTTTGTTTTCTTTTCTGTTTGAATAAAATACTTGAGACCTGAAATTTTTAAATGAGAGAGAGTCCTCACATAGCTACCTATTTACTTAACTACTCATTTGATCTTCACTTATATCTTTTTGGAGTAGTTTGTCATTTACTTTTGTGCTTCACTTATATCCTATGAGTAAATTATTGAATGAATTGAATATCATAAAGTTGAAATTATATGTGCTTCATATGCTTGTATCATGTCTAGTAATAGTTTCACATTGGGTTTAGAAAGTGAAATCTATTGAAGCTTGACAATCACAATATTGGTCATACAAGCAATTCATGAATGATTAGTATAAGAAAGAGAACTTTCACATATAAATATATTATCTTGGACATCTTTTATGATTGTGAATACCCATTAATTATTTTCAAACTTGAGCAAATTAGTTGAAGTTGGACAAGGAAGACAACGTAATGAGTTATGTTTGGGTATATTTGCATAGAAGTTATATTGTTATGGATCCTCCAATATGTGGTGCTTGCTTAGGATCTTTTGCTAGCCAAAAATTCGTACTAAGTAGAGATACAACTTGTGCATCCAAAAACCCTTAAACCCAGTTTCTTCCCATGAGTGTCCACCATATCTACCTATGGATTGAATAAGATCCTTCAAGTAAGTTGTCATCGGTGCAAAAAGCAATAAAAATTGCTCCTAAAATATGTATGATCCTTTATTGCAAGGGAAAATAAGCGTTGTACGAACTTGTGATGGTAAAGAAATAAAAGCGACGGACTGCATAATAAAGGTTGCTATCACAAGGGGCAATATAACGTGACGTTCCTTTGCATTAAGGGCTTGTGCATCCAAAAATGAAAAGCGCATGACAACCTCTGCTTCCCTCTGCGAAGGGCCTATCTTTTACTTTTATGCATTTACTTTTATGCATTTACTTTTATGTATTTACTTTTATGCAAGAGTCAATAAGTATTCATTCGCATTTCAACCTCAATTATTCTCTAGTTGGCAAGCATCATGTGGTGGGAAAAGATCCAGGCACATATGGCCAGTCAAATATATTTGATCATGAATTATTATTGTTGACAATTATCTCTATGATAAATAAGTTGGGAGGCGAAACATTAAGCCCCTATCTTTCTCTGTGTTCGATGGATGCCATTTGTTCTAAAAATATGCTTTGAGTACTAGCAATCATAGAAGACTATATGATAATTGAGTATGTGGAGCTCTTACTTAGAATTTGTTGAAATTAAGTTGAATTGCAATTGTTTGGTCACTAAGAACATAGGTTGTTAAGTTTCAAGAGAATGCATTGTTTGAACCATAACATGTGAATTGATTGTTACTTTATCATGATGAGTTTTATGAGAAAAAGTTGTTGTTATGATGCTAGGAAAAGTGATTGAAATTATCATTGATCAAACTTATGCACTATGCTAGCATTCACACTTCATAAATTATTTCTTTTATCATTTACCTACTCGAGGACGAGCAGGAATTAAGCTTGGGGATGCTGATACGTCTCCAACGTATCTATAATTTATGAAGTATTCATGCCATGTTTATTATAGTTTTGTATGATTTTGGTGCACTTTTATGTGGCTTTTATATGATTTTTATGGACTAACATATTGACCTAGTGCCCAGTGTCAGTTGCTGTTTTCTGCTTGTTTTTGGTTTTCCAGAAAATCCATATCAAATGAAGTCCAAATGCAGTGAAACTTTTTGACGATTTTTTCTGGAAGGAAACAGACCCAGGAAGCTTCGGGGGAGCAGCAGAAGACCCACAGGGGCCCCACAAGCCACCAGGGCGCGCCACCCCCCCAGGCGCGCCCTGGTGCCTCGTGGGCCCCCTGTGGCACCTCTTTGCGTGATTCCAACGCTGAAAAATCATATATATTCAGAAACCCCCGAAAGTTAATCTAGATGAGTTTTTACACCGCCGTAAGCCTCTGTACCTCCACGATCTCATCTACAGCCCTTTTCCGACACCGTGCCGGAGGGGGGAATCATCACCGGAGGCCATCTTCATCATCCCGGCGGTCTCCATGATGAGGAGGGAGTAGTTCACCCTCGGGGCTGAGGGTATGTGCTAGTAGCTATGTGTTTGATCTCTCTCTCTCTCTCTCTCTCTCTCGTGTTCTTGATTTGGCACGATCTTGATGTACCGCGAGCTTTGTTAATATAGTTGGATCATATGGTGTTCTTCCCTCTCTATCTTTGTTGTGATGAATCGAATCTTTTCCCTTTGAGGTTTCGTTATTGTCGGATTGAATATTTCAGATTTGAGAACACTTGATGTATGTCTTGCATATGAATACCCGTGGTGACAATGGGGTATTTTATTGATTCACTTGATGTATGTTTTGGCACTCAACTCGCGGATTCCCGGGGTGACATTGGGGTAATCTATGCATAGGAGTTGATGCACGTTTTCATTATCTTTTCTCTGATAGAAACTTTGGGGTGCTCCTTGAAGTTCTTTGTGTGGATTGAATATTATGATTATGAAGTTGTTTGATGCATATCGAATAATCAACTCACGGATAATTGTGGTGACATTGGAGTATCTAGGTGACATTAGAGTTGGTTGATGCGTATCATATGGTGTTATTTTAGTACGAACTCTAGGGCTATTTGTGACACTTATAGGGATGGCTCAATAGATTGATCGGAAAGGATAACTTTGAGGTGGTTTCGTACCCTACAACAATTTCTATCTTATGTTCTCCGCTAATAGGAATTTTGGAGTGATTCTTTATCGCACGTTGAGGGATTGTTATATGATCCAATTATGTTAGCACTGTTGAGAGATTGCACTAGTGAAAGTATGAACCCTAGGCCTTGTGTCTAAGCATTGCAATACCGTTTGTGCTCACTTTTATCACTTGCTACCTTGCTGTTTTTATATTTTCAGATTACAAAAACCTATATCTACTATCCATACTACACTTGTATCACCATCTCTTCGCCGAACTAGTGCACCTATACAATTTGCCATTGTATTGGGTGTGTTGGGGACACAAGAGATTTCTTGTATTTGGTTGCAGGGTTGTTTGAGAGAGACCATCTTCATCCTACGCCTCCCACGGATTGATAAACCTTAGGTCATCCACTTGAGGAAAAATTGCTACTGTCCTACAAAACTCTACGCTTGGAGGCCCAACACGAGTCTACAAGAATAAGTTGTGTAGTAGACATCACTCGTGGACACCTCAGTTGCCGCGGGGACGGGTCGGAGCAGCGGCAACCATCGACGAGATGTGGCGGTCGTGGGCGAAGACGACGGCGATGGCGAGCGTACGGGGCGTCCTGGCTCGGGTTCCTCGATGGAGACGAAGGAGACGACCGCGAGGAGGCTCCTGGACATTGTTTTAGGCACCGGGGAGGCCGGTGGCCGCGAGAACGATGACGGCTCGGCGGCGGCTGCGTTCGGGTGAGCTCCAGATCGGGAGCGAGCTCGAGGGAGAGAGAGGGGACTGGCCAGGGGGATCCAGGGGGAGCGGTTGAGCCGCCCTTACCCTCTCCCTTCGCCACTGTGACGGCATGCGTCGAGAAGCGGCGGCGAAGGCGAGCTCCCGGCCATGGGGAGCGTGACAGCGGGGCGGTAGCAGGTGGACGGAGGGGTTTTGGGCTGGGCTCGGGCACTGTTGCACTTGGGCCACGAGCACAGTGCTCTTTTCCTTTTTCCTATTCTGTAGATCAAATAGCTACTGTTTGCATTTATTTGAGTGAGCGAACCATTTTTGTTAAATGTGAAACTTGGCACATAAATCAAGCATAATATTGTGGTGCTGCACAAAAAGTTTGGGGCCATTTGGAGTTGTCTAACCATTTTTAGAAATTGGAAGGGCCAAAATAATTGCTGCTGGACCACTCAATTAATTCCCAGGGGCATTTTGGGGATTTAGGTGAGGTTGGTTTCATCATGACAAATACTTAGGGAATATTTGCCATACTATGAACTATTTTGATTGCATGATAGAAGAAGCAAATATTTGACTTGCAATCAGGATTTGAATTGGACTTTGATTTTTGGACAAGTGGCAATTGGCATGGTGATCATGATGACATGACCACCATTAGGGGGAGATCACTGTAGCTTAACACTGGGGGTGTTACAATGGTGACGACAAGGGTAAAGGACGGCGGCGGCTACGCCTAATCCCACATATACACTAATCAGAGGATAGCGTGGCTTGCAGGAGACTAGACCGGAGGCTAACTAGCCAATCCGGATGGTATTGGGCTTTTATATGGGCTCCTTTTCTTTCTCCAGGGGCAGGGGGGCACCCCCTTGCCTCCGCCACTGGTCCCTCATTTAGCCAGTTCTTTTAGTTGATTCTTCCAGAATCTTAAGAATTGACCTCTTCATAGCTCTCAGAATCTTGAACCCATATTTTTTTGCATCCTAGCTAATGTGGGTTTGAGATTTTGAAGGAATCTGAGGAGGTGTCAGATTCTCAAGATTTTATAAGAATCGGGCATAAATACTGGTCCTCAGTTCATAGTAGTTAATTCCATTAAATTTATATTATAATGATTTTTATTACATTTCATAGAAAAATTAGCATTCACTTGTTTGTTTTCCTGTGATGCGATCAAACAAATTAAAATCATATATTGAAAATTTAGAATCTCAAATGTTTTGGAATGACAATTTTGTTTTTCTGTGATGCAATCAAACTAATTAAAATTATATATGATTCAAATGGATGTAGGTGTTGTGTGTCCTCCCCACATGATGCTAACTCTGGGACCCTTGTCCCCTTGTTGGGACGGAGAATGGTAGCGCTTCTGGTGCCACAGACCTTGTTGGAGGATTTGTCTTGGAGCCGACTGGGCGTTGAGGGCTGGTGATGGCTTCTTCCATGGGGACGGCGGGATGACTGTTCTAGATGAGTTTGGCAATGATAACGACGGTGAGTGAATGTTGGGCTGCGGCATGGATTCATAGTCGACTCCCCGCGTGTTCGAGGGGTTCTCCCTGTGTGGCTCGCCATGTTGTTGTGAAGTCGAAGCTAATTTTGTCGGGGACCACTATGGTGGACTTGCTTGGTGTAGGCCTTGCATATCTCTCCGACAACGCGTTCGTTGTCATAGTCGGAGTTGTCAAGTCGTTTGTGTGTGTGTGGGGGGGGGGGGAGGGTAATTGTTTGGCATAGACTGGCGGGAATATCGTGTGTCATTCGAGGTGAGAGCTCTTGGTTGGTCATTTACAGTGTCGTTTGCTAGGGGAGAAGCAATGATGGTGATAGTTTGCGGACAGCCTCAACGGTGTTTCTCTCTCCAACGGTGTGTAGATCTTTGTTGGTAGTCGGATCGATCGGGTATTCGGTCTTGCGGGATGTTGCAACGATTTTCACATTGTTTCTATAATTAATCCGGCAATTCATTTCTTCTTAAATAATGGATTGAATTTGAGGGCTTTGGGTAAAAAAAAGAACACATTGATGACGTTTAAATAAGACCCCCCACAGTGGGAGTGTCAAGAGTATCATGCATTGCAACGTAAGCAAAAAAGACGATGTGGCACTACAATGAAGGAGGTAAGAAAATGTTCTAGTATCATATTATAATACAATATCCTAGCGCATGTAATGAGAAAAAATAATAGAAAAAAACATAGCCACAATTTTGTTTTGAATTTGTACGGGTAAATAAATAAAGTAACAATATCATACTAGTGTAAGATACGTAGTATACATTGAAGAGTTAGTATTTTTTTCGAAAAATTGAAGAGTTAGTATCATAGACCGATATCATGTGCATGAAGTAATAGTTTAAGATACCACCCACCCACTTTGAGAGGTATAAAAAACAATGAAATGGAATTATCGTATGATCTGTTTTTCAAGCTTGCCCACACAATAATCCATACAACTCTAAATAGAAAGAAAAACAATTTTTTGGACAAGACAATATTCTTTATTTCTTTTGATATGAATAAATTTTCTGAACTGGGTAGCTGGAGGAGGAAATTCGCCATCGTTTTCCATTATGAGAACGGGACAAAGGATGATCGGCATCGAGCGCTGCTGCTACCCGAGTGTGCATGCCGCCACGTGGTGGCGCGGCATGTGTGGCCATCGACCTCCATGTCGACCAAGACCAAGCCTGTGCGGCCACGTGTGAGGACATGATTGCTGGTCACGCCGTCGCTGTCGTGCAACAAAACCATACGTTCGTGCTCCACCATACGTGTCAGATATTTGTTGGGTAGGCTAGTGCACCGTCACACCTCCCTCCTGCCCGTTGTACGCTCTAAAGGGCAGCATTGTATTTCTTATTTTTTTTCATCCATTTCCCGGTATGCATCACCTACAGAAACTTCCATTACAGTCACCGTAGAGAAAATACGCCATTGGATTTTGTTCACGTAAGTTTTTTCACATCGGAAAAAGAAAGATAACACTCCCTCTTATCCAAAATAATTGACGCAGTTTAAGTACTCGTTCCTTTTAATACTTCCTTCGATCCAAAGTTGTTTTAAAGTTGAGACATTTATTTTGAGATACAGGGAATATCAATTAATTTGGATCCAAGAAAGTATCTTATTTTTTTCTTTCTTAAACAGGACCACTGTAGTATTTGGACAGGGGCGTAAGAGCATCTACAGCCGGGTGCCTCAAACCCGCCTCACACGCCCGGGCGGGCCGCCCGGTCACGAAATTTCGACCAGACGGGCGTCTCAAACGGGCCTCAAATGCCCGGGCCCTCATATCCAGCCCAAATATGGGGCGGATATGGGGCGCCCGGGCGCGCCCGCCACGTCGGACCCGACAGCCCGCCCCCACCCCAAATTGCACCAAATCCATCAAACCCTTCCTCCTCCTCCCGTCGCCCTCCAACCTTTCCCGCGCCCGAGCCATCGCCGTCGTCCACCCTTGCTCCCCATCCTCACCACCGGTCCCGATCCACCGCCGGAGATGTTGTCGAGCCCGTCCCCGACCGTCGCCACGGAGACGCAGTCCGCCTGGTCCGTCGGCGTCCCTTCTTCGGCTCCGTCTTGCAAGGCGGAGAACGTCGCCCGGAAGTTGCGGCGACACCGGCAGCGAGAGAGGGAGGCGGCGGCGGCGTCGCAGGGAGGTTCGGACATGGCCGAGCAGCTATCTCCCCCGCCGCGCCCGCCCCCCCACACCCCATCCATCCTTGCGCCGACGCGGATTACGCCGTCCGACCCCGTTGGGACAGAGGAGGAGGATTCAACGGCCGGCTGGGCCATTCCGGGCAGCTTTTCGGTGACGCGGATGCCGGCTGTTGACGTATGTGACTTGCCGCTGCTCGTTCGGGCGCGGATGAGCACGATCACCAGCGGCGCCCGGGCTGCCCTCGACATGCTCAACAGAATGACAGAACAAGAGTCGGTAAGTTTTATTTGCTCCTGTCCAATCAATTTTTTGCGTACACAACCACTTGTTCATTTCACACGCTTGCAAACCATGTAGGAGGCGTTCTTGTCGAACATGGTCAATGGCAATGAAGATCCGACGGAACTAGAGTATGAATTGGAGGACATCACCGCATTTGAAGTTGGGACAACATCCGATCCCAATCCGAGCAAGAAGAAGAAGAAGGCCAAGACGGCGAAGGCAAGAGGTCCAGCATTCTCAAGATTTGAGGACATCTTGTTGGTCAAAGCTTGGTTGGCCACAACAATGGATCCAATATGCGGCACCGAGCAAAAGTGGAACATGTATTGGGAGAAGATTTGGAAGGAGTATCACGAACAAAAGGAGTATGTGAAGCCGCATCCTATCGTGACCACCCGCAATGTGGCATCTCTACAACATCGATGGGGGATCATTCAAGGGGAAGTGAACAAGTACGTGGGCTACTACTCACAAGTGACCAAACGCCCTCAAAGTGGGATGGGGGTGGCAACTCACGTAAGCTCAATTGCTTCATCTTCTAGTCATTTGCATATGCTTCTTGTGTTTGCATTCTCGTACTCATACATATGTTGTTTGCTAGACGGTGGTGGCAGCCACTTTGTATCACGAGGTGGAGAAGAAGCCGTTTGCTTTTAGCCATTGTTGGATCCTATTGAATGGCAAGCCCAAGTGGAACCAACTGGTGGCCGATTTCAAGTCCGGCAAGAAGAGGAATGATGGTTCAAGCTCCCACCAATCCATTGGGTTGGACGATGAAGAGGACGATGTTGTTGTCACGAATGAAAGAGCCACCGTGCCAAAGGATAACCGACAAGTTATGGGAAACAAGTGGGAGAAGGCAAGGGCCTCCGGTGACGCCGCGGCTACAAAAATGTCGTCCACATGGACGGGCATTTTTTCGGCAAGGGAGAACAAGAAAGAGGAGAGGTACAAGCTCATGTTGGATGCGCAAAAGGAGAGGATGGAGTGGGACCGGAATAGGGCGGAGAAGAAGCTCGAAATTGAGAGGGAGAAGATCGAGTTGGAGAAGCAAGAGGCGGCCATCAAATGGGAATTCGAGAAGGCCAGGACATTTGGCGAGATGGAGCTTGAGAAGGAGAGGTTGCAACTCGCACGGGATGCGGAGGATGCGAAGATCATGTTGGCGGACGAGACCCTCTTGGATGAGCATGCAAAGAAGTGGCTTGCGGACAAGAAGAAGGAGATCAATGACCGTAGGGAGTACGAGGCGGCGAGGGCGGCTGCGGCAGCGGATCATGCGGCCCGGATGCAGGCGGAGGAGGCAGCCCGGATGCAGGCGGAGCAGTACCAGCAAGACGCGTTCCGCCTGGAGCAGGACACATTCAGATAGAAGCAGGCGCCCGGCCAGTGCCGAAGCCATCCGTCATGCTCGGACATTGATTTTATTTTGTCATATCTGATTTGTTGAACTATGATTTGCTTTGCTTTGTTTCGAACTGTTGAATTCGGATAATTTGTATCGTATGATTGACGTGCATGAATTGCATGGATTTAAGCATCGATATTTGAGGTATGTGGATGTGCGGGGCAACATATAAGGCCTTGTACAATGCAAGGTGCTTAGAGGAGGTGCTTAAATAAATAAACCAGGCTTTTCTTAAGCACCGACGCTTATTTGTATAGGGTAGACGCTTAATTAGGCGTCTCTCCTGTAGAAATAGACACCGGTGCTTCAGAAAAATCCAGTTTATTTTTCTAAGCACCTCCCCAAGCGTCTAGCATTGTACAAGGCCTAAGGGGCCGGCCGGCGCTGTCCGTGAACACGCCTGAACGCGTCCGCGGACGTATAGTGGACCGGATTTGCTAAGTCCGGCTGTAGGTGCTCTAATGAGATTTGTGGGCAACAATTTATTTATCTCGCAGCAGGCAGCAGTGGCGATGGCACGTGGCCGCGTCGCTGCGATGTGATGGCAGTGCCGCCAAAACGGCGCCCACCTCGAGAGAGAGTGCAAGTCGACGCGGCAGAACTGCTCCACTCGCCTTTGATCGGTTTGCGTAATTTGCTAATTTTTTTTAAATAATACATTTTTTTTGATAAATTACAGAAATAATATACAAATTTGAAAAATTACAAAAATATTACCGAGTCGGCTGGGGCTAAGCCGACAGGGCCTAATCGGCCTAGCCGTGGCCGACTGGGCCCAATCGGCTTAGGCAGAGCCGACTGCATGGCCTGCCAGCCGACTGCATGGCGCGCGGCCCCTGTCGGCCACGGCCAAGCCGACAGGCCAGTCAGCCACGCCTAAGCCGACAGGCCGCCAGCCTACCAGCCATTCCTCCTTTCTCCTTGCCGACCAGCCCTTTCTCTTTTCTCCTTGCCAGTGCAACTTTCGGTCGTGAGTTTGACACTGATTGCGTTAACTCCGAGGAGAGCATCTGCGCGTCCCACCACGTGTGGACTGTGGAAGCACCAAAGCCGTACGCTGTCCAGCCCCTGCTCCTCCTGTCCAGCGCTGCTCCTCGCGTGGTCCTCGTGACCCTTGCTGCCCACGCGCTGTCCAGCCTGCTCTCTGCTCCCTTTATTCCCTTTCTCTTTTCTCCTTGCTCAGCCATTCCTTCTTCCTCCAGCCTACTCTCTGCTCCCTTTATTCCCAACAGCAACACTGCACGCCGCACGCTGTGAAACCGATTTAGACGGCGCTGATTCCGAGACTTACGGCGCTGATTCCCACGATGCTCATTCCGAGGCCTGCTGAGCCGACAACGCTGCTTTTTTAAAGGATGCTGATTCGCGCTGCTGGTTCGAGACAGCGTTGCTGTTGCTGCGGCGGACGCGAGAGCAAATTCTAACGCGGTGTGCCGACACTACAGTGCCTGTATTCTTTTTATACACGATGCCAACTCTCTCTCGCACACACACCCTGTCTGCTCTCTCGCACACATACCCTGTCTGCTCTCTCGCACAGACACATTGCGTACTCTCTCGTGCGCACACACTGCTCCCTCTCCTATCTTCGTCCATCGTCCAGCCACACTTCAAAACACCAACGCGCTAGTCAGGATGAGTTTGCCTTGCTCGGATCAAAGCATTAGGCCTAAGAAAATGAAGAGTGCGACTTTGCCTCGGGGGGTGGAAGTACTTCGTTGTTGGTGTGGCGATCTCTGCAAGGTGAAGGAGGTGACGGATTTTTCAGATTGGTTGGGCATGAAGTTTTTTATGTGCGCTAATTATGAGGAAGATCCACCCGTTTCTATTTCACCGTACATCAGGCCTCCGGTATGTTTCAGTCATCAAGAATAAACACGTTGTTGATATTATTGTTGATTTAATATTTATATTTCTATTTTTGTTGTAGTCTCCTCCGCCTCTGTGCATGTACTATCGTTGGATTGACACGAAAAAACCGGACTGGGCGGTGACCGAGATTCGTGAAAGAGGTCGTCGTGCATGGGCAAGTTTGGACGCGGAAGAGCGCCGCGCGAAGGCGGCAGCAGATGAGAAAGCAGAGCAGGAGAGAGAGTGGCAAGAGTATTGTGTGAAGCAGAGGGCTTTTCTTGATGAGATGGAGAAGAAAAACCGAGAAGAGGGAGTTCGACTGGCGGAGGTCTACCGACAGCGAGAGGAGGCCCGTGAGGCTGAGAGGCAGATGAAGAAAGAAAGGGCTCGTGCAGCCAAGGCAGCAGAAGAAGCTGGTGATGGAAAAGGAAAATATCCACGTTGGACTCAGTAGATTTATGTTATTGTATCCTAAAATTCGCATTGCAGCAAGTTGTATCTTAAAATTCGTAGCAAGTTGTATCTTAATTTGAACATGTATCTTATTTTATGTATCTTATTTTATGCATGTTATTTTGTGAATTGTAGAGATACAATGTGGACGTTAAAGAAATGAACCACGATGTCAGTATGTTGGCATGGTTCAAGCTTTTATTTGGGTCTGTTCCGACTGTTAACGGAAGACCGCCGCCGAAATATGTATCAACTCATGATGGCTCAAGCTCGAAGAAGAAGAAATGCAGCGATGCATCACCAAAGCCCGGTGATGATGGTTACTCTTCCAGCGATGAGTTTATGTCAGCCAAGACAAAATCAAAGTCGAAGAAACATGTTAGTGAGAATAGTGATGATGACTTTATGTAGTGTTAGCGAGAAGCACGATGATGTCTTCATGTAGTTTGTATGCAGTATTATTTAAGGTCAGTCGTACCGTTTAATTCAGATGTACTTGTATCTTAATTATCTGCAGCAGTCTCTCCGGAAATGTAACTCGATTAACAAAGCGAATGAATAGAAATATGTCTCTCGCATACATAGGTAGAATATGTCTCTCGCATACATAGGCAGATATATGTCTATCGCATACATAGCTAGATATAAGTGACACACAAGCATCAGCCACGTCGTCCGCCACGTCGTGGAGGTGGTGTCTCCGGCGTCGGCCACATATACCTGTGGGGTGGCCGGACGTTACGGGGAGGAAGCTCGGACCCATCCAGGTCATACTGTGTTTCCTGTGTGGGAGGTGGTGCAGGAGTCGAAAACATGTCCATCCACTCGTTGTGCTGCGACAAGTATTCCTGTGTGTTATGCCCATCTTCATGGTCACTATCCCACCTGGATTCAGACATAGACACGTCATGTCCGGACATAGACGCCATATATCCGTAGCCTGCTGCGGGAGGGATGGAACATAAGTAATGACGAAATACGTAGTCCCAATCGATATTGAAAAGAATTAATATGAAGAAACATACCTGTAGGAGGGGGTTGCATCACGTAGCCTGGTGTGGGACCCTGCTGGTGTGGTCCTGGCCGAAACACGTAGCCTGACGTGGGATCCTGCTGGTGATGCCACGCCGAACTACCAGCCTGGTCAGGACGTGGTGGCCTGGGCGTCCACTGCTCTGCTAGACGTGGACGCGGGTCATGTCGGTGATGTGTGGGGTCTACCTGACCAGTCGAGTGACGCGGCTGCTGCTGCTGCGTGGAGTGACGCTGGGGGCGTTGTACGGGCTGCTGATGAAGAACGTCCGAAGTGCGTGTGCACGTGATAGCCCGATACACAGCTCATAGCCTCCCCTCAATGCGCGCCATCCAGTTCTGCATCTGAGGCCGAGGAACGAGTAGTGGTGCATCCGAAAGTGAACGCCGATAGTTGGACACCTCCTCGCCAAGTCCGTAAGTCAACTCAGCCTGAAATTGTCACGACGATTATTAAGTATGCACGGCAAAGTATGTAACAACTAGATGCATTACATAAAGAGAATATATCTTACCGCGTACTGCCTAGAGCCCGAAATATCATAGCTCGGGTACATATCGGACGTACTAGGGGCAGGTATATCATCTGGGTGAGTGTGTTGAACGATGCATAACCGTGTTCTGCTCATGTACCGCTGCAAATAGAGATCGAATTCATCGAGATCAAACTCGACATTCTCCTGCCACACATGTGTGTTCGCGGTCTCCCATTGTGTAACGTACGGCTGAACCCTAAGTAGCCACTCAGCAGCAGTCCTGTGAATCCCCTTCCTTGTGATCCTAAAATTATGGTGTTTGTTAAACAATTAACTAATGCTTCACTATGGACAATTGTGAAAGACAATTCAATATTGAATAACAAGACAATACCTGTGGATGTGTCCTGGCACCGGGTCCTCTATAGGGGGAGGCACCTCCAACTGCTGAAGACCAAATTGCCTCATAACCCTCTGCTGGGCCATCTCCTCGACGAAGACATCGAATATGATCTTCGATTTCGTCATCCAGTAATCACTATCTCTGAAGCATAGCTCAGACATACCACCGGGGTATCTTGCATTCATGACTTCTTGCGTGTACGGCTGCCAGATCACCCCAGTGTAGAAATCAAACTGCTCGTTTAATGCCCTGTATGCTAGCCTAGTCTGATCACCAGCATAGCGTCTCTGCGGCAAACACAAGTTAGTTTCAGCCATAGTGTACACAAAGAAGAAAATTATAACACGAGACATACCGTGCGACGTGTCCAACACAGACCGAAAGAAGGCATGTCGATGCCTTCAGCATCGAACATTACGGGCATAGGCTCATGAATACGTATGTCCGGTCGTCCTATAGAGAACCTCTCCCACGACCACAGTTGTAGAAATAGAGGGCATCCAAGAAGAGCTGACTTGGGTGCCGTCAGCTGGCAGGCGTTGCACATACCTCGATATGTAGCCGCTAAGACCGCCGAACCCCAACTCCTCTGTGTGATCTGATCCAGCGTCTGAGCGCTCGCGATCTCTAGTGCAATAGGGATGTAGAGCGCGCTTATAGTGGTGACATGGTTCTCTGTGAACATCACCTTACCGAGAAGCCACAGTATATATGCCTCCAGGCTGCGAGTGATCTGTGTCGCATTCAACGGGACCTGCGGATACCCCGGGAACTTCTGGATCTGTATTGAGCAAAGATAAAGCATTAGTACATAGCGAAGGTATCTTCTGTAAAACCAGATGCACGACAACTGAAAGATATGAGGCAGGGGAACTAACCTGGAAATGGAGCAACCAATCATACTTAGGTCCGTGATGCTCCGATGCCAGAGCCGGAGCACCGTCATAAAGACCCGCGAAACGTTGTGCAAAACCTTGCTGCCAACGAGATGGTGCCTCCAACGGTCCGATGGCATGACCTGCCAACGGTAGTCCCAGCAAAAGTGACACATCCTGCAGAGTAGGAGCCATCTCTCCCCAGCGGAAGTGAAACGTGTGGGTCTCAGGCCTCCACCGGTCCACTAAGCACGTGAGCAAAGAGGTGTCGATGGCGACGCGTCTGGAGGTATCCGTGCGCTCAACCAGCCGTGCGAAAGGTAATAGGCCAGCCCATTTCAACCTGCATGTCAGGGCAATTCAGTTAGTGTGTCCCATCAATATACATGATTGAAACAAATAAATAAAGCACGTACCGTTCAACCCATCCCTGGTGTATCATCCAGTCTTCCCTTTGAGTGCGAGTGGACAGGGGCTCAAGCTGGCGCTCATAACCTATCGCCGCACGATGTTTACTATCAATTTCCGGATTAAGCAACGACATTCCCGCCATTCCTGCACATACAAATTTCAAACATAGTGCCACAATTAATACAAATTTCAAACTTAGTGCCACATTTAATACAAATTTTAAACATAGTCCACACGTAATACAAATTTCAACATAGTGCCACAATTAATACAAATTTCAAACATAGTGCCACACTTAATACAAAGTTCAACATAGTTCCACACTGAATACAAATTTAGAACTTAGTGTCACACTTAATACAAATTTAGAACTTAATGCCACACTGAATACAAATTTAGAACTTAGTGTCGCACTGAATACAAATTTAGAACTTAGTGCAGCCTAGCTTCTTCCTCTCCCTCTTCCTCCTCTTCCTCCTCTGCCTCCTCGTCCCCGGTTGCCTCGTCCACGCCCAGTACCACTGGCAGTGACGAAAGTGGGACAATTAGTGTCCCTATGGCCAAATTCATTGCATAAAATGCATTGCATAGTGGGGCCTCCCGCTTCAGATTCATCCATATCATTCCGGATGCGCTGACATTGTCGTCTACCTCTACTTGTACGCATATTCCCTGGGTCTGGAATGTACCGCCTTTCAACAGGATTAACGGTGTTGAAGTTACCCATTGAGCGAAATCCCAGCAACTCACCTGTCCAGGTATTGAGGACGGACTCTTTCAGAAAATATGGAGACACAAACAAGATTGCGTCCATTCCAAGCTGCCCGCAAGCAGCAAGTACATGGGAGCATGGTAGGTGAAGCAACTTCGGTTTGTTGCATGTGCACTCACACGTTGGCCAGACTTCATTTCCAATTTTCACCTCATGCGTCCTCAGCTCATTTGCACATCCGAATTTGTTGTTAGCTAAGCGGACCTCAAACCTTCTTTCTTGATTACCAATGGGGACTACAGTGTGTGACCTGGCTTTTTCCATCTTTTCTTCCATGTACTTCATAATCCTTTCACAGTAACGTGTGCTTGGGTTGTTCAAGATATGTTGCTCTGCTTTTTGACGTCTATCTCTGAAGTACTTCACGGTGCCATAGAAAATACCCTCAACGATGGCTGTAAGTGGCAATGCCCGGTTTCCTCTGAGGACAAAGTTGTATGTTTCTGCGAGGTTGGTAGTCATGACACTGTACCTTGCTCCATGTGTGTCATGCAGCAAAGACCACCTCTCCAGAGGCTCATGCTCTATCCACTGCTCGAAGGTTTTAATCGACCTCCCGAGCCTTCTCCTAGTACCAGGTGGGTCAAATCCTGGCAAGTCACAAAGCCCAACAGGCTCCTCCTCCACGGCCGATGTTCCTGTTGCTAACTGTGCTGCTACTGCTTCAACATGTGCCCTCACCGCTGCATCTCTTGCAGCTTTCCTGTCCCTAACGTGTCTCTGCGTGCACACATTAAGTCTGTCACGTATCAAATTGTACTTCCATAGCTGGTTCTGCTTGCAGAGTTTTTTGAATAGATTCATCAGGCTCTTATTTCTGAACTGCGAGAAGAAATTAGCCCCCAGATGGCGCATGCACCAACGGCTGTGCAAGTCCTGCCATGGAGTTTGTTCCTCAGGGCCAGGGTTTGTCAGTGTCTTTATCGCACTGAGTATACCTGCATGCCTGTCATGAAGGATGCACACATTGGGCTTATCCTTCACAACTGATATTTTCAGTTGCCTGAAGAACCATGTCCAACTTCCAATGTTCTCACTCTCAACAAAAGCAAATGCGAGTGGGACTACTTGATTTTGGCCGTCTTGACCAATGGCTGTCAGGATCTGACCCTTGTACTTGCCAGTGAAAAAAGTGCCATCTACACATATCACCGGTCGACAGTGCCTGAAAGCTTCGATGCATACACCGAAAGAGAAGAACAGTCGATGCAACACCCTCACAGTTGGGAACTCTGGCATGAAGAGGTCTTCGATGTCGACATAGGTGCCCGGATTCCGGTCCTTCAGCGTGTGGAGGAGCCCGACAACTGAGTCATATGCATCGAAATAAGAACCAAATCTGCTCTCAAGCGCCCTTTGCTTAGCCCTCCAAGCCTTGCCGTAAGAAATTCTGTACTTGAACCTGACGAAGACTTTTGTCTGGATAGCCTTAACTTCCATCGCTTTGCTCTCCACTATCTCACTGTAAAACAACCTCGCAATAAGCGTGGATGAAAGGTTGGGATGATCTTGAGGGATGCAGGGAATAAGACATGTGTGATGAACTAGGTCACTGATCACCCAACTTGTGCCATACTTAGGGAGATAGCCGTGCACCCTGGCAGGACAACCTGCATTCTTGCATACCATTGTCAAGTTTTTCTGACTGGACACCTCAGCTATGAAAACCCTTTGCGTGGACATTGCCCAATTTATTATTGCGTCCTTCAGAGCTTCTTTGTTGGGATACATAGCACCCGTCGCAATGTTGTTTTGGTGATATTGCCAGGCAGAATCATGACCATCGTTCACGGTCATTGCAGATGAGAAGTCATGATTCCAATAAGCAGGAATCGGGACCTCCTCTGCATTTTCTTCTTCATCTGACTCGTCAGAATTATCTGCATGACCACTATCAATATTGGTGTCTTCTTCTTCCATGATGTTCTGCATGTGCCCATCTACCTCGTCAGCGTCCGCCTCGCCACTGTAATAACCTGACTACTCTGCCCTTGTTCGTAACCATCATCTCCAGCATTTGACATAGATAACATCATCCCGTCACTGCTTTGCCCAGGATCGTTACCACCCTGGCCTTCAGGCGCAATTACCTCCTTCACAACGGGAAGCACTAAGGCACAAGGATTGCATCCCCTGCTTTCGCAACCTTGTAACCAGCGCACCCACTGAGAATCCCGCTCTACTGGCCTCAAATAGAAGAAAACGTTCGAACTTGACCGGGTCCACAATGCATGAACACCCACGGTGTGCGTTTCAGTATTCAGCCCTAAACATGCTGTCACCCATTCTTTCAACTGACTAAGAGACCATGTTTGAGGGTCGGTCAGTGCCACCTCTATGTGCTCAAATTCACTCAGATCAACCCCAATCTCATTTGTTTGGACATTACCAGGACCGTAGAAAAATATGAACTTCACTAAATCAGACATCTCGGCTCACCTATAAAATTATTTAACATGGACAGACAACTGTTAAACAACATGACAAACAACAAATATTCGCACTCCTAAATATTTGACAAGTACATATATTACGGAATATTAACGAAGCTAAATATTGAAACAACTTAATATATTATGGATATTACCGGAGCAACTAAAAATACTGACAGGCCTAAATATTTGACATGCACATATAACACGGAATATTACCGGAGCAACTAAAAATACTGACAGACCTAAATATTTGACATGCACATATAACACGGAATATTACCGGAGCAACTAAAAATACTGACAGACCTAAATATTTGACATGCACATATAACACGGAATATTACCGGAGCAACTAAAAATACTGACAGACCTAAATATTTGACATGCACATATAATACGGAATATTACCGGAGCAACTAAAAATACTGACAGACCTAAACATTAATTTTTCAAAATATCTACAACTAAGAGAATTTTTTTGACGACATAGTTATACCTTCGACGCGTGTGCCACTGCTTCTTGCTCCTCTCTTCAACTCAGCCGCACCTCCTCCTCCTCCTCACCACCTCTTCCTCCCCAGCAGCACCTCCTCCTCACCACCACCTCCACCATGGCTCCTCCTCACCTCACTTGTACGAGAAAAAAAACTATCCCATTGGAAAAAAAAATACCGTAGGCCGTCGGGGTTGGCTATGATCTACTCTTGCTGTGGGTTGGATGCAAAAATGGATGGACCAGCGAGGAGATCGATGCGGGGTTGCGAGAGACAGAGAGAGAGAGCATGCACGAAGAGGAAGAAGAAGAGGCCAAAGAAGAGCTCACGGGGCAGTGGGGAAGGAGAAAAGGAGAAAAGGGGCCCTGTCGGCCACGCTCCGGCCGATTGGATGGCCTGTCGGCTGCGCCGGGGCCGACTGGAGGCCTGTCGGCTGGGCCCCAGCCGACTGCAGCTGCCCAGGCCGACTGGCGAAGGAAATGCGAGGGGCGACGTGTTCGGGCGAATCAAAGGCTGCCACGTGGCCTGTCGGCTTAGCTCCAGCCGACTGAATCCAGTCGGCTTAGCCCCAGCCGACTGGGTAATATTTTTGAAAATTTTCAAATTTGTATATTATTTGTGTAATTTATCAAAAAAAGTGTATTATTTAAAAAAAATCAGTGCGTAATTTAACCCAAACATGTCTTGTCCTGTCTTGCTCTTGGAATCACACCAACACAACACAACACAGAGGAGGAGTAAAAAAGAGGCACGTATCGAGATGGTTTCCACAGAGGAACACCAGCAGGGAACCGCACCTCGGCTCATCCACGTACACCATACAATGCAAGTGGGTCTTGGTTATTTGCGTTTTGGGCTCTCAACTGCGTCCAGGTTCGATGAACCTGGAGCGACCAGAGGATGTTTACGTGCACAGCGCCTCGAAAGCGACGTTTGCCCCGTACCGTATCGAGGCCACGGTCGGTCACCGCCGATAGCGTACAGAACCGAGGTGACCGGCCACGGCTCGCCGCGTATGCTTAAGGCCAACTCTAAGAGCAACTCCAACGCGCCCACCGAAACTGTCCGCACGGGTTCGTTTGGATCGAAACGTACAGAAAAGTCAGTCCAAAGCGCCGACCCAAACGAACGAGCGTCCGCTTTTTATCCGTACGCGACCCATTTTAGACCCAAATTTAAGCCGGGTTTGCGTTGGCGCATGTAACATCCCCATGTATTAAGTTACAGTGATCACCCTTTTGATAATGCCAAGTCACCATGATTAACAGTGCTTGATCATCATTTGAATCATATCTCATTTCAAATTCCAATTCAAATTGAGAATTCAAATTTAAAGTGAATTTAAAAGTTGTTCAAATCCAGGAACTAAATAGTTCATAATGTTGCAAATATTCCCAAAGCAATTATAAAAATAAAATCAACATTAATTGAATTATTTAAATGACTCTAACATCCTAAAACAGTACCAAAATAGCAATAGTTAATCCATTTTATTTAATCCAAAATTCAAATGAAATCAATTTACCTCCAAACCTTTTTCTGGCAGTGATATATATTGCCTAGTATTTAATTGGACAAGTCCCATATTTTACAAAATTGCAATAGTGGACAAACATTTTTGCAAATAGAAAAGAAGTAAAACAGAAGAAAAGAAAAAGGAAAAAGAACAGAACGCACTGTTGGACTGGGCTCTACGTGCACACAGTGCGGCCCAGCCCAACAGCGCCGGCCTTTCCCTAACCTCCCGCACGCGCGCGCGCCCGATGCCGGCTCGCCGTCCCAGCCGCGCCCGCTCGTCCTCGCGTCGCTACAGGAGGCCGGGTGGATAAGAAGGCCACCGCAGACCCCCCCTGGACCGCCCGAGATCTTTTCCCCCCTTCCCCACGCGCTGCTGCAGCTCCTCTCCGCCATGGCCGCCGCTGCCTTCGCCGTTGCTTCGCCGCCCGCGTAGCTACCGCCGTCCCCGCGTCCCCGGAGTGTGCTAGAACGCTTCGCCGGCCTCGACTACGACGACTGCGGCCTTCCAGTTGACCGGACGAGCCCCACATCGACGCCGACGAGCTCTTCTTCCTCCTACGGCCACCGGACTTCGCCGCCTCGATTCGCCGCCGTCGAGCCCTCCCCGAGCACACTAAGCGCATCTGCAGGACCCCGGTGAGTAGCCGCACCGGATCCCCTCCTTCCTTCCCTTCCTTTCGCGCCATAGCCGCCGCATTTAGCTAGGCTGTACCCGCCGCCACGCGAGCTCGTCGCCGGCGACCATCCGGTGACCATATGGTCCCGCGCCGATGCCCGTTGTGCTCGCACGCACACGTAGAGGCCTTCTGGCCATTTAGTTTGCTCGCTAACGCGCCGCATCGCCGTTTCCTCTCGCGCCCGACTCCGGCCGTCCGCCGATGAGCTCACCGCCGACGAACCTGGCCTCCGCAGCCCCTGTCACGGCCACCACTCGACGCGGCGTAGAACGCCCGATCGAATGAGCCAAGCCGCGCTCCTCCCCGTGCTCTGTACGCGAAATCTGGCCACCCCCGACGCGCGCCGCCGCAGAAAACGGTCGCCGGCGAAGTTCCGGCGACGGCGCCGACGTGGCACTGACGTGGGCGCCTCTGGGCCCCACCCTGAGCCACTGACGCTGGGCCCCACGGCCACGTTGACTGGTCAACGGTCGCCGCTGACCGCTGACTGGGCAGCGCAGTCACTGACATGCGGGCCCCGTTTAATTTAAACGTTTTTATAAATAATAAAAATGTTAATTAATTTAATTACTAAACAGTCACTGATAGATGGGGCCCGCTGGCTAATTAACCTATTTAGTTAAAGTTAATCTCTGATTAGCTACTGTGACACTGACCAGTGGGACCCACTGGTCAAGTTTGACCCTAGTCAGCTGGGTTTGACCGCTGACGCAAGGCTGACGTCACAAAACACTGTTTCGGATAATTCGAAATTAATAATTAAAATAATTCTAGAAATTCAATAGAACTTTGAAAAATCATATAAAATAAACCGTAACTCGGATGAAAATAATTTCTATGTGAAAAATGATCAGAAAAATATGAAGAATCCGAATATGCCACCCACATACCTGCCACACCTCTCTAACATGATGAACATGGAACTTTCCCCTCTGATTCATCTGTCCGATAATTGCCCGGAGCTGGTAAAACACCTCCAGATGTTTCCCGCTCCGACTAACTTGCGTAGTACTGCATTAGGGCACCCCTCGAATAACGTGTTGCCATGCCATGCATCTGTGTTGCATTTGTCTGCCTTTTATTTATTGTTTCTTACCCCTCTTTTCTCCGGTAGACCCCGAGACTGACGCTGCTGCCGAGTATGACTACACCGCAGAGGACCAGCCCATTTCAGCAGAGCTTCCAGGCAAGCAAACCCCCTTGATCATCCCTATATCGCCTATTCCTTCCCTCTCATGCTTGCATTAGATTTTGCTACTGTAATTGCTTGCTCCTATTTCTGATGCATAGCCTATTTTTGTAACTTGCTATTGTTACTTACCTGTCATCCTAAACTGCATAGAATAGGTTGTTTAGTAATCCATCAGTGACCCCTCACCCTTGCCCCTATTGCCCCGCTTTGTTACCAGTACCTCGATCATGGTGATCGATGTGCAGATACCGTCACATCACCGCACACTCCCTTAGTTGTACGACTCTGCAGGCCTACTATCGAGTGCCGAGGGTGATACCTCGTATTGCACTCCTGATGTTATCTCTGTAGTATAGCACATCGGTGGTGATTGCAGAGGGTGATTCCTCGCTCCCCCCTTCCCGATGGTGACTCGGTTGCGCAACCCCTCAAGTGTGGACCATCGAGGGTGATTCCTCCTGGTTCTCCTTAACGGATTACATCGAGTAGGAATCCATTGAGGGTGATTCCTCGGGTTCCCATTGATGTTTTGGACACACGGTTACCACGACTTTACCTCAGACCTTTATTGCAGGCGGGTCGACCCCGAGGGGTACCCGCGGGGAATGTGAAGTCGGGTTTGCCAGGAGGGCACCCGCGAGAGATTATCGTGGCGGAACGTCAGGGCAGGTGGAGACCACCTAGGAGAGAGGTGGGCCTGGTCCCTGGTCGTTGGTCCGCGTGTTACCAAGTCAGAGCGACAGGAATCCTGTTCGTCTCTGAGAGTTACTAAACACGCCTAACGGATTTGGGTATTTGATCTGAGTTGGTCGCTGGCCATATACGCACTACCACCACGTGGGATAATGGTTATGGGACCCTCTACATCGTATGTATCAGCCGAAAGCTCTTCAGATGTCACAGCTCAGAGATGCGGGCTGATCGTTGGGGTGGGCTGGTTACGTCACTTGTGTATACAGTGTCGTGCCTGGGCCCCGACCAGCCACGTAACGTGCAGGAGTGCAGAGGGCGATGGGCCCAAGACCCCTTCGCACTTAGGATTTAGACCGGCGTGCTGACCTCTCTGCTGAGCCTAGGTAGGAATGCGTCGTGTCGATTACCCGAGGCCGGGTATTACCCAGCAAGTGTGTCCGGCCAGATGTAATCGAGCGTGTTGGGTAACAGTAGTGCACCCCTGTAGGGAAGTTATCTATTCGAATAGCCGTGTCTACGGTAACAGGACGCTCAGTGTTGTATCCCGATCTACTACAACTTGAACTGAATACATGATACTTTAACTGTAAGCTCCGGGATCGCTTTCTCGCAGGGAGTCGAGGAAGGATCTCTCGGCTTTGCAATTACATGCTTGTTACTTATGTTATGCTACTAATGTACACTCTTCTAATGCTGCAAGCCGCTGAAGATGCTAGTCTTCGATAGGCTAGGCCTTCCCCTCTATTCTGGCATTTCTGCAGTCCAGTCCACAGATACAGCCTCCCTTTGAAACCAATGCATAAATAGAATAGTTCTGATGTAAGTCTTGCGAGTACTTTGGATGAGTACTCACGGTTGCTTTGCTTCCCCTTTTTCCCCATACCCGATTGCTGCGACCAGATGACGGAGCCCCGGAGCCAGCTGATCCCGCCGACTACTACTACCCTACCGGAGGAGCCTACTACTACATGGAGACCGACGACCAGGAGTAGATAGGAGGCACCCAGGCAGGAGGCCTGCGCCTTTTCGATCAGTGTCGTTGTTTTGCTCGGCCTTCTTAAGGCAAACTTGTTCCCCTTTTATGTCTGTACTCAGATATTGTGTTTGCTTCCGCTAACGCTTGCTCGCGAGCTATGTATTCGAACCCTCGAGGCCCCTGGCTTGTAATATGAAGCTTGTATGTCTTTTATTTGTGTTTAGAGTTGTGTTGTGATATCTTCCTGTGAGTCTCTGATCTCGATCGTGTGCATTTGCGTGTATGATTAGTGCACGGTCGAGCAGGGGCGTCACAACGCGGACACGAAGCGGACGTGCGCGACGCCCGCCCTTCTCCCCCCTGGCCCGCCAGTCAGTGGCACACCCACCTCATCTCCCCTCTTTCCCAAAAAAACTCCCGCCCGCTCGCTTTCCCGGCCGTTCTCCATGGACGACGCGCCGATCCTCGACGCCGCCGCAGGCCTCGCCTTCACCGTCGACAAGCACCACGCATGCAAAAAGGCGGCGGTGCCGAAGCCAAAGAAGGTGCTGACGGACGCGCAGCGTGCCGTTCAGTCGGCCAAGAGAGCTGGCCGGAGACAGGCGCAGGCCGAAAAGGAGACAGCCGTGGCCGCCGCCGCCCTCGGCGCCGCCGCACAACAAGAGGCCGCCATGGCGGAGAACAACCTCCTCGTCGCTGCTGCCACGAAGCAGGCCCTACTCTACCTAGGGTTGCAAAACCCCGGTCAGCACGGGCTCGTCGCTGCCGCCATGGGCGCGGCCAGAACGGGGTCGTCGGCCGTTCGTCCGCCACGTCCAGATTTGCCGCGCTTGTCCACGACGCCGTAGATGCCAGGCTCCCATCCCCACCCGCAAGCCTCCCGTTTCTCCACCTCTCCGGGCTCCGATGCGCCGGAGGTGAGCGTGGTCGCGCCGTCCACGCTCGCAGCCATAGCCATCGACCTCAACGCCACACCAGTGGCCGGTGGATCGTCAACCGGGGGCCAGAGAAAACGCCTACGAGTGATCCCCGCCGGCATGCATCCCGATGCTCGCAACGTGTTCGACACAATGCCGGCCACGGACGACGACGCGGCCAACCGTTTCATCATTGAAAACATCATCTTCGAGGGCCGTGTGGGTGGCGCGGCCTACGATCCCGACGAGACCCAAAGCCAAGACGGCCGAGGCCCCTTCATGGCCGGCCACGAGGGCACGGCTGACACCTTTGCTCACGGCTATGGTGGCATGGCCGACCCCTTCACGCAAGGCCAAGATGGCAAGGACAACACTTTCCCCGCGGACCACGAGTTCCCGGATGACTATGGCCTAGAATAGGAGGATGAAATGGACATCGAGGGGGAGCCTTTGTTTCCCGACGAGCTCACGGCCCAAGCCAATGCCGGCAAGAAGCGCCAAAGCATCCGGACGAAGGCATGTAGAAAGGATGAGGACAATCTCCTTTGTGAATGTTGGAGGGATATTGGCCAAGACCCCAAGATCGGCGTCGAGCAAAAGGCATCAACCTTTTGGCTAAGAGTTCATCGCCAATTTCATGAGCGTGAGAAGTTTCATGCATACAACATGGAGAGCAAGCGTGGGTGGGTGTCCCTCTCGAAGCATTGGAGGATGATACAACAAGAGTGCAACAAGTTTTGTTCCACCCTTTAGAACATCGAGGGCCGTCTCGTGAGTGGCCTCGGCATCAAGGACATGGTATACATTTTTCCATCCTCGTTTTCGTTGTTTTATGCTTTCATGTCACTTTGCCCATATGCTTGCATGATCTCCATTTGTAGGCATTCCAAGCTTTGGAAGCGTTCAAGGTCCAACATGGGAAGCCGTTCACCCTCACCCATTATTGGATGATCGTGAAAGGGGAAGAGAAATTCAAAGAGCAATATGTCGCCCTCCGGAAGAATGGAGGCAGCAAGCCGTCGAGGAGCAAGGAGAGGGAGAGAAGCAGCGGCCCCGGGGAAAGACCAACTCCAAGAAAGAGGACAAAGCGTGATGCGGCGTCGTTTGCCTTGCAAGCAACTTTGCAAGGCATGATAACCAAGAAGGATACGAGGGAGGAGAAGCGTCGGCAAGACAAAGAAGAGCAAAATGAAGGCCTACATGGACATACGGACCAAGAGGCTCGAGATGGAGGCGGAGATGCAAGCCAAGAAGCTTCAGATGGAGGTGGAGATGCAAGCCAAGATGCTCGAGATCGAGGCCATCAAAGCCAAGACCAAAGCAAAAGAAGTGGCGCTCGCTTGCATGGCGAAGGGGGTGGAGATCATGAAGGTGGACTTGAGCACGGTGTCCCCGAGGAAGAGGCCTTAGTTAGAGAAGATTCAGGCCGACATGCTCAAGTTTGACGACGAGTGATCTATGGCGGAGAGCACCATCTTTTTTGTATACCAGTGCTACTTGTGAGCTGCGTTGGGATTTTCCCCGAAGAGGAAGGGTGAAGCAATATAGTAGCGGATAGCATTTCCCTCAGTGAGAACCAAGGTTATCGAACCAATAGGAGAACCAAGCAAATCCAAATCAAGCAGTACCTACACACACAAGAGCAAATACTTGCACCCAACTCAGGCAAGAGGGTTGTCAATCCCCTTAAACTCGTTACTTGCAAGGATCAAATCTGATAGTGATAGATATATAAATTGAAAGTAAATAAAAATTAAAATTATTGCAGCAAGGTAATTTTGGTTTTAGTAATATGATTAAGTAGACCCGGGGGCCATAGTTTTCACTAGAACCTGATGTCTACAACGCAACTTTTATTCTTGTAGACGTTGTTGGGCCTCCAAGTGCAGAGTTTTGTAGGACAGTAGCAAATTTCCCTCAAGTGGATGACCTAAGGTTTATCAATCCGTGGGAGGCATAGGATGAAGATGGTCTCTCTCAAACAACCCTGCAATCAAATACAAGAAATCTCTTGTGTCCCCAACACACCCAATACAATGGTAAATTGTATAGGTGCACTAGTTCGGCGAAGAGATGGTGATACAAGTGTAGTACGGATAGTAGATATAGGTTTTTGTAATCTGAAAATAAAAAAACAGCAAGATAGCAAGTGATAAAACGGAGCACAAACGGTATTGCAATGCTTGAAAACAAGGCCTAGGGTTCATTATTTCACTAGTGCAATCTCTCAACAGTGCTAACATAATTGGATCATATAACAATCCCTCAACGTGCGATAAAGAATCACTCCAAAGTTCCTATTAGCGGAGAATATAAGAAGAAATTGTTGTAGGGTACGAAACCACCTCAAAGTTATCCTTTCCGATCAATCTATTGAGCCATCCCTATAAGTGTCACAAACAGCTCTAGAGTTCGTACGAAAATAACACCATATGATACGCATCAACCAACTCTAATGTCACCTAGATACTCCACTGTCACCACAAGTATCCGTGAGTTGATTATTCGATATGCATCAAAGCAACTTCAGATTCATAATATTCAATCCAACGCAAAGAACTTCAAAGAGTGCCCCAAGATTTCTACCGGAGAAAGTAGGACGAAAACGTGCATCAACCCCTATGCATAGATTACCCCAATGTCACCTCGGGAATCCGCGAGTTGAGTGCCAAAACATACATCAAGTGAATCAATATAATACCCCATTGTCATCACGGGTATTCATATGCAAGACATACATCAAGTGTTCTCAAATCCATAAAAGTATTCAATCCGATAATAGTGAAACCTCAAAGGTAAAAACTCAATTCATCACAACAAGATAGAGAGGGGAAAACACCATATGATCCAACTATATTAACAAAGCTCACGGTACATCAAGATCGTGCCAAGTCAAGAACACGAGAGAGAGAGATAAAACACATACCTACTGCTACAAACCCTCAGCCCCAAGGGTGAATGCACAAAAAACAACAAATCCTTGCACCCAACGCAAACAAGGGGTTGTCAATCCCTCGGCGGTAAGTTGCAAGATTAAATTGTATGTGATAGATAGATAGATAGAAACAAAAATACAAAATAAAATAAATAAAAGAAAAAGTGCAGCAAATATTTTTTAGGATTTTAGTATATGATTTAGATAGACCCGGGGGCCATAGTTTTCACTAGAGGCTTCTCTCAAGAAAATAGCATACGGTGGGTAAACAAATTACTGTTGGGCAATTGATAGAAAAGCAAATAATCATGACGATATCCAAGGCAATGATCATGTATATAGGCATCACGTCCGAGACAAGTAGACCGACTCCTGCCTGCATCTACTACTATTACTCCACACATCGACCGCTATCCAGCATGCATCTAGTGTATTAAGTCCATAAAGAACGGAGTAACGCCTTAAGAACGATGACATGATGTAGACAAGATAAACTCACGTATGAATAAACCCCATCTTTTTACCCTTAATAGCAACAATACATACGTGTCATGTCCCTTTCTGTCACTGGGATTGAGCACCGCAAGATCGAACCCATTACAAAGCACCTCTTCCCATGGCAAGATAAATCAATCTAGTTGGCCAAACCAAATCAATAGATTAGAGAAGAAATACGGAGCTATAATAATCATGCATAAAAGAGATCAGAGAAGACTCAAATAATATTCATGGATAATCTGATCATAAACTCACAATTCATCGGATCCCAACAAACACACCGCAAAAAGTGATTACATCGTATAGAACTCCAAGAACATCGCGGAGAACATTGTATTGAAGATCAAAAAGAGAGAAGAAGCCATCTAACTACTAACTATGGACCCGAAGGTGTAGGAGATATGCCCTAGAGGCAATAATAAATGTTATTGTTTATCTCCATGTTCATAATTATGTTTATGTTCCATGCTATAACTGCTATGGTTCTCGAGTCTACAATAACCACGAGGCTCGGAGGAATACTCATGCACGTGTGGAATAATAAACGATAAAAAGTATTCCTAGTCTGGCCTCTAAGATTAGCTCAAGTGTTGCATGATGGTTCTGTTTTCCTGATCATGGGCATGACTATGCCGGCAACTTTGAGGGCACAATGTTAGGAGAACACTTGTGTTGAATCGACCCGAATTGATGTTATGCTATGAGATTCATTCGTCACAAGTTAATGGTTAATAACATAGAGAAGTTAATGTTTGCATAATTCCTTAGACCATGAGAGTGTCGAGTTTCTTCATGCTTGCTTCATGAACTTTGGGGTTTGTTAAACGTCATCCGTAACTGGGTGGCTATTACGGCGGCTTACGGGTTCATGGGAAAGTATGTCAAGGGAGTTGATAGCTCAAGATTGGGATTTGCTCCTCCGAAAATGGAGAGATATCTCTGGGCCCTCTCGGTGTTACGGTATCCACCATCGTCTGGCCAGACACATTGTGATTTGATCACAGGGATGCCGGAACGCGAAAACGAGAAAAGAGAACAAAACCGGTAACGAGGTAACTGGCATAGTGGACAAGTTGTTGATCCGCGGGGATGCCAATAAATCTCACCTCGGGTGTTTGTAATATATCGTGAAGCAACAGGAATAGCACACGGCAACTGGAGGTTCACTCGAATATTCATTCGTGTGGGTATAGGGGTCAATATGGGTGTCCACGGCTCCGATGTTGATCATTGATCGGAAAGTGTTCCGGGTCATGTCTATAATTCACCCAACCTATAGGGTCACACGCTTAAGGGTCATCTATCTGCTGAATACTAGACAGGGAGTCTGAGAGAAAATCACCGGAAAAGTTTTGGACGCAACGGAAACGTTCCGGAGAGGACACCGGAATAGTTCCGGTAAAACTGAAAAGTTGTTTCGGGGTATACCATTAAGTCAAATTGGTTTCGGCACACGCCTGGAAATTCTTGGAGGGTACCAGAATTGTTCTGGTAACTTCTGGGATTTTTCCAGGACAAAAGCCGGAAATGTTCCGGAGCTGCCGGAACCGGTTTGGTTGTTTTTCGCAGATGAAAATCACTAATCCGAAATTGTTTCAGAACGCGTCCAAAATCATTTGTGTGGGTACTGGAATTATTCTAAGACCCACAGAAATATTTTCGGATTAAACGGTCATGGAAAAATGTTTCCATGAATAGTGAAAGTGATTTTTGGTTACTTTATGGAAAGCCACCTTTTAGGGCTTTTACCAAAAGGCTTCTAGAAGGATTGGGGACCAAGCACTAGTAGAAAACAGGGCTTTGGTCCAGGCCAGATAAGAGCATCAATCCCGGTTCTGTTACGAACCGGGACCAATGGGTGCATCAGTCCCGGTTCGTGAGGCCAGGGCGCCGGCCGGGCCACGACAGGCACCAGTCCCGGTTCGTCTGACCCCTTTGGTCCCGGTTCCAGACATGAACCAGGACTAAAGGGCCTCGCTCCTGGCGCAGCCCCTTTAGTCCCGGTTGGTGGCTGGAACCGGGACTAAATGTGTGTCTTCTGTCTCGGTTCTAGCCACGAACCGGGACTAAAGAGATGCCTATATATATCTTCTCCCCTGCCCGCTCACTCCTCTGTTTTTTGGCCGGCCGGTGTGGGAGGTGTGTGCTACTCTGCTCTCACCTCCTATGCACATCAGGTGTTCGATGAAATGCCCGAGTCACACTTAAGCTTTCTCCTCTCCAAGCTCGACCTCCAAGCTCCATTTTCCCCAAGATTTGTCTAGGTTTGGCGGTGCACCATTGTCCCCATCCCCGTCCTCACCGCCGTCGATCGCCCGTGCCGATCTCGTCGCCGGCACCACCGTGGTGAGCCTCTTGTTCTTATCTTCTTTTTAAAAGAAAAAAATTCTTACTTGTCGTATGAGTTATATAGCTACTTGTATAATTTTCTTACTTTTATTATTGTTTGTTATTATATAGTGCCATGACTTTGGTATCCGCCCCCGTTGGCCCTCGTCCTGTCTATGATTCGGATGTGGTATATTATCTTTTATTATGATTTGTTTCATTTAGTGTTTATGACAATTATGCCGACCAACGTGACATAGATGTTTTTATCTAGGAGGTATGTGAACCGGAAATTCCAACTGACCCTCTTGTCGAGAGGTTAAATTTAGTTGAAAAAGAAAACAATTACTTGAAGAAAAAATTGAAAAGAATTGAGGAGGAGAAGATGGAATTGGAGTTGCATGTTGCCGATGTCGTCGATGATCACAAGATCAAGATGGATGCAATGCGCTTGAAGATTAGAAAGATTAGAAAATATGCCATTCATAATGAGGCTTGGTATCATTATGCCGTTGGATCAATTGTTACCTTAGTTGCGATTATGATCGCATTTGTTGTTGCATTTAAATGTTTTTCATAGTTTCAATGTATGTTTTAATTAGATGCTCTAGAGAGCTATATGTTGTTCTATGAGAACTATATATGTATGAACTTTATGTATTTATTTTTTCAGTAATAACATTTGATCACTACTGTACTTTGGTTTTAATGTGATGATGAACTTGTATTAATTTGGTCACTTCTCTATTCATGATGTTCTGTAATGGTTTTTGATACACTTAATTATATAATGCACGCAGATGAACCGGCAATGGATGTACGGTGACCGACGCACCTCCGAGTATCTTGAGGGCTTGCATAAATTTCTCGAAGTGGCTGAGGCAAACAAGCAGAATGGTTTTATGTATTGTCCATGCCTTGTCTGTGAGAATACGAAGGATTACTCTAACTTGAAAACCCTTCACGTCCACCTGCTTGAGAAGGGTTTCATGCCACACTATAATGTTTGGACTAAGCACGGAGAAAGAGGGGTTATGATGGAAGACAACGAAGAAGAAGAGGATGATGACAACTATCCCCCTGAATATGGTGATACTGCAATGGGGGAAGCTGAAGATCAAGAGGAACCAGACGATGTGCCCGATGTTGATCTTCGCCGGGTCATTGTTGATGCAAAGACACAATGCCAAAGTGAAAGGGAGAAGTTGAAGTTCGATCGCATGTTAGAGGACCACAAAAAAGGGTTGTACCCAAATTGCGAAGATGACAACACAAAGCTCGGTACCACACTGGAATTGCTGCAATGGAAGGCAGACAATGGTGTATCTGACAACGGATTTGGGAAGCTACTGAAAAAAATGAAGAAGAAGCTTCCAAAGGATAACGAATTACCCGACAGTACGTACGAAGCAAAGAAGGTTCTATGCCCTCTAGGATTGGAGGTGCAGAAGATACATGCATGCCCTAATGACTGCATCCTCTACCGCGGTGAGTACGAGGATTTGAACGCATGCCCGGTATGCGGTGCATTGCGGTATAAGATCAGACGAGATGACCCTGGTGATGTTGAGGGCGAGCGCCCCAGGAAGAGGGTTCCTTCCAAGGTGATGTGGTATGCTCCTATAATACCACGGTTGAAACGTCTGTTCAGAAACAAAGAGCATGCCAAGTTGATGCGATGGCACAAAGAAGACCGTAAGAAAGACGGGAAGTTGAGAGCACCCGCTGACGGGTCGCAGTGGAGAAAAATTGAGAGAAGGTGGGGGGACTTTGTAGGTGACGCAAGGAACGTATGGTTTGGGTTAAGCGCAGATGGCATTAATCCTTTTGGGGAGCAGAGGAGCAATCATAGCACCTGGCCCGTGACTCTATGTATCTATAACCTTTCTCCTTGGTTGTGCATGAAGCGGAAGTTCATTATGATGCCAGTGCTCATCCAAGGCCCTAAGCAACCCGGCAAAGACATTGATGTGTACCTAAGGCCATTAGTTGAAGAACTTTTACAGCTGTGGAATGGAAAAGGTGTACGTGTGTGGGATGAGCACAAACAGCAGGAATTTGACCTACATGCGTTGTTGTTTGTAACCATCAATGATTGGCCTACTCTCAGTAACCTTTCAGGACAGACAAACAAGGGATACCACGCATGCACGCACTGTTTAGATGAAACCGAAAGTATATATTTGGAGAAATGCAGGAAGAATGTGTACCTGGGACATCGTCGATTTCTTCCGACCAACCATCAATGTCGAAAGAAAGGCAAGCATTTCAAAGGTGAGGCAGATCACCGGAAGAAGCCCGCCCTCCTTACTGGTGGTCACATACTTGATATGGTTAAGGATTTACAAGTAATCTTTGGAATAGGTACTGGCGGACAATCTGTTCCGAATGACGCTGAGGGACGCGCACCCATGTGGAAGAAGAAATCTATATTTTGGGACCTACCCTATTGGAAAGACCTAGAGGTCCGCTCTGCAATCGACGTGATGCACGTGACGAAGAATCTTTGTGTGAACCTGCTAGGCTTCTTGGGCGTGTATGGGAAGACAAAAGATACACCGGAGGCACGGGAGGACCAGCAACGTGTGCACGAAAAAGACGGCATGCATCCAAAGCAGTATGAAGGTCCTGCCAACTACGCTCTTACCAAAGAAGAGAAGGAAATCTTCTTTGAATGCCTGCTCAGTATGAAGGTCCCGTCTGGCTTCTCGTCCAATATAAAGGGAATAATAAATATCCTAGAGAAAAAGTTTCAGAACCTAAAGTCTCATGACTGCCACGTGATTATGACGCAACTGCTTCCAGTTGCATTGAGGGGGCTTCTACCGGAAAACGTTCGATTAGCCATTGTGAAGCTATGTGCATTCCTCAATGCAATCTCTCAGAAGGTAATCGATCCAGAAATCCTACCAAGGTTAAAGAATGATTTGGTGCAATGTCTTGTCAGTTTCGAGCTGGTGTTCCCACCATCCTTCTTCAATATCATGACGCACGTCCTAGTTCATCTAGTCGACGAGATTGCCATTCTAGGTCCTGTATTTCTACACAATATGTTCCCCTTTGAGAGGTTCATGGGAGTCTTAAAGAAATATGTTCGTAACCGTGCTAGGCCAGAAGGAAGCATCTCCATGGGCCATCAAACAGAGGAGGTCATTGGGTTTTGTGTTGACTTTATTCCTGACCTTAAGCCGATTGGTCTCCCTCAATCGCACTATGAGGGGAGACTGACTGGAAAAGACACGCTAGGAGCGGATTCAATAATATGTAGGGACGGGCATTCTGGGGCTCAAGCACACTACACAGTTCTACAGAATTCTACCTTGGTGACCCCGTATGTCAATGAACACAAGAATTTTCTGCGCTCCAAACACCCGGAGCAGTCTGACGACTGGATTACATGTGAACACATCAGGACTTTCGGCAGTTGGTTGCAAACACATCTCATGGGTAACAACATTGTTGGAGATGAGTTGTACTCGTTGGCCAGGGGACCATCTTCGACTGTATTGACTTACCAAGGGTACGAGATAAATTGGAATACATTTTACACAATCGCCCAAGATCAAAAGAGCACCAACCAAAACAGTGGTGTCCGCTTTCATGCAGCAACCAACAGGGGAAAGGACACATATTATGGTTACATAGTGGACATATGGGAACTTGACTATGGACATGATTTTAAGGTCCCTTTGTTTCGGTGCAAATGGGTCAATCTGTCAGGAGGCGGGGTACAGGTAGACCCGCAGTACGGAATGACAACAGTGGATCTCAACAATCTTGGGTACACAGACGAACCATTCGTCCTAGCCAATGATGTGGCGCAGGTTTTCTATGTGAAGGACATGTCTACCAAACCGAGAAAAAGAAAAGATAAGGAAGCGAATACATCATACGACGAGCCAAAGCGCCACATAGTTCTTTCAAAGAAAAGAGACATCGTGGGAGTGGAGGGCAAGACAGACATGTCTGAAGATTATGAAAAGTTTCATGAAATTCCTCCCTTCAAAGTGAAGGCTGACCCAAGCACCCTGTTAAACGATGAAGATTATCCATGGTTACGCCGCAATAAGCAAGGGACACACGCAAAGAAAAAGTGAAGACTTTCTCTCCACAACTATTCTGATGATGGCTTTGATCTAGAATATCACTGCAGTTACATGTCAAGAAATGAAATTCCTTTGTAACATATGAGTTTTCGTCCGAAACCGTGATACTTCGAAAGAGATTGTCCATTTTGTACACGAAGTGCATCCAGTTTTTGCCGTAACCCTCTCAACTTTTTAGCACATGCTATGTGGGTGAAATGATGATACCATGCCAACTTTCAACCTTTTCAGAGTTCATTTGTACTGCTTTTCAATTTCAGGTTCATTTAGCTCAAAGAATGAATTAATAGCAAAAAGAATGAATCAAAAAGCTTTTATAAAACTCTAATAGCAAAAAGAAAGAACTAAAAAGCTTTCATAAAATTCTAATAGCAAAAAGAATGAACTAAAAAGAATCAATTAAATATAAAACTTATGCAACTAAAATTATATAAAATTTATGCAACTAAAATTATATAAAATTTATGCAACTAAAATTATATAACTAAAAATAACATATGCAAAAAATAACATTAAAAATTAAAAAACATAACATAGCAAAAAGAATGAACTAAACAGAATCAATTAAATATAATATTTTTCAATAGCAAAAAGAATCAACTAAAAATAATCAAAATAATATTAACTAAAATTATCAAAGTATTTATTTGTTAAAAACTTTAATAGTAAAAAGAATTTTCATAAAGTATTTTTTGTTACAAACTTTAATACAAAACTAAAAATCTTTTATAAAACTCTAATAGCAAAAGGAATCAACTAAAAAGAATCAATAAAAAATAAAACTTATGCAACTAAAATTATATAAAATTTATGCAACTAAAATTATATAACTAAAAATAACATATGCAAAAAATAACATTAAAAATTTAAAAACATAACATATGCAAAAAAAAAGGCCCACCTACTAGCCACCACGGCCTGCATACGACTAGAAACCCTACAAATGGACCAGGATGCAGGCCCGCAGTGCTAGCAGGCCCAACAGGGCGTGTGATAGGCATGTACTGCCCACATTAGAGAGGAGCTCGAGAGGGCAGCGGCAGCAGCGCTTATAAACCACTCCGAGCCCCTCTCAACTAGCGAGGTGGGACTAAACTTTTGGCTGCGGCAGCACAGACCATTGGTCTCGGTTGGTGGCTCGAACCGGGATGAATGGCCCCCCTTTCGTCCCGGTTCGAGCCACCAACCGGGACCAATGGTCTGGGCTTCCCGCCCTTTCGCCTGGCGAAATACACCTTTGGTCCCGGTTGGTGGCACGAACCAGGACGAAAGGGGGGCCTTTCGTCCCGGTTCGTGCCACCAACCGGGACCAAAGGTGTGACTATATAAGCAGCACTTAGAGAATTTCTCCCCATTCTCTCCCCCGACGCCGAAACGCACGCCGCCGCCAGGCTGCTCCGCCGCTCCCCGTCGCCGTCCCTGCCCTGACGCCGCCAGGTTGCTCCGCCGCCCCCGACGCCGGCCGCCGCTCCCTGCCCCGACGCCCGCGGCCGCTCCCTACCCCGACGCCAACCCCCAGTGAGCTCCCCGGCCCCTTCCCCTGCGTTGCCGCCGCCGCCGCCGCCCCTGCGCTCTGCTAGCCGCCGCCGCCCCTGCGCTCTGCTAGCCGCCGCCGCCCCTGCTCTGCTTAGCCGCCGCCGCCGCCGCCTCTGCTCTACTAGCCGCCGCCGCCCCTGCTCTGCTCTGCTTAGCCGCCGCCGCCTTGTTCATACAATTTTTTTGTTCATATAGCATTTTTTTGTCCATGTATATATGTATGTATGGATGGATGGATGTATGTATGTATGGATGGATGGATGTATGGATGTATATATGTATGTATGTGTATGTATGGATGGATGGATGGATGTATATATATAGAAAATGTTCATATGATGATTTTTTTTGTTCATAGAATATTTTTTTTGTTCATAGAAATTAGTTAAAATTTACCAAGTTACTAAGTTACTAAGTTAAAATGTTCATATATTCAAAATGAGTTAAAAGACTCATATATTCAAAATTTACTCCCGGTCCGCTCGCCCAACCAACTCTCGAGGCCACCCAAACCCTAGGGACATGAGGGGGGACGTCGGACATGCATGAGAGAGGCGGTCCGCAAAGTATCCTCTCTCGAAAGTATAACCCCCGATAACTTTGCATGATGTTTGCGACTAATCCATTGCTCATATATGCATATGATTCTTTGTTGTGATTAGCTAGGTCTATGTTTGCCACTAATCCATCTCTCATGGTTGTAATATTTGCAGAAACTATGGACGGAGACTTAGAAAAAGAAGAGTTGTTGGGGGATATAATCCACGACGGAGGTGATATCACCTTGTCGTTTCTCAACGACACCGATGGTCAGGAAAGAGAGGATGACGGCTCCGGTGATCCAATGGAGGAGGAAGGAGATCATGACGGCTCCGGTGACCGAACGGAGGAGGAAGGAGATCATGACGGCTCCGGTGACCGAACGGAGGAGGGAGCCTTAACTGTTGCAAAGTCCGGCGAGGTATATATACATATATTAATTAAGCCTCTACTGACTTGATGCATTAATTGTTTTGTATGTACATATATTAACGCTTCTTTCTTCTTTTAATTAGCCCTCCGGATCGAGCCAAACTTCCGTAAGGAGACGAGGCCCGAAGAAAAGGTTGCGCCAGGATGAAAGGTTCACGATCGAAGAAGTCGGTCGAGATGGCCAACCGATTGCTCCCAAGCGGAGCAGGGACACATTTATACATCAGTGCGGAGTGGTTGTTAGGGACAGCGTCCCGGTCAGCATCCAAGAATGGAATAAGAAGAAGGACCCTGAAGTTTCTTATGTCCAGGATAGACAGAAAGATGATCTTTGGACCTCGCTGATGACAAATTTCAGCCTACCACCAGAGGCGGATCCGAATAAGGTCAAGGCGTTTGCTCTTAAGAAGATGGCAGAACTATTCAAGAACTGGAAGAAAGATTTGAACAAAAAGTTTGTCGAGAAAGACAAGACTCCAGAATTCACCGGTCCATATGAGAAGATAAAAGATCACTGGCCCGCATTTGTGGCCTACAAGAAATCGGACAAGGGCAAGCAAAGGTCAGCGACAAATAAGCTAAATGCTGCAAAGAAGATGTATCACCATGTTACGGGGTCAGGTGGCTACAGCAAAGCCCGGCCTACGTGGGACAAAGCTGAGCAAGACCTGCTTGCTAAAGGGGTCCAACCAGCGACATTGCACTGGCCAGATCGGTCAAGGACTTGGTTCTTCGGGGTTGGGGGAACTTTGGACCCAGACACAGGGGAGTGTGTTTGGACGAAAGCTCAACTTGCAATACCTGTCAAGAAGCTTGAGGAAGCAATCCAGGCAGTGCAGGAAGGGAGGTTACATCCCGACAGAGAGAATGACGAGCTGACACAGGCCCTCGGGAATCCTGAACACCCTGGACGAACACGAGGCACATCAGGCTCCGTTCCGTGGGTGCATGGGTTTCCCGACAGCGGTGGTTATAGAAGCCGGGAGAGAAAGAATAAAGCGGAAGCAAGCGAAATGCAGAAGCTCAGTGCAAGATTAGAGAAACTAGAGGAACTTGAGAGCCAGCGAGCTACTGGCCAACCATCTCAGCGGCACAAAGATCCTTCCTTCGACACTGCCCCAGAAGCTACCCCACCATCTCAGCGGAGAAGCAACGTGGCTTCCACGGAGCTCGTTCAGCCTGATTTCACGTCTTCTCGCTACCCCGTGGATAGTATCACGGAGGCTGAACATTGTGTGCTAATGGCGAAATGCCAGAACCTGACCTTGAAGGCGGCGGTCGGCTCTGTTTTACCTCCTCGAGCTGAGGGAACTTTCCATTGCCGTCCGATTCCACATGGCTATGCTATTGTCACGGTGGATGAAATAATGGAGGGATTTGAGGGGCTGGAGCTTGACTACCCTACAGGTGAAGGGGATAATCTTCTGGAAAATGCCTTAAGGAGTACCTGTCTATGGAGAAAGGAGAACATCAAGCTTCCAAACTGGACGCCGCCTCAGCAGACGCAGCCGGATGAGGCCCCTCAGCAGACTCCTCACAGTCCAGCTCAGCCGGATGAGGCCCCTCAGCAGACTCAGCCGGATGAGGCCCCTCAGCAGAGTCCTCTTCCGCCTCAGTTGTCTCCGGCGCGTCAGCGGACTCCGCCTCCTCCTCCGCCTCCTCCAGCACGTCAGCGGACTCCGCCTCCTCCTCCGCCTCCTCCGGTGCGTCAGCGGACTCCGCCGCCTCAGCAACAGCGGAAGAGAGCCGCCGCCGCTCCGGTGGCTAGCAGTACAAAAGGCGGGAAGAAATTCAAATTTGGTCCAAGCCTCAGGGTTCCTCCAAAGTTACCATATGAGAGGACTGACAAGGAAACCGATGACATCGTGAAAGCCGAACTGCAGGCCCATTTTGAACCGAAACGTCCACCTCCGAAGGAAACAATAGATCCGGTGAAAGCGAAGCGCACTCTGGATGCCCTTAAGCGACCACCACCGCCTCCACCGCAATCCAACTATGACCGCTGTATTGAAAAGACATATGATGAAGCGCGGCGGTCGGGAAGTACTGCCAGTGCTTCAAGACGAAGAAGTGGGAAAACAATTTCCCAGCTCAGCGAACAGGAGAAGCAATCGTGCCCCCCGCTCAAGGTGTCTAGCGATATCGCTAATCATCCGGGGCTACTGCCCGGTACCACTCTTGGTGATTACGTGGGCGATGATGTACAGTTTGAAACGGCTGAGGTAGTAGAGATCTTTAGATACGAGCATGGGAAGCCTCTCGTCAAACCTGATCATCCTCATCTAACAACGATGATGCGAAGATTGCATGAGTGGTACTTGGAAACCTGCAGGAAGAATGGGTCTGATAGTTTGATGGTGACAATTAAAGATGAGCACGACCTCATTGGAGTCGACCTGATGCCTGTTGAATTTGTGGAGTTATTTCAGTTATTCAATCAAGAGGCCCTCGACAAACAACTCATGACTTGCTACTGTCTGTAAGTATTACTTCTGTAATTAAGTCTCTAGCTCAGCTCGTTCATTGCATGTATATATAATTATCCTCACTATATTATGCAGATTGAAGATCGTCGAATGCCCAAAAAGACAAATCTATGACATTGGGTTCATTAGCCCAAATACCATAAATGAATGGGCGGTACAAAACAGAGTTAAAGAAACCGAGGAAAACTTGCTAAAAGCGTTCCTTCGACATCAAAACAAAAGGGAAATACTCTTTCCTTACAACTTCAAGTGAGTGTTACTGTATTGTGCATATTCGGTTTCGCTTACTCGAGGTTAAGTACTGTAATTGATGAGTTATGCGTGCGCAGGTTCCACTTTATTCTGCTATCCATTAAGCTTGACGGGGGAGTAGTAACTGTCTTAGACTCGAGACGTAAAGATCCCAAGGATTATGCGGACATGACTGCAATGCTCCAGAAGTAAGTTCAATCAATACCGGGACCATATCGGCAACTTTCGTTCATTTCCTGATATCAAGTAATCATTTTCTTTGCCTGGCAGGGTTTGGAAACAGTTCACCGGAATGGTTCCGGGTCTGAAGAACGAGCTGCGATTTACACACCCCAAAGTAAGTAGTACTAGCTAGTTCCGCGCATCTCTCATTGATTATAGTTTCATCAATACCATTATCATGCTTGATTATCAGTTTGATTGAACTCTATTCTCGTAAAGTGCTGGTGGCAGGCAGCCGGGAATAATTTATGTGGATACTACGTTTGCGAGTTCATTCGCGACTCGACCACTGAGCGGGGCTTCTTGTATGACAAACAATTTGAAGTACGTAAACAATATTCACAATTTTATTTTATTACCATCAATTGTGTTGAGTTTCATTCATATATATGTATTGACCCCCTTCTTTAAATTAGATCTGGCAGATGCGGGATGAACTCCTACCACATGAGCGCATACAAGCAATTCAAGAGGAATTGGCGGGATTCTTTCTTGACCACGTCATACATGAAAAGGGAGAATACCATACGGAAATTCAATGGGAGTTTGGCGCTTGATGATGTCAGGGATGTTATATTGTATATATGTAGTAGCGTCGGATAGATATACGAAAACTTGTTGTTCGACCAAGCACGGAGAAAGAGAGGTCACTTCTCTCTATATATGTTCATGACGATCTTGTGTAATTAATGGTTTCCTTCATTTGCTTACTAGCTAGCGTCGAGTTCTCTCTATATGTAGTAGCTAGCGTCGACCAAGCACGGAGAAAGAGAGGTCACTTCTCTCTATTAGCTAGCTAACACAATATGAAACCCCTAAACCCTCCAAAACCCCTAAACCCCCCCTTTCAAAAAAAAACAAAAACCCCAGCGCCTGCGAGCTGCTGACGCGTGGCTGCCTTTTGGTCCCGGTTGGTGTTACCAACCGGGACTAAAGGTCCTACTGCCTGAGTGCTGCGCAGCGGCCACGTGGAGCTCCTTTAGTCCCGGTTGGTGTTACCAACCGGGACTAAAGGTCCTCCTGCCTGGGCGCCCCACATCGGCCACGTGGAGCACCTTTGGTCCCGGTTCGTAGGCCAACCGGGACTAAAGGTTCTGGGCATTAGTCCCGATCGTTTTGTCCCGGTTCCAGAACCGGGACTAAAGGCCCTCTGGAACCGGGACAGATGCCCTGTTTTCTACTAGTGAAGGAACACCCATGTGGGGGGCCCCCTAGGGGTGGCCGGCCATGGTGGAGCTCCTCCATGGAGCTCCACTTGCCTTCCTTTTATGCCCTTGTGAAGGATCCATGTGATGGGTTTTTTGGGTATTTTTCCCTTTGGGATTTCCTATAAATAGAGGTGGAGGGGGTGCTCTCCACACTCATCCCTTGCTCTCATACACATGCCATAGACTTGTCTGGCTTCTCTCTCCCTCCCAGCGAAATAGTTTCGTAGAGCCGAAAGGCTGTCTGGGTTCTGGTGGAAACTAGTTCTGGACGGCGAAGCCCTGCCGGATAGATGACACCGTATGTGTGCAACTCTGTAGAGAGATCGTAGTTTTGGTCTTAGTTCGAGAGTGCCTCCCGAAGGGCTGTCCTAGTGGCTGTCCGAGTTTCGAGGGTCCTCCCGAAGGGCTGTCTGAGTGACCGTCCGAGTTTCGAGGGTCCTCCCGAAGGGCTGTCTGAGTGACCGTCCGAGTTTCGAAGGTCCTCCCGAAGGGTGTCCATGACACCGTCCGAGGGACTGTCTGACTGCCTCCCGGAGGGCTGTCCGAGGGGCAGTCGAGGGAGTACATCCTCGCGGTTGGGAGGTTGTAAATCCTAGCTGCGGGGATCTGCACCGCCGATCGTCATCGACTCTACTTACGCTGCGCTACGAGTCGGTAACGAAAAGATCAAAAACCTTGTATGAAGTCTCCATAGTGGTCCTGGGCTGGTGCGTAGGTCGGATTTTTTTTTCTGCTACGTTACCCTACAGTGGTATCAGAGCCGTGCTATGCGTAGATGCATGTTACGATCTAGAATACATAGAGATGTATGGGTGTTGCATAATATAATTTGTAGTAGATGAGTTCTACTACTGATAATTATTTGTGCAGGTAACAGATGAAATCTGTTACCCGATGTTCTTGTTGCTTCCCTGGAATTTGCATATTTCTGATCTTGATAACAGCATGGTGGAGTTTCAAAGTTCTGGGAATCCGCGATCCTGATTGATCAACGAAGTGCTAACAGTTCATTGAATTCCACCATAGTTAGAGACAAAGATGAAATTTCGCAGATGAAAGGGCAATGCAGATATGATCTGCACAGGGGGTCATGCGTATGACGAAGTTAAGTATGGGGCTCGAGATTTTATTATCTCATGTTTCATACACCCCGCAAAGTTAATCTAGCGACTTGAATAATCATACTTGATGATGGACGTTGGTAGCTTCGGTTTGCTTCGAAACCTTAGAAGCCACGTAAAATGAAATTTTGCATGAACCGATTAGAGGCGTCTAACTTGGTTTTGCAGGATGACATGAGATGTGCATATGATGTGGTATAGCAGTGCTCATATTAATTTGATTATGTATGAGATGACTATATGATGTAAAATTAACATGACCTGCGTGTCATGATTCGGCATGATGGTTGGAGCCATATGATTGTCACTTTAATGACCTGCATGTCAACCTTAAGTAATGCACTTATTTTATTAGCTAATGAGATAGCAATATTTTCTGGTGCATCGACAAGGTGGTGGCAATCTTCGCAAAGGTGGAACACCGACGCGAATGCCGAAGACGAAGAAATACAAGGCTTCTTCGTCAGAAAGGGCTATACCATATCATGCTATTATGAATTGCCTGAGATGTTTATCCCTTATGATGCACCCTTCTTGATTGCGCGGTAGTCGCTTTTTATTAGGGTGATCTCTCACAAAAATATCAAGTAGTTAGTGTTCTCCCAAGTGTAGCACCGTCACGGCACCTATCTTCTCGGAGTGCGTCTTGTCTCCATGAGTACAAACGATTAGGGAAGTGTGAGGCGGGTGAGGTCAGACCTCGCAGCGAGATCACTTGGTTGTCTTGACGTTCTGTCTTGATCGTCCTGAGCTCGGAACATGCCCATCGAAAGATGAACAAGAATCACATAGAGATGTGATTGGCAAGTTGGCCTACCGATTAAAATTCTCGTCATCAGTGATGTCCACATCAATGGCGTTGAATTGAAATGCGGGTCTTGTATCACTCACAATCAATTATGAGAGATATTGATTTGAGTGGGAGCGCACTGTAGAATTAACTTGTTTAATTCTCTGTGCAATTAATTATGAACTTTGTCTAAGTGAAATTTGCATAATAGTTGTAGAATAATGGCTCGCGTTTCCACCTTCTCTGTTAAAATTGAATAAACTGTTAAATATCTGGTTAAAACTTTACGGTTGGTAACGTAATGTGAGGATTGTCCTCAAGAGTGCCGAGAAGGACTTTGTCCTATCGGATGCTTTCAGTATTCTCCCGCTAATGCTATGGATAATGTGACTCTCGTCCTTCGATCCAAAAGCTAGAATTCCGTTACGGTCAAGTGCAATATGTTTGCTTCCATGAGACCCGGACTTCAAAAGTTTGGGATAGCTACGAGATATTCATGGAACTGAAAATCATTTTCAGACACAAACAAAGGCTAAAAGATATGGGATATCCAAAGCAATGTTTGTTTTGCAAACTATTAGTAAAAGTGTTTACTATGCATTTGACTAATAACAGAGGGATCCAGAAGAACGCCTATCATATGATGAAGGTGAATAAAACAACAACTTAAAGAGAAAGGAAATGTCCAAAGGGTGTTAGTGTGACTTACACACATAGGAAGTCCGGGGCTAACGCCACTCTTAAGTTGATTGCTTCTTCTGAGAGTAGGAGAAATACTGAAAGTTAAACTGTTAGAAGTATAAAGGCAAAAAGAGAGAAGACTGGAATGTCCAGCTCATGTATGAAAGTCATACAAGCTATTGATGTATAGAAGGCTGGTCAAAGAAATAGTTCTTGGGAATTGTGATTAAATTGTTAGTCACTAATTCTTGGGTATTGTGAGTTGATCACAGAGATACCCGCTCGATTGCATTCTGTTGCGACTCGATGCAAGAACTACTACGGCCTAAAAGACTTGCCGGAGTGAGGTTTAGATATGCGCTGGGAACATAGTAAAAGTTGCTATACTCGGTACATTACCTATGTATTTATTTTCATAAATTCATTTTAGAGTTTTTATACACTCTAGCCCATTGCATAAAGTATCTTGCAAGAAGGTTGTTCATAAGAGAACTTTTGATGTTCGGTGTTATGAATAACATAAGGGCCATGCTTCCATCATGGATGGGATGTATGTTATGAATATTGATAATAATATATTACCTCCGAATTTACTTTCATAATTCTTTTTAGAGTTTTTACACACTCTAGCCCATTGCATAATGTTTATTGCAAAAGGGTTGTTCATAAAAGAACAATTGTTGTTCAATGTTATGAATAACATAAGGGCCATGCTTCCATCGTGGATGGGATGTATGTTATGAATATTGATGGTAATATGATACATCCATAACACTGACGCTAAATGTCGCAAGACTAAAAGAATACCACACATGTGTGGCACTGCATTTGGTCACATTGGAGAAACCCGCATGGAGAAATTCCATAATGATGGATTTTGAAGTCGTTTGATTATAAATCATCTGACACTTGCAACTTTCCTCCGAAAAGTGAAGTGACTGAAATACCGTTCATAGGCCATAAGGAACGAGCAACAAACTTATTGGTGATCATACATTTTGATGTATGTAGTCCAATAAATGTTGTTGCTGGCAGTGGATTTATCTATCTTCAGAAATGACTCAAGTGGATATATGGATATTTACTTGATGAGACATAAGTCTGGATCTTTTGAAATCATTCATAAGGTTTTCAAAAATGAAGTAGAAATTATTGTAACAAGAAAAATATGTTTCTGCAAACTAGATTGCCGAAAGGAATTTTTGAGTTACAAGTTTAGCGAATGTCTGATGAGTTGTGAAAAGAGTTTCATAACTTACACCTCACGGAACTCCACTGTGAGTGGTACGTTCGTGAAGATGTATTCAAACCATTTGTGACATGGTAAGATCAAAGATGACATAAATCAATTTGCCATTATCCCTTTTAAAAGTAATGCTTTAGAGACTGCGGCTTTTACACTGAAACGAGCACCATCAGGTCTGTTGAAATGACGCCATGGTATGGTACGCCCAACCATGCTTTGTCTTTTCTTAACATTTGGAATATGGGGCTTGAGTAAAATATTTACAAACCTATTCCAAATCAGACAAGTACTGCTTTGAAGGTTATCCCAAGTAATTGAGAATTCCTCCACCACTATACCAAGGCAAAAGGTTTGCCACTGAGAACGGTATGCTTTTAAAGAGAATGGTTCTTGCAAAAAGGTGAGTGGGAGAATAGTGCAACTCGATGAGATAACAGTATCTTCGTCATCAGATCAAAGGAAATAAACCTTGGAAGTAATTCCAAAGTTTCCTACTGCGACTGATACGGAAGCCTCTACATGAGATGTATGGCCTTCGGTCGAACTTGCAACTGAACCACGTAGGCAAAACTCATGCAAACCTCTTAGGTGCGCAAGCGAGATATTGTTGTTAGACAACAGTATACCTACGATACACAAGGAAGCGTTGATGGGCCCTGACTCCGGAATTGGCTAAATGCCAATATAATGCGAGATAGTTTCCATAAATGATTCAAGATTATATCTTGATAAACCCTTCGAAAGACTTAGAGTCTAACGAACATTAATGGAACTATAAACTGATGTGGATAAAATGTTTTATCCATAAAGCTCAACTTGTTGCAATAACAAATTCAAGGAGTTGACTACGATGAGATTGTCTCACCGTAGCGATGCTTAAAGTCAGATCGGGTTAAACTAGCAATTAATACATATTTCAATCTTGAGATATGATACATGGATGCCAAAAGGATTTCCATGTGATGGAAATACAACCTAGGACTTACATATGATACAGTCCAAGGTATTTAGTCAATCCAGAGGATGCTAGTAAGTATGCAAACTTCAGAGTTCCAGCAATGGATAGAAGAGAGCAAAATGGAGTTGGAATCTTCGTTTTGATGAAATAGTCAAAAGAGTTTGATTTCATCAATGGATAACAAAGATGCTTGTGGTTACCAGAAAGTAAGTGGGAGCATAATAATATTTCTAAAAACTTTGTGTGCTTGACACATTGTTGATTGGAAATAATATAAATTTCTTGACACGAATTAGGACTTCATTGAAAATAGTTTTTTGATGAAGTGCTTGGGCTAAATAGCCTTGATATTAGGCATATTTATCTACGAGATAGAATTGCCTAATAGGCTAAAGACAAAAATACATATTCACAAGATGCTAAAACAGTTTAGCATAAGAGCGCCAAGGAGTGATTCTTGCCGAAGTCACATGGAAAGAGTTTTGCAAGACTCGGTGTCCCAAAACACTGATGAGCAAAATACATGATGGAGATTCCACACACTTTCGTGTTTGGATTAATCATGTATTCTATGGTATGTAAAACAACCAGATATGTCCAGTACTCCCAAGGAGTTGCGAGTATAGATACCAAAGTGATCAAAGTACTGATCATGGGACAACAGTGAAAAATGTTATTGAGTACTGGAGTAGCACTGATGACATGTTTTCTCGCAAGCAGAGATTATGAAATGCTCGTTGTAAGTAATTGCATCGATACAGTCTTCATCAATACTCCATGCGATTTTTGATTTAAGTTAAGGGTTTTGTGTAATAAACGATATGGTGGCACGGTGTTTGGAAATCGTTCCAAACAGGTTAAAGTGGCGAATTCTATAACAAAGGCTAAGTATGTTGCCGCTTTCAAAGCGACATAGCAGATGTTGAATCGTACAGTTCGTTCATGAACTTAGTATGGTTCCAAGATGGCTTTGGTCAATGGAACACTATTGAAGATAGTTGCACCATAGCTCAGTCTGAGGAATCAAGGTTTGACCAGTGATTCACATATATACGAAGCCAATTCCACACAAAATATGAATTTTGTGAAAGAGTGAAAACGCAAGGATATGCAGAGATACACACGGAACTGAAGTTGTCAGATCCGTTGGACATCAGGCTATACCACAAGCGAAGCATATTTTACACCGGTATGCCATAGGTGTAAAGTGTTTTAGCATTGACTAGATTATTGACTCTAGTGCAAGTGGGAGTCTGTAGGAGATATGCCCTAGAGGCAATAATAAATGTTATTGTTTATCTCCATGTTCATAATTATGTTTATGTTCCATGCTATAACTGCTATGGTTCTCGAGTCTACAATAACCACGAGGCTCGGAGGAAGACTCATATGCACGTGTTGAATAATAAACGGTAAAAAGTATTCCTAGTCTGGCCTCTAAGACTAGCTCAAGTGTTGCATGATGGTTCTGTTTTCCTGGTCATGGGCATGACTATGCCGGCAACTTTGAGGGCACAATGTTAGGAGAACACTTGTGTTGAATCGACCCGAATTGATGTTATGCTACGAGATTCATTCGTCACAAGTTAATGGTTAATAACATAGAGAAGTTAATGTTTGCATAATTCCTTAGACCATGAGAGTGTCGAGTTTCGTCATGCTTGCTTCATGAACTTTGGGGTTTGTTAAACGTCATCCGTAACTGGGTGGCTATTACGGCGGCTTACGGGTTCATGGGAAAGTATGTCAAGGGACTTGATAGCTCAAGATTGGGATTTGCTCCTCCGACGATGGAGAGATATCTCTGGGCCCTCTCGGTGTTACGATATCCACCATCGTCTGGCCAGACACATTGTGATTTGATCACAGGGATGCCGGAACGCGAAAACGAGAAAAGAGAACAAAATCGGTAACGAGGTAACTGGCATAGTGGACAAGTTGTTGATCCGCGGGGATGCCAATAAATCTCACCTCGGGTGTTTGTAATATATCGTGAAGCACCAGGAATAGCACACGGCAACTGGAGGTTCACTCGAATATTCATTCGTGTGGGTATAGGGGTCAATATGGGTGTCCACGGCTCCGATGTTGATCAATGATCGGAAAGTGTTCCGGGTCATGTCTATACTTCACCGAACCTATAGGGTCACACGCTTAAGGGTCATCTATCTGCTGAATACTAGACAGGGATTCTGAGAGAAAATCACCGGAAAAGTTTCGGACGCAACGGAAACGTTCCGGAGAGGACACCGGAATAGTTTCGGTAAAATTGAAAAGTTGTTTCGGGGTATACCATTAAGTCAAATTGGTTTCGGCACATGCCTGGAAATTCTTGGAGGGTGCCAGAATTGTTCTGGTAACTTCTGGGATTTTTCCGGGACAAAAACCGGAAATGTTCCGGAGCTGCCGGAACCGGTTTGGTTGCTTTTCGGAGATGAAAATCACTAATCCGAAATTGTTTCGGAACGCATCCAAAATCATTTGTGTGGGTACTGGAATTATTCTAAGACCCACAGAAATATTTTCGGATTAAACGGTCACGGAAAAATGTTTCCATGAATAGTGAAAGTGCTTTTTGGTTACTTTATGGAAAGCCACCTTTTAGGGCTTTTACCAAAAGGCTTCTGGAAGGATTAGGGACCAAGGAACCCCCATGTGGGGAGGGGGGGCCTAGGGGTGGCCAGCCATGGTGGAGCTCCTCCATGGAGCTCCACTTGCCTTCCTTTTATGCCCTTGTGAAGGATCCATGTGATGGGTTTTTTGGGTATTTTTCCCTTTGGGATTTCCTATAAATAGAGGTGGAGGGGGTGCTCTCCACACTCATCCCTTGCTCTCATACACATGCCATAGACTTGTCTGGCTTCTCTCTCCCTCCCAGCGAAATAGTTTCGTAGAGCCGAAAGGCTGTCTGGGTTCCGGTGGGAACTAGTTCTGGACGGCGAAGCCCTGCCGGATAGATGACACCGTATGTGTGCAACTCTGTAGAGAGATCGTAGTTTCGGTCTTAGTTCGAGAGTGCCTCCCGAAGGGCTTTCTGAGTGGCCGTCCGAGTTTCAAGGGTCCTCCCGAAGGGCTGTCTGAGTGACCGTCCGAGTTTCGAGGGTCCTCCCGAAGGGTTGTCTGAGTGACCGTCCGAGTTTCGAAGGTCCTCCCAAAGGGCTGCCCACGACACCGTCCGAGGGACTGGCTGACTGCCTCCCGGAGGGCTGTCCGAGGGACATTCGAGGGAGTACATCCTCGCGGTTGGGAGGTTGTAAATCCTAGCTGCGGGGATCTGCATCGCCAATCGTCATCGACTCTACTTCCGCTGCGCTACGAGTCGGTAACGAAAAGATCAAAAACCTTGTATGCAGTCTCCATAGTGGTCCTGGGCTGGTGCGTAGGTCGGAAATTTTTGTTTTCTGCTGCGTTACCCTACAGAAGGTCTATGGTAAACTACTCACGCATCATCGGAAGGGCAGCAAGGTTGATGTAGAGCCCCTCCGTGATCGATTCCCCCTCCGGCGGAGTACCGGAAAAGGCCTCCAGATGGGATCTCTCGAGAACAGAAACTTGCGGCGGTGGAAAAAGTATTTCGTGGACTCCCTTGAGGGTTTCTGATTTTTTGGGAATTTATAGTGGTGGAATTAGGTCAAACGGAGCTGGGGTGGGCCCACGAGGCACCATGGCGCGCCTGCCCCCCCAGGCACGCCCTGGTGGCTCGTGGCCACCTCCTCTGGCGTCTGGTCTTCTCCCAAAGCTTCTAGTGTTGTATATGTCCAAAAAAAATCTCCAAAAAGTTTCGTGGCATTTGGACTTCGTTTGGCATTGATTTTCTATAAAACAAAAAACAGGCAGAAAACAGCAACTGGCACTGGGCACTAAGTTAATAGGTTAGTCCCAAAAAATGATATATAATTGCTGTAAATGCATATAAAAACATCCAAGATTGATAATATAACAGCATGGAACAATAAAAAATTATAGATACGTTGGAGATGTATCAGCATCCCCAAGCTTAATTCCTCCTCGTCCTCGAGTAGGTAAATGATAAAAACAAAATTTTTGATGTGGAATGCTGCCTATCATATTCATCATATATTCTTTTCTTTTGTAGCATCGACATTGGACTTGAATGATTCAAAGCAATAGTCTATAATTTGACATGAAGATATAAATACTCAAGCATTCTAACAAGCAATCATGTCTTTCAAAATAACAACGCTAAAGAAAGTTATCCCTAGCCCATTATGCTCAATCATTGATCCATTCATGAAACACACTCAAATATTAGCTACATCCAATGCACAAGTATGACAATAGTGCTCTCTAGTTGGTGCTTTATAAGAGAAGGTGGAGACTCAAGAAAATAAAAATTGCATAAAAGTAAATTGATAGGCCCTTCGCAGAGGGAAGCAGAGATTTGTCAAATGTGCTAGAGCTTAAAGCTTAAATTAGAGTGATAAAAATATTTTGAGAGGCATGCTTTTCCTGTCAACGAAAACGACCGAGAATTCCCAATATCTTCCATGCTAGACACATCATAGGCGGTTCCCAAACAGAAAGTAAAGTTTATTTCCTTTCCACCATTCTTTCACAATCCATGGCTAGCCGTATCCACGGGTGCCCTTCATACCATCACTTTCCAAGGAATTTTGTTGTTATTAATTTTTGATTTCATTGTGGGACTGGGCATCCCTATTTCCAGCCACTCTCTCGTGCAATGACAAGTGAATAAACACTCATCGTGAGAATAACACACCTGGCATGGAAAGTATTGGCCACCCCCTGCCGCTTCATGAGCGGTACGGGCACACAAAATGGAAAAATTATTTTGAAAATTAGAGTTGGCACACGCAAATTTACTTGGAACGGCATTGAAATACCGCATATAGGTAGATATAGTGGACTCATTTGGCACAACTTGGGTTTAAGGAGTTTGGATGCACAAGAAGTATTTGTGCTTAGTACAAATGAAGGCTAGCAAAAGATTGAGAAGCAACCAACCAAAAAACGAAAACGGTCATAAACATGCATTGAACATAACTAACACCGAATAATGCACCATAAGTAGGATATAATTTCGTTGCATAACTATTGACTTAACATGCATGCATAGGGAATCACAAACCTTAACACTAATATTCTTACTAAATCACAATTACTCACTAACATGACTCATATATTATCATTTCCATATCGCAAAACTATTGCAAGGAATCACACTTATCATATCCAATGATCTATATGAAAGTTTTTATTATATCCCTCTTGAATATTCATCACTTTGGGACCAAATTCATATCTTGTGCAAATTACCGTTGCTTTCATCAACTCTCAAAAAGATTTAAGTGAAGCATGAGAGTGCAAATATTTCTTCAAAATTTTAATCTTATCAACTCTCAAAATAATATAAGCGAAGCATGAGAGTTTATTTCTTCAAAATTTTAATCTTGTCAACTCTCAAAATAATATAAGTGAAGCATGAGAGTTTATTTCTTCAAAATTTTAATCTTGTCAACTCTCAAAATAATATAAGTGAAGCATGAGAGTTTATTTCTTCAAAATATAGCCACCGCCGTGCTCAAAAAGATTTAAGTGAAGCACTAGAGCAACTGCCTAGCTCAAAAAATTTAAGTGAAGCACATAGAGTATTCTAACAAATTATGATGAACGTGTGGCTCTCTCAAAATAGGTTTAAGAAAGAGGTTGGTAGAAGAAAGAGGGGATGCCTTCCGAGGCATCCCCAAGCTTAGACGCTTGAGTCTTCCTTGAATATTACCTTGGGGTGCCATGGGCATCCCCAAGATTAGGCTCTTGCCACTTCTTATTCCTTCATCCATCGTGATCTCACCCAAAACTCGAAAACTTCAATCACACAAAACTCAACAAAACCTTCATGAGATCCGTTAGTATAACAAAACAAATCACTACTTTAAGTACTGTTGCAAACCCATTCATATTTTATTTTTGCATTATACCTACTGTATTCTAACTTCTCCATGGCTTATACCCTCCGATACAATCCATAGTTTCATCAAAACAAGCAAGCAACACATCAAAAACAGAATCTGTCAAAAACAGAACAGTCTGTAGAAATATATTTAAAAGCCATACTTCTGTAACTCCAAAAATTCTGAAAAATTATGAAAACGTGGCCAATTAATATACCAATACTGTGAAAAAAATTCAGATTTTTCTGACGCTCTAGTATAGAACCAAAATTCCAGCACTGGACGCAAAACTTTCTGTTTTCCAAACAACATCAATTATACTATCTTCCAAATCATCCCAAAGGTTTTACTTGGCACAAAAACTAATTAAAAACATAAAAACACAATCATAACAGTAGCATGAAAGTGAAAACTCACAATAACAAAAAGTAAAAATTTATTTTATTCATTGGGTTGCCTCCCAACAAGCGCTATTGTTTTATGCCCCTAGCTAGGCATAATGCATAGTTTCAAGTATTGTCATCTTTCAAGTTGATTCCATAAGTGGCCCTCATAATGGATTCATATGGTGCTTTAATTTTATTCCTAGGGAAATGTTCCATACCCTTTTTTAGTGGAAACTGAAATTTTATATTCCCTTCTTTCATATCAATAACGGCACCTATGGTTCGTAAGAACGGTCTACCAAGTATTATGGGGCAAGAAGGATTACATTCAATGTCAAGTACAATAAAATCAACGGGCACATAGTTCCTATTTGCAAGAATAAGAATATCATTAATTCTACCCAAAGGCTTTTTAATAGTAGAATCCGCAAGATGCAAATTAAGAGAACATTCATCTATATTGGTAAAACCTAGCACATCACATAGATATTTTGGAATTGTGGAAACGCTAGCACCCAAATCACATAAAGCATTGCACTCATAATTTTTAATTTTAACTTTAATGGTGGGTTCCCACTCATCATATAATTTTCTAGGAATTGAAATTTCTAGTTCTAACTTTTCTTCTAACGCTTTCATCATAGCTTCTACGATGTGTTTAGTAAAAGCCTTATTTTGCTCGTATGCGTTGGGTGAATTTAACATGGATTGTAACAAAGAAATGCACTCAATCAAAGAACAACTATCATAATTAAAATCTTTGTAATCCAAGAGAGTGGGCACATCGCTATTTAAAGTTTTTACCTCTCCAAACCCACTTTTAGCTATTTTCTCATCAAGATTTTCACCCTCCGAATTATGGGGATGCTCTTTAGCTAAAGTTGACTCTTCTTCAGTCCCCTTTTCTTCAAGTTTTATATTGCTAAACAAGGAATCAATAGATGAAACACCAGTCATTTTAATATCCTCATCATTACTACGATAAAAACCGGGAGGAATCGCTTTTTCTAAAAATTCTCGTTTAGCTTTTAGCATAGCGGTTCTTTTCTTACTCTCATCCATGGAGACATATAGAGCTTTAATTGATTCATTAATATCAATGCTCCTAGACATATCATCAAGTTTACTCAATTTTTCTTCTATCGTAGTGTTGAAAACTTTTTGAGCATTAATAAATTCTTTAATATTACTTTCAAGATCAGAGGGCATCCTATTATTATTATTATTATAAGAATTACCATAGGGATTGCCATAATTATTAGAGGAATTTCCAGGAAACGGTCTAGCACTGAAATTACCTCAATAAGCATTATTACTAAAATTGTTTTGCGAGACAAAATTCACATCAATAGCATCATTATTTTGCTCAATCAAAGTGGACAATGGCACATCATTAGGATCAATATGAGCATTTTTACTAGCAGCCAATTTCATAAGCGCATCAACTTTATCACTCAAAGTATTAATTTCTTCAACCGAATCCACTTTTTTACTAGTAGGAACTCTTTCAGTATGCCATTGTGAATAATTTGCCACAATATTATCAAGCAATTTAGTAGCTTCTCCCAATGTAATTTCCATAAAAGTACCACCCGCGGCGGAATCTAAAAGATTTCTAGAAACAAAATTCAATCCCGCATAAATTTTTTGTATGATCATCCATAAATTTAAACCATGAGTAGGGCAATTTATTATCATTAATTTCATCCTTTCCCAAGATTGGGCAACATGTTCATGATCAAGTTGTTTAAAATTCATAATTTGATTTCTAAGAGAAATAATTTTCGTGGGAGGAAAATACTTAGTAATAAAAGCATCTTTACACCTATCCCAAGAATCGATACTATTTCGTGGTAAAGATGAAAACCAATTTTTTTCACGATCCCACAATGAGAATGGGAATAATTTTAATTTCACAATATCATTATCCACATTTTTTTTCTTTTGCATGTCACACAATTCTACGAAAGTGTTAAGATGGGATGCAGCATCTTCATTAGGACTACCAGAAAATTGATCTTTCATCACAAGATTAAGCAAAGCGACATTAATATCACAAGTCTCCGCACTAGTAGCGGGAGGAGCAATTGGAGTACTAATAAAATCATTATTATTAGTATTGGAAAAATCACACAATTTTGTATTTTCTTGTGACATCGTAGCTACGCAAACAAGATAACAAGCAAGCAATCAAGCAAACAAGAAAAAGGCAAACGGAAAATATTTTTGTATTTTTGTAAAAACCTTTTAGAAGTGGGGGAGTTGAAAACGAGAGGCAAATGCAAATAAAGTAAATAAAGTAAATGCAAGGAGATGAGACTTTTATGCGTAGGTACTTGATAGATGTTGATGAAGTCTCCCCGACAACGGCGCCAGAAATTCTTCCTGCTACTTGTGAGCTGCATTGGTAATTCCCTGAAGAGGAAGGGAGATGCAGTACAGTAGAGATAAGTATTTCCCTCAGTTATGAAACCAAGGTTATCAATCCAGTAGGAGAATCACACAACACCTCGTTAGCAGCACCTGCACACAAAACAACAAATCCTTGCACCCAACGCAAACAAGGGGTTGTCAATCCCTCGGCGGTAAGTTGCAAGATTAAATTGTATGTGATAGATAGATAGACTGAAACAAAAATACAAAATAAAATAAATAAAAGAAAAGGTGCAAAAATATTTTTTAGGGTTTTAGTATATGATTTAGATAGACCCGGGGGCCATAGTATTCACTAGAGGCTTCTCTCAAGAAAATAGCATACGGCGGGTAAACAAATTACTGTTGGGCAATTGATAGAAAAGCAAATAATCATGACGATATCCAAGGCAATGATCATGTATATAGGCATAACGTCCGAGACAAGTAGACCGACTCCTGCCTGCATCTACTACTAGTACTCCACACATCGACCGCTATCCAGCATGCATCTAGTGTATTAAGTCCATAAAGAACAGAGTAACGCCTTAAGAACGATGACATGATGTAGACAAGATAAACTCACGTATGAATAAACCCCATCTTTTTACCCTTAATAGCAACGATACATACGTGTCATGTCCCTTTCTGTCACTGGGATTGAGCACCGCAAGATCGAACCCATTACAAAGCACCTCTTCCCATGGCAAGATAAATCAATCTAGTTGGCCAAACCAAATCAATAGATCGGAGAAGAAATACGAAGCTATAATAATCATGCATAAAAGAGATCAGAGAAGACTCAAATAATATTCATGGATAATCTGATCATAAACTCACAATTCATCGGATCCCAACAAACACACCGCAAAAAGTGATTACATCCGATAGAACTCCAAGAACATCGAGGAGAACATTGTATTGAAGATCAAAAAGAGAGAAGAAGCCATCTAGCTACTAACTATGGACCTGAAGGTCTGTGGTAAACTACTCACGCATCATCGGAAGGGCAGCAAGGTTGATGTAGATCCCCTCCGTGATCGATTCCCCCTCCAGCGGAGTACCGAAAAAGGCCTCCTGATGGGATCTCTCGAGAACAGAAACTTGCGGCGGCGGAAAAAGTATTTCGTGGACTCCCCTGAGGGTTTCTGATTTTTTTGAGAATTTATAGTGGTGGAATTAGGTCAAACGGAGCTGGGGTGGGCCCACGAGGCACCAGGGCGCGCCTGCCCCCCCACCCCAGGCGTGCCCTGGGGGCTCATGGCCACCTCCTCTGGCATCTGGTCTTCTCCCGAAGCTTCTAGTGCTGTATATGTCCAGAAAAAATCTCCAAAAAGTTTCGTGGCATTTGGACTTCGTTTGGTATTGATTTTCTGTAAAACAAAAAACAGGCAGAAAACAACAACTGGCACTGGGCACTAAGTTAATAGGCTAGTCCCAAAAAATGATATATAATTGATGTAAATGCATATAAAAACATCCAAGATTGATAATATAACAGCATGGAACAATCACAAATTATAGATACGTTGGAGACGTATCAGTGAACTACTCCCTCCTCGTCATGGAGACCACCGAGATGATGAAGATGGCCTCCGGTGATGATTCCCCCCTCCGGCAGGGTGCCTGTAGGAGATATGCCCTAGAGGCAATAATAAATGTTATTGATTATCTCCCTGTTCATAATTAGGTTTATGTTCCATGCTATAACTGCTATGGTTCTCGAGTCTGCAATAACCACGAGGCTCGGAGGAAGACTCATATACACGTGTGGAATAATAAACGGTAAAATGTATTCCTAGTCTGGCCTCTAAGACTGGCTCAAGTATTGCATGATGATCCTGTTTTCCTGATCATGGGCATGGCTATGCCGGCAATTTTGAGGGCGCAATGTTGGTAGAACACTTGTGTTGAATCGACCCGAATTGATGTTATGCTATGAGATACATTCGTCACTAGTTAATGGTTTATAACACAGAGATAGTTAATGTTTGCATAATTCCTTAGACCATGAGAGTATCGAGTTCCTTCGTGCTTGCTTCGTGAACTTTGGGGTTTGTTAAACGTCATCCGTTACTGGGTGGCTATTACGGCGGCTTACGGGTTCACGGAAAAGTATGTCAAGTAACTTGATAGCTCAAGATTGGGATTTGCTCCTCCGACGATGGAGAGATATCTCTGGGCCCTCTCGGTGTTACGGTATCCATCATCGTCTGGCCAGACACTTTGTGATTTGATCACGGGGATGCCGGAACACAGGAACGAGAAAAGAGAACAATACCGGTAACGAGGTAACTGGCATAGTGGACAAGATGTTGATCCACGGGGATGCCAACATGTCTCACCTCGGGTATTTGTAACATATCGCGAAGCAACAGGAATAGCACACGGCAACTGGAGGTTCACTCGAATATTCATTCGTGTGGGTATAGGGGTCAATATGGGTGTCCACGGCTCCGATGTTGATAATTGATCGGAAAGAGTTCCGGTCATGTCTATACTTCACTGAACCTATAGGGTCACACGCTTAAGGGTCATCTATCTGCTGAATACTAGACGGGGAGTCTGAGAGAAAATCACCGAAAAAGTTTCGGACGGAACGGAAACGTTCCGGAGAGAACACCGGAATAGTTCCGGTGAAACTGAAAAGTTGTTTCAGGGTATTCCATTAAGTCAAATTGGTTCTGGCACACGCCTGGAAATTCTTGGAGGATGCCAAAAGTGTTCTGGAAACTTCTGGGAATTTTCCGGGACAAAAACCAGAAATGTTCCGGAGCAGCCGGAATCGTTTTGGTTGCTTTTCGCTGAAGAAACATTATTCCGAAATTGTTTCGGAATGCGTTCAAAATTGTTTTGGTGGGTGCTAGAATTATTCTAGGCACACAGAAATAATTTGGGTTTTAACGGACGCAGAAAAATGTCTTCGTGAATAGTGAAAAGCACTTTTTGGGCTGATTTATAAATGGGGTTTTTCTTCTAGAAGAAAACCACTTTTGGTGTGTGAAAGGGAGGTGGAGCTCCCCAAGGGGGCTGCAAATTTCGTCCATGTCATGGGGGGGGCCTCCTTGAGGTGTCCTTCCACCTCATGGTGGATATCTTCTACACACCCTTATGTGGCATGTGGTGGAAAGATCCTAGGAAGGTCCTTTTGGTCTTTCCTCTACCCCTTGCTCCTCCTATAAATTGAGGTGGAGAGAGCTCTCCAAAATAAGCTCATGCTTGCTCTCATACCCATGCCATTGACTTGTCTGGCTTCTCTCTCCCTCCCAGCGAAATAGTTTCGTAGAGCCGAAAGGTTGTCTGGGTTCCGGTGGGAACTAGTTCTGGACGGCGAAGCCCTACCGGATAGATGACACCGTATGTGTGCAACTCTGTAGAGAGATCGTAGTTTCGGTCTTAGTTCGAGAGTGCCTCCCGAAGGGCTGTCCAAGTGATCGTCTTAGTTTCGAGGGTCCTCCCGAAGGGCTGTCCGAGTGACCGTTCGAGTTTCGAAGGTCCTCCCGAAGGGCTGTCCGCGACACCGTCCGAGGGACTGTCCGACCGCCTCCCGGAGGGCTGTCCGAGGGGCAGATGTGGGAGTACATCCTCGCGGTTGGGAGGATGTAAATCCTAGCTGCGGGGATCTGCACCGCCGATCGTCATCGACTCTACTTCCGCTGCGCTACGAGTCGGTAACGAAACAGATCAAACCTTGTATGCAGTCTCCATAGTGATCCTGGGCTGGTGCGTAGGTCGGAAATTTTTGTTTTCTGCTGCGTTACCCTACAGTGGCATCAAGAGCCGTGCTATGCGTAGATGCAGGTTGCGATCTAGAATACATAGAGATGTATGGGTGTTGCACAATATAATTAGGTAGTAGATGAGATCTATTACTGAAAATTATTTGTGCGGGTAGCAGATGAAATCTGTTACCCGATGTTCTTGTTGCTTCCCTGGAATTTGCGTAGTCCTGATCTTGACGGCATGGTGGAATCTCACAAAGTTCTGGCAATCCGCGATCCTTTCATGCTGCTCCTGAGTATGCTGATTGACAGATCAACGAAGTGCTAACAGTTCTTTGGGTTCCACCATAGTTGAGAAAGATGGATGTTTCGTAGACGAAAGGGCAATGCAGATATGATCTGCACGGGGGTCACGCGTATGACGAAGTTCAGTATGGGGCTCGAGATTTTATTATCTCGTGTTTCATACACCCCGCAATGTTAATCTAGCAACTTGGATTATCATGCTTGATGATGGACGTTGGTAGCTTCGGTTTGTTTCGAAACCTTAGAAGCCACGTAAAATAAAATTTTGCATGAACCGATTAGAGGCGTCTAACTTGGTTTTGCAGAATGGTTTGCATGTGCATATGATGTGGTATAGCAGTGTTCATATTAATTTGATTATGTATGAGATGACTATATGATGTAAATTGATTAACATGACCTGCGTGTCATGATTCGGCATGATGGCTGGAGCCATATGATTGCACTTTAATGACCTGCGTGTCAACCTTATGTAATGCACTTATTTTATTAGCTATAGAGATAGCAATATTATCTGGTGCATCGACAAGGTGGTGGCAATCTTCGCGAAGGTGAACACCGACGCGAATGCCGAAGACGAAGAAATGAAAGACTTCTCCGTCATAAAGGGCTATACCATATCATGCTATTATGAATTGCATGAGATGTTTATCCCTTATGATGCACCCTTCTTGATTGCGCGGTAGTCGCTTTTTATTAGGGTGATCTCTCACAAAAATATCAAGTAGTTAGTGTTCTCCCAAGTGTAGCACAGTCACGGCACCTAACTTTTCGGGGTGCGCCATGGATGCATGGGTACGAACGATTAGGGATGTGTGAGGCGGGTGAGGTCAGACCTCGCAGCAAGATCACTTGGTTGTCTTGACGTTCATGGCAGGATCGTCATGAGCTCGGAACACACGCATCGAAAGATGAACAAGAGTCACATAGAGATGTGATCGGCAAGTTGGCCTACCGATTAAAATTCCCGTCATGAGATGATGATTCTATGGCGATGAATTGAAGTCTGGATCTTGTATCACTCAAAATCAATTATGAGAGATATTGATTTGAGTGGGAGCGCACTATAGAATTAACTTGTTTAATTCTCAGTGCAATTAATTTTGAACATTGTCTAAGTGTGGTTTGCATAATAGTTGTAGAATAATGGCTCGCGTTTCCACCTTCCCTATTAAAATTGAATAGCTGTTAAATATCTGGTTAAAACTTTACGGTTGGTAACGTAATGTGAGGATTGTCCTCTAGTGTGCCGAGAAGGATTTTGTCCTATCGCATACTTTCGGTATTCTCCCGCTAATGCTATGGATCATGTGACTCTCGTCCTTCGATCCAAAAGCTAGAATTCCTTTTCAGTCAAAGTGCAATATGTTTGCTTCCATGAGACCCGAACTTCGAAAGTTTGGATAGTTATGTGATATTCATGGAATCTGAAAAACATTTTCAGAGACAGACAAAGGCTAAAAGATATGAGATATCCAAAGCAATGTTTGTTTGCAAACTGTTAGTAAAGGAGTTTACTATGCATTAGACTGATAAGAGAGGGATCCAGGAGAACGCCTATCATATGATGAAAGGTGAATAAAACAACAACTTAAAGAGAAAGGAAGTGTCCGAAGGGTGTTAGTAAGACTTTCACGCCTAGGAAGTCCGGGGCTAACGCCACTCTTAAGTTGGATGCTTCTTCTGAGAGTAGGAGAAATACTAAAAGTTAAACTGTTAGAAGTATAAAGGCAAAAGGAAAGAAGACTGGAAGATCCAGCTCATGTATGAATGTCATACAAGTTTTTGATGTATAGAAGGCTGGTCAAAGATATAGTTCTTGGGAATTATGGTTAAACATGTTAATCACTAATTCTTGGGTATTGTGAGTTAATCACAAAGATACCCGCCCGATTGCATTCTGTTGCAATTCGATGAAAGAACTACTGTGGCCTGAAAGACTAGCCATGGATGAGGTTTAGATACACGCAGGGAACATAGTAAATGTTACTATGCCTTCCATCGGTGTATTCCCTATGTATTTACTTTCATAATTCATTTTAGAGTTTCACACTCTAGCCCTTTGCATAAGGTATCTTGCAAGAAGGTTGTTCATAAGAGAACTTTTGATTTTCGGTGTTATGAATAACATAAGGGCCATACTTTCATTATGAATGAGACGTATGTTATGAATATTGATAATAATACATTACCTCTGGGTTTACTTTCATAATTCATTTTAGAGTTTCATACACTCTAGCCCATTGCACAATGTTTGTTGCAAAAGAGTTGTTCATAAAAACAACAATTGTTGTTCAGTATTATGAATAACATGAAGGGCCATGCTTCCATCCTAGATGGGATGTATGTTATGAATATCGATGGAAATATGATACATCCATAACACTGACGCTAAAAGTCGCAAGACTAAAAGAATACCACACAAGTGTGGCACTGCATTTAGTCACATTAGAGAAACCCGCATGGAAAATTCCATTATGATGGATTTTGAAGTCATTTGATTTTGAATCATCTGACACTTGCAACTTTCCTCTGAAAAGTGAAGTGACTGAAATACCATTCACAGGCCATAAGGAACGAGCAAAGAACATATTGGTGATCATACATTATGATGTGTGTAGTCCAATAAATGTTGTTGCAAGTAGTGGATTTATCTATCTTCAGAAATGACTCAAGTAGATATATGGATATTTACTTGTTGAGACGTAAGTCTGGATCTTTTGAATTCATTCATAAGGTTTTCAAAAATGAAGTAGAAGTTATTGTAACAAGAAAATTATGTTTCTACAATTCGATTGCAGAAAGGAATATTTGAGTTACAAGTTTAGCGAATGTCTGATGAGTTATGAAAGGGGTTTCATAACTTGCACCTCCTGGAACACCACTGCAAGTGAAAAGTGCGTGAAGATGTAATCGAACCATTTATGACATGGTAAGATCAAAGATGACATAAATAAATTTGCCATTATCCCTTTTATAGAGTGATGCTTTAGAGACTGCGGCTTTTACACTGAAAAGAGCTCCATCAGGTCTGTTGAAATGACGCCATGGTGTGGTATGCCCAACCATGTTATATCTTTTCTTAACATTTGGAATATGGGGCTTGTGTAAAAGGTTACAAACCTATTCCAAATCAGACAAGTGCTACTTTGTAAGGTTATCCCAAGTCATTGGGTATTCCCCCCACCACTATACCGAGGCAAAGGGTTTTGCCGCAAAACGGTATGCTTTTAAAGAGAATAGTTCTTTCAAAAGGTGAGTGGGAGGACAGTGCAACTCGACGAGATAACCAATATCTTCGTCATCAGATCAAAGGAAAGAAACCTTGGAAGTGATTCCGGAGTTTCCTACTGCGACTGATACGGAAGTCTCTACAATAAAATGTATGGACTTCGGTCAAACTTGCAGCTGAACCACGCAGGCAAAGCTCGTGCAAACCTATCAGGTGTGCAAACGAGATATTGTTGTTAGACAACAGTATACCTACAATACACAAGGAAGCGTTGATGGGCCCTGACTCCGGAATTGGCTAAATGCCAATACAATCCGAGATAGTTTCCATATAAGTGATTCGAGATTAAAATCTTGATACACCTTTCGGAAGACTTAGAGTCTAACGAATATTTATGGAACTAAAAACTGATACGGATAAAATGTTTTATCCATAAAGCTCGACTTGTTGCCATAACAAGTTCAAGGAGTTGACTACGATGAGATTGTCTCACCGTAGAGATGCTTGAAGTCGGTTCGGGTTGAACTAGCAATTAATACATATTTCAATCATGAGATATGAAACATGGATGACAAAAGGATTTCCATTTGATGGAAATGAAACCTAGGACTTGTATGTGATACAGTCCAAAGTAATTTGTCGATCCAGAGGATGCTAGTAAGTATGCAAACTTCAGAGTTCCAGCGATGAACAGAAGAGAGCAAAGTGGAGTTGGAATCTTCATTTTTGATGGAATGGTCAAAGGGGTTTGACTTCATCAAATGGGTATCGAAGATGCTTGTGATTCAAGAAAGTAAGTGGGAGCATGATAATATTTCTAAAAACCTTGTGTACTTGACACATTGTTAATTGGAAATAAATTTCTTGACACGAATTAAGGACTTCATTTGAAAATAGTTTTTTGATGAAGTGCTTGGGCTAAATAGCCTCAATATTAGGCATGATGATCTATGGAGATAGATTTACCTAATAGGGCTAAGCAATGAATACATATTGACAAGATGCTAAAACCTTTTAGCATTTAAAACGCCAAGGAGTAATTCTTGCCGAAGTCACATGGAAAGAGTTTTTGCAAGACTCAGTGTCCCAAAACACTGATGAGTGAAATACATGATGGAGATTCCACACACTCTTGTGTTTGGATTAATCATGTATTCCATGGTATGTAAAACAACCAGATATGTCCGATACTCCAAAGTTGTTGCGAGTATGGATACCAAAGTGATCAAAGTACTGATCATAGGACAACAGTGAAAGATGTCATTAAAGTACTAGAGTAGTAGTGATGACATGTTTTCTCGCAAGCAGAGATTATGAAGTGCTCGTTGTAAGTAATTACATCGATACAGTCTTCACCAATGCTCCATGCGAATTTCGATTTAAGTTAAGGGTTTTGTGTAATACATAATATGGTGGCACGGTAGTTGGAAATTGTTCCAAACAAGATACTGTGGCGAATTCTATAACAAAGGCTAAGTATGTTGACGCTTAAGAAGCGACAAAAAGGTTGTTGAATCATTAGTTCATTCATGAACTTAGTATGGTTCCAAGATGGCTTTGGTCTATGGGACACTATTGCAGATAGTTGCTCCATAGCTCAGTCTGAGGAATCAGGTTTCAACCAATGATTCACACATATGCAAAGCCAAGTCCAAACAAAATATGAATTTTGTGAAAGCGTGAAAACGCGAGGATATGCAAAGTTACACACGGAGCTGAAGTCGTCAGATCCGTTGGACATCAGGCTATACCACATGCGAAGCATATTTTACACCAGTATGCCATAGGTGTAAAGTGCATTAGCATTGCCTAGATTATTGACTCTAGTGCAAGTGGGAGTCTGTAGGAGATATGCCCTAGAGGCAATAATAAATGTTATTGATTATCTCCCTGTTCATAATTAGGTTTATGTTCCATGTTATAACTGCTATGGTTCTCGAGTCTGCAATAACCACGAGGCTCGGAGGAAGACTCATATACACGTGTGGAATAATAAACGGTAAAATGTATTCCTAGTCTGGCCTCTAAGACTGGCTCAAGTATTGCATGATGATCCTGTTTTCCTGATCATGGGCATGGCTATGCCGGCAATTTTGAGGGCGCAATGTTGGTAGAACACTTGTGTTGAATCGACCCGAATTGATGTTATGCTATGAGATACATTCGTCACTAGTTAATGGTTTATAACACAGAGATAGTTAATGTTTGCATAATTCCTTAGACCATGAGAGTATCGAGTTCCTTCGTGCTTGCTTCGTGAACTTTGGGGTTTGTTAAACGTCATCCGTTACTGGGTGGCTATTACGGCGGCTTACGGGTTCACGGAAAAGTATGTCAAGTAACTTGATAGCTCAAGATTGGGATTTGCTCCTCCAACGATGGAGAGATATCTCTGGGCCCTCTCGGTGTTACGGTATCCATCATCGTCTGGCCAGACACTTTGTGATTTGATCACGGGGATGCCGGAACACGGGAACGAGAAAAGAGAACAATACCGGTAACGAGGTAACTGGCATAGTGGACAAGATGTTGATCCACGGGGATGCCAACATGTCTCACCTCGGGTATTTGTAACATATCGCGAAGCAACAGGAATAGCACACGGCAACTGGAGGTTCACTCGAATATTCATTCGTGTGGGTATAGGGGTCAATATGGGTGTCCACGGCTCCGATGTTGATAATTGATCGGAAAGAGTTCCGGTCATGTCTATACTTCACTGAACCTATAGGGTCACACGCTTAAGGGTCATCTATCTGCTGAATACTAGACGGGGAGTCTGAGAGAAAATCACCGAAAAAGTTTCGGACGAAACGGAAACGTTCCGGAGAGAACACCGGAATAGTTCCGGTGAAACTGAAAAGTTGTTTCAGGGTATTCCATTAAGTCAAATTGGTTCTGGCACACGCCTGGAAATTCTTGGAGGATGCCAGAAGTGTTCTGGAAACTTCTGGGAATTTTCCGGGACAAAAACCGGAAATGTTCCGGAGCAGCCGGAACCGTTTTGGTTGCTTTTCGCTGAAGAAACATTATTCCGAAATTGTTTCGGAATGCGTTCAAAATTGTTTTGGTGGGTGCTAGAATTATTCTAGGCACACAGAAATAATTTGGGTTTTAACGGACGCAGAAAAATGTCTTCGTGAATAGTGAAAAGCACTTTTTGGGCTGATTTGCAAATGGGGTTTTTCTTCTAGAAGAAAACCACTTTTGGTGTGTGAAAGGGAGGTGGAGCTCCCCAAGGGGGCTGCAAATTTCGTCCATGGCATGGGGGGGGGCCCTCCTTGAGGTGTCCTTCCACCTCATGGTGGATATCTTCTACACACCCTTATGTGGCATGTGGTGGAAAGATCCTAGGAAGGTCCTTTTGGTCTTTCCTCTACCCCTTGCTCCTCCTATAAATTGAGGTGGAGAGAGCTCTCCAAAATAAGCTCATGCTTGCTCTCATACACATGCCATTGACTTGTCTGGCTTCTCTCTCCCTCCCAGCGAAATAGTTTCGTAGAGCCGAAAGGCTGTCTGGGTTCCGGTGGGAACTAGTTCTGGACGGCGAAGCCCTACCGGATAGATGACACCGTATATGTGCTACTCTGTAGAGAGATCGTAGTTTCGGTCTTAGTTCGAGAGTGCCCCCGAAGGGCTGTCCAAGTGATCGTCTTAGTTTCGAGGGTCCTCCCGAAGGGCTGTCCGAGTGACCGTTCGAGTTTCGAAGGTCCTCCCGAAGGGCTGTCCGCGACACCGTCCGAGGGACTGTCCGACCGCCTCCCGGAGGGCTATCCGAGGGGCAGATGTGGGAGTACATCCTCGCGGTTGGGAGGTTGTAAATCCTAGCTGCGGGGATCTGCACCGCCGATCGTCATCGACTCTACTTCCGCTGCGCTACGAGTCGGTAACGAAACAGATCAAACCTTGTATGCAGTCTCCATAGTGATCCTGGGCTGGTGCGTAGGTCGGAAATTTTTGTTTTCTGCTGCGTTACCCTACAGTGCCGGAAAAGGGCTTTAGATGAGATCGTGGAGGTACAGAGGCTTGTGGCGGCGGAGTCAAAGAGCTAGGGTTATTTCTGGAGGTTTCTGAATATATAGGAATTTTTGGCGTTGAAATCACGCAAAGAGGGGCCACAGGGGGCCCATGAGGCACCAGGACGCGCCCAGGGGGGTGGGCGCGCTCAGGTGGCTTGTGGGGCCCCTGTGGGTCTTCTGCTGCTCCCCGAAGCTTCCTGGGTCTGTTTCCTTCCAGAAAAAATCGTCAAAAAGTTTCACTGCATTTGGACTTCATTTGATATGGATTTTCTGGAAAACCAAAAACAAGCAGAAAACATCAACAGGCACTGCACACTAGGTCAATATGTTAGTCCATAAAAATCATATAAAAGCCATATAAAAGTGCACCAAAATCATACAAAACTATAATAAACATGGCATGAATACTTCATAAATTATAGATACGTTGGAGACGTATCAGCGTCCCCAAGCTTAATTCTTGCTCGTACTCGAGTAGGTAAATGATAAAAGAAATAATTTATGAAGTGTGAATGCTAGCATAGTGCATAAGTTTGATCAATAATAATTGCAATCACTTTTTCTAGCATCAATATATATCATAAACAGTAGCTCATCTCATAAAACTTCTCATGATCAAGCAGCAAGCTATTCACATGTTTAAAGTATAGACCATAAACTTTCTTGAAAACCAACAAACTATGTTCTCAGTCATCAAACAATTGCAATTCATCTTATTTTCAGGAAGGGTCTATGTAAGAGCTTTGATTTAGCAAATTCCACATACTCAACTATCATATAGTCTTCCATGATTGCTGACACTCAAAGAATATTTTTTAGAACAAATCATTTCATTCAAACACATAGGAAGATAGGGGCTTAATGTTTTGCCTCCCAACCTATTTATCTCATGGATAATGTCAACAATAATAACTCATGATCACCTATATTCAACGGGGTATATGTGTCTGGATCTTTCCCCACCACATGATGCTTGCCAACTAAAGAATAATTTAGTTTGAAATGAGAATGAATACTTATTGACTCTTGCATAAAAGTAAATACATAAAGTAAAAGATAGACCCTTCGCAGAGGGAAGCAGAGGTTGTCATGCGCTTTTTATTTTTGGATGTGCAAGCTCTTAATGCAAAGGAACGTCACGTTATATTGCCCCTTGTGATAGCAACCTTTATTATGCAGTCCGTTGCTTTTATTTCTTTACCATCACAAGTTCGTACAACGCTTATTTTCCCTTGCAATAAAAGATCATACATATTTTAGGAGCAATTTTTATTGCTTTTTGCACCGATGACAACTTACTTGAAGTATCTTATTCAATCCATAGGTAGATATGGTGGACACTCATGGCAAGAAACTGGGTTTAATGGTTTTTGGATGCACAAGTAGTATCTCTACTTAGTACGAATTTTTGGCTAGCAAAAGATAGGGGGCAAGCACCACATGTTAGAGGATCCAAAACAATATAACTTCTATGTGAATATAAGCAAACATAATCCATTAGGTTGTCTTCCTTGTCCAACATCAACTACTTGATCAAGGTTGAAAATAATTAATGGGGGCTCACAATCATAGAAGATGTCCAATATAGTATATTTATATGTGAAATCTCTCTTCCCTCAAAATTCTTTCATGAAATGTTCAAGTGACCAATGTTGTGTTTGCTAACTTTCAATAAATTTTACCACTTATACTTCTTATTTGTGAAGTCACTACTCCCCATGGGACAAGCATATGAAGCACATATAATTTCAACTTCATGATATTTAATTTATTAAACAATTTACTCATAGGATATAAGTGAATAACAAGAGTAAATGACAAACTACTCCAAAAAGATATAAGTGAAGACCAAATGAGTAGTTAAGTAAATAGGTAGCTATGTGAGGACTCTCTCTCATTTAAAAATTTCAGATCTTAAGTATTTTATTCATACATCAAAGAAACAAAATAAAATTACATTCCAAGAATAGCACATCTCATGTGAAGGAGCAAAAACTTAGGCTCAACCAAGACTAACCGATAATTGTTGATGAAGAAAGGTGGGATGCCTACCAGGGCATCCCCAAGCTTAGATGCTTGAGACTTCTTGAAATATTAACTTGGGATGCCTTGGGCATCCCCAAGCTTGAGCTCTTGTGTCTCCTTAATTCCTCTCATATCACGGTTTCTCTAAATCTTAAAAACTTCATCCACATAAAACTCAACAAGAACTCGTGAGATAAGTTAGTATAAATCAATGCAAAACCTTATCATTCTCTACTGTAGAAAATCACTAAAATTATAATTTAACACTGCATACTAAATGCCTTTGCATATTTAATACTCCTATCCTCAAATAGAATCGTTAAACAAGCAAACATATGCAAACAATGCAACTATAACAGCAATCTGCCAAAACAGAACAGTCTGTAAAGGGAGATTTAAAATTCATACTTCCCTAACTCCAAAAATTCTGAACTCATGCATGCTTACCAATGATTATGAGTCTAACGACTAGTCTTGACTAGTCGTGCGAATAGTCTAGTAGTCTCAATCTGATTGTCGACTAGCTTCTTCATGTAGACTAGCTCGTTGAGTCGAGCGGTGGAGCGACTAGTCATCGACTAGTCTAGACTAGTCTGGTTGTTTTGAGTCCATCGACTCAATTTGGGAGGGATAAGTGAGCAGAGCTCAGCCCGCGGGTGGGAAAAAATTGCAACCCTAGCTTTCCAGGCTCGCTCCACAACGAGCCGCCTCACCTGGGACTAGGCCGCCACCCTTGCCCATTGCCTGCCACTGCCGCTGCTACCCGCCACGGCCGACGGTGGCGGCGGCCAGGAGCATTACAATGCTCTCCCTTCGTTGTTGGTTCTGCTCTTCCCCTGGATCCACCCCTCTGTTGTTGAGCCCCTCCCCTTGCTGCTCTCCTATGCTGATGTGATCCTCCTCTGGATCAACTCAATTTTTATTGTGTAATATATAGTATGTACTACATTACATACTAGGTACTAGTAGTTGATTACTGTAAGTTGAGTACTACAATACCATGTCGACTAGTCCAGTAGTAGTCTAGACTAGTCACGATTAGTCTATGAGTCTCAACCTTGGCTCGACTCGTCGACTCCTCGACTCATAATTCTTGATGCTTACTTTGTAAAAATTTCAGATTTTTATCATGTTCTGACTATTCATGAATATTCTGGACATAACAGAAAACTTTCTGTTTTCAAACAGCAACACATAAACTTGCAAACTGAGCATGGTAAAGGCTATACTTGGCATTTTATTGAAATAAAATATACAAAGCATTATTCTAAATAACAGCAAGCAAATCCAACTAAAATAAAATGACGCTCCAAGCAAAACACATATCATCTGACGAATAAAAATATAGCTCCAAGTAAGGTTACCGATAATGTTGAAGACGAAAGAAGGGATGCCTTCCGGGGCATCCCCAAGCTTAGTTGCTTGGGTCTTCCTTGAATATTACCTTGGGGTGCCTTGGGCATCCCCAAGCTTAGGGTCTTGCCACTCCTTATTCTCCTCATATCGATATCTCACCAAAAACTTGAAAACTACAATCACACAAAACTTAGCGGAACTTGTGAGATAGGTTAGTATGATAAAAATAAATCATCCACTTAAGTACTGGCAAAACAAGATTCATAATTCTTCTCACATAATTCCTACTGTAGTATATCATTTCCACAATTTATATTGCTCAATATAAGCTATGGAAACACTAAAACAAGCAAACTATGCATCGAAAACAGAATCTGTCAAAAACAGAACAACATGTAGTGAGCAATTTTAAAACCATACTTATGTACCTCCAAAAATTCTGAAAAATTAGGAAAACGTAAAAAAATTGTAACCCAATACTCTGTAAAAATTTCAGAATTTTATCACGCTCTAGTACAGAATAGAAATTCCAGCATTGGACACAAAAGTTCCTGTTTTTGCACAGAATCGAATCAACAAGTATCCACACTATCCCAAAGGCTTTACTTGGCACATTATTGAAAGAAAACATATAAAACATGATTACCACAGTAGCTTAATCATGTGAACACACAAAAACATAAGGTATAAGTATTGGGTTGTCTCCCAACAAGCGCTTTTCTTTAATGCCTTTTTAGCTAGGCATGATGATTTCAATGATGCTCACATAAAAGTAAAGAATTGAAACACAAAGAGAGCATCATGAAGCATATGATTAGCACATTTAAGCCTAACCCACTTCCTATGCATAGGGATTTTGTGAGCAAATAGTTTATGGGAGCAAGAATCAACTAGCATGGGAAGGCAAAACAAGCATAATTTCAAAACTTTCAACACATAGAGAGGAAACTTGATATTATTGCAACACCTACAAGCATATGATCCTCTCTCATAATAATTTTCAGTAGCATCATGAAGAAATTCAACAATATATCCATCACACAAAGCATTCTTGTCATGATACATAAGCAGAGAATTTTTATTACTCCCCACACAAGCAATTTTCTTCTCACTCATAATAGTGGGGGTATCGTATGAAACTCGAATACTATAAATTGTTTCCACATTAAAAGAGTGATGTTCAGTAAAAGGATTTTCATAATTATAACAAGTATTATAATAATAATCATCACTATTTTTCATAACATAAGTATCATCATAATAATCATCATAGATAGGAGGCATGTCATCATCATAATAAATTTGCTCATCAAAAGTAGGGGGAATAAAAAGCTCATTTTCATTAAGCATAGCATCCCCAAGCTTAGGGAAAATGTTATTTGCAGCAAATAAATTCTCAAACATATCATTCCAATCAAACATAGCATCCCCAAGCTTGTTGGTTTGCATATCATTAGCATTATCACTATTATCATCAATAGTATGAATAGCACCAATAGTATAACAATTATTATCGTATTCCTCCAAGTTGGTGCCATAAAGATTTTCAAGATCATAAGAAGTATCATTATCTTCCCAATCATAATCATCACAACAAGCAATAGGCATAACAAAATCATCATCAAGTGTATCATCTTCCACAATTATTTTTGATTCATTCTCATGAGGTACAACAATAATAGGAGCAACATTATTTGGGAGAGATACCTATTTACCTCTACTTTTCCTTCTTTTCTTTTTCTTTACCACATTATGTGTGGGTTTATTTAATTCTTCCGAGCTGCTTATTGAAGAGATTGATTGGATAGGAAGCTCCACCTCGTTACCTGTTTCATCATGAGAGAAAATAGGAGGGAAAGGGGGAATATTTACCCTTCCATTAGTATTTCTTTTATATACTATTTGTTTTCCCATTTTTCTATAGTTGGCAATATAAGCATTCTCATTGCAATTTACCATACAAAACATATAGATTTCTTTCAAATTAGTTTCAGCATGGTCTGTGAATATGAATGCTTCAAACCAACTATTTTGATGTGACAATTCCTCACACCCTAAAAAATAAACAAAGTTCATTATAAAGTTCAAGGGTGATCAAGTTATTGCAATATTTAGACACGATTCGATCATGAAAAAGCATGCATTGGAAATTAAGGTGACCAACTTTATTGCAGAGTTCACAAGTAATAGGATAAAGAGAACATAATTTTGTAGCAAATTCATCTATCACTTTGAGCAAAAAAATTGGTTCTATCATGTTTATGCTTCTTACAAAATCTATCATCCTTATAAGGCATGTCTTCACAAACTCTATGCACTCCACAAAAATTGACATGCTTATAAGAAACATTTTTGTCATGACTAGTGCAATCATCTTTAGTATTTTGGATATTCATATAATTCATACTAACAACATTGCAATCATGCTCATCATTCAAAGATTTTATGCCAAACATTTTATTGAATTCTTCTTCTATCAATTGAGCACAATTTTCCGCTCCATCATTTTCAAGAAAGACATTATGAAGATGAATAATATGAGGCAACCTCAATTCCATTTTTTTTCTAGTTCTCTTTTATAAACCAAACTAGTGATAAAACAAGAAACTAAAAGATTCAATTGCAAGATCTAAAGATATGCCTTCAAGCACTCACCTCCCCGGCAACGGCGCCAGAAAAGAGCTTGATGTCTACTATGCAACTTTTATTATTGTAGACGTTGTTGGGCCTCCAAGTGCAGAGTTTTGTAGGATAGTAGCAAATTTCCCTCAAGTGGATGACCTAAGGTTTATCAATCCGTGGGAGGCGTAGGATGAAGATGGTCTCTCTCAAACAACCCTGCAATCAAATACAAGAAATCTCTTGTGTCCCCAACACACCCAATACAATGGTAAATTGTATAGGTGCACTAGTTCGGCGAAGAGATGGTGATACAAGTGTAGTACGGATAGTAGATATAGGTTTTTGTAATCTGAAAATAAAAAAACAGCAAGATAGCAAGTGATAAAACGGAGCACAAACGGTATTGCAATGCTTGAAAACAAGGCCTAGGGTTCATACTTTCACTAGTGCAATCTCTCAACAGTGCTAATAATTGGATCATATAACAATCCCTCAACGTGCGATAAAGAATCACTCCAAAGTTCCTATTAGCGGAGAACATTAGAAGAAATTGTTGTAGGGTACGAAACCACCTCAAAGTTATCCTTTCCGATCAATCTATTGAGCCATCCCTATAAGTGTCACAAACAGACCTAGAGTTCGTAATAAAATAACACCATATGATACGCATCAACCAACTCTAATGTCACCTAGATACTCCAATGTCACCACAAGTATCCGTGAGTTGATTATTCAATATGCATCAAAACAACTTCAGATTCATAATATTCAATCCAACGCAAAGAACTTCAAAGAGTGCCCCAAGATTTCTACCGGAGAAAGTAGGACGAAAACATGCATCAACCCATATGCATAGATTACCCCAATGTCACCTTGGGAATCCGCGAGTTGAGTGCCAAAACATACATCAAGTGAATCAATATAATACCCCATTGTCACCACGGGTATTCATATGCAAGACATACATCAAGTGTTCTCAAATCCATAAAAGTATTCAATCCGATAATAGTGAAACCTCAAAGGTAAAAACTGAATTCATCACAACAAGATAGAGAGGGGAAAACACCATATGATCCAACTATATTAACAAAGCTCGCGGTACATCAAGATCGTGCCAAATCAAGAACACGAGAGAGAGAGATAAAGCACATAGCTACTGGTACAAACCCTCTGCCCCGAGGGTGAACTACTCCCTCCTCGTCATGGAGACCGCCGGGATGATGAAGATGTCCTCCGGTGATGATTCCCCCTTCCGGCAGGGTGCCGGAAAAGGGCTTTAGATGAGATCGTGGAGGTACAGAGGCTTGCGGCGGCGGAGTCGAAGTTCTAGGGTTATTTCTGGAGGTTTCTGAATATATAGGAATTTTTGGTGTTGGAATCACACAAAGAGGGGACACAGGGGGCCCACGAGGCACCAGGACGCGCCCAGGGGGCCTGTGGGGCCCCTGTGGGTCTTCTGCTGCTCCCCTGAAGCTTCCTGGGTCTGTTTCCTTCCAGAAAAAATCGTCAAAAAAGTTTCGCTGCATTTGGACTTCATTTGATATGGATTTTCTGGAAAACAAAAAACAAGCAGAAAACAACAACTGGCACTGGGCACTAGGTCAATATGCTAGTCCATAAAAATCATATAAAAGCCATATAAAAGTGCACCAAAATCATACAAAATTATAATAAACATGGCATGAATACTTCATAAATTATAGATACGTTGGAGAGGTATCAGAACCTTCTCTCTCGAAACATAGCATAAGGTGGGTAAACAAATTACTGTTGGGTAATTGATAAAAAAAACATAGTTATGATGTTATTCATGGCAATGATCATGTATATAGGCATCACGTCCGTGACAAGTAGACCGAAATGATTCTGCATCTACTACTATTACTCCACTTCGAGAGCGCTTCTATGCTTGCCTCTCTATGTATTAAGTTCATAACAAACAGAGTAATGCATGAAGTATGATGACATGATGTAGACAGAATAAACTCAAGCAATATGAATAAACCTCGTCGTTTTACCCTTAATGGCAACAATACAAATACGTGCCTTGCTACCCCTTCTGTCACGAGGTGAGGACACCGCAAGATTGAACCCATTACAAAGCACCTCTCCCACTGAAGATAAATCAATCTAGTTGGCCAAACCAAACGGATAGATCGGAGAGAAATACAAAGATATAATAATCATGCATAATAAAGTTCAGAAAAGAATCAATTACTTTCAATGAATAATCTGATCATAAACCCATAATTCATTGGATCCCAACAAACACACCGCAAAAAAAGATTACATCGGATAGAACTCGATGGAGATCATGGAGAACTTTGTATTGAAGATCAAAGAGAGAGAAGAAGCCATCTAGCTACTAGCTATGGACCCGTAGGTCTATCGTAAACTACTCACACATCATCGGAAGGGCAGCAAGGTTGATGTAGAAACCCTCCGTGATCGATTCCCCCTCCGGCAGAGTACTGGAAAAGGCCTCCAGATGGGATCGCGAAAGAACAGAAGCTTGCGGCGGCGGAAAAGTAATTTCGGATGGCTCTCTGTTGGTTTTGGGATTTATGGGAATTTATAGAAATGGAATTAGGTCAAACGGAGCTGCGTGGGACCACGAGCTCAGGTGGCGCCCCCCCTAGGTGAGCCCGTGGCTCTCTCGTAGGGCTTCTGGCCTCCTCCCAAACGTTCTAGGGTCCCTTCTGGTACAGAAAAAATCATCGTAAAGTTTCATCACGTTTGGACTTCGTTTGGTACTGATTTTCTGAAAATCCAAAAACAAGCAAAAAAACAACAACTGGCACTGGGCACTGAGTTAATAGGTTAGTTCCCAAAAATGATATAAAATTGCATATAAAGCATATAAAGTATCCAAGATTGATAACATAATAGCATGAAACAATCAAAAATTATAGATACATTGGAGACGTATCAACCAGCAAGTGTGCAGGCATGAGACCACGGCCGAGATGGCGTGATTGAACTCCCTTTTTTGTGTGCTGGCATGTGTACCGGCCGCTGGCAAGTGAGCCAGTATGAACTGTGTGGTGTTTTTTTGGAGGCTGGCATGTGTGCCGGCCGCTGGCACGGCCGCCGGCATGAACTCTGGGCGATGGCATGGCCGCTGACATGATCTCTGGCCGCGGGCCTTTTTTATGTTCAAATTGTTTCCTGTGCGGACGAGAATTGGGTCGGCCGGTTGGGTGCACCGGTCCAACACAGGCGGACGACGAGCGGGCAGGCGACCCAAACGAACAAAAAGCGGACAAAACGCGCGTCCGTTTGGGTCGGCGCGTTGGAGTTGCTCTAATGTGGCAATCCATTTCGTTTGTCCGGGACCGTTTGAATTCGCACGGACAAAAAACTCAGCCCAATGCGACACCGTACACGGACGGGTGTCTGTTCTTTCGTTCGCTATGATTTATTTCCGGCCTAAATTTGGATTGGGTTTGCGTCAGTGTGGACGCCCGCGACGTCCTCCCTTGTTCTCCCGTGTCCCGCCCGTCGGTGGCACATCCACCCATTTCCCCCTCCCTCCCAAAACCCTCCCGCCCTTGCGCCATGGCCGACAAGCCAAATCCCGCCGCCGCCTCCTTCTCGGCCGCCACGGTCAACGGCGTGGCCGCCCGCGCCGTGCGCCGAAAGAAGAAGCCGAAGAAGGTGCGCACGCTGGAGGAGGCGGCCGCCGAGACGGTGAAGAGGGCTAGCCGGAGGGTCCTTGTTGGAGATGGCCTAACATCCTCAACTTTTGTGTGGTCTGGTTGTCTTTTAGGAATCATGTGTGTTTGCTATTTCCGTGAACCAATATCACAAATATCATGGGCCTCTTTGATTCATAAGAATTTCGTAGGATTGGAAGCTTAAAAATAATCTTACTATGTAGGTTACTTGATTTTTTTTACGAGCAAGGCAGGAGCTCTGCCCATTTGTAGGACTGAAAAACATATAACATTTTCATAAGGATTCCTTGGCACTAAATTTGAAAGAAAATTTCCCATCCACCCAAACCTATTAGCAAAGGATCCGTTTTTTTATCATGTGATGCAATTAAACAAACTTTGGTGCAAACTAAATCTAGAAAGGACTTTTTTTTTGCGGATAAAATCTTGTAGGATTTGACTATGGACATGACACCATGATTCTGTATTTTTACTATTCTGTATTTTTATAATCCAACAAATCAAATAGTCTTTGAAGATTAGAAGATATGCACAAATTTAACACAAAAATATACTTTTCAATGTAAAAAAAGCTGTACTTTTCCAAATTTCAATTATGTTAGTCAAACGTGCTTTGCACGTGGATATTACTGGTAACATACGATAGGTGAGGTCAGCAATTTCCTAAATGGCATCACAATCTTCAACAACCACGCATGATGCTTCACTCACCAACACTCTGCACGTTCCAACGACTAATCAAGGTTTTTGGATCATGCGTGGTGATGGGCACACCCCATTTTTCTTTACTGAATTATTAGGTAGAGGGTAGTGAACCAATGATATGTGCTTAATTTCTAAACCAATGATAATGTGCTTAATTTCTGAACCAATGATATGTGCAGAAGAGAAAAAGAAAAGAAAACATCGGTAGTAGGTGCTCCTACCTCTTCCTAACTAAGGTTGGTGGGTTGTGCCCTTTTCTTCTCGCCATGACAGCAGTGAAGAAATGAACATTTGAACCAGCTTGGGCGAACATTCCCCGTGACCTGGGAAGCCAATGAGGGTTCAGTGTCGTGGTCATTAAACAACCAGTTTGTTAGGTTCAGAGCTGGCCCAAAATTTCTACTTGGTCAAATTAGAGCTCCACTTGGACAGCTCTCTCTAGTCTGCCTGATCTGTGTGGTTTTAGTTTGTTTTCTACTTACAAAGTCATAAGCTGCAAGAACACGTCGTGATCTAGGAATCCATATTGAAAAAGGAATTACGTGCACACTCGTTCTAAGCATGCGAAAAAATTGGCATGAATCTTGGAAACTTCAACCTGACTGATGCTGAACAGTATGCAGCTAGTCTGATATGGATGACTTACAGTGGTTTTAATTTGCTGAACTTTCGTGTGGTGTGCTCAACCGACAGCGACAAGATCGATGAACCTCTAGGTATATCAGATACTAGTATTTGCATCGTCCACGAACCCTTCCTCCAGACAATAATCAAATAGTACAAGATACAATCAATATTTTATCTTATTTTTGCAAAGTGGATTAATCGTTGGAACATGCAAAGTGTTGGTGAGTGTTGGACGAAAGTAAAATGGAGACAGTAGAGTGAACCATCATGCGTGGTTGTTGAAGATTGTGATGCCATTTACTAAATATACTCCCTCCGTTCCATTATTTTTGTCATGGTTTAGTTCAAAGGGAATTAACTAAACCAGCAGTCCAAACACCCATGGATGGAAAATAAAAAAGTTACATCGAAGTCTCTGGTAGTGGACCGTCTACATTCTCCCGAGTGGACTGATGGCACGATGCCGCATGTTGCTCCATCGGCCAGTTTGTCATTGTATTTTTCATCACGTACGAAAAGGTATCAAGGACACTGCCGAAATGGACAATTTTTAAGATATACAAATTTTAAAAATATTCACCAGTTTTAGAAAATTCATTAATATAAACATGTTTAAGATTTTAAAACATATTAAGAATTTTGAAAAAAACTTTACAATTTTTTTAAAAAAATCAAAATTATCCACATATCTTTTATAAGTGTTCACGCATTGTAAAAAAGCTTGCAATTTTCTAGAAAGAAATATCCAAACAGTATTTAAAACAAGTGTGCACATTTTTAAAATAAAAAATCGTGATTTTATGTTAAAAAACCATTGAAAGAAACAAGAAAAATCAAAGAAAAGAAAAGAAACCGTGTAGAAAATCAAATGAGCGCTCTGGTAACGAGCACAGACGCCGAACTTGGCCGGCTCACTACGCCCGCATGTGCGTTTGTTTGAGTATCTGTCGCTCAATGCGGCAGATAGGAGCTCTCGAATTACTCTTGCCTTGACTGGTTGTCTACATAGAAAAAAAGGGTGGTCGCAAAGCCCGACCCACTTTGGACCCGAACACGAAAACAAGCCCAGGGTCCAGACCATACTTGGCCAAATGGGCCGACCCGGCCCGGCATGGCTTGGAGAATGCTAATTGTGTTGGGCAGGACAGGACCCATCAAGACCTGAGGTCGTGTCGTGTCGGTACGCGTGCCACGCTTCCAACCCAAGCACGACACCTTTGCTAATTAGGCCGATATGTGGCCCATTTAGCATGTTAGGCATGCATACCATTTCGGCCTATTGGGCTGTTTTTCAGGGGCACGACTATGTCTCGCTTCACACGAGAGGTAGAGTCAGCTCTCGCCTGAAGGACCTCGCAAATGGGTCGGCCCAGCGTGAGGGAGGCCACTGCCTTGGGTTTTTTTTTCACTTTTTTGTTTATTGTATTAGATTTGTTTTTTTAATTTTCTTTATACTTCAAAATATCCTAAACATATATATACAAAACTGTACATTACATAAATTTTAAAAAAATGTTAATTATGTATTTGAAAAATGTTAAATGTGTATAGAAAAAATGTTTCAGATGTATCCAAAATGTACAATATGTATGGAAAAAAGTAGACCTCAAAAAACATATTTTTAAATGTTAATCATGTATTTGTAAAAATTTAAACGTCATATAAAAAATGTTCCTTACGTGTAGAAAAAATGTATAAATGTGCATGGAAAAAATAGACATCCAAAAATATATGTTTAAAAAATGTTAATCATGTAGAAAAATGTCAAACAAGTATAATAAATTTAATTATTAGATATATAAGAAAAATGTACGATGTGTAAAAAAATAGACATAAAAACATGGGAAATGATTTCTTTCATCCGACTGATCTTTCTAACGTTTCCGCCGCCTCCCACGTGCGACGCGTGTCCCAATGGGACCATCACCGCTTTTGCCTTGCTGCCTTATCTTCTTCCCCGATTCCCATCCACATCGCTTCTTCTTTCTTTCCCCAACTCTTCACCCGCCTCTAGCATGCCACGTTGTAGGATGGAGAGCGCCCAAAGCATGCAAGCAGCAGCTACAACAAGCGAGTGAAGCCGACGTACGAGCAGTGGCTAGCGTGCGGGCATACAAGCAGGAACGGCCGGCCGGAAAGACAGGCGATGGCGGCCACCGTGTAGTTCGGGGTGACACCGGCGGGGACCTTCCCAAACGGCCGCGCACCTCGACGGCAGCTGCTCTCGCTTCCCTCGTCCATGGCTGCACTCGCCTGCCCCATCCATGGCCGCGCTATCCTTCCCACTGCAGGGGAAGATTTTGCAACAACACTCTTGTTGCAGAAGGCTCTCTGCAACAAAACTCCTGTTGCAGAAATTGAAGGGAAAAAACCGGACTGGAAAAGTTCTGCAGCAAGGTTGTTGTTGCATAAGGATGAGTCCAACAAGGCTTATGTTGCTGATATCGGAGAAAACACAGTTTGGCAAAGTTTGCAACAAGGTTCTTGTTGCAGAAGCATAAGCACAACAAGGATTCTATTGCAGAAATCAGAGGAAAAAAATTGTTTGAGGAAGATTGCAACAGGACCGTTGTTGCAGAGAGATGACGCAACATTGAGCTTGTTGCAGAGATCAGACGGCTACTCGAGACTCCATCTAACGGCTGCTAAGGCGGCGGATATTTTCAGATTATCTGCCGGCCGACGCGTAGCGCTGCCCAACTAAAAACATATATTTTTTTTAAAATGTTAATCATATATATGGAAAATATTAAACCTGTATTAAAAAATGTTTTAGATGTATACAATGTCTATGAAAACAATAGACATCAAAAAATGTATTTGGAAAAAATGTTTATCATGTATTAATTTTTTTTGAAAGTGTATTAAAAATGTTTTTGATGCATGCGAAAAATGTACAATGTGTAAAGAAAATTTATACGTGTGTTAAAAAAAGAAACGGAAGAAATCTCAAGAGAAAAATATAGCAAGAAAAGCGAAGAGAAAAACGGTGTAAAAAGAAAAAGAAACAGAGAAACCAAAAAAACCAAGAAAACGACAGAAAAACGAAGAAAAAGGAAGAAACAAAAAAACTATGAAAATCAAGAAAGAAGCAAAGAAAACCGATAAAAACAAAAGAAAACTAAAGTTATAATAAAGAAAAAGTGAAAAACTAAAGAAAACCGGTGAAAAAACAAAAAAGACCAGAGGACAAACAAAAACGCGAAAAAAACCCCGAAGAAAACCTACAGCGATCGAACTACAGGGAGCGAGTCCTAGGCTAATGGGCCGACCCACTCACGCCAAGGTTGAAGCAAGAGCAGCTCTCGCGTGAACCAAGATATATCTATTGCGGTTTTTTAGGCCATATTAAAAAATTTCAAAAAAAAAAATGAACGGTCGTACCGTGACGGCCTGCGTGCCTAGCCTCCAGGCCCAGGCATGGCCCCACGCGTGCCGCGTGCCAGGCACGACCGTTTAGCCCGTGTCGTGCAGTTGGAGTGCTAACATGCCGGCCCGGCTGGCAAGGCCGAGATGGCCAGGTTTAGTCCAGAGTCCAGGAACAACTAATCAAAAAACACTCGTTTGGGAGCCTCCCCAAGGGTCAGTTGGGGTGGGCTGAGAGCGCGTCAGCCGTCACCATGTGTCACGCTCCATGCGCTCCCTCTGTTTTTATTTTATTTTTCTGCAGGCGTTTTCGGCTTTTTAGATGGTTTTTTTTCGTTTTTTGGGCTTTTCGGTTTTCCACCGGTCTTTCTTAGCTTTTGGACAAAAAAATTTCAAAAAAAAAAATTTCGCGAGAAAACACGTTTTTTTTTGCTTCGGCGAGAGGCACGGCCGGCCGTGACTCTCGAAAACAGAAAAAAACGTGTTTTCTTTTTTTCCTTCCGTGAGAGGCGCGGGTTTGCTTCCGCGAGAGGCACGGTCGTGCCTCTTTTGGAAAGGAAAAAAACCGTGCTCCTTGTTCGGTTTTTTCGTCCGGTTTCCTTGTCCGGTTTTTTCGTGAAAAAAAGGTTCGTCAAAACCTATCAACATGGGATCTAGTTTTGAAGATCTCGACGCAATCCAATGGTGTAAACGGTTCGATATTTGGACGCATGTTTTAAAAGATAAAACGTTTTGAATAAACGGATCTACGAAAAAAAAGGAAAACCCAGTGCTCCTTAATTAGTGATTTCGAGAATCCAGACGTGCCCGTCCTCCTCTCTGTCACAAAGCTCAGTGTGCTGTGTGTGTCCTTCCTTCCATTTGCAAGTTCCAACCTTTGCTGCCTGCCGCTCAGGGGCGGGCCCACTATTCAGTTGAATACCCATGTTTTTTTGGCAAAAAACTATGTATATATGGTCTCTTATACGTACATCTGCGAAAAAAGAAGGGTTACTAACAAAAAATCTGATGGGTGCACGCAATCAGCACAATACTAGAACAACCCATCTGGTTTTCTCCCTCTCCACCCCACATGGCCCGGGCGCGACTATGTCTCGCCTTCAGCAAGAGGGGCAGGAACCCTCGCCGAAGGGGAGACCGAGTGGGCCGGCCCAGGAGCGTGGGATGCAACAGCCTTCCTTTCTGTTTTTTTTACATTTTCTGTTTTATTTTTTGCTTTATTTTTTTCTTTTGTATATAATTTAAAATATTCTAAATATATATATTATAAAAAAACACTCTATAAAAATATTTGAAAAAAAGTTGACCAAGCATTTGAAAAATGTTGAATGTGTATAGAGAAAATGTTTATCACGTATATGAAAAATGTATAAAAGAATGTGTATAAACTTTTCGATCATATATTTTAAAATTTTTAATCAACCATTTGAATTTTTTTTGAACAAGTATTTGAAAAATGTTGATCAAGCATTTGAAATTTGTTAAATGTGTATAGAAAAAATGTTGATCACGTATTAAAAAAATGATGAATTTTTTTATCACGTATGTAAAACTGTTAATCAATCATTTGAAAAAAAGTTTGATCAAGCATTTGAAATTTGTTAAATATGTATATAAAAAATGTTGACTAAGTATTAAAAAATGTTGAACAAGTATTCGAAAAATGTTGAACAAGTATTTGAAAATGTTGGAAAAGTATTAAAAATGTTGGACAAGTATTAAAAAAATGTTGAATAAGTATTAGAAAATGTTGAACAAGTATTTGAAAAATATTGAACAAGTATTTGAAAATGTTGAATAAGTATTAAAAATGTTGGACAAGTATTTGAAAAATGTTGAATAAGTATTAGAAAATATTGAACAAGTATTTGAAAAATGTTGAATAAGTATTAAAAATGTTGAACAAGTATTTGAAACATATTGAATAAGTATTAAATAAATATTGAACGAGTATTTGAAAAATGTTGAACAAGTATTTGAAAATGTTGAATAAGAATTAAAATGTTGAACAAGTATTTGAAAAAATGTTGAATAAGCATTCGGACAATGTTGAACGTGTATACAAAAAAAATGTTGATCACTTATTAAAAAAATGTTTTTGACATCTACGAAAATGCAGAGTGAAAACAAAAACAAACATAAGAAAAAAATGGAGAAGAAAAAGGAAAACTAAACAAAAAACGGAGAAGAAAAAAAGAAAACCAAAGAAAAAAAAAGAGAAAGAAAACCCAATGAAAACAGTGAAAAAACAAAACAAACCTGAAAAAGGGAAAAGAAACAGTAGAAACGCGGCTCGTTTCGACTTAAGAAGGCCCGACCTACTATTTAGTCACGAATGGGAGTCTAGTGCAGTGTCTAGTTGCCCTCACGATCAACTAGGCGACCCAGGTTCGAATACTCCGGGGCGCAGCACTTTCTTTTCTTTCTCTTTCTATTTCTTTTAAGTGTCCGTTATTGGGCTGGCCTGTTACTGTAGCTTCAACGCGAGAGATCCGTTCGGTCTCGCTTAGTGCGAGAAATAGAAGCTGCGACATGGCCCAGCGGTCCATTATCTCTGTCGTTCTCTCCAAGTACAAATACGAGAAGCCCATCCATGTCTGATCGCTCGCACGAAGACCAGCAGAGGCGATCCATTTTCCTTAAAAAAAAAGTTGAGCGATCCATCACAAGCGCGCAACCGCGCATCGGCTCCCCAAATTCGAATCTTGCACGCGGCCGTGGACTTGAGGTAGGGTTGATCACATGGCAGGGCCGGATGGCGGGCGGCGGCGCGGCCGCACAGGGCAGACGCCCGATTGTACGAGAGGCGAGTTTCAGTTGATCACGCTACAGGCGTATTCTTCTGTCATTCTTCAGACATCAATACTCTTCTGCTCCCCATCAACACAATTCTTCAATTTCTGCTTGTAATAAACAATACAAGTGTACAATGGTGAGTTATACACTGCCTAATCGGCTTCTTATTTCGGTATAGGATTACATTGCATATATATACTGCCTAATGGTGAGTACTGAATTCTGAGACTTGTTTAAGAGTTGAGACCTTCTAATTCAGCACAATATTTATTGTCATTTGAGACTTGTTTGTGATAATTCACAAGGATGAACTCTTAGGGCCACTTTGATTCGCAGGATTTTGAAAGCACAGGAATAGGAAAAGTATAGGATTGAAGTGGCGTGCCCATTTAGGGCGTGTTTGGTTTCCTGGGCCGCACCTGCCTCGCACCCGCCATGCAAAATCCAATGCGTTTGGTGCCCTATGCGGCGTGCTCAGCCTGGCCCGCGGATGCAAAAGGAGCCCTCTCAGCCAGGCTGAGAGGAACGCAGGAATCGGCCGTATCTCCGAGCTTGGCCCGCGTCTGCATCCTTTTCCTCCCATGTCTTCTTTTTCTCTTCTCTCTCACGCATCAGATCGAGCACCCAACCCACCACCGCCCCCACCGTTGGAGCTCCCTCACCCACCACCGGTCCGGGCTCCCTCGTCCGCCACCGGTCCAGGCTCCGTCGGCGGTGCTCCTCCACGCTGACGCTGGGGGCCACGCTGCCTCGTCCACCACCGGTCCGAGCTCCCTCGCCGCCTCGCCTTGACATCGTCGGGTTCCACAGCCGCCTCGTCCACCACCGGTCTGAGCTCCCTCGCCGGTGCTCCTCCACACCCATGCCGGGGGCCACGACGCCCGCCACCAATCGAGAGGAGGAAGGGGGAGGGGAGCACCTGCCCGCTGCAAGCTGCAAAGGGAGCCGTGTTTCTCCCCCACCGCTCCCAATCCTTCCGGCGAGCGCAGTCGAGTCTTTCCGTCGGCATCTCCTACCGGCTGCCCATCTACGCCCCAGCCAACTCGTCGTCCTCCACCTCGTCATCTGATTGATCTCCGCCGCTGCCTTCTTCAGATGGGTCGGTTTGAGATTTATTTGATAAATAAAACTGAAACTTGAGTTTGGTTCAGATTTATTTCAGACTTGAGATCTCTTTGTCCATGGAATGATCCAGATTCATTTGAAATTATTCAAATTGGAATAGAAAAAAGTTCACGGAATTAAGCTCAAATGCAGCCTGCCAAACAACATCTTTTGTATATAGCATCCCTCGTGCACCAATATCATGCAGCCCACCAAACATACATCTCAGCTCCTCTTTGCATCAGCTCAACCAGGCCATGCTCACCCAGGATCCCCCATGCGATGCAGGCTAGAGCCACCCATGCAACCAAACACGCCCTTAGAACCTATAGGATTAGCAAGGAGTGTTTGATGCTATAGGAAAAACAAAGGAATTGTAAAAACAGGTTGGAGTGGATGTTAGATTTCCCGTGAAATGTAGTACAAAAGATTCCATAGGAAAAATTCCTATGGGATCCAATCTTATGAATCAAAGGACCAACGTAGGAAAAATTCCTAAGGATTTCAATCCTACAAAAATCCTATAGAATTCCTTTGAATCAAACGAGCCCTTTACTGTTAAGACACGAGAGTCGTTTAGGTTATTAAGTAGTATAATACGTTATGACCATTTTTAATGAATGTATTATATTATGCTATATATTTTATTACAATTAGTACAATATATGGTCCTATAATCATACACTTCCGAAAAAAAATGTTTAGAAAATTTGAATACACAGTCCTCAAAGTCCTCAAATCCTGGGCCCGCCCCTGCTGCCGTTGCCGCCGCCGCCGCCGCCACCACCACCACCACCACCACCACCATAGCGCCGATGCCCCCGCCCGACACGCCTCCGGCCGCTGCCTTCCTGGACACCGCGTCGCCGTACGCCACGGGCCCTGCCCGGCCGCCTCCCTCTCCATCTGATCTCGTTGCATCCCTGGCTGCAAGGGTCCCGTCCCCAGCAACCTAGGGCGGCGAGAAGATTGCCCGCCGCGTCTACTACCTCTGCACGGAGGGATCCAGACGCGTCTTCTTCCAAGGTAAAAGGCTAAAAGCTGACGCATCTATCTGCCCCTCCTCTTGCTCCTGCTCTTCTAACGGTTTACGGCCGGTAAAGAGAACCCGAAATCCTGAATCCTGGAAGTAATGCTGACTCGTTTCTTGTCTAGACTCTGGATTCATGCCCCCTAGTTTAATCTTGGGTTGCGAAATTGCATACTACATTCAGTTCGGAAGGTTTGAACATCTGTGTGGAAGAAAATTGCTTGCTTTTGTCATGTCGCTTAGTTGTGCGCAAGCAACATGCTCGATGGAATGCCTCGGGGGCTTTCCAAATTGCGATCGGTCAAATTTGTTATTGTTGAACCTATCCAAGTCCCTTGGTTGACGGTTAGTATCGAGATTTGAAATGTGGGGAGCCTGTCCCGAGTCTTAAGTTAATGGTTTGGGTCGGAGATGGCTCGCTTCTTGAATAATGGGCCATCTTATAGTAGTATAATGCAATGTTGTGAGAGGGTCACACCTCAGGGTGTGCAAAACCGAACCGGAAAGCAAAAACCAAACCGAACTGAAATTTCGGTTTCAGTTTCAGTTTTGAATTTTAGAAACCATTTGATCCTCGGTTTTTCGGTTTAAAACCGGAAACCGTTCGGTTAAACCGAATTAACCGAAGTTAGAAAAGTATATGCCCGCAATGGCTAACAGAGAGAAGCATAGAGCTGCGTGCTTGTGTCTGCTGCAAAGCCGCTCCATTATATAACGAGCTAGCCGGCTACTTGCTGCCTCAACTGGCGAGGTGGGATTATTCTCACGGGAATTCACCGCACCAACACGCAACAACGGCAGTACAGATTTTTCATGTGTTGGGCTGGCAGACTGAAGCTTGAGTGGGCCTGATAATTTATGGGCTGGCAGACTGAAGCTAGCCGGCTACTTCTTTTTTTGTGAGAAATTCAAGTCTTAGCACAAGTATGCATGTAGGTGATCGTATGCACTACAATCATCATATCGTGTGAGCATGAAAAGCTACCGATGGCCTTTACTCTAATGGCTTAACACACGTATGCATGTAGATGTAGGATAGCTTTAGCGCTACATGCACGTACTTCCCTGATGGTAATACTAGCTTAGTACCATTATTTGGAGACAACACCAAATTTTTTTTGAGATAAAATTATATGTAGTTTAAAAATTCGCGTCAACTTTGGTTATTTTGGTTATTACCGAAACCGAACCGAAGCTAAATGGTTATTACCGAAACCAAACCGTATTCTATATAAAACCGTATAAACCGAAATATAAAAACTGTATAAAACCGAAAACCGTATAAACCGAACCGAATCAAACCGAAAAAACCGAACGCACACCCTGAGTCACACCCACTAGCATAGGCAGAGTTACTTTCAGCTTCTGTGTGCGTGAGCGTACTCAATGTGTATGTTTCCCTATAGTTGTTGTAGGGCCGTAACCTGTTTTATATGGGATAACCAAGACAGGAAGAAAACAAACACTTTGGCTGAGTATTGTTGTGCTAGACGATAGGTTCAAAAGCTCCTTAATTTGTCCTTGTGTTCATATTGTACCCCCTCCGTTCCTAAATATAAGTCTTTTTAAATATTTCAATGCGGACTACATACGAAGCAAAATGAGTGAATCTACATTTTAAAATATGTCTATATACATCCGTATGTAGTATGTATTAGAATTTCTAAAAAGACTTATATTTAGGAACGGAGGGAGTATATAATAGTACTCTCTCTGTAAGGGAGTATCTATCAATGTGGTGCTGACACGAGCTTTTCTTTGACATGAGCTTAATTTGCAGATGAATCATATCCCTCAGGATATATATCTCGGCCTACACAATTCATTTTGTGCTTTGCTGCTCCTTTTATCTTTAACAGAATCACTCCGAGTTTACTGAGAGCACCAAGTTTTTTGTTAGGTTTGGAGAGGATGGCTCGTCGTCAGTTTCTTAATCTGGTGGTGCAGCAGTCCGGTCCCGACTGGTACAGCCGCATGTATTCACTCTGCCGCATCGACCTCTCTAAGAGTCTCTTCTACCCGTCGACCAAAGCAGCAGAAGCAAAAACCAAGACGAAGAAAAAGGCTGTCAAGAGCACTTCAGGACAAGTGGATATGTTGAAGAGTCTACCCGCGCCAATGGTCAACTTGCAGGCGTCGCCGTGTGACAGTGACTGGCCTCCTTTCTTCTCTCTACTGAACAGAGAGGCAGAGAGCAGCATCCTGTTTGGCGACACCTTTGATGGCGCCAGTGCGGTCTGCGACATCGGCAAAAACTCAGTCCTGCCCATACCCAAGGTTTTTAATTTCGGAAACAAAATAATTTCGGAGCACACCGAAATATGCAAAATTTCAGAAATTTCGTATATTTCGAAAATTATTTCGGATTTTGAAATTTCAAATTTCACTTAATTTTAATATAATTTAAATTCATATTGAAATCAGTTTGAATCTGCACCGAAATTTCGGGGTTAAAAATATTTCGGAGCCCACTGAAATATGCGAAATTTCGGAAATTTCACTGAAATTTCGTTGAAATTTTAAACCATGCCATACCTGGCACGAGCTGTTACAGGAGATTTGATCCGATCTTCTTCCCCACGGCTCGTCCCTTGGAAATCCTTGGACATTACTATGATGCAAGACGCCTCTATGTCATGGAGTTGGACCCTTACGCCACGGAAAAAGCACGCTTCGAGATCCTCAGCTACTTCATGAACGATTTCAATCACTCCTACCAGGTCAAGCTGCCCCCAAACTGCATGTACTCGTGGTGCTGGGAGTCTCTGCCGTCTCCGCCGTTCATGGATGACCCTGCATACCACCGAAGCGGCAGCAAGAAGCCAGTCTCCTACACCACGATCGACGGCGGCTCCACCTTGTGCGTGTCCACTGGGGTAGAGGGCCTTGGAACGTACGCCTTCGACACGACGACTGACAAGTGGAGGCAGGCCGGAGGGGGTGGCTGCTCCCTTTCTCTGGCGGAGCTGAGCACGTCCCCGAGCTCAACCTCTGGTTCGGTCTCGAGGCCGACAGCCCCCACCGCCTGTGCGCCCTCGACCTATCCTCCATGGCGACAACAGACTCTTCTTGTCCGGCTGTGCAGCAGAGCTGGGATGACATGATCGACGTGCCTGAGTCATGGCTGCTGTACAAGCAGCAGCTGGTCCACCTTGGCTCCGGTAGCTTCTGCATCGCCAAGTTCTTCCGGACCTTCGATCCTTCTTCTGATGAGCGCAAGAAGTCAACTGATCCGGAGGTCGAGGAGTTTGCTCGGCGAGGATGGTGATGGCCTCCGGATGACCATGCACAGGTCCAGGCTCTACAGGTTCTAGGAGCAACGCATCCTGCAAGTGCTGTGAGTGACCTCAATCAAGCTTGTAAGTCGTAATCACCATCTGTTTTGCGCTGTGGATCAGATGTACTCCTGATCTTCTCGTATGAGGCATTGCATTTCATCCTAGAAGAAAGACTATGAGAATGTATGCAATGCATGGAGGATGGCCACCCTCATGAACTCAGTGCTATCTCATTTTGATGCAGCCTGCCTATCTGGTGTCAGTGTTACTTGGGCAATGCTCATTTAAGCTTAATTTGACGCGATGAAGGCGTGTTGCTAGGCTAATTTTTAATGTGCTGGTGTTGAGGGCTGTGGTAGCGTAGTCCAAGTCCTTTGAACCGTAAATGGAGATTTAGAGTTGTGTTTGCTTTGTTTCTTCAAGGTAAGCCATCAATCTTGAAAACATCATATATTTCGATTACGTAAATGATATTGTTAGTTTGGTGCGCCACAGTTAATCAAGAGAAGTGTTCGTATGCATCACATAATCATTTTCCGAACCCTCTTATTGTTTACAGTTAATATGCGAGATTGATGATGAATTTAGCGTGTTGTAATCTGCTTTATATGTGTCAGACTTGTGATGCCATTCTCTTCCCCACATTGTGCTTTCCGTTATGCGAATCTTATTCCTGACATTGTGTTTTCCTTGTGCAATTTTTCTGAGGTATGTGCCGTTAATACTTGCTTGATAAAGTGCGGTCGGTATGGATCTGTTAAAGGTCATCAGATCCAAACATAGCAAGGTTGATGGAAGTTTCGATCTGCCATTTAAAATAGAATCACATGATACCTTAATGAAAAGAAAAACACCATGGTGGTGGTTGTTGTGTGGCTGTTACCTTTAGTGCATTGTTAGTGCAGTTTGCTTCCATCGTCTTGATCTAGGGCATTTTAAGCACGGCCTTTTCTTTTACTCGGCCATCATACATACATATATGTAGTGCATTCCAGTTAAGTAAACATTGATAATTCATGCATGTAAAATCATAAAATATGTGCTCCTAGCAGATCAATTATCATGATGCTAAGAGCCATCGTTCTAGTTTTAGGTTTTTACGAGGGCGTGCAAGGTTAGTATCTGATATATTTTTTTAATCTCGAAAAAGTAGGTGGTTTTTAGTACTTGGGTGCTCACTGAAACTTGCATTGCACACATGCAATCTGCTTACTGTTGTTAGAGCAAGAATCGGATGGCACTACTAGTTCTTCTTTGGTTTACAAGCTAACTAGGATTAGTGTAATTGTGATGAAGCTTTGCCGTGTGATTAGCTTTAGTTTTGAGTGTACGCGTGCCACGTAAGGCAAAAGGGCACCGGAAGAACAGAACATATGTGATGGCGGGATTGCAATTCCGAGAGAGAGTCACGGACGTGAGGTAGTCTCGCATGAAAGAAATTCTGGGAGATTATGATTCGCCAAAGGAAAGTAAGTCCAAGGGTATTATGATTCGCAAAAGGAAAGCACTTCTTTTCCTTTTGCGAAGTAAGTCAAAGGAAAGTAAGTCCAAAGATATCTGAGGAGTTGGCGGCTGAAATTCACAGCAAGCTTCCTCTGATAGTTGAGGAGGGAATAGATACGGAAGTCACTTCGGTGGACGGGTGCATTGGAGCTCTATATTTGGAATGGTGCCAAAAATGATATTTTGAAGTTTCAAAAAATTCCAAAAACAATTCCACATGTTCATTATCAAATAAGTAACCATGTGAGTTACACACAAATGACAAAATTGTGATTTTGGAAAGATGAACAGTGCATGTATTATTCACTATTTAGATATCATCATTTTGTCATTTTTGCATAGCTCACATGTTTACTTATTTCATCAACTAACTTTACACATGTGTAATATCCATGGGGGCTGCTACGCGTCGGCCAGCAAATCTTTTTAAAAGATCCGCCGCCTCGCGAGCCGTCGGATCTGACACAGATCTAGTGGGGTGAAATTATTTTCTCTACTTTGCAACAAAGACCTTGTTGCAGAAACATTTGTAACAAAGATTGTGTTGCAGAATTTTTGTGCAACAGAGGTTGTGTTGCATAATTTTTTTCAAACAAAGGTTGTGTTACGGATTTTTTTTGGCAACAAAGGTATTGTTGCGGATTTTTTGCAACAGAGGTCTTGTTGCGATTATTTTTGTAACATCGGTCTTGTTGCACATTTGTTTTTTGCAACAACAGTGATGTTGCAGAAGTGGACGGCGCCCTGCGCCGTCGGTGACGAGCGGAGGTCGTCTTCTTCATCACCCAGTCGTAGCAGGAGCGGGCGCCGTCGATCGAGAAGAGGGAGGAGGAGAGAGGGTGCGTGGTGGTGGAGGCGACCGACGACCGCGACGGCGGGAGCGCGTGCTCACCGGCGTCAGCGGCGGCGCAGCGGGGGTGCTCGCGACGGCGCGGCTGGATGAAGGAGAGAAGAGGGAGGAGGAGAGAGGGTTGATGGTGGTGGAGGCGGCCGACGACCGCGGCGGCGGAGCACGTGCTCGCCGGCGTCAACGGTGGCGCAGCGGGGGTGCTCGGTGGCGGCGCGGCTGCCAGCGCCTGGTCTGGATGAAGGTGAGAAGAGGGAGGAGGAGAGAGGGTGGATGGTGGTGAAGGCAGCCGACGACCGCGACGACGGAGCGCGTGCTCGCCGGCGTCAGCAGTGGCACAACGGGTGTGCTTGGCGGTGGCGCGACGGGGGTGCTTGCCGGCGTCAGCAGTGGCGCATCGGGAGTGCTTTGGAGGAACACGGGTGGTGGCTGCTCTCGAGGGGATCCAGATTCAGATCTCGCAACACACTAGTTGCGGTGGGAGAAATCACAACAACCACTCAGTTGCAAAACCTAGTTAGGTAATACGTTGCTTCTAGCCATCTCATTAGAATCTGATCCAACGGCCACGGAGATGGCGGACGCACGACGTCGTGTTCCGTCGGGTGATCCCAATCATTTCCCAATATCCATTCATATGATCATGTAGAATTCTTTTCGGGTTTTTTTTTGAAATTTTAAATGTGATTATTAAACTATTTAAAATAAAGTCCTCCAATGTACCCATGTTCCAAAATCCACTCTCGGGATGAGCTAATTTATATCGCCAAAGTGTTGCGCAAGCCGAGCTCCATGGCACCCCTTAGCTAGCCACCCATTTTTTGCATCGTGATCCGTGCAGGCACTTTTGTCTTTTTTGTTTATATCCCAAAAGAAAAACATATGAACTTCAAACTTTACAGGACAACAAAACATTCTAACTAAAATGTGGAAAAAAACTTCCGTATTTTTTTTATGCATCATAAATACTTAAAAAAATATTTTTACTTAAACAAAATTTTCACTTTATATATTTATGTCGAACCAAAAAATCTCAAAGTTTTTTTTTACCACGTTGTAGTTGTAAAGTTTGGTTGAACTATAAAACTTGAAGTCCATATGTTGTTTCGAAAGAAACGAAAAAGAGAAACTTTCATGTTGTAAGGGCATCTCCAACGCTGACCCCCAAATTTCCTTCCACATCCGTCCGAGGATGGGGGGACCTAGTCCGCGGGCACGGATGCGGGAGCCGGCCATCTAAAGCTAGCCGCATATGTCCGGTTACATGTCAAATGAAATTTAACGAAAATGAACAAATTTGATTCAAACTCAAACAAACCGGACAATATTCATTCACACTTGGATGATTTTTACATAATACTACGATATATCGTTTGGTGAACTAAAAACATTAAAATAAACCTAACCCTACACTACCCTATGCTTGACGGTGACCTCGTAGGCCATGCCGGGCTGGCTGGCGGCTCCTCCGTTATTGTTGCCGGAGCCGTTGTCGGAGTCGTCAGACTTCAGGCGGTGGAAGGGTGCGGCGTCGCAGCAGGGCTTCCCGACAGCAGCCAGACGCTCGCGGATGATCCTTTCCGCTTCCTCCTGCGCCTTGTGCAGTGCGGCCGCGGCGACCGACGACGTGGGCGGGAGGGGGGGGGGGGGGGGGGAGGGAGGGCGGCGGGCCTTGGAGGAGGCGGTGGCGGCAGTCTTGCTGTGAGACCACTCCTAGCCGTACTTGGCCATCTCCCCGTCGAGACGGCGGAGACGACACTTGCTTGTTTCCGCCATCGTCTAGGAGCGGTCCAGGGCCCAGGAGTACGCCAGCTCCTGGTCCGCCGCGATGTGTGGCGGCGGGACGTCGGAATCCGCAAATTCCGACCGGCGTGCCACGTTGCGCCTGTCCCGCCGCCGCCGCCGCTCCTTGTCGGCGTACTTCGCCGCCGTTAGGGCGCTCCGGCAGGACGAGCTGCTGCCGTCGCGAGGAAGTGGCGAAGGCGACCGCGCGCCTTCGCGGCGATCGCGTGGGGCAGAGGCGGAGGCGAGCGCCTCTCGTCCTTGACACGGCGGGGGGGAGGGGGGGGGGGGCGTAGGCGAGCGCCGCTCCTCCTTGACGCGGCGGGACGGCGGAAAGCGTCGCTCCTCCTTCACGCGCCGGGGCGACGGCGATTGCCGCTCCTCCTTGACGTGCAGGGGAGGCGGCGAGAGGGGCTCCTCCTTGATGCGGCGTCCGATTTGGACGTCGCGGTTGCGCGGGGGAGAGCGAGGAGGGGACGCGGGGAGCGTCTCCGGTGGCTCCGTCGGGCCGTTGACGTGGAGGACGGAGCGACGGAGCATGACCTCCATCTACTACTCGTACTCCTCGTCAGTCATGGCGTAGACCACGCCCTGCGTCGCCGGCTACTGCTGCCTCGCCGACTGCTGCTGTGGCGGTTGGTCCTGAGGAGATGACGATCTCTGCCTTCGTCGAGGAGCCGGCCGCCGATGGGGACAACGGCCTCGGAGTTCGAGGGCGGCGTCGCCACGAACCTCCGGAGCCGCTGCGCGCTCTGGGGCGGCATTGATGCGGCGCGTGCATCGGACGGACAGCGTGGGAGAGGTGGGTGGGGTCGATTGGTGGGCCAGGTTAGTCAGACGCGGACGTGGCAGCAGTCCGAACACCAGCAAAGCCCCCCCCCCCCCCCCCCCCCCCCCCCGGGTTTGTCTCCGGTTTACGAAAAAAAACGTCCGAACCGCCAAGCGAACCGATACATGACCGCGTTGGATGGCAAAATACGTACTGGCCGCGTGGTCCGAACGGTTGCGGGCGGTTTAGGATCGGCGTTGGAGATGCCGTAAGTTAATTGGCTAGCATAGACTTAAAGAAATGTTGGAGGGCTAAAGATAAAGGGTGACATGGAGCCTGGCCTCCAAAGAAAACCACTCTCTATGTATCGCCGCGCGGAGGCCGCGGTTGGTCTAGTCTAGGGAAGCGCGGATGGACCTCCCGGTTCAGACGTGGAGCCGAATAGGCGAGTCTAGGCCGGTGCCGTCTGATCACCATCCAATGGCCAGAGCGTTTTCACACTTACACATTGCGCTCTCACACGTACACATTTTTTTAACAATACACACACATTTGAGAGCGCTAAGCAAGGCATCATCCCCTTTCCTCCTTCTCACACCCACGAGCGCACACAAACGGGCAACCTTTCCTTTTTGTCTACAAATAGAGCCAGCTGCTTGATCTATTGTCCAGGTCTCGCTCGCTTCAGTACCACAACTAGCCATACGTACGTACGTGCGTACAGCCGATCATCCCATAGTCGGCAATGCCGTCCTTCGATGGCACCAACGCCATGGCCGACGCCGACCTGGAAGCGGCCACGGTGAGCGGGATCGCCCAGTCCGTGTTCCCAGGGACTGCCCCGACGAGGGCGCAGCTGGCGTGCTCGCTCTGGGCGGTGGGCTCCTTCACGCTGCTCGTCGGCATGACCACCGCGTTCCACCTGCCGCCGGCCGGCCCAATCCTCGTCCCGGCCGTCTACTACCTCATCCTCGGCGTGGTCCTCGCCGCCGCCGCCGTCGAGATGGCCACGGCCGTCTTTCTGCACGTCCCGGCCCACCCCCCAGACGACCCGCGCCTCCACGCCTTCGCCAGGCGTCTGCTGCCCTTGGCGTACCTCGTCCTCCTCGTCGCCGTCTCCGCCAGCGGCTTCGCCATCCCATTCAAGCTCCCCAAATAGCTAGCTAGGTGGTCCAAGCCCGCCCGGTGATGCACGTACTAGTCTCTGTTGGAAATATGTGGAGGTGTTTCTATGTTGAGTTAGATGCCGAGCCAGTCCGGCCGGTGAGATTGTGTTGCAGCTGCCGACATGCGCTCGGGAGGACTGGTCCGAATAGGTTTCCTTAGCTAGTTCAAGCCTTCAAGGTGATGCATGTCATCGCAGAATGATCGATGAGCTAGTTCTCCAACTAGCACAGTGCTGGAACTCTACTCCTGACCGGCAGTGATCATCAAGACCAAGACTAGAGTGTCGAGTGCATACATGCCCTTCTTCCTCTCGCTGGTGAGCTTCCTCAACGGTGCAGCTAGGGTTTTGTCTTGCTAAAGTTAAAGCACTGCATGCTGGCCATATATACGTTTAGTTCATCGGCCAATCATGCGTGCATGCATGGTCTATACATGTGTGTGTGTGTTTGTGTGACACATATAATGTTCTCTCTCTCTCTCTATCAGTCGCCTGAAAACACAATTAGGATAGGGAGTGGCTACAAAACAGTCGACTGAAATTTTTGAAGTGGCCAGTCGATTTCTAGCTTTCAATCTCAACTGTCGGATCAAGATCCAACGTCCAGGGCATCATCTTCCATCTCGGTTTTCTTCTTCTTCACACCCGATCTTTCCCCGAGCCGCCACCACGGACCACCGGCTGGACCGCCGCCCGTGGCCGGCGGCGCTCCCACGCCGCCCCGCCCTCCCCGAAACCACCCCCCACCGCCGGTCTTCCGCCGCCCCCGGCCATCCCTCTAGCCCCCCCCCCCCCCCTCTCCCCCCGAGTTTTTTCTTCGGCGAAGCCCCACACCACCGCCCCCATCCTAAACCCTAAGATAGATACTGGGTAGCTTGCCCATCGAGCTTCTTCCTCCCCTCCGGTGAGTTTCTTCCTCCCCTCTGGCTGTTTCTCCATTCGACCAAAATCGACTGACCCAACTTTGAAATTCAATCGACTGACATGTAGCTATTGTGATTAGGATAAGTCGATTATTTTTTTCAAACTATGCACATACGTAGTAAGCATGCATGCAACATGCAGCGCAGGACTGGTGACGTGTTAGTCCAGCAGATTAATTGACTTGTTAGACTAGTACGGCCTATAGAGTATTAATGGGCGTGTTATATTAGTCTAGCAGATTAATCCAGATCAATCCGACAAGCTTGTTTCGGTCCGAATTTAAAGACAATTTATATTTACTAGCAAAAATGCCCGTGCGTTGCAACGGGAGAAAAAAACAGTCTTTATCACCAAAATTAATTGCAAAAAATAAAAAAAATCCCTGGCACAACGCCCATGCTTCACCACAGAGCAAACACCAGAACCAGAGTCCTTCTTGTTCGTTGCTGACGAATGCAAGTGGGTCCAGCTAGTCGGGCTTCTCCGTAGAGGCACGGGCTTGGCAGACACCCTGGCATGTCTTCACCCATGCATCTGTGTTTCGTGAGTGTGGCGTCAAGCTAGTCGGGCATGCCGATTGTGGAAACTGCGAGCTGGTCCTCGTCTCCTAAAATGCCTCATCGGTTTACCATATACTCCCTCTGTCCCAAAATAAGTGACGCAAATTTAGTACTAAGTTAGTACAAATTTTGTACTAAAGCAGCGACACTTATTTTGGGACGGAGGGAGTATATGCCATATGTTTTTGGATAATTGTCGATGGTTCCTTATTTGGAATAAGAATTTAACCATGGTGAGATCGCCACAATCCTATGACAGCAACCTAGAAGGTAATCTATGTAGCCCAACCATTGTCATGTACTTAGTCACGTCCTTGACGGGTTGTGGATGTCGTCCGGGTACCACCAATGACCAAAAGGTTAAACTGCTAAAATAAGTCTTGGAACTGCATTGTGTTTAGCAAATTTAGAAGCATCAAAGACCTCCTCTACGTTGTTGAATTATGCTTTTGCTAGCCCACCATCGGTGCATGATGGACTTAATCCAACTTCAACCCAGTTCAAGTCCTCCTTTAATTGTGCACCATTAGCCGACTGCACTTGGTAATTCTACACAAATATGGCGATGGAAAAGAAAGATAAGGGTACCTATCCACGTGATTGAAGCTTGGTAGTGGTCGTGGCGTGCTGGTTCAATTAGCTTGGAGCAATCCCAGGTCAAGGTCACAACGCCGGTGATTTGGATGCATGCATGGCTGTAAAGCTACATCGACAGCACTCGGTCCTTCAGCCTCCGCCGCTTTCTTATCTGATGAATTTTGCTGCTCTACTCCTGCTGCTATTGTATCGCGCAACAGAACGTGATCGAAAGACGAAATCTATGTCCCGTGCGACCTCAAAGTTGGGCACGAATCCTTTTCCGACTGTGATTGAGACGTGCGTTCTCGACGAGTTCGTTTTAACTGCGTCACCTGCATAAGAGGGACTCGGTGAGGATGGTCCTTGTCGGCGGCAGCGGCGAGGCCGCAGACGGAGGAGTTAAGCCGGAGAAGCTGCGAGACACGCTCTTGTAGAATGCTGGCTCAGGTATGCGGCTCTGACGACTGCCTTCCGGTGAGACGCCGAGTACAAACGCCACGCTTGAACGATGCTTTTTGGAGATATCCACGTACACGGCCAAGGCTAGCTAGCCAACGCTTTCCTCTGGCTAGAAAGTATAAGTTGAGCCGATGGATTTCGCCGGCAACAGACGCACACACGACGAGATGCTAGTTGATGGCAACAGGCTTGCCGGCGGCGCGCGTCGGTCAGCACGTGCGCCAACGCTGAGGATGTGGAGGCGGAGCAGCACTGAGTTAATTCTTCCAGCGGAGGTAGCCGTCCTCTCCGTCCAGAGCAAAGGCAGCGGCGGCGACGACATTGATCCCTTCACGTCTGCCGCGTTGCGATTCTTCCCACGATCTCACGATTTGATAACAGAAACGTGATCCTGGTTGATGCATATATACACACAACATATGAACGTGCAAACACCATCACAATACGAAATCGTAGATGAATTGGTTTTTCCAACCACCAAAACGTTACGGACTCTAATAGTCTCATAACCAATGCGTGCTTTAGTACCACCTCACGTATATGTTTTAAATTCAAACTGAAGGCGTAAACTCACGGGAAGAAGCGTATTGTGACGATGAACCCACGGAGTCAATCCGTGCTTTATTATTAGGGAAAGATTTTCTTTGAGGGGTTTATATGTATTTCTCTATCGTGTCAACGTACGAGTCTGTTTCGTAGGTCTCTTTCTTGTGTCTCTTTCATTTTTCAGCTTTTATTTGTGCGTGTGTGTTTCACTTTTTCTGTGTGTGCGTGTGTTGGTCTGCGGGTGTGTGCACGCATGTGCATGTTGAGAGAGATGACACCGTGATATAAGATGCAATTTACTTTTGACTAGTAGAACGCCCTTTCGTTGTTACGGGCTATAATCTCTATACTATTTAAAAAATAAGTAATGTTTTTTTTCCTGTCAAGCAAAACTCTTCGTCCATCACATTCCTCCACCAATTATTTTCATCCAGCCATTTTTTTCCACCACGTCATATTTGGTCGCACCTTTGAAGTACGCCGTTCAATCACATTAATTTACTTATCTTTTGTAGCACTACATCAACTCCACCTTAATTAACTTACTTTTTGCAATAACGTGGAATTTCATTGCTCAATTTTACGCCATATTTCACCACATCTTCCCGTACACCGCTCAATCCCATTAAGTTACTTAGAGCATCTACAACTAGACTTGGCAAATCCGACCCCTCAAATGCCCGCGGACGAGCCCGGGCGCGTCCGCGGACACTGACCGGTCAAGCCTCAAATAATGCGTTCCACATCCGGATACCTCAAATTAGAAATCTCAAATCCATATTATTACATGCAATGTGGAACCTAATCAAAGCGGAGCTCGCCCGGTTCCGTCGTGCCCATGTCCGGTGGCCGGCTGCGCTCCCCAGAGTGTTGGTCCGGTCGCCGGCAAGGTAGAGTAAGGCATGGGACACGAGCCGGCTCACAGGACTCAAGGCGCCGCCGTCTCCCATGCCCTAGTCTTCTTCATCGGAGCCCGGAACCCGGACGGTGCAGGTGGACGTCAGGTCGATGATGGATCCGTCCTGGGATGAGCCGGCGACATCCACCATGACGCGGTTGCGGCGCCCGGACTGGTGCACCATACGCGGCGCCGGAGAATGCGACTCCGCCTCGCCGACGTCCACCGCCGCGAGGGCTGCCGCCGCCTCCCGCGCCCGCTGCCTCGCACGGCAGGCACGCCGCACCATGTTTGCGTCGGACGACGCCCATGGCGCGTCCTACTAGTCCACGCGCCAACAGAGGGGTTGCGCGTCCGCCACCGCGTTCGGACGCCAGACGGACCGCACCGCCTCCGGTGAGGCAGCGACGGCACACCTAGCGCCGGATCCATGTGTCATTTGGGCGGACGCAATGGATTCCCGACGGAAGGAGTCCGCGCGCTGCCTCGCACGGGCCTCCTCCCGGGAGCGGCGGAGCGCAAGCCGGATGGCCATCTCCTCCTCGGGGCCGCGTGGGATGAGCTCGGGGTCGACGGATCTGGAGGTGAAGGACTCAGATCCGCTGCCCTCCATGCCGGAGACGGTCGGAGACCGGCGGGGGTGAGCTTGGGTGGCGGAGGGGAGTGGAGTGAAGTGGCTAGGGTTTGGTCCGACGAGCGGATGGGGAGGAATATATGTGGGGTCGGGTCGGCCAGCATGGGCCGGGTCCGACGTGGCGGACGGGCCCGGGCGCCCCCATATCTGCCCCATATTTGGGCTGGATATGAGGGGTGCCGGTCAGCCCGGGCGTTTGAGGCCCGTTTGAGGCGCCCGTCTAGGTCAAAATTTCATGACCGGTCAGTGATCGGGCGGCTCGCCTGGACGTATGAGGCGGGTTTGGGGCGTCCGGCTGTAGATGCTCTTACCATGCATGACCGAGGCTACCAAATTATTGTGTAAAAATTATTCGGTTCCCGTGGCAACGCACGGGCACGTACCTATTTATATAAATGAATAAAACAAATGATTAAGGTCTTCTTCAAGGTTAAAGCTCATTTCTTCCTCATACGTCTGGGCGTGTTTGCACATCAAACGGGCGCCCAGTGGGCTCCCCAAAACTCAACCGTCTGGACAGCCCGGGCTTCCTCAAATCCAGCCCATATGTGGGGGAGAAATTTGGTTGTTCGGACTATTCACCATGTTATCCCCAACACGCACCCCAACACACAAAAAACCACCCACGATGCCGGACATGGGGAACAAGTACTTGGAACACGGACACCGGCGAAGATTTAGACTAGGTTAACTTTTGTTTAATAAAATATGTGGAAAATGTCATGAATGTGGTCTGATTTAAATGAAAATCATCCGGTTTGTTCAAATTCTGTTTGAAATATGTCCAAACGTTTGAGGTACAAGGTTGGATGGCCGGCTCCCGATCGTTCTGGATGGATACTGTATCCGTTTTAAGGGTCCGCGTTGAAGATGCCTTTAGTAATTTTCATGAAGATAACAACCTATCTGAAATTTTAAGAGTCCGTGTCGAAGATGCCCTTGGTATTTTTCTGAAAACCAAATAAAAAAACAAAATGCCCAGTCAATTTGCAGTTTGTTTACAGTAAATCAGTCAGAGTAAGTAAGCATTTGAGTCCTTCATAGTTCAGAGTATAGATCTCACTGATAATCCCTCCAAACAAAATCACTGATAAGATTCCCTGGGATCCTCGGCGAGTGAGTTCATATCAATGCCTATCATCCACGTCTTCTATAAAGAGCAAGAATTCTCTAAGCTAAAGATGAATGCCCTATTTGTCATTTCTTTTGGTTTAGAACAATCCGATATCATTTCGTGCATTATTTGTTGTGTCTCTAGGATTCAAACTTGATGGGCATAGGCATAGAAGGCACCAGGAATAATCGTAAATGTAGAATGCACCCTTTTGTCTTCACAATCGTTGTGTATATCTCTCCTACTTTGCTGCCACTTCGTGATTACGTGGTACATAGTCAGATCACCTCATGCGGCCATGCGCTCGTGATCGTCATGGAAAGCTAGATGACTCGCAAGAGTGTTGAGCGGGTCACTTTCTAAGGGATCATGCCCCACCGATACTCAACAATGTTATAAGAAATAATGGTGAACTCCTCTGGGGCTGGAGGTGACAACCTCTTCCTCACAATTGTTCCCTTTATCCAGTTCCTAAGTAGAAGCAATCGCAGGGACACAGGGAAATCCAGAGGACCTGAGCACAGTTTCTGCACAATATATAACAGCCAGATGAAGGTAAAGTCCTGCCTTCCAAAGATGTTCTATCTTTGTGTAATTTGCCGATGGTTCAGCCATCAAGTATTTAACAATCAATCAGCACGTATTTATTATGGCCCTGTGCTTTCCAACCAGGCACCATGTGTCTCAGAAACTGAAATTTCTTAGTGTGTGGTATTTGAACTCCTGAGCGACTACTTAATTTGGAACTTCAATAATAGTGTGCCGACGCACTTCATCTTATTTTTGGAGAAAAAGAAAGCATCTTCTGTTTAGTGAAAACCGTGACTTGTACTTTAAAAGAAACATGGAAAAGGTTCAAATTATATTTTCACTAAATTGAACTTAAACTTTCGGAATAGACCAAGACATAAAAAATATCAATCGGATTAGATAAGGAGGGACCTTTTTTGGTGAAACTCATCAAGCTAAGCTTCAACGTGAAAACACAAGATCTCTTATCAGACTATGTCGACGCGCACTTGCGTCGTTTGCTTGCTGAAGGTGGTGGATCGAAACTCGGCTTTGGGGATGAAAATCCCGAGAATGACCTATGGTTGGACTCGTCACCATCGGCGCACATCCGGCGTTTCCTTCTTGAAGGCTTAGCCTAGGAACTGTATACTTTTCGTTTGTTTCTGTTTCGTATCATAGGGTCGGTGCTTGTCTGGTGGAGCTACTGTCGCGAGGCACGTAGACTCGAGTTTTTCTTTTCCGGGCCGATTGCTGGATTTTATTTTATGAATAATATATGGATGTGTGCATCAATTGATAAAGGGTTCTAGAGCGTGAGCATGCGGTGCGTGCTGAGGGTGTGCTAGACCGGTTGGTGCTCTCGGCTTGCCGTTGGGCGGCTTGGTGAGGCAGTGTCGAGTATCGGTGGGGCATGGAGCCCCGCTTCCATACACCCCCCACCCCCCCCCCAAGACGTATAAAGGGTAACATGGACCTTTAGCAAAATGTACCCACTTTCACATGTATTGGGGTTGGCTCGCCGGAACCTATACGTCGTATGTGTACGCCGTACGTTTGGCTATTCTACCCACCGGCCCCTCGGATGAAAAAAATAGGAATCGCCGACACCTCCGGATCTGAAACCCTTATGATCCACAGCTGCCATCGTGACTCCGGACGGCGGCCATCGCCAGTCATCGGCGTTAGGCTCATCGGTGTCGCCGCCCGAGGCGCCGTCCACGACCCATTCTCGCAAACGGCGCCGTGGTCGATGCCCGCCCCGTAATTGACGGCACCAGCACACTGTCGTGGGCACTTCTCCCCGCACGCGTCGCCACCCCTCGTGGAAAGCGCCATCTAGGATCTTCCGCCTCTCCTACGCCACCGATCAAGACGAGAACGACGTTGACGCCCAGCGTGCGGTGGATCAACAAAAGGTTTGCTTTTGCACTCGCTTTTGTCGCCTCTGTAATTTTGTAAACATTGAAATGATGCGAAAAATGAGCAAAAATAATTCAGTGCTTATACATGAACAATTAGACAGTACCTTGTAATGGTGCCGAAAAAATTCATGCGAACCACCATTGCTATCATCTACTTTGCTTCCGCACATGTTTTTTTGTGCATCACACATCATCATTGATTTTGCAATTGAACCGATTATGTCTCTGATGATGTTGTGCGGTGTTCGGATTGATTAGGCACTCCATTTGAAGGTGTTTCGATGGTGCATGAAACCGGATATGCAGGCCAATCTGGTAGCGAGAATGGATCATCGTCATCATATGTAAACCTACCTCCCGAGGACACGTATATCAGTGAGGATGAGGCCGACAGTGGTAATGTAAGCGACGTGTACGTTGACAATTTTTTCATGACAAACAACAACATTGGCACTTACATGTCTTACTTTAAATTTGTACAGGTAGATGTCGATGTTGACAATGAGCAGAACGATCTCAATGAATCTTATGCTGAAGCGCGAGCCAAGTACGTTGAAAATTATTTAGGACAAGAAATGATATAACAACTGAGTGACTTACATGTTTTTTTGTCTAATTATGCTGGGGGGTGTCAGTGCTCCTAGAGAGCACGATGACCATGACGATGATGTTGGAATTTGACCTGGACATTCGGTATGATGAATATCAGCAAGAGGCGTTGGATAGGCATTGGAAGGTAATTGCAAAGACGTTTAGCTCAGAAGTGGAGGCGTACATGTTCTACAACAAGTGTGCGAAGGAACGTGGCTTTAGCATTAGGAGGGACTTGCTGAAACAAGGAAAAAGTGCTATGGCAAGTATACACTTGAGGAGGTATGTTTGTTCCAAGGCTCGAAAACGGCAAAGCAAGTTTTTAACCATCGAAGGCCGGAGCCATAAGCTTAGATCGGAGACTCGGTGCTATTGCGATGCTCATTTAACTATGAAGTTTGATAGTGGTGGTGGCCGTGTAGATAGTGGTGGTGGGCGTGGAGATGGTAATGGTGGTGGCGTCCTTGTGGATGGTGGTGGACTTAGAGGTGGTCATGATTTCTTTGGTGACGATGTTGTTTGAGTTTGTGTTGCATGCCTTTGGTTGGGCTCGATCCACGACATAAGACATGGCATGTTGTGGTGATTTTGGATCAAACTTGTCGATGTGGTGCCTTTGGATGAACTATTTGCATGTTTTAATTTGAAAATTGCCCGAACCGTGCAACTACATGGGTGTTCGTGGTTTATATGTTGTGCATGTTTATTTTGAAATATTCGGCTGATTGATGAAATAGTGTGGAATTGTTTGAAATGTACGTGACAATGCTAAAAGAATTGAAAAAAATATATTCTCCTCTAAATATAGGGATTAGTTAGATCCGGCCACCGTCAGAGGAGGAAAATTATCCTCCTCTAAAGATACTCGGTCGTATCCTCCTCTAAATCATAGGGATCGGTTAGAGGTTAGAGATGCTCTTGAAGAGAACAACCTAGTTGAAGTTGAAGTGTATAGCTTGCCTTCTGAAAACCAAATGAAAAAACAAAATACGCAGTTAATTTGTAGTTTGTTTACAGTAAATCGGTCAGAGTAAGTAAGCGTTTGAGTCCTTGATAGTTGAAGTCAAGATCTCACTGATAAAGTGATAATCCCCGCAAAGGGATTCCCTGGGATACTTTTAGATGGACTTCCTCTAACGAATGCTGGTACCTGCTCCTGTCTCTGGTGCGGCGACGAGGCAGGCGAGAGATTAGTTTAAACCATTTCTGAAAAGCACGATTAGTTAATGGTTACCAGCAAGAAAATAGTACGTAAGCTGCTGAATGACCCTACCTAATCATATCGCACCTGCGTCGCCTACTGGATTTTTGAGGAATTGCTCGGTTGGAGTGGGAAAAGGAGGGCGCTATTTGAGGAACACTTTGTCAAACAGTCTATACTAGCTCCTACAGCGTGGCTCAAAGTGATGGATCTTTTGTGGGTGCAACAACTCCCCGGCCGTCAGCATTAATTTTTGAAGCGTGGGCAGACCAAAGGAGGAAGAGAGAGCAGGAGAGATGGAGGCGGCAACAAATCGTCGTACGAAATCGTCGAAACCTAATCTTCCAAAGCTCAAACAACCGCACTGACCTCCTCCTGCGCGCCGATCGACGATCGACCTCTATCTATCCGTATCTATATATATACACTTGGTTTTGTCATCAAGGCAAGAACAGCACCTGACAGAAGCGAGCAGCCGGCTAAGCCATTGGAGCTAGGATCAATGGATACGACCGCGGCGACGAGACGTCTCGTGAGGCTCGGCTGCTGCGTCGCCGGAGTTCTTGTGCTGTCGTTCCTGCTCCCCAGCGCCCTCGCCGAGGAGCGATTCTACGAGTTCGTTGTACGTGTAGTCCCTCTCTTGATTCTTGTCTCGTACTCCTAGTAGTAGTTGGTAATGTAATAAAATACTACTGTAATGCTTAATCTGTGGCCTGTGTCGTCGATCGTTGTTGGCATGCAGGTCCAGGAGACGGTGGTGAAGAGGCTGTGCGAGACGAGCAAGATCATCACGGTGAACGGGCAGTTCCCGGGGCCGACCATCGAGGTCCACGACGGCGACACGCTGGCGATCAAGGCCGTCAACAGGGCGCAGTACAACGTGACCCTCCACTGGCACGGCCTCCGGCAGCTCCGGAACGGGTGGGCGGACGGGCCGGAGTTCGTGACGCAGTGCCCGATCCGGCCGGGGTCCAGCTACACGTACCGGTTCACCGTCCAGGAGCAGGAGGGCACCCTGTGGTGGCACGCGCACAGCTCCTGGCTCCGCGCCACCGTGCACGGCGCGCTCGTCATCCTCCCCAAGCGCGGCCGGCCCTACCCGTTTCCCAAGCCCGCCAAGGAGATCCCCGTCGTCCTGGGTACGTACCCTCTCAATCCATCGGTTAGTTTGGTTTAGTTTGATCTCATCAACCGATCGACGTGCAGCGGAGTGGTGGCGGAGGGACCCCATTGCGGTGCTCAGGCAGTCCATGGTCACCGGCGCAGCGCCCAACGTCTCTGACACCATCCTCATCAATGGCCAGCCCGGAGATTTCCTCGAGTGCTCCAGCCAAGGTGATTCAGCTGAGCATCATTCCGTTAATTTGCTACCACGATTATTTGCATGCATGTTGCCAGCTGAAACTGATCATTCATGCACCGTGCGTATATATGCATGCATGTACATCACCACAGAGACTAGCATCATCCCGGTGGTCGCCGGCGAGACGAACCTGCTGCGCATCATCAACGCGGCCATGAACTCCGAGCTCTTCGTCTCCCTCGCCGGCCACAAGATGACCGTGGTCGCCGCCGACGCCATGTACACCAAGCCCTTCGACACCACCGTCGTGCTCCTTGGTCCCGGACAGACCACCGACGTCCTCGTCACCGCCCACGCCGCCCCTGGCCGCTACTACCTTGGCGCCCGCGTCTACGCCTCTGCTCGGGGCGTCCCCGTCGACAACACCACAGCCACCGCCATCTTCCAGTACAAGAACGCAGCCGCAGGGGCAGGCACTGGCGCTGGCGCTCGAGCACCAATGCTCCCTATGCTGCCAGCCAACAACGACACGGCCACGGCCACCGCCTTCTCCAACAGTATCCGGAGCCCGAGGCCGGTGAAGGTGCCGGGGCCGGTGACGCAGGAGGTGTTCACCACGGTTGGGTTCGGCCAGTTCAGCTGCCGGCCGGGCCCCTTCTGCCAGGGCCCCAACAACACCCGGCTGGGCGCGAGCATGAACAACGTGTCGTTCCAGCTCCCCAGCACCGTCTCCCTGCTGCAGGCGCACTACCACCGCATCCCCGGCGTCTTCACCGACGACTTCCCGGCTCGCCCGCCGGTGGCCTTCGACTACACCTCGCAGAACATCCCCCGCGCGCTGTGGCAGCCGGTCAAGGGCACGCGGCTGTACCGCGTCAAATACGGCGCCGTGGTGCAGATGGTGTTCCAGGACACGGGCATCTTCGCCGCGGAGGAGCACCCCATGCACATCCACGGCTACCACTTCTACGTGCTCGCCACCGGGTTCGGCAACTACGACCCGAGGCGGGACGCGGCCAGGTTCAACATGGTCGACCCGCCCAGCCGGAACACCATCGGCGTGCCCGTCGGCGGCTGGGCCGTGGTGCGCTTCGTGGCGGACAACCCGGGGGTGTGGCTGGTGCACTGCCACATCGACGCGCATCTCTCCGGCGGGCTTGCCATGGCGCTGCTGGTGGAGGACGGCAAGGCGGAGCTCCAGGCCACGGTGCCGCCCCCGATCGACCTGCCCATCTGTGGCCTCTAAGCTAGAGGCTTTCTCGTGGCTTCTTGTACATGGCGGGGAAACATGAGTCCGTTTGAGTCGTACTTGTTGTGTTGCTAGCTGTCTGCCATTCAAAATTGGCATTGTAATTTGGATTTCGAATTTAAGTTGAAAAAGAAAAGGCAAGGTTTTCGTTATTTTATAAGGACGCTTTCTATTAAGTCAAAATGTAGCATCAGACATATAGTACAAAATATGACGAATGACTATTAGCCCAAACCATGACTTGGCCGGTGACCGAAGAGAGCGTTGAGTGTTGGCGGGAGCAGTGGCGGAGCTTGAAAGAAAAAGTTGTGCGGGCCAGACCAAAGAAGAGCATAATTTTCCTTTCAAATTATGAATCATAAGGACATGTTACATGAACGATATATATATGTTTAGGCTCGCTGAGCTTTTAACGGTTTAAAAGTTATTAAAAAGTATATAAAATAAATAGTGGAGCATCACTATAATGTAATAAGATGATCCAACGGAGGGATTGTGAAAATATGCATTTATGTGTCCTCGACAAAAAAGACAATATTTTTAGCTCACTACGACATATATATATATACTGAACCATTTTTTTTTGTCCATGTCACATACAGTCATATTTTTCTCAATCGCTCCGTTGAATCATGTTATATTATAGGTATGTTGCTTCAAAAAAAAATTCAGAATATTTGGGAACTTTTACACCATCGAAAACCTTAACTAGTTCTGTGGCAAGCTATGATATATAAATATTTTAATATAATATTAGATCAGATTTTAATTAGGCTAATATGTGATTAGCTGAAAGCGGCGGACAGGTGCGTGCTTTCTATCTGAATAGTATTCATTATTCACTAGGTAGGGCACTATTCACAATAGTGTTTACTATTCCGTACACTATTTGGAATAGTACTTCATTATTCACAGCAATATTTTATACTTTGCTACTATTTATACGTTCTGTATTCACTAAGCGGGTTATCTCTAAATGCAATATCTATTAAAGGCTGGCGAGGCCAACAATACGACCGACGGTGCGCGCAGTGCTGTAATATCCTACTCAGTACTCACCATATTTTTCATTATGTTGTTTCAGATGTAGCTAGGTTCATTCACTTCATGTTTTTAATTGCAAATTTATGGGGTAACTTCTTATCGTCTTTGTCGTGGTTTTGACACGGCGGATGCCCTTGTGAAAGGACTTAGAGATGAGGCCATCGCACGAGTGTGGAAGCTCAACGGGGTTGATCTGGAACGGGAAAACGCCGGGTTACCCAGGTTCGGCCCCTCACGGTGGAGGTAAAAGCCTACGTCCTGCTTGATTATATTGTTGTAGATCTCGATTATAAGGATGCGGATTCGCTAACCTAGCTCTCGAGGAGGTTGCAACTTAGTCTTTTTCGCATAGGTGCTCCCATTTATATATACAGTTGGAACCCTAGATTACATGAGAGTCCGGGTCGTCATTTGACCCGTCTCCTACTCTTTTCTACTTGTTCACCAAGAGGGCCTTCATGCCACTCATCATCTCCATGAGCCGGCCCATTGCCTAAGTCGGCCTGTCCTCGCCAGGCCTCGTTAAGCCGGCCCACCAAGAGTCCTTCAGCCCCGCAGTGAGCTGACCCGCTGAGCCTGCTCCATGGCCGGGTTATCACCCTACCGGGTCTATATGCTGGTAAGCATCCCCAACATTAGCCCTCAGTTTGACTTGAATTTATTCACGTTAAACTTTATCCTGAAAAAGCAAAACATTAGTAAGATACTCTCCAAGCGCTTCCCAAGCCGGTCCTTTAGGACGCTGTCCTTGACCAGCTCAAATTGCCGGGTTAAATAGATCGACGGGTCATTCCTTCAGGTTCAGACTTACGTTTTGTATTTCCTTTTCCTGATGACGTCGCAATCCACTACCGCAAATCCGGGGTGACATCATGCTGTATCTTTGCGTGGGTTCGTATGGTCCTATCAGGCGCGAAAATCGAGGAACCCGCAGCCGAAAATTACTGCGCCGCCTGGGGCTCCGCACCCGCCGTTCTAATTTTTTACTGTGCCTATAAAGAGGCCAGCTCATCCCCACTATCATTTTTCACCCTTGGCTCTTCTTCTTCCTCGCGTCCGCTCTTTCTCAAACCCGAAGCGCCGCCGCCCTCAAGCTCTCCGACGACCTCGATAGCATCCTTCTCCGCCGCCCAATCGTCGCCAGAGCTCATCCAAACAATCCGGCCACCTCCGTCGCGGTCAGGTACACCCAAATCCTTCCCCCTCAGATCTGTAGCGCCTCATCTCCATTGCAGTTCGTCGGCGTTCATCCATGTTCATCTTTCTCCTCTCATTTAGTAGATCTAGAATCGGTTGGATGATCCGCGTAGGCACTTTAGTTATCGCGGCAATGCCATTTTTCCCGTATAGCTCCCTGCACTGCTTTCAACGGACCCCTATTGACAGACGGGCTCCCGCCTCTATCCATGTTTTAGGTCTTTAAAATTTCTTTTTCGAAGTATTTCTAGATCCGGAAAATAGCTGCTCCATCGGATTCTTGTTTGTAACTAACTCAACACTTAGCAAATATCCAAACACCACTGAAATGCTGGCGCCGGCTCATAAGTTTCCCCGGCTTATCACTGCTGTCCATAGCTTGCATAAATCCGGGTCACGAGTTTAACCGTCATGGTCGTCTTATTAATTTGTCGGGTTATACCTCATGAGCTTAACACGCCGGCTTATCATTATTGCATTTGCAGTTGAAATCTGAAACCGTCATGGCCCCCAAGAACGACAAGTCCTGCAATTGGGTCAGATCCCAAGTCTCAACTCTTATGTTGAACGAGCTCGTGGGGCAAGGCCTTTTGCCGGCTCAAGAGATAATTAGCTGGCGGGCGCCAGATGAAGAGAGTTCCCCCCAACCTAAGCAAGACGAAGTGGTTGTCTTCGCAGATCACCTTCAGAAGGGTTTTCGTCCGACCGGGTCAAAATTCTTCCGTGACGTTCTCAATTTTTTCGACCTTCGGCCACAGGATCTTGGCCCAAATTCAATCACCAACCTTTGCCAGTTTTAAGTCTTCTTCGAAGTGTACCTCCAAACAGAGCCAACTGTCCTTCTCTTCCGAGAATTCTTCTACATCAACCATCAGACCGAGTTCATCGATGGCCCTAGCATAGAACTTGGTGGCGTCTCTATTCAAAGGCGAAGAAACACTCCTTTTCCTGAGGCCAAGCTGGCGAGTCATCCCAAGGGTTGGAACAAGACTTGGTTTTACTGCAAAAGCACTGCTCCTCAAGATGAAAACCCCCTGCCGGGTTACAGACTGGACCGGCTCAATGCCACGGTTGCCTTTCCGGGTTGGCCATTCGCAGAGGAACGTAAGCAAATTGCCCCTATTTATTCCAAGATAAGGGCCTTGGTTGCTAACGGCCTTACCGGGATCGACTTGACCCGGTGCTGGATAAGCTGGCGAATCCAGCCCCTTAGCCAGAGGGGCGACTTGATGTGCAATTATACTGGTGAGCCGGCTGACGTTCAACGCTTCAGCGAAGTCAATTTATCTGCGAATGACATCAACAAGGCCACCAAGAGATTATTGGGAGAGCCTCAAGAGAAATGCAACAAAACCAGGCTAGCACCCTTCTGCTTGACCAATCATGTGCCTTCAGTAAGTGCTTGCACCTTCTTATTCTGCTCTTGACTCGCCTTCTTCATCTCATTCTTAACTGCCGACTTATCACAAAGGCAGGCAGACGACAAGTTTTGGAAGAGGAAGAAGCCTCGACAACCCGCCCCCGCTCCAGTGGAGCAACAGGATGAGCCGGTCGATGCTGATGAGCCGGCTGTAGAAAACGAGGCTGAGGTAGAACTTGACTCGCTTGGTCGTCTTTTTATTCAACTTGCTGACGCCCCTTCTCTTCAGGATGAAGCTGAAATTAGCCACACCAACGAGCCAGAGGTAACTTTGATCTCTTCAGACTCTGACTCTCCAATACCTATTCGGAAGAAAACCCGGGCTGTGATCCGCAAGGTTCGAACGAAGCCCCGGGTTGCCGTCCGTAATGTCCCTTTTTCACACCAGGACGCTAATTTGGATCCCCAATTTGTTTTGAAGAAAACATAGCAAGCCGACACCTCCAAAAGGAAGACCCGGAGCAGTGAAGGCGAGTTAAGTGGCGGGCTTCCATACGAGCCGCCATCCCGTAGAGCACGGGCAGAGGTGCTTCTCAGTCCAACTCCCTATTTTCCTCTAGCTGGTTGTTTCAAGGAGCCCTTACATTTGAATGACTCGGCATATCAGACGTCCCACTCCTCAGGCGAGTCAAGCGCTACTCAGGCGCCGGCTTTCAACATCAACCCTGGGTAAGCACTAACCATTCTTGTGTCAGTGATTACTTATTCCTCATCCTTTAAATGAATAACTCCTTGTTCCTCGTGCAGCGCCAAGGCCATTAAGAAGAAAACAGCTGCCGGGTCGTCTGACCTGGTCATTCAAACAGGCCCTCAAGAAGAGGCCACCTTAATCAACCAAGACGAGCCGGCAGTTCAGAAAAGCCCGCCACCTCAAGACATCGCGAGCCCGGAGCGCGCTCCCTCTCCGGCTCTTCAGGAGAGAGAGAATTCAACTGAGGAGCAGCTGGAAAAGCAACCCAAGGCGTCGGCTCAAGAAGAAGTGGTGATGAGTGAGCAGCCCACTACTGCACCAGAAGCCTCCACCGCACTTGCCAAGGTTCCTGCTAAGCCTGAGCCGGCCCCGAAGGATAAAGGGAAGATGGCTCTTGAATTTTCTGCTTTTGAAGATCAAGACGCCAGCTCCTTACACCAAGCTGTGCTGACCCGGCTGTCTGAAAGCCGGGACACAGAAATTGCTATGATAACCTCACTGAAGAGGAAATATGAGGTAAGCTGCACCTTATGAACCATATATATATGTAGCCCCCAAGGGCGGGTCATTATAGAATGATGATCCGGGACTTCAAAATTTGACTTGTATGCATAACTTCAATCGGTGACCCCAAAGGCCGGCTCACCATTCATGATGGGCGGATCTTCATAACTTAGCAGAATAGATCAATTTATGCATTAGCCCCCAAGTGCCATGTAGAGTGCCTGCAGCTGCATGGAACTTGCCTTGCTGTGTGCTTTAAGCTCGAAAACATGTAGCCCCCATGTGCCGGATTGTCCTTTAGGGCGGCTCGGATCATGTGTATATAATGTATAACAAACTACTCTGCAGGAAATGCTGAATCAAGTAGAGGCCCAGGCTTCCTTCTTCTGAAAGGAAGCAAGGAAGGAGAAAAAATTGCGCCAAGAAGCTGAAGAAGCCGCTGCTGAGGCCAACAAGTCGTTGGTCATCGTGCGGAACACTTTGCAATAGACAGAGGCCGCAAGAGCCGCCCAAGCCGCGCGAGCTGAAGAGGCCGAAGCCAAACTTGAGCCGGTGACTCAAGAACTGGCGACTCTGGAAGGCCAAATCACCGCCATGTGCCGGGCCATCTTCGGTAAGCAAAACTGACCATGCACCAATAGTTCCAACTTAAATATGCTGAGCCGGCTGTGTTGGAAATATGCCCTAGAGGCAATAATAAATTGGTTATTATTATATTTCCTTGTTCATGATAATCGTTTATTATCCATGCTATAATTGTATTGATTGGAAACTCAAATACATGTGTGGGTACATAGACAACACTGTGTCCCTAGTAAGCCTCTAGTTGACTAGCTCGTTGATCAAAAGATGGTGAAGGTTTCCTAGCCATGGACATGAGATGTCATTTGATAACGGGATCACATCATTAGGAGAATGATGTGATGGACAAGACCCAAACTACGAACGTAGCATATGATCGTGTCAGTTTATTGCTATTGTTTTCTGCATGTCAAGTATCTGTTCCTATGACCATGAGATCATGCAACTCCCTGACATCGGAGGAGTACCTTGTGTGTATCAAACGTCGCAACGTAACTGGGTGACTATAAAGGTGCTCTACAGGTATCTCCGAGGGTGTCTGTTGGGTTGGCATGGATCAAGACTGGGATTTGTTACTCCGTGTGACGAAGAGGTATCTCAGGGCCCACTCGGTAATACAACATCACAATGAGCCTTGCAAGCAATGTGACTAAAGTGTTAGCCACGAGATCTTGTATTACGGAACGAGTAAAGAGACTTGCCGGTAACGAGATTGAACTAGGTATAGAGATACCGACGATCGAATCTCGGGCAAGTAACATACCGAAGAACAATGGGAACAGCATACGGGATTAACTGAATCCTTGACATAGAGGTTCGACCGATAAAGATCTTCGTAGAATATGTAGGAGCCAATATGGGCATCCAGGTCCCGCTATTGGTTATTGATCGTAGAGGTGTCTCGGTCATGTCTACATAGTTCTCGAACCCGCAGGGTCTACACACTTAACGTTTCGTGACGATTAGTATAGTTGAGTTATTGTGTTGGTGACCGAAGATTGTTCGGAGTCCCGGATAAGATCTCGGACATGACGAGGGTCTCCGGAATAGTCCGGAGGTAAAGATTGATATATGTGATAATAGTGTTTTGATCTCCGGAAGGGTTCCGGAATTCACCGGAAGGGGTTCCGGATGTTTACCGAAGTGTTCGGGTGCAGCAACACTTTATATGAGCCAAAGGGGTAAAGCCCACGAGGTATTGGAAAGTGCAAAAGGAAGTTTTGCTGCTGCCTTAAGCGGTACTACCGCTGGTAAGGCAGTACTACCGCGTAAGCGGTACTACCGCTTGTGTGAAGCGGTACTACCGCTTGTGTGAAACGGTACTACCGCTCGTGAGCGGTACTGCAGGGATCCGAGTTGGACTCTTTCCCTACGGGCCAAACCGACCTTGTGCGGGCAAAACCGACCTGGAGGAGGCTTTTACTCCAAGTTTAGACCCCAAGGCTCAACATATAAATAGAGGGGCAGGGCTATCACACGGGACACATTATTATTTCTCAAGCCGTGTGTCGGCAACCCCAACCCTCTAGTTCTCCCGTCATAATCTCCGTAGTGCTTGGCGAAGCCCTGCAGAGATTGTTCCTCACCACCATCACCACGCCGTCGTGCTGCCGGAACTCATCTACTACTTCACCATCGCTCGCTGGATCGAGGAGGTGAAGGCGTCATCAAGCCGTACGTGTGTTGAACGCGGAGGTGCCGTACGTTCGGCACTAGTTCGTGATCGGATCAAGGGACGACTTGCGATTTGGATCGCGAAGACGTTCGACTACATCAACCGCGTTTCTTAACGCTTCCGCCTAGCGATCTACAAGGGTATGTAGATTCACTCTCCCTCTCGTAGATGCTCATCACCATGGATAGATCTTGTGTGTGCGTAGGAAAAATTTTGTTTCCCATGCAACGTTCCCCAACAGTGGTATCAGAGCTAGGTCTATGCGTAGATGAGATCTCGAGTAGAACACAAACGAGTTGTGGGCATGGGTGTATACATATTGCTTGCCGTTACTAGTTGATACTTGATTCGGCGGTATTGTGAGATGAAGCGGCCCGGACCGACATTACGCGTACGCTTACGCGAGACAGGTTCCTTCAACTGACATGTAACTTCGTTGCATAAAGATGGCTAGCGGGTGTCTGTCTCTCTCACTTTAGTTGAATCGATTTCAATGAAGAGGGTTCTTTTAGAAGATCAAAAAGCAATCACTACACCACGTTGTGGTTTTGCGTAGGTAAGAACGGTTCTTGCAAACCCGTAGCAGCCACGTAAAATTTGCAACAACAATTAGAGGACGTCTAACTTGTTTTTGCAGGGTATGTTGTGATGTGATATGGCCAATTACATGATGAGATATATGTGATGTATGAGATGATCATGTGTTGTATAGAATATCACGACTTGCATGTCGATGAGTACGGCAACTGGCAGGAGCCATAGAGTTGTCTTTAATTATTTTTCGCCGTTTTGCTTTACTTTATCGCTATGAGTTAGCAATAGTCGTGGAAGCAACAGTCGGCGCGACAACCTCATGGCTACACGTTGATGGAGATTAAGATGATGGAGATCATGGTGTCATGCCGGTGACGATGGAGATCATGCCGGTGCTTTGAAGATGGAGATCAAAAGCACAAGTTCATGGCCATATCATGTCACTTATGATTTGCATGTGATGTTAATCCTTTTATGCATCTTATTTTGCTTAGGACGACGGTAGCATTATAAGGTGATCCCTCACTTAAATTTCAAGATAAAATTGTGTTCTCCCCGAGTGTGCACCGTTGCGAAAGTTCGTCGTTTCGAGACACGCCGTGATGATCGGGTGTGATAGACTCTACGTTCACATACAACGGGTGTAAGCCATGTTGCACGTGCGGAACACTCAGGTTAAACTTGATGAGCCTAGCATGTACAGACATGGCCTCGGAACACAAGAGACCGAAAGGTCGAACATGAGTCATATAGTAGATATGATCAATATGAAGATGTTCACCATTGAAACCACCTCAACTCACGTGATGATCGGACTTGAGTTGGTGGATTTGGATCATGTTACACTCGAATGACCGGAGGGATGTCAATTTGAGTGGGAGTTTTTAAGTAATATGATTAACTAAACTCATTATCTAGAACAATAGTCTAAGTTGTCTTTGCTATATTTATGTTGTAGATCATGGCTCGCGCAGTAGCACCCCTAAATTTTAATGCGTTCCTAGAGAAAGCTAAGTTGAAAGATGATGGAAGTAACTTTGTGGACTGGGCCCGTAATCTAAGGATTATCCTTACGGCTTCCCAGAAGGCTTATGTCCTTGATGCACCGCTTGGTGATCCACCCGCTCCAGTTGAGTCTCTAGACGTTGTGAACGCCTGGCAGGCTCGTTCTGAAGATTACTCAATAGTTCAATGTGCAATATTGTATGGCTTAGAACCGGGACTTCAAAGAAGCTTTGAACGTCATGGAGCATATGAGATGTTCCAGGAGTTGAAGTTTATCTTTCAGAAAAATGCCCGGATCGAGAGATATGAGATCTCCAATAAGTTCTATGCTTGCAAGATGGAGGAGAACGGGTCTATCAGTGATCACGTACTCAGAATGTTTGGGTACTCCACCCATCTGGCTGAATTGGGGATGCCCCTTCCACCAGAGGCTATCACTGACAGAGTTCTTCAATCATTGCCACCTAGCTACAAGAGCTTCGTGTTGAACTATAACATGCACGGGATGAACAAGTCAGTCGCCGAGCTGTTTGCGATGCTGAAAGCCGCTGAGTCTGAAATTCAGAAGGAGCATCAAGTGTTGATGGTCAATAAAACCACTAGTTTCAAGAAAAATGGCAAGGGTAAGAAGGGTAACTCCAAGAAGAGTGGCAAAGCAGTTGCTCCTCTCATGAAGAAACCCAAGGCTGGACCCAAACCAGAAACTGTGTGCTTTCATTGCAAGGGAACTAGACACTGGAAGCGGAACTGCCCCAAGTATTTGGCTGACAAGAAGGCGGCCAACAACAAACAAGGTATATATGATATACATGTTATTGATGTGTACCTTACCAACTCTCGTTGTAGTGCCTGGGTATTTGATACCGGTGCGGTTGCTCATATTTGCAACTCAAAACAAGAACTGCGGAATAGACGGAGGCTGGCAAAGGACGAAGTGACGATGCGCGTGGGAAATGGTTCCAAGGTTGATGTGATCGCCGTCGGCACGCTCGCTCTTCGATTACCATCGGGATTAGTGATGAACCTGAATAATTGTTATTTAGTGCCTGCGTTAAGCATGAACATTATATCTGGATCTTGTTTATTGCGAGACGGTTACTCATTTAAATCAGAGAATAATGGTTGTTCTATTTATATGAGTAATATCTTTTATGGTCATGCACCCGAAGTGAGGGGTTTATTCTTATTGAATCTCGATAGTAATGATACACATGTTCATAACATTGATGCCAAAAGATGTAGAATTGATAATGATAATACCACTTTCTTGTGGCACTGCCGTTTAGGTCATATTGGCGTAAAACGCATGAGGAAGCTCCATGGTGATGGACTTTTGGAGTCACTTGATTTTGAATCACTTGACACATGTGAGCCATGCCTCATAGGCAAGATGACTAAAACGCCGTTCTCTGGAACAATGGAACGGGCAAGTGACTTATTGGAAATCATACATACTGATGTGTGCGGTCCAATGAGTATTGAGGCGCGCGGTGGTTATCGTTACTTTCTCACCTTCACTGATGAGTTAAGTAGATATGGGTATATTTACTTAATGAAACACAAGTCTGAAACATTTGAAAAGTTCAAACAATTTCAGAGTGAAGTTGAGAATCATCGTAACAACAAGATTAAATTCCTACGATCTGATCGAGGAGGAGAATATCTGAGTTATGAGTTTGGTAGTCACTTAAGACAATGTGGAATTGTTTCACAATTGACACCGCCTGGAACACCATAGCGTAATGGTGTGTCCGAACGTCGTAATCGAACCTTATTGGATATGGTGCGATCTATGATGTCTCTTGCCGATTTGCCACTATCGTTTTGGGGTTATGCATTAGAGACAGCTGCATTCACTTTAAATAGGGCACCATCGAAATCCGTTGAGACGACGCCATATGAACTTTGGTTTGGCAAGAAGCCGAAGCTGTCGTTTCTTAAAGTTTGGGGATGTGATGCTTATGTCAAAAAGCTTCAGCCTGAAAAGCTGGAACCCAAAGCGGAGAAATGCGTCTTCATAGGATACCCAAAAGAGACAGTTGGGTATACCTTCTACCTCAGATCCGAAGGCAAAGTGTTTGTCGCTAAAAACGGAACATTTCTTGAGAAAGAGTTTCTCTCGAAAGAATTGAGTGGGAGGAAGATAGAACTTGATGAGGTTGTTGAACCTTTACTTCAACCTGAAAGTAGCGCAACGCAGAAAGATGTTTCTGTAGAGCCTACATCAGCTGAAGGGGAAGTTAATGATGATGATCATGAAGCTTCGGATCAAGTTACTATCGAACCTCGTAGGTCGACAAGGACGCATACTGCTCCTGAGTGGTACGGCAACCCTGTCTTAGAGGTCATGTTGTTGGACAACGATGAACCTACGAGCTATGAAGAAGCAATGGTGGGCCCGGATTCCAAGAAGTGGTTAGAGGCCATGAAATCCGAGATGGGATCCATGTATGAAAACAAAGTGTGGACTTTGGAAGTATTACTTGAAGGGCGTAAGGCCATTCAGAACAAATGGATCTTTAAGAGGAAGACGGACGCGGACGGTAATGTCACCGTCTATAAAGCTCGACTTGTGGCAAAGGGTTTTTCACAAGTTCAAGGAGTTGACTACGATGAGACCTTCTCACCCGTAGCGATGCTTAAGTCTGTCAGAATCATGTTAGCAATAGCTGCCTTTTTCGATTATGAAATTTGGCAGATGGATGTCAAAACAGCGTTCCTTAACGGTTTCCTTAAGGAAGAGTTGTATATGATGCAACCAGAAGGTTTTGTCGATACAGAGAATGCTGACAAAGTTTGCAAACTCCAGCGATCCATTTATGGACTAGTGCAAGCATCTCGGAGTTGGAATCTTCGCTTTGATGAGGTGATCAAAGCGTTCGAGTTTATACAAGTTTACGGAGAAGCTTGTATTTACAAGAAAGTGAGTGGGAGCTCTATAGCGTTTCTAATATTATATGTGGATGACATATTACTGATTGGAAACAATATAGAAATGTTGGAAAGCGTGAAGGGATATTTGAACAAGAGTTTTTCAATGAAGGACCTAGGAGAAGCTGCTTTCATATTAGGCATCAAGATCTATAGAGATAGATCGAGACGCTTAATAGGACTTTCACAAAGCACATAACTTGACAAAGTTTTGAAGATGTTCAAAATGGATCAGTCCAAGAAGGGGATCTTGCCTGTATTGCAAGGTGTGAAGTTGAGTAAGACTCAATGCCCAGTGACTGCAGAAGATAGAGAAAAGATGAGTGTCACCCCCTATGCTTCAGCCATAGGCTCTATCATGTATGCAATGCTGTGCACAAGACCCGATGTCAGCCTTGCCATAAGTATGGTCGGAAGGTTTCAAAGTGATCCAGGAATGGAACACTGGACGGCGGTCAAGAATATCCTGAAGTACCTGAAAAGGACTAAGGACATGTTTCTCGTTTATGGAGGTGATCAAGAGCTCGTCGTAAAGGGTTACGTCGATGCAAGCTTTGACACTGATCCGGATGACTCTAAGTCACAAACCGGATACGTATTTATTCTTAATGGGGGTGCGGTTAGCTGGTGCAGTTCCAAGCAAAGCGTGGTAGCTGATTCTACATGCGAAGCGGAGTACATCGCTGCCTCGGAGGCGGCGAAGGAAGGTGTCTGGATGAAGGAGTTCATGACAGATCTTGGAGTAGTGCCTAGTGCGCTTAACCCAATGACTCTGTTTTGTGATAATACTGGTGCCATTGCTCTAGGCAAGGAACCAAGATTTCATAAGAGGACCAGACACATAAAGCGACGTTTCAATTCCATCCGCGATTACATCAAGGAGGACGACATAAATATTTGCAAAGTACACACGGATCTGAATGTTGCAGATCCGATGACTAAACCTCTTCCAAGGGCTAAACATGAACAACACCAGAACTGTATGGGTGTTCGATTCATTACAATGTAAATCACATAGTGATGTGAACTAGATTATTGACTCTAGTACAAGTGGGAGACTGTTGGAAATATGCCCTAGAGGCAATAATAAATTGGTTATTATTATATTTCCTTGTTCATGATAATCGTTTATTATCCATGCTATAATTGTATTGATTGGAAACTCAAATACATGTGTGGGTACATAGACAACACTGTGTCCCTAGTAAGCCTCTAGTTGACTAGCTCGTTGATCAAAAGATGGTGAAGGTTTCCTAGCCATGGACATGAGATGTCATTTGATAACGGGATCACATCATTAGGAGAATGATGTGATGGACAAGACCCAAACTACGAACGTAGCATATGATCGTGTCAGTTTATTGCTATTGTTTTCTGCATGTCAAGTATCTGTTCCTATGACCATGAGATCATGCAACTCCCTGACATCGGAGGAGTACCTTGTGTGTATCAAACGTCGCAACGTAACTGGGTGACTATAAAGGTGCTCTACAGGTATCTCCGAGGGTGTCTGTTGGGTTGGCATGGATCAAGACTGGGATTTGTTACTCCGTGTGACGGAGAGGTATCTCAGGGCCCACTCGGTAATACAACATCACAATGAGCCTTGCAAGCAATGTGACTAAAGTGTTAGCCACGAGATCTTGTATTACGGAACGAGTAAAGAGACTTGCCGGTAACGAGATTGAACTAGGTATAGAGATACCGACGATCGAATCTCGGGCAAGTAACATACCGAAGAACAAAGGGAACAACATACGGGATTAACTGAATCCTTGACATAGAGGTTCGACCGATAAAGATCTTCGTAGAATATGTAGGAGCCAATATGGGCATCCAGGTCCCGCTATTGGTTATTGATCGTAGAGGTGTCTCGGTCATGTCTACATAGTTCTCGAACCCGCAGGGTCTACACACTTAACGTTTCGTGACGATTAGTATAGTTGAGTTATTGTGTTGGTGACCGAAGGTTGTTCGGAGTCCCGGATAAGATCCCGGACATGACGAGGGTCTCCGGAATAGTCCGGAGGTAAAGATTGATATATGTGATAATAGTGTTTTGATCTCCGGAAGGGTTCCGGAATTCACCGGAAGGGGTTCCGGATGTTTACCGAAGTGTTCGGGTGCAGCAACACTTTATATGAGCCAAAGGGGTAAAGCCCACGAGGTATTGGAAAGTGCAAAAGGAAGTTTTGCTGCTGCCTTAAGCGGTACTACCGCTGGTAAGGCAGTACTACCGCGTAAGCAGTACTACCGCTTGTGTGAAGCGGTACTACCGCATAAGCGGTACTACCGCTTGTGTGAAGCGGTACTACCGCTCAAGCGGTACTACCGCTCGTGAGCGGTACTACCGCTTGTACGTGGTACTGCAGGGATCCGAGTTGGACTCTTTCCCTGCGGGCCAAACCGACCTTGTGCGGGCAAAACCGACCTGGAGGAGGCTTTTACTCCAAGTTTAGACCCCAAGGCTCAACATATAAATAGAGGGGCAGGGCTAGCACACGGGACACATTATTATTTGTCAAGCCGTGTGTCGGCAACCCCAACCCTCTAGTTCTCCCGTCATAATCTCCGTAGTGCTTGGCGAAGCCCTGCAGAAATTGTTCCTCATCACCATCACCACGCCGTCATGCTGCCGGAACTCATCTACTACTTCACCATCGCTCGCTGGATCGAGGAGGTGAAGGCGTCATCAAGCCGTACGTGTGTTGAACGCGGAGGTTCCGTACGTTCGGCACTAGTTCGTGATCGGATCAAGGGACGACTTGCGATTTGGATCGCGGAGACGTTCGACTACATCAACCGCGTTTCTTAACGCTTCCGCCTAGCGATCTACAAGGGTATGTAGATTCACTCTCCCTCTCGTAGATGCTCATCACCATGGATAGATCTTGTGTGTGCGTAGGAAATTTTTTGTTTCCCATGCAACGTTCCCCAACAGGCTGGACTGATCGTGTGTACGTACTTTGGCAGGTCGAAAGAATCAAACTCTTGTGCAGCAACCAGTGGTGAAATTGAAGGTGGTGTACACCCTTGTAGAACAACTATACATAGGCAGATGTCGTTGCATAATGGCCGCCAAGAACACCAAGGCGCCGCCGCAGTTGATTGCAGACACGTTGAAAGAGCTGTCAGTCGTGCCCAGGTGGTTTGAGGACTGGAAGAAGGCGTGTTGCCGTACTAGGGCTCTGACAACGCTTGCGCGAGCCAAGGCCTATGTGCCAGAACTCGACCCGGCTCAGATCGTGGGCGGGTACCCAGAGTTCAATGTCGATGACTCGCCGTTCTCAAAGAAGGACTTCCAACGCTGCATCAAAGAAACCCAGGTTGCAGCCACCGCAATCGCAGAAGAGGCCGATCTGACCCAGTACCAGGCGCCCTACTCAAAGGAGAATGAGCGGATAGAGCCGTCAAACCATGAGCCGGTGGCCCTAACCCGTACGCGTAAGCCATCCTTTGCTCCTGAAGTCGACCCTTCCTCCCTGATATCCGCCGATGCCCTATTTGAAGCGTTGTGCTCAATTCAGTGGTCGACCGGCGACTCAAGCCAAGAAGCGGAGGATGACGATGGCCGCGAAGAGCCGGCACGTGGTGCTTCATCGGGCGCTGGTGCCAGTTCTGACCCAGCGATATAAACGCCGGCTTATCTTTTTGTAGGCCGAACTTGTAAAAATCTGTCGCGGCCATTAGTGGGCGGCTTGTAATAGGGTAGTATGAAACACTTGTGCTGATGCCAGTGCCATCGTGTACTGAGCTTGTTTATTGCCTGTACCAATACTATGGATGCCTTGCCTCTAAAATCCTCTTTTGGGCTTCGAGAGCCGGTTTTTGCAATAGAGTGATTCTGCTGAAACAACAACAATTGCATGTAATGGTTACTGATGAAGTCACATAAACGAGTAATCTTTGTTACTATTTGTAATCAATCAAAAATATCAAAGTGAAGTAAAGTAAATGCCATGCATGGATGTATGCATGTATGCAGAGATGGGATGAGTGCAACAAAAAGAACATAATCGTAAGTCGGAATATGCTTGAAACGGCCGGCTTATAAAGCGCAAGCCGGCTGCACAACTTGAAACGGCCGGCTCATAAAGCGCAAGCCAGAATATGCTTTCATGAAGCTGGCACTTTGGCCTGTTGGTTTGTCCTCGCTCTCTGAAAGCCGGCTCTCACACAACCAATCGGACGTTTTAACTCTGACGAATTCAGGGTCACCTATGTGATTGACTCGTCAGACGTACACCGGGTCGTTTTTGAGGGAGTAGCATCTTGCTAACAGGCAGGTTTAACCAACTTTGTGGCATCTCGCCGGGTTAAAGGGTTTTGTAAGCTAAACTCAATTGAGTTGGAAGCCCCCAAGTAACCAAGATCAACAAATAAAGATCCAACACACAAGTTTTGAGGCAAAACAACACCTTTACACAGTGCTGCTGGTCGCTATTTTATTTGATCAAAAACAGGTATATACACGATGAAAGGTATGTACAAAATTATGACCCAGTCGATGACTTAGGTGTAGTATGGCCGGAGCTGGGCAATGTTCCAGAGCCGGCTTGTTTCCTCCTCGGAGGTACGTGATTTATCTGTCTCACGTATATCAATCAGGTAATATGACCCGTTGTTGAGATTCTTGCTGACCACAAAGGGCCCTTCCCAAGGTGGTGAAAGCTTATGCATGCCTGTCTGGTCTTGTATCAGACGGAGCACTAAGTCACCTTCCTGAAAAGTGCGGCTTCGAACTCTACGGCTGTGATAGCGACGTAGGTCTTGCTGATAAATTGCTGATCTGGATGCGGCAAGGTCGCGCTCTTCCTCCAGAGCATCAAGAGCGTCTTGGCGAGCCTGCTCATTATCTGATTCCACATAAGCCGCCACTCAAGGGGAGTCATGACGAATATCGCTTGGAAGTATAGCGTCTGCACCATAGACTAGGAAAAACGGCGTATAGCCTGTTGACATGTTGGGAGTAGTCCGTATGCTCCAAAGCACCGAAGGTAATTCTTCTTCCCAGCAACCCGACGTGCACTGCAAAGGCACCATGAGCCGGGGCTAAATACCACGCAGCAATTCCTGATTGGCCCGTTCTGCCTGTCTATTGGACTGAGGATGCGCAACCGATGCTAGATCAAGCCGGCTGTGCTCCTGTTGACAGAACTGTTCCATGACTCCCTTGGAAAGATTGCTTCCATTGTCTGTAATGATACTATGTGGGTAGCCAAATCGGAATATCAACTTTTTCAGAAACTTGACAGCTGTAGCCGCATCGCAGTTGCTGACCGGCTCTGATTCCATCCACTTTGTAAATTTATCCACTGCAACCAGTAGGTGAGTATGCTTGTTCTTTGAACGTTTGAAGGGTCCCACCATGTCAAGCCCCCAGACCGCAAAAGGCCAAGTTATCGGGATCATCCTCAACTCTTGAGCCGGCACGTGAGCCTGGCGAGCATATTTCTAACAACCATCACACCTGCGTACAATGTCCTCTGCATCAGCATGAGCTGTGAGCCAGTAAAAACCGTGCCGGAAATCCTTCGCCACCAGTGATCTTGAGCCAACATGGTGTCTGCAGTCACCTGAATGAATCTCATTGAGAATTGCACGGCCTTCTTCAGGTGAAACACAACACTGAAAAACACCAGTGACGCTTCGTCGGTGCAACTCGCCATTGACAATAGTCATAGACTTGGATCGTCTGATGATCTGTCGAGCAAGGATTTCCTCTGTTGGCACTTCACCCCGGCTTAGATAAGCCAAGTAGGGGACGGTCCAATCAGGTACAGCGTGGACAACAGCCACGAGAGCCGCCTCCGGATCAGGAATAGCCAAGTCCTCCTCTGTTGGTAACTTGACAGACGGGTTGTGCAAAACGTCCAGGAACACATTGGGTGGCACCGGCTTGCGCTGCGAACCCAAGTGAGAGAGTGCGTCTGCCGCCTAGTTCTGCCTGCGATCAATGTGATCAACTTGATAACCTTTGAAGTGTCCAGCAATATTTGTGACCGCGTGCCGATAAGCCGCCATAAGGGGATCCTTGGAATCCCATGTACCAGAAACCTGCTGGGCCACCAGGTCTGAGTCACCCAAACACCTGACTCGGCTTAGGTTCATATCCTTGGCCATCCGAAGCCCATGAAGCAAGGCCTCATATTCTGCTGCATTGTTAGTACAGGGAAACATGAGTCTCAGAACATAACAGAACTTATCTCCTCGTGGGGAAGTAATCACAACTCCAGCCCCCGAGCCCTCGAGCTGTCTTGAGCCGTCAAAGTGTATGGACCAGTACGTTGTGTCAGGCTTCTCTTCGGGAGCCCGCAACTCCGTCCAATCATTAATGAAATCCACCAATGCCTGAGATTTGATTGTTGTGCGGGGCACGTATTTGAGATGATGCGGACCAAGCTCGATGGCCCACTTAGCAACCCGGCCTGTTGCCTCCCGGTTCTGGATTATATCCCCAAGAGGAGTTGAGCTGACCACAGTGATTGGATGTTCGTGGAAGTAATGCTTCAGCTTGCGGCTAGCCATAAATACTCCGTAGACCAGTTTCTGCCAATGTGGATATCGCTGCTTGGACTCCGTTAACACCTCACTGATATAATACACAGGGTGCTGGACTGGATATTCCTTGTCGTCCTCCTTGCGCTCTACCACGACTGCCACGCTTACAGCCTTGTTATTGGAAGCAATATATAGCAACATCGGCTCCTTCTCACGAGGGGCAGCAAGGACTGGCGGATCAGACAACTGTCTCTTGAGGACCTCAAAAGCCTGATCTGCAGCATCACTCCAGACAAAGTTATCTGATTTCTTAAGCAACTGGTATAACGGAATTGCCTTCTCTCCAAGCCGGCTTATGAACCGACTTAGTGCTGCAACCCGCCCAGCCAGCTTCTGCATGTCATTCAGTCTGGCCGGCTTAGCCAGGGTCATGATTGCCTTGATCTTTTCCGGGTTAGCTTCAATGCCACGCTCGGAAACAAGAAATCCCAGAAGTTTTCCTGCAGGGACACCAAAAACACACTTCTCCGGGTTAAGCTTCATCTGGTAGACACGGAGGTTGTCAAATGTTTCCTTGAGATCCTCCAACAGAGTTTCTTTCTTGCGGGACTTAACCACAATGTCATCAACATAAGCATGAACGTTCCGCCTGATCTGTTTATGAAAGCAGCTTTGGACACAACGCTGGTAAGTTGCCTGCGCACACTTCAGACCAAATGGCATGGTTGTATAACAGAAGGCCCCAAAGGGTGTGATGAAAGCCGCCTTTTCCTGGTCTTCCAACTTCATTTTGATCTGATGATAGCCAGAGTAAGCATCTAGGAAACATAAACTCTCACAACCAGCCGTAGCGTCGATGATCTGGTCAATACGGGGCAAGGCAAAGGGGTCACTAGGGCAAACCTTATCCAGGTCTGTGTAATCAACACACATCCACCAAGTCCCGTTTTTCTTCAGAACAAGCACTGGGTTAGCTAGCCATTCCGGATGGAATACTTCGACGATGAACCCGGCAGCTAGGAGCCGGGCCACTTCTTCACCAATAGCTTTTCGCCTTTCCTCATTAAAGCGACGGAGATACTGGCGAACTGGCTTGAACTTCGGATCCACATTAAGGGAGTGCTCAGCGAGTTCTCTCGGTACACCTGGCATGTCAGAAGGTTTCCATGCAAAAATGTCCCGGTTCTCACGGATGAACTCGATGAGCGCGCTTTCCTATTTGGGATCCATATTTGCCCCGATGGCGAACTGCTCAGAAGAATTGCCTGGGGTGAAATCAACTTGCTTTGTGTCTCTGGCCGACTTAAACTTGAGCAAAGGGCCAGACTCCGTGGTGGGCTTCTTCAAGGATGTCCTGTCAGTCGGGTCAACATGGTCCTTATAATATCGCAATTCCTCCGCAGCGCAAGCCGTCTCGGCGTATGCTGCATCTCCTTCCTCGCACTCGAGTGCAATCTTCCGGTTGCCTTCCACTGTGATGGTTCCCCTTGGTCCTGGCATCTTCATTTTCAGGTAAACGTAACACGGCCGTGCCATGAACCGCGCATAAGCCGGCCGGCCAAATAAGGCGTGGTATGGGCTCTTAAGCTTAACCACCTCAAAGGACAGGAACTCAGAACGCTAGTTATCCTCTGAGCCAAAGGCCACCTCAAGGGAAATTCTTCCCATGGGATAGGCTGACTTGCCAGGAACAATGCCGTGAAAGACTGTAGAGGACGGAGTTAACTGCTTATCGGACAAATTCATCCGCCTCAACGTGTCATAATACAGAATGTTGATGCTGCTGCCTCTGTCCATGAGCACCTTAGTCAGGGTGTAACCGCCGACTTGTGGTGCAACCACCAGAGCCAAGTGGCCAGGGTGATCGAGGAGGACTGGATGATCCGCCCTGCTCCAGGTAACCGGCTGCTCGGACTAGTTGAGATAATAGGGAACCGCCGGCTCAACTGTGTGGGTGGCTCGTCATTGCACCTTCCGATCCCGTTTACAGGTGCTGGTGGTGAAAACATGATACTGCCCACTATTTAACTATTTCGGGTTACTCTGAAACCCTGTTGCACCGGCTTGGTGCTGACTCCCCTGGTTGTTCCGTTGATTGCCGCCTCCAGTGTTACCAGCCCCCTGGAACCCGCTGCCTTGACCACTGTTCCCTTGGAAGCCGGGTCCTGCGAAGGGCCCTTGCCGCCCCCATTATGATGATTTTGGAAGACCCGCTTGGCAAACTCTTGCATGACATAGCTATTTTCCCAGGAGTGACTGGACGGCTTACCATTGTAACTGTGTTTCGGACAAGGAGCCTTGAGAGCTTCCTCGTAAGTGAAAGGGCGATTACTAGACTGCCTCCTTGAACCGTCATTCTGCCGCTAACCTTTGTTCTCTGTGTTTGTGTTCGCCACCAGATCGGAACTACCGTCATAACCCTTGCGTTTACCGCCGTTGTTGTTCTGACCATTACTGTTGTTCTGCTGCTGACCCTTGCCGCCAGCTTTCTTCCCCTTATCAGATTTCTCTTTGTCCGATAACGGATCCTTGGTGTTATCTGACTCCGCATATCGGGTTAAGACATCCATGAGGTCACCCATATCTTGGACCTTTCGCTTGAGTCGCCCTAGCTTCTGGACCAAGGGCTGAAACTTGCATGTTCGTTCCAGAACGAGCACTACCTGAGCCGCCGAGATGCTGTCAGAGCTGTGTATGACCTCCGCAACCTGGCGAGCCCAGTGATGCGCTGACTCATCCTCGCGCTGGACACAACGCTCAAGATCAACAATTGTGGTTGGCCTTTTACAGGTTCCCTGGAAATTCTTGACGAAGCGCTCCTTCAGTTCCTGCCACGTGTTGATAGAATTCGTCGGCAAGTTTTTCATCCAGGTGCGTGCAGGGCCTTCCAACATCAGAGGCAGGTAACGCTCGCACACTGACTCACTTGCGCCCAACAAGTCCATTGCCAGCTCATAACTCTCGATCCACTCGGTGGGCTCCAAATTCGCTGTATAATTAGGAACCTTGCGAGGACCCTTGAAATCGGGGGGTATGCGCGCCTCTCGCAGTGTCGGTATCAAGCAGGGAGTTCCGATCATGCGGCTTGAAGAGCCCCCAAGTCGGCCATCTGTCAGGGTTGCGACGGGCGAGTTGACATGTGGCGGCGGGTTAACTCGCGCCGGTGTGCTGACGCGCACCGGCGGGTTATGCCCTGCACGCGCATTTTCCTCCTCCCATGCCCATAGAACCCGAGCAGCGTCCACAACGTCTTGCGGGATCCCGGGCTAGTGCTACTCCGCCAGCGGCTGGGCGGCTCTCCTGCGGTGTGCGCTGCTGGAGACCGCATGCGACTCAGGGCGCTGACTATTGGTGCGGCTCTGATGAGGGGTCGAGTGAAGCCGATGCTGGCTATGCGAGTAGTTGGCTTGCTGCACTACTGCTGTCTTGAGCATTGCTATGGCGTTCCTGGCCTCGGTCTGAATCGGGCCATCCCCCTCGATCGGAATCGCCGCCAAGTTGTGGGTTGCAGCCAGCACGTTATCGACCGGGTTGGAGTAGTGTCCAATTGGGGTCTGGAACCGGTGAGACGGCAGCTGCTGTTGCTGATCCGGCGTGCGATGCCGAGCCAGCTCCCGCTGTTGAGCCGGTGGCTGCAAAGGCGGCTCTCCCGTGGGGATGACTCCAGCCCCCAGGTTCGCCTGAGCCGGCGATGTGGTGAACAGTTGAGTCGGCTCGAGATTAGCCGGAAGCCGGCTCTGATGACGCCTCCTGTGGACGAGCTCCGACTCAGCCTGTCGATGGTTCAGGTAATGTGCCTCCTCATCCAGGCGCTGCCTCTCCGTAGTAATCCGGGCCTGCTCCTGCTCCATGCGGGCGTTCTCCGCATTGATGTCCTCTTGGATCTTGGCCATCTGCTCGCGACACCTCGTGATCTCCGTGTTGCGCGCCGCTGCATTCTCCGCAATGACCGGCTCGGTCAGCAGGGCTGCCAGGGTGGTCATCAAGTCCGTGAGCGCTTGAACCCTGGTTTTCTGAGAGCCGGCGGCCGACACGCCGGCTCCTCCTGAGCCGGCAAGGATGTTGTTATGCCCCGTTGCTGGATTGGCTGGGTCACGCACCGGGTCTTGCCTACCCGCCATGTATACCACTGCAAAGCGAGGCGGATCAGGGCTCTCTGGAAAGACGTTCGTGTGCCCGAGCCGTCCATCATGCGGAGGAAGGATTGACTCAGTTTCTCCCGTCAAGGACTCGTCGTCAGATTGGACGAGCGTATCATCTCCAGACAGGGAGTTCTCTGACAGGGCCACCCCTTGGGTGAAACCCACGAAGACATGGTTTCGGCCGGCTTGACTCGGGCCGGGTCTCGCCCGGTTCTGGCCAGCGCGGCGCGCCGACTCAACGCCGGCGATATTCTCCAACCCGGTGGCCGGCTCGCCGACCACGCTGACGAAGGTGTGGATCTTGCCGAAGGGGACCCGGTACCCGTACTCGATTGAGTCGGCGTCGGGGCCCCAGTGCGAATCGTCGATGTAGAACTTCCTGCGGCGACTCTTAGTCATCATGCCAACCGCGTACTTCCCGAACCCTGGAAGAGATCCCGCTAAGAACTCAACTCCACCGTGCGTAGGCCCCACGGTGGGCGCCAACTATCGTGGTTTTGACACGGCAGATTCCCTTGTGAAAGGACTTAGAGATTAGGCCATCGCACGAGTGTGGAAGCTCAACGGGGTTGATCGGGAACGGGAAAACGCCGGGTTACCCAGGTTCGGCCCCTCATGGTGGTGGTAAAAGCCTACGTCCTGCTTGATTATATTGCTGTAGATCTCGATTACAAGGATGCGGATTCGCTAACCTAGCTCTCGAGGAGGTTGCAACTTAGTCTTTTTCGCATAGGTGCTCTCCTTTATATATACAGGTGGAACCCTAGATTACATGAGAGTCCGGGTCATCCTTTGACCCGTCTCCTACTCTTTTCTACTTGTTCACCAAGACGGCCTTCGTGCCACTCATCATCTCCATGAGCCGGCCCATTGCCTAAGCTGGCCTGTCCTCGCTAGGCCTCGTTAAGCCGGCCCACCAAGAGTCCTTCAGCCGCGCAGTGAGCTGACCCACTGAGCCTGCTCCATGGCCGGGTTATCACCCTACCGGGTCTATATGCTGGTAAGCATCCCCAACAGTCTTCCCAGGCAGTTCCACCCGAAGGGAACACTTCTCTATGGCCACAAGATTCTCATTCAACTGCCACACAAGGCTAAACAGAGAACTACCGGCAGAGGTTTCTCCTATAGGATCCCTAGCATAAGAACTCGTCCCATAAATTCATAAATAAAAATACCAAGTGAAGCACGAAACTGCATCATTTTCACAACATAATTTACATATGGCTTTCCCTTTCGGGGGGCCCCGAAGGATTACACAAGCTAAGAAGGATACCTTAGTATTCTTCGGGATTACATCACCTTCTTGGCTATACTACTAGTGGTGGGGGTGGTGGTACTACTAAGGAAACTAAGAGTGCTCTGGAGGCTACACTTCTTGCTCGAAGCTCTGGACTCCGTCTCTTGTGTGTCTGTGTGCCTCTCCTCCTTGGCGGACGTCTTCTTTTATAGCCGCAAGAGAGGCCTTCGGGAGCCTTCACTTCTTTATTTTATATGTAGTAGCATGCATGCGTGCCCTTATAGGCTATGGATAAGAGCGAGAGATAGTGCCCCGACAAGCTTCAATGTTCAGGAATCTTTCAAGTCATTGCTTTTCTCACGTGGGCATTGTCTCTCGGTGAATGATTGGCTGGCCTCTGCGTATCATCTTCGCTCTTCAGCCATGCAAGTCTTCATGCGATTAGCCTTCAAATAGATAGCTTCTTCTGCCTTCAAGAATCCTTGTGCCGGTGCATGCGTACATACATGTCGAAGGCTTTACTATTCATCATTATTTATTTATTTATTTACTTTTTTTACAGGGGTCTTCCCTGCCCATATAATTGATAATATATTATCAATATTCAGAAACACTTATATTGGGATTTCTATCAATATTCGGGGTGGTCCTCCACGCCCGAATAATTGATAGCAATATCAACAATATAGCAATCCCAATAATATATATGTACCAAAGTACAGTTCAACCATGAAGCCAGTAATATTACGTTAGCTAATACAAAAGTGTTGAGACATTAGACATGGACTTACTCACATACTAGAAATCAACTTTCCGATCCTTCTTGCTTATGAAATCTGCAATGACATCTTCGTGGTTGTAGTTCTCCAGAATTCCACCATCTATGTGAACTAACAAGTTGTTAGCAAGATTCTCATCTTCCATCTTATTGCGCAATCTTGTCTTAATGATCTTCATACTAGAAAATGCACGTTCAGCACTCGCTGTATAAACTGGAAGGGTTATGAGCAAACGAAGTAGTTTGTCAATCAAATTGGAGACGGTATGTCTTCCTGTCTCCACAAGGCATCGACATAGATCAATCAAGGTAGATATATTTTCCAAGTCATCATCCTTGGAAGCATCTGAAACAAAGTGCTTAAGTTGCTGTTGTAATCCATAAATATCTTGGGGAAAATCTGCTGGGTAGTACTTTTTCACCATCTCACATATATCACTAGCTTTGAATCCTCTAAATTTGTTTCTAGGAATCAAGGTGGCGCTAATGGTTAGAAGATCCATTACCTTCTCATTGAATCTTCGGTTTAATTCAAATAGTTGAGTGTCCAGTGTTGAAAAGAAATTTCCACTCGAAAGTAATGCTCCTTGGTGAACTGATTGGGTTGACGACGGGCACGACCACCACGCATGATGTATGTTTCCTCAAAGTCGGGAATGTCAATGGAATGGTTTACACAAAATTCAACAACCATAGTAATAAATACTTGGTAGCCATCATCTGATCTCAACTCTTGAAGACACTGTTTTGTTGAGGACGATACTAGACGGACATCATTCACAATATCAAACACAAGATAAAAATGAACTCAAATGAGGACAAGTAGCCAAAAGAAGTGTCTGCATCTGCACGAATTGAGCCAATTGATCCATCGGCGGCTATATCTTGGATAACTGAACAAACTGGACCAAACATCTTCATAAGGCTATAAACTGAACCAAAATGAGAACCCCACCTTGTGTCCCCTGGTCTCTTAAGTGAGCGGATTTGATTTGCCCCTTGACCTGTCTCGATGCTAGCATTAGAGATTCCATTTTCTAGTTCAACTAGTTGGGCATGATGAAGCTCATCATGGCGCTTTGACAAGGAGTCAACCGTATTTATGATAAAGATCAATTTCTGAAAGAACTAGGAGATAGGGACCACTTCTTTAGATGCATCGACTAGAGCAAGTTGCAAGCAATGGGCATAACAATGGACATAATAAGCATATGGGCATTCTTGGAGGAAAAGAGCTTGCAATCCATTTAACTCACCTCTCATGTTACTAGCCCTGTCATAACCTTGTCCTCGAAGGTTCTGAATATCGAAACCATTGTTGGACAAAACAAAGCTCAACTCATCTTTAAGTGTCAAAGACCGTGTGCTCGCTACATGTATCAAGTCAAAGAATCTCTCCTGCAAAATACCACCTTTATCAACAAATCTAAGAACCAACGCCAGTTGCTCTCTCTTTGATGCATCACATGTTTCATCCACTAAAATAGAGTACTTATAGTCTCCAATTTCCTCATGAATATGCTTCCTGATTTTACATGCAAATATACTCAAGATCTCATTCTGGATATCATGTGATGTGTATTTTGCGCCGTATGGAGCATTCCCCATCACAACTCTGGCAATCTCAGGATTAAATTCTGCAAGAAGCTTCACCATTTCAAGAAATTTTCCTTGATTCTTTGACTGCGGTCTCTCATCATGCCCTCTAAAAGCACAAGCTTGGAATGTAAGCCACTTAACAACCACAATTGAGACTTTCAGCCGCAAACGGTTTTTTCCACTTTCTCCTTGTCCTTCACAGCTATAACATTCTCTCATGTGGCATGGTTGTTTCAGTAAGGCATGACCACTAGTGATTGCATTGTTGTGTTGTGAGCATGGTCCAGATCCTATATGTGTCAAGATTGCACAATGTTTCCCACAAACCCTCTTCCAACTGTCAAATCCATGTACCGTGAAGACATGAGAACCACCTCGTGTATTCTCTTTGTTACTGGAGACAAAGCAATATAGACAATATGCACAACTCTTGTCCTCTAAGTACTCTAGCCATGATGGAAAATCACCAAACCAACTATACTAGAAGCGGCGTTGATGCTCTGGTTCACCTGAAGGTTTATAGTTCCCTAGGCGGGGTTGCATAGGACCTAACATCAAATATGCTCTTCTCACGGTATCTCTCTGGTCTGGTGGATATTGCCAATTTGAGGGCGTAATCCAGGGTCTCGCTGCAAGAACTCGATACCTCGGAATGTAACAGCTTCATTTGTTCGAACTCCTCCATCTTGGTTATGTTGTTGTTCCAGTTCAAGCAAGGGCAATACATGGTCTTCCTCAAGTTGAGTTATGTCATCTCTTTTCCTGTTAAAAACTAAATCAATTCTTCGTTGAGTCTGATTTTCCTTGCATATGACTACCTATGTTGAAATTTGCATAAGATCAGATAATCAAGCTATTATTTATCACTAGCAGGACTGATCACTTGGTGTATGGAACTAAAGAAAACTAGGCTATTTGCTTATCAAATTGAGTATATGGGGGAAGATTTTTACCTGTGAAGTGTGCGTGCGGCAGGGGGCTGATACATTGCTACTTGTGAACTGCGTTGGGATTTCCCCGAAGAGGAGAGGATGATGCAGTATAGTAGAGATAAGTATTTCCCTCAGTTAAGAACCAAGGTTATCAATCCAGTAGGAGAACCACACAGAACCTCGTTAGCAGCACCTACACACACAAAAGCAAACACTTGCACCCAACGCAAATAAGAGGGTTGTCAATCCTCTTAGCGGTTACTTGCAAGGACTAATTCTGATAGTGATAGATAGAAAAGTAAATTGCAAAAAATAATAAAAGTAAATAAATCGCAGCAAGGTATTTTTGGATTTTAATATATGATAAAAGTAGGCCCGGGGGCCATAGTTTTCACTAGAGGCTTCTCTCTCGAACACATAGCATATGGTGTGTAAACAAATGACTGTTGGGCAATTGATAGAAAGTGCATAGTTATGACGATATTCAAGGCAATGATCATGTATATAGGCATCACGTCCGAGACAAGTAGACCAACTCCTGCCTGCATCTACTACTATTACTCCACTCATCGACCGCTATCCAGCATGCATCTAGAGTATTAAGTATAAAACAGAGTAACGCCTTAAGCAAGATGACATGATGTAGACAAAGTAAACTCAAGCAATATGATTAAACCCCATCTTTTTATCCTTAATGGCAAGAATACAAATACGTGCTTTGTCCCTTTCTATCATTGGGATATAGAAGACCACAAGATTGAACCCATCACAAAGCACCTCTCCTATTGCAAGATAAATCAATCTAGTTGGCCAAACCAAACGGATAGATCGGAGAGAAATACAAAGCTATAACAATCATGCATAAAAGAGTTCAGAGTAGACTCAAATATTTCTCATGAATAATTTGATCATAAACCCACAATTCATCGGATCCCAACAAACACACCGCAAAAGAAGATTACATCGGATAGAACTCCAAGAACTTCGAGGAGAACATGGTGTTGAAGATCAAAGAGAGAGAAGAAGCCATCTAGCTACTAGCTATGGACCCGTAGGTCTGTGGTAAACTACTCACACATCATCGGAAGGGCAGCATGGTTGATGAACAAGCCCTCCGTGATCGATTCCCCCTCCGACAGAGTACCGGAAAAGGCCTCCAGATGGGATCACGGAAGAACAGAGGCTTGCAGCGGTAGAAAGGTCTTCTCTTCTGTCACTCTGGTATATTGGGAATATTTGGGAATTAATAGCGCTGGAATTAGGTCAAGAGGTGCCACGAGGGGCCTACAAGCCTGGGGGGCGCACCCTCCGGGCTTGTCGCTCCCTCGTGACTCTTCCGATCTTCTCCCAAAGCTTCTAGGGTCCCTTCTGGTCCAGAAAAAATTAATCCAAAGTTTTTTCTTTGTTTGGACTCCGTTTGATAATGATTTTCTGAAAATCCAAAAGCAGGCAAAAAATAGCAACTGGCAATGGGCACTAGGTTAATAGGTTAATCCCAAAAAATGGTATATAATTGCATATAAAACATCCAAAATTTATACTATAATAGCATGGAAGAATAAAAAATTATAGATACACTGGAGACGTATCAAGCATCCCCACGCTTAATTCCTGCTCGTCCTCGAGTAGGTAAATGATAAAAACAGAATTTTTGATGTGGAATGCTACCTAACATGTTTCATCATGTAATTCTCTTTTACAGTATGAATATTAAGATCCGAATGATTCAAAGCAATAGTCTATAATTTAATATAAAGACATCAATACTCAGGCATACTAACAAACAATCATGCCTTTCAAAATAAAAATGCTAAAGAAAGTTATCCCTACAAAATCATATAATCCGGTCATGCTCCATCTTCTTAACACAAAGTATTTATCATGCACAACCCCGGAGACAATCAAGCAATTGATTCATACTTTTTAACGCGCTCCAGCTTTTTAAACCCCCACGCAATACATGAGCGCAAGCCATGGATATAGCACTATGGGTGGAATAGAACGATGATAGAGATTAATAAGGGAGTTCAAAAAGAGAAGATAGTCTCACATCGACGAGGCTAATCAACGGGCTATGGATATGCCCATCAATTGATGTCAATGCGAGGAGTAGGGATTGCCATGCAACGGATGCACTAAGAGCTATAAGTGTATGAAAGCTCAAAAATAAAAACGAAGTGTGTGTGCATCCAACTTGCTTGCTCATGAAGACCTCGGGCATTTGAGGAAGCCCATCATCAGAATATACAAGCCAAGTTCTATAATGAAAAATTCCCACTAGTATATGAAAGTGACAACATAGGAGACTGATACGTCTCCGTCGTATCTATAATTTTTGATTGTTTCATGCCAATATTCTACAACTTTCACATATTTTTGGCAACATTTTATATTATTTTTGGGACTAACATATTGATCCAGTGCCCAGTGCCAGTTCCTGTTTGTTGCATGTTTTTTGTTTCATAGAATATCCATATCAAACGAAGTCCAAACGCGATAAAAATTTACGGAGATTTATTTTGGAATATATGTGATTTTTCGGAAGAAGAATCAATGCAAGACGGTGTCCGAGGTGGCCACGAGGCACCAGGGCACGCCTGGGGGGCAAACGCGCCCTGGTGGCTCGTGAGCACCTCGTAAGTCGGTTGACCCCCTTCTTTCGCTGCAAGAAATATAATATCCGGAAGAAAATCATGTTAAAATTTCAGCCCAATCGGAGTTACGGATCTCTGGGAATTTAAGAAACGGTGAAGGGCCAGAAAACAGGAACGCGAAACAGAAGAGAACGGAGAGAGAGATCCAATCTAGGAGGGGCTCCTGCCCCTCCGCCGCCATGGCAGCCATGGACTAGAGGGGAAACTCTCCTCCCATCTAGGGGGAGACCAAGCAAGAAGAAGAAGGAGGGGGGCTCTCTCCCCCTCTCTCCCGGTGGCGCCGAAATGCCGCCGGGGCAATCATCGTGACGGCGATCTACACCAACAACTTCGCCGCCGTCAACACCAACTCTCTCCCCCTCTATGCAGCGGTGTAACCTCTCAATTCCTCCTGTAATTCTCTACTTAAACATGGTGCTTAATGCTACATATTATTATCCAATGATTTGTGGCCATCCTATGATGTTTGAGTAGATTCTTTTTGTCCTATGGGTTGATTGATGATCGTGATTGGTTTGAGTTGCGTGTTTTATTTTGGTGGTGTCCTATGGTGCCCTCCGTGTCGCGCAAGTGTGAGGGATTCCCGCTGTAGGGTTTGCAATACGTTCATAATTCTCTTATAGTGGGTGGCTAGAGTGACAGAAGCTTACACCCGAGTAAGGGGGTTGTTGCGTATGGGAGTAAAGGGGACTTGATACTTAATGCTATGGTTGGGTTTTACCTTAATGATCTTTGGTAGTTGCAGATGCTTGCTAAAGTTCCAATCATAAGTGCATATGATCCAAGTACGGAAAGTGTGTTAGCTCATGCCTCTCCCTCATATAAAATTGCAACAATGATTACCGGTCTAGTTATCGATTGCCTAGGGACAAATCATTCTCTTGTGTTACAAAAGCTTTCTACTAAACAACTAACTTTTATTATCTTGCAAATTACTCGTAGTTTTATTCTCGCAAAGTACTTCTAGTTTTATTCTTGCAAACCTATCCTATCACCTACAAAATAGTTTCATACTTGTTCTAGGTAAAGCGAATGTTAAGTGCGCGTAGAGTTGTATCGGTGTTCGATAGAACTTGAAGGGAATATTAATTCTACCTTTAGCTCCTCGTTGGGTTCGACACTCTTATTTATCGAAAAAGCTACAATTGATCCCCTATACTTGTGGGTTATCAAGACCTTTTTCTTGCACCGTTGCCGGGGAGCAATAGCATGGGGTTGATATTCTCGTGTGTGCTTGTTTGCTTTATCACTGAGTAGATTTTATTTTGTGCTCTTGTTTTCTATCTTTAGTTATGGGTAGGAAACATAAAATACCAAAAAAAATAGATGTACTTGCTAAACCAATGGTTGAAGAACCACCCAAAATCTATCATACTGCTGAAGCTTTCTACTTGGATCATCTTCGATCCCTTTGTGCTCGTGCTAAAAACCCAACTAGCTTAGTTGAGGGAAAATCATTAAATGAGCATGCTTATTTTGTGCGACACCGCTTATCTCAAAAAGGGAAACTTTTATGGCATCATATTAATACTATGCATTGCTATGCTTGGAATTTATGCGAAATACATGATTTTACTTGTTGTTCTGAAGACCCTAATAAACACCTTGCATACCAATGTGAGTTTAGTGATAATGGAATCGTATCTTCTTATGCTAAAGGTGTTTATAGTTACTATGATATTGAACAAATTGAAGAATTTGTTGCTTTTAAGGGTGCTTATGAAATTGCTTCTTTGATTGAAAAGTATGATGCTACTCTTTACAAATCTGAAAATTCTGCCATACTTAAATATTGCAATGAAAACTATGCTTCTAATGCTTATGTTAAAGAATATATTGAGGAAACCTCCGCTATCCAAGAAGATACTAATATTTTGCAGCAATCTATGGAAGAAGAAATTGATGACACTGTGAGCTCATTAGATGAAAAAATTGAGGAGGAGAGCGAAGAACAAAAGGAGGAAGAGCGGATTGATCACCCGTGCCCACCTTCTGATGAGAGTAACTCTTTATCTCATACATTGTTTAATTTCCCTTCGTGCTTACCGAATGATGAATGCTATGATCCCTTGGATTCGTTTGAAATATCCCTTTTTGATGAAATTGATGCTTGCTATGCTTGTGGCCATGATGCCAATATGAATTATACTTATGGAGATGAACTTGCTATAGTTCCTTATGTTAAGAATGAAATTGTTGCTATTGCACCCACACATGATAGTCCTATTATCTTTTTGAATTCTCCAAACTACACTATATCGGAGAAGTTTGCGCTTATTAAGGATTATATTGATGGGTTGCGTTTTACTACTACACATGATAATTTTGATGAATATAATATGCATGTGCTTGCTGCTCCTACTTGCAATTATTATGAGAGAGGAACTACATCTCCACCTCTCTATGTTTCCAACACAATAAAATTGCAAGAAACTGCTTATGCTATGCATTGGCCTTTACTTGATGTGCATTGATGTCTACTACACAACTTATTCTTGTAGACTCGTGTTGGGCCTCCAAGCGCAGAGTTTTGTAGGACAGTAGCAATTTTCCCTCAAGTGGATGACCTAAGGTTTATCACTCCGTGGGAGGTGTAGGATGAGGATGGTCTCTCTCAAACAACCCTGCAACCAAATAACAAAGAGTCTCTTGTGTCCCCAACACACCCAATACAATGGTAAATTGTATAGGTACACTAGTTCGGCGAAGAGATGGTGATACAAGTGTAGTATGGATAGTAGATATAGGTTTTTGTAATCTGAAAATATAAAAACAGCAAGGTAACTAGTAACAAAAGTGAGCATAAACGGTATTGCAATGCTTAGAAACAAGGCCTAGGGTTCATACTTTCGCTAGTGCAATCTCTCAACAATGCTAATATAATTGGATCATATAACCATCCCTCAACGTGCAATAAAGAATCACTCCCATGTTCCTATTAGCGGAGAAGATAAGATAGAAATTGTTTGTAGGGTACGAAACCACCTCAAAGTTATCCTTTCCGATCGATCTATTGAGCTATTCCTATAAGTGTCACAAACAGCCCTAGAGTTCGTACTAAAATAACACCATATGATACACATCAACCAACTCTAATGTCACCAGAATACTCCAATGTCACCACAAGTATCCGTGAGTTCATTATACGATACGCATCAAACAACTTCATAATCATAATATTCAATCCACACAAAGAACTCCAAGGAGAACCCCAAAGTTTCTATCGGAGAAAAGATAATGAAAACATGAATCAACCCCTATGCATAGATTACCCCAATGTCACCGCGGGAATCCGCGAGTTGAATGCCAAAACATATATCAAGTGAATCAATATAATACCCCATTGTCACCACGGGTATTCATATGCAAGACATACATCAAGTGTTCTCAAATCTGAAATATTCAATCCAACAATAACGAAACCTCAAAGGGAAAAGATTCGATTCATCACAACAAGATAGAGAGGGGAAAAACACCATATGATCCAACTATATTAACAAAGCTCACGGTACATCAAGATCGTGCCAAATCAAGAACACGAGAGAGAGAGAGAGAGATAAAACACATACCTACTGGTACATACCCTCAGCCCCGAGGGTGAACTACTCCCTCCTTGTCATGGAGACCACCGAGATGATGAAGATGGCCTCCAGTGATGCTTTCCCCCCTCCAGCAGGGTGCCGGAAAAGGGCTGTAGATTAGAGCATGGAGGTACAGAGGCTTGCGGCGGAGTAAAAACTCATCTAGGTTAACTTTCGGGGGTTTCTGAATATATATGATTTTTTGGCGTTGGAATCACGCGAAGAAGGGCCACAGGGGGCCCACGAGGCACCAGGGCGCGCCTGGGGGGTGGCACGCCCTGGTGGCTCGTGGAGCCCCTGTGGGTCTTCTGGCCTCCTCCCGAAGCTTCTAGTGTCTCTTATGTTCCAGAAAAAATCGTCAAAATGTGTCGCTGCATTTGGACTTCATTTGATATAGATTTTCTGGAAAACCAAAAACAAGCAAAAAAATAGCAATTGGCACTGGGCACTAGGTCAATATGTTAGTCCATGAAAATCATATAAAAGCCATATAAAAGTGCACCAAAATCATACAAAACTATAATAAACATGGCATGAATACTTCATAAATTATAGATACGTTGGAGACGTATCATGCATGAATTGTTCTTTTATGACATGCCAATACATAGGAAGAGAGTTAGACTTCATCATTGCATCATATATGTTGCTTTGTGCTCACTACTAAATTACAAATCATTGTTAATTAAAATTGGCTTTGATATACCTTGGGATCCGGGTGGATCGATTACTTGAGCACTTTATGCCTAGCTTAATGGCTTTAAAGAAAGCACTGCCAGGGAGACAAGCCGGAAGTTTTAGAGAGTCATGTTATTCTGTTGTGTGCTTTTAAAAAGTTTAAAAACAAAAATAATATAGAGGGGAACCTAAAACTTTTCAAAAAGGAAAGTGAAAGTAAGAAAGACGAGCACCGTTGAAGTGGGGGAGCTCCTTGAACTTTGTTCATGCCCATGGAAACTTTGTGAATCTTGAACTACAGAAACTTTTCAACAAAAATAATTATCCCCTTGTACAAATCCATTGTATTATAAAAATAATGTGCCAAGATTTACCGTTAGGATGTTTAAATTGCTTGTTTGGTATGTGCGGTGCAAAAAGAGAAACTTTTGCTGTACTGCATGAATTTACATTTTTTACTGGAACGTGCAAAAATTCTGAAATTTTTACACAGTACTTCTATACAAATTTTTTATTTTTTCCTAATTTTTCAGAATTTTTGGAGTTACAGAAGTATGGTCAATGTTCATATTACTACAGACTGTTCTGTTTTTGACAGATTCTGTTTTTGATGCACTGTTTTGCTTGTTTTGATGAAACTATGGATTGTATTGGAAGGTATAAGCCAGGGAGAAGTTAGAATACAGTAGTTATAATGCAAAAATAAAATATGAATGGGTTTTCAACAGTACTTAAAGTAGTGATTTGCTTTATTATACTAACGGATCTCACGAAGGTTTTGTTAAGTTTTGTGTGGAGGAAGTGTTCAAAGATCGAGGAGGTATTGATATGAGAAGAATGAGGAGAGGCAAGAGCTCAAGTTTGGGGATGCCCAAGGCACCCCAAGTAAATATTCAAGGAGACTCAAGCGTCTAAGCTTGGGGATGCCTCGGAAGGCATCCCATCTTTATTCAACAATTATCGGTATGTCTCGGTTTTTGTTTTGTTCACATGATATGCGTAAATTCTTGGAGCATCGTGTGCCTTTTCTTTTTCTTTTAATAAATGCACCATGCTGGTATGAGATAGTCCTTGGTTGATTTATAGAATGCTTCATGCACTTCACTTATATCTTTTGAGTATGGCTTTATAGAATGCTTCATGTGCTTCACTTATATCATTTGAAGTTTGGATGCCTGTTTCTCTTCATATAGAAAACCATTATTTGTAGAATGCTCTTTTGCTTCACTTATATTTATTAGAGTGTGGTATTTTGTAGAAATAATTAAACTCTCTTGTTTCACTTATATCTATTTAGAGAGTCAACAGGAATTGGTCATTCACATGGTTAGTCATAAAATCCTACATAAAACTTGTAGATCACTGAATATGATAAGTTTGATTCCTTGCAATAGTTTTGCGATATAGAGATGGTAATATGTGGGAGGTACTAGTGAATGATTGTGGTTTAGTAAGAATATTGGTGTTAAGGTTTGTGATTCCCTAAGCATGCACGTAGAGTCTCTCGTTATGCTAAGAAGTTGGAGCATGATTTATTATTGATTGTCTTCCTTTGCGTGGAGGTCGGGGGCACGCGATGGTTAACTCCTACCAACCTCCCCCCTAGGGGCATGCGTAGTAGTACTTTGCTTCGAGGGCTAATAAACTTTCGCAATAAGTATGTGAGTTCTTTATGACTAATGTGAGTCCATGGATTATACGCACTCTCACCCTTCCGCAATTTGCTAGCCTCTTCGGTACCGTGCATAGCCCTTCCTCACCTCGAGAGTCGGTGCAAACTTCGCCGGTGCATCCAAACCCCGTGATATGATATGCTCTATCACACATAAGCCTCCTTATATCTTCCTCAAAACAGCCACCATACCTACCTATTATGGCATTTCCATAGCCATTCCGAGATATATTGCCATGCGACTTCCATCATCATCATATACATGACTTGAGCATTCATTGTCATATTGCTTTGCATGATCGTAAGATAGCTAGCATGATATTTTCATGGCTTGTCCGTTTTTTGATATCTTTGCTACGGTAGATCATTGCACATCCTGGTACACTGCCAGAGGCATTCAGATAGAGTCATACTTTGTTCTAGTATCGAGTTGTAATTTTTTGAGTTGTAAGTAAATAGAAGTATGATGATCATAATTATTCATTATTAGAGCATTGTCCTAGTGAGGAAAGGATGATGGAGACTATGATTCCCCCACAAGTCGGGATGAGACTTCGGACAAAATAAAAAAAAGGAAAAAAGAGAGGCCAAAAAGAGCCCAAGAAAAAAACAAAAAAAGAGAAAACAAAAAAAAAATGAAATGAGAGAAAAAGAGAGAAGGGGCAATGTTACTATCCTTTCCACACTTGTGCTTCAAAGTAGCACCATGTTTTTCATATAATGAGTCTCCTATGTTGTCACTTTCATATACTAGTAGGAATTTTTCATTATAGAACTTGGCTTGTATATTTCGATGATGGGCTTCCTCAATTGCCCTAGGTCTTGACCAAGCAAGTTGGATGCACACCCACTTAGTTTTCAGTTTGAGCTTTCATACACTTATAGCTCTTTGTGCATCCATTGCATGGCAATCCCTACTCCTCGCATTGACATCAATTGATGGGCATCTCCATAGCCCGTTGATTAGCCGCGTCGATGTGAGACTTTCTTCCTTTTTTTGTCTTCTCCATATTAATCTCTACCACCGCATTCTATTCCACCCATAGTGCTATATCCATGGCTTGCGCTCATGTATTGCGTGGGGATTGAAAAAGCTGAAGCGCGTTAAAAAGTATGAACCAATTGCTTGGCTGACACTGGGGTAGTACATGATTTATATTTTGTGTAAAGAAGATGAAGCATGACAAGGCTATATGATTTTGTAGGGATAGCGTTCTTTAGCATTTTTATTCTGAAAGACATGATTGTTTGTTGGGATGCCTGAGTATTGATGTCTTTATATCAAATTATAGACTATTGCTTTGAATTACTCGTGTCTTAATATTCATGCCATGATTAGATTACCTGATCAAGATCATGCTAGGTAGCATTCCACATCAAAAATTATCTTTTTTATCATTTACCTACTCGAGGACGAGTAGGAATTAAGCTTGGGGATGCTGATACGTCTCCATCGTATCTATAATTTTTGATTGTTTAATGCCAATATTCTACAACTTTCACATATTTTTGGCAACATTTTATATTATTTTTGGGACTACCATATTGATCTAGTGCCCAGTGCCAGTTCCTGTTTGTTGCATGTTTTTTGTTTCATAGAATATCCATATCAAATGAAGTCCAAACGTGATAAAAATTTACGGAGATTTATTCTGGAATATATGTGATTTTTGGGAAGAAGAATCAACGCAAAACGGTGTCTGAGGTGGCCACGAGGCACCAGGGCACGCCTGGGGGGGGCAAACACGCCCTGGTGGATCGTGAGCACCTCGTAAGTCAGTTGACCCCCTTCTTTCGCCGCAAGAAAGATAATATCTGGAAGAAAATCGTGTTAAAATTTCAACCCAATCGGAGTTACGGATCTCCGGGAATTTAAGAAACGATGAAGGGCCAGAAAACAGGAACGCGAAACAGAGGAGAACAGAGAGAGAGATCCAATCTAGGAGGGGCTCCTGCCCCTCCGCCACCATGGCAGCCATGGACCAGAGGGGAAACTCTCCTCCCATCTAGGGGGGAGACCAAGCAAGAAGAAGAAGGAGGGGGGCTCTCTCCCCCTCTCTCCCGGTGGTGCCGGAACGCCGCCGGGGCAATCATCGTGACGGCGATCTACACCAACAACTTCGCCGCCGTCAACACCAACTCTCTCCCCCTCTATGCAGTGGTGTAACCTCTCAATTCCCACTATAATTCTCTACTTAAACATGGTGCTTAATGCTACATATTATTATCCAATGATTTGTGGCCATCCTATGATGTTTGAGTAGATTCTTTTTGTCCTATGGGTTGATTGATGATCGTGATTGGTTTGAGTTGTATGTTTTATTTTGGTGCTGTCCTATGGTGCCCTCTGTGTCACGCAAGCATGAGGGATTCCCGCTGTAGGGTTTGCAATACGTTCATAATTCTCTTATAGTGGGCGGCTAGAGTGACAGAAGCTTACACCCGAGTAAGGGGGTTGTTGCGTATGGGAGTAAAGGGAACTTGATACTTAATGCTATGGTTGGGTTTTACCTTAATGATCTTTGGTAGTTGCGGATTCTTGCTAGAGTTCCAATCATAAGTGCATATGATCCAAGTACAGAAACAATGTTAGCTCATGCCTCTCCCTCATATAAAATTGCAACAATGATTAGCGGTCTAGTTATCGATTGCCTAGGGACAAATCATTCTCTTGTGTTACAAAAGCTTTCTACTAAACTACTAACTTTTATTATCTTGCAAATTACTCGTAGTTTTATTCTCGCAAAGTACTTCTAGTTTTATTCTTGCAAACATATCCTATCACCTACAAAATAGTTTCATACTTGTTCTAGGTAAAGCAAACGTTAAGTGCGCGTAGAGTTGTATCGGTGGTCGATAGAACTTGAAGGGGATATTAATTCTACCTTTAGCTCCACGTTGGGTTTGACACTCTTACTTATCGAAAAAGCTACAATTGATCCCCTATACTTGTGGGTTATCAGAGACTCTCTATATGATAAACATGGTGCTACTTTGAAGCACAAGTATGGAAAAAGATAGTGACACTGCCCCTTCTCTCTTTTCTCTCATTTTTTTTTCGTTGGGCTCTTTTTGGCCTATTTTTTTATCTCCTCACTGGGACAATGCTCTAATAATGATGATCATCACACTTCTATTAACTTACAACTCAAAAATTACAACTCGATACTAGAACAAATATGACTCTATATGAATGCCTCTGGCAGTGTACCGGAATGTGCAATGATACTAGCGTAACATGTATGAAAATGATGAACGGTGGCTGAGCCATAAATATTATGTTAGCTATATGATCATGCAAAGCAATATGACAATGATGATGTGTGTCATATAAATAGAACGGTGGAAGTTGCATGGCAATATATCTCGGAATGGCTATGGAAATGCCATAATAGGTAGGTATGGTGGCTGTTTTGAGGAAGATATAAGGAGGCTTATGTGTGATAGAGCGTATCATATCACAGCGTTTGGATGCACCGGCGAAGTTTGCACCGACTCTCGATGTGAGAAAGGGCAATGCACGGTACCGAAGAGGCTAGCAAATTGCGGAAAGGTGAGAGTGCGTATAATCCATGGACTCACATTAGTCATAAAGAACTCACATACTTATTGCGAAAGTCTATTAGCCCTCGAAGCAAAGTACTACTACGCATGCCCCTAGGGGGGGAGGTTGGTAGGAGTTAATCATCGTGCGCCCCCGACCTCCACGCAAAGGAAGATAATCAAAAATAAATCATGCTCCAACTTCTTAGCATAACGACAGACCATACGTGCATGCTTCGGGAATCACAAATCTTAACACTGATATTCTTACTAAACCACAATTATATACTAGTACCTCCCACATATTACCATCTTTATATCGCAAAACTATTGCAAGCAATCAAACTTATCATATTCAGTGATATACATGAAAGTTTTATTATATCCCTCTTGAATACCTATCTTATTAGGACCAAATTCATAACCCGTGCATATTACCATTGCTATATATTAGACTCTCAAATAGATATAAGTGAAGCATGAGAGTGCAACTATTTCTTTAAAATATCACCACCGACGTGATCTAAAAGATATAAGTGAAGCACTAGAGCAACTGCCTAGCTCAAAAGATATAAGTGAAGCACATAGAGTATTATAAGAAATCACGAATAATGTGTGTCCCTCTCAAAAAGGTGTGTTCAGCAAAGATGATTGTGGCAAACTAAAAAGCAAACAAAAGCAAGCAAATTATAGCACAAGATGCTCCAAGTAAAACACATATCATGTGATGAATAAAAATATAGGTCCAAGTGATATACCGATAGATTGTAGACGAAAGAGGGGATGCCATCCGGGGCATCCCCAAGCTTAGACGCTTGAGTCTTCCTTGAATATTACCTTGGGGTGCCTTGGGCATCCCCAAGCTTAGGTTCTTGCTGCTCCTTATTCCTTTATCCATCGTAGTCTCACCCAAAACTTGAAAACTTCAGCAGACAAAACTCAACAGAAACCTCGTGAGATCCGTTAGTATAACAAATAAATCTTAAACTTTAGGTACTGCTGTAAATTGAATCATATTTAATATTGGAATAATGCTACTGTATTCTAACTTCTCCATGACTCATACCCCCCGATACGATTGAAACGTCTCCAACGTATCTATAATTTTTTATTGTTCCATGCTATTATAGTATGAATCTTGGATGTTTTATATGCAATTACATATCATTTTTTAGGACTAACCTATTAACCTAGTGCCCAGTGCCAGTTGTTGTTTTTTTGCCTATTTTTTCCTTTTCAGAAAATCATTATCAAACGGAGTCCAAACGAAGAAAAAACTTTGGATTAATTTTTTCTGGACCAGAAGGGACCCTAGAAGCTTCGGGAGAAGACCAGAAGAGTCACGAGGGAGCGACAAGCCTGGAGGGCGCGCCCAGGGGGGTAGGCGCGCCCCCAGGCTTGTGGGCCCCTCGTGGCACCTCTTGACCTAATTCCAGTGCTATAAATTCCAAAATATTTCCCGTATACCAAAGAGACAGAAGAGAAAACCTTTCCGCCACCGCAAGCCTCTGTTCTTCCGCGATCCCATCTGGAGGCCTTTTCCGGTACTCTGCCGGAGGGGGAATCGATCACGGAGGGCTTCTTCATCAACCTTGCTGCCCTTCCGATGATGTGTGAGTAGTTTACCATAGACCTACGGGTCCATAGCTAGTAGCTAGATGGCTTCTTCTCTCTCTTTGATCTTCAATACCATGTTCTCCTCGATGTTCTTGGAGTTCTATCCGATGTAATCTTATTTTCCGATGTGTTTGTTGGGATTCGATGAATTGTTTGTTTATGATCAGATTATTCATGAGAAATATTTGAGTCTTTTCTGAACTCTTTTATGCATGATTGTTATAGCTTTGTATTTCTCTCCGATCTATCCGTTTGGTTTGGCCAACTAGATTGATTTATTTTGCAATGGGAGAGGTGCTTTGTGATGGGTTCAATCTTGCGGTGCTCAATCCCAGTGACAGAAAGGGACGTGACACGTATTTGTATTGTTGCCATTAAGGATAAAAAGATGGGGTTTAATCATATTGCTTGAGTTTACTTTGTCTACATCATGTCATCTTGGTTAAGGTGTTACTCTGTTTTATACTTAATACCCTAGATGCATGTTGGATAGCGGTCGATGGGTGGAGTAATAGTAGTAGATGCAGGCAGGAGTCAGTCTACTTGTCTCGGACGTGATGCCTATATACATGATCATTGCCATGAATCCGTCATAGCTATGCGCTTTTCTATCAATTGCCCAACAGTAATTTGTTTACCCACCGTATGCTATGTGTTCAAGAGAGAAGCCTCTAGTGAAAACTATGGCCCTTGAGTCTACCTTTATCATATATTAAAATCCAAAAATACCTTGCTGCTATTTATTTACTTTTATTTTATTTTGCAATTTATTTTTTATCTATCACTATCAGAATTAATCCTTGCAAATAACCACTAAGGGGATTGACAACCCTCTTATTTGTGTTGGGTGCAAGTGTTTGGTTTTGTGTGTGTAGGTGCTGCTAACAAGCTTCTGTGTGGTTCTCCTACTGGATTGATAACCTTGGTTCTTAACTAAGGGGAATACTTATCTCTACTATACTGCATCATCCTCTCCTCTTCGGGGAAATCCCAACGCAGTTTACATGTAGCAGGAAGAATTTCTGGCACCGTTGTCGGGGAGAACATCGCCAAAACTTATCAAGTACCCTGATACGTCCATTTTGCATCATGTTTTCCTACTATTATTTATAGTGTTTTAATCAATATAACACTTTGTGGAGCAATTCTAATGCCTTTTCTCTCTTAATATGCAAGATTTATACAAGGAGGGAGATTGCCGGCAGCTGGAATTCTAGACCTGAAAAAGCTATGTCAGAGATACCTATTTTGCACATCTCCAAATGAGCTGAAATTTCACGGAGATTTATTTTGGAATAAATAAAAAATACTGGAAGCAAGAAGTACCAGAGGGGGCCACCTAGGTGCCCACGAGGCACCAGGGCGCGCCACCCCCCCAGGCGCGCCCTGGTGGCTCGTGGGGCCCTTGGCCAGCCTCTGGCCCCCATTTTTTGGTATATATGCCCATTTGCCCTAGAAAAAATATAGAGAAGACTTTTGGGACGGTGCGCTGTCATCTCGAGGTGGAACTTGGGCATGAGCACTTTTGCTCTCCGGCGGAGAGATTCTGCCGGGGATACTTCCCTCCGGGAGAGGGAAATCAAAGCCATCGACATCACCAACGATCCTCTCATCGTGGGAGGACGAATCTTCATCAACATCTTCACCAGCACCATCTCATCTCAAACCCTAGTTCATCTCTTGTATTCAATCTTTGTCTCAAAACCTCAGATTGGTACCTGTGGGTTGCTAGTAGTGTTAATTACATCTTGTAGTTGATGCTAGTTGGTTTATTTGGTGGAAGATTATATGTTCAGATCTATTATGCTATTTAATACCCCTCTGATCTTGGACATGAAGATGATTTGTGATTAGTTACTTTTGTTCTTGAGGACATGGGAGAAGTCTTGTCATAAGTAATCATGTGAATTTGGTATTCGTTCGATATTTTGATGATATGTATGTTGTTGATTCTCTTAGTGGTGTCATGTGAACGTCGACTACATGACACTTCACCATCTTTGGGACTAAGGGAATGCATTGTGGAGTAGTAATTAGATGATGGGTTGCTAGAGTGATAGAAGCTTAAACCCTAGTTTATGCGCTATTCCGTAAGGGGCTGATTTGGATCCATATGTTTAATGCTATGGTTAGAGTTATCTTAATTCTTCTTTCGTAGTTGCGGATGCTTGCGAAGGGGGGTAATCATAAGTGGGAGGTTTGTTCAAGTAAGAACAGCACCCAAGCACCGGTCCATCCACATATCAAATTATCAAAGTAGCGAACGCGAATCAAACCAACATGATGAAAGTGACTAGATGAAATTCCCATGTGTCCTCGAGAACGCTTTACTTATTATAAGAGATCGTTCCGGCTTGTCCTTTGCTACAAAAAGGATTGGGCCACCTTGCTGCACTCTTTGTTACTATTGCTATTTGTCACTTGTTACAAATTATCTTGCTATCAAACTACTCGTTACCGATAATTTCAGTGCTTGCAGAAAATACCTTGCTGAAAACCGCTTGTCATTTCCTTCTGCTCCTCGTTGGGTTCGACACTCTTACTTATCAAAAGGACTACGATTGATCCCCTATACTTGTGGGTCATCAAGACTCTTTTCTGGCGTCATTACTAGGGAGTGAAGCGCCTTTGGTGAGTGGAATTTGGTAAGGAAACATTTATATTACGTGCTGAAATTTACTGTCACTTGTCACTATGGAAAGTAATCCTTTGAGGGGTTTGTTCGGGGTATCTTCACCTCGACCGGAAGCACCAAGTGTTGCTCCTCAACCTACTGCACCTACTGAAAATATTTATTATGAGATTCCTTCGGGTATGATAGAGAAACTGCTAGCTAATCCTTATGCAGGAGATGCAACGGTACATGCTGATATGCACTTGATCTATGTGGATGAAATTTGTGGATTGTTTAAGCTTGCAGGTTTATCCGGAGATGGAGTTAAGAAGAAAGTATTCCCTTTATCTTTGGAGGGAAAGGCATTGACATGGTATAGGCTATGTGATGATACTGATACATGGGACTAGAACCGATTGAAACTGGAATTCCACCAGAAATTTTATCCTATGCATTTGGTTCATCGTGATCGGAATTATATATATAATTTTTGGCCTCGTGAAGGAGAAAGCATCGCTCAAGCTTGGGGGAGGCTTAAGTACATGATGTACGTATGCCCCAATCATGAGTTCTTGACGTCTACTACACAACTTGTTCTTGTAGACTCGTGTTGGGCCTCCAAGCGCAGAGGTTTGTAGGACAGTAGCAATTTTCCCTCAAGTGGATGACCTAAGGTTTATCAATCCGTGGGAGGCGTAGGTTGAAGATGGTCTCTCTCAAACAACCCTGCAACCAAATAACAAAGAGTCTCTTGTGTCCCCAACACACCCAAGACAATGGTAAATTGTATAGGTGCACTAGTTCGGCGAAGAGATGGTGATAAAAGTGTAGTATGGATAGTAGATATAGGTTTTTGTAGTGCGAACAATAAAAAACAGCAAGGTAGCAAGTAACAAAAGTGAGCATAAACGGTATTGCAATGCTTAGAAACAAGGCCTAGGGTTCATACTTTCACTAGTGCAATCTCTCAACAATGCTAACATAATTGGATCATATAACCATCCCTCAACGTGCGATAAAGAATCACTCCCAAGTTCCTATTAGCGGACAACATAAGATAGAAATTGTTTGTAGGGTACGAAACCACCTCAAAGTTATCCTTTCCGATCAATCTATTGGGCTATTCCTATAAGTGTCACAAACAGCCCTAGAGTTCGTACTAAAATAACACCATATGATACACATCAACCAACTCTAATGTCACCTAGATACTCCAATGTCACCACAAGTATCCGTGAGTTGATTATACGATATGCATCAAACAACTTCATAATCATAATATTCAATCCACACAAAGAACTCCAAGGAGAACCCCAAAGTTTCTATCGGAGAAAAGATAATGAAAACATGAATCAACCCCTATGCATAGATTACCCCAATGTCACCGCGGGAATCCGCGAGTTGAATGCCAAAACATATATCAAGTGAATCAATATAATACCCCATTGTCACCACGGGTATTCATATGCAAGACATACATCAAGTGTTCTCAAATCCGAAATATTCAATCCGACAATAACGAAACCTCAAAGGGAAAAGATTCGATTCATCACAACAAGGATAGAGAGGGAAGAAACACCATATGATCCAACTATATTAACAAAGCTCGCGATACATCAAGATCGTGCCAAATCAAGAACACAAGAGAGAGAGAGAGAGAGATAAAACACATAGCTACTGGTACAAACCCTCAGCCCCGAGGGTGATCTACTCCCTCCTCGTCATGGAGACCGCGAGGATGATGAAGATGGCCTCCGGTGATGATTCCCCCCTCCGGCAGGGTGCCGGAAAAGGGTTGTAGATTAGATCGTGGAGGTACAGAGGCTTGCGGCGGCGTAAAAACTCATCTAGGTTAACTTTTGGGGGTTTCTGAATATATATGATTTTTTTGGTGTTGGAATCACACGGAGAAGGGCCACAGGGGGCCCACGAGGCACCAGGGCGCCCTTGGAGGGGTGGCGTGCCCTGGTGGCTCGTGGGACCCCTGTGGGTCTTCTGGCCACCTCCCGAAGCTTCTAGTGTCTCTGATGTTCTAGAAAAAATGGTCAAAAAGTTTCGCTGCGTTTGGACTTCATTTGATATGGATTTTCTGGAAAACCAAAAACAGGTAGAAAACAGCAACTGGCACTAGGTCAATATGTTAGTCCATGAAAATCATATAAAAGCCATATAAAAGTGCACCAAAATCATACAAAACTATAATAAACATGGCATGAATACTTCATAAATTATAGATACGTTGGAGACGTATCTGCATCCCCAAGCTTAATTCCTGCTCATCCTCGAGTAGGTAAATGATAAAAGAAATAATTTATGAAGTGTGAATGCTAGCATAATGCATAAGTTTGATCAATAATAATTTCAATCACTTTTTCTAGCATCAATATATATCATAATCAATAGCTCATCTCATAAAACTTCTCATGATCAAGTAGCAAGCTATTCACATGTTTAAAGTATAGGCCATAAACTTTCTTGAAAACTAACAAACTATGTTCTCAGTCATCAAACAATTGCAATTCATCTTATTTTCAGGAAGGGTCTATGTAAGAGCTTTGATCTAGCAAATTCCACATACTCAACCATCTTTTCGTCTTCCATGATTGCTGACACTCAAAGCATATTTTTAGAACAAACCGTTTCAGTCAGACACATAGGAAGATAGGGGCTTAATGTTTCGCCTCCCAACTTAATTATCTTAGGGATAATGTCCACAATAATAACTCATGATCACCTATATTCAACTAGATATATGTGCCTGGATCTTATTCCACATACTCACCATCACAAGTTCGTACAACGCTTATTTTCCCTTGCAACAAAAGATCATACATATTTTAGGAGCAATTTTTATTGCTTTTTGCACCGATGATAACTTACTTGAAGGATCTTATTCAATCCATAGGTAGATATAGTGGACTCTCATGGCAAGAAACTGGGTTTAAGGGTTTTTGGATGCACAAGTAGTATCTCTACTTAGTACGAATTTTTGGCTAGCAAAAGATCCTAAGCAAGCACCACATGTTAGAGGATCCATGACAATATAACTTCTATGTGAATATAAACAAACATAACTCATTACATTGTCTTCCTTGTCCAACATCAACTACTTGATCAAGCTTAAAAATAATTAATGGGGGCTCACAATCATAGAAGATGTCCAAGATAGTATATTTATATGTGAAATTTCTCTTCCTTCAAAATTCTTTCATGAATTGTTCAAGTGGCCAATGCTATGTTTGTTAACTTTCAATAAATTTTACCACTTATACTTCTTGTATGTGAAGTCACTACTCCCCATGGGACAAGCATATGAAGCATATAAATATCAACTTTATGATATTCAATTCTTTTACAATTTACTCATAGGATATAAGTGAAGCACAAGAGTAAATGACAAACTACTCCAAAAAGATATGAGTGAAGACCAAATGAGTAGTTAAGTAATTAAGTAACTATGTGAGGGCTCTATCTCATTTACAAATTTCAGATCTTAAGTATTTTATTCAAACAGCAAAGAAAACAAAATAAAATGACATTCCAAGGATATCACATACCATGTCAAGAAGCAAAAACTTAGGCTCAACCAAAACTGACCGGTAGTTGTTGATGAAGAATGGTGGGATGCCTACCGGGGCATCCCCAAGCTTAGATGCTTGAGACTTCTTGAGATATTAATTTGGGATGACTTGGGCATCCCCAAGCTTGAGCTCTTGTGTCTCCTTAATTCCTCTCATATCATGGGTTCCCTAAATCTTAAAAACTTCATCCACACAAAACTCAACAAGAACTCGTGAGATAAGTTAGTATAAATCAACTCAAAACCTTAATATTCTCTACTGTAGCAAATCACAAAAATTATAATTAAACATTTCATACTAAATGCCTATTCATATTTAATACTCCTATCCTCAAATAGAAACATTAAACACGCAAACATATGCAAACAATGCAACTATAACAGCAATCTGCCAAAACAGAACAGTCTGTAAAGGGTGAATAAGAATCCATACTTCCCTAACTCCAAAAATTATGAAAAATTACCACGTGACAGAGAACTCATGCATTCTTACTTTGTAAAAATTTCAGATTTTTATCATGTTCTTACTATTCAGGAATATTTTGGAAATAACAGAAAACTTTCTGTTTTCAAACAGCAACACAAGAACTTGCAAACTGAGCATGGTAAAGGCTATAATTGGCATTTTATTGAACTAAAAGATAAAAAAGATGATTATTGATAACATCAAGAAAATCTCAATAAAAAAAATTATGCTCCAAGCAAAACTCATATTATGTGATGAATAAAAATATAGCTCCGAGTGAGGTTACCGATAGTGTTGAAGACGAAAGAGGGGATGCCTTCCGGGGCATCCCCAAGCTTAGACGCTTGAGTCTTCCTTGAATTTTACCTTGGGGTGCCTTGGTCATCCCCAAGCTTAGGGTCTTGCCACTCCTTATTCTCCTCATATCGATATCTCACCCAAAACTTGAAAACTTCAATCACACAAAACTTAACGGAACTTCGTGAGATAGGTTAGTATGATAAAAATAAATCATCCACTTAGGTACTGTCAAGACAAGATTAATGATTTTTATCACGTAATTCCTACTGTATTCTATCATTTACACAATTTATATTACTCAATATAAGCTATGGAAACACTAAAACAAGCAAACTATGAATCGAAAACAGAATCTGTAAAAAACAGAACAGCATGTAGTAAGTGATTTAAAACCCATAATTCTGTACCTCCAAAAATTCTGAAAAATTAGTAAAACGTAAACAATTTGTAACCAAATTCTCTGTAAAAATTTCAGAATTTTTTCACGCTCCAGTACAGAATATAAATTCCAGCACTGGATGCAAAAGTTTCTATTTTTGCACAGAATCAAATCAACAAGCATCCACGCTATTCCAAAGGCTTTGCTTGGCACATTATTGAAACAAAACATATAAAACAAGATTACTACAGTATCTTAATCATGTGATCACACTAAAACAGTAGGTATAAATATTGGGTTGTCTCCCAACAAGCGCTTTTCTTTAATGCCTTTTAGCTAGGCATGATGATTTCAATGATGCTCACATAAAGGTAAAGAATTGAAACACAATGGGGGCATCATGAAACATATGGGAAGCACATTTAAGCCTAACCCACTTCCTATGCATAGGGATTTTGCGATAAAATATTTTATAGGAGCAAGAATCAACTAGCATAGGAAGGCAAAACAAGTATAACTTCAAAACTTTCAACACATAGAGAGGAAACTTTATATTATTGCAACACCTACAAGCATATGATCCTCTCTCATAATAATTTTCAGTAGCATCATGAAGAAATTCAACAATATATCCATCACACAAAGCATTCTTGTCATGATACATAAGCATAGAATTTTTATTACTCTCCACACAAGCAAAATTATTCTCATTCATAATGGCGGGAGCAAACTCAACAAAATAACTATCATGAGATACTTGATTGGCATAATCCAATTGAAAATTAAAATCATGATGACAAGTTTCATAGTTATCATTATTCTTTATAGCATACATGTCATCACAATAATCATCATAGATAGCAACTTTGTTGTCATAATCAATTGAAACCTCTTCCAAAATAGTGAATTCATTATTAAATAAAGTCATTACCTCTCCAAATCCACTTTCATCAATATAATCATCATAAATAGGAGGCATTCTTTCATCATAATAAATTTCCTCATCAAAACTTGGGGGGCTAAAAATATCATCTTCATCAAACATAGCATCCCCAAGCTTATGGCTTTGCATATCATTAGCATCATGGATATTCATAGAATTCAGACTAACAACATTGCAATCATGCTCATCATTCAAAGATTTTATGCCAAACATTTTTTTGAATTCTTCTTCTATCAATTGAGCACAATTTTCCGATCCATCATTTTCAAGAAAGACATGATAAAGACGAAGAATATGAGGCAACCTCAATTCCATTTTTGTTGTTGTTTTCTTTTATAAACCAAACTAGTGATAAAACAAGAAACTAAAAGATTCGATTGCAAGATCTAAAGATATACCTTCAAGCACTCACCTCCCCGACAATGGCGCCAAAAAAGAGCTTGATGTCTACTACACAACTTGTTCTTGTAGACTCGTGTTGGGCCTCCAAGCGCAGAGGTTTGTAGGACAGTAGCAATTTTCCGTCAAGTGGATGACCTAAGGTTTATAAATCCGTGGGAGGCGTAGGTTGAAGATGGTCTCTCTCAAACAACCCTGCAACCAAATAACAAAGAGTCTCTTGCGTCCCCAACACACCCAAGACAATGGTAAATTGTATAGGTGCACTAGTTCGGCGAAGAGATGGTGATACAAGTGTAGTATGGATAGTAGATATAGGTTTTTGTAGTGCGAACAATAAAAAACAGCAAGGTAGCAAGTAACAAAAGTGAGCATAAACGGTATTGCAATGCTTAGAAACAAGGCCTAGGGTTCATACTTTCACTAGTGCAATCTCTCAACAATGCTAACATAATTGGATCATATAACCATCCCTCAACGTGCGATAAAGAATCACTCCCAAGTTCCTATTAGCGGACAACATAAGATAGAAATTGTTTGTAGGGTATGAAACCACCTCAAAGTTATCCTTTCCGATCGATCTATTGAGCTATTCCTATAAGTGTCACAAACAGCCCTAGAGTTCATACTAAAATAACACCATATGATACACATCAACCAACTCTAATGTCACCTAGATACTCCAATGTCACCACAAGTATCCATGAGTTGATTATACGATATGCATCAAACAACTTCATAATCATAATATTCAATCCACACAAAGAACTCTAAGGAGCACCCCAAAGTTTCTATCGGAGAAAAGATAATGAAAACATGCATCAACCCCTATGCATAGATTACACCAATGTCACCGCGGGAATCCGCGAGTTGAATGCCAAAACATATATCAAGTGAATCAATATAATACCCCATTGTCACCATAGGTATTCATATGCAAGACATACATCAAGTGTTCTCAAATCTGAAATATTCAATCCGACAATAACGAAACCTCAAAGGGAAAAGATTCGATTCATCACAACAAGGATAGAGAGGGAAGAAACACCATATGATCCAACTATATTAACAAAGCTCGCGATACATCAAGATCGTGCCAAATCAAGAACACGATAGAGAGAGATAAAACACATAGCTACTGGTACAAACCCTCAGCCCTGAGGGTGAACTACTCCCTCCTCGTCATGGAGACCGCCGGGATGATGAAGATGGCTTCCGGTGATGATTCCCCCCTCCGGCAGGGTGCCGGAAAAGGGCTGTAGATTAGATCGTGGAGGTACAGAGGCTTGCGGCAGCGTAAAAACTCATCTAGCTTAACTTTCGGGGGTTTCTGAATATATATAATTTTTTGGCGTTGGAATCACGCGGAGAAGGGCCACAAGGGGCCCACGAGGCACCAATGCGCGCCTGGGGGGGTGGCGCGCCCTGGTGGCTCGTGGGGCCCCTGTGGGTCTTCTAGCCACCTCCCGAAGCTTCTAGTGTCTCATATTCCAGAAAATATTGTCAAAAAGTTTCGCTGCATTTGGACTTCATTTGATATGGATTTTCTGGAAAACCAAAAACAGGCAAAAAACAGCAACTGGCACTGGGCACTAGGTCAATATGTTAGTCCATGAAAATCATATAAAAGCCATATAAAAGTGCACCAAAATCATACAAAACTATAATAAACATGGCATGAATACTTCATAAATTATAGATACTTTGGAGACGTATCAGCTCTCAAGAGAAATTATCTTACATAATTTTTATGCTCGGCTTTCTCATGATAATCAAACCATGCTCGATTCTTCTTCGACTGGCTCCTTTATGAAGAAAACTATTGAATTCAGATGGGATCTTCTGGAAATAATTAAACGCAACTCTAAAGATTGGGAACTCGGCAAAGGTAATGAGTCAGGTATAATACTTGAGTTGGATTGTGTTAAATCTTTTATGGCTACCGATGCTTTTCATAAGTTTAGCACTAAATATGGACTTGACTCTGAGATAGTAGCTTCCTTTTGTGAATCATTTGCTACTCATGTTGATCTCCCTAAGGAGAAGTGGTTTAAATATCATCCCCCTGTTAAAGAAAAAATTGAGGAACCCATTAGTGTTAAAGAAAAAACAATTGTTTACCATGCTGATCTAGTTGTGCCTACTTCTTATATTGAGAAACCACCTTTTCCTGTTAGGATTAAGGAACATGCTAAAGTTTCAACTGTGGTTAACAAAAGTAATATTAGAGCATCTAGACCCTCTGAACAAATTAAAGTTGAACCTAATATTGCTATGGTTAAAGATCTTTTGGTCGATAATATAGATGGGCATGTTATTTACATCTGCGATGAACCAGCTAGAATTGCTAAACCAGATCCTAAAGATAAAAACAGACCTGTGGTAGGCATGCCTGTTGTCTCTGTTAAGATAGGAGATCATTGTTATCATGGCTTATGTGATTTGGGTGCTAGTGTGAGTGCTATTCCGTTTACCTTATACCAAGAAATTATGAATGATATTGCACCTGTTGAAATAGAGGACATTGATGTTACTATTAAGCTTGCAAACAGAGATACCATTACACCACTTGGGATCGTTAGAGATGTTGAAGTCTTGTGTGGAAAAATAAAATACCGTACTGATTTTTTAGTCCTCGGTTCTCCACAAGATGATTTTTGTCCCATTATATTTGGTAGACCTTTCTTGAACACTGTTAATGCCAAGATTGATTGCGCTAAAAAAATTGTTAGTGTTAATTTTGGTGGTATGTCTCATGACTTTAATTTCTCCAAGTTTCGTAGACAACCTCATGATAAAGAATTGCCTAGTAAAGATGAAATTATTGGTCTTGCTTTTATTGCCGTACCTCCTACTGATCCGTTAGAACAATATTTGCTAGACCATGAAAATGATATGCATATGAATGAAAGAAATGAAATACATAAGATGTTCTTTGATCAACCACCTATCCTTAAACACAATTTGCCTGTTGAAACTCTTGGAGGCCCTCCTCCACCTAATCCTGTATTTGAATTGAAGCAATTGTCTGATACATTGAAATATGCTTATCTTGATGAAAAGAAGATATAGCATGTTATTATTAGTGCTAACCTTTCAGAGCATGAAGAAAAGAGATTACTTAAAACTCTGAGGAAGCACCGAGCTGCTATTGGATATACTCTTGATGATCTTAAGGGCATTAGTCCCACTCTATGTCAGCACAAAATTAATATGGAGCCTGATGCTAAACCAGTTGTCGACCACCAATGACGATTAAATCCTAAGATGAAAGAGGTGGTAAGAACTGAAATATTAAAGCTTCTGGAAGCAGGTATAATCTATCCCATAGCTGATAGTAGATGGGTAAGTCCCGTTCATTGTGTCCCTAAGAAAGGAGGTATCACCGCTGTTCCTAATGATAAAAATGAACTCATTCCACAAAGAATTGTAACTGGTTATAGGATGGTAATTGATTTTAGAAAATTAAACAAAGCTACTAGAAAATATCATTACCCCTTACCTTTTATCGATCAAATGTTAGAAAGATTATCTAAGCATACACATTTTTGTTTCCTAGATGGTTATTCTGGTTTCTTTCAAATACCTGTATCACAACCCGATCAAGAGAAAACCACCTTTACTTGTCCTTTTGGAACTTATGCTTATAGACGTATGCCTTTTGGTTTATGCAATGCACCTGCTACCTTTCAAAGATGTATGACTGCTATATTCTTTGACTTTTGTGAAAAGATTGTTGAGGTTTTCATGGATGATTTTTCCGTTTACGGAACTTCTTTTGATGATTGCTTAAGCAACCGTGATCGAGTTTTGCAGAGATGTGAAGAAACTAATCTTGTCTTGAATTGGGAGAAGTGCCACTTTATGGTGAATGAAGGTATTGTCTTGGGGCATAAAATTTCTGAAAGATGTTTTGAAGTTGATAAAGCTAAGGTTGATGCTATTGAGAAAATGCCATGTCCTAAAGATATTAAAGGTATAAGAAGTTTCCTAGGTCATGCTGGTTTCTATAGAAGGTTTATTAAAGACTTCTCTAAAATTTCTAGGCCTCTTACCAATCTTTTGCAAAAAGATGTTCCATTTGTTTTTGATGATGATTGTCTAGAAGCCTTTGAAACACTTAAGAAAGCCTTAACCACTGCACCTATTGTTCAACCACCTGATTGGAATTTGCCTTTTGAAATTATGTGTGATGCTAGTGATTATGATGTTGGTGCTGTTCTAGGACAGAGAGTTGATAAGAAATTAAATGTTATCCATTATGCTAGTAAAACTCTAGATAGTGCCCAAAGAAATTATGCTACTACTGAGAAAGAATTTCTAGCAGTTGTGTTTGCATGTGATAAATTCAGATCTTACATAGTTGATTCTAAAGTAACTGTTCACACCGATCATGCTACTATTAAATATCTTATGGAAAAGAAAGATGCTAAACCTAGACTCATTAGGTGGGTTTTATTGCTACAAGAATTTGACTTGCATATTATTGATAGAAAGGGAGCTGAGAATCCCGTAGCAGATAATTTGTCTAGAATGGAAAATGTTCTTGATGACCCACTACCTATTAATGATGATTTTCCTGATGAACAATTAGTTGTCATAAATGCTTCTCGTAATACTCCATGGTATGCGGACTATGCTAATTATATTGTTGCTAAATTTATACCACCTAGTTTCACATACCAACAAAAGAAAAAGTTTTTCTATGATTTAAGACATTACTTTTGGGATGACCCACATCTTTGTAAAGAAGGAGTAGATGGTATTATTAGACATTGTATACCTGAGCATGAACAGGAAGAAATCCTACGGAAGTGTCATTCCGAGGCTTACGGAGGACACCATGCGGGAGACAAAACTGCACATAAGGTATTGCAATCTGGTTTTTATTGGTCTACTCTTTTCAAGGATGCTCGTAAGTTTGTCTTATCTTGTGATGAATGTCAAAGAATTGGTAATGTTGGTAGACGTCAGGAAATGCCTATGAATTATTCACTTGCTATTGAACCATTTGATGTTTGGGGATTTGATTATATGGGACCCTTTCCTAAATCAAACTAGTGGTCAAGTAGAATTGAGCAATAGAGAAATAAAATTAATTTTGCAAAAAACCATCAATAGATCTAGAAAGAATTGGTCTAAGAAACTTGACGATGCATTATGGGCTTATAGAACTGCTTATAAAAATCCTATGGGTATGTCTCCTTATAAAATGGTTTATGGAAAAGCATGTCATTTACCTCTTGAGTTAGAACATAAAGCATATTGGGCAATTAAAGAACTCAATTATGATTTTAAACTTGCCGGCAAAAAGAGGTTATTTGATATTAGCTCACTAGATGAATGGAGAACCCAACCGTATGAAAATGCCAAATTGTTTAAAGAAAAAGTTAAAAGATGGCATGATAGAAGAATTCAAAAACGGGAATTCAAAGTGGGTGAGCAAGTTCTATTGTACAATTCTCGTTTGAGATTCTTTGCAGGAAAACTTCTCTCTAAATGGGAAGGACTGTATATCATCGAAGTTTATCGCTCCGGAGCCATCAAAATAAACAACTCCGAAGGCACTAATCCGAGATTGGTGAACGGGCAAAGAATTATGCACTATATTTCAGGTACCCCCATTAATGTTGAAACTAATATCATTGAAACAATTACACCAGAAGAATACATAAGAGAGACCTTCTGGAACGCTCCAGAACCCTGAAAAGGAAGAGGTACGTGATACGGTAAGTAAACCGACTACAAAAATTCCATAAAAATACTTTCTATCAGTTTTGGAATATTATAAAAAATACAAAAAAAAAGAAACAGCCGAGGGGACCCACCTGGTGCCCACGAGGCACCAGGGCGCGCCACCCCCCCCCCAGGCGCGCCCTGGTGGCTCATGGGCCCCTCGTGAGCCTTCTCGACTCCGTTTTTCTTCTGGATTACTTGTTTTGCAAGATAAAATTTCTTTATATATACTCCCGGACATTTTGACCACCGTATCGCAGAAATCTCCTCTGTTCTTGTTTCATGCTATTTTTCTGACAGATCTAGATCGCCATGGCTCTCCAAAAGCTCTGTGCCAAGCACCGCATTGTGCAACCATCGACGGGCAAACACCCCTATAGCGAGGTTTACTATGAGTTGTCGTCGGGAGAAGAAGACAATGGCAAGGAGGACAAAGTCGAGGAAGTTACAGGAGCCCAGGCTCCGGAAGGAGGGCAAGCCAACCCCACGGAGGAGACCGCGGAGAAGGGAGATATCCTTCAACCCTTATATGATCATCTCTCCCCATCCGTAATTGAAGCCCTAAGAGTCTTTGAAATAGTTAGTGCTCAGAATACATCTCTCACTTGTGAATTTATTTTGTTGGAAGAGCAAAACATCGCCCTTCGGAGCATCAATCGCAGATTGATGTATCTGCTTGAGCTAAAGGACAAGCTCGCTACTTCACCACCACAACCATCACCGAAGAAGGAAACTTGAGTACATGGGTACTCCCCTTGGCTTGTGCCAAGCTTGGGGGAGGTGCCCCGGTATCGTATCACCATCACTTTTACTATCTTTACCTATTTTTAGTTCAATCCTTATTTATTTCGTGATTTAGTTGAATAAAAGTTTAGTATGATCTATTTTCGAGTGCTACTTTCGTGATCTATCTATCTATGTAATCGAGTTGAGAGTTAGATAATAAAGAGTAGTTTGAGTTTTTGCTTCTTTATTTTCATGTTTCAATCTTAGCAATGAAAATAATGAAAAAGATCATATGCTAATCTTATGGAAAGTAATGACATTACATAAAGAAAAGTATAAGTGGTAAAATTTATTGGAAGTTATCAAACATAGCATTAGTCAATGATGCAATTCATGAAAGAATTAATAAGGGAAGAGAAGATTCACATGCAAATATACTATCTTGGACATCTTTTATGATTGTGAGCCCCCATGAAGTATTTTATGTCAAATTGTTGACGTTGGACAAGGAAGACGATGTAATGAGTTATGTTTGATTATATTCACATAGAAGTTATATTGTCATGGATCCTCTAACATGTGGTGCTTGCCCAATATCTTTGCTAGCCAAAAAACCGCACCAAGTAGAGATACTACTTGTGCATCCAAAACCCTTAAACCCAGTTTCATGTCATGAGAGTCCACTATATCTACCTATGGATTGAATAAGATCCTTCAAGTAAGTTGTCATCGGTGCAAAAAGCAATAAAAATTTCCTCTAAATATGTCTGAACTTTTATTGTAAGGGAAAATAAGTTTTGTACGAACTTGTGATGGTAAAGAAATAAAAACGACGGACTGCATAATAAAGGTTGCTATCACAAGGGGCAATATAAAGTGATATTCCTTTGCATTAAGAGCTTGTGCATCCAACAACGAAAAGCGCATGACAACCTCTGCTTCCCTCTGCGAAGGGCCTATCTTTTACTTTTATGTATTTACTTTTTATGCAAGAGTCAATAGTGTTCTCCTCTATTCCTTTTTATTTTTCTCTTTTTCAAGCATCATGTGGTGGGGAAAGATCTAGGCATATATATCCAGTTGGATATGAGTGATCATGAGTTATTATTGTTGACATCACCCTTGAGGTGAATGAGTTGGGAGGCAAAATTATAAGCCCCTATCTTTCTATGTGTCTGGCTGAAACTTTTTGCTCCATATATATGTTGTGAGTGTTAGCAATCATAGAAGACTATATGATGGTTGAGTATGTGGACTTGCTAAAAAGCTCCTACATGAGACCCTTCCTGAAAATATGATGAATTGGAATTGCATTGTTGACTGAGAACATAGTTTGTTAGTTTTCAAGAAAGTTTATGCCTTATACTTCATTGTTGTGATGAATTGTTACTTGCTCATGAGAAGTTCCATGATAATAAATATTGTTGTTATAATAATGATCATGATGCTACTATGTCCGTATTTTGTTTTTATCGACACCTCTCTCTCTAAACATGTGGACATGATTATCGATATCGGCTTTCGCTTGAGGACAAGCGAGGTCTAAGCTTGGGGGGGTTGATATGTCCATTTTGCATCATGTTTTCCTACTGTTATTTATAGTGTTTTTAATCAATATAACACTTTGTGGAGCAATTCTAATGCCTTTTCTATCTTAATATGCAAGGTTTACACAAGGAGGGAGATTGCCGGCAGCTGGAATTCTGGACCTGAAAAAGCTATGTCAGAGATACCTATTCTGCACATCTCCAAATGAGCTGAAATTTCACGGAGATTTATTTTGGAATAAATAAAAAATACTAGAAGCAAGAAGTACCAGAGGGGGTCACCCAGGTGCCCATGAGGCACCAGGGTGCGCCACCCCCCCCCCCCCAGACACGCCCTGGTGGCTCGTGGGGCCCCTCGCCAGCCTCTGGCCCCCATTTTCTGGTATATAAGCCCATTTGCCCTATAAAAAATATAGAGAAGACTTTTGGGATAGTGTGCTGCCGTCTCGAGGCGGAACTTGGGCAGGAGCACTTTTGCTCTCCGGCTGAGAGATTCTGCCGGGGATACTTCCCTCCGGGAGGGGGAAATCGAAGCCATCGACATCACCAATGATCCTCTCATCGTGGGAGGACCAATCTTCATCAACATCTTCACTAGCACCATCTCATCTCAAACCCTAGTTCATCTCTTGTATTCAATCTTTGTCTCAAAACCTCAGATTGGTACCTGTGGGTTGCTAGTAGTGTTGATTACATCTTGTAGTTGATGCTAGTTGGTTTATTTGGTGGAAGATTATATGTTCAGATCTATTATGCTATTTAATACCCCTCTGATCTTGGACATGAAGATGATTTGTCAGTAGTTACTTTTGTTCTTGACGACATTGGAGAAGTCTTGTCATAAGTAATCATGTGAATTTGGTATTCGTTCGATATTTTGATGATATGTATGTTGTTGATTCTCTTAGTGGTGTCATGTGAACGTCGACTACATGACACTTCACCATCTTTGGGCCTAAGGGAATGCATTGTGGAGTAGTAATTAGATGATGGATTGCTAGAGTGACAGAAGCTTAAACCCTAGTTTATGCGCTATTCTGGAAGGGGCTGATTTGGATCCATATGTTTAATGCTATGGTTAGAGTTATCTTAATTCTTCTTTCGTAGTTGCGGATGCTTGCGAAGGGGGATAATCATAAGTGGGAGGTTTGTTCAAGTAAGAACAGCACCCAAGCACCGGTCCACCCACATATCAAATTATCAAAGTAGCGAACGCGAATCAAACCAACATGATGAAAGTGACTAGATGAAATTCCCATGTGTCCTCGAGAACGCTTTACTTATTATAAGAGATCGTTCTGGCTTGTCCTTTGATACAAAAAGGATTGGGCCACCTTGCTGCACTCTTTGTTACTATTGCTATTTGTCACTTGTTACAAATTATCTTGCTATCAAACTACTCGTTACCGATAATTTCAGTGCTTGCAGAAAATACCTTGCTGAAAACCGCTTGTCATTTCCTTCTGCTCCTCGTTGGGTTCGACACTCTTACTTATCGAAAGGACTACGATTGATCCCCTATACTTGTGGGTCATCATACCCTCGCATAAACTATCATCCACTTGCATTTATTTTATTTGCCTTTTTATTTGCATTTGCCTCTCGTTTTCATCTCCCCCACTTCTAAAACAATTTTACAAAAACACAAAAATTGTTTCGTTTGCTTGTTTGCTTGCTTGCTTTTACTGCCTTCGTGTCAACACACAAAACAGAAAACAAAAGCAAAAAATTTAAGATCACTATGGATCCACTTAAAGTTTTCTACTTGGATCATCTTCGATCCATTTGTGCTCGTGCTGAAACCCCAATTAGTTTAGTTATGGGAAAATCATTAGATGAGCATGCTCATTTTGTGCGTCACCGTTTGCCTCAAAAAGGGAGACTCTTATGGAATCAAATAAATTGTTTGCTATGTTATGCTTGGAATCTATGTGAAATTAATGATTTCACTTGTTGCTCTAAGAACCCTAAAAAAAACCTTCCCTACCTATGTGAGTTTAATGATAATGAAATCTTATCTCCTTATGCCAAGGGTGTTTATGGTTACTATGATATCAAACAAATTGAAGAATTTGTTGCTTTTAAGGGTGCTTATGAAGTTGCTTCTTTGATTGAAAAGTATGATGCTACTCTCTACAAATCTGAAAATTTTGACATACTTAAATATTGCTATGAAAAATATGCTCCTAATGCCTATGTTAATGAATTTATTGAGAGAATGTCTGCTGCAGAGAATAATGATATGCATGAATCCATAGATAATTATGATTCCGTTGATTCAATTGAAATATTCCCACTTGATGAACGTGATGCTTGCTATTCTTATGGCCATGATGCTAATATTAATGATGCTTATAGAGATGAACTTGCTATAGTTCCTTATGTTAAAAATGAAATTATTGCTATTGCACCCACACTTGATAGCTCCTTGAATGAAAAGCATGATTGCAATTATGTTATTATAAATTCTATTAATGTGAATTGTGCTAATGATATGCAAAGCTACAAGCTTGGGGATGAAAATTTTGTTATGTCCACTACTTATTGCAATGATCATGATTGGGGTGATGATGCTTCTTATGATCTTGAAAATTTATTTAAGCATCATGATGAATATACTATTGATAATAATGTTTGCAATAGTATTGAAAGTGGGTTTGGGAGAGTGTCAACTTTAGGTAAAAACAATCCCACATATTCGGAGAGTGTTCAATCTTATGAATTTTTTGATGAAAGTGGATTTGGAGAGGTCATGACTTTAGTTGATGATAATCCCACTATTTTGGAAGAGTGTCAACTTTGCATGTATGTGGATCATGTACAGAATATGTTATGTGATTGCTATATTGTTGAATATGAATATGATCCTACATGTAATTATTATGAGAGAGGCAAATATGGTTATAGGAATCTTCATGTTACTAAATTACCTCTCGTTATGTTGAGATTGTCAATGTTTTATTCTTCTTCTTTGCATATGCTAGATATTTCATGTCTTGATAATTTGTTTGCTTATAAAATGCCTATGCATAGGAAGTATGTTAGACTTAAAAGTGTTTGTCACATGTTTTATGATGCTCTCTTTGTGCTGCAATTCTTGTCTTTGGTGTGAGCATCATTAAATTCTCAAAGCCTATCTTAATGGCTATAAAGAAAGAGCTTGTTGGGAGACAACCCAATCTCATTGTTTTCTGTTTTTGTGTGTTTACACAATTGTAGCCTCTGTTATGATTGTGTTTTTATCTTTTTTTATTAGTGTTTGTGCCAAGTAATGCCTTTTGGATGATTTGGATGATAATAAGTTTTGTGTCTAGTATTTGATTTTTAATTCTATATCAGAGCGTCAGAAAAATCTGAAATTTTTACACAGTATTGGTATATAAATTTTTTACGTTGTCCTAATTTTTCAGAATGTTTGGAGTAACAGAAGTATGGCTTTTAAATAGATCTTTACAGACTGTTCTGTTTTAAACAGATTCTGTTTTTGTTGCATAGTTTGCTTATTTTGATGAATCTATGGATCGTATCGGGGGGTATGAGCCAAGTTGGAGTACAGTAGCATTATGCCAATATTAAATATGAATCAATTTACAACAGTACCTAAAGTTTAAGATTTGTTTGTTATACTAACGGATCTCACGAGGTTTCTGTTGAGTTTTGTGTGCTGAAGTTTTCAAGTTTTGGGTGAGACTACGATGGATAAAGGAATAAGGAGCGGCAAGAGCATAAGCTTGGGGATGCCCAAGGCACCCCAAGGTAATATTCAAGGAAGACTCAAGCGTCTAAGCTTGGGGATGCCTCAAATGGCATCCCCTCTTTCGTCTACAATCTATCGGTAACTCAGTTTGAGCTATATATTTATTCATCACATGATATGTGTTTTACTTGGAGCGTCTTGTGCTATAGTTTGTTTGCTTTTGTTTGCTTTTTAGTTGCCACAATCATCTTTGCTGAACACACCTTTTTGAGAGGGACACACATTATTCGTGATTTGTTAGAATACTTTATGTGCTTCACTTATATCTTTTGAGCTAGGCAGTTGCTCTAGTGCTTCACCTATATCTTTTAGAGCACGGCGGTGGTTATATTTTAAAGAAATAGTTACACTCTCATGCTTCACTTATATCTTTTTGAGAGTCTAATAAATAGCAATGGTAATATGCACGGGTTATGAATTTGGTCCTAACACTACTAGGGAAAAGCCTATAGGTAGATGCTTAGCGGTAGCGCGGGTTGGGAAGGCGCGCTGCTAATAAGTAGTAGTAGCGCGCACTTGGCAGCCGCGCTGCAGGTAAAAAGTAGTAGCAGCGCGGGTTATACAGACAAACGCTACTGCTAATGGGGGCCCACAATGTCCCCGGGGCTAGTCGTAGTAGCAGCGCGTTATGCGGGGCCCGCACTACCACTAATGTGATAGCAGCAGCGCCTCATTAGCGGCCCGCGCTGCTACTATGGTTAGCCCCGGGGGCAGTAGCGACGTGTTCGAGGACCGCGCTACAGCCAACGGGCTTACCAGTAGCGCGGGCCGGCGACCCGCGCTACTGCTAAGGTAGCCTTATCCTCTTCCTCCGCGGCCCGTCCACCTCTCCCTCACTCTCCCCTCACACTCTCTCGCTCGCTCTGCCGCCGCCGTCGCCCGCCGCAGCCGTCGCCTATCGTTGCCCCGAGGTATCTCCCTCCCTCCTCTCGTCGCCCACCGTCCTCTCTCCTCCCTCCTCTCGTCGCTGCCGTCCTCCTCTCCTCCCTCCTCTCGCCGCCCGCCCTCCTCTCTCCTCCGGACGCCTTCCTCCTGCCTCCCTCCCTCCTCCCTCCCTCCTGCCTCCCTCCATCCCTCCTCTCTCCTCCCTCCTCTCATCGCCCGCCGTCCTCCTCTCCTCCGGACGCCTCCCTCCTTCGTCCCTCTCCCTCCTCCATCCCTCCTGCCTCCCTCCATCCCTCCTCCCTCTGTTCTTGTAGAATGTAGTTTTTTTAATGTTTTTCAAATACAATAGAATGTAGATTATTTGAATGAAATAGAAAATTTTCAGTAAATGTAGGTCTTTTGAATAGAATATAAAATTTTCATTAAATGTAGGTCTTTTGAACCAAATACCTTTAAGTATTTTAGGTATCCAAAAAAATATAAAAATGTTGTATACAAGAATGTTAATAATGAATGGTGTTGCTCATACAATTTTTATGAATGGTGTATACAAGAATGAAAAATATAAAAAGTATTAATAGAATAAAATATAAAAACTAGTAATAGAATAGAAAATTTTAAGTAAAAATAGTAATAGAATAGAAAATTTAGGTATCGAATAGAAAATATTTTAGTATCGAATAAAATATAAAAATGTTGTTGCCAATTATATTGATGATCTAAATTTTTCACTCGATGGATTATGCAGGATTTCTCGTGTCGCGACTCCCTCTCCCGCTCGGCCCCGTCCCGCCCACCGTGAGCACCTCCCTCTCCTCTCTGTTTAGTTTTAGGTTTAGTTTTTTTTAATATATGTGTAGATGGATGTATGTTTGCTAGATGGATGGTTAGATGGATGGATGCATGGATGCATTATTGATTGTTGCACTTTTGTTTCATTTAAAAAAAAGTCGACAAAATGGATGCATGGATGCATTTTGCAGGGAACACCTCCGAGTGGCCTATATTTTGCCGGAATGTTGATTCATTTCCGTTCCGGCAAATTTCAGGCGCTCGATATGTCCTATTTTAGCAAAGGTCATGCCGAATTTTTTTGTGAATTTTGGCATGACTTGTGCTAGAAAGTAGGAAATATCGAGTGCCCGTGATTTGCCGGAACGGGAATTAATCGACATTCCAGCAGAACATAGGCCATTTTTTATGCCATTGCTCCGTATATGTAACGGGTTGACTTTCAGTCTGTTGGGGCTCCTTGCTCCATATATGAGAAAGGAAGGATCTCGACTGTTGTCGTGGGGGTCACTCTTCCTCTTCTTTCTCGTGATAGACCTTTTGGTAATGCACGGGAAGGAAGAGAAGAGCGACCATCACCGATGGTCGAAATATGAGTGAGGGAGTGCCCACCATATACACCACCTGAGATGAGAGGAAGAATCCCAACTGTTGTCGTGGGGGTCGCTTCTCCTTCGTTCCTGTGTGCTAGACATTTTGGTGTAATGCACTCGGGAACGAAGGGAGGAGCGACCATCACCGATGGTCGCAATATCAGAGAGGGAGTGCCCACCATATACACCACGTGAGATGAGAGTTTAGCGAGGAAGACTCGATGGACCGAAAATCAACCCGTGCTAAATAGTGATCTGTGTGTTGAGTTTCCTAGTAATTGCCGTCGATAGATTTTTAATCTTTGAATTATGAACATAGGAAATGTTTGACGACGATAGGATCCCTGAGTGCGAGTACTGCTCCGACGACCAGGGTATGTGCGACAGGCCTCACCTGGAAGACGGTAGGCGCTTCACCATCAAGCTCGGCGAGACCTTCGATGTTTTTACGGTATGTCACAACGACAAGTCTTTTTTCGTAATTAAGCATGACTTCTGCTTCTTTGCTTCAACGTGTAATTTCCATTTTTTACAATTCGACTAGTGCATCCCCTGCCATGCAAGACCTTATGTCTTGGATAAGATCGCTTTCGAAGATCATGAGAGTATAGAGATGAAGAAAACCCACCTGAGGACCCAACATGGTTACGCTTTTGCCGTTAAGATATACAATGCAGTGAACCACTCCCATTTTGGTTGCTCAAATTGGAGAGCACTAGGCAAGGCATATGGATTTTAGGAGGATATGCATGTCACCTTCGATATTCGTCCTGAAGATGACATTGAAGATAATATCGACATTTGGGTCGATGTGGATACGCTTCCAGTTCTACCTCCATGTGAGTTTGTCAAACATATTTATTAAGTAATTTATGTTGTTTATTTACAAATAGTTGACAGCTTATTTTCAATCTCCAAGAAATATAAGGAACGTAGTAGACAAAACATACTACAGTTATGGCTCCGAACTAAATTCGGAGGAGAAAAACTATCTTATCTCATTTATTAATGATGTCGAGACTTTCAAGAAAAATCATCACATCAGCCCACATTATGGTCAATATGTGCCACTAGTGCATGTCACTACGGGAAACAGCTAATTTGCCGTCAGGAGGCCTCTTTGCCGTCAGCTTTTCGTCGGGCAGACGGCAAAGAATTGGTTTGCCGTCACTAACAGATGGCAAATAAATGGATGACGGCAAACCAGGGTTTGCCGTCTGTTGCCCAAATGGCTGACGACAAAACTATCCTTTGTCGTCTGTTGCCAAAATAGTTGACGGCAAAGCACTGCTTTGCCGTCTGTTGTTGACCTAGCTGACGGCAAAGACTGGACACGTGGCCAGCCCAACGGCAAGTAACGGCGCCTTGGATTTGCCGTCAACTTTCCTGGATACCTGACGGCAAAATTCTGAGTTTTCCCGTCTGGCCTTTCTGTTAACAGACGGCAAAGTAATTAGAAAAAAAAAATCCCCACCCCCGCCTTGTTTTGCCGTCATATTTGTAGTGCAGCTGGCGGCAAACATGCTAGCTTTGCTGTCTTGTGTTGGGGGTGTTGACATCAAAGGTTTTTTTGAAGAAAAAAAGAAATAACCCTTTCGGCCCCCGCTGCCCTATCCATTTCCTCCCCCGCGCGCCTGCATCCATCTCCTCTCAGTCCTCTGCCCCGCAGCCGCCGCCGCCCGTCCCCGCCTCCGTCGCACATCCAAGCCGCACCCCCACCTCCCCCCACCCCTTCTATAATGGCGCCCCCTCCCCGGCTCAATCCCTAGGGCCGCCGCCGCCGTCGCCCGTCCACGCCTCCGCCGCCCGTCCAAGCCGCACCCCACTCCCCTCCTCCAACTCCTCCCACCCCTTCTCCAATGGCGCCCTCTCCCCGGCTCGAGCCCTAGGGCCGTCGCCGCCTGGCACCACCGGCGGTGCTATTGGCAGCACCGTCACCGGTCCCCACCTACACCGCCGCCGCCGCTGGTGGCCACCGAAGCCGGGCACCAGCTCCAGCTCCACCTCGCCCACGGCCCCCTCTGCCCCGCCCGACGGTGAGCACCGGCCCCCCTTTCTGGGTTTTTTTCATGTATAGATTTAGGAATTAATGGATCTCTGGATGGATGGATAGATTGATGTAAGGATGGATGGATAGATGGGTGTGTGTATAGATGGATGATGGATGTATTGATCCATGTATAGATGAATGTATATGTGATTTTGAACAATTTGATGATGTTCTATGGATTGCTAGATGGATGTATGTTGTGTAGATGTATGGATGGAAAGATGGATGAATGCTATATAGATGTATGGGTGGATTAATGTATGGATTTTCATTTAAAAAAAGTGTCCTTTTTTCGTTAGGTTAGATGTTGTTGATTAGATTGTTCTGCGGTGCTTATGTTGGTTGTGCCGGTGCTTTTCATGTGTACGGGATCTTCTCTTCATCTCCACGAGCACCGTCAGTCTCGTTGCCGTTCGACTACCTCCCCTACACGGTATAGTGGTGAGCACTACTGTCATCTCCTCCCCGACCCTCCCCTATTTGCTTGTTCCGGTCGTCATGCCGATGCCACTACATTTTATTTTCATGTCAAGTCTCGTAACCTAGGCGTCTCCCGTTCGAAAGGGTGGCATCTATAAATATGCATGTCTTTGCATATTTATAACCGGCATTCTTTCGAATTGTCCACATTATCCATGGACAGCCCGAGTACGTGTAGATTGGGTTTCGTTTCCCATGCTCTACTTCGGTTCGAGGCAAAATTTCGTCAGTGCCACCCCGTTGTTCTCCGGGTACACATTCTCTCGGCTTGTTGCCGAGACGTGTATTTGGAGAACAGCGGGGAGGTGCTGTCGAAATTTTGCCTTGGACCAGAGTAGAGCACGGGAAACGAACCCAATCTACACGTACTCGGGTGGGATTAGGACCCATCTTTACCTATTAGAGATGGGATTCAATCCATGAATGCTCGTTTCCCTTTTGTATGGTAAAAAATAAAACTATGGCGTAAATAATATGACAAAAGTAATTAGTTGTGTATCTAGTATTAATTACATTATACGTAACTTGATGAATATGAATTTGGTGCCCCTACTGTCATTGCAAGTACCAGTATGGATGATCGTGAGTGGATGTACACTGGCCACCCTAGTCAGGCTGGCATGACCATTGAATGGGTGACGAAGACCAATGAATTCGTAGAGGCAACATTTGCTAGAGGCCAAAGAAAAAGTTGGTGCCCCTGCTTGAAGTGCGGCAACAACAGAGAACAATCGAAGAAGACGATGGGTGTACACCTACAAAAGCATGGGTTTAAGTGTGGGTATAAACGGTGGACCCTTCATGGCGAGCCTGAACGTAGCAGAGAGGAGGTGGTGCGTCGGTGAACCGACGACAATGGTACTGGGATCGTTGACATGGTAGCTGACTTCAACTATGCACGTGAAGAGGGATCAGAGGAAGAACCGGAGGAGTCTACGAGGGCCTTCTTACAAATGCTGAATTCCTCACAACAACCTCTTCACGACTACACAAACCAATGTTAGCTGGATGCCATCGCACAAGCAATGTCTATAAAGACCCAATTCAACATGGGCAGAGATTGCTTTAATTCGATGGTGACGTCTTGGGGTCGCTCTCTCCCTGAAGGTCACAAACTCTGTAAAAGCTGGTACGAAGCGAAGAAAACCCTCCGTGCACTTAAGATGCACTATGTGCAGATACATGCTTGTCCAAACGGATGTGTCTTATTTACGAAAGAGTATGCAGATGACAAGTATTGTGCCAAGTGCAAAGCTTCTAGGTACGTTGAGAGAGACCTCGGTGATGGTGCGAAGAAGCAGAGCAAAGTCCCCGCAAATGTTCTTCAATATCTTTCAATCTTGCCAAGAATTCAACGGCTGTACTTGAACAAAGATATGGCCAAACAGATGATATGGCACAAATATGGGATAAGATGCGACAAGGATGATCATGGGAGACCGATGTTGATACATCCGTCTTGTGCCCAAGCATGGAAGAGTTTCGATCGAATACATCATGAGAAAGCAAAAGAGGCAAAGAATGTACGAGTTGCCATCAGAATCGATGGGTTCAATCCGTTTGGTATGGTGTCAAAGACATATAGTTGTTGGCCCGTGTTTGTTGTTCCCCTCAACCTCCCCCCCGCCCGGCGTCATAATGCAATGCAAGCACATGTTCCTATCGTTGATAATTCCAGGGCCCAAGTATTCGGGGAAGAATATAAGTGTGTACATGCAGCCACTGATAGATGAGTTGAAAGAAGCTTGGGTGAATGGGATACGGACATACGACGCTGCTAGCAAAAAAAAACTTCACAATGCATGTTTGGTACCAGTACTCATTTCATGACCTACCGGCGTATTCACTTTTCATGGGGTGGTCTGTGCATGGGAGGTTCCCATGCCCAAGGTGCAAGGCAAGCATGCAGTGTCGTTGGTTGCAACATGGTGGCAAGTATTCTTGCTTTGATTTCCATAGACAACATTTGCGTCCTGACCATCCATTCAGACAAGACAAGAAGAACTTCATGAAAGGTGAAGTCGTCAAACACTCGGCACCACCTGAGATGACGGGTGAACAAATTGGTGATCAACTAAATGCTCTCCAGCCTGATCCCAAACATCCAAGGTATTTCTTGGGATATAACGAAGAACACGCCTGGACTCATAAGCCATGCTTATGGGATCTCCCCTACTTCCACCAGCTCGAGCTTCCACATAACATTGATGTAATGCACACTGAAAAGAATATCGCCGAGGCCATTTTTGGCACATTGTTCAACATTGCTGAGTAGACGAAGGATAATACTAAGGCTAGACTTGATGTGATGAAGCTATGTGATAGACCCAAACAAAACTTGTGGCAACCCGACGGCAGGAAAAATTGGAGGACGCCAAGGGCCAGGTTTGTTCTTACAAGGGAACAAAAGAAGGAGATACTCATGTGGTTCCAAACTTTGTTGTTCCCTGATGGGTATGCAGCGAACCTTATGAGGGCAGTGAATCTTGATAAATTGAAGCTCAGCGGGCTGAAGAGTCATGATTGGCACATATGGCTTTAGCGGTTAATGTCGGTGATGATTCGAGGCTATATCCCTGAGGACGATTGGGAAGTATTGGCAGAGCTTAGCTATTTCTTCCGTGTTCTTTGTGCTAAAGAAGTATCTCCTACTGTGATAGATGAGATGGAAGAACGGGCCCCCGAGTTGCTCTGCAAGCTAGAGAAGATCTTTCCACCGGGCTTCTTTAATCCGATGGAACATATGATTTTACACCTCCCTTCTGAGGCAAGAATGGGTGGCCCTGTGCAGAACCGTTGGTGTTATGGACATGAGAGAATGCAAAAGACTCTTCGAGCTAAATGTAGAAATAAATGTAGAATTGAAGCCTCCATAGCTGAGGCATTCTTGGTGGAGGAGATTACAAACTTCGCGACATCACGCTATGCGGCCAATATTCCAAGCTTGCATAATGCAAAGTCTCGATACAATACTGGCGACCCCAAACATGAATCCAAGCTCAGCCTCTTCAAAGGGCAACTCGGACCTGTGGGTGCTTCTGGTTCAAAGAATTTGTCTCCGAAAGAGTGGAGATCGCTTACGTTATATATCCTCACCAACCTAGAAGAAGTGCGGCCGTACATTGAGTAAGTGATTGGTACATTATGTAACATTTACTCACATGTTTCTATCTAACTCCGCTCATTTCTCATTGGGCAGTGAATTCGTTGCCCAATTCCCGGATGGAGGGGTCGAACGTGATTCACTCGAAGAGTATGAGCTTCTTGCTGGCGAAGGAGATGGCAATTACGGTTTCATTTCTTGGTTCAGAGAAAAGGTAAGGTATACTTCTTGGAAGACTTGAAGTTGTTATTACGTGCGACTAATACACCAATCATTCCCGCTTAAACTTGTAGGGTGCGTCAATATTGGACAAAGAGTTGAAACAAGTTGCTAATGGGTTTGACTATAAGGTCGGTACGTTCGATAAATACGACATCAATGGGTATTGCTTCCGCACACATGGGAACGAGGAACGTCGGGCCGTTCTAAAATCAAGAAACATGGGAGTGTCGGCTATTTCCAATGGAGTTGAGTATTATGGAAGACTTGATGAAATATACGAACTGCATTACTTTGGGGCCAATCCTCCAAAAGTCGTTGTGTTCAAATGCCATTGGTTTGATCCGGAGAATGTTAGGCGGAGAGATGATATTGGGCAAGTCGAAATTTGACAAGACAGCAAATTAGAATGTGATGTCTACTACACAACTTATTCTTATATACTCGTGTTGGGCCTCCAAGTGCAGAGTTTTGTAGGACAGTAGCAATTTTCCCTCAAGTGGATGTGGGAGGCATAGGTTGAAGATGGTATCTCTCAAACAACCCTGCAACCAAATACAAGAAATCTCTTGTGTCCCCAACACACCCAATACAATGGTAAATTGTATAGGTGCACTAGTTCGGCGAAGAGATGGTGATAAAAGTGTAGAATAGATAGTAGATATAGGTTTTTGTAATCTGAAAATATAAAAACAGCAAGGTAGCAAGTAACAAAAGTGAGCATAAACGGTATTGCAATGCTTAGAAACAAGGCCTAGGGTTCATACTTTCGCTAGTGCAATCTCTCAACAATGCTAACATAATTGGATCATATAACCATCCCTCAATGTGCGATAAAGAATCACTCCCAAGTTCCTATTAGCGGAGAACATAAGATAGAAATTGTTTGTAGGGTACGAAACCACCTCAAAGTTATCCTTTCCGATCGATCTATTGAGTTATTCCTATAAGTGTCACAAACAGCCCTAGAGTTCGTACTAAAATAACACCATATGATACACATCAACCAACTCTAATGTCACCAAGATACTCCAATGTCACCACAAGTATCCGTGAGTTGATTATACGATATGCATCAAACAACTTCATAATCATAATATTCAATCCACACAAAGAACTCCAAGGAGCACCCCAAAGTTTCTATCGGAGAAAAGATAATGAAAACGTGCATCAACCCCTATGCATAGATTACCCCAGTGTCACCGCGGGAATCCGCGAGTTGAATGCCAAAACATATATCAAGTGAATCAATATAATACCCCATTGTCACCACGGGTATTCATATGCAAGACATACATCAAGTGTTCTCAAATCTGAAATATTCAATCCGACAATAACGAAACCTCAATGGGAAAAGATTCGATTCATCACAACAAAGATAGAGAGGGAAGAAACACCATATGATCCAACTATATTAACAAAGCTCGCGATACATCAAGATCATGCCATATCAAGAACACGAGAGAGAGAGAGAGAGAGAGAGAGAGAGAGAGAGAGATCAAACACATAGCTACTAGTGCATACCCTCAGCCCCGAGGGTGAACTACTCCCTCCTCGTCATGGAGACCGCCGGGATGATGAAGATGGCCTTCGGTGATGATTCCCCCTCCGGCAGGGTGCCGGAAAAGGGCTGTAGATGGTATTTCGAAGGTACAGAGGCTTGCGGCGGCGGAGTCCAAAATCTCATCTAGGTTAACTTTCGGGGGGTTTTGAATATATATTATTTTTTGGCGTTGGAATCACGCGAAGAAGGGCTACAGGGGGCCCATGAGGCACCAGGGCGCGCCTGGGGGGGTGGCGCGCCCTGGTGGCTCGTGGGGCCCCTGTGGGTCTTCTGGCCACCTCCCAAAGCTTCTAGTGTCTCTTATGTTCCAGAAAAAATTGTCAAAAAGTTTCGCTGCATTTGGACTTCATTTGATATAGATTTTCTGGAAAACCAAAAACAAGCAGAAAGCAGCAACTGGCACTAGGCACTAGGTCAATATGTTAGTCCATGAAAATCATATAAAAGCCACATAAAAGTGCACCAAAATCATACAAAACTATAATAAACATGGCATGAATACTTCATAAATTATAGATACGTTAGAGACGTATCAGCATCCCCAAGCTTAATTCCTGCTCGTCCTCGAGTAGGTAAATGATAAAAGAAATTATTTACGAAGTGTGAATGCTAGCATAGTGCATAAGTTTGATCAATGATAATTTCAATCACTTTTTCTAGCATCAATATATATCATAATCAGTATCTCATCTCATAAAACTTCTCATGATCAAGTAGCAAGCTATTCACATGTTTAAAGTATAGGCCATAAACTTTCTTGAAAACTAACAAACTATGTTCTCAGTCATCAAACAATTGCAATTCATCTTATTTTGAAGAAGGGTCTATGTAAGAGCTTTGATCTAGCAAATTCCACATACTCAACCATCATTTAGTCTTCCATGATTTCTGACACTCAAAGCATATTTTTAGAATAAACCGTTTCAGTCAAACACATAGGAAGATAGGGGCTTAATGTTTCGCCTCCCAACTTATTTATCTCAGGGATAATGTCAACAATAATAACTCATGATCACCTATATTCAACTGGATATATGTGCCTGGATCTTTCCCTATCACATAATGTTTGCCAACTAAAAGAATAAATAGAGCGGAATAGGGATGAACATTAATGACTCTTGCATAAAAGTAAATTCAGAAAAGTAAATACAGAAAAGTAAAAGATAGGCCCTTCGCAGAGGGAAGCAGAGGTTGTCATGCGCTTTTTGTTGTTGGATGCACAAGCTCTTAATGCAAAGGAACGTCACGTTATATTGCCCCTTGTGATAGCAACCTTTATTATGCAGTCCGTCGCTTTTATTTCTTTACCATCACAAGTTCGTACAACGCTTATTTTCCCTTACAATAAAATATCATACATATTTTAGGAGCAATTTTTATTGCTTTTTGCACCGATGACAACTTACTTGAAGGATCTTATTCAATCCATAGGTAGGTATGGTGGACACTCATGGCAAGAAACTGGGTTTAAGGGTTTTTGGATGCACAAGTAGTATCTCTACTTAGTACGAATTTTTGGCTAGCAAAAGATCCTAAGCAAGCACCACATGTTAGAGGATCCATGACAATATAACTTCTATGTGAATATAAACAAACATAACTCATTACGTTGTCTTCCTTGTCCAACGTCAACTACTTGATCAAGCTTGAAAATAATTAATGGGGGCTCACAATCATAGAAGATGTCCAAGATAGTATATTTATATGTGAAATTTCTCTTCCTTCAAAATTCTTTCATGAATTGTTCAAGTGACCAATGTTATGTTTGTTAACTTTCAATAAATTTTACCACATATACTTCTTGTATGTGAAGTCACTACTCCCCATGGGACAAGCATATGAAGCATATAAATTTCAACTTTATGATATTCAATTCATTTCAACAATTTACTCATAGGATATAAGTGAAGAACAAGAGTAAGTGACAAACTACTCCAAAAAGATATAAGTGAAGACCAAATGAGTAGTTAAGTAAATAGGTAGCTATGTGAGGACTCTCTCTCATTTAAAAATTTCAGATCTTAAGTATTTTATTCAAACAGAAAAGAAAACAAAATAAAATGACATTCCAAGAATATCACACATCATGTGAAGAAGCAAAAACTTAGGCTCAACCAAGACTGACCGATAATTGTTGATGAAGAAAGGTGGGATGCCTACCGGGGCATCCCCAAGCTTAGATGCTTGAGACTTCTTGAAATATTAATTTGGGTTGCCTTGGGCATCCCAAAGCTTGAGCTTTTGTGTCTCCTTAATTCCTCTCATATCACGGTTTCCCTAAATCTTATAAACTTCATCCACGCAAAACTCAACAAGAACTCGTGAGATAAGTTAGTATAAATCAAGTCAAAACCTTAACATTATCTACTGTAGCAAATCGCAAAAATTATAATTAAAAATTGCATACTAAATGCCTCTTCATATTTAATACTCCTATCCACAAATAGAAACATTAAACACGCAAACATATGCAAACAATGCAACTATAACAGCAATCTGCCAAAACAGAGCAGTCTGTAAATGGTGAATAAGAATTCATACTTCCCTAACTCAAAAAATTCTGAAAAATTACCACGTGACAGAGAACTCATGCATGCTTACTGTGTAAAAATTTCAGATTTTTATCATGTACTGACTATTCAGGAATATTCTGGACATAATAGAAAACTTACTGTTTTCAAACAGCAACACATGAACTTGCAAACTGAGCATGGTAAAGGCTATAATTGGCATTTTATATTGAACTAAAAGATACAAAACATGATTATTGATAACACCAAGCAAATATCAACAGAATAAAATGATGCTCCAAGCAAAACTCATATTATGTGACGAATAAAATTGTAGCTCCAAGTGAGGTTACCGATAGTGTTGAAGACGAAAGAGGGGATGCCTTCCGGGGCATCCCCAAGCTTAGTTGCTTGGGTATTCCTTGAGTATTACCTTGGGGTGCCTTGGGCATACCCAATCTTAGGGTCTTGCCACTCCTTATTCTCCTCATATCGATATCTCACCCAAAACTTGAAAACTTCAATCACACAAAACTTAACGGAACTTGTGAGATAGGTTAGTATGATAAAAATAAATCATCCACTTAGGTACTGTCAAGACAAGTTTCATAATTGTTCTCACATAATTCTTACTGTATTATATCATTTCCACAATTTATATTACTCAATATAAGCTATGGAAACACTAAAACAAGCAAACTATGCACCGAAAACAGAATCTGTCAAAAACAGAACAGCATGTAGTGAGCGATTTAAACACCATACTTCTGTACCTCCAAAAATACTGAAAAATTAGGAAAACGTAAAAAAAATTGTAACCCAATACTGTGGAAAAATTTCAGAATTTTCCTATGCTCCAGTACAGAATAGAAATTCCAACACTGGACGCAAAAGTTTCTGTTTTTGCACAGAATCAAATCAACAAGCATCCACACTATCCCAAAGGCTTTACTTGGCACATTATTGAAAGAAAACATATAAAACATGATTACTACATTAGATTAATCATGTGATCACACAAAAACAGTAGGTATAGATATTGGGTTGTCTCCCAACAAGCGCTTTTCTTTAATGCCTTTTTAGCTAGGCATGATGATTTCAATGATGCTCGCATAAAAGTAAAGAATTGAAACACAAAGAGAGCATCATGAATCATATGACAAGCACATTTAAACCTAACCCACTTCCTATGCATAGGGATTTTGTGAGCAAACAATTTATGGGAGCAAGAATCAACTAGTATAGGAAGGCAAAACAAGCATGACTTCAAAACATTCAACACATAGAGAGGGAACTTGATATTATTGCAATATGTAAATGCATATGTTCCTCTCTCATAATAATTTTCAGTAGCATCATGAATGAATTCAACAATATAACTATCACATAAAGCATTTCTTTCATGATCTACAAGCATAAAATTTTTATTACTCTCCACATAAGCAAATTTCTTCTCATTCGTAATAGTGGGAGTAAATTCAATGAAATAAATATCATGAGATACTTGATTGGCATAATCCAATTGAAATTAAAATCATGATGACAATTTTCATAGTTATCATTATTCTTTATAGCATACATGTCATCACAATAATCATCATAGATAGCAACTTTGTTGTTATAATCAATTGAAACCTCTTCCAAAATAGTGGAATCATCATTAAATAAAGCCATGACCTCTCTAAATCCACTTTTATAAATATAGTCATCATAAATAGGAGGCATACCTTCATCATAATAAATTTTCTCATCAAAACTTGGGGGACTAAAAATATCATATTCATCAAATATAGCATCCCCAAGCTTATGGCTTTGCATATCATTAGCATCATGGATATTCATAGAAAGCATACTAACAACATTGCAATCATGCTTATCATTCAAAGATTTTATGCCAAACATTTTATTGAATTCTTCTTCTATTAATTGAGCACAATTTTCCTTTCCATCATTTTCACGAAATACATTATAAAGATGAATAATATGAGGCAACCTCAATTCCATTTTTTTGTAGTTTTCTTTTATAAGCCAAACTAGTGATAAACAAGAAACTAAAATATTCGATTGCAAGATCTAAAGATATACCTTCAAGCACTCACCTCCCCGGCAACGGCGCCAGAAAAGAGCTTGATGTCTACTGCACAACTTATTCTTGTAGACTCGTGTTGGGCCTCCAAGCACAGAGTTTTGTAGGACAGTAGCAATTTTCCCTCAAGTGGATGACCTATGGTTTATCAATCCGTGGGAGGCGTAGGTTGAAGATGGTATCTCTCTAACAACCCTGCAACCAAATACAAGAAATCTCTTGTGTCCCCAACACACCCAATACAATGGTAAATTGTATAGGTGCACTAGTTTGGCGAAGAGATGGTGATAAAAGTGTAGTATGGATAGTAGATATAGGTTTTTGTAATCTAAAAATATAAAAACAGCAAGGTAGCAAGTAACAAAAGTGAGCATAAATGGTATTGCAATGCTTAGAAATAAGACCTAGGGTTCATACTTTCGCTAGTGCAATCTCTCAACAATGCTAACATAATTGGATCATATAACCATCCCTCAACGTGCGATAAAGAATCACTCCCAAGTTCTTATTAGCAGAGAACATAAGATAGAAATTGTTTGTAGGGTATGAAACCACCTCAAAGTTATCCTTTCCGATCGATCTATTGAGCTATTCCTATAAGTGTCACAAACAGCCCTAGAGTTCGTACTAAAATAACACCATATGATACACATCAACCAACTCTAATGTCACCTATATACTCCAATGTCACCACAAGTATCCGTGAGTTGATTATACGATATGCATCAAACAACTTCATAATCATAATATTCAATCCACACAAAGAACTCCAAGGAGCACCCCAAAGTTTCTATCGAAGAAAATATAATGAAAACGTGCATCAACCCCTATGCGAGTTGAATGCCAAAACATATATCAAGTGAATCAATATAATACCCCATTGTCACCACGGGTATTCATATGCAAGACATACATCAAGTGTTCTCAAATATGAAATATTCAATCCGACAATAACGAAACCTCAAAGGGAAAAGATTCGATTCATCACAACAAAGATAGAGAGGGAAGAAACACCATATGATCCAACTATATTAACAAAGCTCGCGATACATCAAGATCGTGCCATATCAAGAACACGAGAGAGAGAGAGAGAGATCAAACACATAGCTACTAGTGCATACCCTCAGCCCCGAGGGTGAACTACTCTCTCCTCGTCATGGAGACCGCCGGGATGATGAAGATGGCCTCCGGTGATGATTCCCCCCTCCGGCAGGGTGCTGGAAAAGGGCTGTAGATGGCATTTCGAAGGTACAAAGGCTTGCGGCGGCGGAGTCCAAAATCTCATCTAGGTTAACTTTCGGGGGTTTATGAATATATATGATTTTTTGGCATTGGAATCACGCGAAGAAGGGCCACAGGGGGCCCACGAGGCACCAGGGCGCGCCTGGGGGGTGGCGCGCCCTGGTGGCTCGTGGGGCCCCTGTGGGTCTTCTGGCCACCTCCCGAAGCTTCTAGTGTCTCTTATGTTCCAGAAAAAATCGTCAAAAAGTTTCGCTGCATTTGGACTTCATTTGATATAGATTTTCTGAAAAACCAAAAACGAGCAGAAAAGAGCAACTGGCACTGGGCACTAGGTCAATATGTTAGTCCATGAAAATCATATAAAAGTGCACCAAAATCATACAAAACTATAATAAACATGGCATGAATACTTCATAAATTATAGATATGTTAGAGACGTATCAGAATGCGAAGATGTCTATATTGTGGCTCAACAGGCGACACAAGTTTTTTATCTCAAGTACCCATGCCAAAAGAAGTACCTTAAGGGTTGGGATGTCGTGTACGATGTGCCGCCACATGGTAAACATCCTTCCCCCAGTGAAGAGGATTATCAACCTCACATCGACCCCGACACATATGATGGAGAATTCTTCCAAGAAGAACATGGGCCTAGAGGCCGTCTCAACATCCATCCACGCATGGAAGTACACATTGACAATGAAGAAGAAGAAGCAGTAGAGGAAGAAGAAGAGGTTACGAACGTGGAAGACCTATCAATGCTTGAACGGTTACATCTAGGCATTGCCGATGAGGGTGACGATGACAGTCAACATGAGGACGACATCATTGACGACACGCGTGATACTAATGATGAGGCTAGAACTGACCCCGAAGAAGAGGCGGATTGTGATCCGGATGATCCCGACTATTTTTAGTCGTAGTGTTGAACTGTAATGTTGATTTTGTACTAGTTGCTTTACCATGACCCGGATGATCTCAAACATGCTGTAATGTTGAATTTGTAATATTTTTGAATTTATGCTTATTTATTTGAAGTATAATGTAGTTTTTGTACTATATTTGCCTTAGTAATTCTCATTGTGTATATTTTTTGAACTTATGCTTATTTATTTGAACTATAATGTAGTTTTTGTACTATAATTGCCTTAGTAATTCTCATTGCATATATTTTTTAACTTATGCTTATTTATTTGAACTATAATGTAGTTTTTGTGCTATAATTGCCTTAGTAATTCTCATTGCATATGTTTTTTGAACTTATGCTTATTTATTTGAACTATAATGTTGTATTTGTACTAACTGCTTTACTTTTTTGTCATATCAGGTGAGTGAAGCATGGTGGGCTCGCAACGGAAAAGGAGTGACCCGGCAAATAAGGCCCCACTCCCCCTAGTGAGATGTCTGCTTGGCATTTTTCTCGCCGATCCTCCTCCGGCTTCCTCTCATCCTCATGCTAATCGAGGAAGAGGAAAAGGCCGGGGAAGAGGTGTAGGTGGAGGAAAGGCTAAGAGAAACTCGGTTCGGCCTCCCTCGCCACCACCTGCCGCGACATCGCCTGAGGATGAGGGGGTGGAGGACGAGCCGGTGTTTCACTCCCCTGTGTCTGAGGAGGAGATGGTGAATGAGCGGTTGTCGTCGGAGGCCCTGACCGCTGACGAGGAGGCCCCGACCGCTGACGAGGAGGCCCCGACCTCTGACGAGGAGGATGTTGGTTTCATCCAAGTTGAGGAGGGTAAGTCCGTGTACCTGCGTGGTTCGCAAACGCTCCCGGAACGAGGGCTTCCTGTCGAGCAGAGGCCATGTATTGCTCCATATGGAGAAAGGTAACTAACTTTGGCTTCCCATTTTCTACCTTCAATGTATGCAATAATTGCTAATAAATTTGGCTTCTAATTATGTAGCAATTGGAAGAAAGTTGGAGGTGGCGGGTCTAAGTACCGGCACGTGAACAACGTCCTTGGGAGCCTCATTAAGGAGCATTACCCTGGCATGGTTACTTTGCCTGGGGAGGGCAAAGTTCCGGAGCTAGCACGGACTTGGGACCACTACAAAGCCTGTGAGGATCTTGGTGTAGCCAACAACATCGAGTTTCACAACAAAGCCGAGCGGATCTTTGCCGAACTTTGGGTAATCATTAAGTTTCCTTCACACACTGTATGTATATAATTCATAGCTAGTCAATTGCCTAATCTCGATTGATCTCGCGTGTATTTGCAGGATTTCTATAGATGCGAGGATGGAAAGTCGGAGGAGGCACGAGCGATCGTCAATGGACATTGCCCGAAGCTTGTGCGCAATCTGATGTATGAGGCGCGCCCTTCAGCCGTCCGCACTTATATGGCAACTCAAGGCTATAAGAGTCTTGATAAGAAACCCGGTAGGAAACTCCATCTTGATAAGGAGGAGTACATGCAGGTAAAGAATATTCATGCTTGTTATTTCCTCAACAGGCTGGCACTCAATTTCTTTTTGACGTATGAGACGCAATTGATCAATTAGGTTACTCTGAGATGGTGCGCCGATAAGGGGGAGTGCTGGGAGCGGATTGTGGACTATTGGTGTTCCAAAGGGTATAGGGCGAAAAACAAAGATTATAGAAAACGGCGAGCCGCAATGAAGGATCCACCACACCATCAAGGCAACTTGAACTTTATGGAGTTCGGGGAACGTTGGGTATGTCTTTCTTCCCATCGATTTGTTCTTCATAAGCTTTTTCATGTCATACATGTTGCCAATCCTTGTGATGAAATCTTAATCACATGTTGCTTTGGTTGCAGGCGTCTCACAATAGTGCTCTGTTGCCCAACCTTTTTCTCTCGTATGCTTTGGCCCATAAGGGACCGTTCAGATCAGCCAAGCCTTACGATGAGAATGACACATCATCCGCGTACACCAGCAAGACCGCCTATGATCGGATGGAGAAATTTAAAGGGAAGGCAAAAGAGTTCAAAGGGCCCGATTATGATGTGACAACGGAGCCACTTGACCACGCGTTGGTTATGATCTCTGGAGATGGCAGGAAACATGGCAAGGAAGCGATTGCAGGAGGCATGTTTCCTAGGTCCTCCCGTCGCTCTCTCCCTGATTACAAAGCTCAGTTAGGTATCTCGAAATCTTCTACATGGCAACGCTCGACTCCAGCTATGGTTGAGATGGAGGTATTCTATACAAGTCCTTCTATATAGTTTTTTTTAATTCTTACTTAGTGTTGGATTTGAAGATGTGATTGCAATGCCATATTTTGTAGGCCCGACTGGTGGAGGAGAGGCGACTGCTGGCGGAGGAGAGGCGAGTGGCGGCGGAGGAGAGGGCGGAGGAGAGGCGATTGGTGGCGGAGGAGAGGGCAGAGGAGAGGCGACTGTGAGTGGAGGAGAGGCGACTGGCGGAGGAGAAGTTGGAGGCGAGGTTGGCGGAGGAGAGGCGACTGGCTCATGAGAGGACACAACAATGATTTGCAATGTTTGCGATTAGTTCCTTAATAGCCAAGCACGTACATGTAGTCTTTTACTACCAATACTTAATCTTCACTCCTCAAACATAATTTGCTGCTATGCAGATGCCTCATCAATCAGGCCATGGATCAAATAATGATGGATCTTCACATGCACCAGGCCCAAGCGGCAATAACCTTGGTGGTTCTCCAAATCTTTGAGATTGAGTACGGTTAGTGCCTACATATCTCATTTACATAGATCTCAAATTTGTCAAAGTAGAGACAAGTAGCTATATGGATTCTTGAAGATCAAACTTATAAGTAGAGGCAAGTAGAGACCATTTGAACCATTTCAAACCATGATCCATTTGAACAATTTCAACCATGATCTTAATTAACTATATGCATTCTTTAAGCTATTTATCTATTATATTATTAAAACGATAGAAAACAAATGGTAGAGATTTAATAACTATACAAAGTTAAGATGTATCAACAGACGAGATTTATCAGTATGTTATACTAGAGTCCACGTGCAAGAAAAACATTGCAATTTTGGATACGTGTACCAAGGCAACATGAATTTCGGAAAGACATAGCAATTGATGGGTTTCCATCCAGAAGCATAGAAGGATACGCCCACATATTTTGATTTTCTAGAAACAAGTCTATCATTGACACGTACAAAGCTGAGTTCAAAACTGACAAGTATAAAAGTAGATTAGTAGATGTTTAAAAGGAAACAAATGTACGCTAAAAAAACAGATGTGGAGACCGGATCACGGAAAGATGTACAGATCGAATCATGTACATGTGAGTCGGCAGGGAAAAGAATATTTTGCATTAATCTGTCAGTGTACAAGGAAATATACTACTCCGTACAAAGACTAAATCCTAACGCATAGCACCTGTACATGCACGAGCCATCTTTTTTTTTTTTTTGCGACGAGCTAACCATACTTTTTTTTTTGAACACAGTACAGACGCAAGCGTTCATATACACGCGCATACACTCACCCCTATGAACGCACACACGCACACCCTACCCCTATGAGCACCTCCGAGAGACTGAGCCGGCATATCATCTTGAAATTTACGAAGTCACCGTAGGCACCTCGTCGTCGACGGGAACGTCTCCTCCCACCGAATGCACATCGCCGGAAATCCTGAAATAAATCCAGGAATAAATGCGAGCACCAGGATTTGAACCCTGGTGGGCTGGGAATACCACAGTCCCTCTAACCATCCAATCACAGGTTGGTTCGCACGAGCTGACCATACTGATGCCAAAGGTTCACGTGCATCTGATGCCAACCTATCAAAACATCATGTAACTTTAACAACGCTGGATATAGTAGAAAGGTCATCAATAATTGGATTTTCTCAGAGATTTCTTTTTCTAAAAACATATTTGGTGCAATGATAATTGACGTCGGATGAGAAAATAAAGAGCAGTGAAAGCTAGAGATTAGTACCAAAGCCACATACCCTGATTCTTTTGGTATTTTGTTGTCGCACATCAAAATCTTTACCAACAAGTTTATGAAATGATGGAAATATTTGACATGTTGATGATTTCATCTTGTAGGTTGCCACACGGATGCCCTTTAGACTACGATACGGACATGAAGACATTTGATGTAGTGCCAAATATGTGTTGCCCGCTTTGTTCATTTGCTATTGAACACTTTGTACTCTTATATTTCCTATGGACTAGCTAGCTATGGACATTTGGTATTTGTGAGCAGCACTGTGTATGTGTCATCTGTGCAAGTGCTTTCCTATGGACATTTGGTATTTGTGAGCAGCACTGTGTATGGACTAGCTAGCTATATATGGAACATTGGTATGACTATATATGTATGTGTCATCTGTGCCAAATTCAGTTGCTATGAACTATGTATGTGTCATCTGTGATATATTGTGTATATAAACTGCTGATATTAAGGATTGAAACCAAAAAAAATGCAAACACTTTGCCGTCTGTGAGAAGACGGCAAAGGATGAATAGTGCCTTCTGCCGTCTACTTACTGACGGCAAATCGGACACGTGTCAACAGATTGTGCATCCTGGCGCTGCAGGCAGCCCACCCCAGCGTTTTGCCGTCTGCTAAAGGTGCAGCCAGACGGCGAACCGGCCTAGCTTTGCCGTCTTCCTTTCACGCACGAGACGGCAAACCGGCCCAGCTTTGCCGTCCGCCTTTTACAGGGAAGACAGCAAACCCACAAACTTTGCCGTCTGCTATTTGGGCCGCCAGACGGCGAATCGGCCCAGCTTTGCCGTCTGCCTTTTATAGAGAAGACAGCAAACCCACAAACTTTGCCGTCTGCCTTTACGACACCAGACGGCAAAATGCTAACGCCGTCCGCTCCTCCCTGGCTCCGTCAGGTTACTTTTCTTTGTCGTCTGGCTGGTACTGCAGACGGCAAAAGCAAAGTACTGACGGCAAAATCTTTGCCGTCTGCCCGATGATGTGCTGACGGCAAAGTATGCCTTTGCCGTTTTCGGATATGCCATCTAGCTTTGCCGTCAGCACGCTGACGGCAAACTCTTTGCCGTCTGTACAAGCCTGATGGCAAACTAGCTGTTTCATGTAGTGTGTGTTGAACTATGTTAACATCAATGGAGATACCATGGTAACATTTTTTACTATTTTGTCACTAGTCCATCTTTTGCATACATTCTTTTTAAGCTAATTAAACGTTATTGCTAAGTATGTTACTATTATGTTCTTCAACAGAAGCTTCCGAAGGAGTGTGTGCCTCAATTGATGTATATCAAAGGTGACTTGGATGTTTTTAGCTTATATCCAAATCCGACTAGGGCTTGGTGCTGTTCATACTCGATTTCTCGACGAGATGAAGACATCACAATCACAGGATTGAGAAAACTAATGCACATGCGCAGGGTAGTACTTGGAGACAACACGGTGCGCTACCCACGAGTTGGAAACAGGTGGATCTCTATTCTCCATAATGGAGATGGAGGGGCTCGCCTGTTTTATGCTGTTTTTCCTAGCCGAGAGGAGTAGGTCCTAACTAGCTAGTACTCATCATGTGCTAAGAACAATTAGCTAGTGCTGGTTATGACTATAATGATGATGAGGAGTTGTTATGATGATGATGATGATGATGATGATGCATGAGTTCTTATATGACTAACGATGATGATGATGAGTTGTTATTATGATCATGATGAGTTATTATATCGTTGGGTGGAAGAAATGCGGATTAGATTCAAGTGGATGGATCTAAAGTGACCAAAAGTTGGATTAGTCTTCGATTAGTAGTCCGACTAATCCAACTTTTGGTCACTTTGGATCCATCCACTTGAATCTAATCCGCGTTTCTTCCACCCAATGATATAATAACTCATCATGATCATAATGATATAACAATCTCTTAATTGCTACTGTATCAAAATTTGTATAACCGTATGTAAATACAGTAAAAATAATAATTTTACAGACGAATAGCAGTAGCGCGGGGCAGAGAGCACGCTGCTACTAATTATCAGCAGCGCAGGCTCCACACCATCGCTACTGCTACTAGAGTTAGTAGTAGTGTGGGTCATACATGTGCTACTGCTAAAAGTTAGCTGTAGCGCCCTATCAGTAGCGCGGGGCCCCGCGCTACTGATAGGCAAAATCCCCACGCTACTGATAGGGTTTTCCCTAATAGTGTAATATGATAGGTATTCAAGAGGGATATAATAAAAACTTTCATGTAGATCACTGAATATGATAACTTTGATTCCTTGCAATAGTTTTGCGATATTAAGATGGTAATATGTGGGAGGTGCTAGTAGATAATTGTGGTTTAGTAAGAATATTGGTGTTAAGGTTTGTGATTCTCGAAGCATGCACGTATGACCTGTCGTTATGCTAAGAAGTTGGAGCATGATTTATTATTGATTGTCCTCCTTTGCGTGGCGGTCGGGGCGCGCGATGGTTAACTCCTACCAACCTCCCCCCTAGGGGCATGCGTAGAAGTACTTTGCTTCGAGGGCTAATAACTTTAGCAATAAGTATGTGAGTTCTTTATGACTAATGTGAGTCCATGGATTATACGCACTCCCACCTTTCCGCAATTTGCTAGCCTCTTCGGTACCGTGCATTGCCCTTTCTCACATCGAGAGTCGGTGCAAACTTCGCCAGTGCATCCAAACCCCGTGATATGATACGCTCTATAACACATAAGCCTCCTTATATCTTCCTCAAAATAGCCACCATACCTACCTATTATGGCATTTTCATAGCCATTCCGAGATATATTGCTATGCAACTTCCACCGTTTCTTTTTTATGACACACACCATCATTGTCATATTGCTTTGCATGATCATATAGCTGACATAGTATTTGTGGCTCAGCCACCGTTCATCGTTTTCATACATGTTACGCTAGTATCATTGCACATCCTGGTACACTGCCAGAGGCATTCATATAGAGTCATATCTGTTCTAGTATCGAGTTATAATTTTGAGTTGTAAGTAAATAGAAGTATGATGATCATTATTATTAGAGCATTGTCCCGGTGAGGGGAAAAAAGAGGCCAAAAAAGCCCACGAAAAAGAAAAAAAAGAGAAAGAAAAAAATGAGAGAAAAAGAGAGAAGGGGCAGTGTTACTATCCTTTTCCATACTTGTGCTTCAAAGTAGCACCATGTTTTTCATATAGAGAGTCTCCTATTTTGTCACTTTCATATACCAGTGGGAATTTTTGTTATAGAACTTGGCTTGTATATTCCGATGACGGGCTTTCTCAAATGTCCGAGGTCTTCATGAGCAAGCAAGTTGGATGCACACCCACTTAGTTTTTCATGTTGAGCTTTCATACACTTATAGCTCTTAGTGCATCCGTTGCATGGCAATCCCTACTCCTCGCATTGACATCAATTGATGGGCATCTCCATAGCCCGTTGATTAGCCTCGTTGATGTGAGACTATCTTTCTTTTTTGACTTCCCCTTATTAATCTCTACCACCACATTCTATTCCATCCATAGTGCTTTATCCATGGCTTGCGCTCATGTATTACGTGGGGGTTGAAAAAGCTGAAGCGCGTTAAAAAGCATGAACCAATTGCTTGGCTAAAACCGGGGTTGTGCATGATAAATACTTTATGTTAAGAAGATGGAGCATGACAGGATTATATGATTTTGTAGGGATAACTTTCTTTAGCATTTTTATTTTGAAAGACATGATTCTTTGTTAGTATGCCTGAGTATTGATGTCTTTATATCAAATTATAGACTATTGCTTTGAATCATTCGGATCTTAATATTCATACCGTAAAAGAGAATTACATGATGAAGCATGTTAGGTAGCATTCCACATCAAAAATTCTGTTTTTATCATTTACCTACTCGAGGACGAGCAGGAATTAAGCTTGGGGATGCTTGATACGTCTCCAACGTATCTATAATTTTTAATTGTTCCATGCTATTATAGTATCAATCTTGGATGTTTTATATGCAATTATATATCATTTTTTCGGACTAACCTATTAACCTAGTGCCCAGTGCCAGTTGCTGTTTTTGCTTGTTTTTGCCTTTTCAGAAAATCATTATCAAACGGAGTCCAAACGAAGAAAAAACTTTGGATTAATTTTTTCTGGACCAGAAGGGACCCTAGAAGCTTCGGGAGAAGACCAGAAGAGTCACGAGGGAGCGACAAGCCCGGAGGGCGCGCCTGGGTAGGCGCGCCTCCCAGGCTTTTGGGCCCCTCGTGGCACCTCTTGACCTAATTTCAGCGCTATAAATTACAAAATATTCCCCGCATACCAGAAAGACAGAAGAGAAAACCTTTCCGCCGCCGCAAGCCTCTGTTCTTCCGCGATCCCATTTGGAGGCCTTTTCCGGTACTCTGCCGGAGGGGGAATCGATCACGGAGGGCTTCTTCATCAACCTTGTTATCCTTCCGATGATGTGTGAGTAGTTTACCACAGACCTACGAGTCCGTAGCTAGTAGCTAGATGACTTCTTCTCTCTCTTAGATCTTCAATACCATGTTCTCCTTGATGTTCTTGGAGTTCTATCCGATGTAATCTTCTTTTGCGGTGTGTTTGTTGGGATCCGATGAATTGTGGGTTTATGATCAGATTATTCATGAGAAATATTTGACTCTTCTCTGAACTCTTTTATGCATGATTGTTATAGCTTTGTATTTCTCTCCGATCTATCCGTTTGGTTTGGCCAACTAGATTGATTTATCTTGCAATGGGAGAGGTGCTTTGTGATGGGTTCAATCTTGCGGTGTTCTATATCCTAGTGATAGAAAGGGACAAGACATGTATTTGTATTGCTGCCATTAAGGATAAAAAGATGGGGTTTAATCATATTGCTTGAGTTTACTTTGTCTACATCATGTCATCTTGCTTAAGGCGTTACTCTGTTTTATACTTAATACTCTAGATGCATGCTGGATAGCGGTCGATGAGTAGAGTAATAGTAGTAGATGCAGGCAGGAGTCGGTCTACTTGTCTCGGACGTGATGCCTATATACATGATCATTGCCTTGAATATCGTCATAACTATGTGCTTTCCTATCAATTGCCCAAGAGTAATTTTTTTACCCACCGTATGCTATGTGTTCGAGAGAGAAGCCTTTAGTGAAAACTATGGCCCTCGGGTCTACTTTTATCATATATTAAAATCCAAAAATACCTTGCTGTAATTTATTTACTTTTATTTTATTTTGCAATTTACTTTTCTGTCTATCACTACCAGAATTAATCCTTGCAAGTAACCGCTAAGGGGATTGACAACCCTCTTATTTGCGTTGAGTGCAAGTGTTTGCTTTTGCGTGTGTAGGTGCTGCTAATGAGGTTCTGTGTGGTTCTCCTACTGGATTGATAACCTTGGTTCTTAACTGAGGGAAATACTAATCTCTACTGTACTGCATCATCCTCTCCTCTTCGGGGAAATCCCAACGCAGTTCACAAGTAGCAGACGGCAAGGCGGAGCTCGAGGCCACGGTGCTGCCCCCGCTCGACCTGCCCATCCGTGGCCTGTAGCTAGACGCTTCTAATGGCTTCTGTACTTTTTGTGTTGCTAGCTGTTTGTGATTCAAATTTGGTGCGGTTAATTTGGATTTCAATATGAAATTGAAAAAGAAAAGGCAAGGTTTCGTTATTTTTTATAAAGGGCAATTTTACTAACTCAAAATGTAGCATCAAGAGGATACAAAAGCATGATGAGCGATACCCAACCTTTGTACAACTAAGAGCACACACAACCAACACAAACAACCTAACATAAGTAAATAAAGAACGACACTTCGGCAATAGTAAAGTCATATAGGACTGACACTATGCCTATGTCAAATGAGGTGTTGGACCGATTCAGAGATTATGTCGTCACCGATGTTGAAGAAAATCCATTGTTTGCACGGCGAGCAGCATAGCCCGGTATAAGAGCATCTCCAACAGCTCCCCTATCTCTAAAATAATGACCGTTTACGGGAAGCTGAGGCAAAAAAAAAGAAACCTCTACAACAGTTCTCGTAAAGTGGCCATAACTTTAAAGGATCCCGTCAAATTGGCCCTTCCTTCCTGCAGGTTTACGACAAGATCATCTTCCCATAAAATTTTGGCGGGCTAGTAACCGCCTGAAATTTCACAACGCGCCCCACCAAAAAGCCGCCACCCCGCTGCTACTTGTAGTCTGCGTTGGTATTTCCCCGAAGAGGAGAGGATGATGCAGTACAGTAGATATAAGTATTTCCCTCAGTTAAGAACCAAGGTTATCAATCCAGTAGAAGAACCAAGCAAAATTCCATTAAGCGCACCTGCACACACAAAAGCAAACACTTGCACCCAACGCAAATAAGAGGGTTGTCAATCCTCTTAGTGGTTATTTGCAAAGATTAAATCCTATCGAGGTAAATAGATAAACAAAACTACTAATTAAAATAAAAGTAAATAAATTGCAGCAAGGTATTTTTAGGTTTTTCATATAATAAAGATAGACCCGGGGACCATAATTTTCACTAGAGGCTTCTCTCTTGAGCGCATAAACATACGGTGGGTAAACAAATTACTGTTGGGCAATTGATAGAAAAGCAAATAATTATGACGGATTCATGGCAATGATCATGTATATAGGCATCACGTCCAAGACAAGTAGACCGACTCCTGCCTGCATCTACTACTATTACTTCACCCATCGACCGCTATCCAGCATGCATCTAGGGTATTAAGTATGAAACAGAGTAACGCCTTAAGCAAGATGACATGATGTAGAGAAGCAAATTCAAACAATATGAATAAACCCCATCTTTTTATCCTTAATGGCAACAATACAAATACGTGTCATGTCCCTTTCTGTCACTGGGATTGAGCACCGCAAGATTGAACCCATCACAAAGCACCTCTCCCATTGCAAGATAAATCAATCTAGTAGGCCAAACTAAACCGATAGATCGGAGAGAAATACAAAGCTATAACAATCATGCATAAAAGAGTTCAGAGAAGACTCAAATATTTCTCATGAATAATCTGATCACAAACTCACAATTCATCGGATCCCAACAAACACACCGCAAAAGAAGATTACATCGGATAGAACTCCAAGAACATCGAGGAGAACATTGTATTGAAGATCAAAGAGAGAGAAGAAGCCATCTAGCTACTATCTATGGACTCGTAGGTCTGTGGTAAACTACTCACACATCATCGAAAGGCAGCAAGGTTGATGTAGAAGCCCTCCATGATCGATTCCCCCTCCGACAGAGTACCGGAAAAGGCCTCCAGATGGGATCGCGGAAGAACAGAGGCTTGCGGCGGCGGAAAGGTTTTCTCTTCTGGCTCTCTGGGGGTTTCCCAATATTTTTGAATTTATAGAAGTGGAATTAGGTCAAAAAGAGTCACGTGGGCCCCACAAGGTACTACGGCGCGCCCCCCCTGGGGCGCGCCCTAGTGCCTTGTGAAGCCTCCGTGAGGCTTCCGGCCTCCTCCCGAAGCTTCCCAGGTTTCTTTTGTCCAGAAAAAAATCTCCAAAAAGTTTCGTGGCATTTGGACTTCATTTGGTACTGTTTCTCTGAAAAGCCAAAAACAAGCAGAAAACAGTAACTGGCACTAGGCACTGGGTTAATAGGTTAGTCTCAAAAAATGATATATAATTGCATACAATTGCATATAAAAACATCCAAGATTGATACTATAATAGGTTGGAACAATAAAAAATTATAGATATGTTGGAGACGTATCAAGCATCCCCAAGCTTAATTCCTGCTCGTCCTCGAGTAGGTAAATGATAAAAGCAGAATTTTTGATGTGGAATGCTACCTATCATGTTTCATCATGTAATCTCTCTCTTACGGTATGAATAATAAGATCCAAATGATTCAAAGCAATAGTCTATAATTTGATATAAAGACATCAATACTCAGGCATACTAGCAAACAATCATGCCTTTCAAAATAAAAATGCTAAAGAATGTTATCCCTACAAAATCATATAATCCTGTCATGCTCCATCTTCTTCACACAAAGTATTTATCATGAACAACCCCGATTTTAGCCAAGCAATTGGTTCATACTTTTTAACGCGCTTCAGCTTTTTCAACTCCTACTCAATACATGAGCGCAAGCCATGGATATAGCACTATGGGTGGAATAGAGTATGGTGATAGAGATAAATAGGAGAAGTCAAAAATGGAGAAAGTCTCACATCAACGAGGCTAATCAACGGGCTATGGAGATGCCCATCAATTGATGTCAATGCGAGGAGTAGGGATTGCCATGCAACGGATGCACTAAGAGCTATAAGTGTATGAAAGCTCAACATGAAAACTAACTGAGTGTGCATCCAACTTGCTTGCTCATGAAGACCTCGGGCATTTGAGGAATCCCATCATCGGAATATACAAGCCAAGTTTTATAATGAAATATTCTCACTAGTATATGAAAGTGACAAAATAGGAGACTCTCTATATGAAAAACATGGTGCTACTCTGAAGCACAAGTGTGGAAAAAGATAGTAACATTGCCCCTTCTCTCTTTTTCTCTCATTTATTTTTTTCTTTTTCTTTTCCCTTTTTTCTCTTTTTTTTTCTTTCTTTCTCTTTTTTTTCATGGCTCTTTTTCGCCTCTTTTTTTTTCTATTTTTTTTATTTTCGTCCGGAGTCTCATCTCGACTTGTGGGGGAATCATAGCCACCATCATCCTTTCCTCACTGGGACAATGCTATAATAATGATGATCATCACACCTCTATTTACTTACAACTCAAAATTACAACTCGATACTAGAACAAAAATATGACTCTATATGAATGCCTCTGGCAGTGTACCAGGATGTGCAATGATGCTAGCGTAACATGTATAAAAATGATGAATGGTGGCTGAGCCACAAATACTATGTCAGCTATATGATCATGCAAAGTAATATGACAATGATGATGTGTGTCATAAAAAATGGAACGGTGGAAGTTGCATGGCAATATATCTCGGAATGGCTATGGAAATGCCATGATAGGTAGGTATGGTGGCTGTTTTGAGGAAGATATAAAGAGGCTAATGTGTGATAGAGCGTATCATATCACGGGGTTTGGATGCACCAGCGAAGTTTGCACCGACTCTTGATGTGAGAAAGGGCAATGCACGGTACCGAAGAGGCTAGCAAATTGCGGAAAGGTGAGAGTGCGTATAATCCATGGACTCACATTAGTCATAAAGAACTCACATACTTATTGCGAAAGTTTATTAGCCCTCGAAGCAAAGTAATACTACGCATGCCCCTAGGGGGGAGCTTGGTAGGAGTTAACCATTGCGTGCCCCCGACCGCCACACAAAGGAAGTCAATCAATAATAATTCATGCTCCAACTTCTTAGCATAATGACAGACCATACGTGCATGCTTCGGGAATCACAAACCTTAACACAATTATTCTTACTAAACCACAATTATCTACTAATACCTCCCACATATTACCATCTTAATATCACAAAACTATTGCAAAGAATCAAATTTATCATAGTGATCTACATGAAAGTTTTTATTATATCCCTCTTGAATACCTATCATATCAGGACCAAATTCATAACCCGTGCATATTACCATTGCTATCATGAGACTCTCAAAAAGATATAAGTGAAGCATGAGAGTGCAAATATTTCTTTAAAATATCATCACCGCCGTGCTCTAAAAGATATAAGTGAAGCACTAGAGCAACTGCCTAGCTCAAAAGATATAAGTGAAGCACATAGAGTATTCTAACAAATCACGAATAATGTGTGTCCCTCTCAAAAAGGTGTGTTCAGCAAAGATGTTTGTGACAACTAAAAAGCAAACAAAAGCAAACAAACTATTTCACAAGACGCTCCAAGTAAAACATATATCATGTGATGAATAAAAATATAGCTCCAAGTGAGTTACCGATAGATTGTAGACGAAAGAGGGGATGCCTTCCGGGGCATCCCCAAGCTTAGACGCTTGAGTCTTCCTTGAATATTACCTTGGGGTGCCTTGTGCATCCCCAAGCTTAGGCTCTTGCCACTCCTTATTCCTTTGTCCATCATAGTCTCACCCAAAACTTGAAAACTTCAGCACACAAAACTAAACAGAAACCTCGTGAGATCCGTTAGTATAACAAACAAATCTTAAACTTTAGGTACTATAGTAAATTGATTCATATTTAATATTGGCATAATGCTACTGTACTCCAACTTCTCCATGACTCATACCCCCCAATACGATACATAGATTCATCAAAATAAGCAAACTATGCAACAAAAACAGAATCTGTCTAAAACAGAACAGTCTGTAAAGATCTATTTAAAAGCCATACTTCTGTAACTCCAAAAATTCTGAAAAATTTGGACAAAGTGGAAAATTAATATAACAATACTGTGTAAAATTTTTAGATTTTTATGACTCTCCAGTACAGAATTAAAAATCTATCACTGGACGCAAAACTTTCTGTTTTCCAAACAGCATCAATTATACTATCTTCCATATCATCCCAAAGGCATTACTTGGCACAAACACTAATTAAAACATAAAAACATAATCATAACATAAGCTATAATCATGCAAACACTCAAAGACAGTAGGTAAAAGCAAAAATTTATTTTATTCATTGGGTTGCCTCCCAACAAGCGCTATTGTTTTATGCCCCTAGCTAGGCATAATGCATGGTTTCAAGTGTTGTCATCCTTCAAATTGATTCCATAAGTGGCCCTCATAATGGATTCATATGGTGCTTTAATTCTCTTCCTAGGGAAGTGTTTCATCCCTTTCTTTAGTGGAAATTGAAATCTTATATTACCTTATTTCATATCAATAATAGCACCAATAGTTCGAAGAATAGGCCTACCAACTATTATGGGGCAAGAAGGATTGCATTCAATGTCAAGAACAATAAAGTCCACGGGCACATAATTTCTATTTGCAAGAATAAGCACATCATTTATCCTACCCAATGGCCTTTTAATAGTGGAATCCACAAGATGCAAATTAAGGGAACAAGGATCCAAGTCGGTGAGACCTAGCACATCACACAAAGACTTTGGTATAGTTGAAACGCTAGCACCAAGATCACAAAGAGCATTACATTCATAATCTTTATTTTTTACTTTAATAGTGGGTTCCCATTCATCTTGTAATTTTCTAGGAATTGATACTTCCAACTCAAGTTTTTCTTCATGCGCTTTCATCATGGCTTCTACAATATGTTTAGTGAAAGCTTTATTTTGTTCATATGCGTTTGGTGAATTAATCATGGATTGCAACAAGAAAATACACTCAATTAAAGAACAACTATCATAATTAAAGTCCTTGTAATCCAAAGTAGTGGGTGCATTACTATTTAAAGTTTTAACCTCTCCAAACCCACTTTTTCATTTTTATGATCAAGATTATCACCCTCCAAGCAAGTGGGACTCCTTCTTTCTAAAGTTGACTCTTCTTTAGTCCCTTTTTCATCAAGTTTTATATTATTAAACAAAGATTCAATAGGTGTAACACCAATCATTTTAATATCTTCGTCATTACTATGATAGAAACCGGGTGGAATTGCTTTTTCTAGAAATTCTCGCTTAGCTCTCAACCTACCGGTCCTTTCTTTACTTTCATTAATGGAGACATAGATAGCTTTAATAGACTCATTTATATCATGCTTAGATGGCAAAATTTTAGTTTTGATATTTTCCACATCATGGGTAATTTTATCCATGTTCCTAGCCAATTCATCAACTCTATTCAATTTTTCTTCTATCATAGCATTGAAATTCTTTTGCGAACTAATAAATTATTTAACATTACTTTAAAGATCAGAGGGCATCCTATTATTATTATTATAAGAATTACCATAAGGATTGCCGTAATTATTAGAGGAATTTCCAGGGAACGGTCTAGCATTGAAATTACCCCTATAAGCATTGTTGTTGAAATTATTTCTAGAGACAAAATTCACATCAATAGCATCATTATTTCGCTCAATCAAGGTGGACAATGGCACATCATTAGGATCAATATGAGAATTTTTACTAGCAACCAATTTCAATAAAGCATCCATCTTATCACTCAAAGTATTAATTTCTTCAACAGAATTTACCTTCTTACCAGTTGGAGTTCGGTTAGTGTGCCATTGAGAATAATTTTCCATAATATTATCAAGAAGTTTTGTAGCTTCTCCCAATGTAATTTCCATGAAAGTGCCACATGCGGCAAAGTCTAGCAAATTTCTAGAGACAAAGTTTAGTCCCGCATAAAATTTTTGTATGATCATCCATAAATTCAAACCATGAGTTGGGCAATTTTTTATCATTAATTTCATTGTCTCCCAAGATTGGGTAACATGTTCATGCTCAGGTTGCTTAAAGTTCATAATTTGATTTCTTAAAGAAATAATCTTAGCGGGAGGAAAATACTTGGTAATAAAAGCATCCTTACACTTATCCCAAGAATCAATACTATTTCTAGGCAAGGATGAAAACCAAGTTTTAGCACGATCTCGTAGTGAGAACGGAAATAATTTTAATTTGACAATATCATTATCTACATCTTTCTTCTTTTGCATATCACAAAGTTCAACGAAAGTATTTAGATGTGATGCAGCATCTTCATTAGGACTACCAGAAAATTGTTCTTTCATAACAAGATTAAGCAAGGCAGCATTAATATCACATGACTCCGCACTAGTGGCGGGAGGAGCAATAGGAGTACTAATAAAATCATTATTATTAGTATTGGAAAAGTCACACAATTTTGTATTTTCTTTAGACAACGCGACAAAGCAAGCAAACTAGCAAACAAGCAAACAAAATATTTTTGTGTTTTTGTAAAAAAAATTAGAAGTGGGGGAGATGAAAATGAGAGGCAAATGCAAATAAAAGGTAAATAAAGTAAATGCAAGTGAATGATAATTTGTGCAAAGGTACTTGGTAATTTTGATGATGTCTCCCCGGCAATGGCACCGGAAATTCTTCCTGCTACTTATAGTCTGCGTTGGTATTTCCCCGAAGAGAAGAGGATGATGCAGTATAGTAGAGATAAATATTTCCCTCAGTTAAGAACCAAGGTTATCAATCTAGTAGGAGAACCAAGTAAAATTCCGTTAAGCGCACCTGCACACACAAAAGCAAACACTTGCACCCAACGCAAATAAGAGGGTTGTCAATCCTCTTAGAGGTTATTTGCAAGGATTAAATCCTATCGAGGTAAATAGATAAACTAAACTACTAATTAAAATAAAAGTAAATAAATTGCATCAAGGTATTTTTAGGTTTTTATATAATAAAGATAGACCCGGGGACCATAGTTTTCACTAGAGGCTTCTCTCTTGAGCGCATAAACATACGGTGGGTAAACAAATTACTGTTGGGCAATTGATAGAAAAGCAAATAATTATGACAAATTCATGGCAATGATCATGTATATAGGCATCACGTCCGAGACAAGTAGACCGACTCCTGCCTGCATCTACTACTATTACTCCACCCATCGACCGCTATCCAGCATGCATCTAGGGTATTAAGTATGAAACAGAGTAACGCCTTAAGCAAGATGACATGATGTAGAGAAGCAAATTCAAGCAATATGAATAAACCCCATCTTTTTATCCTTAATGGCAACAGTACAAATATGTGTCATGTCCCTTTCTGTCACTGGGATTGAGCACCGCAAGATTGAACCCATCACAAAGCACCTCTCCCATTGCAAGATAAATCAATCTAGTAGGCCAAACTAAACCGATAGATCGGAGAGAAATACAAAGCTATAACAATCATGCATAAAAGAGTTCAGAGAAGACTCAAATATTTCTCCTGAATAATCTGATCATAAACTCACAATTCATCGGATCCCAACAAACACACCGCAAAAGAAGATTACATTGGATAGAACTCCAAAAACATCGAGGAGAACATTGTATTGAAGATCAAAGAGAGAGAAGAAGCCATCTAGCTACTAGCTATGGACCCGTAGGTCTGTGGTAAACTACTCACACATCATCGGAAGGCAGCAAGGTTGATGTAGAAGCCCTCCGTGATCGATTCCCCCTCCGACAGAGTACCGGAAAAGGCCTCCAGATGGGATCACGGAAGAACAGAGGCTTGCGGCGGCGGAAAGGTTTTCTCTTCTGGCTCTCTAGGGGTTTCCCAATATTTGTGAATTTATAGAAGTGGAGTTAGGTCAAACGGAGTCACGTGGGCCCCACAAGGTACTACAGCGCCTAGTGCCTTGTGAAGCCTCCGTGAGGCTTATGGCCTCCTCCCGAAGCTTTCCAGGTTTTTTTGTGCAGAAAAAAATCTCCGAAAAATTTCGTGGCATTTGGACTTCATTTGGTACTGTTTCTCTGAAAAGCCAAAAACAAGCAGAAAACAGCAACTGGCACTAGGCACTGGGTTAATAGGTTAGTCCCAAAAAATGATATATAATTGTATATAAAAACATGCAAGATTGATACTATAATAGCATGGAACAATAAAAAATTATAGATACGTTGGAGACGTATCACCCGCCGGAACAAGTATGATTCCAGGGTATATTATCCATCTTATTTTAAACCATCACACCAAGATTATGCATATCCAAGAAGATCAACATTTGATGAAAAATCACATTTCAAAGACCGTTTCACTCAAAATGAATCGGTCCGGAGCACAAGGAAGAAGAAAGAGATGGTAAAGCAAGTATATCATGCCAAAAAAATATGGTCGTAAGTGTGCCACTTAGGATTTGATTTCAAGTGATAAAAAGCCAATTAAGGTATTGACATTGGCTTCTAAAGCCAATGATACGAGTCAATCAAGTGTCAAATCTGAAGTGAAGAAGTTAGAGTGCACAAGGTCAAAAAAAACTGCCATTGCTTGGAGCAAAATCATAGCCGAAGAGTCCACTCGAATTATCAATTTTGCAAAAGAAAAAAATGCAAAATCTTACTGCACAAGAGTTGAAAAAGAGGAGTATGGCATGGGTTCCCAAAGAAAGTACTCAAAACAAGAATAATGTGCAAACTTCAATTACAAGAAGTGCAACAAAGGTGAAGAAGGAAAAGAGTGGAAACTATGAACAACTAAGTTGAAGGTTTGCATCCACACATCGAAATCTTTGGTTCACACATCATTCATATTCTTTAACTATGACATTGATGCATATGCCATGGAATTCATTTTCAGGTATTTTTGGTTACTCTCCATGGCTTATTTTGATCCATGGATGCATATAATTTCATACATCATGAGAGGGGTATTATTCGATTAGCTGCACTTTTGTTGCTAATCCAAATGGCCGATATATGATTATCGCCCTAAGAGTAAAGATGGCCGATATATACTTACCACCCTAAGCATATGCAAAATGGCCGGTTGAGTATTGACATCGTCCTTAGAGCAAACTCAATGCAAATTATTTTTTGCATGTTAGCTTTGCCAAGAAACACAGGGGCATATGTTGACACCATATTTTGGCACGACAAAAAGCATGATTAAGATGGACTCAAATAAAAATTAGTTCAACATAAAATTCTTCGTATCATCGAAACGGACAACTTTGATGTTTGGTCATCTCCACTGGAGGTCATATGCAACCCCGAGTCCAAAACAGTGTGATGAAAACTTAAGGTACAATATTCTTTACCATTTTTCATGCCCTAATGCACCCCAAGATGACCTCTGATGGAAAACTATGCTACAAAACAATTGTTCGCCTTGTCGAGGTAAACAAGCTTGCTTTTTTGGAGTCATCTTCATCAGAGCTCATATGCGACTTGCACGAGGCTTCCAAGGGAGCTACTTTATTCATATTGAACCCAGAAGTTTCGGGTAAAACTTTACGGGAGGTTCCGGACTAAATAAAGACATTGCACCCGGTGAGTGTAGAAAACAAGTTTTCTAATATATGTTTTTTACATATTTTTGGGCGCAAATGTACCCTAAAGACGACCTCTAATGAAAAAGTGCTCAACATAAGAACTCTTCATCTTTTCGAGATGAACAAATTTGATTTTTTTTTACGTCAGCAACCTGCAAGATTGGCACAACAGAGCTACTTTATACATAATAAACTCGGAAGTTCCCGGCCGGACCGGAAATTCCGGGACCTGCCAGTACGAGTTAGGGTAGACATTGATGTTTTGGATGGGATTTGAGTGCTTTTCTTGTATGAGAAGTCTAGCCACCTCATCATATATAAATGAGAGGTGACCGCCGATTGAACAACACATAATGGATCCGTCATTCATCATTTTTTATCTTTTCTTCTTTACCCTACTTTTCTTCTTTCTTGTTTTTTGTTGTTCTTCGTTTTCGACGACAACGATCCACAAGGCACTACGGGCGATCGGGTCGGCCTAGTGCAGCCCATAGCCGCCATGCGCCCTGACGAGGTCCCTTCTAAGTGTGGGGTTTCGAGTCCTCAAAAGACCTCATTGGTATTCTCGCGTATCGCGCTTCCGGTGAGACCCTCCGATGACGTGTCCTGTGTATCGCGCTCGAGCGCCAGGTTTACACGGTGACAGGTTCCTGTGCGAACACGTAACGAAGCGAAATCATGTTTTTTAATCATTTTTGGTGTAAAATGCATCGGAAGTCGTAATTAATTTCCAGAAAGGTCTGATGTCTCTTGTCTGCCTCCCGCTGTGATTAGCGCTCGTGATTGTCCACCAAACAAACAGCACCGCATCGCACCAGGCTGGGCCGCGGACCCATCCCCACCGCCGCCAGGAACCCAGCCCCCTTCCCGGAGCGAGCCACGGCGGCGTCCGTCCGCGACCTCACCTCATTAGGGGCGGAGCTATAGGGTGGACAGGGTGGGCCGCGGTTACGGGTTCGCACAGGTTAGGGGCGGAGCTATATGGTATTAAAAACATGATTTCGCCAGGTTTACACGGTGACGGGTTCCTGGGATTTTGGGCCGGCATTTATACCATAGGTTATTAGGTGATGGGCCAGGGGGGAAAGAAGCCCAGCAACATCCTACCGCTCGTGCCGACCCACGCGCAGGCGCAGCCACGCACAGGAGCCAACCAGACCCAGTGCCTCTCCCGATTGCCCGACTCCCCTGATTTCGATCCGCCGCCAGCCGCCCGCCTCGCCGTCGGGGCTTCGCCGGCCCCGGCCAGCAACCAGGAGCCACCGCCCTGAGTCCATGAAGGCTGACTCCAGCTGCCCGCCCCATCCGCCGCCCGGCGGCTGCTGTCCGCGCAGGGACGCACTGTGCACCACCGCGCAGTAGCGCGCCCAGCCGCCCCTGCTAGCGGGGCGGAGCTACAGGGTGGCCAGGGTGGGCCGCGGCCCACCCTGGGATTTTGGATCAGCCTATATACCTATGGATCTGTTACTGGGCCAGAGAAAAAAAAATGGCCCAAGAACACTTACCTGTTGGCCCGAACGCAGACACAACACGCCCTCGTCCAGATCGAGACAGGGACTGCATCGAGCAGAACCAGGCAACCAGCCGCCTCGTGCCCTCGTCCCGACGCCGGACGCCCTCGCCATCGCCCGCTCGCCGCCCTCGCCATCGCCCGCTCGCCGCCCTCGCCGGTCGCCGGCCGGAGCCCAGCGGCCGAGGAGGATCCCTTCTCCCTTTCCCGCCCCCCCTGCGAGCTGCGTGCTCGTGCGCCCCTGCCCTGCACGGCTGCGGCGCTGCACCCCTGCCCCCGCCCGCCTGACGCCCTGCAAAGCCGGCGGCGGCAGCCCAGTGCCCCAGTGCCCAAGTCGGCGGCAACAACATAGTCTTTTTGAACTTCCCAATTTCTGATTTAAGGTATGAACTACCCAATTTCTGATTCCCATTTCTGATTTAGGTTTTTTTTTGTATGTTCTATGCTATCCAGTAGATGAACCGAACACATGCATAATTTTGCACATCATTTCTGCCCCAAATAGCTTTAATTGAGAATTTAAGTGTGTTTGTAAGACCATATTGATAAATTTCTATGTGATATTGGTAATTAGTTAGAACGTTCACATGTCAAATTTCTTATCAATTTTTTTTTTGGGGCGGACCACCCTGTTCTCAAATGCTAGCTCCGCCACTGGCTAGCGGCCCAGTCCGGGAGAGGTACCCAATCCGGTCATCCCCTGCCCCCCATGGCTGCTCTGATTTAGACAAGAAATTGACTAGATTTTTGGTATGAATTCTGAATTTTTCGGCTATAGCGCGTGTAGAGCAAACTACATTCCTTGGCTCCTTGCGTCTGTTGCGCTCCTTGGCTAGTTGGCTTCACTGGAGGCGTGCAGCAGCCCCGATTTCAATTTGTCCTGATACCCGATTTCAAACAAAGAGATATTTGTCACTGGAGGTCGTAATTTGTGTACTTGTTCCTGAAATTGATATTGCTTTTGCCGGTGACGACGGCAAGTGTTGAGAGAGCATTTTCTGCCATGAGTTAGACGAGAGCAAGTTGTGAAACAATATGGGGATAGTCTTTTCGTTGATTGCCTAGTCACATGCATTGAGCGGGATATTTTCTCCATGGTTAATAAAAATGATATAATTGATACTTTCATGGCCATGTAAAAGCATAGGCCAAACACATGGTCTTCTTTGAATTTCTCAAGGTATGTACTATGTAATATGTAGACTTCTTTGAGAATTTATGCAAAACTAGAGCTTTATTGAGAATTTCAGTATGTATGTAAAACCATATTAGACCATATTGATCTATTTCTATATGCTATTGGTAAACTAGTTAAAACATTCACATGCCATATTTGTTATCATTGTTTTTTAGGTGGACCACCCTGGTACAAAATCCTAGATCCGCCACTGACCTCATCAGCTCGGACGGTCCCCTGCCTCGCTGCCGTGCCACCTCGCCGCTAGCCCCCGCGACGGGGCGCTTCCCTGTTTCCTCCGCGCGCAAGCGGCGGCGAGTCTGAGGATGGATTCACGGGATTGCGCCATCTGGATTCTCTAGGTCTCCCCGGCGACACGGCAGCCTCCCTTCGCCCGCCCGCCGCCGCGGAGACCCCGGCGCGGCCCTGCCGCATGGCCGCCCGTCTCCCGGCTCCCCTCCGCTGGTCTCGCGGTCTGCTGCGGGGGAGGAGCAGCCGCCGCGGCGTATCCGCGATGGCCGGTGGAGGAGGCCAAGAGGGGAAGCTCATGGAATTCCTGGACTACATGGACCGGCTCCGCAACTACGAGCGCTCCGGCGTGCCGCGCGGCGCCGGGACCGACTCCGACGACGGCTTCGACCTCGGCCGCATGCGCCGCCTCCTCCGCCGCCTCGGTGACCCTCACACCCACTATCCAGTGAGTTAAGCGTGGCCACTGATAGACAGTCATCATTCTTATGGTGATTGGGGAATGGATTTGTTTGAGTGCAAGGATTAATCTAAGTTATTGTGTTTGTAGGCTGTCCATATCGCCGGCACCAAGGGGAAAGGTTCGACTGCCGCGTTCCTGTCTAATATCATGAGGGAGCAAGGATTCAATGTGGGCTGCTATTCCAGGTATTCCACCATATCACCAAGCTCCATCTATCATTTAATCCGCTTGATAGTAACTATTAGACCACACAATCAAGGGAATTCTATGGTGCTGATGTCTATGCAGTCCACACCTTCTAACAATCCGAGAGCGAATTTCTGTTGGGCAACATGGAGGCCCTGTTTCAGCTGCATCCTTGAGGGATCTTTTTGATCTGGCCAAGGAAGCTATTGATGAATCAATCGAATCAGAAAATGGATCCCTGACACACTTCGAGGTATATTTTTCATAGTTATTTTTAAGTTGCAGATTTAGTTGGTTTTTTCTTTAATAAAATGATGATGATGATGTGTACTCAGATATATTTTTGTCTGTCCCCGAATGAGAGCCTACAATACCAATAAACGATAAGCATGGCAAGAAAAATAGCATTGGCAATACATCATGGATTTTCCTTCATTAGTTTGCATTGAACATTACAGGCTGTGGTGCCACTTTTCCTGTTCTAAATTATGCCATCTAACTTTCTCTTTGTATATTGGCAAAGCCATTATAGTCTAAATATTAATTCTACACCTGTACATACCATAACAAGCAGGAACACATGGACATTATATACTGCTGATCCAGGTGAAATTTGGTGATGCATGTAATAAGCAAGAATACATGGACAGCCCTGCTCTTTTTAACTGCCTTGATGCTGTCATACTGCATAAGAGTTACTTCTACTTATTAACGCCTGCCAACAATTCATCTCTAGTTGATAGCAAATTTCTTACACAATCGATTATGATCAAATGCCCTGCATTGTGGCATTGTGCATATCTAACCACATTAAAAACCCTGTAGGCATGTTTTTAAGGCAATCACTGCAGGTATTAATATTTATCTGTTGTTACTTCACTTCTGATGATCATGCACTTAAACTATACTTGCTATTTTGCAGGTTTTTACTGCTCTTTCATTTCTCCTATTCTCACGAGAAAATGTTGACGTTGCCATTGTCGAAGTAAGTTGTGTAATACTGGCACTGTTGTTCAATTAAAACTACAGTTTGCGTTTACATGTTCCTGTAAGTTTCAAGGGTGGAGTAAACTCATATCTTTGTTATCAGAGAAGTTTTCTAACATTTATGGACTTTTGTACTGACTTGGAAATTCAGTCACAAGAATGCACCTATTTTTACTGAATTGCTGGAAAAATGTTATAGGAATGGTGAAACTTGCCTTGTAATTGTGCGGTGGATCAGTTGTCTTTTGCCCACCTCTGATCTTTTGTTTTGGACAGTCCATTAAGTCTTGTATCTTTAAGAAGTATTAGAATATGGAGACAGAAAAATAGGTCCACTAATTTGGTACTTAATGCAATGTGTTACTCAGAAATGAAATATATGAATAACAGAGTGCAGCCATCTTTATGAAGTGGTTAATCCTTTGACATTCTTTTATTCAAAGTAGCACTGATCTCAAGTATCCCAGCCTCTAGTGTTGAAAAACAATCTTTGAGTTATAAGTTATATCACTTATAGTGACTAAATAGTGCCTTGTTTGTTTATTGATTGCCTAGGCAGGTCTTGGGGGAGCGAGAGATGCCACAAATGTCATACGAAATAGTGAACTAGCTGCAGCAGTCATAACAACAGTTGGGAAAGAACATTTGGCTGCTTTGGGTGGTTCCCTCCAAAGCATAGCAGTGGCAAAGTCTGGAATTATCAAGGAAGGACGACCAGTTAAGTTGTTTTCTCATCTTTGTTCCTTTTCATTTTCATCATCCTTTTTTTTTCTTGCTTGTAGTTCCAGATTATAGTCGAATTAATTCAGATAGCTGTGCAGTTTAGTGTCGTTGTCTCTTCAAAGAAATGGTTGGTAATGGTATGTCGTGTTGCACTTGCTGTTCCATGTCCATGATAGTTCACCATTATTTTAATAGGCATCGTCTTGTGCTTCTTCAGTAAATTGGAGACTTACTTTTCCTTAATATTATGTGGTGATATTTTAACCTTCAGGCCATATAATATTATCCTTGTATAAGAGGAGCTTCTGATACTGGTCGAGTTTGTAGCCTGAATATCAAACATTATTCCAGGTTGTCATTGGTGGTCCATTTTCAACAGACATCGATCAAATAATTCGGGATAGAGCATTCTTGACACAATCTCCTGTCATATCTGCTTGTGATACTGGCGTCAGGAGCATCACAAGATGCATTGGACGAGACTATGCAAAGCCTTATCAAAGCTGTGACATTGTCGTGAAGATTTCAGGCGATATGCCATTGGTAGAAACCGACCTTATCTACTTTCATCTGAAATTGACAGAGTATAGAGCTTTTCCCTCTGCTTTTCAAGTTCTTTAATCGACAGGCGTAAAATATATTTTGCAGTCTATCGAATTGCATGATGTAAAACTCCAGCTGCTGGGAGACCATCAGCGTCAAAATGCTGTCACGGCTTCTTGCACAGCTCTATGTCTCCGTGAGCTAGGTAAGGAAACATGCCATTTCATATTGTTTGGTGATGGTCCTTCTCAATCCACTTCCATTCATTAAAGTACAGTTACTCCAACATCGATAAGGTCTTTATTTTAAATCTTCACTGTATTGCTGCTTCTGAATGAGACTATAGTGCTGGAGGACTGAATATTTGCTTTTCTTTCAGTTCCTTTTTTCACCTTATCATACACATTGCTTAATCTGCACAAGTCTGACGTATTTTCTCTCGTATCCATGGATTTGGGAAGTTAAGGATGGAATGTATCCGATGCATCTATCCGAGCTGGTTTAGAGAAGGCGCAATTGCCCGGGAGAAGCCAATTCCTGACACAAGATGAAGCCTCGGTCCTGGGGCTCGACGGAGCATCCACCATTCTAATCGACGGAGGTTTTGCCTGATAACCACCTGTCCTTACTGCTTTATTTCCCTTCACTGTTGCCTTAGCCAAAGATACCATCTGATGTTCCAATCATCTTCCAGCCCATACCGAGGCGTCTGCAAAGGCACTGTCAGACGTGATAAAAACCATCGAACCAGAAGGGCCTGTGGCCGTCATCGTTGGAATGGCCAGCGACAAAGAGCACCTCGCATTCGCTGCACAAATTCTCTCAGGCAAGATAATTCGTTTACTCTACGCCCTGTGGTCTGCCTGTCTCATAGTTGGATCATTCAGACTGAAGAACATCGCGGTTTTTCCCTCCATGCCCCCCCTCAGGCAGAAGGCCCGACGTGGTGCTGCTGACGGAGACGGGGATCGCGGGAGGGACCGCCCGCTCCATGCCGGCCTCGTCGCTGAAGGACATCTGGACGGGTGTCGCGCTCGGCCAGGGCATCGAGTGCATGGACATCGGGACAATCACCGGCGACAAAGCCCCGGACCGTGTCGACCACCTGGCTGCTGTTCCATGCTACGACAAGCCCGCGCCGATGTTGATCGGGTGCGGAGCAGCGCCGTTCTCGTGCGACCTAATCAAGGCTGCCTCCCGGCTGCTACGCCGGGCAGACGGCGGGGGCGCCGCTTGGGGTGGCCTCATCTGCGTCACCGGCTCCATGCATATGGTCGCGGCGGTGCTGCAGCAGCTTGAGCAGTAGCTCCCCATGGTTGCAGACTTGCGGTACATGTTGTCAATTACATGGCTGGCACTGGCAGGCATCAGCATCAGCAGAAGGAATTTGTTGTTTGTGCAAGGGGGTGCCACTGTAGTTACATGCTTCAGTACATTACATGGTCTAGAATCGATGGGATTTGGCAGTGATGTTAACTTTCATAAAGCTACCTAGAAAGCGTCGATGCGCCGTGCCTGTCCTTGTCTTGGTTGTCTAGTGAGAGCGACAAGTCCTTGGCCTTGTTCACACTCACACCCAGTAGTTGACCTCGGTCGACTTTACAAAGTTGTTCTTTTTAAGCAATTAGGGTGTGTTCGCTTCACAGGATTTCTTACCTTTCCAGAGGAATGTTCATTCCATAGTTTTTATTTCCTTCAATGGCGTTCGGATCAAAGGAATCAGCTACAGTGTTCCTGCGGAAAGGTGCGTCGACGGTGCCCATTTCACATGAATGCAAAAATCTAGTCTAACCTCTTTTTTGGGTGGAGGCCCGAGGCAACACAGTACAAGCAGAGTAGAAGACGAATATAAAAACCAGCATGCAGTGATTAGACAGCTCGGTGGCACAATAAATACTCTAATACTACTGCATTAGTAGTACGACTCATCTCCAGTGATTTCCTTTGAACCGAACCCATCTCCTTCTCTTATTCCTCTGTTTTGCGAACGGCAGTATTACACTGTAGAACAAACTCTATTCATGCACATTTTCATGTTCCTCAGGTTTCTTCACCCGTATACCGAACGGGGCCTTAATTAATTTTTATACTGTTCTAATAATTTATTCATCTACTAAAGAAATATACTACTGTCTTGATTCATGGAGAAAAATCTTATTTCTTGATCTTACAATTTTGTTCAAACAGATGCAAGAAAAATTCACCGTGATGTAATAATATTTGGTCATCTGATGGGGGAAAGACTGTACTGTACTACTCCCTCCGTCCCATAATATAAGACTAAAAACGCTCTTATATTATGGGACAGAGGGAGTAATATTTTAGTCTTATAGGTTTAGAATGTTTGGGATCTTGCATGAAACTCATCGTGTTCTCAACATCATCAATTGAAATCATTTTCTTTTCTTTCTTTTTTCTCCACCTAAGCATAGCTTCTGTCATGATTCTTTGTGTGTATCCTAGTCATGTAGATGTTGGATGTGTGCTTACTGGTGTTTATATCCTAGTTATGTAGCACCAAAGTCTACCACTCTTAAGCTGAATTTTGCATAGTAGACTTGCAAGAATTAAGCGAATCCAGTTCGGAGCCTAGATGTTCAGGGCTTCCGGGCGCAATGCAAACTTTTACGAACAAGTCACGTACTTGCCTACCTATGTCGAACATGATGTTCAAAAGTAACACTACTACATTAGATTCGGAAGCGGAACAGATAACATACGGCTATAGTGCTACATATTTAAACAGTACTACCTCTGTAACTAAATTCTAAGACGTTTTTGCCGTTGAACATATTTAAACAGTACTACCTCTGTAACTAAATTCTAAGACGTTTTTTTTTTTTTGCGCTCGGGGGGGGGGGGGGGGGGGGGGGAGGATTATATCAGATTTCTACATGCTATAGTAATGGATATATAAGACTCAGGTTGAAACGGAGATATACTACATGCATGCCGAATATATACATGCTCCAAACAAATACTAGTATACATAAACAATGAGTCATTAATAATAAGTTGACCTCGGTCGACTTTACAAAGTTGTTCTTTCTAAACAATTTATTAATGTTTATATTGTTCTACATAATACTTTATTCATCTACTCCTACTAAAGAAATATGCTACTGTCTCGGTTCATGGAGGAAAATCTTATTTCTTGATCTTACAGTTTTGTTCAAACAAATGCAAGAAAAATTCACTGTGATGTAGTAATAATATTTTGTCATCTGATGCCGAAAGAATGTACTGTACTAATATTTTATTCATATAGAGTTTAGAATGTTTGGGATCTTGCATGAAACTCATCGTGTTCTCAACATCATCAACTGAAATCATTTTCTTTTCTTTCTTTTTCCTCCGCCTAAGCATAGCTTCCGTCTTCTTTGTGTGAATGTGTTGTGTTGGTGGTGGTTGTGTGCACCAAAGTCTACTACTCTTAAGCTAAATTTTGCATAGTAGACTTGCAAGAATTAAGTGAATCCAGTTCGGAGCCGACAATAGATGTTCAGGGCCTCCGAACACAATGCCTACCTATATCGAACATGATGTTCAAAAGTAACACTACCTGCTAATACACGAGTACAAAAGAAATATATTGTCCCCATGATTACCTTTATAGTAACGGATATAAGACTCATGTCAGTAACGGATATGAGGAATATATACATGCTTCAAACAAAAATTATACATAAATAGCGAGTCATTAATAATATTTCTACACATTAAGCACCCACTAGAAACGTGGCAAAAAAATCTAGACAAACTAAGCAAGCATGTCCACCATCTCATGGGCCAAGATAGCATTCATGTATTGCTAGTTAATACTCCAGTTATACCAATAAAAAAGCAAATAAACGCATTTAGAAGGTCTAATTATCCTACTAGAAAAGGAGATTATCCTATATTGTCGTACATTAACAATACCGTATCCTATGAGCCGTACATGGATTCGGATTGAATTTTGTTCGGATGTCTTCCTTACCATATTCCACACCACCGGAGTTGAAGTTTTGATAAAAAATAAACTATCCTAATCACTTCGTATAACAAACCAAAGGTCGCTTCGAGCTATGGACTCGCGGAAGATCAAAATATCTTGTTTATCTGGGATGTTTTTTCTTTTCATGTAAAAGAACACCCCAAAAGCTCAAATAAATGGTGCCAACGTAATCTACCATTTCGTAAACTATGCAAACCAAACTCAAAATAGTAATAATAAATAAACTATGTGGATCAAGTAGAGGCTCGACACTGGCGGCCAGCCGATCGGTGAGCATCTTTCCCCACCTCTAGGGTATATTTATAGCATGCATTCCAGCTACATCAACGACATGAAGTGTGAGGCAATGGCGACTGTAGTTGGGACTTGGGATGACAAGTGGAGCCGGGACGAACGATGTCAGGTTAGGTTGCACCTACGACGACACGGAAACTCTAGGTCGTCTATCTCGCTCGGGGCTCGAGGCAGATGAGAGAAATGAGATAGAGAGATAGAGATGTAGATAGAGAGAGAGAGGGAGGGAGAGATTTATAGAGAAAAATATCTACGCCTACAATGCAAAATAGTTTTTATTTATTTGGCATTACATATGCGTATTTGTTTTCATAAACTTGATCAAAGTCCACATACACTTTATTTTGAAATCGGGGAATAACTACGGGTGAAACCGGAGTGGATTTGGTCCGATAGTGCTCAAACGATATTCTATTTTATATACTTATTCAGACCTGGAGATAAGACGGGTAACAGACAAACACATATTCGAATACCGGACTATGTAAGATTTGGGCATATATAGCATGGTAGCCGATTATGCATAAATAATAAGCAACTATTAATACTTGCACACATGAAGCACACATAAAAACATTAGAAAGATAGTAAAACAATCTAAATAAGCCACTGGCAAGCATCTGTCCCATCTTATAGGTGAAGATGACATGCACGTATTGATAGTTAATATTTGCAATTATACCAATAAATCATATAACCATATCTTACAAGATCGGATTATCCAACTAAAAAGTGATTATCTCATATTAGCAATATCATATATACTAACAACCGGATTCCGACTTGGACTCGGATTCAGATTTAGATTGTCCTCGAACATCAAAAAACTTTAATTGTACTCTGCACCACTGGATTGGAAATGGGTTTGGTCGAAAATATAGGAAAAGCTATTCAGTTGACGCTCCCTAAGAGTGGTTTCCTATGGAACATTCTCCGGTGCGTTCAATTCCCGTGTGTGAATCTTAAAGCGACATACGTGATAATCACTGTTCGCTCCTATGCACTCCATTGAGCGAACTATTGAGCGTATGACACTATGTCTTCGCTCCTGAGCGAACGACGTGCACCTATCTTATCCCTTAAATCCCCCCCCCCCCCCCCCCCTCTCTCTCTCTCTTTAAAATCACGTCCGGATGACAAATTATGTGCTTAGAGCATGGCAATTTTCAACAATATTTGTTCTGATGTAGCATGACAACCCCCTTCTGCCAGCATGACAATTCCTGAACATGTAGACAAATTCCTTTTCATATAGCATGACAATTTTTTGATGTAGCATTGCAGGTCTACCAGTAGCACGGCAATTCAAGGACATGTATGGCAAAATTCTATATTTTTAGCTTTAGTCTGCCATTTTTCTATGCTGCGTCATGGCAAATTGATAAAACACATGGCAATTTATTCTGCTGCAACAAGACATTTCTGACAAATTTTTTCCGTTGGCATGGCAATTTTTTATTTTGAACATGACAATCTTTCTATAATAACATGGCAAAGATATCTGTTATATCATGCCAATTTCGGAACGAATAAGATAATAATTCCTGAGCGTTTGCTGAAGTGGTTTTTCAACATGGCAAATCTTTCTACAATAGCATGACAAATATATCTGTTATAGCATGACAATTCCTGAATGAACAATATAGCAATTTCTGAGCGTTTGCTGGGAGTGAGTTTTGAGGGAACACTCTTTAATGGCGTCATTCCTCGAATTAGGCTTTTATAAGAAACTTTCGTTGGGATAACCTCTTGAAAAACATCATCACTTTGCTGGCATTCAAAAATTATACTTCCTCCTTTCGCAAATATAAGATGTTTTGGATATTTCAATCGGGAATACATACAGACTGAAATGAATGCACAAACGCACTAAAACTTGTCTGTATATTTGATTCAAAAGAGTTAGAACATATGTGAAAAGAGGTAAAATCATTTTGCGAACAAACCTGTGATTGGATGATTAGAAGGACAGTGCTATCCTTAACCTACCAAGGTTCAAGTCCTAGACTTGACACCGACAGCAGACCAGACTGTGAGAGTGAGAGCTCCCCGCCCGTCTCCCCTGCACGTGAGCAGCCACCGCGCCGCGCCCCCACAGTTTTCCGAGGGGCGACAAACCGTGGATTCTGGTGCAACCGGTTTTGCTTTCCGCTTGCCCGAAATGGCGGGCGCCCCACCCCACCCCCACCCCCACCCCATCCCCTCTCTCTAGATCTCTATCCACAGCATATGCTGCTTTCTCTCTCTAGACTAGAAGGAAAGAAAGAGAGAACCAGCTGCTGAGGGCGACCACCATCGGTCGGATCGAACCCACCGCCCTGGTTTCCTCCTCGCCCGTCCTGTCGTGTCGCCTCCACCATCAACCCACCGTCGAGCAGCACCTAGTTTTGCTCCACCGTCCTCGCTGACCTCCCGCATATATCCCCACCTCTCCTGTTGCCCCTTCGTCCATCCCCACCGGCTTGCTTGCTTTGTTGATCCCTCTCTCTCTCTCTCTTCGACGATCCAGCGCGTTTCTTTGCTTCTTCTGTGATCTTCTTGGAGTTACCTACTGCCATGGGGGCGGGGATGGTGGAGGTGGAGCTCGGGCCCGGGGTGATGGAGGTGGGGGCGGCGGAGACCGTGCCGCCGGCCAAGAGGAGGCGGGTGCTGGCCGTCAAGACCCTCAAGGCCGCGGCGGCGGCGGCGGCAGGAAGGAGGCCGCGGCTCGCCAGGAGGCCGCCCGCCATCCAGCGGCTCTTCCAGGCCTGCCGCGCCGTCTTCCGGGGGCCCGGCACCGTGCCCGCGCCCGCCGAGGTCGCCCTGCTCCGCGCCATGCTCGGTACGCAAACCAACCACCACTCCTCTCAAAGCTACCTACTAGTGTCTAGTAGTACATGCACAATCAGCCAATCAGGACCTTGAAAATTAATTTGGTGCATGGAGTGACCCGTTAAAAGTTCAAATCTTGCTTGTGTAGATCGAAATTAGTTTTACATGTCTTATATACCATGTAATAAGTTCCGATTTTGCTGAGTTCTCACTTGAAAATTAGTGTCTATCATTGTTCTCTGCGTACTGAAGATGTTTAATTTCATTTTTCTAAAATATATGTTTAATTTGAGCATGCAAATGGAAACATAGTTGAAATGCAGTGGATTCGGAAATGGGAATGTCTTAGTTGCTACAAAATGCTGATGATGTCGTGTACTGGTTGAATTTTACCACAACTGAATTTTGAATGCCGGCCGTGATGTTTGCAGACAGAATGAGACCAGAGGACTTCGGCCTAAGCTCAGACATGCCGTTCTTCAGGAATAGAGATGCGGCAACCGAAGGGACCCCGACCATCACACACACCACCATTTACAAATCTGAGAAATTTTCCGTAAGTGCAGCGTAAAAAACAGCGTGTGGATCGTATGTATACCCAAGGGAACTAGTTGCTGACATTTCCTTTTTTTGTTGCTTGGCAGATGGTTCTCTTCTTCTTGCCGACGAATGCGGTCATCCCTCTGCACAACCACCCCGGGATGACGGTGTTCAACAAGCTACTCATCGGATCGATGCATGCAAAGTCATATGACTGGGCTGATCCTGATGATCCGGCTAATGAGAGTGGTGCTTCGTCACCTGACGGTCAATGTGAGCTTCCCACCCATTCAAGTACAATTGTGACCAGATTCCCCGCGACCGCGAATGCGCTATAACGTCGAGACTTGATTGCTTGCAGTGAGGCTGGCACAACTGGTCGTGGACGATGTTTTCACGGCCCCGTGCGACACGTCGGTCTTGTTCCCGACGGCGGGAGGCAACATGCACCGGTTCAGGGCCGTCGCGCCATCTGCGTTCCTTGACATCCTTGGCCCCCCTTACTCCATCGAAGAGGACCGAGACTGCACGTACTACACGGACATTCCATACTCCCAGCATCCAAGTAAGTTAGAAATACTGATCTCAGAAATCTAATCTAGATACATTACCGAAAAAGGCTTTCGCCCTGCTTTATATATAAAGCAACGATCTAGATACATTATGGAGATGGACTTGCTACTAGTTCTGAATTTCGACAGTGTGTGTAGCTTGCAACTGTAAACTAGCACCGAAAATGCTTGAGCTCATATCCTCTGCTATTTGGGGGTTTGGTCTGAGTGATCACAGTAAATACTTTATGCATCCTCTTTACCGACAGCGCGCGGGAGAATTAACTAAGAAGTATGGTTTAGGCATCAACTGCAAGTTGCAACATATAAATATTTTGTACATCATCAAAACAGTAGTTTGCCTTAGGAGCAGCCCACTGAATGGAGAAAGAGTTCTGTTAGTTAAGTAACAACCTGGAGCCTTCAGGTAGCTTTGTTATCATACACTCCACTTGCATCCTGTGCACATGAGTACATGACTATTAAATAGTGTAAGCACACGGTTTTGCGCCCCCGCAGGTTTTAGAAGCACGGGATGTCGAAACCACTTGTGCATCATAAACCATGTTCTAAAGGGCACTAGGCAAAGAGGCATCCATATTTTAGAACAGTATTAAAGTAATGTAGCTTCACCCCGAAGACATTTAGGCTCCATTTGGTCTTGAACATTGGTCGGTAATCACGTCACGACCGATGCTTCTGCTAATTAAATTTAATAAGAGCAAGCTCATTGGACGCTACTGTAATCCAAAGGTTAACTAAAATTTTCTCCTCTTTTGCTGACAGTGACCAGCAATGAGCCCATTGGCGACGAGCAAGAAGGCCGGCGTCTCGCGTGGCTGAAAGAGGTCGAGATGCCGAGGGATCTGAAGATGTGCAGCGTCCGGTATGGCGGCCCACCGATCTCCGGCAGGTGATCGACGCCCCGCCGGTGCGGGTACTTTGGTCCTTTCCTTCGAGCCCTTTACAACCGATGATGAGCTGTCAAGTGTCAACCCAACTCAAACCAGATGGTGTCAGAATCGTTTACCTTGTGAATACAGCAGCAAGCTAGTTAGTTGAGCCATAAGAATAGGTCTCAGTTTGTGCATGATGTCTCAATCAGTTATGGCAGTTTACCATGTAAAAGTGCTTGCTTGCTTGCTTTTGCAGCAGCTGTGTACGTGGATCTTGTCCAGGTCCCTTTGTTGATCTTTGTCAATGCATAGGTCATCCATAGATTTCACTTGCTTAGCACCTGCATTCCTCGCTTTTCTTTGTTAGAAATGTTGCATGCTCTGCCCAACTGTTTATCAAGTTTGAGATTCTTAAATTCCTCCCCGTATCTTTCTTTTTTACGGTGTATCTCTCATACTACTTTGCCATTCCTTCTTTTTTATTTTTGAATAATAATAATATCATTCTTAGAATTTCCACACTTTTTCTGTTTCTGATTCTTAAAATTTAACAATTTGATTCTTTAAGTTTTTGTCATCATCTCTTTTGTCAAATTTGAGATATTTTAGATTTGAATAATCTTAAGTTCTTAACATTTGCCTATTTTTTTTTTTGGGGGGGGGGGGGGGGGGGGTTATTTTCTCTATTCTGTGTTGACATGTCATCATATCATCTGCTTATGTGGCTAAAACCGCCTTTTCATATGCGCCATGACGTAGTTAAAACCAAAACGGTCTTATATGTGAAATAGTTTTGTGACTCATCAAAGGGTTAGAGTTGTTAAAAAGAGGTTAGATATTCGAAAATACTCCCTCCGTTCCTGAATATAAAGTGCATCAACTTTCGTGAAATTCAAAGCTATATATGTTAGACCAAAATTATAGAATAAAATATCAACATTGATAATACAAAATAAATAAAAAACAAAAATACTTTTCATGATGGATCCAATGATGCAATTTGGTATTATAGATATTAATAATTTTAATTTATTCTAAAAACATGTTCAAACATGCACAAGTTTGAATTTTTAAAAACTAATGCACTTCATATTTTAGAACAGATAGATTATATGTTAAGTTGAAGGGTTATGTGTCTCTCTGCCCATACTCAAGGGGTTAATATTTTTTCCCTTTGGAAATTAACAAGACAATGCAGCCCAAATTCAAGTGGGCTGAATCTCGCTTACATTTCAAAGCTATGGGCCCTAATCCATTCGCCTATATTTTCCACGTCCGCCTACATGAACAAGACAACGTGGCTCAAGATTATAAGTTCCCTAAAAAATGTCATATCCCAGAGAAAAGAACAAGTCAAGGTGATGCCCAAATGGTAACAAATACATTGAGACGTTAGATTTTTTTTTTTGAAATGATTGTTCCACTTTTTTCAAAAAAGTGAAATGAATCCCAATATTTCTAAAATTATTTTAATTATTTCAATTGATTGTGACATAATTTTTTTAATCTTTTTTAGAATATTTTTTTTGCGGGGTTAGAATATATCTAATATTGGTCTTTTTTTAAAAGATCATGTTGCTAGAATTTAGAGTTTGAAAGATAGAACCATTTAAATTATGAAAACAAAATAAAATGGATAGATTTGGAGAGGGGTGAGAGATAATGCTACAGCATGCGTGCGCAGCACTTTGTAAGTAGTTGTGTCAGAAAAGAGGGGAGATGAGAGAGATGGCCTTGAGCTGCATGAGTCTTGATGGTACAGTGTGTGATGGATGTTTGACCGTTACGTAGCAAGCAGCACCATTAGAAAGCGCTTTGCGCGGCCCAGAGTACACCGGAAATTGAGTTATTTACACAAAACCATCACAGTTGAGGCTAGGGTAACAACTTGGTACCATATTTATGCAATTGCACAAGGAACCACCAACTTCGGGCCTAACGACTAACGCGGCGCACTGATAGTCCGATTTACCCGCGAAAACAGGGAAACCGACAGGTAAACCCCACCTGTCGGGCTGACGCCGTTAGATAGACGGCGACAGACGACCGTCTTGCAGCCGCACTGGTGGACTGAAATCCGTCGCCGCTGCTGTGTGTTGGTGGACTGGAGCCACTGCTTGATGTGCGTTGGTGAAGTCGAGCCGCTGCCCAATTTGAGCGGGGTGAGCAATAATCCTACATGGACAAGCTACTCAATCCTACGTAACCTTTCTAACTAATTCTCCCGCCCGCGTCTAAATTTCACCGGGTGGGCCCCTTTCGTCCCCCTATCGATCCAATCCTAATTCTTCATGTTATTTGTCACATAAATACCGTAAGTAATTTTACGTAGGTGTAGCATTGATTTAGTTTGATGAGTGAGGAGGGAGCGCGGGCGACCAACCGTGGGTTCCGGCGCAGGTGGTTTCCTTTTGCACCGATCCGTCCGAAACAACAGGACCCAGGCGTCCACCGAAAGGCGTTGAACCGTCCCTGGATTCGCTCGCTTGCCCTCGCTAGCAGCTGGAGGTCTCTCTCGCGCCGTCGATCCATCGTGGCCGAGCCCCTGGCTTTGCTCCTTTCCCGCCTGCACAGCACAGTCGCAGCCACAAATATCCCCGCCGCTCAGCCTGGCTCTCCCCACCACCACCACCTTTGCTCTCCATCGCCCTCTTCTTTCTTCCTTCCTTCTGAGGCGTGCACTGCTGGCCGATGGGCGCGGGTGCCGTGGAGCTGGACGTGGCGGGGGCCGTGCCAGCCAAGCGGAGGCGGGTGCAGGCGGCCAAGCCCAAAGCGAGCAGGCCGCGGCAAGCAAGGAGGCGCGCGCAGCCGCAGCCACCGACCGCCCTGCAGCGGCTCTTCCGGGCCTGCCGCGTCGTCTTCAGGGGCCCTGGCACCGTGCCCGCGCCACCCGAGGTCGCTCTGCTCCGCGCCATGCTCGGTACGCAACATGGTTGCGTTGAAATGCGGTGGATCCGCAAACTGACTGACCGAAGATGATGAAAGATGTTGTGTTCTGACTGAATTCTGGTTATCTATCTGCAGACAAAATGAGGCCAGAAGATGTCGGCCTGAGCCCAGACATGAGGTTCTTCAGGACTAGGGATAATGCGGCCCAAGGGAACCCAACCATCACACACACCACCATATACAAATCTGATAATTTTTCGGTAAGCCAAAAAAATTAGCATGACTGATCTGAACTTTGTAGTGCACGTACGCTAGCTGAATTTTACGTAAGAACGAATCACTAGTAAGTTGCTCACCCGTTTCTTCTTCTTGCTTGGCAGATGGTCATCTTGTTTCTGCCACAGAATGCGGTGATCCCTCTACACAATCACCCCGGGATGACGGTGTTCAGCAAGCCGCTCATCGGATCGATGCATGTAAAGTCGTATGACTGGGCTGATCCTGATGATCCAGCTGCTTCATCGCCCGACGGTCAACGTGAGCTTCCGGGCCATTCTACCTAGTACAATTTCCCTGCTAGCTAATTTGCTGTCCACAAATAGCATGCGTAGCAAATTATAGCGCTATAACGTTGGGGCTTGATTGATTGATTGCAGTGAGATTGGCAGAGCTGGTTGTGGACGATGTTTTCACGGCACCGTGCGACACGTCGGTCCTCTACCCGACGGCGGGAGGCAACATGCACCATTTCACGGCCATCGCGTCGTGCGCCATCCTCGACATCCTTGGCCCCCCTTACTCCATCGAAGAGGACCGAGATTGCACCTACTACACGGATGTTCCCTACTCCTCCCAGCATCCCAGTAAGTTGAAAGTTGTTGCCAATCTTGATCTCAAAAGTCTAATCTAGATAATCTACTAGTTCTGAATTTACCATGCAACTGTGAACTATCACTGGAAATGCATGAGCTCACATTCTCGGCTCTTTTGGGGCTTGATTTGAGCGATGATAATACATGCTTAGACGCGTCTTTTTTTCCCCGACATACTCCATAGATATTATGTTCTGCACCATCAAAAACAGTAGTTTGCCTTGTGAGCAGCCCACTGAATGTGGAGAGAGGTCTGTTAGTTAAGTAACAACCTGCAGCCTGTAGGTATCTTTGTTTATGGTACACACTCCATTTGCATCCTGTGGTCTGTGGACATGATTAATTCTCTTAATTAATAGTGTAAGCACACGGTTTTACACCCCCGTGGGTTTTAGAAGCGCAGAATGTCGAAACCACTTGTACATAAACCATGTACTGAATGACACTAGCCGTCCATGTTGTAGAACTGTATGAAAGTAATGTAGCTTAGCTTCAGCCCCAAAGATAGATATTTAGGGCTCCTTCGAGGCTTGAACATTGATCGGTAATCATCGTGATGACCGATGATGCTTCTGCCAATTAAATTTAATTGCAGCTAGCTGATTACACTGGTGTAACCCAAGGCTAACTGATTTGTCTCCTCTTATGCTGACAGTGACCGGCAATGAGCAAGAAGGCCGGCGCCTCGCGTGGCTGAAAGAGGTGGAGATGCCCAGGAATCTGAAGATGTGCAGCATGCGGTACAGCGGCCCGCCTGTCTCCGACAGGTGATTGAGCCCCCGGCGGCCAGCACTGTTCTTAATTTCCAGCCCTTCACGACGGATGATGAGCAACTCAAACAAGATGATGTCAGAATCGTTTGCCTTGTGAATATAGCAGCAAGCTAGCTAGTTGAGCCGTGAGCTTAGGTTTCAGTTTGTGCATGATGTCTCAGTGAGCGATGGCAGTTTATCATGTAAGACTAGAGTGTTTGCTTGCTTGCTTTTTGCAGCAGCCGAGTGCGTGGACCTTGTCCTCCAGATCCTTTGTTGATCTTTGAAAATGCATAGATCATCCATAGATTTCTCTTTTACTTGGCCACTATATTCCCCTCTCTTTTTTGTTAAAAATGTTGCATGCTCTGCCCGATTCTTTATTTAATCTGAGATTCTTACGTTCCTGTTTCCCCATATTTCTCGCACTACTTGGCTTTTCGACCTTTTTATCTTTCATTTTTTGTATTATTTTTTAATAATATGATTCTTTAAATTTTCCTACTGTTTGCCCATATCTCTCGGACTATACTTGGCCTTTCAATTTTTTAAAAGTTTAAATAATATGATTCTTTAAATTTACCTACATGTTTCCACATATCTCATGGACTAATTGGCCTTTCGACTTTTTAAACTTTCATTTTTTTGAAATTAAATAATGTGATTCTCTAAATTTCTCTACCTTTCTCTCTCGCAAAAAAAAAAAAAATCTCTACCTTTCTTTTCCGTTCTTTGCTGACTTCTCATCATGTCATCTGCTTATTTGGTCAAAGTCATCTTTTTATATGTGCCACCACGTCAGCAAAAACCACCTCAAATGGTTAGATATTCGAAAATATTGGTTGAAAGGAAATGTGTCTTGCTGTCATACTCATGAAGTTCATAATATGGGGCTAATTTTTTTTTTCAACTATTTAAAAATATCCTTGAATTTTAGAAATTTCATGAATTTTAAATAAACATTTTTAAAAACATCCATGCATTTTTAAAAAATGCACCCGTAGTTTTTGAAAGATGTCCACACAAGTAGTAAAATAAATGTTCATGTTCTTTTTATAAAAAACAAAATGAAAGACACCGAAAACTGCAAGAAAAACAGAAAACTAAAATAACCATAAAAATCCAAAGAGCAGACTCTGCTAATGCTCAAGAAGTTAATATATTTCTTCCTTTAGAAATGAACAAGACAATGCAGCCCAAATTGAAGTGGACCGAGTGTCGCGCACATTTCCAGGCTATGGGTAAACCCTAAGTTCAGCCCCAGCGAGTCGCGGTGGACCGGCCCAGTCTGGGGCTTCCCTCGCGCCCTTCTGTTTTTTGTTCACTGTTTTTTTTTCTCGTTTTAGGTTTGTGGTTTTTGTGGCTTTTTTATGTTTTGTTTTTATTTATTTATAGATTTTAATTTAATTTTAACTTTCCTTTTTCGATTTTTTATTCTGGTTTGGTTTTTCAGAAAAAAATGTTTTTCAAAAAATTGGAAATTTGGAATGATGTTTGTCTCTTCAAATTTTGTTTGGAACGTTAAAAAACGTTCCTTTTTTTAAAAATGGTTTATAATTTTTTATAAAAGTTTGAGTTTTAAAAATTAGAATTTTATCTTTTTATTTTCAATACACATTGAAAAAATCTTTAATGTATGTTGAATATTTTTTAATGCAAACTATTTTTTTTTCATATCTAGTAGCCTTCTTTAATATATGATGAACATATTTTTGTTATACAATGAACAATTTTTAAAATTTTATAGTTTTTAAGTTTTACAGGTTTTCCAATTTCATGAGGATGCCAATTTTGACATCTCTTCTCACCAAGAAAATAATAACGTTCTTTCTCCAAACTTAGCGTCACAAGTAGCCTTGGTGCCATATATTAAACCTAAGAACCATGTATATATCTTTCCTATCTAAAAAAAGGTAAATGTTCCCTAGTACGTCGATTTTATTTCGTCTGCCGTTTTTTTCCCTCCGTCCCTCTGTACCGATTCGTTTCCTTGCTCGATCCATATTCTACGGCCACCTGACCCGACCACTCGCCACACCACCACAGCGACTAGCGAGCCCACGCCAGGTTTCATCCTAAAGTGTGCATTTGCAAGTGATGACAAATTCATCTAAACAAGTGGAGCAATGGCCTTTTGTGCATTAGACTCTAAAAGAAAAAAAAATTAGGCTACACAGACAATCAGAAATTTGAAGGCTCATAACTGACTTTTTGTAATGTGCTTGTGCATATACCTTTGTTGGTACAAAATTTGGGTTGCTGTCGATATCAATGTCATTATGACCAGGTTATTGGTCTTGCCCTCAGAAATAATCATGCCAAGAAAAAGAACCATGCAAAACTATTATCATGATGTCGCATGAGTAAAATAGCAAAAGAGCACGTGCGTTGCAACGGGAGAGAAAATAACAAACGCTCTTAACCCAATAACCATGACTCAAGACCCTAATAGGTCCACGTCCCTTAGGCGTCTCTCTCTCTCTCTCTCTCTCTCTCTCTCTCTCTCTCTCTCTCCACCAAAAAATATATTTTAGAAATACTTAACAGCTAAAAATAACATCATATTTAGATTCTACACATTTTTCTAATCAAATTATATATATATATATATATATATATATATATATATATATATATATATATATATATATATAACATGTTAAAATCGGAGTAACGGTTTAAAAGATATGGATAATTGTTTTAGATAAAATGCGGATTGATTAACCGAAAAGTCAGGGGGTTTTCTGTTAAAACGAAAAAAACGATTCGGCTGACTTAAATATGGACCGCGGGTTGATTACCTGAAATGTCAAGGAGGGTTTCTGAGAAAATGCAAAAAAAAAAAAAAAAACGGTTCGGCTATGACTTAAACGTGGACTGCGGGTTAATTAACAAAAAATAGAGGGTTTTTTTTGTAAATGGCACGACGGTGAGCGGGCAGAAGCACTTCGTGTAACATCGCTCCTTCCTTTGTGTGACCTCCTAAGTATGTCCTCCCCTATTGTTGTTTTGATTTTTTTTCCTCTCTCATCTTCGGCACCACTGATTTTTCTTGGAAACTGTCTCAACTTCTCCATGTCTTATTGTCTTACCAAATACAATTCTATTTTTAAGCCTATTATATATGCCCCCTTTGCAACGCACCGGCAATTTATACGTAGGTGTATTAGAGGTTATAGTTGGCATTGGTAACCCTTAAGAGCCAATGACAAAACTAAAACAAAATCAAGTGAGGATTATATATTAATTAGTGGTGGTCGCCATATGTATGTCGACCGTCAATCATGCATAGAGACGCATATAACATGACTGAATGTTTGCAAGCACGAGATTTGATGAAATTATTATACACATATATCCAGGGGCGAACCTACGTTGGAGGCTGTGGGGGTAGCTACCTACACTCGATTCTTCCATCCACTTTTAGTTGGTCCTACGTATACCACTCGGGACAAGCCCCTCTAGCGCGACGTGGCCATCGTATTCGTTTGTATATAGCAACGTATGCCGCCTAATCATTTTCACAACGATTTAACGAGCAGATCGTTGGCATGGAGCGTGCAGCTGGATATCTGCGTTTATATACAGCTGCGTCCATGACGTACCCCATAGTTTAGTTTATATGGATATGTGGCTTTTTGGTTCATGAATATGGTAGTACGTTCTTGCCCCTCCCCACCTCTCAAGTTTTTCCATGGGTCCTTCCATGCATCAAGTAATGTGGATCACGGATCAACGCGTTGAGCCCCTCCTTCAAGATGTTAAGCCAGAGCCTCATCACCAATGATCTCCAGGAGCTCCTAGGTCAGTACTGCACGGACAAGAATAAGATTTGCTTCCGACGGAGCGTCACTCCAAACACGCTCGTCATATCGACGTCCTCCACCAGCATTCTGTCAGGGAGCTGCCATTTGAAGTGGTAGACGAGGTTGGCAAGCATGATCTCAACAGTGTCCATCCTGCATGCCATCCTAGGGCACATCCTCCTTCTAGCTCCAAACCGCAGAAATCGGAAGTCCCTCCCCTTGAAGTTCGTAGTTGTTTCAGCATCCACGAACCTCTTCGGCTAGAACTCGTTAACCATCTCCTCGCACGATTCTGGATCTCTGCCAAGAGCCCACGTGTTGACGATGACGCATGTCCCAGTTTCTGCTAGAACTCGTTGACGATGTCCACACTCGATTCTGCCATCCACTTTTAATTGGCCCTACGTATACCTCGTACGCCCCCACTAAGCTTATTATAGTGCCCCCACTCAGCCCAACTCCATGTGTATTTCTATAAGCGCCATGTTAGTCTAAACTTTTAAGAAGCAACCCGCAAAAAATAAGAATTCATGCATCCTACATGGTTGGATGTCGAGGAGTGTCAATGCGGTTGCATGAGGAAAGATGAAGAAGGGCAGAGGCGGGGAGGAGCGGGATGGTGAAGGGTGTGCCATGGCTGGTGATGTGATCCACCGTGTGGAGTGGCAACAAGAACACTTCTCCAGTCTCATGGCCACCATGCAGATTCATCGCAATTTACAAGTTGCTCCTCTCCATTCGTGCCTTTCTTCATATCGTCCGACTTTCCCTTGCAAATGCCACGATGGGTTCAATCTTTGATGCAAACGACGTGGTTGACGAACTCAGTTGAGGTGGGGTGGAACTCGCATACAAGGGCGGGCAGCGTGGACTTCGTATTTTCAGGAGCTGCTCACTAAAACCACCTCTTTTTTAAAATGAGTGTTTCCTCGGCAAAACCATTTTTTTTTTTTTGCGTGTTCAGCAAAACCTTAGGGATATATGATCTAGTTTCGTGATACATCAAAAGGGTTAGATATTTGAAAATATAGGTTGAATCCCTACAAAAAAGTATAGGTTGAGGCACAATGTGTCTACCAATACTCAAGAAGTTAATATACTTCCCTTTGGAAATGAACAAGAAAATGGAGCCTAAATTCCGTAAAAAAGGATAATGGAGCCCAAATACAAGTGGGCTTAATCTCGCGCACATTTCCGGGCTATGGGCCTTGATACACCTATATTTCTCCCATTTGCCTACATGATGAACAAGACAATACGGCCCAAAAAAATCCCTAGCAAGAGAAAAAAAAACTACTCAAGGTGCTGCTCAAATATAAGGAACATTAAGGCACTGTTCTATATTTTTAGCTTCTCTAGAAAATAAGAGACATTCAGGTGAACTTTAATAAAGAAGACATTCAAGTGAGGACTATTTTGTTCTACTTTTTGCACTTTGGATTCCATTTCGTGTATACACACAAAAGAATTGGCGTTTCAACATTTGGTGTATGTCCACGTCTAACTTTTATTTGTTATCGGTTTCTTGGCTACATCCATCGGTTGTCTTTTCTTACTTTTCAACTGAAGAAATCCGATGATGTGCGTACACTCCATATTCTTATTCTTGGCCTTGCTTGCATGGTTGTATTTCGTCTTGCTTCCTGCAAGAGGAAAAGAATGAGGCCGGATGCCAATTTTGACATCTCTTCTCACCAAGAAATAAAAACAATTAGTAGCCTTGGTGTAATATTAAACCTAAGAATCATATATGCGTATACACTAGTGTATCAGATATTAGAGCTGGTTTGCATAGTTTTTTAGCTGCATTTGAAGAGTTTTTTCTTCTCCTTTTTTGAGCTAGTGTTTGCAGAGTTAATTATGCGCCATTGGTGACTCATAAGAGCCAATGACAATACTAAACCAAAATCAAGTGGTGGTGGTGGGGGGGGGGGGGGGGGGTGTGTGGGGGGGGAGGAGGTTTAGTGGTAGTGGGTCACTTAATGTATGGCGACAGCCAATCATGGATGGAGACATATGCAACATGATTGAAGGATTGCTAGCACGAGATTTGATGAAATTATATACATATAGATCCTGTGGATATTATATGAGCCGGCATGAATACGCATGGATCACGTGCATGCATGAGAAAGCTTGTACGGATCCATCTACCTGCAGCATCTCATATGATGCTGCCGTGAGAAAGCTTGCATTACCAGGTCAAAAGGGAAAGCTTGCATTATCATGTCATTAAAAACTAGGTTGGCCAGTTTTGCACGTATTACAACTAATTAAGATATCGTAAGATTTTTTTCGGAAAATTGACCGCAAGGTGCTATAGATAGCTCCACGCCAAGTGGGCATGTCAAAACCCAGACCTTAATCTTGACCATGAAATGCAATATCCGGAATAATTAACAAGGCATATACATTCTTTTTTAAGTCAAGCATGTTTAAATTTAATGAATAGAGACCGCTATTAGTTTCTGTAAATGTGGTGAAACTTAAAAGAAGTTCTACTAATTATTTTAATTAGTAAGTTGATTCACCTACTCTTTATTATATAAAAGGAACATTTCACAATGAAAAATATGAAAGTTTTTTTTGAGCCAACATATCTCTCCCGATTTCCTAGCGTTTTCCTCTCGTCCCTGGCGGCTGGAACCCTAGACGCCGCCAGGAGAGGCCAATCTTCTAGCGCCGTCCTCCGGCGGCTCCCCTTCGCCGGCGACCTCGGTCGTCGGTGGTGAGGGGGGTCGCCGGATCCACACGTGTGGATCGTTTTTACTCTCTAGTAGTCTAGGTTTTTAGGCTGTTCATCGTCTTGGCTTCGGCGGCGACGATGACGGCGCTGAATAAAACTTCGGATCCTTCCCTGACGAGGCCATCGGTCCTAGGATGGATTTGAAAACCAGTCTGTTCAAGCAAGGATGGCGTGGCGGCGGCGGCATCCTCGTGGTGGACCTGTGTCCTCGGGCTCCGTCGTTGCGACGGCGTTTGCTCCAGCATCGGCGCGGAGCTTGGGAGGTAGTCCAGGAGCGGATGCAGATTGTGGTCTGCATCGACGACATCTGGAAGACGAAACGTGTGCTGGGTTCGTGGTTCGTGGATGGCAAGTATGGTTTCCTCCTTCGACGTCTTAGTCGTGGTGAGGTGCCAGATCTGGAGTTCGATGGCGTGTCCAGGGTGTTGCCCCGGTCTGATTCGTTCAACGGCAAAGACTTCACTTTTGGTGAGCCACCTTGGAGGTCCGCAAAGCTGCATATCAGCGATGGAGCCACGTCGAGCTCGGGTGAGGAGGTGATCCGTCATTCTTTTCTTCGGTGGCTGCTATGGTGGTGTCGGAGGCACGTGACGGGCGTTGGTGTCAAACTCAGAGATGTTCTGCTATCTTTTCAGTTTTGTCATGTCGGTCCTTACGTGACTTGTACTTTGATCTTTATGATATGAATGAGACACGTATTACCATGCAAAAAAAAAAAGAAAGTTTTTTCTTGATCACTTATCAACCCTTTCCTGTTTATTAGTTTTGTCTAATGATTAATTAAGAGGGTTGACCAAGTCATTGATATGTATAATATCCAAATATCAAATACGCTCAGTGTGTGATCCACAGAAAGAAAAAAAAAAGTTGTTTTGGTGAACATCAAAGAAAAAACTTGCTCTTCTTCCATAAAAAATTCTTCTAAAAATGCCGAACCCTGTGGTGTTCATGGTCAGCATTTTTATAACCATTCAACAAAGCCAATAGGCCTTATAAATCCGAATTAAGGGAGTAGGTTGAAGAAGATGAATATCAAAAGAACGTGAAAGACTACAGAAGCAGAAGGACAATTGTATGACCCTAAGTTGTACTATGGAGAATGTATTTCTTTTCGGAAATTTCACATATCATACTCTGTGCAATGAAAGTATTGTTTCTTTTTTCTTTTGGACCAAAAGCAATTTTCGTTACCTGGCTTTTGAGAAAGCCCACCAGTCAGACACAAATATTGTTTCCATGTGACATAGACTTTTTTCTGCAAACCTAATGAACACTCGTCCTATGGGAAGCTGGAATTGGACTACGCATATATAGTTTCTTTTTGCAAAATAACTAGCGGAATTAGCAGCAGCAGCAGCAGAAGAAGAATCTATTCCAGTGGCCAACCAATGGATGTGGTTAACCTGAAGCAGTTAGGCTATTGGATACGAATGAAATGCCGTTTCAACACGTACGTTTTTTTTCATGGTAATACGTGTCTCATTTATAGAATAAAAATCAAGTTACAAGGCACGTAAGCACCGACCTTAGATGACTGAAAAGATAGGATAATCCTATGCAAAATACCAGCGTCTGTCCCTTTCGTTCGACACCACCGAAGCGGCCACCAAAGGGGAAGAATACAGATCACCTCTTTACCCAAGCTCGACGCGGCTCCATCGCTGATCTGCAGCTTTACGGACCTCCAAAATAGTTTGCCAGAAGCAAAACCATTACCGTTGAAAGAATCAGACCGGGGCAACATGTCCCCGGACACGCCATCGAACTTCAGAACTGACACCCCCGCGTGACGACGACGTCGGAGGAGGAAACCAGAACTGTCAGCCTCCAACCACAAACCCAGCACAAGATGCTCCATCTTCCAGCTGTCACTTGCGTAGACAACCGTCTGCGCGTACTCCTGAACGACCAAACCTCCCTGCTCCACCATGACATCGGAGACAACGCCACAGCAACGGGGACAGAGCAGAAGGAGAGACACACCTGATGGAGTCGCCGCCGCCGCCTCGCCAACACCATCCATGAACCCTAACGCCGCCGATCTGAAGGATCGGCAGACACACGATGCCATCAACTCCGAGATGCCACCATGAAGGACACCGCCGGTGTGGGAGTGGGGCTGAGGCAGATTTATTCGTCCGGGCGCCGCTCCCACCACCCCAACAGCGCACCATGACCTACAAATCCAAACCCTAACTACAGAGCGGAGGAACGGGGTCCCCCCTCCCTCCTGCCGCCGGAGCAGCCGGAGAGAGAGGGGGCCAGCGCCCCGGCCGGTGAAGACCGGTGGAAGGAGATCGCCTCCCTAGTCGCCTGGCTCGTGGCGGCGGCTAGGGTAGGAAGACTCGCGCAATATGCGAGTGGCAAAAGAGATCGATTTTCAACACGTACGTCGACGTGTCTCTTTTTCACTTTTATTTCTATATATATATTGCGAGGACGTCGACGTGTCTTTGGATCTTTTTGATACATGTTTCTTTCAGCCAATATATGGTTTCCCTACACGCTCAGCTGAGTCAATCAACGTGCATGCAGCCGTTGCTGTCAAGGGAAGATAGAGGAAATTAAGTTCTCCAGTTAATTAGCTAGCAAAGCTGTTGTCACAAAGTCACAGCAGTTCGCAAGCTACTATATATATACAGCAAGATGCTGCTCTCTAATGTTAACTAGATGATATCCCACGCGTTCCTGCAGGAATTGCTTTGTTAGGGACCGAGTACAGGGATCGATCTATAGTTGCTCTCTGGAGTAGTACCTAGTACATGACCGATTACAGGAGCGATTGTTCTCGAATGGGGAAGAACAGAGGAAGGAGGAGATAGGGTAGGTAGCCGCCGCCGTGCCTGGTTCGTGATCCTCTAGATGCCCTTGCACTCGCAGACTGTAGTATAAGTAGCTGGTGAGCCTTGGGCTTCACTTAGTCCATTCCGGCCCAGCCGTGCATGGGTTGGGCTTGAGCGTGCGCTGGGGTCGTCCCGTGCCTGGCCGGTGTTGCCACCAGGTGGGCCAGGCATGTCAGCGACGCTAACATCCCCCTCTCCTTGCGAAGAGGCTTGCCCCCAAGCCTCTGCTGTAGGGAAGCGAGCTTGTAGCGCGGTCTTGTCCTCCCAGGTGCTGCCCAGCGTGGAGTCGCCCGACCACCGTACCTTGACCTGCTCCACCATGGCGCCCGCTGTCTTGCGCCAACGCGTCTGGAGGATCTCCACTGGCACCGCGAGAGCATCGTCAGGAATTGGGAGTTGAGTATCGACAGGAGTACTTGGTAGTAGTGCGCGCTTCAGTTGGGAGACGTGGAACACTGGGTGAACGGTGGCCTCCGGAGGTAGCTGCAGCTTGTACGCAACATCGTTGATCTTGGTGATGATCTGGAACGGGCCAAAGAACTTGAACGAGAGCTTGTGGTTCGCTCTTGGGGCGACGGATGACTGGATGTAAGGCTGCAGTTTGAGGAAGACTTGATCGTCGGCTGTGAACTCACGGAAAGTGCGGCGCTTGTCAGCCTGTGTCTTCATACACTGCCGAGCTCGATGTAGATGTTGCTGAAGAAGGTCTTGCACCACTGCACGTTCTTCCAGCCAGCTCTGGAGCGCGGGCACCGAGCACGTCGATGCGGCGGTGATCCCCCAGTGCCTGGGCTCGTGGCCGAACATTGCTTTGAATGGTGACATGCCGATGGCAGAGTGAGGGGAGGAGTTGTACCAGAATTGTGCCAATGGAATCCAGTAGCTCCATCGTCGCGGGCAGGCGTGTGTGAAGCACCGAAGATATGTTTCCAGGCATTGATTCACACGCTCGGTTTGACCGTCAGTCTCCGGGTGATTGGTTGTGCTGAGGCGCAACTCCGACCCTGCATACTTAAAGACCTCCTGCCAGAATCGGCTGGTGAAGACTGGATCCCTGTCAGAGATGATTGTTGCCGGAAAGCCATGGATCTTGTAAATTTGATTCATGTATAGCAAGGCCACCTTGGAAGCAGTATACGGATGCGCCAAAGGGAGGAAATGGGCAAAACGTGTCCGTTTGTCCACGATCACCAGTAAGCAGTTGTGTTTGCCGGACTGGGGTAAGCCATCGACGAAATCCATAGTTATCATCTCCCATGGTTCTTTTGCGATAGGAAGTGGCAGCAGCAGGCCGGGGTGCGCCGTACGATCCGGTTTGGCTTGCTGGCAGATTGTGCAGCAGCACACATATTGCTGGACGTGTGCCTTCATCTTGGGCCACGCGAAGAGGCGGCGGATTTTCTTGTACGTCACCGGTATGCCTGAGTGTCCCCCCATCGGACTGTCGTGGAAGGCCACGATGATTTTCTGCTGGAGCTACATTGATCCCCCGAGCCAGATACGGTCCCTGAATCGCAGCAATCCTTGTGTCAGGGTGAACCTCCCTTTTGGGTCTGGTCTGATGGCTAGCTGTTCGAGCAGCCATTGTGCTTGCGGGTTACTGTTGTAGCTTGAGAAAATATCCTCCATCCACGCTGGCTGGCACGATGTGATCGTCATCAGTGTATCACTCGGCATAGATCTAGAGAGAGCATCTACTGCCGCGTTCTCAGCGCCTCTCTTGTACTTGATGATGTACTGAAGCCCCAGGAGTTTCGTGAAGGCTTTTTGCTTCCATGGGGTGGTCAGCCTCTGCCCTTCGAGATGGACCAAACTCTGCTGATCAGTGTGGATGACGAATTCACCGTGCTGCAGGTATGGTCTCCATTGGTCGACTACCACGATCACCGCTAAGTACTCTTTTTCATAGGTGGACAGGCCTTGGTAGCGTGGTGATAGGGCCTTGCTCATGAAGGCAATCGGGTGCCCCCCTTGCTGTAGTACCGCGCCGATTCCCTGCTCGCTGGTGTTAGTTTCGATGTGAAACGGCTTGGAGAAGTCCGGTAGGGCGAGTATAGGTGAAGAAACGAGCTGCTGTTTCAGTAACTGGAAAGCTTCTTCGGTGGCTTCGGTCCAGACGAATGGGACCCCTTTCTTGAGCAAGTTGAACAGGGGCCGCGCTATCACGCCGAAATTCCTGACAAAGCGGTGGTAGTAGCCGGCCAGCCCCAGGAAACTGCGCACGAGCTTGACTGAAGTAGGTGTCGCCCAGTTTGCGACGGCCTGAACTTTGCTCGGCTCGGTTGACACCCCCTGCGCGCTGACGACGTGGCCAAGGTAAGATATCTCCTGCTGCCCAAACGAGCACTTGCTGAATTTGACTTTCCATTGGTCGCGTCGAAGGAGAGCTAGGACTTGACGCAGGTGCTCCTTGTGATCCTCAAGGGTCTTGCTGAAGATGAGTATGTCGTCGAAGAAGATGAGCACACAATAACGCAGCAGCGGGTGGAGAGTGTGATTCATGGCACCCAAGAAGGTTGGTGGCGCGCTGGCGAGCCCGAACGAAACGACCTTGAATTCGAAGTGTCCGGAGTGGGTTTGAAACGCCGTCTTGTACTCTTCCCCTTCAGCCAGCCGGATTTGGTGATAGCCGGCACGGAGGTCGAGCTTGGAGAACCACCTGGCACCGTGCAGCTCGTCCAACAGCTCCTCGATGACGGGCACTAGGTACTTAGCGACACAGGTGAGCGCGTTCAGATGACGGTAATCGATGCACATCTGCCATGTGCCATCTTTCTTTTTGACTAGGATGACCGGGGAAGAAAAGGGGCTGGTGCTGAATTGAATGATGCCCGTGCGGAGGAGTTCTTCCACTTGGCGCTCGATCCCATCTTTGTGCTCGGGTTTGTGTCTGTATGGCCTGATACTGAAAGGTTGTGCACTCGGGATTAGGGGTATCCTGTGGTCGCAGGCACGCCGTGGTGGCAACTCTGTTGGCTCCCCAAAGACATCCTGGAATTCTGCGATCACCCCTTGGATGTAGCTCGGTGTTAGGGACCCCTCGGAGTCGCTAAAATCCACGTGGTTGAGCTGAACTATGTGTTTCATGGCATTCTGGTTGCAGAGGGCTTGCAATTGCATGCTGTTGATCACTAAGCAGTCCGTGGATGTTGCCTCATGCCCACACAAGCAGACATGCCCTTGCTGCGTCGGAATCGCGATGCGCTTTGCTTTCCAGTCGACTGTCATTGGGCTGTTCTCTTCGAGCCAATCCATCCCAAAATCACATCGTAAGTGCCCAGTGACAGCACTTTCATGTCCGTGGCAAATTCATGGCCCTGAGAATACCATTTGCACTGCCTGACGACTGAAGAACAGAGAAGTTCACCGCCTCCAGTGACCTTGACCTTGTAAGTCTTGGGGGGTGGCTCCACGCCAGCAAGGGAACTCGCGAGCTTGCTGTTGATGAATGAAGTTGAGCTCCCTCAGTCCACAAGCATGAGCACTTCTTTTCCCTGGATCCAGGCACGGAGCTGGAAGGCCTTGGCAGAAACGCCTCCAGACACTACTGGGCGTGAGATAGCCATGACTGCTTCCTCGGCTGGTCCTCCCGGCTCTGTTGCTGTGGTGCCGGTGTCCTCCAAGCCGAAGAGCTCAAGTAGCTCCTCAACTATGTGCAGCTGCACTGATGTGGGGCAGACATGCTCGTGGCCCCAGCGTTCGCCACACTTGAAGCAAAGACCGCGAGCACGGCGGTAGTCTCGCAGTGTCTTGAGCTTGGTGGAGTCGGCGCGCACGGCGTCAGTCCCGCGGCGGTCCGTTGCTGCTGGTGTTGGAGTTGGCCGCAGTTCGGAGGCGGCGGCAGAGGTAGCAGTGTGGGGGCCTTGGGGAACGCCTCTGGTGGTCGCTGTAGGAGATATGCCTAGAGGCAATAATAAATGTTATTGATTATCTCCATGTTCATAATTATGTTTATGTTCCATGCTATAAGTGCTATGGTTCTCGAGTCTACAATAACCACGAGGCTCGGAGGAAGACTCATATGCACGTGTGGAATAATAAACAATAAAATGTATTCCTAGTCTGGCCTCTAAGACTAGCTCAAGTGTTGCATGATGGTTCTGTTTTCCTGATCATGGGCATGACTATGCCGGCAACTTTGGGGGCACAAAGTTAGGAGAACACTTGTGTTGAATCGACCCGACTTGATGTTATGCTATGAGATACATTCGTCACAAGTTAATGGTTAATAACACGGAGAAAGTTAACGTTTGCATAATTCCTTAGACCATGAGAGTATCAATTTCCTTCATGCTTGATTCATGAACTTTGGGGTTTGTTAAACGTCATCCGTAACTGGGTGGCTATTACGGCGGCTTACGGGTTCATAGGAAAGTATGTCAAGGGACTTGATAGCTCAAGATTGGGATTTGCTCCTCCGACGATGGAGAGATATCTCTAGGCCCTCTCGGTGTTACGGTATCCATCATCGTCTGGCCAGACACAATGTGATTTGATCACAGGGATGCCGGAACACGGGAACGAGAAAAGAGAACAAAACTGGTAACAAGGTAACTGGCATAGTGGACAAGTTGTTGATCCACGGGGATGCCGATAAATCTCACCTCGGATTTTTGTAACATATCACGAAGCAACAGGAATAGCACACGGCAACTGGAGGTTCACTCGAATATTTATTCGTGTGGGTATAGGGGTCAATATGGGTGTCCACGGCTCCGATGTTGATCATTGATCGGAAAGTGTTCTGGTCATGTCTATACTTCACCGAACCAATAGGGTCACACGCTTAAGGGTCATCTATCTGCTGAATACTAGACAGGGAGTCTGAGAGAAAGTCACCGGAAAAGTTTCGGAGACAGCGAAAGAGTTCCGGGGAGAGAACACAGGAATAGTTTCGGTAAAACTGAAAAGTTGTTTCGGGGTATACCATTAAATCAAATTGGTTTCGGCACACACGTGGAAATTCTTGGAGGGTGCCAGAATTCTTCTCGAAACTTCTGGGATTTTTCCGGAGAAAAAACCCGGAAATGTTCCGGAGCTGCCGGAACCGCTTTGGTTGCTTTTCGCAGATGAAAATCACTAATCCGGAATTGTTTCGGAACGTGTCCAAAATTAGTTTGGTGTGTACTAGAAATGTTCTAAGACCTACAGAAATATTTTCGGATTTAACGGTCGTGGGAAAATGTTTCCGTGAATAGTGAAAAGCACTTTATGGTTACTTTATGGAAAACCACCTTTTTGGGCTTTATCCCAAAATATCTTGGGGAATGACATGGATGGATGAGAGCCACCCTACCCCTTGGGTTTTCCTATAAATAGAGGTGGAGAGGCACTCTCCACACTCACTCACTCTCTCATACACAATGCCATGCAATGATCTGGCTTCTTCTCTCCCTCCCACGAAAAGAGTTTCGTAGAGCCGAAAGGCTGTCTGGGTTCCGGTGGGAACTAGTTCTGGACGGTGAAGCCCTGCCGGATAGATGACACCGTATGTGTGCAACCCCGTAGAGAGGTCGTAGGTTCGATCTTTTTGCCCGAGGGGCTGTGCTACTTGTAGCTTGCGTTGGTATTTTCCCCGAAGAGGAAGGGATGATGCAGCACAGTAGAGATAAGTATTTCCCTCAGTTATGAAACCAAGGTTATCGAACCAGTAGGAGAATCACACAACACCTCGTTAGCAGCACCTGCACACAAACAACAAATCCTTGCACCCAACGCAAGCGAGGGGTTGTCAATCCCTCGGCGGTCAATTGCAAGATTAAATTGTATATGATAGATAGATAGATAGATAGATAGATAGAAACAAAAATACAAAATAAAATAAATAAAAGAAAATGGCAGCAATATTTTTAGGGTTTTAGTAATATGATTTATGTGGCGCCCCGCCTGATTACCACTGTAGTCGGACGGTCGCCGCACACACCAACCCAGGAAATCAATCTGGTATGTGCGTTTACAACAAGTATCATGAACACAGGCATTCCTATTAATGGATATATATAAGTCTTACACGATATTTTACAAGGGTGATGGCAGCGGAAAAGCTCTATCTAAGGCAGCATGGTCTTGGTGCGGCTCCAATCCACAGGGATCTGACTGGGTTACTCCTCTAGCCCGCGAATACTCCGGCTCCTCACTAGTGGACGTCGGATCCTTAGGTGAACCTGGCCACATTGAAGGCCGCTGAGTACTTTTGAATGTACTCGCAAGCAAACCAAATAAAATATACACCAAGCAATGCAATCCATGGCATTCAAGCATGCATTTGTTATCTTAACATTATTAACCATCATGGCATAGCTATCCAGCATTATTAACTATCATGCTATAACAGGGTTATCTAGAAAGATAATTACTGAAATAAAGATAGCAAGGCAAAGCATAACAGTAAAGGTATCTGATCAGGTTTGTTCTCGCGATCCCTCCGGATCATACCCAGGTTCTTACGGTCATCCGACCAACTCTTTCATAGCCATTCCATCGCTAGCATCTCATATTCCTGACATCAACCGATGTTCAGGCATCTGTACTGCAAGTCTGATAAATCATACCTTTCTCGGGTTCATTCTTAGCAATAACATTATATAGTTTGTTCCTCCAGACTCGACACCGACCAAATAGTGTGACCTAGTACGAACTGTGTCCCATGACCGAGGACGCGGCTATTCGAATAGATTTACACTCTACAGAGGTTGCGCACTTTACCCAAACCATGGAGCTCCCGGCCTCGTACTTAGTACATGTTCCCATTCGGGTGGACCGGTGCTGCTCCAACGAAACTTGCCTAACCCGTGACTCTTCCACCGTACCACCGACAATCATCCTCCCCCGGAGTCATGCCCTGGGTGGCCCCTGTGTCACCCCATGACACCTGCCACCGTCGTGGCTAACTAAACTGTCCCAAACGGGGACGCCGGCAAATAACTCAACTGGGCTCACAAGGTTATTGCCGCCTACCGGGCCAGGGTAGCGCGCGCGTATAACCTTCCCTCTTTGGTGGTACCGATAAAAGAGCACGCGGTTAGACCAAGCTAAGGTCGTCCCATACTGGCAAATGTGGCTGCACTGATGAGTTTGGTTCAGTGGCACTATGACTCGATCCGGCCGACGGAGGAGGTTGTCATTATTAAGTCATATTCTTAATCATTGCGATAACTACAACAGTAACAATGCATGATGTAACAATTATGAAAAACATAACAACCTATCTCCATACAATATCACAACGAGTCATTAGTGAGACAATATTTAAATGGCAAGTTATCACTTTACAAGTTCTAGCTGTAAGTTACGACCATCCGAACCCTTGCATGAAATCGGCAAATAAACCAGTAGCCACCAGAACGGTTTTTACAACTCAGATCTGGGACGTTACCGGAATAACTCAACCCCAGCTCAAGATGGCTGAAAAGCAGCTCAGAGCATGAGACGGTGTTGATAAAAAGAGTGTAGCGGTCCCCTAAGATGGCCGAAGAACAGCTCAGAGCATAGGGTTACCGCTACAGAAAGAAATTCAACAGCTGCCCGAGACGGCCGAAAAGCAGCTCAGAACACGGGCCCGTTGTTGAAAAGAGAAACATAAAGTCGGCATCCACCCCGGACGGCCGGAAGCAGCTCAGAACACAGGCGTGGTGCCGTCACCAAAGAAAGGCAGGCAAGGGTTCATTAGCGTCACATACAGCTCACCACTACGCATACAAGCATAAGCATATTAATTTAAACACGCAAGAATAACATAGAGAAATGCTTTAGGGCACATATCAAATGGTCGGCTTGCCTGGGGGTGAAGGAATACTCCGGGAGAAGTGCGGGGAGCTCGCGGAAAAAATTCACCGGAGAAGATTCTCTCTCGGAGGGGCTGATAGAAGGGCAAGGGCAAAATGGGCATTTTCGCAGTGTGGAAACATTATGAAAATGATACCATCGGAACGGGCTCGACGAACTGAAGACGTGGGCGTTGCATTCACCTGATTCGGAGTCACGGTTAAAAACTTAGGGCCGTTCGTTCGTTAGGCAGAAAAACAAATAAAAACTGAGCTTTTCTACTGCTAACGGGCGAACGCCCGCAATCTAACCGTTTTGGCCGGCTGAGTAAAACAGAAAGCGTATTCGTGGGAATACGTTTTCAGAGTAGTGAAAGCGCACTATTGGCCGAGGAACCACCAGAGTACGCCTTCGGAGGAGGGAGACGTATTCTGTCGAATACGCCTCCACTTATCCGACGTGGCCGGCCCCTGGTCACCGACAGGTGGGTCCCGCCGTCTCCTCTCTCTCTTCCTCTCCTCCTCCTCTGCTTCCCCTGACGCCCGCTTCCAGAGCAGCAGGAGGCCGCCGGCACCGGCGCTCGCCCGGCCAACTCCGGCCATCTCCTGGAGCGCTCCGACCACCGAAGTGCTCAGGAGCGGACGCCGCTTCCACCCCGTCTGAGCACGGACAGCGACGAGGACCCGAGCGGTGGCGATGCGGGCTCCCGCGGATGAGGTCGTCGGCTACACTTGGGCACGCAGCCACGGGTGTCCCGGCGATGAGCGGAGGAGCTCGGGAGGCTAGCCGTGGTGGATGGGGACCTCTGATGGAGAAATGAGGAGGGAAGGGAGCCAGGCTTGCTCGAATTTGAGCAGAGGCCATCGGCGGCAATGGCAGCCATGGCGGTGCGAGAGAGCTTTCCGAGCTCGGCTGAGAGGTGGGGCGAGGCACCAGGAGGGTGGAGAGGGGCTGGTGAGGTGGAGTGGCTCGGGGAGGGGCTCGGCCGCGGCTATTTATAGCCGGCCGAGGCGAGGAGATAGGGATGGCTGCCGTGGCGCCCTTATCACCTCACTGGCACTTCCGGTGAGCTGGCCTTGGACGTGCACGGCGCCGACCTGACGAGGAGCAGCTCGACGCGACGCTACGGCGGGGAAAAGGCCAAGACAGCGAGAAGACGATGGCGGTCACGGGGAAACAGCACGGTGGCGAGACTCGCCGTGGCGCGAGGAAGAAGAAATCGGAGAGGAGAAGGGCCTAGAAAGGGGCAGGTGGACGCCGCGGAGCCATGAGACATGCTCGGACAAGCTAGAATTGGCCGGAGCGAGCTGGCCGACGAGGACAGCACGCGGAGCGCCGCTTCTGCGTGTTGTCCACGTGGTCACCACGTGCATGGCTTGCTCTGGAAGGCTTCTGCATGTCCAAGCTTGTCCAACAAGTCTCTCGTTGCTCAAATAGATGAAAGAAGTGCCTAGAACTAGCTAGGTGGCTATGAGGTGAGAGAAACTTGCTGAAACAGATTCTGACAGCAAAATTGGCTGGAATTTTCTAGAGAAATGGATGGAGAAATGGAGTTGGATCTTTGTCACAATGAAATGTGGTAGGAAGGACTAGGTGTTGGTAAAATTTGAAGGAATTTGGACCTCATTTGCATATACTTCCTTTGCAATGCAATTTCTGGTCCAGAAAATGGATTTTGATGTTGTGCTCAACTGGCTTGGTGAAATGAGCTGAATTTTGGTGGAGGGGAGTTATTTGGATGCATGGAGGTACTGCAAAAATTTCAGCTCATTTGGAAGTGCCCAGGTGTACTTCCTTCACAGAGCAAGAATCTGGACAGAAACCTAGGAAAATTTCTGGGGAAGAATGGATAGCTGGATTGAGCTCATTTTTGGTTTACATGAGTGATTTATCAATGTTAACCACCATGAAAAATTTCAGCTGAAATGGATCAAGGTTTCAAGCACTTCTTTTGCAAACTGGAAATCTAGACAGAATTTGCAAATGGGTGTTGTGCTCAAAATTTGATCTATGGAACTTGGGTTCTTGATGGAATTGGTGAATATATGGATAGGAGAAGCTCCACAAATTATTTGGGATTTTTCCTGGCTACCAAAATGGTAGTTCTTTTGGAAAGTGCCCAAAATGCAATATTGGCTTTAAATAGGAAAATGTAATTTCCCTTATTTAATTATGGCCAATATCTTTATTGGAGCTCAATATGATCACAAAGAATGTCTCCACAAGTTTTCATGAACTTTGGAGATGGATAGATATTTTCCTGGATTTAATTCCTTTAAACAGCAGAAAAAGGAATTAATTTTAAATGAAAAATATTGCAAATGACTTGGCAATATTTTTGCATATCCAGGGTTTATAGATGTGGGATGATCACTGGGAAAAGTTTGGGAGGCAACAGATCAAAGAAAATTAGAGTTCCTTTGTAACTGCCGGAATTAGGGTTTCCCTTCCGATAATTCGGAAGGTAGGGTTTCGGTGGCAAAACCTTGAGAATTTAATTTGGGTGACCAGGTTGATCTGGAGAGAATCTCTGGTTGGATAGGGAAGGCAAGGCTAAATGACCATCTTCAAATATCCAAAGGCAAGAGAAAATTCGATAACATCGAAACAAAGACGGGAGCCAAATCCCGCAAAGGAAAAAAAACAAGGAGCGAAAACCAGGGTGTCACAAACCTACCCCCCTTAAGAAAATCTCGTCCTCGAGATTTCCGGGCTTACCTCCCGGCTATGGGGGACTTACTTGTGTGTCACTTGGATCCATCATTTGTCTTGTCTTCATTGGTTTACTGGCCTTTTAACTGCCTCTTTTGATGGCTCAGGTGCTGTCTTTTTCAGACGGCTGGATTGAATCCTTCTCTTTCCTGTCAGGAAACCCTTTGTGCTGGTAGTTTGTTGGCTGGGGTTGGTGGGTAGCCCCGAGTATCGACAAATAGTCTGGTTTCCATGGCCTGGGACTAGCTGCTTCGGGTTTTATTGCGATACTTCGTACACTGACTGCCAAGGGCGAGACATTCTTTCTGGGTACCGGACTCACGTGCTCGTATGGCCTGGAGTGTCTAGGAGTGGCTCTCTTTTGCCTTGTCAGAATGCTCAATCTGGCTGTGGGTTCTATACGGATGCTTTCTTCCTGTCTCTTGCATTCTGACTTCGTTCTCAGGAGGTTCCCAACTGAAATGTCGGGCATGATCACAAAGTAATCATAGACGGTAATCTCTGAGGTAGCTCTGCCATATATAGCCTCTGTGGCCCTTGCTATGACCACTGAGCTGACATAGTATGGCTATCATCCGGTGTATCTTTCGGAGCATAGCCTCTTATCTTGGTTGATGGCCTAGATTCATGTTGAGTATAACATGCTGGCTGCATTGTTGTGGCCGCATATGCAAGAGTCTGACAAAGATTGATAATATCACCTTGTATGTGAAATTTCATTTTATTGACCACCGTGAAGGTGGTTTGTCCGAAACTTCATTGTTCTTGGGGATTCCTTTTGGGGAACTTGTCATGACCTGCCAACACGGCTCCTTGGTCATATCCCAGCTTGCTGGGCTTGTACTCACCACTTACTCTTGCATATCTCATAGGGATTGTTGTGTTCATATCCTTATTTGAAGTATGGGGTCAATGTTTCTCTAAACACAGTCATTCCCGTGTACGAGTGGCTCGCATGAACTGATCCACTGGACTGCATGCTCACAATATATGCAAAGGTAGGACGAATCCTTTCATACCCACTGAGTTCTGAGGCGGACGTGTGTCTGGACTAGTTTGTGCTTCTGACAGGATTGTTGTGGACACGATGGCGTGTTGAAGAAGGTTGAATTCCTCACACTCGAAGCTTCTGTCAAGGTAGCGTGTCGAAGAAGGCTGGGTATCGTACCTTGGAAGCTTCCCCTCATGTGGCTTACTGCGGAAGGTCAGGTGCCTTATGCCGGAAACTTTCCGCGATAGCACGCTGGTGAAGATGGGAGTGTCATATCCCAGAAGATTTTCTCACCAAGTGGTGTAGCGAGAAAGGTTGGGGAGTCTTGCATCGTAAGCTCCTTCTGATAGCTTGCGGAGGAAGGCTGGATTCCTTATACCCGAAGCCTTACACTGTGACATGCAGTCGGGTCTATGGCCGATTCTGGCTTCCTTTCGAGGTATCCGGAATTTGCCCATAGTGGAGCCATAACTTGGTGTAGGCCATACCTTGTCTGAAGATATTCCGTTGGTCATGCACACCGCTTGTCCTTCTGCTAGTCTGATCATTGTTGCCGTAGAGGTTGCACAACTGATGTAAGCTTCATGTTGATAATTAATCCAGATGCGTGCCGATAGTAGGCAGTTGGCGGATAATTCCATTCTGTTTGGCCGCGCTTCCAGGTGTTTGGAATTCTCATTGATTCTGGGCAGCCGTGAACTCATCCATATTTTTTTTGCAGACCTTGTTCACCATGCCCAGAATTTTATGTATGCATCGGTAAATTCCAAAGTATTCTGAGATTTGTATTAACACACCAGAGTTTGTTGTTGCTCTCGGCATCTTCACATTCTTGAGATATGGCCTCCAGGGGTAATAAATGATTCTTGAGTCCATTGAGAAAAGACTCATGGTTCACCCCACTGACTGAAATAATCCTTGTGTCAAGGACTGAATAATTTGCTCTTGCTGTAATCTATTCTGCGGTAAACTCCCTTGGCTATAGTCTGGCCTTGTTGGTTGCACTCCGATTCTGCTTCTAACCCATTCTTCATTCTTAACAGATCCGGTGATACTGTTCTGAATATCGGACAGTTGGTCTGGCTTGACTCTTACTGAATTTGGATTATTGGGTAATATCCAAGTTGTGTGTTGGTTTTGTGTGGCAGTTCTTGCAGATGGATCCAGTCGGAGCGGAAGAACGGAACCGACAAAAGAAACAAAAACCGCGAAAACCAAAAAGCAAATAAAGTTCAAATTTTGCGGACCTTACACACGTGGCCGAAGATTCACTAGTATAACTAACCTAGCGCACTCGATGCACCTCTAAGGACTTAGAAGCAAAACCACACAATGCCCCTGGTAGCAATTGGGGTCAAGCTCCTACTACTTCCTTAGGGAACATTAAACTCGACGCACGACCATAGCCAAAGTGGCTTAGTCAACGATCCTAGGGTTGTTGAGAAAAGATGGAATTTATAGGCGTTTCCCAAAGGAAACTGGATTTGAGAAGAGAAATGCCATGGTTAGCAAGCAAGGTGGGGATATCTAGTTTACCTAGGGGTTCAGGGCTCACGGGTCGTTGCTTGGTGCGGACATTTCCCACCGGAGGCAAAGACCACGAGAGTTGGGGTTTGATGGAGCCAAAAACCTATGGGGTTGCCTTATGATCAATAGTAGCCGTGCCAGTCTAGCAAAGATGGCTGAAATCCATCTGGGCTTTCTACTAATCAAAAGGCAATGAAGTCTGGCTAGGGTAACCTACCGTCAGCCTGGCTCGGATACCATCCGTTGTGGCGCCCCGCCTGATTACCACTGTAGCCGGACGGTCGCCGCACACACCAGCCCAGGAACTCAATCTGGTATGAGCATTTACAACAAGTATCATGAACACAGGCATTCCTATTAATGGATATATATAAGTCTTACACGATATTTTACAAGGGTGATGGCAGCGGAAAAGCTCTATCTAAGGCAGCATGGTCTTGGTGCGGCTCCAATCCACAGGGATCTGACTGGGTTACTCCTCTAGCCCGCGAATACTCCGGCTCCTCGCTAGTGGACGTCGGATCCTTAGGTGAACCTGGCCACATTGAAGGCCGCTGAGTACTTTTGAATGTACTCGCAAGCAAACCAAATAAAATATACACCAAGCAATGCAATCCATGGCATTCAAGCATGCATTTGTTATCTTAACATTATTAACCATCATGGCATAGCTATCCAGCATTATTAACTATCATGCTATAACAGGGTTATCTAGCAAGATAATTACTGAAATAAAGATAGCAAGGCAAAGCATAATAGTAAAGGTATCTGATCAGGTTTGTTCTCGCGATCCCTCCGGATCATACCCAGGTTCTTACGGTCATCCGACCAACTCTTTCATAGCCATTCCATCGCTAGCATCTCATATTCCTGACATCAACCGATGTCCAGGCATCTGTACTGCAAGTCTGATAAATCATACCTTTCTCGGGTTCATTCTTAGCAATAACATTATATAGTTTGTTCCTCCAGACTCGACACTGACCAAATAGTGTGGCCTAGTACGAACTGTGTCCCATGACCGAGGACGCGGCTATTCGAATAGATTTACACTCTGCAGAGGTTGCGCACTTTACCCACACCATGGAGCTCCCGGCCTTGTACTTAGTACATGTTCCCATTCGAGTGGACCGGTGCTGCTCCAACGAAACTTGCCTAACCCCTGACTCCTCCACCGTACCACCGACAATCATCCTCCCCCGGAGTCATGCCCTGGGTGGCCCCTGTGTCACCCCGTGACACCTGCCACCGTCGTGGCCAACTAAACTATCCCAAACGGGGACGCCGGCAAATAACTCAACTGGGCTCACAAGGTTATTGCCGCCTACCGGGCCAGGGTAGCGCGCACGTATAACCTTCCCTCTTTGGTGGTACCGATAAAAGAGCACGCGGTTAGACCAAGCTAAGGCCGTCCCATACCGGCAAATGTGGCTGCACTGATGAGTTTGGTTCAGTGGCACTATGACTTGATCCAGCCGACGGAGGAGGTTGTCATTATTAAGTCATATTCTTAATCATTGCGATAACTACAACAGTAACAGTGCATGATGTAACAATTATGAAAAACATAACAACCTATCTCCATACAATATCACAACGAGTCATTAGTGAGACAATATTTAAATGGCAAGTTATCACTTTACAAGTTCTAGCTGTAAGTTACGACCATCCGAACCCTTGCATGAAACCGGCAAATAAACCAGTAGCCACCAGAACGGTTTTTACAACTCAGATCTGGGACATTACCGGAATAACTCAACCCCGGCTCAAGACGGCTGAAAAGCAGCTCGGAGCATGAGACGGTGTTGATAAAAAGAGTGTAGCAGTCCCCTAAGACGGCCGAAGAACAACTCAGAGCATAGGGTTACCGCTACAGAAAGAAATTCAACAGCTGCCCGAGACGGCCGAAAAGCAGCTCAGAACACGGGCTAGTTGTTGAAAAGAGAAACATAAAGTCGGCATCCACCCCGGACGGCCGGATGCAGCTCAGAACACAGGCGTGGTGCCGTCACCAAAGAAAGGCAGGCAAGGGTTCATTAGCGTCACATACAGCTCATCACTACGCATACAAGCATAAGCATATTAATTTAAACACGCAAGAATAACACAGAGCAATGCTTTAGGGCACATATCAGATGGTCGGCTTGCCTGGGAGTGAAGGAATACTCCGGGAGAAGTGCGGGGAGCTCGCGGAAAAATTTCACCGGAGAAGATTCTCTCTCGGAGGGGCTGATAGAAGGGCAAGGGCAAAATGGGCATTTTCACAGTGTGGAAACATTATGAAAATGATACCATCGGAACGGGCTCGACGAACTGAAGAAGTGGGCGTTGGATTCATCTGATTCGGAGTCACGGTGAAAAAGTTAGGGCCGTTCGTTCGTTAGGCAGAAAAACAAATAAAAACTGAGCTTTTCTACTGCTAACGGGCGAACGCCCGCAATCTAACCGTTTTGGCTGGCTGAGTAAAACAAAAAGCGTATTCACGGGAATACGTTTTCAGAATAGTGAAAGCGCACTATTGGCCGAGGAACCACCAGAGTACGCCTTCGGAGGAGGGAGACGTATTCTGTCGAATACGCCTCCACTTATCCGACGTGGCCGGCCCCTGGTCACCGACAGGTGGGTCCCGCCGTCTCCTCTCTCTCTTCCTCTCCTCCTCCTCTGCTTCCCCTAACGCCCGCTTCCAGAGCAGCAGGAGGCCGCCGGCACCGGCGCTCGCCCGGCCAACTCCGGCCATCTCCTGGAGCGCTCCGACCACCGAAGTGCTCAGGAGCGGACGCCGCTTCCACCCCGTCTGAGCACGGACAGCGACGAGGACCCGAGCGGCGGCGATGCGGGCTCCCGCGGATGAGGTCGTCGGCTACACTTGGGCATGCGGCCACGGGTGTCCCGGCGATGAGCGGAGGAGCTCGGGAGGCTAGCCGTGGTGGATGGGGACCTCTGGTGGAGAAATGAGGAGGGAAGGGAGCCAGGCTTGCTCGAATTTGAGCAGAGGCCATCGGCGGCAATGGCAGCCATGGCGGTGCGAGAGAGCTTTCCGAGCTCGGCTGAGAGGTGGGGCGAGGCACCAGGAGGGTGGAGAGGGGCTGGTGAGGTGGAGTGGCTCGGGGAGGGGCTCGACCGCGGCTATTTATAGCCGGCCGAGGCGAGGAGATAGGGATGGCTGCCGTGGCGCCCTTATCACCTCACTGGCGCTTCCGATGAGCTGGCCTTGGACGTGCACGGCGCCGACCTGACGAGGAGCAGCTCGACGCGACGCTACGGCGGGGAAACGGCCAAGACAGCGAGAAGACGATGGCGGTCACGGGGAAACAGCACGGTGGCGGGACTCGCCGTGGCGCGAGGAAGAAGAAATCGGAGAGGAGAAGGGCCTAGAAAGGGGCAGGTGGACGCCGCGGAGCCATGAGACATGCTCGGACAAGCTAGAATTGGCCGGAGCGAGCTGGCCGACGAGGACAGCACGCGGAGCGCCGCTTCTGCCTGTTGTCCACGTGGTCACCACGTGCATGGCTTGCTCTGGAAGGCTTCTGCATGTCCAAGCTTGTCCAACAAGTCTCTCGTTGCTCAAATAGATGAAAGAAGTGCCTAGAACTAGCTAGGTGGCTATGAGGTGAGAGAAACTTGCTGAAACAGATTCTGACAGCAAAATTGGCTGGAATTTTCTAGAGAAATGGATGGAGAAATGGAGTTGGATCTTTGTCACAATGAAATGTGGTAGGAAGGACTAGGTGTTGGTAAAATTTGAAGGAATTTGGACCTCATTTGCATATACTTCCTTTGCAATGCAATTTCTGGTCTAGAAAGTGGATTTTGATGTTGTGCTCAACTGGCTTGGTAAAATTAGCTGAATTTTGGTGGAGGGGAGTTATTTGGATGCATGGAGGTACTGCAAAAATTTCAGCTCATTTGGAAGTGCCCAGGTGGTACTTCCTTCACAGAGCTAGAATCTGGACAGAAACCTAGGAAAATTGCCGGGGAAGAATGGATAGCTGGATTGAGCTCATTTTTGGTTTACATGAGTGATTTATCAATGTTAACCACCATGAAAAACTTCAGCTCAAATGGATCAAGGGTTCAAGCACTTCCTTTCCAAACTGGAAATCTGGACAGAATTTGCAAATGGGTGTTGTGCTCAAAATTTGATCTATGGAACTTGGGTTCTTGATGGAATTGGTGAATATATGGATAGGAGAAGCTCCACAAAATATTTGGGATTTTTCCTGGCTACCAAAATGGTAGTTCTTTTGGAAAGTGCCCAAAATGCAATATTGGCTTTAAATAGGAAAATGTAATTTCCCTTATTTAATTATGGCCAATATCTTTATTGGAGCTCAATATGATCACAAAGAATGTCTCCACAAGTTTTCATGAACTTTGAAGATGGATAGATATTTTCCTGGATTTAATTCCTTTAAACAGCAGAAAAAGGAATTAATTTTAAATGAAAAATATTGCAAATGACTTGGCAATATTTTTGCATATCCAGGGTTTATAGATGTGGGATGATCACTGGGAAAAGTTTGGGAGGCAACAGATCAAAGAAAATTAGAGTTCCTTTGTAACTGCCGGAATTAGGGTTTCCCTTCCGATAATTCGGAAGGTAGGGTTTCGGCGGCAAAACCTTGAGAATTTAATTTGGGTGACCAGGTCGATCTGGAGAGAATATCTGGTTGGATAGGGAAGGCAAGGCTAAATGACAATCTTCATATACCCAAAGGCAAGAGAAAATCCGATAACATCGAAACAAAGACGGGAGCCAAACCCCGCAAAGGAAAAAAAAACAAGGAGTGAAAACCAGGGTGTCACAATTTAGATAGACCCGGGGGCCATAGATTTCACTAGAGGCTTCTCTCAAGAAAATAGCATACGGTGGGTAGACAAATTACTGTTGGGCAATTGATAGAAAAGCAAATAATCATGACGATATCCAAGGCAATGATCATGTATATAGGCATCACGTCCGAGACAAGTGGACCGACTCCGGCCTGCATCTACTACTATTACTCCACACATCGACCGCTATCCAGCATGCATCTAGTGTATTAAGTCCATAAAGAACGGAGTAACGCCTTACGAACGATGACATGATGTAGACAAGATAAACTCACATATGAATAAACCCCATCTTTTTACCCTTAATAGCAACGATACATACATGTCATGTCCCTTTCTGTCACTGGGATTGAGCATCGCAAGATCGAACCCATTACAAAGCACCTCTTCCCATGGCAAGATAAATCAACTCAGTTGGCCAAACCAAATCAATAGATCGGAGAATAAATACGAGGCTATAATAATCATGCATAAAAGAGTGCAGCAAAGATTCAAATATATTCATGGATAATCTGATCATAAACTCACAATTCATCGGATCCCAACAAACACACCGCAAAAAGGGGTTACATCGGATAACTCCAAGAACATCGAGGAGAACATTGTATTGAAGATAAAAAAGAGAGAAGAAACCATCTAGCTACTAACTATGGACCCGAAGGTCTGTGGTAAACTACTCACGCATCATCGGAAGGGCAGCAAGGTTGATGTAGAGCCCCTCCATGATCGCTTCCCCCTCCGGCAGATTACCGGAGAAGGACCCCAGATGGGATCTCTCGAGAACAGAAACTTGCGGCGGCGGAAAAAGTATTTCGTGGACTCCCCTGAGGGTTTCTGATTTTTTGGGAATTTATAGTGGAGGAATTAGGTTAAACGGAGCTGGGGTGGGCCCACGAGACACCAGGGCACGCTTGCCCCCCCAGGCGCGCCCTGGTGGCTCGTGGCCACCCCCTCTGGCATCTAGTCTTCTCCCGAAGCTTCTATTGTTTATCTTGTCCAGAAAAAAAATCTCCAAAAAGTTTCGTAGCATTTGGACTTCGTTTGGTATTGATTTTCTGTAAAACAAAAACAGGGCAGAAAACAGCAACTGGCACTGGGCACTAAGTTAATAGGTTAGTCTCCAAAAATGATATATAATTGCTGTAAATGTATATAAAAACATCCAAGATTGATAATATAACAGCATGGAACAATAAAAAATTATAGATACGTTGGAGACGTATCAGCATCCCCAAGCTTAATTCCTACTCGTCCTCGAGTAGGTAAATGATAAAAACAGAATTTTTGATGTGGAATGCTGCCTATCATATTCATCACATATTCTTTTCCTTTATAGCATGGACATGGGACTTGAATGATTCAAAGCAATAGTCTATAATTTGACATGAAGATATAAATACTCAAGCATGCTAACAAGCAACCATGTCTTTCAAAATATCAACGCTAAAGAAAGTTATCCCTAGCCCATTATGCTCAATCATTGATCCATTCATGAAACACACTCAAATATTAGCTACATCCAATGCACAAGTATGACAATAGTGCTCTCTAGTTGGTGCTTTTGTAAGAGAAGATGGAGACTCAAATAAAACAAAAATTGCATAAAAGTAAATAGATAGGCCCTTCGCAGAGGGAAGCAGAGATTTGTCAAATGTGCCAGAGCTCAAAGCTGAAATTAAAGAGATAAAATATTTTGAGAGGCATGCCTTTCCTGTCAACGAAAACGACCGAGAATTCCCAATATTTTCCATGCTAGACACATCATAGGCGGTTCCCAAACAGAAAGTAAAGTTCATTTCCTTTCCACCATTCTTTCACAATCCATGGCTAGCCGTATCCACGGGTGCCCTCCAAACCAACACTTTCCAAGGAATTTTGTTGTTATTAATTTTTGATTTCATTGTGGGACTGGGCATCCCTATTACCAGCCACTCTCTCGTGCAATGACAAGTGAATAAACACTCATCGTGAGAATAACACACCTAGCATGGAAAATAATGACCACCCCCTGCCGCTTCATGAGCGGTACGGGCACACAAAACGGGAAAATTATTTTGAAAATTAGAGTTGGCACACGCAAATTTACTTGGAACGGCATTGAAATACCGCATATAGGTAGATATAGTGGACTCATTTGGCACAACTTGGGTTTAAGGATTTTGGATGCACAAGCAGTATTTCCGCTTAGTACAAATGAAGGCTAGCAAATAGATTGAGAAGCAACCAACCAAAAAATGAAAACGGTCATAAACATGCATTGAACACAACTAACACCGAATAATGCACCATAAGTAGGATATAATTTCGTTGCATAACTATTGACTTGATGTGCATGCATAGGGAATCACAAACCTTAACACTAATATTCTTACTAAATCACAATTACTCACTAACATGACTCACATATTATCATTTCCATATCGCAAAACTATTGCAAGGAATCACACTTATCATATCCAATGATCTATATGAAAGTTTTTATTATATCCCTCTTGAATATCCATCATTTTGAGACCAAATTCATATCTTCTGCAAATTACCGTTGCTATCATTATCTCTCAAAAAGATTTAAGTGAAGCATGAGAGTGCAAATATTTCTTCAAAATTTTAACCAACTCTCAAAATAATATAAGTGAAGCATGAGAGTTTATTTCTTCAAAATATAGCCACCACCGTGCTAAAAAATATTTAAGTGAAGCACTAGAGCAACTGCCTAGCTCAAAAAATTTAAGTGAAGCACATAGAGTATTGAACATATAAAGGTCAAGGGATGTGCTACGCAGAACCAAGCCATCCACGTCGCCCTCCGCGTCGCTATGAATAGTGGGCGAGCGCAGCAGGCAGCGAACACATAAAAAGGGGCGAGCGGGCAGCGGGCAGCGAACAGAGAAAAAGGGGAGCGCACGATGGGTGCTGGCCAATCGTCTCATGTGGGCAATCCCCCCAATCCCCTCACAGCCGCCGCCCCACATCCCTCCTTCCCTGCGCGCTCGGCCGGCTCCGGCGGCGGCCGCGTCCTCTCTTCTTCACCTCCGGCGGCTGGCGCGGTGTAGGGAGCGTCGAGCGCCACCGCGCATATGGCAGCGACGACAGCCAGGACGTTGGCCTTCGGCCAGGAACGCGGCGGCCAGGGCCGCTCCTCTCCTCCCGATTCGCCTCCTCTTCTTCGTGCGCGGCGGCCGCTGCAGCTCCTCGAGCCGCCCTCCGTCCATCCTGCCTCTCTTTTTTTCCTCCTCTCTCAGATCGGGCGCCGTCGCTCCAGATCGGGCGGAGGTCGCCGCCATTGGAGGAGCAGGGGAGGGCGAGGCCTGGAGCTCCACTGGCAGCGCGCGCTCTTTAGACTGGTGCCAGGCTGCATCTAATCCTACCCCCGTCCTGATCTGGTTCAGATCGGCCGATGGTTGTCTTCATGGAAGAGATGGGCGGGGGATCCTTCATGGTTGGAGTGAAGAGCAGGGGAGGGTGACGATGGGGGAAGGAGCAGCGAGGCCGGGCCGGCGGCGCGGACAAGAAGCGGTGGGCGCAACGCTCCTCCGCCTATTCTAGGTGGTGGGGTGGAGCTGCAGGGGAGAGGAAAGAGGCCGGCGATGGGAGAAAAAGCAGGTCAACCCTGGTTCGTCATGGAGAGCGTCGTTCAGCGGCTCGGCTGCTCGTCCACGTCGCCCTTCTTCCCTGACCATGGATACTTGGTACGTCGCCTTGCTTTCCTTTGTTGGGGATGATGTAGCAGTCCACTCCTTACACAACTCGGCCTAAACGCTTCAGGTGTGCGGCGGCCGCAGGTGATTTGAATTTTGTACGGGGAGGCACATCGGAGGGCCGTAGCAGGTGCGTCACTTGATAACTAGCCTTGCAAAAACAACCAGGTACATATCCCAGTTCCTTCTTGCCATGACCTCTATATTCCAACCTCTCCACACTACACTACAGCAATACAGGTGCTCCATTGTATGTGTTATCATTTTCCTGTACTCTCGATTTTTCTCAACCAGTGATTTGTCTGAAGTGCCATTGGTATTAATTGTTCGTTTGTCATGTAGACCAAACTAAGGGAAATGGCCATAAAAGGACAAATCAAATAGAATCATTTTGTTTATTGATATCCCCGCATTTTCCTTCCCTCTCTCTCTGCTTTGGCGGGATTAACCTCCTGGTGAGCTCTTCCTCTAACCCTTAGGTTCCATTTGCTCATGTATTTTGAAAGTACTATGCAAGACAAATCGAATGACATTATTTTTGTTTAGGGAAACTATATACTTTTTAATATGGTAGTCATATGTTTAGATACAGAGGGAGTAAATCTGTGAGAAAATATTCAAAGTTCATCAGGTGTATTTGCTTCTAATCTGATTATTGTTCTATTGCATTTGCAAAGTCCAGTTCAGATTTTAAAATGGTTCATTCATTGGCTTTTAGCGGTGACAACTGTGATTATATAATCTAAGGATCCCTATAGTCTAAAGCTTTTTTAGAAGTTTTGTATCTCCTATTGTAGCATACACTGTTTCCTCCTTATTCTCGCTAAAGCAGCTTTTTGGTTCATTGTTACTTTGTTCCTGCTTGCTTATTAGCTTAACCCCAAGGCTGCATAATCTTTGGCAGATCTTGCTGAGTAACCATACTTGTTTGAAGATTAACAGATTTCTCTGAATGTGCAAGCAGCCATTGCTACCAAAAAGTAATTGTTCATCCTTGCCGTAATCCCTTCCCACGCACATGTTCTCCATAGTTCAATGTCAGCAGTCAGACTCCGTTAGTAGTTTCTACTATCACTTAATAAATATAAATATATAACTGAACAAGGTTACCGTAGACCTGTTTGTTTTTTAGTATGTTAGTATTCAGTTCAAGATTTCTTATGAAGTTTTGGACAGGTCATCTATTGTAGATTCTGAATGTTCATGTGGTTAGCTTTCCTATTCGATTTATATATCCAAATGACAAGAAATTTCACTTCTCACTCCTTTGGTTAATCTCTGTATGTGTTCATTTTTAAATGCCAATGCTTCTATGATTGGTCATTCCGTTAGCATTAGATGCCTCAACCAGTGTACCTTAATTCGGTCCTTCGACTGGGCACCCATCTGATTTCTGTCGACCCATATCTTATTGCTTATCTAAGGTATCTAAAAGATTAATCTGCCAATGAATGGTTGTTTACTCAATAGAATACTTAGTTGGGTCAGTTTTTTTGCCAAATTATGAAAAATTGGATTTATAGAGTTATATAACAGAAAAGAATATGGTATTTACCTTTCTTCTTGTCATTTGGATATATAAATCGAATAGGAAAGGGCCATGGGCCAGTCCCTGTATTTTGAGCTAAATCTTGGATTCGCCATTCTTTTCAGAGAATGAAAGTAGTGCAAAGGGCCAATGTTGCATAGCCTTTACCCACTCTGCACTGCCGTAACATCTCAAGGTGAGAGATCCCTGCTGCTAGATTCTTCTCCTTGGGTGGTTCTAACTCCATCGGCTAGCATTGTTGGAGTGATTAGAGGTGTTTTATAGTTGATTGATTCTTAATTTTGATGTGGCAGTGGCGACTACTCCCGGTACATCTTCTGTTGATCACGAGCAACACCAAGAGAGATCTTTGCTATTTGCAGTGGCTTGTTGGGTTTGAAGGATGAAGCAGATCCCAAGCAAGGAATAGGTTAACCTATCTTGATGCGTACTACTGCTCTTGATACGCATCAAGATTTGATTTAGATGAAGCTAATAATGAAAAGTGTCATCAGTGTGCCGTTATATGTATTATCGACCAATACATGTCTAGCATTACTCGGATAACAGATCAATAATAGAAAGTTGTTTAATGTGGATTTCCCTTTTTTGGCCTATAAACCTGCCATGTAATGGTCTCTAAATATTCTTACTTTCATGCTTTCAATGCTTGGTTCCCTCTCGCCCTTTGCGCCATTGGCGCAACGAGTCATCTAGTTCTAACAAATGATGATAAACATGTGGCTCTTTCAAGATAGGTGTGTTCAGCAAAGATGATTGTGACAAACTAAAAAGCAAACAAATTAAAGACTCATATAATACAAGACGCTTCAAGCAAAACTCATATCATGTGACGAATAAAAATATAGCTCCAAGTAAAATTACCGATGGTTGGTAGAAGAAAGAGGGGATGCCTTCCGGGGCATCCCCAAGCTTAGATGCTTGAGTCTTCCTAGAATATTACCTTGGGGTGCCTCGGGCATCCCCAAACTTAGGCTTTTGCTACTCCTTATTCCTTCATCCATCGTGATCTCACCCAAAACTTGAAAACTTCAATCACACAAAACTCAACAAAACCTTCGTGGGATCCGTTAGTATAACAAAATAAATCACTACTTTAAGTACTGTTGCAAACCCATTCATATTTTATTTTTGTATTATACCTACTGTACTCTAACTTCACCATGGCTTATACCCCCCGATACAATCCATAGATTCATCAGAACAAGCAAGTAGTGCATCAAAAACAGAATCTGTCAAAAACAGAAGAGTCTGTAGAATCCTATTTAAAATCCATACTTCTGTAACTCCAAAACTTCTGAAAAAATAGGAAAACGTGGGGAATTCATATACCAATACTGTGTAAAAAATTTAGATTTTTCTGACACTCCAGTACAGAAACAAAATTCGGGCACTGGACGCAAAACTTTCTGTTTTCCAAACAGCATCAATTATACTATCTTCCAAATCATCCTAAAGGCTTTACTTGGCACAAACACTAATTAAGAACACAAAAACACAATCATACCAGTAGCATAATTGTGAAAACACACAATAACCGAAAAAAAATTATTTTATTCATTGGGTTGCCTCCCAGGAAGCTCTTTCTTTATATAGCCATTAAGATAGGCTTTGAGATTTCAATGATGCTCACATGAAAGATAAGAATTGAAGCACAAAGAGAGCATCATCATACATGTGACAAACACATTTAAGTATAACATACTTCCTATGCATAGTCATTTTATATGCAAACAATTTATCAAGACGAGAAATATCTAGCATATGCAAAGGAGAGGAGTAAAACATTGACAATCTCAACATAACGAGAGATAATTTAGTAACATGAAATTTTCTACAACCATATTTTCCTCTCTCATAATAATTACATGTAGGATCATAATCAAATTCAACAATATAGCTATCATATAAAATTTTCTCTCCATGATCCACATGCATAAAATTCTTATAGTCTTCCAAAATAGTGGGATTAACATCAACTAAAGTCATGACCTTTCCAAACCCACTTTTATCAAAAATTTCATAAGATTGAACACTCTCCAAATATGTGGGATTATTTTTACCTAGAGTTGACACTCTTTCAAACCCACTTTCAATATTATTGCAAACATTATTATCAATAGCATATTCATCATGAGGCTTAAATAAATTTTCAAGATCATAAGAAGCATTATCACCCCAATCATGATCATTGCAATAAGCAGTGGATATAACAAAATTATCATCCCCAAGCTCGTAGTTTTGCATATTATTAGCACAATTGACATTAATAGAATTTATAATAACATTACTGCAATCATGCTTTTCATTGAAGGAGCTATCATGAATCACTTTATATGTTTCTTCTTTCAACACTTCATCACAATTTTCCGGTTCATGATTTTCAAGCAAAACTTCATAGAGATAATCAATTGCACTCAACTCACTAGCAATTGGTTCATCATAATTGGATCTTTTGAAAAGGTTAACAAGCGGATGAGGATCCATATCAATAGATTTCTAGCAAGCGAAGATGCAAGCAAATAGAAGGCACATGGCACACAAGCAAAGATAGCAAACAAACAAAAAAGCAAATGGAAAATATTTTTGTATTTTTGTAAAAATGTTTTAGAAGTGGGGGAGATTAAAACGAGAGGCAAATGGCAAATAAAATAAATGCAAGGAGATGAGAGTTTATGCAAAGGTACTTGATAGATGTTGATGATGTCTCCCCGGCAACGGCGCCAGAAATTCTTCCTGCTACTTGTAGCTTGCATTGGTATTTTCCCCGAAGAGGAAGGGATGATGCAGCACAGTACAGATAAGTATTTCCCTCAATTATGAAACCAAGGTTATCGAACCAGTAGGAGAATCACACAACACCTCGTTAGCAGCACCTGCACACAAACAACAAATCCTTGCACCCAACGCAAACGAGGGGTTGTCAATCCCTCGGCGGTCAATTGCAAGATTAAATTGTATATGATAGATAGATAGATTGAAAAAAAAATACAAAATAAAATAAATAAAAGAAAATGGCAGCAATATTTTTAGGGTTTTAGTAATATGATTTAGATAGACCCGGGGGCCATAGATTTCACTAGAGGCTTCTCTCAAGAAAATAGCATACGATGGGTAGACAAATTACTGTTGGGCAATTGATAGAAAAGCAAATATTCATGACGATATCCAAGGCAATGATCATGTATATAGGCATCATGTCCGAGACAAGTAGACCGACTCCTGCCTGCATCTACTACTATTACTCCACACATCGACCGCTATCCAGCATGCATCTAGTGTATTAAGTCCATAAAGAACGGAGTAACGCCTTAAGAACGATGACATGATGTAGACAAGATAAACTAACATATGAATAAACCCCATCTTTTTACCCTTAATAGAAACGATACATACGTGTCATGTCCCTTTCTGTCACTGGGATTGAGCACCGCAAGATCGAACCCATTACAAAGCACCTCTTCCCATGGCAAGATAAATCAACTCAGTTGGCCAAACCAAATCAATAGATCGAAGAAGAAATACGAGGCTACAATAATCATGCATAAAAGAGTGCAACAAAGACTCAAATATATTCATGGATAATCTGATCATAAACTCACAATTCATCGGATCCCAACAAACACACCGCAAAAAGGGGTTACATCGGATAGAACTCCAAGAACATAGAGGAGAACATTGTATTGAAGATAAAAAAGAGAGAAGAAGCCATCTAGCTACTAACTATGGACCCAAAGGTCTGTGGTAAACTACTCATGCATCATCGGAAGGGCAGCAAGGTTGATGTAGAGCCCCTCCGTGATCGATTCCCCCTCCGGCAGATTACCGGAGAAGGACCCTAGATGGGATCTTTCGAGAACAGAAAATTGTGGCGACAGAAAAAGTATTTCGTGGACTCCCCTGAGGGTTTCTGATTTTTTGGGAATTTATAGTGGAGGAATTAGGTCAAATGGAGCTGGGGTGGGCCCACGAGGCACCAGGGCGCGCCTGCCCCCCCCCCCCCCCCAGGCGCGCCCTGGTGGCTCGTGGCCACCCCCTCTGGTTTCTGGTCTTCTCCTGAAGCTTCTAGTGTTTATCTTGTCCAGAAATAAAATCTCCAAAAAGTTTCGTGGCATTTGGACTTCGTTTGGTATTGATTTTCTGTAAAACAAAAACAGGGCAGAAAACAACAACTAGCACTGGGCACTAAGTTAATAGGTTAGTCTCCAAAAATGATATATAATTGCTGTAAATGTATATAAAAACATCCAAGATTGATAATATAACAGCATGGAACAATCAAAAATTATAGATACGTTGGAGACGTATCAGGCTGTTCGATGGTGCCTCCCGAAGGGCTGTCCGAGTGACCGTCCGAGTTTTGAGGGTCCTCCCGAAGGGCTGTCCGTGACACCGTCTGAGGGACTGTCCGACCGCCTCCCGGAGGGCTGTCCGACGAGCAGACAAGGGAGAACATCCTCGCGGTTGGGAGGTTGTAAATCCTAGCTGCGGGGATCTGCACCGATGATCTTCATCGACTCTACTTCCGCTGCACTACGAGTCGGTAACGATCAGATCCAAACCTTGTATGCATCTCCATAGTGATCCTGGGCGTGCTCGCTGTACCGAAATTTTTTGTTTTCTATCGTGTTCCCCTACAGTGGCATCATGAGCTGTGCTATGCGTAGATGCAGGTTACGATCTAGAATACATAGAGATGTATGGGTGTTGCACAATATAATTTGTAGTAGATGAGTTCTATTACTGAAAATTATTTGTGCGGGTAGCAGATGAAATCGGTTACCCGATATTCTTGTTGCTTTTCTGAAATTTGTGTATTTATGATGTTGATAACGGCATGGTGGAGTTTCAAAGTTCTGGCAATCCGCGATCCTGATTGATCAATGAAGTGCTAACAGTTCATTGAATTCCACCATAGTTAAAAGAAAGATGAAATTTCGCAGACAAAAGGGCAATGCAGATATGATCTGCACGGGGGTCATGCGTATGACGAAGTTCAGTATGGGGCTCGAGATTTTATTATCTCGTGTTTCATACACCCCGCAAAGTTAATCTAGCGACTTGAATAATCATACTTGATGACAAACGTTGGTAGCTGTGGTTTGTTCGAAACCTTAGAAGCCACGTAAAATGAAATTTTGCATAAACCGATTAGAGGTGTCTAACTTGGTTTTGCAGGATGTGCATATGCTGTGGTATAGCAGTGCTCATAATAATTTGATTATGTATGATATGACTATATGATGTAAAATTAACATGACCTGCGTGTCATGATTCGGCATGATGGCTGGAGCCATATGATTGTCACTTTAATGACCTGCGTGTCAACCTTAAGTAATGCACTTATTTTATTAGCTATAGAGATAGCAATATTATCTGGTGCATCGACAAGGTGGTGGCAATCTTCACGAAGGTGAACACCGACGCGGATGCCGAAGACGAAGAAATTAAAAACTTCTCCGTCAGAAAGGGCTATACCATATCATGCTATTGTGAATTACCTGAAATGTTTATCCCTTTGATGCACCCTTCTTGATTGCGCGGTAGTCACTTTTATTAGGGTGATCTCTCACTTAAAATATCAAGTAGTTAGTGTTCTCCCAAGTGTAGCACCGTCACGGCACCTATCTCTTCGGGGCATCACATGATCTCCATGGGTGCGAACGATTAGAGAAGTGTGAGGCGGGTGAGTTGAGACCTCGCAACGAGATCACTTGGTTGTCTTGACGTTCAGGCAGGACAGTCCTGAGCTCGGAACACATGCATCCAAAGATGAACAAGAATCACATAGAGATGTGATTGGCAAGTTTGCCTACCGATTGAAGTTCGCGCCATTTGTGTTCATCTCGAACCGTGGCGTTGAATGGAAATGCGGGTCTTGAATCACTCACAGTCAATTATGAGAGATATTGATTTGAGTGGGAGCGCACTTTAGAGTTAACTTGTTTAATTCTCAGTGCAATTAATTATGAACACTGTCTAAGTGTGATTTGCATAATAGTTATAGAATAATGGCTCGCGTTTCCACCCTCCCTATTAAAATTGAATAGCTGTTAAATATCTGGTTAAAACTTTACGGTTGTAACGTAATGTGAGGATTGTCCTCAAGAGTGCCGAGAAGGACTTTGTCCTATCGCATGCTTTTGGTATTCTCCCGCTAATGCTATGGATGATGTGACTCTCGTCCTTCGATCCAAAAGCTAGAATTCCGTTACGGTCAAGTGCAAAATGTTTGCTTCCATGAGACCCGAACTTCAAAAGTTTGGGATAGCTATGTGATATTCATGGAACTGAAAATTAGTTTCAGATACAAACAAAGGCTAGAAGATATGGGATATCCAAAGAAATGTTTGTTTTGCAAATTATTAGTAAAGTGTTTACTATGCATTAGACTGATAAGAGAGGGATCCAGAAGAACGCCTGTCATATGATGAAGGTGAATAAAACAACAACTTAAAGAGAAAGGAAATGTCCAAAGGGTGTTAGTGTGGCTTACACGCCTAGGAAGTTCGGGGTTGACGCCACTCTCAAAGTTGGGTGCTTCTTCTGAGAGTAGGAGAAATATTGGAAGTAAAACTGTTAGAAGTATAAAGGCAAAAAGAGAGAAGACTGGAATATCCAGCTCATGTATGAAAGTCATACAAGCTATTGATGTATAGAAGGCTGGTCAAAAAAATAGTTCTTAGAAATTATGATTAAACATGTTAATCACCGATTCTTGGGTATTGTGAGTTGATCACAGAGATACCCGCTCAATTGCATTTTGTTGCGACTCGATGCAAGAACTACTATGGCCTAAAAGACTTGCCGGGAATGAGGTTTAGATACGCGCTGGGAACATAGTAAATGTTACTATACCTTCCATCAGTGTATTACCTATGTATTTATTTTCATAATTCATTTTTGGGGTTTCATACACTCTAGCCCATTGCATAAAGTATCTTGCAAGAAGGTTGTTCATAAGAGAACTTTTGATGTTCGGTGTTATGAATAACATAAGGGCCATACTTTCGTTATGAATGAGATGTATGTTATGAATATTGATAATAATACATTACCTCTGTATTTACTTTCATAATTCATTTTAGAGTTTTATACACTCTAGCCCATTTGCATAATGTTTGTTGCAAGAGTATTGTTCATAAAAGAACAATTGTTGTTCAGTATTATGAATAACATAAGGGCCATACTTCCATCAAGGATGGGATGTATGTTATGAATATTGATGGTAATATAATACATCCATAATACTGATGCTAAATGTCGCACGATTAAAAGAATACCACATATGTGTGGCACTGCATTTGGTCGCATTGGAGAAACCCGCATGGAGAAATTCCATAATGATGGATTTTGAAGTCGTTTGATTATGAATCATCTGACACTTGCAACTTTCGTCCGAAAAGTGAAGTGACTGAAATACCGTTCACAGGCCATAAGGAACGAGCAATAAACTTATTGGTGATCATACATTTTGATGTGTGTAGTTCGATAAAGGTTATTGCTAGCAGTGGATTTATCTATCTTCAGAAATGACTCAAGTAGATATATGGATATTTACTTGATGAGACATAAGTCTGGATCTTTTGAAATCATTTATAAGGTTTTCAAAATGAAGAAGAAATTATTGTAACAAGAAAACTATGTTTCTGCAATTAGATTGCGAAAAGAAATATTTGAGTTACAAGTTTAGCGAATGTCTGATGAGTTGTGAAAAGAGTTTCATAAACTTACACCTCCCAGAACACCACTGTGAGTGGAATGTCCGTGAAGATGTAATTAAACTATTTATGACATGGTAAGATCAAAGATGACATAAATCAATTTGCCATTATCCCTTTTAAAGTAATGCTTTAGAGATTGCGGCTTTTACACTGAAAAGAGCGCCATCAAATCTGTTGAAATGACGCCATGGTATGGTACACCCAACCATGTTATGTTTTTTTTAACATTTGGAATATGGGGCTTGTGTAAAATATTTATAAACCTATTCCAAATCAGACAAGTGCTACTTTGTAGGTTATCCTAATTTATTGGGTATTCCTCCATCACTATACCGAGGCAAAAATGTTTGCCACAAAGAGCGGTATGATTTTGAAGAAAATGGTTCTTGCAAAAAGATGAGTGGGAGGATAGTGCAACTCGACGAGATAACAGTATCTTCGTCATCAGATCAAAGGAAAGAAACCTTGAAAGTGATTTCAGAGTTTCCTACTGCGACTGATACAGAAGCCTCTACATGAGATGTATGGACTTCGGTCGAACTTGCAGCTGAACCACGTAGGCAAAACTCATGCAAACCTCTCAGGTGCGCAAGCGAGATATTGTTATTAGACAACAGTATACCTACGATACACAAGGAAGCGTTGATGGGCCCTGACTCCGGAATTGGCTAAAAGCCAATATAATCCGAGATAGTTTCCATATAAATGATTCAAGATTATATCTTGATAAACCCTTCGGAAGACTTAGAGTCTAACGAACATTTATGGAACTATAAACTGATACGGATAAAAATGTTTTATCCATAAAGCTCGACTTGTTGCTTATAACAAATTCAAGGAATTAACTACGGCGATATTGTCTCTCCGTAGCGATGCTTAAAGTCGGTTTGGGTTAAACTAGCAATTGATACATATTTCAATCATGAGATATAATACATGGATGCCAAAAGGATTTTCATGAAATGAAAATGCTACCTAGGACTTGCATGTGATACAGTCCAAGGTATTTTGTCTATCCAGAGGATGCTAGTGAGTATGCAAACTTCAGAGTTCCAGCAATGGACAGAAGAGAGCAAAATGGAGTTGGAATCTTCGTTTTTGATGAAATAGTCAAAAGAGTTTGATTTCATCAATGGATAACGAAGATGCTTGTGGTTACAAGAAAGTAAGTGGGAGCATAATAATATTTCTAAAAACCTTGTGTGCTTGACATATTGTTGATTGGAAATAATATAAATTTCTTGACACGAATTAGGATTTCATTGAAAAATAGTTTTTCGATGAAGTGCTTGGGCTAGGAAAGCCTCGATATTAGGCATATTTATCTACGGAGATAGAATTGCCTACTAGGGCTAAGCCAAAATACATATTGACAAGATGCTAAAACAGTCTAGCATTAAAAACGCCAAGGAGTGATTCTTGCCGAAGTCACATGGAAAGAGTTTTTGCAAGACTCGGTGTCCCAAAACACTGATGAGCAAAATACATGATGGAGATTCCACACACTCTTGGTTTTGGATTAATCGTGTATTCCATGGTATGTAAAACAACCAGATATGTCCGATACTCCCAAGTTGTTGCGAGTATAGATACCAAAGTGATCAAATTATTGATCATGGGACAACAGTGAAAAATGTCATTGAGTGCTAAAGTAGCACTGATGACATGTTTTCTCGCAAGCAGAGATTATGAAGTACTCGTTGTAAGAAATTACATCGATACAGTCTTCATTAATGCTCCATGCGATTTTCGATTTAAGTTAAGGGTTTTGTGTAATACACGATATGGTGACACAGTAAGTTGGAATTGTTCCAAACAGGTTACTGTGGCGAATTCTATAAAAAAAAGGCTAAGTATGTTGACACTTTAGAAGCGACAAAGAAGATGTTGAATCATATAGTTCATTCATGAACTTAGTATGGTTCCAAGATGGCTTTGTTCAATGGGACACTATTGCAGATAATTGCTCCATAACTCAGTCTGAGGAATCAATGTTTGACCTGTGATTCACATATATACAAAGCCAAGTCCACACAAAATATGAATTTTGTGAAAGCGTGAAAACGCGAGGATATGCAAAGATACACACGGAGCTGAAGTCGTCAGATCCGTTGGACATCAGGCTATACCACAAGCGAAGCATTTTTACACCGGTATGCCATAGGTGTGAAGTGCATTAGCATTGACTAGATTATTGACTCTAGTGCAAGTGGGAGTCTGTAGGAGATATACCCTAGAGGCAATAATAAATGTTATTGATTATCTCCATGTTCATAATTATGTTTATGTTCCATGCTATAACTGCTATGGTTCTCGAGTCTACAATAACCACGAGGCTCGGAGGAAGACTCATATGCACGTGTGGAATAATAAACGGTAAAATGTATTCCTAGTCTGGCCTCTAAGACTAGCTCAAGTGTTGCATGATGGTTCTGTTTTCCTGATCATGAGCATGACTATGCCGGCAACTTTGGGGGCACAATGTTAGGAGAACACTTGTGTTGAATCGACCCGATTCGATGTTATGCTATGAGATACATTCGTCACAAGTTAATGGTTAATAACACAGAGAAAGTTAACGTTTGCATAATTCCTTAGACCATGAGAGTATCGAGTTCCTTCATGCTTGATTCATGAACTTTGGGGTTTGTTAAACATCATCCGTAACTGGGTGGCTATTACGGTGGCTTACGGGTTCATGGGAAAGTATGTCAAGGGACTTGATAGCTCAAGATTGGGATTTGCTCCTTCGACGATGGAGATATCTCTGGGCCCTCTCGGTGTTACGGTATCCATCATCGTCTGGCCAGACACAATGTGATTTGATCACAGGGATGCCGGAACACGGGAACGAGAAAAGAGAACAAAATTGGTAACGAGGTAACTGGCATAGTGGACAAGTTGTTGATCCACGGGGATGCCGATAAATCTCACCTCGAGTTTTTGTAACATATCGCGAAGCAACAGGACTAGCACACGACAACTGGAGGTTCACTCGAATATTTATTCGTGTGGGTATAGGGGTCAATATGGGCGTCCACGGCTCCGATGTTGATCATTGATCGGAAAGTGTTCCGGTCATGTCTATACTTCACCGAACCTATAGGGTCACACGCTTAAGGGTCATCTATCTGCTGAATACTAGACAGGGAGTCTGAGAGAAAGTCACCGGAAAAGTTTCGGAGACAGCGGAAGAGTTCCGGAGAGAGAACACCGGAATAGTTTCGGTAAAACTAAAAAGTTGTTTCGGGGTATACCATTAAGTCAAATTGGTTTTGGCACACGCCTGGAAATTCTTGGAGGGTGCCAGAATTGTTCTGGAAACTTCTGGGATTTTTTCGGAGAAAAAACCCAGAAATGTTCCGGAGCTGCCGGAACCGCTTTGGTTGCTTTTCGCAGATGAAAATCACTAATCCGGAATTGTTTCGGAACGCGTCCAAAATTATTTTGGTGGGTACTGGAAATGTTCTAAGACCTACAGAAATATTTTCGGATTTAACGGTCGCGGAAAAATGTTTCCATGAATAGTGAAAAGCACTTTATGGTTACTTTATGGAAAGCCACCTTTTTGGGCTTTATCCCAAAATATCTTGGGGATGACATGGATGGATGAGAGCCACCCTACCCCTTGGGTTTTCCTATAAATAGAGGTGGAGAGGCACTCTCCACACTCACTCACTCTCTCATACACAATGCCATGCAATGATCTGGCTTCTTCTCTCCCTCCCACGAAAAGAGTTTCGTAGAGCCGAAAGGCTGTCTGGGTTCCGGTGGGAACTAGTTCTGGACGGCGAAGCCCTGCCAGATAGATGACACCGTATGTGTGCAACCCCGTAGAGAGTTCGTAGGTTCGATCTTTTTGTCCGAGGGGCTGTTCGAGGGTGCCTCCCGAAGGGCTGTCCGAGTGACCGTCTGAGTTTTGAGGGTCCTCAGGAAGAGCTGTCTGTGACACCGTCCGAGGGACTGTCCGACCGCCTCCCGGAGGGCTGTCCGACGAGCAGACAAGGGAGAACATCCTCGCGGTTGGGAGGTTGTAAATCCTAGCTGCGGGGATCTGCACCGATGATCTTCATCGACTCTACTTCCGCTGCACTACGAGTCGGTAACGATCGGATCCAAACCTTGTATGCATCTCCATAGTGATCCTGGGCGTGCTCGTTGTACCAATTTTTTTTGTTTTCTGTCGCGTTCCCCTACAGTCGCGGAGCATGTGAGCGCGGAGCGCCACCATGCGCACCGTCCGCGATCTCCTCCTGGAGCAGCGCCAGCGCGCAAGCCGTGTCGAGGTCCGGCGGCCGCTGCACCAGCACCACCGCTCTGATGTCCGGACGCAATCCCTCCACAAAACGAGTAAGAAAATAGAATGGGTGAATTGAATCTGAATAGGAGCTCAAGTGGTTAATAATCTGTTCAAATTGCTCAATAAAAGCAGCTACAGTGGTCATTTGCTTGATGGTATAAAAATGGCGGATCAGCAACTGGTGCCGATCCTGCCCAAAACGCGTGCAGAGTAATGCTGAGAATGTTTCCCAGTCGTAGTCAGAGAGTTTCTTCTGCACTGATTGCAACCAAATTGAAGCCGAACCAGAGAAATTAAGTGCAGCCATCGGCACCCAAAACGTGGAATGGATGCTGAACATCTGAAAGTACTGTTCGCATAGTGTTTTCCACAAGTTCGGGTTCTCCCCCGTGAATTGTGGGAACGAGATCGAAGGATGCACCTGCCCAAGCCCTGACAAGAGCTGGCTCGCATGGGCGAACGAAGAAAGAACTGGAAGCGGAGACGGGAATGCGGACTGACCGTTGTTCGGGAGCGGCGGCGGCGTCTGATAGGACACCGTCGGCAACCCCCGTGGTAGATTGAAGACGCCATGGTCCATAGACCCGTGGATCGCCGCGCCCGCGCCTGCATCGGGCCCGTGAGGAACACCGAGCGTCACCGGGGGTGGAGCGTTGGGCTTCTCCACCATGGGCGCCACCATCGGAGCCGACGACGTCGACGATTGCGCCTGTTGCAGCGCGGTGACCGCCGCGTCGAGATCCGCGACGCGCTTCTCTAGATCGGGACGCCAAGTCACGAGCTCATCGATCTTGGCGGTCTGCGCCTGGATCGACGCGATCGAAGCGTTTTGAGAGGCCAGGGTGGCATCCAGCCGGTCGAGGAAGGCCTGGATGGACGGATCCATAGCTTCCAGTTGACGGCGAGCGTGACGCAGTCGCCGAGTCTCGACGAACGCCAGGACGGGATCGGGAAGAGGTGGTGGGTGGCTCCTGATACCAGGTGTTAGGGACCGAGTACAGGGATCGATCTATAGTTGCTCTCTGGAGTAGTACCTAGTACATGACCGATTACATGAGCGATTGCTCTCGAATGGGGAAGAACAGAGGAAGGAGGAGATAGGGTAGGTAGCCGCCGCCGTGCCTGGTTCATGATCCTCTGGATGCCCTTGCATTCGCAGACTGTAGTATAAGTAGCTGGTGAGCCTTGGGCTTCACTTAGTCCATTCCGGCCCAGCCGTGCGTGGGTTGGGCTTGAGCGTGCGATGGGGTCGTCCCGTGCCTGGCCCGGTGTTGCCGCCAGGTGGGCCAGGCATGTCAGCGACGCTGGCATGCTTGCAACATTTTTTGATGAAAATTGAAATAGATATAATATATTGTATTAATTTTATATAGTTGTAAATATATATATAGAAGATAAGTTGCATTTCTCATGCATGTTAAGAGAAATATAATTAGTGTGATTGATAAGGTGGCATGTGTGGTGAGTTGGGATGTGTGCATGTTGAGAGGGAAAATAAATACCATTTCTCATGCATGTTAGGAAAAATAATTAGTGGGGTGATGAGGTGGCATGTGTGTGGTAAGATAGCATGCGCGCATATTGAGAGAATTGAGATAGTGAGAACCAACTATTTAGGTATATAGAATATAGGATGTGAGCGGCCGATCGATCCCTGGAAGGTCAGAATATAAGAAAGTGACTTTGTTTGACGAAAAGGTTGAATAAGCCTCGAGCATGCGTGCTGCTCGTATCCATAAGCAGCAGTTCAACAACTTGTCTTCCAACGGGTGTATCCCGATTATAACACATTCAATTATTAAGTTATATCGTCTATTGAGGTGGACATTCACGTTATGACTTTCTCAAAACTTATACATTTGTCCAGCTTGTGCATGTTTGGTGTCATACGGTTTCTTCACGGTTCACAGAAGTCATGGGAGAATGTTGAGATACAAAAGAGGAAAGCGGGAGCCGACGAATTCCAAGAACCTTGATGTAACTTTTAGTTTTATCGGGAATTTTATCATCTGTTTTTGTTTTGGTTGGTTTGGTCCGACGCATGGTACTTTGCCTAATTAATCATTAAAGCTAGACTTTTGCTACATATTTGAGTCTCAAGGTAAGCAACATCTTTATACCATATTCCATTATGTTATACGACCTTATCTACAATACTAGGATTTAAGGCCTCTTCATTCAATAGATTTTCGAAGGTATTTTGAAGGATTTCGGTCCCTATGAATGTTTTCTAGAACTTGGCCACTTTGTACTTGATTCCTTTTTTTCTTTTTGCGGGGAACTTTGTACTTGATTCCAAGGAAAATAAATTCTACGGCATCGAACCTCTTCAAAAAATTATTTTGCTCCTATGAGAATACACCCAATACCTAGAGAAAACCCTAAAACATTTCACATGGTGCAACCAAACAACTTTTATAATTGCAAGTGCAACCAAAAAGTGATCCCCGACGGGTGATTGAGCCCCCGGAGGGGCCTTCTTAATTTCCAGCCCTTCACGACGGATAATGAGCAACTCAAACAACATGATGTCAAAATCGTTTTCTTTGTGAATAGAGCAAGCTAGCTAGTTGAGTCGTGAGCATAGGTTTCAGTGTGTGCATGATGTCTCGGTGATGGTAGTCTATCATGTAAGGCCCTGTTTGTTTGGGCTTTTGCTTCTGCTTTTGCAGCTTTTCCATTTTGGCAAAAAAAAGTCAAAAAGCTCCTAAATATGTGCTTTTTTGCTTCGGCTTTTGGCTTATACCACCATATAACAATATTGATTTATAAGCCAAAAGACGAAGCAAAAAGGCCCTATTTAGGAGCTTTTGTGACTTTTTTGCTAAAGTGGAAAAGCTGCAAAAGCAGAAGCAAAAGCCCAAACATACATGGCCTAAGAGTGCTTACTTGCTTTTGCAGCAGATGTGTAGGTCAGTACATGGACGTTGTCCAGATCCTTCGTTGATCTTTATTAATGCATAGATCATCCATAGATTTTACTTTTACTTGGCCTGCCCAATTCCTCAGCTCTTTTATTAAAAATATTGCATGCCTGCCCAATTCTTTATCAAAATTTGAGATTCTTAAATTCCTATTGCTCCATCTCACGGACTACTTTTGTATTATTTTAAAGCTTTCAGATTTTTAAATTTAAACATTATGAAGTATTTTTCATTTTATTTTTTTCCTACTATTCTTTGTTGACTTGTCATCGTCTCATCTGCCTATGTGGCTAAAGCCACCTCTCTTTTTAAAAATGTGTGCTTACCTCAGCAAAACTACCTTAGGTATATATGATCTAGTTTGTGATACATCAAAAGGGTTAGATATTCAAAAATATAGGTTGTGTCCCTAAAAAAAGTATAGGTTGAGACACAACGGGGAGCGACTAGGTCTTGCCCGCAGCAAGACAGAGGCTAGCCTCACCCGAAGCAAGGTAATAGTGGGCCGCCCCAATAGGGATACGTGGGTTTATTACGCAGTCGTGTTTCATTCAAAAAAAAATTTGTTTCTCTTTTTTACTTTAAAAAAATTATAAATACATTTATTTCAAAAAATACTTAAATTTTTAAAAACGTTCATCGTGCATTTAAAAAATATTCATGTAGTGTAAAACATGTTCACACAATTTTTCAAAAATGTTGATAGCATTCAAAAACCTGTTTGTGATATTTAAAAATGCTCACATGTTCAAACAAATGTTCATGATTTTTTTTGAAAATGTTTATACAATGTAAAAAAATTCGTGTAATTCAAAAGAATGTTTCATTCAAAACTATGTACATGACTTTTTTGAAAAATTATCCACGTGTTTCAAAAATGTATTCATGACATTTAAAATATTGTTTATACAATTTTAAAAAAAGTTTCATGCCATTGAAAAAACAGTCAACATGTATTTGCAAAATGTTTAACATGTATTCAAAAATATATTCAAAACATGTATTTGAAACAATTTCAACATGTATCAAAAAAATGTTCCATGTGTGTACGAAAAATATATAAGGTGTATTGAAAAAGTTTGACATGAGTTGGAAAAAGAACAGAAAAAAAGGCGAAGAAACACAAAAACCCTGGAATAAAAACATGCTGAAGCTTCTAAAATCGGTCCAAACCGGTAATAGAAGCTTCCTAAAACCGGCTAGCTGTCCCATTATATCGCTCGCCTGGTGTGACATGGAACTTGGTCTCGCATTAGGCGAGATATATCTCCCGTGGGCACAATGTGCCTCTGCCAATACTTTCCTTTGGAAATTAACAAGATAATGGAGCCCAATTCCCGTAAAAAAAAAGATAATCGAGCCCAAATTTAATTGGACCTAGTCTCGCGCACATTTCCGGGATATGGGCCCCCCATACATTCGCCTATATTCTCCCATTTTCCTACATGATGAACAAGATAATACGCCCAAAGAAATTCCCTACAAAAATGGCATGCCCTAGAGAGAGAGAGAAAAAAAACCTACCCAAGGTGCTGCTCAAATATTACCTAGAGAATACCTAGGTTGATAACATGAGAACCAAAATTAAAAATATATATGACTTATTATATTTGGTTATGTACAGTTATAACAGTATTTATTGAAAATAATTAGAATAATTAAATGAAAATCATTTTCCCGAAGATATTTTCCCATGCATGGTTGAATATTGTGGTGGGTCTTTTTCCATGCACGATCGCTTGTTGTGGTGAGCCTTATTCCATTCATAATTGTATAGTGAGAAGTTGCTAAAGAAATTGCATAGTGAGGTGGCATGCTTGCATGTTGAGATAAATAAGTTAGTGGGGATGTTAGGTATATAAGATAAGGAACATTAAGGTACTGTTCTGTGTTTTTAGTTTTCTAGAAAATAAGAGACATTCAGGTGATTTTTTTTAAGAAAAAAGACATTTAGGCGAGGATTCTTTTGTTCTACTTTTCACAGTTTGGATTTCATTTCGTATACACAAAACAATTGGCGTTTGAACATTTGTTGTATGTCTATGTCTAACTTTTTTATCGGTTTCTAGGGTTATATCCATCGGTTGTCTTTTCTTACTTTTCAATGGAAGAAATTCTGCATACACTCTATATTCTTATTCTTGGCCTTGCTTGCATAGTTGTATTTCGTCTTGCTTCCTGCAAGAGGAAAACGATGAGGCCGGATGCCAATTTTGACATCTCTTCTCACAAAGAAATAATAGTGCTCTAGCAAAACTTAGCGTCACAATCAGTAGCCCCTGGTGTAATATTAAACCTTAGAATCATATATGTGTATACATAGGTGTATCAGATATTAGAGCTGGTTTGCAGAGTTTTTTTAGCTGTATTTGCAGAGTTTTTGCTTCCCCTTTTTTGAGCTGGTGTTTGCAGAGTTAATTATGTGGCATTGGTGACTCATAAGAGCCAATGGCAAGACTAAACCAAAATCAAGTGGGGGGTTTAGTGGTAGTGGGTCACTATATGTATGGCGACAGCCAATCATGCATGGAGACGTATGCAACATGCATGATTGAAGGATTGCAAGCACTAGATTTGATGAAACTATATACGACATATATAGCAGATCTTGTGGATAATATATGTCAGCTGGCATGCGCTCGTGGATCACGTGCATGCATGATAAAGCTTGCACGGACCCATCTACCTGCTGCATCTCATATGATGCTACCGTGAGAAAGCTTGCATTACCTAATGCCTGGTCAAAAGAGAAAGCTTGCTTTATTATGTTATTAGTGACTAGGTTAGCCAGTTTTGCACGTATTGCCACTAATTAAACTATCGTGAGAAACTTTTAGGAAAATTAACTCAAGGTGGTAGATAGCTCCACGCCAAATGGACATGTCAAAATCCAGACCTTGATCTTGAATGGGGGAGGTATGTGAAGACTAGAAAAATCAGTGAAGAAACTTTATTTAGGTGCTAAGATTGGATGTTGATCTTCACCATGAAATGCGACATTTGGAAAAATTAACAACCTTAGCTAATTATTTACTCCACCCATCCGAGGTTACAAGCCATATATATTCCTTCTTAACTCAAAACTTGTTTAAGTTTGATAGAGTTTATAAAGAAACTAATATTGACCTCTATAAATACCCTGTAAATATACTATGAAAACATATTTCATGATATATGTATTGATGTTTAAGTATTGTAGATGTTTATAATTATTTCTATAAACGTAGATAGTTGATTTTTTTTTACTTGTGACAAAACCAAGTCTTACTATGTGGCGGGCATGGTCAGCATTCTTCAAATCATTCAAAAAAAAAACTATAGGCCTTATAAATCCGAATGGAGGGAGTAGGTTGAAGAAGAGGAATAAAGAAAAACCTGAAAGACTACAGAACGACAGCAGTATGACCATAAGTTGTACTACGGAAAATATATTTCATTTTGGATGTTCCACATAACATACTCTATGGGATGAAAATATCGTTTCCATTTATTTTGGACGAAATGCATTTTCATTAGCCTGCTTATAAGAAAGCACATCATCAGATACAAAATATTTCCATGTGACCCAAATCGAACCAATTCTTATCGCGAGGTGAAAACTCATCGTACAAGAAGCTAAAAGTCGACTACACATATAAAGATTATTTTCTTCTTTGAAATAATTAGAAGAATTAGCAGCAGCAAAAGAAGAATAAGAATTTGTTCCAATGCCCAACCAATGGACAGGGATACACGATGATCGAGCCGAGTCAATCATCGTGCATGCAACCGTTGCATGCTGTCAAGGAAAGGTAGTGGAAATTAAGTTTCCCAGCTAAGCTAGCAAAGCTGCTGTCACAAGTCACAGCATTTCGCAAGCTAATATATACGTATATACAGCAAGATGCTGCTCTCTATGTTAATGTGGCCAGCCGATCCCTGGAAGGTCACGACTAGAAGAAAGTGACTTTGTTTGCCGAAAAGGTTGAATAGGGTTCGAGCACGCGCGCTATTCGTATCCGTAAGCAGCAGTTCGACAACTTGTCTTGTAACGGGTGTGTCCCGATTACAACGCGCTCAATGATACCGAGTTCTCGCTTGGTTGAGGTGGGCGGCTTAGTTTCTCAAAACTTGTATATCTGTCCGCCTTGTACATGTTCGCTATGATTGCGTGGTTAGATATTTGTCATGTGGTGGTATCTTCACGGAAGTCGTGGGAGAACGTTGAGATCGATGCAAAAGAGGGAAAGCTAGAGCCAACGAGTTTTAAGAACCTTGTTGTAACGCCACTACTGTAGATTGGCTACCAATGATGGCCCTAAAAAGCCTGGTTATCTATAATACTTCCTCCAATCGGTGGGAGTGCTAGAATTTTACTAAAGTTGGTTATACTAAAGTTATACTGAAGCCACAACAAGTAATTGGATCGGAGGGAGTACTAGAATTTTACGACCTCAAGTGGCACCTCCATCTGGTTTTATTAGGCCCAAGAGCGATGGAACTAAGGGCGCAAATTTGCAGATTCCATGACTGTTCCATCCGCCGATTGAGGGGGGGAAATTTCCCAACAAGCGGCGCTTGCATGCGGAGGCAGGCGCGACGATTTTGCCAACCAATGCTGCTAATCAGTGTGTTTTAAAAGGCCAATTCAAAGCCGCACAACCACATGATGTGGTGCCTTGGTCCCAACACGATGGCCTAATAAACCTGAACGGAGGGAGTGACCCTTATATTTGTACTTGCCGGCCCTTTTGTGTTCAACCTTCGGTGGAAAGCAAACATTAATTCAATCCTCGCATCATTTATATCCCACCAGTTTGGAATCAACGTGAATCAAAGAGGCCTTTTTTAGCGAATGAATCAAAGAGGCCCTTGTATGTACGAATCAAAGAAGGAACATACACACCGTCATCCAATTTATCGCGCATAGACTTTGTATACACATGCTTTACAAAGACGAAGTCAAAAAATTGAGCCTAATCAACTTGGTTGGGAGAGGAGATGTACAATCGTGGAATATGGAATGGCTATACTGGTATACACAAGTTGGACGCGTGTGATTGGCTGGAACGGATGTTTCTCTGTCTGACGACGCACAACTCGATACAGGGTGTGACTATCTCACATCTAGATGTGAGATAATATCTCACATCTAATTTGTGACATCAGCAAGAGTCAACGCTCGTCCAGCCATTATTTGTTTTTTTTTCCTTCGCGACAAAAAAAATGTACATAAATCAAAGAGGCCTTTTTTAGCGAATGAATCAAAGAGGCCCTTGTATGTACGAATCAAAGAAGGAACATACACACCGTCATCCAATTTATCGCGCATAGACTTTGTATACACATGCTTTACAAAGACAAAGTAAAAAAATTGAGCCTAATCAACTTGGTTGGGAGAGGGGATGTACAATCGTGGAATATGGAATGGCTATACTGGTATACACAAGTTGGACGCGTGTGATTGGCTGGAACGGATGTTTCTCTGTCTGACGACGCACAACTCGATACAGGGTGTGACTATCTCACATCTAGATGTGAGATAATATCTCACATCTAATTTGTGACATCAGCAAGAGTCAACGCTCGTCCAGCCATTATTTGTTTTTTTTTCCTTCGCGACAAAAAGAATGTACATAACGCATTGCTCTTCATAGGAATTGAACTCAGGACCACATACTCGGGAGCGCCAGCTCCTACCACTACAGCAAATGGCTACTAATGTTGTTTTCAAAGCGGGGAATTTAAAGAACGCAGTACCGCGTCGAGATTAGAAGACATTTTGAATTTTTTGAAACCTTTTTTTTTTTGCAAATTGTGAACAAATTAAAAATGTCGAATATATTTGAAAACCCAAGTAATTGTAAAATTTCGAAAAATCTTTTTCAAATGTGAATACAATTTGTAATTCCGAACATTTTTTGAAAAATAAGAACAAAATTTGGTATTCCAAACAATTTCTTCAGGATTTTATTTTCAAAATGTGAACAATTTTTTAAAATCCCCAAACAATCTTTAAAGTGTGGACACATTTGAAAATTCCAAACATTTTTTGAAAAATACGAAAAAATTTAAATAGTGCACGTCGCACAGCGGCCGTCCCTTGCAGCGGGCTCGTGCACGCTGTGACTCGGGTGCGTCGCTATCAAACTACAGTAGGATGCAGTGACGACGATACAGTATGCTACAATATCTTTACATTCTCGTGCTGCGCTCTTTTCCTATAGTTGCCATGCATGCTGGTGCTTCACTGCGCTATAGTAGCTTGCATGCTGGTGTAATGGGACTAGTGAGTGCATCGAGTGATTAGAGTACTGGGTTGTTAACTACTACATGATGGGACATTGCTAAATCAGTTTAAAAAAACATGAATTTAAAACAAATAAATAAAGAAGGAAAAATAAAAAATGTTAATCATGTATGTCAAAAAGTTAAACATGTATATATAATATGTTTCTTTCTTTTTAAATAAAGAAACCCAATAAAACCCAAAAAGGAGAAGCAAAGAAATCCAAAAAAAGAAAATGAAAACCGAAGAAAACCTATGAACAAGAATGAAAACAATGAAAACCATGAAAGAAATAAAGGAAATCAAAGAAACCCGATAAAAATCAAGAAAGAAACAATGAAACCCGAAAAAAAAATAAAGGTACCAATGCAAAAAATGGAAGTATTAAAACCCAAGAAAGAAACAAAGAAAACCGATGAAACACGAGAAAGAAACAAAGAAAATAAAAACAAAGAAAAAGGAAAAGAAAAGAAAAACCAGTGAAAACCAAAAATAAAAAAATTACAATAATATTTAAGAAATCATAAATTGAAAAACATTTTTTAGAAATTTAACAAAAATAAATTAAAAAGAAAAGTAAAAGGTCGGGCCCTAGTTGTGAGTCGAGGGAGGGAATGCAACTGGGACAAAAAATGGTCAGGCCCCAGTTACGAGTTGAGGGTGAGATTGCAACTAGGACAAAAAAGGTCGGGCCCCAGTTGCGAGTCAAGGGTCGACATGCAACTGGAACAAAAATGGTCAGACCAGAGTTGCGAGTCGAGGGTGGACTCGCAACTAGGACAAAAAGAAAATTTCAGGGCCCAGTTGCGAGTCGAGGGTGAACATGCAACTAGGAAAAAAAGTTTGGTTTAGTTGCGAGTCGACGGTGGACTTGCAGTTAGGACAAAAAAAATCTTAGGGCCCAGCTGCGAGTCGAGGGTTGACTTGCAACTAGGGGAAAAAAGTTTGGTTCAGTTGCGAGTCGACGGTGGACTTGCAACTGGGACAAAAAAAGTGTTTAGCCCTAGTTGCGACTCAAGGGCGGACTTGCAACTGAGACAAAAAATAGTTCGGGCCCCAGTTGCGATTCGAGGGTGGGATTGCAACCGAGACAAAAAAAAGTAGGGCCCTAGTTGCGAGTCGATTGTGGACTTGCAACTGAAAAAATGGTCGGGCCCCAGTTGCGAGTCGAGTGTGGACTTGCAACTGAAAAAATGGTCGGGCCCCAGTTGCGAGTCGAGTGTGGACTTGCAACTGAAAAAAAGTCGGGCCCCAGTTGCATGTCGAGTATGGACTTGCAATTGGGACAAAAAAAGATCGGGCTCCAGTTGCGAGTTGATGGTGAACTTGCTACTGGGATAAAAAAAATATTAGGCCTTAGTTGCGAGTCGAGGGTGGACTTGTAACCGGGACAAAAAAAAATTTGAACCCCAGTTACGACTTGAGGGTGGACTTGCAAATGAGACAAAAAAATGTCGAAGCCCTGTTACGAGTCAAGGGTGTGATTTCAACTGCGACAAAAAGAAAAATCGGACCCCGGTTACAAGTTGAGAGTGAACTTCCAACTGAAACAAGAAAAAGGACAACCCCTTGTTTGTTGTTGGACAGTCAACTAATAGTGGTGGGAAAATTCATGAATTTAAAAAAAATAAAAAATAAAAAAATGGAAAAGAGAAAAGAGAAAAAAAATGAATTGAAAAAGTTTACGAATTTGAAACACACAAATGAAAAAAAAAGAAAAAAGAAAAAAAATAAGAAGAAAAAAAACAGTCGTGAGCCAGCTCCAAGACTTGTGCATGCACCACAGTCAGCAAACAACTGCCCGGCCCCAACTAGCATCGACATGGACACGGCGGCGCTTGAGACAACGCACCTCGAGCAAGCGCCACAGCGAGACAAACACGTTTGCGCGAATCTTAAAGAGGGACGAGATCCAAAGGCTATAGACTTAGATGTGAGGTAGCTATTTTACATCTATATGTGAAATAGCAAAACTGTATAAATAAATAAAGAAAAGAAAATATGCGATCTTTGCCATACCGGAGGTTTGGTTGGATGAATCTTCCATCTGCTGAGAGAAAGAAGATTCCAACACGGCACTCCAACCACCCTACTAGGTGACTATACATACATATATTCCGCGCCGGCCTATTATTGATTCGTTGACCCGAATAAAATTTCAGTACCTGGAGTATTTGATTAACCAGATTCTGTAGCTAGCTGGCTACTCTACCACCACAGACGCACCCTCGAACGCAAATAAAATAAGTATGGTGGAATCCCCAAATGAATCATACTCCCTCTGTTCCTAAACATAAATCTTGTTTGGAGATTTCAATATGAACTACATAGGGATAAATATAGACGTATTTTAGAGTGTAGATTCACTCATTTTGTTTCGTACGTAGCTCATATTGAAATCTTTAAAAAGACTTATATTTGAAAATGAAGGGAGTATTATATGTAGTAATACTTGATCAACAACGATCGAGCAAGCATGTTTGCATGGCTAGTGGAGCTCGACCTATCACCTATACCCCGCCAATCCACAAGACAAAGCATCTGAACATCGAAATGATTTTTTTTTAACCATTCGTCGTAAAAACATTTAGTGTTGTTTACTATTGCGCAACGGGAGTTCATGTGTAAATTTCAAAAGGCATGATATAGCTGGTGTCGTGTCTTAAACTCTTTCGTTCAATTATTATTAAGTTGTACTCGAATCAGTTTTTTTCGCATTTTCATGGTGTCGCCTCTGATCGATACTGCCTAGAGCCATGTGAGATGTGACTGAAATTAAGTTACTACATCAGCAAGACAGACACACGGACGGCTGGTAATTAACTAACCTCCACATCAGCTTTCTTTTCTATCTACATACAAAGGCACAACTGATGTGGTATTAATTAGGTGTAACCCTACTTATAATCAAGACCGGCCGCTGTCCACACGATCGGATCGCATCACGGACGTACAGTAGTAGCACCCAGACGCCACATGCTTGTACAGTTTCACTGTCATGAGTAATAGTTAGCAGGGGCTCCAACTAAACGTATATAGCTTTCGTACGACACAAGTAGTAAATATATATGCAACCACGCGGTATTTAATTTCTCGTACGTGTGTGTGTTTTAGTATGTATTTTTATGACTCTTCAACTCCATTGGCGTATGAAACACATCAAACTCGTGTTCAAAAAAAAAAAAAACACATCAAACTCGATATTCCTCATCACAATTTTGTTTTGCGAGTACCTCATCACAAAATTATTCCATGTAATAAAATTTCGGCGAAGACTCTTGAGTCTCATATGACTAGCCCTCGTAAAAGAGGGGGGGGGGGGGGGGGGGGGGGCTACTACCAACATATAATTTGCCGAGTTTTCTTTGTAATATTTTGGATGATTCACACAACAACACACCTCCCATTATGAAAGCCAAAGAAAATAGGTTCAACAAGTCCATCTTCTAACAATCATTCCACAGTGGAGGGAATCACCATAACGCTCAGTCTACACGTTCCTTACAACATACTCCATCGGTCCCATAATATATTATGGGACGGAGGAAGTATTTGTTAGCCTTTAGGAAGAGGAATTAGGGTTTAGTGAGAAGGTTGTATAGAGATTAGTCATGGGGAATGTCATTTCGTTCCCCAATTCCTCATTTGGTATTTAATCAGAGTTATGTGTGGGAGTTTGATAATAAAGCCCCTTCCCTTGTTTGATAGAGGGGTGGATTTATGTGGGATCGGTGCAAAAATGAGAACGTAAGTTATGATGAACGGTGAAATTGTTGTGTGTAAATCAATTCCCTCCCGAGTTCCGCCCCCTCCACCAGGTTAATATAAAAGTGCAAGTTAGACTCTTAAGTCTCCTATCTAGTCCCTCCTAAACTTACATTCTCTCAAAACTCTAAATTATTGTTGAGAGCATCTATGAAGGGCGTGTGCAGTTTATAATTCTTTATATTATTCTACTCGGTGCAATAAGGCACGCCGAAATTTATCGCTCAAGCACGTCTATGAATCTTCAACCCGCTCTACTCTAAAAAAAACGAGACCATTCAGGACTAACCTTTGAAGGCATATTTTTATAGAAGAAGAAACTCTAAGCACCACGGGTCACTCTATGACTCAAATCCGGGTGGGCTAGATAGCTCCATCCTATCCTAGCGGGGTGACACACTCTATGAAAGTGCGCATGCGGTCTATAAATCTTCAACCTGCTCTACCCCACGCAATAAAACCCGTCGGAATTTATCGTTGAGGCGACCGTGCGGTTTTATGACCTCTTCAACCCTTCATAGTCTCGAGTTAAATTACACTCCTGTTGGCGTATCAAACATAGCAAGCTTTATTCCATAAAAAATACTCCATGCCACGTACATACGTATACATAAAGTATACTACTGCTCCTACAGTTTCTATATATTTTCTTAATCTTTTTGACGATTCAGACAGCGGCACGCCTCTCGATAAAAGCCAAAGAAAAGCCTCCTCTGCTCCCTGCTAATCCTGCCCATAAACACACTCTTCTCCCTCCTCCTCCCAAGAATCCCCGCGGCTCAAGCAAAGGGGACAGGGCGGCCAGAGGCGGCCGGCGCACCGACCGCGCTACACCTCCACGTCGCGGGGGCGGCAGCGGGGCTCCTCATCCGTGCCGGCGATGGGGGTCGACGAGGCTGCGCCGGGCGGCGGCGGCGGGATCCGGGTGCTCCTGCGGCGGAAGCAGGTGGACTCCGACCGGGCCCGCGCCGCCGGCGGCCAGCAGCTCGCCAAGGAGCTCTCCATCACGCAGCTCATCGCTATCGGTGCGCGCTCATGGCCTTTCCTCTCCATGGACTTCCCGTGCATGATCTTTATTTATTTACGGGGACTGGATTACGCAAGGAAAGCGCGAGCTTTGCGCTGCCTTTCGGGTTAATAGTTCGCCTCCATGGCTCAAGGCGCCAAGCTTTTGCTCATGATTTTTGGATCTTTCAGCTCGTAACAGTGAAATTACTCTGCTCGGATTGGCGTATCGTTGGTTCTGTGCTGTGATTTTCTGCAGAGTTTTTACCTTTGGATTTCCCTCGCGTCAAACGCTCACACAGCCGCCAAATCCAAAATCCGTTAGGTCCTATATATAATCCCGAACACAAACTGGAGTACAATAAATTCCGTTGCTACAGACTGCAGACGCTTCCATTCAAGAACAGCAAACATTTCACATGATTTGAGATGAATTTAATTACTACATGCGGTCTGAGATCTCAATAGGAATGTTTTAATCAGGCAATGGACTATGAGATGCAGATTCCATCCATTTGTAATACTACTACTTTCCCTGGAAGGTTGAGAGGTATCTGAAGTTCAGGCTTCTGCCGTGCCTACTACTCTTGTGCTTGTTTGGTTGTTGCCGTGTCAGTGTTGGTAGGGTGGGTGACTGGGTGGGTCCTCCCTCAGGATTCCAATACCCAAATCTTGCTACCTTGATGATGTGTAGTCTGTTTGATGTAGAAATGGTTACAATACATGCTTCTGGAATGCAGACTGCCTTAACACTCTGCAGAGGCTATATTCTGTATTGCACTGATTACAGCGTATCATTTTATGAAAGTAATGCTCATGGAACATTTTGCGTTATCTACCAGGTGTTGGTTCGACGGTTGGAGCTGGAGTATACGTTCTCGTGGGGACGGTTGCCCGGGAGCACTCTGGCCCGGCACTGACACTCTCGTTTCTGATTGCCGGAATAGCGGCTGCTCTTTCAGCTTTCTGTTATGCAGAGCTTGCTAGCCGCTGCCCTTCTGCAGGAAGCGCCTACCACTATTCGTACATCTGTGTTGGTGAAGGGTAATTTGCTGATATGCTGAAGTGCACATTGTTCATGAAGTGCCGTTTTCAATTGATCAGATGTTCTCACACTTTCTTTGACATTTTGTTTACCTAGAGTTGCATGGTTGATCGGCTGGGCTTTGATACTGGAATATACGATTGGCGGATCAGCTGTTGCCCGCGGCATATCTCCCAATCTAGTGAGTGGGATTACCCCCTGTTTCTGCGCTGTGGCATGTTGATTACTAGTTTCTTCACCTTCCATCTCTCCTAACATACTCTATCTGTGTTCAGGCGCTATTTTTTGGTGGACCAAATAGTCTGCCATGGATTCTAGCACGCCATGAGCTCCCATGGTTAGATGTTGTTGTTGATCCTTGTGCTGCTGCCTTGGTTTTCCTTGTCACCGCCCTGTTATGCGTCGGGATAAAAGAGGTTGCTGGCTTCTGCAGTTCAGAAACACATTTCGTGTTCCTATTTTCGAGAAGTAAATCATGCGATATTCACTCTTTGTTTTTTTGGTAACAGAGTACATTTGTGCAAGGAATTGTGACGGTCCTGAACTGCTGTGTGATGCTATTTGTTATTATAGCCGGCAGTTACATTGGCTTCCAAACAGGATGGGTCGGCTACAAGGTGTCTGGCGGGTAATGTAAACATTACTTTCCATTTAGTTTTCTCTATTTGATAAGTAGTGCACTTAACCACTTCTTTCTCCAGATTTCTGCCATATGGGGTGAATGGAATGCTTGCTGGCTCAGCAACCGTTTTCTTTGCTTACATAGGCTTCGATTCAGTTGCTAGCACTGCTGAGGAGGTAAGGAAAGGCCCTATTTTCCCAAATTTGAATTGGCACCTCTTACGCCCACTGCATCGGTGCCATTACTAAGCATCCTTCCGTATAAACTTCCATTCCAATAGGTGAGGAATCCACAACGAGATCTGCCACTGGGAATAGCCACATCGTTGTCGATTTGCTGTTCCTTGTACATGCTGGTTTCAGTTGTTATTGTTGGTCTGGTACCATACTTTGCTATGGACCCAGATACCCCTATTTCGTCTGCCTTCGCAAGGCATGGGATGCAGTGGGCAATGTAAGGACTCCTTTCGACACCGCTTCCATTTCGCCATACATCACTTAGTGTGCTTCCTGCTGAGGCTTTTACTGCGCTATCTTGTTTTAGGTACCTTGTAACATCTGGTGCCGTTCTTGCTCTCTGCTCAACCTTGATGGGATCACTTCTGCCACAGCCAAGGATATTGATGGCCATGGCGAGAGATGGGCTGTTGCCATCCTTCTTCTCTGATGTTAGCGAGAAGACACAAGTTCCTGTCAAGAGCACAATCATAACTGGCATCTGTGCAGCATCTCTGGCTTTCTTCATGGATGTTTCACAACTAGCAGGAATGGTAGGGATCTAGGAACTATTAAACAGTTGTCATTTGAGAAATTTGATGGACTTTAGCTCAAGATGAGATTTCATGAAGGAACCTTTCACAGAACATGTTAGTCAGACTAAGAATTTTAAATATTGGAGTTTGGAGCTAAAAGAGTTTAGTTTGGTTGCAGGTCAGTGTAGGCACACTCCTCGCATTCACCATAGTCGCAGTCTCCATCTTGATCCTCAGATATGTTCCTCCGGATGAGGTACCCCTGCCATCTTCTCTTCAAGCGTCGTTCCGTTTAAGCCAAGAATGTGATGAGGAAAAGGTGGGGAGTCCTCTTGGAGATGGGAAGCATGAACAGGGGACATCTGAGATAAAGGATGTGATTGTAGTAGAATCAATCGATGACCCTCTTATTGCGAAGCAGCTATACGCAAGTACGTCTGGAGAATTGCTTTTTGACTTGGTCTACTCTCCATTTCTGAGTAGGTGCATTTTACTTAAGCTAGCTAACTGGTTCCTCTGTAAATCCATTAGGCAAATTGGATGAGGTGAAGCGGCGCAAAACCGCTGCTCGCGGCATAGCATCTGTATGTGTAGGGGTTCTAATCCTGACGGCTTCAGCTTCTGTAACGTTCCTGCCATTGTAAGTATGCAACGAGCATATCTTGTTATGCAAGAGTACATGCTTTCTCCCACTATGAACTTTCCTGTGTAAGAAAATACTAACCAGCCACGCAATGTCACGCCAGCCTGGTGAGGTGCTTTGTCTGCGTCTTCGGTGGCCTGCTCCTCCTAGCTGGTCTCGGTGTGCTCTCCTGGATCGACCAAGACGACGGAAGGCACTCATTCGGTCACTCTGGAGGTACACAGCATTTGTGTGCATACCTTTATACCAGACTACTGGTAACTCCATATCACAACCTCTTTCTGCTCCTCCCCCGCTGCAGGATTCATCTGCCCATTCGTTCCATTGCTGCCAGTGATGTGCATTCTCATAAACACATACTTGCTGATAAATCTGGGGTGAGTACCTGATACAATGATCTCACTCACCTATAAGTTCACTTGTTAACAAAATGTTCAGAATGGAAGTATGTGTATGCATGTGTCTGAACATTGCCAACCTGTGTTCTTCAGGGGCGGCACGTGGATGCGAGTCGGGGTATGGCTGGTGATGGGGGTCTTCGTGTACATTTTCTACGGCCGGACCCACAGCTCGCTGACGGACGTCGTGTACGTCTCCCTGGCTCAGGCAAACGAGATATACGGGTCCTCCTCTTCATCAGGGTTTGTGGCCTAGGTAGTTATTGTCGCAGATCATCATCCTTGAGAGATTATATATATGATCCGGAGTTCATTTCACGAAAACCTTGAGCACCCTGATTGGAAGGGGGCGTCCCCTGCTGCTGATGTTGCATCCTGCATGGCAAGGCGGGACATGGGGTCTGAAGAATTCAACACATTCTTAAGCTTTGTAAGTTGTAATTTGTAGATATATGTTATCATCGTATATATGTACCTTGCTGTAGGAATCTAAATAGTAAATATGTATAAATAGAAGTGTAAGATTTGCAACATGTGCAACATTGCAAGGGGTGATTCATTTACGTACACAATGTGCTGGCGTCGAAAAAACTCGATCGCAGCAGGACGCAATTCTGACTCATAGTCATTCAGTCATTCTTCAGTTTGCCATCCAAGATGTTTTTTTTTTTTTTTGGAAAAGGAGGTTAAGACCTCCGGCCTCTGCATCAATCGATGCATGCAGCCATCTTTATTACTTATTTAACAAAGGTCTGATAAGAACATACATCAAGCCAACCGAAGCCACCACTCACACCTACAAACGCGATAATGTGGAGTGCTCTCACTCCCCATATCTAAAACCGGTGTCGTCGTCGATACATTCACATAACGTATCGGAACCAACAGCCGGTGCAGCAGACCTAAAGCGTATACCACATGCACACGTTTTAGAAGCCGCCATCATCATCGAACCGCTGACCCATCTTCAGGAGAGAGATACGCATCATTCTTGCCAGTCCGGCCATCCGTCGACGCCACCACGGCGCCCAACGGCACCCCTTCCCTACGCTCGTCCATCCAGACGCGAAGACTCTGGAAGATCTGTCGTGTGTAGCACCTGCCGAACAGGCATGATAAAGCGTAGCACCTGTCGGCCAGGCATGACTTGACGTCACCCCCGAAGCTCCGTGCAAGACGAAGACGCTCCACCTCCTGCCTCTGTCTTCCAGCGCTGCTCCACACACGATGCTCCCAAGAGAGAAACGACACCGCAGTGCCGCCATCGTCCGATCTGGAAAATCAGATCCTAGGGTTTCCCCCGGAGCAGCACGAGTGGGTCGACAGTAGTTACAGGACGATGCCTTCATCAAGGTAACGGCGCAGAACGCCGCCATCATCCGCCGTCGGCTCGGTTATCACCGGCAACTATGTCTTCCCGACTCGCAGCCGGGACTAGATGACAGATCTGGAGATCCGATCACCCAGCCTCAGGCCGACCACCTCCGACGTAGGAGATGACCACCACCGCCATAATCCTCGTGATGCGATGCAGACCCGGAGTGCCTCCGCGAGCCATCGCCGAAGCCGACGAGATGCAGCAGATCGAGGACGAAACAGCAGCCGCCCGCCTAGACCCGAAGGTCCCAGATCGAGCCCGGGACGCGCCCCGGCCACTGCTGCCGCCATCTCCTACCAATCCCGCCGGCTGCAGCAGACCCCCCCCCCCCCGACGCACCCCGGCCGCCGCTGCTCGCCATCCTCGTCGCAAGGAGGTCCAGGTCAGGCCGCCGCCGCCTCAGATCTCGGGACGCCAGAGGAGGTCCGCCGCCGCCGCGTCACAGGGCCTTTGCCCGGCGACGTTGCCGGTGGCGGCGGAGGGAGGGGGGGTGCGCGGAGGACGAGGGAGGTTGGGTGGTGGCCGCCCGGTGCGGCCCGGCGGCGGCCGCACGGGGTCGGGAGGGGAAGGAGATGGAGTTGGCAGGAGCTGACTCTTTCCCAAGTTTCTCCCACCCATCCAAGATGTGATATTGTGATTCTGCACTTACTCTGCAACTGGATAGTTCAGTGTCAGCAGAAAGGTAGCCAATGGTTTCTCACATACAATTTCCACTTTGCTTCAGTTAAAATAGCCCAATATGTAATGACGTCCTTGTTAGGTTGATCTCCTCTGTGCAGGCCCAACGGCCTGCCAGCCCCTTGCATCGCGCCCTGATTGGGGGCGCCCAACCAAACAATGGTTGGTGGGCCCCTGTCGCCGCGCCAGATATAAAGGGGTGTGGAGCCGGCCGCACAACTTACGAGGTTGATCGTGCGACGCCACCACATCCAACATTCCCTTCCGATCTAGGGTTACTAGCGCGTGCCGACGGGAAGCACCACCACCACCTCTCTGTCACCACCGCCGTCATCGTCCCACCATGGCCACCGGCGGCAGTACCTCAGGTCAGGGAGAAGGTAATCCCCATCCCTTCTCTCCACTACCGAAACTACACATCGATCCGATCCAGAGGGATCTATCAATGGTTTCAGAGCCATCTTTGTGTTAAGATTTTCGGTAGCAATTGAAAGCATAGAAATTTTTTAACTCCTCCCCCAAAGAACCCTAACAGAGCTAGGGTAAAAGTACTCACCGGAGAGGGCCTCGGGCCTCCGGCAAAGTAGCGCCGCCGCAAGGCCACGCCGTTCCTCTCGATCCGGACGGGCATCGGCACGCCGAGCCGTCCGGAAGAAGAACCACCGGAGCAAGCCCAAGGGCTCGCCGGAAAAGGAGAAGGGGGGCACCGCAGTCAAACCGCTCGACGGCGGCGCGCTCACCGCGAGGTGGACGCGCAGCCGGCGAGGGGGAAGAGGGGGAAGGCCACGGCGCCGCCGTCGGAACCTCCGCCGCAGTCGCCGTCCGCATCGAACAAGAGAGGAGGAAAAGGGGGGAGGAGAGGGTGGCGCGCGTGCGGCGCGGTGGCTATCGTCGCCGACGCCGGCGGCCAGCCAAAGCTCGCCGGTGGACTCGAGCCCCGGCCGAAGCAGAGAGCAGAGCGAGCGGCGCGGGGGGAGGAGGTGACTGACCGAGGGTTTCGGTCGATCTCTCCTCGCTCACTCGTTTTGATCCAGGGAGAGTAGCGGGCGACCGCCCGATCGATTGGACGGCCAGGATGCAAAACCTAACCCACTGCGGGCTTTTGGGCCAAAGAGGAGGTGGGCCGGCCCAAGCCGAGGCGAGGCCGGCTCGCGCGGCGCGGCTCGCCCAGCAGGCCGGTTCCTGCCCAGAGAGCTCCAGACTTTTATCCCTTTTGTTTTTTGTTCTGTTTTAGGCAAAACAATATATATAGTCCTGATTCTTTTTCTAGGCAAGTTTTTCCAACGAAAAATATGTTTAGAAAATAGAAAAGTAAATATAAAAGTTCTGGAAATGAAAATAGAAAATTTTCAGAAAAGAAAAGTTCATGAATTTTATAAAGAAAATAATAAAGTTCATGAAATTTTATTTGGTCAAAGAAAAGTTTCTGTAAATAATAAAAAGTTCATGAATTTTATATTCATGTTTTTCCGCTGCGTAAATAATCAATAGTGCCTTTTATAAAGAAAATAAAAGTTTAGAGAGAATTATAATTAAAGAGCACATTAAAGTGATTATTAAAATGAATATGATTATGTTATTTTTATGACCAACGTTGTTAATAACATGATCATGTTTTATTATTGAAATTAAAGGTGCATTTATTTCTATTTTTTGCCCAACGGTAATATAGATTTAATTGCATAGACAATTGTATGTTTAATTTGACCAACGTTAGATTAATGCATATGATTGTTATAATGATCTCACTTAAATTGTGATTTCAGGAGGCTATCACTTGATGAGTTGCCTAAAAGATGTTCCGACACTCAGAGGTGACAATTACACTGAGTGGAGGAAGAAAGTAGATCTGGCATTCGTCTGTGCTGAGGTCGACTGGGTTGTGGATGAACCACAACCGGTTAGACCTACAGAGCCAGTCAGAGAGGCCACTGATGATGATGCTGCGTGGGATAAAAAGAGAGGGGATCATGCTCCATTGGAGATGTCTTATACCCTCAACAATCAAAAGTGGATCAACGCCAACAAAAAGTGTATGGCATTTATAAAGAATACAATTGAGAACGCCATTGTGGGCTCAATTGCAGAGTGCACTTCCGTAGGGGAGTTGCTTACAAAGATAAAGAACCAGTTCACTGGTTCTTCAAAGACATATGCCACCCAGTTGATAAAGCAACTGGTTACAGAGAACTACACTGGCAGTGGTCATGGAATAAGAGAGCACATCCTCAGGATGAGCAACATGGCAGCAAAGCTCAAGCCCATGGATGCGGATCTAGAGATCAAACCAGCACTCCTGGTCCACCTGGTCATGGCTTCATTGCCAAAGGAGTTTGAAACCTTTGTTGTAAACTACAATATGTCGCCTGAAACATGGGACATTGAAAAGACAATAGCAATGTGTGTCCAAGAAGAGGACAGACTCAAAGCCTCACATGGTGGTTCACTCAACTATGTGAAGGATAACAAGAAAAAGAATTACAATCAAAGTAGCAAAGGTTCTCCTTCAAAGGCGCATGGAAAATCTCACATGCAGCATCAGCATCAGCAGAAGTCTTTTCCAGTGGACAAAGACACTTGCCTCCACTGCAAGCAGACTGGGCACTACAAAAAGGATTGCCCTGTCTAGTTAAAGTCAATCATGGCAAAGAGAGGTAACGACATCGTTTCATTTGTAAATGAATCCTTGTATACACAGTTTTCGAAATCTACTTGGTGGATTGACTCAGGTGCAACTGTTCATGTTGCGAATTCTTTACAGGGATTCCATTTGACGCGGACTATGCAAAGAAACGAAAGACGCATTGAAGTCGCTAATGGAATACAAGCAGAAGTTGAAGCTGTCGGTGCCATCTCCTTGGAGTTAGCTGATGGGTTCAAGCTTCTACTTAGAGATGTCTTATATGTCCCTTCGTGTCATAGAAACTTGATTAGTGTTTCTTGTTTGGACAAAGACAATTATGAATGTTATTTTGGACATGGCAAGTGTGCCATATGGTTTAATAATGCTTATGTGGGTGTTGCTTTACTACACGATGAGCTTTATTTATTATCACTCCGTGAAAAAGAGCATTCTGTGTGTAATGTGAATGAACATACTTCCGCGTCGAACAAAGAACAGAAGAAAAGAAAGAGAACTCACGACTCGTCGAAATTATGGCACTGTCGCTTGGGCCATATTTCCAGGGGGAGAATAGAAAGATTAGTCAAAAGTGAAATTCTTCCTCCGTTAGAGTTCTCAGACTTAGAACAATGCATAGATTGCATTAAAGGAAAGTATGTAAAACAAATTAAAAAGGGTGCAATCCATAGCACAGGCACACTAGAAATCATCCACACTGACATTTGTGGACCATTTCCGGTGAAAAGTGTGGATGGATATGACTTGTTCATAACATTCCCAGATGATTACTCTCGCTATGGATACATTTATCCAATCAAAGAAAGATCTGAAGCATTGGATAAATTCAAAAATTTCAAAGCTGAAGTTGAAAATCAGCATGATAAAAGAATAAAGATAGTAAGGTCTGACCGTGGGGGGGAGTACTACGGTCGACATACTCCATATGGCCAAGTCCCTGGACCTTTTGCTCAATTTTTACAGGAGACTGGCATAGTAGCCCAGTATTCAATGCCGGGCGAGCCTCAGCAAAATGGGGTAGCTGAAAGGCGTAACCGTACCCTGATGGATATGGTGCGCAGCATGATGAGTTACTCTACCTTGCCATTGGGTTTATGGATGGATGCGCTTAAAACCGCCATTCACATTCTCAATAGAGTGCCAAGCAAGTCGGTGCCCAAAACACCGTACGAGCTGTGGACAGGACGAGTGCCCTCTCTACACCAATTCAGGGTGTGGGGGTGCCCTGCTGAGGCCAAAATGTTTAATCCAAACATTGCAAAGTTGGATCCCAAAACAGTGAGTTGTCACTTCATTGGCTATCCAGACAGATCAAAGGGTTTTCGTTTCTACTGTCCAGATAGATATACAAAGTTTGTAGAAACAAGACATGCAGTCTTTTTAGAGGACGAAATGATGAGGGGGAGCATGGTAGCTCGGAAAATTGATCTTGAGGAGAAGAGGGTGCATGCACTTAATCCGATGATTCAGGAGCCATTTTTCTCACTACCAGTTGCAACTTCACCCATGACAACTATGGGGGTAGACCCGGAACCTGTTCATCAGGAGCCGACTGAACCCGTTGTTGAGCATGAAAGGGAGGTGCAGCAGTCAATTGTAAAAGATGTGCCAGAAGTTGAGGCACAGAATGTGAAAGATACTGAGGCTCTTAGAAGATCTAATAGAACAAGAAGATCAGCTATTTCTACTGATTATAAAGTCTATAACACAGAAATGGTTCATATGGAACGTGATCCCACTACATATGAAGAAGCCATTAAAAGCCTTCACTCATCAAAATGGCTAGAGGCAATGGAAGATGAGATGAAATCAATGAGTTCCAAAGATGTTTGGGACTTAGTGGAAATTCCTAAAGGAGCCAAAACAGTAGGCTGCAAATGGGTCTACAAAACTAAGTATGACCCTAATGGGAATGTAGAAAAGTATAAAGCCTGACTTGTAGCAAAAGGATTTACACAAAGAGAAGGGATAGATTACAATGAGACTTTTTCCCCAGTCTCATGTAAGGATTCCTTCAGAATCATAATGGCATTAGTTGCACATTTTGATTTAGAGTTACATCAAATGGATGTCAAGACGGCATTTCTGAATGGTGATTTAAAAGAAAAAGTTTACATGAAACAACCCAAAGGTTTTATCATGGAAGGCAAGGAAAATATGGGATGCCGCCTGAAGAAATCCATTTATGGATTAAGGCAAGCCTCTAGACAGTGGTATCTAAAGTTTGATCAAACGATTAAAACTTTTGGATTTAAAGAAAATATTGAGGATAACTGCATTTATGCAAAGTTTAAAAATGGGAAATATATTTTCCTAATCTTGTATGTGGATGATATCTTGCTTGCTAGCAGTGATGTTAGTCTACTACTAGAAACAAAGAAGTTCTTATCCTCAAATTTTGATATCACAGATCTTGGTGAAGCATCCTATGTTTTGGGCATAGAAATTCACCGAGATAGGAACAATGGAGTCTTAGGACTATCGCAGAAGGCATATTTAGAAAAGGTTCTCCAAAAGTATAATATGCATGCGAGTAAAGCCACACCTGCTCCTATAGTCAAGGGCGACAGTTTTGGGAAATTCCAATGTCCCAAGAACCAGTACGAGATCGATCTCATGAAACCAGTACCATATGCTTCGGCTGTTGGAAGCTTACAGTATGCACAAGTGTGCACTCGCCCTGACTTAGCTTTTGTTACCGGGGTACTCGGTAGATATCAAGAGAATCCAGGCATGGAGCACTGGAAGATGGCAAAGAAGGCATTGCGTTATGCGCAAGGCACGAAGCACTACATGCTAACATACAGGAGATCTGATTCCCTAGAGATAAAAGGGTATTCAGACGCAGATTTTGCGGGGTACAGAGATGATAGAAAATCCACGCCAGGATACGTCTTCACTCTCGCTGGAGGGGCTATTTCGTAGAGAAGCTCCAAACAGTCAGTAGTTGCATCATCCACGATGTATGCAGAATTCATAGCATGCTTCGAGGCCACGGGGCAGGCGATATGGATAAAGAAATTTATACCCGACTTGAAAGTGGTAGATTGTATTCACAAACCACTAAAGGTGTACTGTGACAACCAGCCCGCAGAATTCTATGCTCACAACAACAAGTCGAGTAATGCTGCTAAAACAATAGAGATAAAGTATTATGTTGTGAAAGATAAAATCCAGGATCACACTATAAGTCTCGAGCATATAAAGACAATGGATATGCTTGCGGATCCGCTTACGAAAGGCTTACCACCCAATGTGTTCAAGGAACACTTAGCCGGCATGGGTTTAAGGGAAAGCCTATGATTCCTGGATCATGAGAGGCCCAAAAGGAACAGAATTTGTTTCTAAACAAAACGTATGTTGTAGCTGTATGATTCTATCGGCAATTAAGCTGTGACGATGAGACATGCTTTATGTACCAATATGTGATGGAACAAATAAACTAGAAAGTATATGGTTAAAAGTAAAGTTGAGATCAAGGGGGAGAATGTTAGGTTGATCTCCTCTGTGCAGGCCCAACGACCTGCCAGCCCCTTGCATCGCGCCCTGATCGGGGGCGGCCAACCAAACAATGGTTGGTGGGCCCCTGTCGCCGCGCCAGATATAAAGGGGTGTGGAGCCGGCCGCACAACTTACGAGGTTGATCGTGCGACGCCACCACACCCAACATTCCCTTCCGATCTAGGGTTACTAGCGCGTGCCGACGGGAAGCACCACCACCACCTCTCTGTCACCACCGCCGTCACCGTCCCACCATGGCCACCGGCGGCAGTACCTCAGGTCAGGGAGAAGGTAATCCCCATCCCTTCTCTCCACTACCGAAACTACACATTGATCCGATCCAGAGGGATCTATCACACCGCACCGCCGGCTGTGACGCCGAGGGTCCGGGTTTGCTTCATGGAAAGCCGATCGCGGTAGTCCCGCGGCCGCACCGAGGCAGCTGCCGCGGGCAGCGGCACGTAGCGGTGCACGGGGTTCGCATCGAACACGTCGCACATCACCAAGCCAACGTAGTAGTCGACCCAGCACAGGAACCTGTCGCCGATGGGGACGACCGCGTCGGCGACCCACGAGCCCGGCACCCCGGCGGTCGGCACCCCCTTGATCTCCCACTCGAGGGCGTTGACTGGGCCAAGAAGCAGCACGTAGAGCTCGTGCTCCCCTCTCCACGGGTCGAGCTCGACCACGGCGAGCTCGTCGTCGCCGCGGCGCAGGACGCCCGTCACCTCCCAACACAATATTCGCCTGAGCCTCTTGCTTTCCACTGTCTCGAATTGCGTCGGAAGGTAGTAAGGCTGGAGCAGCGACAGTGACGGCGGCCGGCAGGGGCCGCCGGCCCTGTACACGAAGTGCTCGATCGGGCCAGCGCTGTACGAGTCGCGCACAACCCTCGTCCTGAAGAGGACGGTGTCTCGGTGGACCGCGATGAGCTCGGGCCGCTCGAACGCCTGCTGACCGGGCGAGGAGTCCGGACAATCCACGTAGAGGTTGGAGTTCCCCGGCGGCGCTGCGAGCCGGAAAGAGGCCCGGATGCACTGGCCGGTGGAGGTGCGGGCGTACGCGACGGTGTCGGCCTGGGTGCGGATGGAGTCCCTGGATTCGCCACAGTGGTCGAGGATCACCCAGCGAGGAACGGCGGCGGCAAGCGCCGCGGAGGGTTTGCTTTCCATCATTGCTGAGGATCCAGATCGGTTCTCTCGAGAGTCGAGATTGGTTTGGCCTCCAAGTTAGTGTGATGCCGCCGAAAGGCGTGCAACTCATGAGGAGTAATAGTGTTTCTCATGTTGGCTAGCTAAGCTATGCATAATCTTTAGTTGTTCACATGCCTATCACATGTATACGGTGGGGTAAATAACCACTTAGTTCAAACATTTTTGGGTGCAAATTTTGACAAATGTTTTCAGTCCTTTTTTCTCCCCAAACTCCTGATAGAGGAGGACACTAGACATGGCTTTCTTGCTCTTCCCTATTCAGTTACTCGAACTCTTTTTCTACCCAAAATTTTGTAGTCTTATTTTTAAGTTTTTTTGACAAAGAAAATATATTAATCGCGAATCCAATTACACCCTGTCTCTATACCAACAAGATGACCAAAGGCATCAAGGATACACACAACCAAAAATGAAAATAAAAAGAATAGAAGAAAAAAGACACCGCCACGGTGATCAATCGCGCACCCACGACGGGTTACGGATGCGATCGAGTCAGACATGCATAGAATGGAATTGATCGATGCATGCCCTAGCCAGCCCGGCCGTTTGGGAGTGAGAAATTGAGGGGCCAACTATTGGAAAATAAATGAAATCAGTGCTGTTGATTCTCGTTGAGATGACAGTTCCTCGTCAAAATTTTCCATCCTTCGATTAGGATTCGTGCTTTTTCTTTACGTCTGGATTGGACGCACGACCTTGTTTCGCGACGGCTCGGCGCTCAGCTCCATTGCTAGGCCGTTGTGAGGTGAGTTATGGCATCTCCAACGCTAACCATCAAAACCGACCCGGTATTCGTCCGCGGACAGTAATACGGGAGCCGGTCATTTAATCATGCCCACATACATTTCAAATCTAATTTAAATAAACCGGACCAACTACGTGCAAACCGAATGATTTTCATCTAAATTGTAGAAAAAGCTTTATATTTCTGGAATATTTCAACTAAAGTATAGTGAATAACCTTGTCTAAATGATCACCGACCGCGGCGGCGCCCGTTTCCAACAATATGTATTCCCCATGTCCAGCAGCAAGCTCACCAACTAGCCGTGAACCCAGGAAGGGAAGCTTCAGCTGGAAGGAAAAAGTAGTGGCCTCCGCGAAACTCCGGGCCAGCTCACTGGCTATGATGCCACCATGATAGCCCCCACCGCCGCCGCCGCCTTGATTGTTCTGGTAGTAGCCGCCGCCACCGTTATGGCCTCCGCTGCTGCCACCATAGCCTCCGTTGTGGCCACCGCCGCCGCCGTAGCCGCCGCCGCCGTAGCCACCAGAACCACGGGATCCACCCCCGTTGCCCTTCTGGTTGTGATAGTTGCCCTTGTTACCTCCTTGCCGGCCGTGAGAGGCAGCGTTCGCCGATGATTTGAAGGCGCCGCTGCCGTTCCCGTGGAACATCTCGACCCTCTGGTCGAAGTTGGCCACCATGGAGAAAAGTGTATCGACGGTGATCGGCTCCGTGCGGACGTCCAACGTGGAAACAATCGGCTGGTACTCCATGTCCAGACCTGCGATTATGAAGGATATGAGCTCGGGCTCTCCGATGGGTTTGCCCGCCGCCGCAGTTCATCAGAGAGCGAGCGCATGTGGCCAAAGTATGCAGAGGCGGATTGAGACCCCTTTTGTGCATTGGTGAGTGCAGCTCGAATATTGTGGGCGCTCCAGTAGGGCAGGAGCAAGACCTACTGCTCATCCAGGAAGCCCGGACTGTCTGCCAGCATGGTTGTGATGGCGTTGTCATTCGCCCGGTCACTACTGATTTGTTCCTCCGTGAGCCGGTGCTCGTCGAGGAGCCGGACGTTGCGCCGTTGGTTGTCTTGCGTCTGCCGAAACAATGCCTCCTCCTCTTCCGCCATCATGTCGGTGAAGTGCACCTACACTTGCCCTAAGGGATGCCAGCATGGACCGGCGAGGGCGGTGGCACCGACTCGTCGTCAGCCACCTCGTGCATCGGACTATTATTGGATCTTCAATTTGGCCTTGTTGGAAAATCTCGTTCGGTCAAACTCCACGAAATGCCTTTATCTGGTGCTTCTAATTCATCTATATTGATTCCAACCTTGATCATTTCATCTTGCTAAGTCCTTGGTAGTTCCAAATCACCTACACACAGCAAAACAAAGAAAATTAATAAAGACTAAAGTCTATGCAATGCTCACTTTAAAATGTGTGCAAACTAGAAACCACGCATAATAGGCGGAAATTTGAAGGGGCACCCAGGTGCGGGGGCACGCACCTGCACGGCCGAGCGTGACCACCCTTGTATGATTAGCACTTGATGGTTAAATATGTGATCTGATCATTCTATTTATATGTTTTGCATTGGTTTCCTCATGGTGTTGTGAAGAGCGCTCGGGCAACATCAGCCCCTTGTGGACTTGAAGTAATATAGTACTTATTTCCCTTCCTTTGCGGATCATTGCAATAGCGAGTAACGGAGAACCCTAGAACTTTATGTTGTGTTCACGGGAAACACTTAATCATCGTTGCGGTAACCGGAGTGGGGATGCAACGGTGGTGACACGAGTGATACGTGGTAACCATAGTGGGGATGCGTACTTTATTTGGCTCCGCCCACGCGAGATAATATTAAGTGGATTAGTGATACGAACGTAGAACCATGCCGTAGCATGTGTTATCAGCATCATACTTGTGGTGATGACTCTAAATCCCTCAAGACGTTTACTAGTCAAGCACCACTTCACTTAGTTTAGTTAACTTTTATTTTCTATATTTTATTTTCCCGTCTGTAATTTAGTTAATAATCCCTTTTTATTTTTCTTCCTGACAACCAACTGAAGTAGACTATTCCCAAACTCCGGTTTGAGTGCGTACAGTAACTGCGTAAGTGACAACATAGTTGCGGGGTTTGTAGTTCATTCCTTTCCGCTTCCTGTGGGTTTGATACTTTACTTATCATGAAAGTGCTACAACAATCATGTGCACTTGCAGGACATCAACATGCAACTACGTCGAATGAGTTGCATGTCAGAAGGTGAACATGCAACTGGTCGGGCGAGTCGAGGGTGGACATACAACTGGGTCGAGGTCACACGAGTTGTGTATCTAGGATGGACATGCACATGAGTCTGGGTCAGGCAAGTTGTGTATGTAGGGTTGACATGCAACTGGATTGGAGCCGACAAGTTGCGTCTCGAGAGTAAACATGTAACTAGGTCGGACGGGTTGGGTGTCAAAAGATGGACATGCAACTGATAGTAGGTGTTAGGGCAAGTTGTGTGTCGAGCGTGGACATACAACTAGGTCAGGCAAGTTGCATGTCGAGGATGGACATACAACTGGGTCGAGGTCAGACAAGTTGCGTATCTAGGATGGACATGCAACTCGATCCAAATCGGGCAAGTTGCGTATCTAGGGTTAACATGCAATTGGGTCGATCATGAGGAAAGTTGCATGTTTTGGATGAACATGCGATTGGGTTGGGATGAGGAAAATTACATGTTGAAAATGGACATGCAACTGGGTCGGACGAGTTTTATGTTAAAGCTGAACATACAACTCTCATGCTGGATCGGACGAGTTTTGTGTTAAAGCTGAACAATGAACATACAATTCTTGCACACTAAACAATACAATACTTGATGATAAACGTTGGTAGCTGCGGTTTAGTTGAAACCTTAGAAGCCACGTAAAATAAAATATTGTATGAACCAATTAGAGGCGTCTAACTTGGTTTTGCAAGATGACATGAGATGTGCATATGATGTCGTATAGTCTTCGTCATATTTAATTTGATTATTTATGAGATAACTATATAAATGTAAATTAATTAACATGACCTGCGTGTCATGATTCGGCATGATGGCTGGAGTCATATGATTGTCACTTTAAAGACCTGCGTGTCAACCTTATGTAATGCACTTATTTTATTAGCTATAAAGATAGCAATATTATCTGGTGCATCGACAAGGTAGTGGCAATCTTCGCGAAGGTGAACACTAACGCAAATGCCGAAGACGAAGAAATTAAAAACTTCTCCGTCAGAAAGGGCTATACCATATCATGCTATTATGAATTGCCTGAGATGTTTATCCCTCTTGATGCACCCTTCTTGATTGCGCGGTAGTCGTTTTTTATTAATTAGGGTGATCTCTCACTTAAAATATCAAGTAGTTTGTGTTCTTCCAAGTGTAGCACCGTCATAGCATCTTTCCTTTCGGGGTGCGCCATGGATGCATGGGTACGAACGATTGTACGGGTGTAAGGCGGGTGAGGTCAGACCTCACAGCGAGATCAGTTGGTTGTCTTGACGTTCATGGCAGGATCGTCCTGAGCTCGGAACACACGCATCGAAAGATGAACAAGAGTCACATAGAGATGTGATCGGCAAGTTGGCCTATCGATTGAAATTCCCGTCATGAGATGATGATTATATGGCGATGAATTGAAATATGGATCTTGTATCACTCAAAATCAATTATGAGAGATATTGATTTGAGTAGAAGCACACTGTAGAATTAACTTGTTTAATTCTTAGTGCAATTAATTATGAACATTGTCTAAGTGTGATTTGCATAATAGTTGTAGAATAATGGCTCGCGTTTCCACCTTTCCTATTAAAATTGAATAGCTGTTAAATATCTGGTTAAAACTTTACGGTTGGTAACGTAATGTGAGGATTGTCCTCAAGAGTGCCGAGAAGGACTTTGTCCTATCGCATGCTTTTGGTATTCTCCCGCTAATGCTATGGATGATGTGACTCTCATCCTTCGATCCAAAAGCTAGAATTCCGTTACGGTCAAGTGCAATATGTTTGCTTCTATGAGACCCGAACTTCAAAAGTTTGGGATAGCTATGTGATATTCATGAAACTGAAAATTAGTTTCAGATACAAACAAAGGCTAGAAGATGTGGGATGTCCAAAGCAATGTTTGTTTTGCAAATTATTAGTGAAGTGTTTACTATGCATTGACTGATGAGAAAGGGATCCAGAAGAACACCGGTCATATGATGATGGTGAACAAAACAACAACTTTAAGAGAAAGGAAATATCCAAAGGGTGTTAGTGTGACTTACACGCCTAGGAAGTCCGGAGCTAACGCCACTCTTAAGTTTGGCGCTTCTTCTGAGAGTAGGAGAAATACTAAAAGTTCAACTGTTAAAAGTATAAAGGCAAAAAGAGAGAAGACTGGAATGTCCAGCTCATGTATGAAAGTCATACAAGTTATTGATGTATGGAAGGTTGGTCTAAGATATAATTCTTGGGAATTATGATTAAACATGTTAATCACTGATTTTTGGGTATTGTGAGTTGATCACAGGAATACCCGTTCGATTGCATTCTCTTGCAACTCGATACAAGAACTACTATGGCCTAAAAGACTAGCTGAAAATAAGGTTGAGATACGCGTTGGGAACATAGATAAAGTTACTACACCTTCCATCGGTGTATTACCTCTGTATTTATTTTCATAATTCATTTTAGAGTTTTATACACTCTAGCCCATTGCATAATGTTTGTTGCAAGAAGGTTGTTCATGATAGAACAATTGTTGTTCGGTGTTATGAATAACATAAGGGCCATACTTTCATTATGGATGGAATGTATGTTATGAATATTGATAAGAGACATTTAGACATTTAGGCGAGCTGACATTGAACTATCCAGTTGGCAGGAGCTGACTCTTTCCCAAGTTTCTCCCACCCATCCAAGATGTGATATTGTGATTCTGCACTTACTCTGCAACTGGATAGTTCAATGTCAGCAGAAAGGTAGCCAATGGTTTCTCACATACAATTTCCACTTTGCTTCAGTTAAAATAGCCCAAGATGTAATGACGTCCTGACTCCTGAGGGCATGGCCAACGCTCCTACATGGACAGCTGCTCCGCAGGTCCACATAGGTTCGGATGCCAGGTGGAGGCAAAGGCGTAGCCTCGCAGGTGTCGGGTGCATCCTGCAGAAGAAGTGGCCGCTTCGTGGATGAAAGAAGGAATTACGGAAAAAGGATGAGAGAGAACTAGATTGCTAGGTAGGTGCGGTGAGGATCGTACGTAGGAAAAGCTATAGAAAAGCAAGGAGTACTGGTGCTTGCATTGAGCAGTGAGCAATCATACGGTGGTTTCACCTCTATTTGTAGATGTGTCAGGGGTGAGGCAGCAGTTTGATGGTGCTTCCATAGTTCATGCCCCGAGGAGGCTAAAAAACACTAGTAGCTTCAAATTTGAGTATACAGCAACCATTAAGCCCAAGCTCTTCACCAAATTAACTACTCCCTCCGTTCCTAAATATAAGCCTTTATAGAGATTTCACTATAGACCACATACGGATGTATATAGATGCATTTTAGAGTGTAGATTAACTCATTTTACTCTGTATGTAGTCCATAGTGAAATCTCTACAAAAACTTATATTTAGGAACGGAGGGAGTACATTACAATACGTTATTCTAAAAACATACATCAAACAAATCCAAGTCACTGCCTTCGAAAAGAATAAGTTATGCACCATATTAACTACGTACTACATTGCAACACGTTATTATATAAAGAAAATTACAATACAGTATAGTAATAGTATCAGCTACATCCCCTTCTGTTTCCCCAGGTTTTCTGAAAACTTCGCCTACGAGTCGTTCTTGCGTAGTTTGTCGAAGATCGAGCCATCAATTGTCTCCACAGCAAGTTGATTCAACCACAGAAGGATCAACAAGTAGGATCTTCCTTTGCGCCCTACAAGAACAAGGGCGTGCAAGGAAACGTCAATGGAATTTGTCTAGGGTAACAACATTTGACCTTTCTGCAGGCAGGGAATGGTAAGTGTACATAAGATTATTAATTTTTACTTTCAGAATTTTGAATTTAAATAATGTGATTTTTATAATTGCCCTAGTTTTCTGTGTTTTTTTTTCTATTCTTTGCTGACTTGTCATCATGTCATTTCTTATGTGGCTAAAACCAACTTTTTGTATGCGCCACCACATCAGCAAAACCGCCATAGGTATATACGATCTATTGTTAAAAAATATAGGTTGAAGGGTAATGTGTCTCTGTGAATACTCAAGAAGTTTAAGGGCTTTTTGATTCTCCGGATTCCCAAAATGCAAGAATTGGAAAAAAAAACGCAGAATTGAAATTCCATGTCATCTTTAAAACTACAAGATTGAACGGTTGTTTGATTGTGCACATGAAAAGCGTAGGATTCTTTACAAGAAATTTTCTTATAAAACCCTAGTACAAATAAATCTTACGGAAAAATTTCTATGGTTCAATCCTATGAATCAAACAACCCATGTAGCAAAAATTACTAAAGATTAGAATCCTCTAAAAAATCCTTCAGAAATCTTTTGAATTAAAGAAGCCTCTAATATTTCTCGTAAAAAAAAAGCCTCTAATATTTTTTTCTTTGAAAATGAAAAAGATGAATGCAACCCAAATTCTAGTGGGCCGAATCCTATGTGTTTTTCCAAGCTATAGGGCCTAATCCATTTGCAAGGAGGGGTCCTTGCGACCGGGCTGAACCTGACGTGCCTAAAAGTTCCCTAAAAAATGACACGCCCTAAAAAGAATTACTCAAGATGATGCTCAAATAGTAATAAGGGACATTAAGACTCTTATTTATTTATTTATTTGTGAAAATGCCCTCAGATCTATTAATCAGCACAAAGCATTACAAAGCAACCCTGCAAAGAGAAAATTACAACGGCCATCTACTTCCATCCTAAAGTGCTGATGCCCCACCGCGGCTGCTGCTCCCTCGCCGGTGCCGGCCTGACTTTGTATCATGCGGCTGGGAAGTCATCGAAGCATCAGTCTTTTATTTATTTATTAGTTATTTTCTAGAAAAATAAGAGACATTTAGGCGAGTATTCTTTTATCTACTTTTCGTAATTTGCATTCCATTGTGTACACTAAAGAATAGGGGTTTCAGCATTTCATGCATATCCGGTACGCATGTTCCCTAGAGTTGTATATATGCCCACGTCTAACTTTCTATCAGTTTTTCTTGGCTACTTTTATTGCCTTTTCTTTTTTTTCAATTGAACAAAACAGATGCCCTTTTGACCGCCATACATACATATACTAGTGAATGGCATGTGGCTTGCACGTGTAGCTTTATGCATGAAAACCAACATCACCGAGTGAAGTTTGTAACTCAAGAGAAATAAAATAATACAGTAATAGTTGCTTCTTTTTTAAGATTGAATGGAAAACTACGTGCTTCCTGAGATTGACATTGAACATCCTACTCCCTCTGTTCGGGTGTACATGTTAGGCGCTTAATAAAAACCAGAAAATTCGTATATATGTTAGTCACGCGGATATTAATTGGCAACTGATTCGATGCGTTCTCTCATTTCCATCCCCTCCTCCTGAACGCAATCCCAATTAATTAGCGATTGATTTGTGCATCACGATGATCGGGCAACGTAGAGGAGGACATGGGCCAGGGACGCAGGCACGCAATCCTCGAGGATCACCACATTAAACTCGGCAATTAACAACTTGATTTTTTTTTTGAGATTGATCGACTTTGGCTCCGCCCCCGCTCGTGTTGGTCACGCTGCGGCGCCCAAGACACCCAACACACCCGAACGAACGGAGTAGGGTTATCTATACTTACTACTATTAAATAAGCAAACATATTCATCGCTAAGCGCACCCCGCATAACGTACACACAACAACCCGGCCCAACGAGAGCCACACGATCAAATCCACTTATTTTAATCTAACCCTTGAAATAACAATTAACCCTTCTTAAATGTGCGTTTACCAATTTCTTTGGCGGACGAAAACTCTGCCGCCCGCGTCCACGCGATCGGAGCTAACGACCCGCTGTCTTCCTTCCCACGATCCCTTAATCATGGGAAGCAATTAAGGCTTTTTTTTTATTTCTCTGATTCTCTTTATATCTCTCTCCTAGAAAAAAGGAACAACTCCCTCACCCGCACACCTCTCCCAATCCCCATGGATGCCCTCCTCGCTGCCCGTCGGTTCTCCGCCGCCGCCCCATGCGACGCACACCATCTTCTTCTCCCGCCCCACGCGACCACCACCTCCCTCTTCTCCCTCGCCCCGCTCTGCCTCACCCCCCGCCGCCTCCTCTCCCCCAGCCCCGGCACGCCCTCCCACTTCCAAACGCTCGCCTCGAAGAAGGCGGCCGCCTCCACCATCCCCGGGCCCGACGGGGCCGCGGGGAGCGGGCTGCTCTCGGTGCTCGGCTTGGTGCTCACCAGGTGCATCGCAAGGGCGTGGAGGCGGAGGAGTACGCCATCGAGGGGATCTCGGTGGGCGGGCACGAGACCTGCGTCACTGTGCCGTCCCTTGACGTAACATTCAACATCGACTGCGGCTCACTCTTTGCCGTGCGCCAGGTCCACCTCTTCATCACCCACGCCCACGTCAACCGCATCGCAAGTGCTGTACAGGCTGCATCCAGGCACCATCTTCGTCCCAAGTACACCATGCCATGGACCAGTCAGAGCTCAAGCACACCCTCATCCCAAAAGACGCTGACGAGTAGTATGAGTTCAGGAGGGATCTAAAGGTCAGGGCCTTCAAAACCTGCCATGTCATACCCGCTAGGTGGGTAAACTTTGTGCAGTTCTTGGAATTGGTAAATTATACACTGAGTGTATGTTCCTGCAAGGTTGCTTTTTTCTTTGATTCTATAATTGAACATGGCATTGATTTAAAACTTGCCAACATTGTTGCATATCTGAATATTGAAAATTCATTACTGGAGCATTCTGAACTGATTGCATGGAAAAATTGCTAAGGAGGATATATTGCTTAAATAGAGTCTAAATGTTCTGTTGGCTGTTGCCCTTTTGGCCTATGTCTTGGCATTTTGACATCACGTTCATGGTAAGATATAGACATGTTCTTCCTCTGTTTTGCTTATCTGATTACATGCTTGCAGTACATAGTTAAATGACCTGACATGGCAATATCAGATAAAGAGGAACAAGAAGCTCTTCTGGGTCTGTGTTGTTGCACCTGTACTTGCTGTTGCGCCATCACGCCTGTATTTATCAGTTAGATATTGTAAAGCATCTTCTATTTCTGTGCATATACGAGTCCTTGTAGTCACGAATCATTTTCTGTTTTCCTATTGTCCATAATAGGAAGCTGTTTTATGCTGGTCTGAATTAGTACTAATACATATTTTTGGTAGTCCACAGAACCAAAATCCATTAACCTCTCTTTTGCAGGTACTTATAATTTTATATTTTGCTATGCAGATGTAGAATTGGATTTATGGAAGAAAAATAAGATTCGAGAGGTGAACCAGTTCACTTTTTTTTCTGCCTACACTAAAGATTTTGGTGAAGCAAAGGTTCGAGGGGTGAAGCAGTTCACTTTTTTTCTGCCTACATGCCTAATCAGGTTACACAATTTTAATTTGGTAAATTGTTCTGCACCATCGTTGCTGCAAATTAATGGCCAACCTCTTCGTCTTGATTTTTTAGAAGTTAACTCACTTCAGAAGGGGACCAGGATTACCTTATATTCAGCATTGTTCACATAGACTAGATTTTTTAATGATGAAAAAGTGTGACAGTTGAAAACCTATCCTTGAATCATGCTGGTTTTTTGATTCTCAAAAAAAAAAAAAAGAATCATGCTGGTTTGTGCGCTACAATTTGCAACTGGAGAGGTTCGAACGTCTGGCCAGTTGGGCACTGCCTATTTGTCTGAACCTGAAATTCATAAGTCACTTTAGTTTTCATTAACACAGCTAGGCCAGGCCCCCCTATTAGGCCGAGATAGCCTCAACAACGGACAGGGTGGCGGATCAATCACATACCCGCCATACAGTAACTGCTAGCTATACTTATATGGAACAAATTCTTTGTCGTAGTCACCAGGCCGCGGATGGTGTTGCGGGTGTACACGCTCGCCAAGGTCTCCTGCCATATAGGCTTGTGAGGGATCCAGGGCGTGTTACTCTATGCAACAACATGACCACAATGGTGTCTTGGTTTTGAAAATACAATTTGAGTGGCATCACAACATTTAGTACACATTTTTTCCAATAATTGCTTTATTTTTATCACATTATTTGTTTTATCTGTTATTTTTGACTTAGTTTATTCTCTTGAGTGTTACAGAAGATGTGTCTTTGCAGAGCGTAATAACAATTTATTTGGTTATGGCACACTGATACTGCATTGAAAATGATCGAACAGCCAACCAGGTATGCAGTTCTATGTCGTGCCATGTTGTTATCACAGTATTTGTCGTGCCATGTTGTTATCAAAGTATTTGACGCCATTTATTACCTTAATCCCATCATATGGCAGTCTTATTTTCTGGTCATGAAACGAGAGATTGCACTGCTTATACAGGATATTTTGCAAGCCTTGCAGTTTTTATTGACATGTTTTATAAATCGGTTACAGGTAGTTGCAATTTTCACTGACATATATTCTAAAGATATTTGATTGCACTCTTGCTGCCTCTTCATTTTATATGTTTAGAGTAATGTCCACCCATCATGTTAAAGCAATTTCTCTGGTGCTAAATTAATCCCAAATAAATGTTACCAATGTGTAAAACAAAACAATCTGATTATCTTCTTTTAAGTTTCTTCTGATTATGTTTGTTATCCCCATTTCTAAAATTTGACACTCTGCCCTATTAAATTTACAGTGGAAGACTTCTCTTTTTGATTGAATCTGGACCTAAAGAAGCATAAGCATGTACAGGAACTGATTGTCCACCTTGCTGCTACAAATGGACAGCCCGATTTTATCCATGTGTTGGACTAGATGATATATGATGATTTGAACATTTCACCGGTAGGGTTTCAGCAACACTATGTATGATCTAAACAATGCCTGAAAATATTTATTAGAGCATTTGTTTCAAACAAATTTGTTGAAAGATATTCCTAATATTTTAGTGCGTGGGATATATACTGCTTTAATATTGCCTTAATATTGTGTGCTCGATTGTTATTGTTGTTAACAAATATTCAAAATTTTAGAAAATGTACATCAAATAATATAGTACTCCCTCTGTCTCAAAATATAAGTCATTTTTTGGTCTACATTGAGACCAAAAAATGTTCTACATTTTAAGACAGAGGGAGTAGTTATTAACATTCATAGTGGTTATTAACATTTATATTTGAGGGAGTAGTTATTAACATTCATAGTGGTTATTAACATTTATATTTGTCAAGACGTGCGTTGCACGTGCATTTTTACTAGTACTATAATAACATGGAAAGAGAGTTAATCTCCGGGTGTACTTATGTGTTTTGACTTTTGAGTCTATCTATGTGATGTACATCAATTAGCAAACCATCAGTGTATGAGCATCAAAGCATTTTTCGAGTTTCCTAAAATCCATAGTTTGACAAACTTGTCTTGAAACAAAAAAACACAAGGGAAAATATATGTGCCATCATGTTTGGTGCATGTGCACATATCGTCTACTTCAAAGCTCAAGCTTTGTCGTGCTTATCAGATTTTACAGAATGACATAAGAAATACTTGAATGACTAACAGCGTATTTACAAATTACAACATAAACTTTCTGTTTCGATTAGGCTAAGCTTCTCCGCGGAGTGGATTTCCCTAGAAAACTATTCTTTCCCGATTCTCAAAGACATTGCCTACTAATTCATTTGCTACTGCACCATTCTAGACATCATTAGCTCTCAACATTCTTCTAGAACAGGCGCAAGGACTTAGGGCCTGTTCTAATCCTCTCTGAACTTCCAAACCTCCTCAAAATCTGCTTCAGAAGCTAGCTTCGAACTCCATGTAGCGATCGGCGAAGCGTTCTGCACGTCGTAGCTTCTCCCAGCGATTTGGCCCGCTGGGGAGGCTGCTGGCCTGCTCAGCTAGAGTTTGGGCCAGCTGGAATCAACTCAACTCGGGCCTGGCTGGTTTTTGAGAGATAAAAGGGCTGGGCTGCAGTAGGCAGAGAACATCTCGGCTTAAAACTGTTGTTATTTTTTTTTCACAGGGACTAGTTGCTGCGAATTTTTAGTGTACAGAGAGATGTACAGAGAGTTTTGTAACCGTTAAAATGTCATTAATTGAACTAGAAAAGGCATGAAGTCCAATTCTGGGTGAGTAAAAAACATGTTGAGTCCTACAATCACCTACTATGTTATAGCCATGGGACTTGTTATATTGTGACCTGTAGTACAAAGAGTTTTCTGTACTGTATTTTTTCGAATGATCACAAATTATCCCAGTTAAGACAAGTTATATAGTTTAGAATAACGATAAGTTTCATCATTTGTCATAGAACAAAAGCTTCATTTGCATATAAGTTTGCAAATCAAAATTGCCACCCATCTAAAGACATGAACATGATTACTTCACCAACTAAGAGCAATGGCGGTAGCTAGTTCATGCCTAAACAAATCCATGTTAGGAGCACTTTCTGCCGATGTTGAAGCATTCGATCCATTTGGAGGAATAACGTACTTCTTGTATCTATCTGGAATAGTTGGAATGTAATCCGGACCCCTCTCACACCGAAGAAAGTGGAGATCCTCCTTGTCATGGAGGCGGACATAGTTGTGTAGTGTCATAGTAGCCGCAACAATCATCTTTTGTGTATTGATCGAGTAGTTTGGCCTCTTAAGTAAGATTTGCCATTTCATCTTCCAGACACCAAAGGTTCTCTCTATGGTATTACGCTTGGAGGAGTGGATCCGGTTGAACTTTTCTACAGGAGTAGTTGGGGGTGCACCTCTCTGGAAGTCGTGGACGTGATAGCGTTCTCCTTTGTACGGTGCTAGATAGCCATCCCTGTTAGGATATCCGGCGTCTACGAGGTAATACTTGCCTATACAAAGTAACAACAAACATGATTGTGAGTTCAAGGTTATGATACATAAGTTGCAATAACAACAAACACGCATGTGAATTGGAGGATATGTTACATAAGTTGCAATATCAAGAAATACTAACCCTTGGGAGGATGTGGGAATGTGGTCTTGTCATTTTCAATTGCATGGAATAGCACACTTGTATCATGCATAGAACCCGGTTGTCCAATTGAAGCATAGGTGAAATGCATGTCAAAGTCACATACTGCCATCACATTCTGAGTTGTTGCACCTGTTCTTCCAATATACCTTACTTTTGAAGGTCCTTCCGGAATAGAAGCCCTGTGTCCCATCTATTGCACCAATGTAGTCTTTGAGATGAGGATAATCCCTTTTGTCACGCTTAATCCTATCATGCACGATGTGAAAATTAGGGTCTTGAGGCCTAAAGTAGTGAGATGACATCTTGACCACACATTCTAGAACCTCATGGAACTTACGGTGGACTGCATCCGCTCCATGTTTGAAACGGTTTTGGGTTCTCCTATTTGATTCACACCCCCCCCCCCCGAAGGTCCACAAGAACATAGCTAGAGACTTGTTTCTTTGAGGCCAAACTCCCCCACCAATTTGTCATGAAGATCAAAAAACACATTTGCATTCATTCTCAACATTGTGTACGCCTCTCCGGGTGTGCCAATAGTCTCTTGCAACCATTCGAATCCACTCAACCTAGATGTCCTAGGCTCGGCCTTCATGACCCAACTTTTGCAATACTTCCCAACTATGGACGACACACCCAAACAACGCATGTCCATATCATGTTGATATTGAAAAACCATAATTTTCTTTCTTTCATAATTTGTGTCATCATCACTTTCACTATCCGATGACATCCGCATATAAACAACCACCAACATATGAAACACGAGTTAGGATCAATTGAATCAACATAGACATAATGCATACATAAATAGCAAACACTAGGTTCAACTACGTAGACATAAAGATGGTTCCACAATGCATACATAAATAGATGGAATAGTATCAAGTAGTTCAACAACATAGACATAAATATGGTTTCAGAATGCGTACATAAATAGATGGAATAGTATCAAGTAGTTCAACAACATAGACATAAAGATGGTTCCACAATGCGTACATAAATAGATAGAATGGTATCAAGTAGTTCAAGAACATAAACATAAAGATGGTTCCACAATGCGTACATAAATAGATGAAATGGTATCAAGTAGTTCAACCACATAGACATAAAGATGGTTCAAGCACTAGGTTCAACAACATAGACACAAATTGTTTTGATAGCAAAGGATAATCGACCATCACACATAGATGGAATGGTGTGCATGTAAATTAACTACTTCCCCATACTTCAAGTCATACTTCCTGAGCAACCAACCCTTTCGGGACTCAAGAGGCATATAAAGAAACATCTCCCTTTGCGCCCTCTTCACGAACAACTCGGTAGCCATGAAGAACTCATCGGTATCAGGTGCTGCACCACAAGCAATGACTTCATCCATAGCCGAGGTGACACAGTTGGCCTCATCTTGCTTTAGGAAAGACTGAAATGATGGGTGAGAAGCCTGGGCAATGTCACCAATCCTTGTAACTTGCTCACACATCACTTGTGCAGTCTTGGGTTTCTTGTTCTTCTCCGGAATGAAGATTCCAAGCCTCACTTTAGATGAACTAGGTGTTGCCTGAGATGCTTGTTCTTCGGTATCATCCAAATCAAGATCTTCGATCTCATCAACATTGATGCTGGCTTTCACCGCCGCACTAGAGGGAGGAGGCATGCCCGAAGAGGGATTCCAATGATCGGTACCATCACTTGTGATATCTCCAAACATAGTCCGCAAGTTTTCTTCATTAGCAAGTCTTTTCTTCTTGAACTTGCCACAACCTTTAATATCCTGTAATACAACAAGGAAAACAATTTATTAGTAACTAAAATGATATGGATAAATTATGATATGTGATACATCAGCCAAAAGAACTTACAATTTTAACCTTTTTCCACCATTCATCATCTTGTGACACGGTGTTGTTCACATAGTCCCATCCGGCTCCGGTCTCCCGCAACTTGAGTTTCTTGAATATGCTGAAATCACCTTTAAGCTTGTCCCAATTGTTTTTCAATTGCGTAAGTGTGTAGTCAAGCCCAGTTCTCATCTTAAATTGCCTTGTCACCTCATCAAATGCATTTGGTGCCAAATAATTGCCTGGCCTATTTCTAGTGCTCACTTGCTCGGCAAACAACTCGCAGACAATCCGAGTGTTTTCAACGCTCCATTCAGCAGTCATGCTCGACTCTTCTCTAAGAAAATGCATGTCACTTTGGTCCTCAAATGTATGTAGAAATCATATGAACAGAACAGTACACATATGAAGCTCATGTGACTTGTGTATGCACAAATCAGAAGCTCATGTGACTTGTGTATGCACAAATCAATTGAACAGAACAGTACAAATAACACACTTCAAACCAGTGCACACATATGAAAAAAATAATACCCACTGAATTTTTGCATAGGCACAATCATATATTAAACTAACAATATATACACAAGTCACATGGACACAGCAGTAATCATATCACACTTGAAACATTTGCAAACATGTGCAAAAATAACACCCATTTGCATGTACAGTAGCTTCACCGTGGCTGCCATGGGAGGACCTTGGGGAAGAAGGAAAGGGAGCTCACCTAGGGTTGATGCCGTCGGAGAAGGGGGCTCAGAAGTTGAGGCGGGGTCCATGGAGGTCTGCACCGGTGTCGGGGTTGTGTATGCAGCCGGTGGGGGTGTTGCGTCCGGTACCGGCGGGGATGCACCTTCGGGGTGGTCTTCTGCATGGGAACCGGCGGGGATGGCCCTGTATAAGCCGGATCTGGCGATGGACATGAGCGGTGCCTGGAGGACGGGTGGATCCGGCCGTGGCGGCGGAGCCGGTGGCGGCTGGAAGATAGGTCGAGGGAGAGGGGAACTGCTCGGCAGCGCAATGATTCGAGGGAGAGGGGAACTGCTCGAGCGCAACGCTCGTGACTGTATCGAGTCGGGCTGGCTCTCCGAAACGTTTTTTAGCGGGGGCATTTTCGTTGTAAATATGGGCAACTTCTCTTTCTCGTTTTTCTGGAGCTGGGCTTTCCGGGCTTCGAGTTTTTACACGGGAGAAGGGCTCAGCTTCTCGAATACAGCTTCTAGGAGCTCAAACGTTCGACATAGCTTCTGTCCAGAAATTTGAAGAGCTAGAAGCTGGAGGAGATCAGAACAGGCCCTTAGTGCTTTGCAAACCTGCCCAGAAATTACATTTGTAAGGGAAACAAGTATTATACCACAAGGACGCACTTGGACGTAACCGACTAAGTCTCTCACATATAGCCGCCGCCGCCTCCTCCAAAAAAGCTAGGGTTCCTTTGTCTCCCGCCGGCACTGCCTCGTCTCTGGTGGCCCTAGGGCCATGGGAGCGCGGTGGATCCTGGCCCTTGCTGGCGGGAGGGCTCCGTTTTTAGATGTTTCTTTTGGTTTTGTTAGGGTTTGTGTCCTGCTCAGGAAGACGAGACGGCGGCGGTTCCCTGAAGATGGAATAAGGTTCTCCCCGCCTAGCCCCCGTTCCGGTGGTGCGTCTAGCATCGTCGGAGGGCGTGTGGAGGTGTGTCTCCGGCGGATCTCGCAGGATTCGGTCGGCGGTTGTCTTTGGTGGATCTATTCGGATCCGGTCTTCGTTCGTCTACGTTCGTGTGTCTTTAGGTTGGATCCTTCCGATCTACGCGTCTCTTCATCGGCGGCGGTTGCTGTCCTGGTGCGCTGGTCCTATGGGGCCTTAACACGACGACTTCCCAACTGTCTACTACAACAAGTTTTGCCCAGCTCCGGCGAGGGAGGGGCGATGACGGCGGCGCGCCTTCGGCTCGCTTCAGTGCTTGTAGTCGTCGCTAGGTGGTCTACGGATCTGGATGTAATTTTTATTATTTCTGGTGTTCGTTGTACTACCATGATTAAAGATGAATAGATTGGAAGTTTTCTCGCAAAAAAAGGCGCACTTGGACAAAAAAAAAATCTTTAGCGAACAATCTTTTTTTATCAATGGGTAAAAAGAAAATATGATTTCATTGTCGCAGTTAAATGCCCATAGTAATTGAGTGTCCATCTTTCTATATATAAAATAAATACATTAAATGTGAACAATGAACTGGCACAAATAAAATAGTAGAAACATAAAAAAAAATTCAACAAAAGAATCAAATCATCTGTCGTGACAAAATTATCTCTAAACTTAGTAGCTTTTGTTGTTTACATAAAGAATCTGTAACTGACATTGGCTTGGACAAAAACGCAAACACCTTGCGTGCAAAAAAAGAACCTGAGAATATCCACAAGGGATAAGCAGCTAATCCTGTTGACAAGAAGCAATCTGACGTAAAGGAATTGTCCAGACTCAAAAGGAATTCTCCAAACTCATAACCATCAACAGAATAAAAAAGGGAGCGACTCACCTGTGGTTTCCTCCCGTGGTGTTGACCGTCCGCATGGAGAATGTGTATATTGTACATGGCGGGCTTGCCGGTGTACGACGCGGCTGGAGAGAGAGCAAAGAGGCGCCAGTCTTAAAGTGCTATGCTGCGGAGCGGAGATGTGGCGCAAGGATGACACTTCAGCAGAACCAAGACCTGCGATCTGGCCACAGCAAGGTCGTCAAAGAATTTAGGTACGGTGCAAGGAGATGGAAATGGACTTTTAGCGAGCGGGGAGATACGGGCAATGGGAGTACCGGCGGGGATGGCATTGTGGCAAGATGCCTTGTGCTCGGGATGAAGCTAGCGCGGGCGCGGGCAATAGGTCATATTTCAAGATAAAATTATCCCGAGTGTCGCGGGAGGTGGAGCTATCTGGAAGGGGCGAGCAGTCCAAACGCACGAGCGCGGGAGACAGCAGGGGGAGGGAGTGGTGGCGAATCCAACTGATTACAGTCGTCCGATCTGGTGGAGCTAAGGGCTGATGAGGGGTGGATATCAGTATACGTGGTGAAATCAACGGCTAGAAGTGATTTTGTGGTACTTGGCGGGAATCAAGAGCAGGATTACAAATCCAATTTCAGGGTGGGTCTATTCTACCACCCCCTTAAGATCTTATTCTACCAACATTTTCTTATTCTGCCAACACCTTCCTCCTCACCCCACCGAGCCCACCCGACCCGAACACACACAAAAAAGGGCAACCCACCCACCGAAGCCACCCCTCTCCTCAGTCCTCACAAATCTCTTTCGTGCCCGACCCCCTCCTCCCAACCTTCTTCCTGTCCCGCCGCCACCTCCCGCCTCCCCTCCACCTTCCACGGCGGGCGCCACCCGAACCCCCTCCAACCGCCTGCCGACCCCACCTACCTCCCATGGCCGGCCCGCCCCCAACACCCTCCAATCGCCGGCGCCCCCCATGGCCATGGCGGGATCCGGCCGCCACCCGCCCCAGGCGAGGCCTCCGCCACTGGATCCGGCCTCCACGGCCACCGGTGCAGCCACAAAGCCGAGGGATCCGGCCGCCTCCCACCACCTCGCGCTCTACCACGACCTGGTGCAGTTTTCCCCGCCCCGCGCTGCCTCCGCCACCTCCGGCGAGCCGGATCCCCGCGGCCACCACAGTCTCTCTGCCGCCGGGGCCACCTGCAGTACACTTCGACGTTCAAAGGCGCGGCGACGAAGATCAGCGAGGCAGACTGCGTGCGTGCAGTCCACTTCGATGTCCTGCTGCATGTGTGCGTGCAGTCGGCTTCTTTCCATCGCTTTGAAGTGGACTGCACCTCCTGCCCAGCAGCAGATCGAGGAGGCTCAAGGCGCCCTCCTCTGGTCCTCCCTCCCCCCGAGCGGCGCGTGTGGTTCAGATTTGTAGTGCGGCCGGCGGCGTGTGCCTGTGCAGTGCAGTGACCCCCGAGGCGCAGTGCCGAATGCTTGTTGGAGAGGTTCACTTCATTGTTGTATGTTCACTTGCGGCCGCACCTTGACTAATTTTTTTTGTGTTCAACAAAGTTAGGTTTGCCTTGTAGTTCACTGGCAAGAACCCACCACTGCCCTGACCCCATCTGCAGTTCCCCTCCTCCTCCCCCGCAGTGCACGAGAAGAGCCCGCCTCGCGTTGGCCGGTCCCACGTGAGTCCACCACTGTTTCACTTCCTCCGCCATGGAGCACTACCTGCAAAAAGCCAGGGAGCCACGCGAGGGAAGAGCGATTCTGCAGGCACGTTCGAAGCTTTCCGGTGGCGCGGCGTGCAGTTCACTCGCTTGGGCAAGCGGTTCGGCAAGCACGTTATGTGCAGTGCGTTGGCATGGTCTTGCAGTGTGGGCATGTATGTTCGTGCAGTGCGCCCGTGTTTCTTGCAGTGGCCGAGCACCCCGACGGCCAAAGCCGTGCGTGCTCATCTTGATGGCTTGCTGGCACTCTCGTGTCACCCTCATACAATGCAGTTTGTGGACATGGCGTCTCGCGGTCCAAAGGCTTCCGCATGCAGTGCAGCTCATATTGTCCTTCAGTCCGTTTCAGTCCGAAAAGGAAACTACAAAAGTTTGATGTTTCTCTCTTGTTTGTGACAAGAATTTGGTGGTTCACTTCTGTTAATAAAACCATGAGCAGTATTCTTTCTTTTTGGATGCGGTTCACTTGTACTATACGTTGGTTCACTTTTGTATATGCGAGAAAAAAGGAAGCATCATGTGCATGCAGTTCCTTTTGTATATGCTTGCAATGCGGTGTGTGTATGTGTGCAGTACACCCCATCGGTCATGTGTGTGTTTTTTGAGAAAACAATTTGTATTGTCGCATGTGGCCGTTTCACTTGTTTTCTGTATGCTTGCAATGCGGGTGTATGTATGTTTGCAGTGCACTCCTATGGTTCACTTTGTAAAAACATTCCCTTTGTAAAAATAGTAGAAAATCATCACAGAAGAAGTTCGTTTCTTTTTAGATGTAGTCCACTAGTTTCTGTCTTGAGGTTCACTTTCACCAAACCGAAAAAATGCAGTTCTCTAGTCTCGGCCACGCGGTTCACTAACTTTGACCATGTAGTTCACATAAGCCTAAAAAAGTTAGAAAAAAGAGAAGAAAAGTTATGGGGTTCACTTGCCCGTCTGATGCAGTGCGGTTTTCAGTCTGAAGCAGTGCAGTTTTATGTCTGATGCAGTTCCCCTGTCGATTTTGGTGTCACGAAAAACAGAGTGTCCGCATTTCGGTAAAATCAAAACTGCTCCTAAACCGAAAGGAACTAGAGAGAGTGTTCTACATGAAAAATTTGCGCCTCGTCGATATCTTTCCAACGGCGTATCATTTGCATCAATCCGACGAGCGGTTTGGAAAAAATCACGAAAAAACGCCCGCTGCCACTCGTCGTCCGCCGCACCATTTTCAAAATTAAATTAAACCCGTAAGGAATCTCAAAATAATTTCTACATATGAAAGTTGCGCCTCTTCCATAGCTTTCCAACGGCGTATCGCACGCCTCGTTTCGACAAACGGTTAAAAAACTGGAGCGAAAACAGTACTGAAAAATTGAAAAAATTTGAAAAACAGAATTTCCGTGTTTGAGTAATTTTGAAACTGCTCTTTAACCGTAAGGAATTAGAGAAAGTAATATATATGAAAAAGTTGCGCCCCGATGATATCTTTCCAATGGCGTATCATTTGCTTCATTCCGACAAACAGTTTGTGAAAAAAACGCGAAAATACGTTTGCTGCCACTCGTCGGGCGCCCACCGTTTTCGAAACTGCTCCTAAACCGTGAGGAATCTCGAAAATTTCAACATGGCGAAGTTGCGCCTAATCCATAGCTTTCCAACGGTATATTACACGCCTCATTCTGACAAACGGTTTAAAAACTGGATTAAAAATAGTACCGAAAAACACCGCGTACAGTTTTTTCGACGAGAAGTTCACTCGTCTCAGTACTGCAGTGCGCTTGCTTCAGAAAGTGCAGTGCCCTCGCGTTGAGTGTGCAGTTCTCAAGTGTTGGCAGAATAACTATTCTGCCAATATTGGCAGAATAGACGGGCTCTATATATATATAGGGTGGGTCTATTCTACCAACCCCTTAAGACCTTATTCTACCAACACCCCGCCTTATTCTACCAACACTTCTACACTGCTCCATCTACCTGACCGGAACCGCACAGCAACCTGACAAAAATGCAGTGGCCCAAGACCAACCCCTACACCCCACCTTCTCCCCCGCATGAACCCACCCTCGCTGCCCACCTTTCTTCCCCACCACCACCCACCCGTCGGCGCCCCACCACCACCCACTTCCGGCGCCCCACCGCCTCCACCCCCACGGCGCCCCACCGCCTCCAACCCTCTGGCGCGCCACCACCCACCGCCTCCAACCCTCTGGCGCGCCACCACCTACCACCCCCGCGGCGCCCCACCATCCGGCGTCGCCCCGGCCCGGCCACCACCCCGCGCCGCCCGCCGCGGCCACCACGCGCCTTCGCCCCCAATCCACCTTCCTCCTGTGCCACACGGATGCGGGGCCTGGCGAGGATCTGGCGAGCTCAAGCGCCGCCGAGGGCCGCCGTTATCTCCCCAGCCACGGTGGGATCCCCACCTCCCGTGCGGATCCAGTGCGCCCCGCAACCGGCTCCCCCCACAACCCCTGGATCCTTGCCGCCGCGCCACCCTGGAGCCTCTCCGGCCCTGCTCCAACCGGAGGCGTTGCAGGCGCCGTGCCCTGCCTCCCCCTGTGACTCTCCGATGCTGGATGGAGCGGGAGGTACTCCACCTTGCGTCTCCCGGACAGATCCATCGATGGTAAGCCTAAACCATGGCACCTCTCCTTCTTCCCTCCCACCCCATGCCCCCTTCTCCATCTCACCCAGCACCACGATGTGCAGGCACTAGGAGGCCACCTACCTTCCTTTCTCGAGCTTCTCTGCCGCTGAGCACAGGGAGCGCCTCACGGTGAGCATCGGCTCCGGCCGTGGGTTCTCAACTCCTCCCCCGCAACCTCCTCTTTTGGACGGATGCATTTCAACAAGGCCGCATCCCCCCTCTGCAGTCCGGTGGCCGTCGTCGTGCAGCTCGGCGGCGCGAGTGATGTGGTTCAGTACTGGTGCACTTGCAGTATTGGTAGCTTTTGCTTGCAGGGGCAGTTTGTCATCGCGGCGTGCAGCTGCAGCTCGTCGCAATGGTGAGCAAAGGAGATCCGCACCACACGATGTGCATGCGTGCAGTTCGGCGCTGCCCGTTCGACATCATTGACCCGCAGCTCGCTGTCCTGATGCAATTCGGTGCTCGTGCAGTTCACCTTTTTTGGGGATGCGGAAAGTCTTCAGTGCACTGCAGTTTTGGGCTCCTCTTGCAGTTCAGAAACATGGGTGCGTAGTTCATGAGCTCATCGTGCGACCATGGAAAAACAGATGCCTCTACAGTTTGGATTTTTTTATCGTTTGCAGTTTTGCTATTCTCGCTTCAACCTGAGAAGAAAGATGCAGTGCATTATGAGAACCTGGGTGGTTCACTGTGTAAGAAACCGACGATGCGGTTCGTTGTTTGCTCTTCTCGCGGTTCAGTTTACTGTTTTTTTCAGAAGACGAACAACCAAAAAGTAATGCGGTTCACTTCGATACCGTTTGCGGTCCACTTCCGATACAGTTGTGGTTCGCTTTCGATACTGTTACGATTCACTTATGCCCAATGTAAAAAATCGTAAAAAAAATAATGCGGTTCACTTCAACAAATGTTTGCGGCTCACTTTCATAGTGTTGTGGTTCACTTGCCCTCGTCTCTGCGGTCCACTCTCGTTCATAAAAAAAGTTGAAAAAAAGACAACAAAGACTCACAAAAACTCGTCTGAGAAAATTTACGTCCGACAAAAGAAATCATGAAGCTCGCTTGACCGTCTGATGCAGTGCGGTTTTCAGTCTGAAGCAGTGCAGTTTTCTGTCTGATGCAGTTCTCACGTCGATTTTGGTGTCGCGAAAAACAGAGTGTCCGCATTTCGGTAAAATCAAAACTGCTCCTAAACCGAAAGGAATTAGAGAGTGTTCTACATGAAAAAGTTGCGCCTCGTCGATATCTTTCCAACGGCGTTTCATTTGCATCAATCCGACGAGCGGTTTGGAAAAAATCACGAGAAAACGCCCGCTGCCACTCGTCGTCCGGCGCACCATTTTCAAAATTAAATTAAAACCGTAAGGAATCTCAAAATAATTTCTACATATGAAAGTTGCGCCTCTTCCATAGATTTCCAATGGCGTATCACACGCCTCGTTTCGACAAACGGTTAAAAAATTGAAGTGAAAACAGTACCGAAAAATTGAAAAAATTTGAAAAATAGAATTTCCGTGTTTGAGTAATTTTGAAACTGCTCTTAAACCGTAAGGAATTAGAGAAAGTAATATATATGAAAAAGTTGCGCCCCGACGATATATTTCCAACGGCGTATCATTTGCTTCATTCCGACAAGCGGTTTGTGAAAAAACGCGAAAATACGTTTGCTGCCACTCGTCGGGCGCCCACCGTTTTCGAAACTGCTTCTAAATCGTGAGGAATCTCGAAAAAATTTCAACATGGCGAAGTTGCTCCTAATCCATAGCTTTCCAACGGTATATTACACGCCTCATTCCGACAAACGGTTTAAAAACTGGATCAAAAACTGTACCAAAAAACACCGCGTACAGTTTTTTCGATCGTCTCAGTACTGCAGTGCGCTTGCTTCAGAAAGTGCAGTGCCCTCGCGTTGAGCGTGCAGTTCTCAAGTGTTGGCAGAATAACTATTCTGCCAATATTGACAGAATAGACGGGCTATATATATATATATATATATATATATATATATATATATATATATAGGGTGGGTCTATTATACCAACCCCCTTAAGACCTTATTGTACCAATACTAGACCTTATTCTGCTAATACCCATCGAACCGAAAACACGTCCCGAACACCACCGAACTGCAACAACAAAAAAAAACCAGTCCACGTACAACCTTATCCATCCCCCACCCTCACCCCACACCTAACCCACCTTCTCTCTCGCGCCACTGCACTGCCTCCCGCGCCGCTGTCCCGCCTCCCGCCCCACGCCGCTACCCCGCCTCCCGCCGTCCCCCTCACCCCCTACCAACCTTCTCCCGCTGCTGGCCCAGCGCTGGGGGCGGTTGCCGGCCCGGATCCGTCGTCGGGAGCCCACCATCCCGCCGCCCACCTACTCCGACGAGCCAGCGACGGGATCTGGCCCTCCCCGACCCACATCGCCCCTACCTTCTTCCCCTCCACCCCGCCGCCGCCAGAAGCAGAACCGCCCCGGTGACGCCCTCCACCTTCCTCCGACACGGGGCGCCGCCGCCTTGCCCAGGACGAAGCCACCGCGCTCCTGCGCCACTGGATCCCGCTGCCGGCCACACCGCGATGAGCTCGGGCACCACGCGCCGCCGTGCCGCGCCCAACCAGCCGCGGCCAAAGGCCTCCCCATCCTGCTGGCCATGGCGCGCGCCCCTTCCTCGCCTGCTGACGGCCAAGCCACGTGTGGCGCGGCGGTGACTCCGAGCCATGGTCAGATCAGCGCCGCGCACCTACCTCGCCTCGTCCTCTCCACCACATCCCTGCCTCTCCGCTCAACACTAGCGCGCAGCCGCCCGCCTCCTGGATTCAGGTTTTTTACATGCTCAAATGGGAAGCCTGTGTATGTATCAGGCTACTCTTCTTACAAACCCCTGATTGAACATGAACTCAATCTCGTGTGTTACCGTCCTCTCATCTGGTCTGCTTTTCTCTCAGGGACGCATCATGGCTTCATTCAGCAAGTGGACGATGGTTCACTGCTATTACCTTAGTGAGTTCTATTCTTCGTCACAGGTTCACTGCTATTACCTCAGTGCAAAGTGCCAAAAAGTTCAGTTCAGACTACACTAAATATCCATATTGTAGATAATATTTGCATTGTCTTAAATTTCCGGAAATAAGCTTCAGTACAAAGAAGCTTTAGTACAAGAAAAATGGGTCAGTCAGTTCATCCATATGCAAACCCCCCCTTAACAAAACGCATCTCTAACCCAATTACTATAGATACTACTTCAAAAGCATGTCCTCACTATTTCTGTGTGTCATGTGTATTACCAACTTACTGACGTTTCTTTAATTCCCTCTGTCTACAAAATTCATGCTTGCATGCTGATGTTGTATGTGCATGGTGGAGGCCTCCTCCTGTTGTTATTTGCTCCATACTGAGAATTGTTTTGTAAAAGTTAATGGGATGGACGCAGTTAGGAGATGATGCTAGCAAGTTCAAACTCTCTTGAATGGATAGATCATAGTGCAGTTAGGAGAAGTGATGTTATGAATATGTTGTATGCAAGTTCAGTGTGTATTAGAAAAAGTTATATTTGTGGTAAATAAACAGTTCTGCATTAGATTATATAGCAATCTCACTACACAGGGATTTGGCAAGCAGTTTCGTAAAAAAGTTTATGACGATTTGCTCTGACGTGATTTTTGTGTGTGTATTTTGGCAGCTCAACAAGATGAACCATACATGCGAGGAACCTCCCAAGCGCAGCAACTCCTCCGTCCAAGTCGAGCGCTGGGCGCCGTCCAAGTCGAGCATTAGGCACCGTCGAAGTTAAGTCATCTAATGTGGTACACAAATAGCAGGAGAGCGAGCTTCGCTCCGGGGCAGGTCCATCCTAGAAGCGGACCTCCACCACCGCCTCCCCGCTCCGCTCACCTCTCCCCACGGCCACCACCACTTCCTTCGCAACCATGGGCTCCCTTTCTCTTCACCTGTAGTTGTCGCCGGGAGCCCTGGGGACGGCCCTGCAGTTCCGCAACACGGCTGTTGCTCGCGTGGCGTTATGTGCGTGCAGTCCACAGGCAGTGCAGCTCACCCGCTCATCCTCTTTGTGCTCACCGACGTCGGAAGGCACTAGTGGCAGTGAAAGCTCACAGGACACGGTGGTCACGGCGCGGCAAAAGCGGCGGTTCGGGCAGCCCGGCTGTGCAGTCCGCTGGTTTGATGTGCACAAAATTACTTTTGCTTTTTGATTTGAACACCACCCGGCTAGAGCACAGGTCACCGGTGCCACTGTGACATCCAGCGTCGCTGTTTTGCTAGCGTGTTGTGGCACATATAGGAGCACGAGTGTGCATTTCCTCTTTTTTGTTAAGTGGTGTCCGTGAAAAACATTCAGGGCCTAAAAATTCTAGGAACCTGCCTGTGAAATGTTGAAAATGATGCAGTTCTTTATAGCGCCCCCCTGGTGATTCGCCTTGTGACAAGAAAAAAAATATCCCACGAGGGGTGCACTTCTTTTTCAGGGGCATTTCGCTTGAAACAATTGTGTGAATATAAAATCCCTTTGTAGTCCACACCGTGGGGTTCAGAAAGAAAATAATGTGAACTGCAGTTTCACTGTTTATCTGTGGTTGTTTCTCTGTTAACTTTACTGTTATACTGAAGGAAAAGAAGACATGCAGTTTGGTAGCGTGGTCATGCAGTCCGCTACATGGCGCGTCACGGTCCGCGACGCGTGGGCATGCAGTGCGGCGTGTGGGTGCGTGCAGTACGCAACTGCAACGATGGCCGCAAACAAGAAAAGGGATTTGATCAGTATTTTGGGTGCGGTCCAGATGTGTTACTCTTAAAAAATCCAATGCAGTTCATTTTAACAAAATTTGATGTCCCACTTTGATACAAAAAATGTTAGAAGTAAAAATATAATGCAGTCCCCTTAGCCGATATTGCAGTCCCCTTAGTCGCATTGTCGTTGTCCGTTGAATGCAGTTTGGTTCGCCCGAAGTAAAAATGAAATACACAAAATAAAAACTTTAGAACAAAATCATGCAGTTCACTTGCCCGACTGATGCAGTGCGGCTTTCAGTCTGAAGCAGTGCGTTCTTCGATCAGATGCAGCTCACTCGTTGATTTTGGTGTCGCGAAAAACAAAGTGTTCGCATTTCGGTAATTTTAAAACTGCTCTTAAACCGTAAGGAATTAGAGAGAGTGTTCTACATGAAAAAGTTGCGCCTCATCGATATATTTCCAACGGCGTATCATTTGAATCATTCCGACCAGCGGTTTGTAAAAATTCGTGAAAAAACGGCCGCTGCCACTTGTCGTCCGCCGCACAATTTTCAAAATTAATTTAAAACCGTGAGGAATCTCAAAACAAATTCTACATATGAAAGTTGCGCCTCGTCCGTAGCTTTCCAACGGCGTATCACACGCCTCGTTTCGACAAACGGTTAAAAAACTGGAGCAAAAACAGTACCAAAAAACTGCAAAAATTTGAAACACAGAATTCCGCGATTTAGTAAATTTGAAACTGCTCTTAAACCGTAAGGAATTAGAGAAAGTAATATATATGAAAAATTTGCGCCTCGACGATATCTTTCAACGGCGTATCATTTGCTTCATTCCGACAAGCGGTTTACGAAAAAACGTGAAAATACGCTCGCTGCCACTCGTTGGGAGCCCACCGTTTTCGAAACTGCTCTTAAACCGCAGAGAATCTCGAAAAAATTTCAACATGGTGAAGTTGCGCCTAATCCATAGCTTTCGAACGGTATATTACATGCCTCGTTCCGACAAACGGTTTAAAAACTGGAGCGAAAACAGTACCGAAAAACATCGCGTACAGTTTTTTCAATGAGAAGTTCACTAGTCTCAGTACTGCAGTGCGCTTGCTTCAGAAAGTGTAGTGCCCTCACGTTGAGCGTACAGTTCGGAAGTGTGGGCAGAATAACTATTCTGCCAATATTGGCAGAATAGACGGGCTGTATATATATATATATATATATATATATATATATATATATATATATATATATATATATATATATATATATATATATATATATATATATATATATATATATAAACACTATTCTGATCACGGGATCAGAATAATATTCTGATTCTTAGTTGAACTGCCTGAGTTGTTCGATCTGAACTTCACTTGGTGACAGGTTGAACTTCCGCTACTTTGTCTAAATGAGGCTTGCGATATACTGTTGGAAAGGTATGGACACGAGGGTCACGACCTAAGTTGAATTTTTGTCAAAATCTAAATGGTTTAAGAGCAGTTTTGAAAACCATTTTTCTTCACACAAAAAATCGTGAATAGTATTTTCGAGCCCATTTCTGAACCGTTTATTGGAATGAGGCAAATGATACGGCGTTGGAAAGTTGCTGCAAATCCGCTCATTCCACATATATAAAGTTTTCCCAAATTCCTTACGGTTAAAGAGCAATTTCACAAATGACGGAATTTTTCAAACCGAACAGCCGAGCTCGTATTTTTGGCGCCATTTGAAAACGGCTAATCCGATTGAGGCAAATGATACGGCATTGGAAAGCTTATGAAAATGCGCTTCTTTTCATATAGAAAGTTTTTCCTAATTTCATACGGTTTAAATGTAATATAGAAAACTGCCGAAGTTCTGCCGAGATGGTATTTTCACGTCAATTTTTAAATGGTATGTCGGAATGCAGCAAACGATATGGCGTTGGAAAGCTTGAACAAATGCAAAATTTTCATGTATAGAATGTTTCTCCTAATTCTTTACGGTTTTATGTCAATTTTGAATATGACCGAAATCGTTTTTTGGCTGTAATTTTCGCAAACTTCATCGGAATGGGGCAAATAATATACCGTTATAAAGCTATGGAAAATGGGAAACTTTTTCATATAGAAAGTTTCCTCTAATTCCCTGTCATTTTTATGTAATTTTGAAAACGACGAGATCATGCATTCTGCCTTCATCGCGATACAGAGTATTCGAAACTGCACTCTGTGAAGAAGTTGGACATCTCGTGCATCTCAGTTTGAACTTCACTCTGTTTTTCAGGTGCTGTTTTTTGCCCGTAACTTCCCAACCACTTGTCAGAATTGAAGCGAATGATATATCGATGGAAAGCTGTTGAAAACGGGCAACTTCCATGTGTTAATCATTTTTTCATATTCGCGACGGTTCAAGATATTTTTTTGAATACACAAAAACTTGTTTTTAATGGTATACATGAAAATTTTAAACCGTTCATCGGAATGAACCATATAATATATCGTTGGAAAGCTTATGAATAGGAGCAACTTTTTCATGTAGATAGTTGTCACAAATTCGTTGCCGTTTGCGAGCACTTTTAAAAATGGCAAAAACAACGTTGTTTTGCCTTTTTTTAACATGTAAATGAATGACGGAGTTCTCTCACTAGAAATTTTGAACCATGCAGGGAGAAGCACGTGAACTTCTTGCAACAACACTTTTAGGCTTTTAGTTTTGTTCCTTTTATTCTCTTCTGAGACGCATTCCTTATAATAGTTGAACTGCTCGCTGTTTTCACGTTGAACTTCGGTCTCGTATTTTTGTTCGTAGTTCCTCACCCGTTTGTCAGAGTTGCACAAATGATATACCTTTTAGAAACATGTTGAAAAGACACAACTTTTTCTAATATGGTTAAACTTGTGTTTCGAACAACATACATCAATTTGTTTTAACCGTTTTTTGGAATAGAGCATACGATATACCCTTTGGAATAGAGCATACGATATACCGTTTGAAAAGTTGTTTAATACATGGTGAACCTCTCTCTCAAGAATGTTTGAACTTCCCTGGGCAGAGCACTTGAACTTCTAGCAACAAATTGTTTAGACTTTACCTTTTTATTCTTTTTTCTCATACGAAATGCACACCATGGAGTACGTGAACTTTCGGTAGTTATCAACTTGAACTTCTCTCTGTTTCGCTTTGGTAACGAAAAAAATCTGAGTTTTTTATATACATCAAACCGCTCTAACTTTTTTATTTGAACTTCTTTTGTGTATTTTTTAGAAATGTGAAAATTGGAGTTTTGTTAGAAACGTCGAACTTCTTCGTTACTTCAAATTGAACTTATTGGTTTTATTCTTTAGTAACTGAAAAAATCCGATTTTTCAAATAAATATCAAACTGCTCCGCTTTTTCCAATTGAACTTCTTGGTTTTATTCTTCTATAACGAGAAAAAACTGAGTTTTTTATATACATTGAACTACTCCGTTTTTTTAAATTGAACTTCTTGGTTTTAATCTTTAGTATCGGGGAAAATCTGATTTTTTTAATTTTAAGTTCTTGGTTTTAATCTTTAGTATTGGGGAAAAATGCCCAAAATGACATTGTTTTTTGTTTTTGTTTTTTGAGCTTCTAAATCCTAGGTTTTAATATACTTTGAACTTCTGTGTTATTTTAATTTGAACTTCACATTTTTTATTTTTTTGAGTAAAGATTTTATTTTTATTTTTAAATAAACATGAATTTGACTTGTTTTATTTTTGATCTTCATGGTCGATTCTTTAATAACAGCGGATATATGATTGTTTTTAAAGAAGGTAAAATCCTAGATTTTTTTAATAAACATCGAACCACTTTGTTATTTTATTTTGAACTTCTAGTTTTAAAAAAAGAGAAAATTCTTTTTAAACTTTTTTAATTTTTCCTTTTTATTTTAATTTGAACTTCTTCATTTTATTCTTTAGTAACGAGAAAACATCTGAGTTTTTTTTAACCTTCGAACTTCTCTCTTATTTTACTTTGAACTTCTTAGAAAAAATATGGTTTTAAATAAGCAAACAATTTTCTAGGTTTTTAAATTTGAACTTCTAGGTTCTTTGACCTTCTCGGTTATTTCAAATTGAACTTCTAGGGTTTTTAACACTACACTAGTGTTAAAAACGCTATTATATTATGGGACGGAGGGAGTATTTTTTTTAATAAATATTGAACTACTTCGTTATTTTAATTTGAACTTCTAGAGTTTTTCTAGACACGGGAAAATCTGTTATTTATAACTTTTATAACTTTTTTGAAAAAATTGACTTTCTTCGTTTTATTTTTAACAGCTTTAGAGTTTTCCAGTACATCTTTTTCAGAAATGCACCTTTTTACTCTATGCGAACTTCAACTTTTTTTATACATGAACTTCATTGTGAATTGACATTTTATTTCTGCACATGAATTTTGTACACGAACTTTTTATCGTATTACATATTTTGACCTTTTTCATTTCTTATATTTGAACTTCTTTCTATTTCTTTTATCTCTACCTAATAATAAAGCGCTGATAACTTCTGGTCGTACGTCGTCGCGACACTTTTGCAAAAAAGCCCTTCTGTTTTATGGTAATTAAACCCGCAGTCATTCACTTATCACTTAAGTGGAAAAAACGTTTCACCTTTTTCTAAAAAAACCCCTGGGCTAGATCCGTGAGCGAGCGGGCGGTTGGCGCTGTGCGTCTCCCTCGTGCTCCCGCACTAGAGCAGAGGCCATGGCGGCGGCGCTCTCCGGCATCGAGGCTCGTCGGGGACGGCGAGGAGGCGGGAAAGGCCGGCGAGGCAGCAACCATAGGAGGGCTTCGGGCGGAGGAGCTCTCTGGTAGGATCTGGCCGGGCCGGGGCCGGCCGGATCCGGCGATTCCCGAAGGTGTGGAGGTCCGGCGCGGAGTTTGCAGCTCGCGGGCATCAATGGCGGAATGGAGCTCCTGGACACGGAGAGAGAGAGGGAGAAACGGGAGGAAGGAGGAGAGGATACGGGGGCTTGACCTGCGGTGGCCGGCGGGCTCGGTCCGGCCTGCTCCGGCGACTCACCGGAGGCGGGCAAGGCCGGCGAGGCAGCAGCCATAGGAGGGCTTCGGGCGGAGGAGGCAGCCACGGGCGGAGCTCCCTGGTAGGGCTCGACGGCGCGGGGTGAGCGGGCGTGGCCGGGCGGGCGTGCTTGTGGTAAGTCCGTTTCCAATTCCGTTTCCAAATCAAAATACAAACCGTGTCCATGTCAAACTCTAATCGATGGAGTGCCCGTCCTGGATTTTTGTTGGCTGCTATAAGAAGGACACCACCTCGGCCGAAATCTTCATCAGCACAATTGTCGACGAAACTAATGTCGCCGCCGAGTTCGCCGGTGAAACTGATGAAGCCGCCAACTTCGCCGGAGAAGGAAGCGCAGACTTGGCCGGAGGTAGAAGATCATCCATCCAGCACTCCAATGCCTCCAACTTCGCCACAGGTATGTATCCCACCCCTGTTTGATTTTTCTGTTAGAAGTACATCTCTGAATTAGAAGGGCCCGAAGTAGAGAGAGAATCGAGTTCTACTGATGCTGACATCAGGTTTGTGCACCCAGTAGGGGTAGTGCTCAGCAGTGCAATTTGGAGCTTAATTTCTGAGAGTAGAATCTTTTGGCTCAACATGTGCCAACTTCTGAATTTTGTAATGTCCTGTTCCGGGAAGAGAAGAAACAAGTTTCAGACTTGCGACCGTGTCCCTGGCCACCATTCACAAGCAGAAAATCTGCCAGGCAAAAATATATGCCCCTGGCTCTCACCCATTGGTTACTCTGGTCTATGTTCCAACTACCAATTCTCAAGTCCTTGCTACTCTTGTCTTGCAGTACTGAGTACAAGTTGTAGTTCTTGATTCTTTAGTGCAATCTCTGGTGCCCTGGTGGGTGACAAATTACACATGCATTATCTTGTTCAGTCTAAACAAACCGTTTTCATGGCATGATATAATCGACACTGGTATCTCTGAACACGTAGCAACGTGCAACATCATCGGCGCCGACAAGACCATATATAGTTCGTAGATTTTAATGTGAAACAGAAACACGACGATAGGGTTTGCCCTAAATATGCAACCCTGGCCTGTACACAGCACACACTAAACAAAATAGTTGTGTGCATTCAGTCTAAAAATTCATTGTGTCTGATAATTGCATTCAGTCAGTACAAACAATATAAGTGCCACATAACTAGGTAAGACTGCATACAATCATCTCTCAACTGGATCTGATAATACCGGATCATCTTTAGGCATTCAGAATATCTTTGCGTGTTGTCCAAAGATAAACAGTTTAATTCATAGAATTTGCTGTCAATGTATATATGCTATGAAGCAACATCAAATTATCGATATGAGTGGGATATGGAGTTCATTAATCGATTCCTTGTGTGCTTTCGGGGATGCTATACAATGTTGGGCCAGTCTATATTAAACTAAAATCATGATAGCTCTCTGAATGTTTGGCGTCTTTGTTGTTCTCCCTGCAGCTGATTCTGCTTGTATGGCATGGGTGTGTGCCACTCGATGTGCGTGTGTGTTCATGTGTGTAGAGCTTTACAGGGAGAAAGGTTTCAGCCATAGTAGGCTGTTGGTTGTTGGCAGAATACTATTAGGATTAGGAAATCTCCTTTGATTTTTGTCAGATCTTAGTCAGAAAATTGATAGTTCCTTGATTTGTTTTGTTCTAGATTAGTAAAGCAGTGCACTGTTAGATGCTATAGAGTATCTATGAGATTAGTAATTTTGAATGAGCTCTTCTTTAATCTTTGAATCAATGGCTGCTGCTTTTGATGTGTTCAATTTTGTTGTGGACATGTTGTTTCTGAATTTTAGCATCAATGGATAGAATTCCTTGCAAATTATAATTTTGTTGTTCAAGCATAGGATAATTGGTTTTAATGTCTCTGTTGTGTGTGCGTGTGCAGCTGCCAAAGGATTCTGATAGAACTCAGGTGGAGACCAAGGAGGTTCGGCTCTCGGACATGCCACCAGTAACACTCGATGATACAAACGTAAACAATGTAATTTTCCACCATGCAAATTGCATAATTTTTATACATGAATCAGGTGGCATATGTAATTTAGATTTTTTTTGTTATGGTTGAAGTGCACAGGGTATTGTAAGATCTATTTTCAAATGGTGGAAAATTTCAAACTTAAAGTTCATATGCTCCTGTAAAGCTAATGCACACATGAAACTGCACTTACTCTGAGACTGTAATTTTCCACCATGAAAATTGCATATTTTTTATACATGAATCAGGTGGCATATGTATTTCAGAATTTTTTTATTTTGTTATGGTTGAAGTGCACGGGTATTGTAAGATCTAATTTCAAATGATATTGATACACACATGAATCGTAAAGACTTAAATTTATGAATAGTGATTAACAATATATATAGTTGAGAATCTATTTTGGACTAATTGTAATTATGTGGTAACTGCAGCAAGAAGATGGCATCGCTGGATTGAACATCGCAGAGGATTTGGATAACCGACCTTCAAAAAAAGCAAAAATTTCTGAATCAGGTGTTCTAGAGCCAAAACCAATGTCACCAACTATGTCAGCATCTTCTCCAAATTCTGAATGCTTTGACTTGATTGTGCCAGAATCAGATAATGATCCATTGCCATCACCTCCATCCCCATCTAGCTTGACATTATCTCCTGTTTTACCGTTACATGATGTTGAGGAACCAGATTCAAATAAAGAGATCAAAGTTGATCGGAATTATAATTATCTACCACAAGGTATTTTATTTATTTATTCTGTGTACTTTATTATTCAATATATTCTTAAATTATTTGACTTTTTGCAGACTATACACTGAGCGACTATGATCAATGTGCTCATATAAGAATATAATCATCTTTGAGAAAACAACTTTTGGTTCAGATAGATGGAAGTTGTGTGTTACAAAATCAATTGATGTGCTTGCTAGATGAAAAAGAGTGGGTAAATGATGATGTAAGTATACCCTTACTCAAACAGAAATAAGTTTCTAATCACTAATATCTATTACTAATGTATTTTTTGTAAAATAATCTTAATTATAGGTGATCAATGCATATATATGTTGTATAAAGGACCAGATACATGTCCAGAATGGCAACAAAGTATATTTTGAGAGTCCTTTTGTTATCTCACTATTAACGGGATGGTAACCTTGGCATACAAAAAGATAGTTCCTTCATAACAGATATTGTCAAAAAATATATGGAACATGACATGGTAATATCCATATCCATAATTTTTGTGTTCCATGTTTCAATTAATTTTTATTTTTATTTACCTAATTATTTTTGTTACAGATTGAACTTCCAATGAATACCGGCAACACACATTGGTATTTAGTTGTTGTAAATACAAAAAAACATGAGATTCAAGTACTGGACTCATTGTGTTGGAAGTTTGACCGAGATGATCTCGCTATTACGGTTAGTTACAACACCAGTTTTAATCCAACATGTATCATAAATTCATACATTGTTAGTGTCTGTCATTTTTGATCAGTAAATCTTTTTCAGCTACGAGGAATACAATTTCATTTGGACCTTCTTACTGAATGGAAGATCACAGAACAATTTCAAATGCCAATTCAAAAAGACAGTTCTTCATGTGGTTTATTTATGCTCAAATATATGGAATATTTCACCGGAAGTGCACTATCCTACGCAATTACACAAGTATATATTTTTTGATTAATAAAAAGTATATTAATTTTACATAAAGTATGTTAAATTTTGAAAATATACTAATAATTGTTTGTATTGCACAGGAAATGATTACTTCATTTAGGTTTAAGTTGGCCAGCATACTGTTATGTTGGAAAACAAACACTGCATCAATGACTACAATTGTTGAAGAAAGTGATGATGACACCAATGGAGATCCTGATGATGTCCAAATACTGGAAACTCTAGATGATATAAAAAAAATCAAAACAGAAAATCCCATTATTTGTTGAAAATAAATACAGATCACTAATATCTATTCTTTCTACTATGAGCTTACTTGAGTTAACAACTGGACTCTGTAGCTTCATTAAATCAATCAATTACACCGAGATTTTAGAGTAAGTCATTTCAAATTAGTAATGCAATTGTACAGTATCTTACTTATTTTCTTAACGGTTTATTTTCTTAATTTTTTCATTACCAGGAAAGTATGGATTCAAAGTTCAAAGCCATATCCAATTAGCTTGTCTCTCAAAAAACTACAAGGAATGCTAAAGGATGATTTACCTATGGACCGAGATTGCTTCAATTTTGTCGTACGAAAGATTATGTTTGATGACATCCAAACGGCACAAAAAATAAACAATTGATAACTAAACATTATCTGGACATGAAATTTTGGGTACGTTCTTAAATTCATTATTTACTTTTTTCTATATTCTTATTTTTAATCACCTTTCTAACCAATTCTTTTATATACTAGATGACTACTGATTTTGGACGGCACCCAGACTTCCGTAAAAAGTTAGATGTGGAGCAACTAGCAAATTCTATTCGTAGTTGGCCTGGTATCAAATATGATGTTTCAAAATGCAAATCGGTAAGAGCAATTATGTATACTTTTGACCACACATTTTTTATTACATCTAATATTAATCCTATTTCAGATCCATATTCCAGTACAATCCAACAATGATTTCATTCTATTCACATTGGACAAAGATACAAGAACAGTGTACATTTTGGACCCTGCTCCTATTAATCCCATTTACAGATGCAACCCACTCGCAAAATATGTGCACAAAATTATATGGATTGCAGAACACTTACCAAAAGCAATGTCAAAAGCATGTCCTGGGTCTAGATGGAACGAGAATATTCTCCTATGGCATCAAAAAATCCTAGATGATATTCCAGTATACAACAGGTATTTTTCAAGGGATGAATACTATATAGTGAATATTTGTTGTTTTGAAAATTAATAAAAATTAAATTTCTAACATATATATTCTTATATATATCAGGGAACTGTCCGGTTATATTGTTCCCCTGTTCATGTCAACATGGGAAGATGAAAGACCGCATTTGCCATTTTAAGGTAAATATCGCATTCGTATAGAACATTAATATTATAATTACACATTTGATTCTGATGTCATTCATTTAAATTTTTTATGTATCTACAGGATGGATATGAACTCAGAAAACTAATTTTGGGCCAACTGTTAGCATTTGAGGACAATGAATGTGAAGATAACATGCCTGCCGGTGTACTTGAATTCATAAGTTGTATCAGGAAAATCCAATGTAAATCAGGTAAAAATAGTACGATTAATAAGATTTCATAATAAAAAATGATTTTTTCAAGATTTATTGCTTGGTCATGCTAACTTCTATTTTCCCAAACAGGACGTACGTGCTATTTCTGAAAAAAGAAGCTTCGCTGTTGGCTGGCATCTCTGGCGGTAGTTTTTAGATATCTAGCAAATGAAAGGGCTTCTCATAATTCAATAAATAAAGACCAGCTGGGTCAATTACATATAGTTGGTTGTAAATGACATTCAGTTTCTAGCTTACAACGGAATCTACACATGGTCTCTTTAACAATATTCGGTGCTTGATGGTGATCCTATGTATTGGTTGAGATTGTCATGTTGTTTACTAGCAATTGCAGTGCTCTTATTATTTTCTAGCAAACATGTTCGTGCATTGCAATAGAAGAAAAAGACATCGTATGCCATATGCATGGATCAAGACCCTCTCTTCCGGGTCCATGTCTTATAATTCAACACAACATCCTATAATATCCATCATATTCTTGTCGTTGCTTATCCTCATTTTCGTAGATTGCATTGGTAAACGAACATGGTCAATCTCAAACGATGATATTGACACAGAGTGGCCCTAACGCCACATAAACATATAAGTATTCATATTACTATTTGCTTGCCAAAAAAAAAATACTCCGTACACTATAATCTAGAATATCGAAAAGGCGTATCACAAATCTGTGATCACGTGAGTAAGAAATTTCGTTTTTTAGACAAATCTGTGCGCGCTGCCGTACTACATGCGGCAAAAAGAGAAATACTCAGGCATGCAATAAAAATGTTCGGTCTGCAAACAAATAAATTAAGTGTTTTATACTGCAATAAAAAATCTTTGGCGTTAAAACCAATGTGGTTAGTGTTATGCGGTGCCGCAAACAATTTTTGACCTACAGACTAAGTGATTGAAAATTTCTGTGTTATGTTACAAAATTTTAGTTACCTTAAGCACTTTCAAATTTCAGTGTTATGCGGGAGAGATGGCTGGTTGGTGGTGCTGGTGATGGATGGCTGGCTGGGACGCGCACCACCACGCCGGCATGTGTCCTTCACGGATTACTACTCACAAACTAAAAAGGAAACGACGTGCAAGAGGAAAACCAATCGGAAGCAGCAATACATACACCAACTCGGACTAGCATAGTTTGTACTAATATAAATAAGCGTTGGTTTCATGGGTCCAAATACCAGTCAGTTTCACGTGCTTCTTTCCAGACGTGTCCGTATACGAGTCAGCTTATATTTAAAAACAAATCCAAATCGTATTTAGATTCCTACAGAGGTCCAAAACCTACTTAGTGGCAGGCACCGTTGGTGCTACAAATACTCTGCCAGTCAGTTTCACATGCTTCGTTACAACGTGTCCGTATACGAGTCAGTTAATTTTAAAACGACTCCAAGTACTATTTAGATTCCTACAGAAGTCCAAAACATACTTAGAGACAGGCACCGTTGGTTCTACAAATACTATCTCCAGGTGATTTTTATCTTACACAATCCCAAGCCTTTGGTTCAATCAGCAGCTCAGTTTCCCACGTCTATAAGCACTTTTGAATATCCAACGAAAGCCCTCATCGGGAAGCTCTCAATCCCTTCGGCGACGTCCTCCACGTAGTGATCTCCCCTTCCTTGAGGTAGCCGGCGATCTCCTCTTTGAACATTCTGCAAGTACCGTAGTGTTCGATCACAATGAACCCCTCCATGAGAATGAGTTGGCGATGATGAAGAACAGGTTGTGCATGCCCTCGAGCTGCTCCAGGTTGTACTGCGAGATCATCCCGCAAACAGACAGCCGCCCGTGCAGCCTCATGTTGAGAAGCACCACGTCCAGCATCGCTCCACCCACGTTCTCGAAGTAGATGTCGATGCCCTCTGGGAAGCACATGAAAGCAAGTATCATGACATGAGAACTCTTAATTAACTGGACTTGTTCACTGGACAGTGAACTTTTTGGACCCCTACATTCAATACTTCATATGGTTTTTCAGTGCATTTTTCTTGTTTAAGTATATATAACTTCATGGCATCCAATTTTACTTTAACATACAATGCACTCAAAACAAAATATCATGTATGGCATTACAAATATTTCTTTCTCTCATGCAGGAAAACATTTGGACCATAATCTCAAATCATGGATGCTAAGGAAAAAAGAAGAAAGAGAGATAGAGAGCGGTATGAACGAATGAGCAAAGAAGAAAGGCATGAGATAAATAAAAAACGCCGTGAAGCCTATCAACAAAAGAAAGATTCAGCAAAGACACCAGAACAGAAGGCAGCAAAAAGCGCACAAGAAAAACAAAGATATGCAAATATGCAACCAGAAAAGAAGAAAGCAAGATTTAAACAAATAGAAGCTCGCCTTCAAATGATACGGAACACACCATCCAAAGACTCAATAGCAATGGAGAACCCTGAGTATGTCGCAACTGAACAGAACGTTAGCACTTCTACATTTTCTTCTAAACACAGGGATCATGTGCCACCGGGAAAAAGGCAAGCGTTGCTACACCATCGTAACGAAGAATTCGCAAAAAGACGGAAACAAACTATTTCAATGTCATCAAAAGAAGATGCTTCAATGACGGAAAACTGCAATGAAAACAATCAAACTCTAGAGCAGCCAGAAGTCATGACTTACGGTAATAATCCCGATTTAATACTCGCATTCCAAGTAAATACAAATATGTCTATACAGCTAACCATCTATTCTGGACAGACATCCCCTCTTCAATGTTTCCAAGCATCAGAGAAACAGATGCACCAATACAATCATTATACAATGATGATCACAGAAAAGTGTGTTTATGGCCAAACATACCCACCACAAATCTTGCAACAATCAAAGATGTGCAAGCACGAATACAATCATTATGCAATGATGATCACTGTAAGTTTTTAAATTACACGTAAATACTTTTTTATAAAAACATTTAATAGATGATGATAAATTATTAAATAGGTGATGATGGAGTAATATATGAGCAAGAAGCAATAATTAAGAAAATAGATGCGACAGTAAAATCAATCTACAACGATGATCTCGGTAAGGTTACCAATTACATATATGTTCTTAGTCAATACAAACAAATATATATATATATATATATATATATATATATATATAAATCAAAAATTCCAACACAGGTAATGATGGAGTCATATTTGAAGAAGACACAGACGAAGATGAATATATGTTCACCGGTGAAGGTATGCTTAATACAATTGAAATAAATTTGCACAATTATAATACTACTCACTAAATTTAACATGTTACATATCAAACCAGAGTGGGGCAGAGAAGTGGAAATTGAAATCATAGATGATGAGGAAGCTCTCAACCCTGATCCATATGATTTCGTCTACAGCAACATACCAACAAGCACAAACGTGCTCGAAAAAGAAGAAGATTGCAGATTCTGCCATGCAACCAAATTCAAGTATGAAACTAAGGGATTATGCTGCAAAAAAGGACAGATAAGACTAGCCAATCCAGATACTCCACCTGAACTCATGAGACTTTGAACAAGCAATGACCCTGATGCAAGACATTTTTGGCAAAATATAAGATTTTTCAATGGGCACTTCTCATTTACTACTCTTTACTGCCAGCTTGACAAAGACACGACTGACATGCGAACGGCCGGTATTTACACCTTTCGAGCACATGGTCAAATATATCACAACATACACTCATTTGGTAACAGTGACTCAGAACCAAAGCATCTCCAACTATACTTCTACGACGATGATCCAAGCTTAGAACATCGATACCGCTATTGTCGTGACGAAATGTACGAACAAGACAAGCATGTGATTGGAATAATAACAGATATCCTACGAGGTAACCCATACTCTCAACAGTTTAGGAGTTTGGGACAAGCCGAAAACCTTGAGGACTATAGACTCATCTTGAACCTTGACCAGAGATTGGACCAAAGAAGATACAATGAGCCAATCAATTCGGAGGTAGCTGCAGTATGGATTGAAGGAAATGAAAGAAGAGATACTTATGACAGAAATGTAATATTACATGGGAACAACAACGAAAAAGAGCAAATTCGATCATATTACGGGTGCTATGATCCGTTATCGTATCCTATATTCTTTCCAAGAGCTGAACTGGGTTGGCATAGAAAAATCCCAAAGAGGGAAACACGAGAGGAAGATATTGGTGCTGAAAATATCAGTAATGACGATGACCCAGGTAACAAAAAGCATATACTATTATATTCAAAATTCAATTTTTATATACTACTACCTACGCAACTAACTTTTTATGTTGCAATGTTTGCACAGATTCAGCCAGTGGCCTATGGGTAACCATGAGAGAATACTACTGCTATAAATTTCATACACGACCAAGCATATTCAACCCAATTTTACATGGCGGTCGGCTTTTTCAGCAGTTTGCTGTAGACACATACATCAAAATTGAAAGCTCCAGACTTGATTACATGTGGCATAATCAAAAGAAAATAAGAGCTGATCTATACCAAGGCCTTCTAGACTGCATTCAAGCTGGAGAACAAAATGGAGATGCAGTCGGAAAACAGAGAGTTCTTGCCTCATCATTTATTGGAGGGCCACGAGACAGACTTCGTCGGTATCTAGATGCTATGGCATTGGTTAGAAAATATGGAAAGCCGGACGTATTCCTAACAATGACCTGCAACCCCAACTGGGAGGAGATCACAAGAGAACTAGAGACTGGACAAACACCTCAAGATCGCCCAGACATTGTCGTTCGTGTTTTTAGGGCGAAATTACAAGAAATGAAGAAGCAACTATTTCAAAAGTCAATTCTTGGAAAAGTTCAGGCATATACATATGTAGTAGAGTTCCAAAAGAGGGGATTACCCCATGCTCACTTTTTGCTCATCATGACTGGAAAATACAAGTATACATGTCCAGAGCAGTATGACAGAATCATCTCCGCCGAGCTACCTAACAAGCACAACTACCCGGAGCTATACAAAATGGTAATCAAGCATATGATGCATGGTCCTTGCGGTGCATTGAATAAATTTTGTCCATGCACAAAGAATCGTCCGTCATGCAAGAACAATTATCCAAGGCCATTTAATGAAACCACAATTCAAGGGAAGGACTCCTACCCCATATATAGGAGACGCAACGATGGCATAACTGAACTGGTCCGAAATTGCGAACTAGATAACAGGTGGGTGGTTCCTTATAATCCCTATCTGTTAAGGATGTTCAACTGCCACATAAATGTTGAGATATGCTCAAGCATTAAAGCCGTTAAGTACCTCTTCAAGTACATCTACAAGGGTCATGACCGAGCATCTGTATCTGTAACTGACAAAGTAGACGAAGTCGAAATCGATGAAATTAAGCAGTACAGAGACGCACGGTGGGTGACACCTCCTGAAGCATTGTGGAGAATATATGGCTTCGAACTAAGCAAAATACACCCACCAGTCTTGCAACTACAGCTACATCTCCCAAATATGCACATGGTTTCATATCATAGCATGGAAAAAATAAAGAATGTTATCGACCGTGAAGGCACAGAAAGATCAATGTTGACTGCGTACTTTGAAGCAAACAGCTTAGATGAGAAAGCACGAGGCATACTATATAGAGAGTTTCCAGAACATTATACTTGGCAAAGTCAGGAGAAGTTTTGGAAACAGAGGAAGCGAGTCACTGTGTTCCAGGTTGGCAGGATCGTATCAGCACACCCGGCTGAAGGAGAACGATACTATCTTCGAGTCCTCCTAAACCACGTGACAGGCGCCACAAGCTTCGAAGACCTACGAACAGTAGATGGACAAGTAATGCCAACCTTTCGAGAAGCAGCAGAAAAAAGAGGTCTCATTGAGGCAGATAGCACATTGGATGACTGCATGAAAGAAGCGGAATTGTTTCGAATGCCATCATCGCTACGAAGACTATTCGCAACAATCTTGGTTTTTTGCGAGCCCAGCGACGTACGTAGCCTCTGGAACAAACACCTTGACGCAATGTCAGAGGACTATAGTAGAAATTGCAAATGTAAACACACCGTCGAACAGATGGTTCTGAAAAATATCAGAGACATGCTGCACTCAATGGGAAAAGACATAGAATCGTATCCTCTTCCAGAGATAGAACAACAGCATGAGACGACAGACGACATACCAAGGGAGATCATGGAGGAGACCTCCATCGAGGTGGACCCCGAGGACGCATCTTTGCATAAAAAATTAAACTACGAGCAGAGGAAGGCCTACGATGAAATCCTAGCCACAATTGACAGCCAAAAAGGAGGTATATTCTTTGTGGATGGACCTGGAGGCACAGGAAAAACATTTCTTTACAGGGCGCTCTTGGCAACAATACGCGGACAAGGAAAGATTGTTGTGGCAACCGCCACTTCCGGTGTGGCTGCCTCCATAATGCCCGGAGGGAGAACCGCGCACTCGAGGTTCAAGATTCCACTAAAAATAGACGATGGGGATATTTGTGGATTCACAAAACAAAGTGGGACATCCAAGCTACTCCAAGCAGCATCACTAATAATCTGGGATGAAGCATCTATGACCAAGAGGCAGGCAGTAGAGGCGCTAGACAAAAGCATGCGGGACATAATGGACAAACCATACCTTCCATTTGGTGGAAAAACGGTCGTATTTGGAGGGGATTTTAGGCAAGTGCTACCTGTTGTCCGAAAGGGAACAAGAGCCCAGATAGTAGATGCATCGCTACGCAGGTCGGTCCTCTGGAATTCAATGCGTCAGTTGAAGCTTGTGCGCAACATGAGGGCTCAGAACGACCCATGGTTCGCAGAATACCTACTACGCATCGGAAATGGAACCGAGGAGACAAATGAAGATGGTGAAATACTACTACCTACAAGTATATGTGTCTCAAATAAGATGGATAATGATGGACTGGATAGACTCATCGACAATGTCTACCAAACAGACAAAGTTTCCCTAAAAGATCCAAAGTACATCACGTCAAGAGCAATTTTATCCACAAGGAACGACTCTGTAGACAGAATCAACCTAAAAATGATTGATCGCTTCGAGGGGGAGGAGATGGTGTACCACAGTTTTGATTCAGTAGAAGACGACCCACATAACTACTACCCACCAGAATTCCTAAACACTCTCACACCAAATGGACTGGCCCCACATATGTTGAAGCTCAAAAAAAATTGCCCAATCATACTACTCAGGAATATCGATCCTGCTAATGGACTATGCAATGGCACGAGGTTGGTCGTACGTGGATTTCAAAAAAATACAATTAATGCAGAGATTGTGGTGGGACAGTACTCTGGAACACGAGTTTTCCTACCTAGGATACCATTATGCCCCTCTGACGATGACATGTTTCCGTTCAGTTTCAAGAGGAAACAGTTTCCAGTCAGACTCAGTTTTGCAATGACAATAAATAAATCACAAGGCCAGACAATACCAAATGTTGGAATCTACCTACCTGAACCGGTTTTCTCACATGGTCAGCTATATGTCGCGCTATCCAGGGCAACCGCAACATCAAACATAAAGGTACTAACAGGTACACATGAAGTGAGCAAGCAGAAGAATAAAAAGGCCAGTACAGACGACCCATACACAAAGGGAAAGAAGAGAAACAATAACAAGAAGACCCCTACAAGCGGGACATATACAAAAAATATTGTCTACACGGAAGTCCTAACAAAATAGGTAATACAACCTTTCAATTTCTGTTCAAAAATTTCAATTTTAAACATTGCATTGCTTATTATCTAACCTTAAACATATTTCTTGGATTATACAGAAACATTGCAGACAAGTGACAACTTCGCAGTTACAGTTCTAAACTTGATCATCTTGAACGAGACACAAACACTTATGTATATACAAATTATAAATGGTATAATTCTCATGTATAATCTCATGAACAACCAAATCATTAATGGTTATTTTTTATTATGTGTACACTAACTATATGAAGACGAAATCTATATTATGTGACATTCCATTCTTCAATCTTATTATTTAATGCAAACCAATAGCTAATATTAACATTGTTATATTTCATATGTACTACGCAATCAGACATGGTTTCATATTTATATATTATTTAATCTCCAGCAAATATTAAAACTAAATCTAATCACATGCGCTTAGGTTGGTTCACTATTAATAGGGGTAGGGGGGCCTAACACTGCCAATGCCGGTCCCAAGCCCGGAAAAAAGTGGAGGGGGCAAAAACAAATTAACAAGGCACCTTAAGATCACACACAAACCACATTTCCCCATACATGTTTTGAAATTAGGGAAAACCATAGTACCATTTAAAATTAATCCACTTATCAAGCAAAATTGAAAGAACAAAAAATAAAAGGCTGTTCATGTTAAAATAATTATGTCCATCTTTGATTGCCAAATTTTAGATGCCACAAGGCCCAAATTTCTCAGATTTAGGGAACAGTACACATGGATGTTTATCTGAAAAAACAGAGGATTTAAGCACAAACAAATGATTTTCAGTATAAATTTCAAGCTAGGTTGGAAATCTAAGCTAGAACCTAGAAACTACAAGTCGCCCAATCCAAAGAGCTTGCCATGTTCTGTTGCTTGCACTGAATCAACAAACGATAAGGAATATAAGAGGAATAAGGTACCTCGTGGAGGGGAGCGTTTTCGCGTGGTCGCAGCAGTGCAGGGTGTGGCTGGCACCTGGAGTCCTCGTCGCCACCTTGCCATATCGCTGCATCCGAATTCCGGCGAAGAAGCCGCCGGCTGACGCGACATGCGGAGCAGATCCACAGCTGGGACCTTTAAGACTCCCTTTGTTGTTGCACTGATTTTTGTAAACATCGCTACTACGAAACCTGAAAAATAAATGACACATTATAAAAAAATACATATCAATTTGACAAATACTACTGTAAATATTAACAGTGTAGCGTTGTATATTATTGAAGAAATTGTGATGCTCTATTTTGTCAGGATTAAGATGCTTGAACATGTAGGCAGTATACTACAGACAAATAGAGATCTTTCTCATGCTGACTACGTGATATCAATTGTGCCATAACATTATTTAGTAACTAATCAAAAAGTGACAAAAGCTAGCTACCAAAGCATCAGTAAACAATTTCAGCCACATAGAACTAATCCAGTCGAGAAAGGAGTTTGTGGACTCGAAGATGCGCATATTAACTAATTCAGAATGAACATGATTGAGATCTTTGCAGGAAAGTTCTAACACTACCTCCAGCATCTACTTTCTTCACTAATCAATACGCTCAAACTGAGACCACAACATCCACCCATTTCATCCTAGTGCACCAAATTAAGTTACGCAAGTATTTGATGGGTTTTGATGGGTTAACCAGATAATAGAGAATTAAGCTAGAAAATATATAAATCAGAAACATCTGATCATTAATATATGTGGGTCCTTTTTAATTAACAAACTGGGCCGTCAGATTTGTTCTGAAAAAATACTAAACATGTAGATTTTACTTTAAAAAAAAAGGACCTACAGATTTGTTCGCTCCTTCAATCCCTAGATTGTTTGGTTCTCTACGCATATCTTATTCATCCCCTGTCGTCTACGGCCCTCCACTCGCTGCCATGAATCCATGATCCATCTTTCGATGGCCACTCCTAGCGAGGAACAAGCTGGCCCTGCCAAGACAACTTCAGCTCACATGTACGTTTCCAGGCTGGATCGAAGGATTGGCTGCTGGCTGATGGTTTAGCCAACAACAAGTGCACGTACATGCCCGGTTGACCTAAGCAGCTTGATTGATTCCTCTAGCTACGTATAAACACAAGCAACGCATGTAACACGATTATGGCCGGCCGGAAACACATGAACACAAGACACGATTTGATCTCGCAGCTGATGACTACGACAAGGGATGGCCGCTCCAATTCTATCTGATGCATCTCGGCATCGTCAAGTCTCAGGTTTGCCGATCTTTTAACTAGCTTAATGAATAGTGAAATCTTACCATCTGCATAACGCTCGCTGATGAAGAGGGGGAAATCAAGCCACATCTCGGGCTGCGTCGAGGCAACGGGTTCCCCTTCGTCCGGATCCTCATCCCCGAACGGCAGCAGCGACGACGCGATCTTGGAGATTCTCCTCACCCTGACCCCGATCTCAGCCAGATAGCTCCGGATCCCCGCGATCCCCTCCCCGTCCACATCGCCCACCTCTCCGTCCGCCTCTACGGCCGCGGCGGGCGAGCGGGGACGAGGACTCCGGCGGGGGAGGTGGAGGAGCGAGGAAGGACGCCACGACCCAGAGGCTGCGGGTGAGGGTCTCGGTGAGCTCGAAAACGGCGCCCTGAGGGAGATTGGGAGGGCCGGCCGCCGGAGCAGGACCTGCAATCGCTTGCCGCCGTCGCCTGCAGCAGATCGGCTAGGTTGGGGAATGAAGGATTCATCTGGAATCGGAGGGAGGGTAGGAGACAAGGTGCTCAGCTGCCGGCTGCTCCAGCACCTAACCACACACACCCAGTCAGTCCAATTTGGGCCGGACTTACTACCTGGGCCAAATGTAAACCGTATATTAACATACATGTAGTAATGGTAAAAAAACATATATGTAGTAATCTTTTGGGGGCCAAATTATTTGTATACCAGGGAATTCCAAGGATTAAAAATAAAATTGATTGAAAGATTACAAGGAATTCCAAGGAATAAAAATAAAATTGGAAAAGTTTATATTTAATATTCGCCCGGTGCAACGCACGGGCATTTGTGTTGGAAGTTTGACCGAGATGATCTCGCTATTACGGTTAGTTACAACACCAGTTTTAATCCAACATGTATCATAAATCATAGATTGTTAGGATGCAGAACGGCGGAACTAGGGTCGCCAGCGGAGATCGATACAACTTGGCGGAGGATGCAGTGCGGCGGAGCTTGAGGTGCACACCGGAGGAGGAGAGCATCGGGGAACGAGGGTCGCCAGAGACCAGCACCGTAGGGAAAAAGAAATGGGGAACGGGAAGAGATAATTGCGTGCAGTTTGTCTACCAACGACGGTGTCTTTCTTATTTTATATTATAGGGTCAGTTGTTATGTACTGCAAGTCGTTTGGGCCAAGCCCAAAATTCATAAAAGGTCCAAGAAAAATATTTGTTTTAAAATGTTCCTTTTCAAAGAAAGCTGAAAATTCATAAAAACGATAATTCTTAAAATGTATTCCAATTTTTATCTAAACGTTAATTTTTATATAAAAAATGATGCACAATGGCACATGAAGCAAGTTGTGCAAAAAACAATTAAAAAATATATTGTTCAAAAAATATTTATAGAAAATATGTTATACACAAAAATGATATTACCCATCAAAAAATAAAACGTTATTACCCCTCAATAAAAAGATCCTTTTGAAGAAAAAAAATTTAAAAATTATCCTTTACAAGAAATTTTAAAATCTCATAAAAATGATAACTATTATTTAAAAAGTCATCCAATTTTTATGTAAGCATTACTTTATATTTTAAAAACTAAAATAATAAAAATTAACATTGAATTTACATTTATTACGATTAATGTGGCATAATGGCATAACAAGCAGGTTCTGCACTTTTTTCTCGCCCGGTGCAACGCACGGGCATTTGTACTAGTATACACAAAAAGAAAATAAAATCACCTATTCTTTGCACGACACAAACGGGAGTATACATGAGAGCACACACAAGACACACACGCGCGCGCGCGCACACGCACACGCACACGCATGAGACAACACACTCAGCACCCACGCACCGACATACCTATCTTTTTAATAATTATTAGTACTTCGTAATGCTCTTTCTTTGATTTTTGAACTTTTGTGGAAGTTTTCTTTGAACTTCTGAATGTCTTCATACAACCTCGAGACCAACAGGGTCCAATGTATGAATTTTCAGTTATCTGAACTCTGAAGTATACTACTCCAGTTCTAGAGCAAACCTCTCATTCAGTTATCTGAATTTGGAGGACTTCATGGTAGCCTTCCGTCCGCGTTTTTTGTCCAGTAACCATGTTAAAAAGAAAATCCTATGTATTTTTTGCTAGCTGGGGATGACATGAACTGCAGCCTAATATTGAAGAAGAGATGCGGTGCACGAGCCTAATCAAGACGCGTGGCACACGTAGGACGCAGCGGACATAAGAGAAAAGATCGGTCGGTTGAACACCAGCTTTTCCCAAAAAATTGTACAAACATTTTTTTTTGTATTCTCATTTCTTCGAACTCTCCATTTTCTTGTTCCACGACCTTCCTGTGATTTCAATCATTAACTTGAACTCCCTTGGGGATCTTTTTTGCTGTGAACTTGTGTGTAGATTCCAATCTACTTGAAACAACACTTATAAGGCCACTTAAATCTGAATCCAATGAAACAATATTATTTTAATCTATCTTGTTCTCATCATTTAGTACAACTCCGCACATGGTTTCATAGGTGTTGTCTCTCACGGACATTAGCACAAGCACCTGATGTTCTAGTACTAAAAACGGCCAATTGAAAATCAATGAATTCTTTCCAGCACACACTTTCTCCTATACCACTTTCTTATCCACCAAGTAGCAACAGTACATAAGAACCTTGACGAATGTTCATTAGCATCAACTGTAAAAATGAGCTGCCAAAAACACACACGGACGTTCAGTAGCAGCACCTGCAGCCGTCCAAGTACAGCCACAACAGCAGCCGTCGAGCAGACCAAGTGTAGTAGGAGCTCGCCTCCCACACCTGGTAGCCAGCTCCATGTCTCCATCTCGGCCATCGCCCACAATACACCGAGTCTGAGAGGAGCAGGGAGAGGAAACAATTAAAGTTCACACGGGTGGTGAGGATAGGTACCAGAGGGACTGCGTGCTGGGGCGGGGGTGCTGAGCAGGCACACCGAAGCTGAACTTTATCCGGGGGCGAAGCTGAACTTTCTTTGAATCTGCGGATGAGAATCAATTACAGAGAGAAGTAGCACCACCACGTGAGAGACAAACAACGGCCAGCCATGGAGATAAATCAGTGGCATCACGCACGGAACATCAACGAGAAAGGGCCAAAGTTGTTGAAGCAGCGCCGGTACAGGAGGAAGCAACAGCCACTTTGCCCCAGTCGCTGGACAGCAAGCGCCCCCGATGGATGTGTAGCGCGCGGGCGCGCAGCGTGGAATGGCCGGAACTGGCAGCCGGCGGCGCGTAGCGTGGAACAGCGGGAACCCGGCGGTGGCGTCACGCGTGGTGTAGCTCCGGGATCTCGAGCGCGCGGACGCGGGTGTGTCGGGGGTTGCGCGCTGAGGCGGGCGGTTGTGACGCCTTGCCGCGAGATGGAGGCGCTGGGATAGCCGGCGGCTCGTGGGGATCCAGGGCCCGGAGGCGCACTCGGATCCTGGGACCGGGGGCGCGCGGGGATCCCGAGATGGAGGCGCGGATGTTTGGGGAGTTCGGGAACAAGTCCGCCGGGCCCTATATACGACGGCCGTTATCAGAATAATCCCAGGATCATAATAGTGCTACTATATATATATATAGAGAGAGATTCTATATTCTTATTCTTAGCCTTACTTGCATAACTATATTTCGTTTTGCTTCCCGCAGGAGGAAAACAATGAGATGCCAATTCTGACATGTCTTTTCACCAGGAAATAATAATGTGCTGCCAAACTTAGCGTCACAAGTAGCCTTTGTGCAATATATTAAACCTAAAAACCATATATGCATATACTAAAATAAAATCAAGTGGAGCTTATATTAATTAGTGGGTCACTTAGGGGGCGTTTGGTTCTGAGGCTATCCTTCAGTGGGATAGGGATAGCCAAATTTTCGAAGGATGCCACACGTTTGGAAGAGAGGATGATATGGCTAGGGATAACCCGTTTTAGGGAATATTCGCTCCAAAACTTGGTTGCTGCTAGCAGCGAAAAACTCGCGGACGAGGGCAGTCACCCGCGCGCACGAGCCTCTCCTTCCCGCGCCGAAGCGTTCCCCCTCCTTGTTATCTTTCACCGCCCCCGCGAAAAGGAAAACTTACTTCATTCTCACCTCTTCCGCGGAAGTAGCGGCGGCGGCTGGGGTCTGGATCGGAGTGGCAGCGCGGCTAAGCAAGAGAAGCGACGCTTGAGGTACACCCCTCCTCCTCTTCTCTCTCTCCCTGTCCGGTCTCCTCTCTCCCTCTTCTCCCACTCTCCCCGATGTGCCTGCTGTGGAGGCGTGAGCACCGGCGGCGGGGAACAAGGGCACTGCGGAGGCGAGGAAGACGGGCGCCGCTCCGCCCCCTTCCCTCCCCTCTCCCTTTTTCGATCCAATTCTCTGTTAATCTGCTGCTCCTCTCTTGTGCCAGATCTGATTCATATCTCACTTTCCGCAGTTGACATGAACGAGCACTAGGCAATCCCTCTCTCCCTCTGAAACCAGCAGCAAGGCAGCCCCTTTGTCCCTCACAAATCAGCATCAAGGCAGTCCCTTTCTCCCTCGGAAGTCAAAGGTATAACCCTACTGCACATATCAATCGATTTTGGTCTGATTTTTATGATCTTGGACAGTGGGCATGTATTTGTTCGTATGGACAGTGAGCATATATTTGAGTGTGTGCTACTTCAAGTTATATGTACTGTATGTACTCTGAGCTAGGACCAAGGGGAACCATCACAGTGGAAGGAAATCAGAAAATCGCACTGGAGTGCGAGGAAGGAGATGCAGCTTATGCTGAGACGGCTTGCGCCGTGGAGGAGTTGCGGTATTACAAGGATAATGTTGACCCGGCTGATAGGACGTCTCTGAAAAAGCCCACCACGGAGTCTGATTCCCTACTCAAATTTAAGTCGGCCAGAGACACGAAGCAAGTTGATTTTACCCCGTGCAATTCTTCGGAGCAGTTCACCATCGGGGCAAATATGGATCCCAAATAGGAAAACGCGCTCATCGAGTTCATCCGTGAGAATCGAGACATGTTCGCATGGAAACCTTCTGACATGCCAGGTGTACCGAGAGAACTCGCTGAGCACTCCCTTAATGTGGATCCCAAGTTTAAAACCAGTTCGCCAGTACCTCCGTCGCTTCAATGAGGAGAGGTGGAAAGCTATTGGAGAAGAAGTGGCTCGGCTCTTAGCTGCCGGGTTCATCGTCGAAGTCTTCCATCCTGAGTGGTTGGCTAACCCAGTGCTTGTTCTGAAGAAAAACGGGACTTGGCGGATGTGTGTGGACTACACAGACCTGAATAAGGCTTGTCCTAGTGACCCCTTTGCCTTGTCCCGTATTGACCAGATCATCGATGCTACGGCTGGTTGTGAGAGTTTATGTTTCTTGGATGCTTACTCTGGTTATCATCAGATCAAGCTGAAGCCGGAAGACCAGGCAAAAATGGCCTTCATCACACCTTTTGGGGCCTTCTGTTATACAACCATGTCATTTGGTCTGAAGAGCGCCTAGGCGACTTATCAGCGTTGTGTCCAGAACTGTTTTCATAATCAGATCGGGCGGAATGTTCATGCTTATGTGGACGACATTGTGGTTAAATCTCGGAAGAAGGAGACTCTGTTGGAGGATCTCAAGGAAACATTTGACAATCTCCGTGTCTACCAGATGAAGCTTAACCCGGAGAAGTGTGTTTTTGGTTTCCCTGCAGGAAAGCTTCTGGGTTTCCTTGTCTCTGAGCGAGGCATTGAAGCTAACCCGGAGAAAATCAAGGCAATCACGACCCTGGCTAAGCCGGCCAAGCTCAATGACGTGCAGAAACTGGCTGGGCGGGTTGCGGCTTTAAGCCGGTTCATAAGCCGGCTTGGCGAAAAAGCAATCCCGTTATATCAATTGCTCAAGAAATCAGATGACTTCGTCTGGAGTAAGGAGGCAGATCAGGCTTTTGAGGCCCTTAAGAAGTAGCTGTCTGAGCCGCCGGTCCTGGCTGCCCCTCGCGAGAAGGAGCCGATGTTGTTGTATATTGCTGCCAATAACAGGGCTGTAAGCGTGGCGGTCATCGTCGAGCGCAAGGAGGATGGAAAGGAATATCCTATCCAGCATCCAGTGTATTATGTCAGCGAGGTGTTAAGCGAGTCTAAGCAGCGATACCCACATTGGCAGAAGCTGGTCTACAGAGTATTCATGGCTAGCCGCAAACTGAAGCATTACTTCCACGAGCATCCGATCACGGTGGTTAGCTCAGCGCCTCTTGGGGATATAATCCAGAACCGGGAGGCTACAGGCCGGGTTGCTAAGTGGGCTATTGAGCTCGGCCCCCATAATCTAAAATATCTGCCTCGTACAGCAATTAAGTCTCAGGCGTTGGTGGATTTCATTAATGACTGGACAGAGTTACAGGCTCCCGAAGAGAAGCCCGACACAACGTACTGGTCCATCCACTTTGACGGCTCACGGCAGCTCGAAGGCTCGGGGGTGGAGTTGTGATCACTTCCCCCCGAGGAGACAAGTTTTGTTACGTCTTGCGAATCGTGTTTACTTGCACCAATAACGCTGCTGAGTATGAGGCGTTGCTTCATGGGCTTAGGATGGCCAAGGAGATGAATCTGAGCCGGGTCAGGTGCCTGGGCGACTCAGACCTGGTGGCCCAGCAAGTTTGAGGTACATGGGACTCCAAGGATCCGCTTATGGCGGCTTACCGACAGGCAGTCACCAATATTGTTGGACACTTCAAAGGTTATCAGGTCGACCATATTGATCGCCGGCAGAACGAGGCGGCAGACGCACTCTCTCGTTTGGGTTCTCAGCGTAAGCCAGTGCCGCCCAATGTGTTCCTGGACGTCTTGCACAACCCGTCTGTCCAGTTGCCAACAGAGCAGGATTTGGCTGTTCCTGACCCGGAGGCGGCTCTCGTGGCAGCTATCCATGCCATCCCTGATTGGACGGTCCCCTATTTGGCTTACTTAAGCCGGGGAGAACTGCCAACAGAGGAACTCCTCGCTCGGCAGATCATCAGACGATCTAAGTCTATGACTATTGTCAATGACGAGTTGCACCGACGAAGCGTCACTGGTGTTTTTCAGCGTTGCGTTTCGCCGGAAGAGGGTCGCGCAATCCTCAATGAGATTCACTCTTGCGACTGCGGGCACCATGCCGGCTCAAGATCACTGGTCGCAGAGGCTTTCCGGCATGGGTTCTACTGGCTCACGGCTCATGCTGATGCAGAGGATATTGTCCGTAAGTGTGATGGTTGCCAGAAATACGCTCGCCAGGCCCATGTGCCGGCTCAGGAGTTGAGGATGACACCAATTACTTGTCCGTTTGCGGTCTGGGGGCTTGACATGGTGGGACCCTTCAAACGTTCCAAGAACAAGCATACACACCTCCTGGTGGCTGTGGATAAGTTTACCAAGTGGGTGGAAGCAGAGCCGGTCAGCAACTGCGATGCAGCAACGGCTGTCAAGTTTCTGAAAAAGCTGGTATTCCGATTTGGATACCCGCACAACATCATTACAGACAATGGAACCAATCTCTCCAAGGGGGCTATGGAACAGTTCTGTCAGCAAGAGCACATCCAGCTTGATCTGGCATCGGTTGCGCATCCTCAGTCCAACGGGCAGGCAGAAAGGGCTAATCAGGAATTACTGCGCGGTATCAGACCCCGGCTCATGGTGCCTCTGCAGCGCACGCCGGGTTGCTGGGAAGAAGAGTTACCTTCAGTACTTTGGAGCATACAGACTACTCCCAACAGGTCGACAGGCTATACGCCGTTCTTCCTGGTCTATGGTGCAGAAGCCATGCTTCCAAGCGATATTCGTCACAACTCCCCTCGTATGGCGGCTTATGTGGAGGCTGATAATGAGCTGGCACGCCAAGACGCTCTTGATGCTTTGGAGGAGGAGCGCGACCTTGCTGCATCCAGATCAGCAATCTATCAGCAAGACCTACGCCGCTATCACAGCCGTAGAGTTAGAAGCCGTACTTTCCAGGAAGGTGACTTAGTGCTCCGTCTGATTCAAGACCAGACAGGCATGCATAAGCTTTCACCGCCTTGGGAAGGGCCCTTTGTGGTCAGCAAGAATCTCAACAACGGGTCATATTACCTAGTTGATATGCGTGAAGCAGAGAAGTCACGTACCTCGGAGGAGGAAACAAGCTGGCCCTGGAACATTGCCCAGCTCCGGCCATATTACACCTAAGTCATTGATTAGGTTACACCTTTGTACATATCTTCTATCATGTATATACCTCTTCTTGATCAAATATAATAACGACCGGCAACACTATATGAAGGTGTTGTTTTGCCTCAAAACTTGTGTACTGGATCTTTATTTGTTGATCTTGGTTACTTGGGGGCTTCTAACTCAATTGAGTTTAGCTTACACAACCCTCTTAACCCGGCGAGATGCCACAACGTTGGTTAAACCTGCCTGTTAGCAAGATGCTACTCCCTATAAAAATGACCCGGCGTACGTCTGATGAGTCAATCATGTATGTGACCCTGAACTCATCCGAGTTAAAACGTTCGATTGGTTGTGGAGAGTCGGCTTTCAGAAAGCGAGGACAAACCAGCAGGCCAAGTGCCAGCTTCATGAAAGCGTATTCCGGTTTGTACTTTATAAGCTGGCCGTTTCAAGCATAGTCCGACTTGCAATTTTTTCACATACATACATTCTTGCATACATACTTACATTCAGGCATATCATCTCTGCATACATGCATACATCCATGCATGTCATTCACTTAGGTCCATTTGAGCTACTTGATTTGTTGAAAACAGTAACAAAGATTACTCGTTCAAGGTGGCATCATCGCTAACTATCACATACAGTTATATTGTTTTGGCAGAATCATTCCATTGCAGGCCGGCTCTCAAGGCCAAAAGGAGGATTCACAGAAGCGCAAAGTATTTACACTGGTATCAAAAGTTTATGCTACCCTATTACAAGCCGCCCATCAGCTGCGGCCTTGGCAAATTTTTTTTCAAGGTTCGACCTACTTTGATAAGCCGGCGTTTACGCCGCCGGGTCAGAGCTGGCACCAGTGCCTGATGGATCATCATGAGCCGGCTCTTCGTGGCCGTCGTCATCCTCCTCTTCTTGGCTTGAGTCGCCGGTCGACCACTGAATTGAGCGCAATGCTTCAAATAGGGCGTCTTCGGATATCAGGGAGGAGGGGTCGACATCAGGAGCAAAGGATTGCTTACGTGTACGGGTTAGAGCCACCGGCTGATGATTTGGGGCTTCGATCCGTTCGTTGTTCTTCGAATAAGGCGCCTGGTATCTGCTCAAGTCGGCTTCTTCTGCAATGGCGGTGGCTGCAACCCGGGTTTCCTTGAGGCAGCGTTGGGAGTCCCTCTTTGAGAATGGCGTGTCATCGATATTGAACTCTGGGTATCCGCCTGCCACCTGAGCCGGGTCAAGTTCCGGCACGTATGCCTTGGCCCGCGCAAGCGCGGTCAGAGCTCCCGTGCGGCAGCACGCCCTTTTCCAGTCGTCGAACCACCTGGGCACGATGGACAACTCTTTTAGTGTATCTGCAATCAGCTGAGGCGGTGCCTTGGTGCTTTTGGCGGCCATTATGCAACGGCAGCTGCCTATGTACAGTTGTTCTACCAAGGTATAGACCGCCTTCAGTTTCACCACTGGTAGTTGCACAAGAGTTTGATTTTTGCGGCCTGCAAAGCACAAGTCTGCACGATCAGTTAAGCCGGCTACGGATGATAAGCCGGTCCAATGAATTATGCTCAGTTTTACTTACCAAAAATGGCTCGACACATGGCGGTAATTTGACCTTTGAGAGTTGACATCTCTTGGGTTGCCGGCTCAAGCTTGGCCTCTGCTTCTTCGGCTCTCGTGGCTTGGGCGGCTCTTGCAGCCTCAGTCTCTTGCAATGTGTCTCTCACAATGGCCAGAGCTTTGTTAGCATCAGCAGCGGATTCCTCGGCGGCTTTGCGCAATTTCTTCTCCTTCCTTGCTTCCTTTCTGAAGTAGGTGGCCTGGGTCTCCACTTGATCTAGCATTTCCTGCAAGACAGACTGTTACAACATTCTATTTGCGTGATCCGAGCCGCCCTATTGGACGACCCGGCTCATGGGGGCTACATGCTTTCAAGTCTCAAGATAATCTGTAAGGCAAGTTCCATGCAGCTGCAGGCAATCAGCATGGCACTTGGGGGCTAATGTATAAATCGATCTATACTGCTCGTTTCTGAAGACCCGCCCGTCATGGCGGACAAGCCGGCTTTGGAGCGTACTGGATGTGGTTCTATATTTAAGCTACAATTCTGAAGACCCGGGTCATTATTTCATATTAACCCGGCCCTTGGGGGCTAATGCATCTGTTGATCTATTCTGTTGAGTTATGGAGACCCGCCCGTGATTAATGACGAGCCGGCCTTTGAGGACGCCAGTGGACGGTTCTACTTACAAGTTTCAATTGGAAGTCCCGGGTCGTTATTACATAATGACCTGGCCCTTGGGGGCTACATATATATATGGTATGCAGTAAAGGGCGCAGGTTACCTCGTATTTCCGCTTCAAAGATGTAATCATAGCCATCTCCGTGTCCCGGTTTTCAGAGAGCCGGGTCAGTACAGTTCGGTGCAGAGTACTGGCGTCTTGATCTTCAAATGTATGAAATTCAAGAGTTGACTTCCCCTTGTCCTTCAGGGCCGGCTCAGACTTGGCTGGGACCTTGGTAAGGGCGGTCAAGGATTCTGGTGCAGCAGTCCGACGCTCGCTTGTCACCGCTATTTCTTCTTGAGCCGGTGCTTTGTCTTGGGCCGGCTCTTCAGGCTGAGGGGCGTTTTGATCTTTACTTATGCTTTCCCTTTCCTAAGCTGGAGGAGAGGTGCGAGCCGGGCTTGTCATGATCAAGGGCGGTGGTCTGTTCTGGGCGGCCGGCTCGTCCTGGGCGGCTAAGGGGGCCTTTTCCACTTGGGTGTCAGTCTGGATGACCGGGTCAGATGACTCGGCGACTGTTTTCTTCTTAAAGGCTTTGGCGCTGTACAAGGAGTGAGGGAGTTACTCATTTATAAGGATGAAAAATAAGAAAGTCAATATACATTACAGGAACACCTACTTACCCAAGATTGATATTGAAAGCCGGCGCCTGCGTGGCGCTTGACTCACCTGAGGAGTGCGACGTCTGATATGCCGAGTCATTAAAGGGTAAGGGTTCTTTATAAAGGCCATCTAGAGGAAAAGAATAAGTTGGGCTAAGAGGCACCTTAGCTCGAGCTTTGCGTGATGGCGGCTCGTATGGAAGCCCGCTGCTTAAATCGCCTTCACTGCTCCGGGTCTTCCTTTTGGAGGTCCCGGCTCGACGAGTTTTCTTCAAAATAAATTTGGGATCCAAATGAGCATCCTGATGGGAAAAGGGCACCTTACGGACGGCAACCCGGGGCTTCCTTCGAACCTTGCGGATCACAGCCCGGGTTTTCTTCCGAATAGGTATTGGAGAGTCAGAATCAGAAGAGATCAATGTTACCTCCGGCTCGTCGGTATGGCTAATTTCGGTTTCGTCCTGAAGAGAAGAGGCGTCAGCAAGTTGAATGAAAAGACGGCCAAGTGAGTCAAGTTCTACCTCAGCCTCGTCCTCTGCGGCCGGATTATCAGTATCAGCCGGCTCATCCTGCTGTTCCGCTGGAGCGGGGGCAGGTTGTTGGGGCTTCTTCTTCTTCCCAAATTTGTCGTTTGCCTGCATTAAGACAAGTTGGCAGTTAAGAATGAAATGGGGAGGGCGAGTTAAGAGCAGAGTAAGAAGGGGCAAGCACTTACTGAAGGCACCGGGTTGGTTAAGCAGAAGGGGGCCAGCCCGTTTTTGTTGCATTTCTCCTGAGGCTCTCCCAATAGCCTCTTGATGGTTTTGTTGATATCACTCACGGATAGATTGACTTGACTGAACCGTTGAGCGTCTGCCGGCTCACCAGTATAATTGTACATCAGGTCGCCTCTGTGGCTAAGAGGCTGGATTCGCCAGGTTACCCAGCACCGGGTCAGATCAATCCCAGTAAGGCCGTTAGCAACCAAGGCCCTTAGTTTGGAGTAAACGGGGGCGAATTGCTTGCGTTCTTCTGTTAATGGCCAACCCGGAAAGGCCATTGTGGCATTGAGCCAGTCTGGTCTATAACCCGGCAGGGGATTTTCACCTTGAGGGGCAGTGCTCTTGCAGTAAAACCAAGTTTTGTTCCAGCCCTTGGGGTGACTCGCCAGCTTGGCCTCAGGAAAGGGAGTGTTCCTTCGCCTTTGAATGGAGACGCCGCCAAGTTCTATGCTGGGGCCATCAGTGAACTCAGTCTGATGGTTGATATAGAAGAATTCGCGAAAGAGCAGGACAGTTGGCACTGTTTGGAGGTACACTTCGCAGAAGACTTGAAATTGGCACAGGTTGGTAATTGAGTTCGGTCCAAGATCTTGCGGGCGGAGGTCGAAAAAATGGAGAACGTCATGGAAATTTTTTGACCCGGGCGGCCGAAACCCCTTATGCAGATGGTCGGCGAAGACCACCACCTCATCTTGTTGGGGCTGGGGGGTGCTTTCCTCTTCAGGCGCCCTCCAGTTGATTGCGGTTTGAGCCGGCAAGAGGCCTTGCACTACAAGCTCGTTCAGCATCAAGGTTGAGACTTGCGATCTAACCCAGTTGCAGGATTTGTCGGTCTTGGGGGCCATGGCGACTTAAAAGTTTAAACTGCAAGGACAAAAATGACAAGCCGGTGTGTTAGCTTAAGAAGGACAAGCTGTTAGAATATAAGACCCGGTCGAATGATGCAAGTCGGGATGTCTAAGTTCATAACCCGGATTCAGGCGCGCCGTCTAAAGCAATCCTAAGCCGGTGTTGACGACAGTGGAGGTTTGGATTTCTCCTAAGTGTTGAGCTAGTGACAAACAGGAATCTAACGAAGCGATTATTATTGCGGATCTGAAAATATCTCAGAAAAGAAAATTTCAAAACCAAGGTGGGAATAGAGCAGAGGCCTGTGTTCAATGCGGGCTTATGGGGGATGGTTCAGATGATCTAGATGCGAAAAATGGTACTACCGCAATAAATCAAAAGCTTGTACGGTTCATTTCACTGATTTTAATTTACTAAAGGAAGAGGAACACTGACGAACACTGAAGAAGGCCGATGAACTACAGAGGAGATGGGTGATGTAGATTCGAAAGGGGAAGGATTAGAATGTACCGGTCTGCGGCAGAAGGGGCCGGCGAGCGTTTGATGAGCTCCGGTGATGACGGCGGCGGCGAAGGGGTCGTGGTCGAGGTCGTCGAACAGCTTGAGGCCGGCGGCGCTTCAGGTGCGTGAAGAGGTAAGCGCGAGGAAGAAGATGAGAGGTAAAAGGTGAAAGTGGGGATGAGCTGGCATGTTTATAGGCGCGGTAAAGGTTAAAACGGCAAGGGCGGAATCCCAGGCGGCGCAGTAATTTTCGATGGTGTGGCGCCTCGATTCTCGCGCCTGACAAGACGGGACGTACCCACTCAAGGATTTGAGATGATATCATCCCGGATTTCGCGGAAGTGGATCGTGACGTCATGAGGGACAAGAGTTGAAAATGCTAAAGTTTGAATCTGAAGGGGCGAACCTGACGATCACCTAACCCGGTCTACGATGGCGACTTAAAAAGAGCGGTCTACGATGGCGACTTAAAAAGAGCGGCTTGGGAGTGCTTGGAAATGTATTACTAATGCTTTGTTTTTCAAGATGGAGTTTAACGTGAATAAATTCAAGTCAAACTGAGGGCTAATGTTGGGGATATTCACCAACAAGGAGACCCGGCAGAGTGTTAACCCGGCCATAACGCGAGCTTAGCGGGCCAACTCACTGCGGGGCTGAAGATTCCATATGGGCCAGCTTAGCAAGGCCTGGCAAGGATAGGCCGGCTTACATAATGGGCCGGCTCACGACATGTAGATGGCAAGAAGACCGTCTTGGAGGGCAAGTAGGAAGGAATAAGGAGACGGATCAAAGAACGACCCGGACTCTCATGTAATCTAGGGTTCCACCTGTGTATATAAAGGGGAGCACCTACACGAAAAGATTTAAGTTGCAATCCCCTCGAGAGCTAGGTTAGCGAATCCGCATCCTTGTAATCGAGATCTACAGCAATATAGACAAGCAGGACGTAGGCTTTTACCTCCACCGTGAGGGGCCGAACCTGGGTAACCCGGCGTCTTCTCGTTCCCGCTCTACCCCTTTAAGCTTCCACGTTAGTGCGATGGCTTCATCTCTAAGTCCTTCTACTAGGACATCTGTCACGACAAAACCACGACATGGGTTTTATTCATACGTGAGTTTATCTTGTCTACATCATGTCATCGTTCTTAAGGCATTACTCCGTTCTTTATGGACTTAATACACTAGATGCATGCTGGATAGCGGTCGATGTGTGGAGTAATAGTAGTAGATGCAGGCAGGAGTCGGTCTACTTATCTTGGACGTGATGCCTATATACATGATCATTTCCTTGGGTATCGTCATGATTATTTGCTTTTCTATCAATTGCCCAACAGTAATTTGTCTACCCACCGTATGCTATTTTCTGAGAGAAGCATCTAGTGAAAACTATGGCCCCCGGGTCTATCTAAATCATATTACTAAAACCCTAAAAATATTGCTGCCATTTTCTTTTATTTATTTTATTTTGTATTTTAGTTTCAATCTATCTATCTATCACATACAATTTAATCTTGCAATTAACCGCCGAGGGATTGACAACCCCTCGTTTGCGTTGGGTGCAAGGATTTGTTGTTTGTGTGCAGGTGCTGCTAACGAGGTGTTGCGTGATTCTCCTACTGGTTCGATAACCTTGATTTCATAACTGAGGGAAATACTTATCTCTACTGTGCTGCATCATCCCTTCCTCTTCAGAGAAAATACCAACGCAAGCTACAAGTAGCAGTAAGCCAGCTTGCCGATCACATCTCTATGTAAGCCGAGTACGGCTCTCGGCAAATAGCAGGACACGACACATGGTTAACGTTACCGAGCCCCTGGCTGGACGTACTCGGCAAACATGAAAGAACTCGGCTTATTAAGCGTATGCCGAGATCCTCGCCGTGGCACCCGGCAAAGATGTGCCATGTGGCACAGCCATTTGCGGTTGACGGCTCCATGACGGTGGGCAACGTTTGCTGAGAGCCCGATATATGGTACTCGATAAACTATGCAGTATTTAAACCCCGCGCAACCCTAGCCGCCGGCTGCTCCCATAGAATTCTAATCAGGGCAAGCCGCCACTCGTCCCTGCTTGAATCTGTCGCCGCCGCCGGGCCTCCCCACGGGCCTGCCGCTGCCGACATGCCCTGATCTGCCGCTGCCCGAGCCCACTGTCTGGATCCGCCGCTGCCCGAGGCCGCGCGGCACCCTCCTCGCCATGCGTCTTCCCAAGTTCAAGGCCGACCACCCCTACCACCTCGCCACCGGCCACCCCTACCATCTCGACGCCAACAACCTCGAGGTGAGCTAGGGCCTCTCCTTTCTTTTTCTTTTTGGCTATTTATTCACAATATTTCTACATATGAAAAATCAATATATATATATATATATATATATATAGGGTGGGTCTATTCTACCAACCCCCTTAAGACCTTATTCTACCAACAACCGGCCTTATTCTGCCAACACTAGCACCGACCCACCCTCACCTTCTACCCCGAATCAATCACACCCCAATCCCCTCTCCACCTTCTTCCCGGCGTCACAACCCCGATCCCCCCACCTTCTTCCCGCCGGGGCTTCCGCACCCCACGCCCTCGCTCCCCAACCTTCTTCCCCGCCGGGGCCAGCGCACACCCACGACGAAGCAATCCCCCTGCCCCCACCCCACCGCACCCCCGATCCCCACCAACCTCCACATCCGGGACGACCGCCCCCACCTTCTTCACCCCCGCGCTGTCCTCCACTTTCTCCGGCGCCGCCGCCGGGACCCAGCCCGCCACCACCTTCCTCCGGCGAGGCCGACCGGGCCACTACCCCGCGGGCCCGTCCAGCTTCCGTCCCGCCCCCGATCCACGCCGCTCGCAGCACCCCTGCGGCCTCGCGCCGCCCCCGATCCACGCCTTCCACTGCCGCCGATACCGCCAGGGGCCGCGCCGCCGCCCGCTTATCTCTGCTGCCCCTGCAACCCACCGCCAGGCCCACCCCACCTTCGCCTCCTTCCTTCGGCTACGACCCCACGCCTCCACTTCTCCTGCTGCTCCGTCCGAGGTGAGCAGGGCCTCCCCCGTGCTCACCTTCCCTGCCCCTGCAACCACGCAGCTCCCGCCCACCTTCCTATTCCTCTCCCGTGGCTCCAGATCCGCCACAGCTCCCTCGCGGCCTTGCCAACCACCTGCACCGCCCGGCCACCCTCCACCTCCTCTCCTTCCCCTACCCAGCGCCGCCAACCCCAGTGCAGTTCGTTTTGATGTGCGCCACTGTCCTCTGACGGACGCGCGTGCAGTGCACTTTCGCCGATGTGCAGTTCGCCGGTGACATGAGTGCAGCTCGGCCGAGCGGCATCAGCTGCGCGGGCATGCGGCTCGGCCATTTCCTTCATGCAGTTCATTCGATGCATTTTGACTTTTTTTTCCATTTCAGATTTGAAATTGTGGGTGTGTTTAACATACATCTCTGCTTCACTTCTTCGTCTGCATCAGAGTTTAACCGTTTCAGTGCAAATTTTGATTATGAAAAACTGTCATTTTTCAGCATGTACTGATCCATTTCAACTGTGGGTGTGTTTAAAAATCAAATGTTTAACATGTACTAAAAAATGCCTTCAAAAAATGAAGAGTAAATAGCATCAGTGAGTTCTAGTACCTAAATTACAAAAGTTCATTGACAAAAAAAATATCAGTACAATATAGTGCATCAACTAGAAGATCACTGATGCTATTTGCTTCATAGTTTCTCCGTTGTTTCTACTTTTATTTTAATCTTTTCGTTTGTAAATTCTGCATATTTTTTTGTTTACAAATTATAGGCATGATCCTTGTACTGGGATTAGAGTACACGTATTACTTCCAGGCAAGTTCAAAATAAAACCTGCAGCAAGTTCTTTGTTCATTTGGGCACCCTCTGCTGCTGTTGTTTGCTTCACGATGTGGCTCATAACTTGTTGCTGTAGTTCAACAATCAGTTTGCCTGTAAGCAGAGCAATGGAGTGGCATCCTCGCTGCGTGCCTCTACCCAGGATGATATAGCAGCGGGGCTAAACTCCCCGTTCACATAGCATTATACTTCTTTCACATAGTATTGTTCAGTAAGTACAGAAGTCATGCTCTTATTTGCACATCATGCAAAGTTCAACTCGGCTTCGGCATCACGAACTATTTCAGTTCGATCTCGCATGAGTGGGCGGGTCCCTGATGGCGTGTGCATCGGTTCCACTTGCATGAGTGGACATCAGGTCACACGAGTGGGCAGCTCCTCGATGGTTAGAACCACAGCTCAGAACAAGCTCCTGAATGTTCAAATCCTTGTAAATGCTGATGAATATTTATGAATAGAAATTCAAACATTTATTCTCTTTCTGCAAATTTAGTAATGATCAGTTTCTATGCTTCTTGTATTAATAGTTCTGAAAGAAGATCGTGTCTTGCAAAAAACAAAAGATTAGAACTTGTTCTGAACAATTTCATTGGTATAATTCTGAAAGAAGATTGCATCTTGCAAAAACAAAAAAATTAAACAATGATAAGCACTGTTAAACCATGGTATATATTTGCTCCAGAATCAAGAATCAAGTAGGAAATAGTTGATTTGAAGCTCTGCTTCCTTAAAAAAAAACTTTGTATGTTTTTCTTCTTGGGGTTCTCTGATGCAGTTCGGTTGGGTCCTCGATGCTAATTTTGCTACGTGGTGTACAGAAACAGTGAACTTCGTTGGCGCTTGCAGCTTGTTTGCACACATCCGATGCAATACACATGGAGGCCGAAGAAGCCAGCCACATACGTTGTGCGGTGCGGTTCGCCGGCGACGCATGGTGCAGTGCACCTCGCCGTGCGGTGCGGTTGACAGGGAGTTTTTTCCTTTTTTTTCTGGATTTTGGATGTGCAGTGCACCCGGATCCCGCGAGCAGTGCGCCGCGCGCCCCTGTGTGGTTCATCCACGGCCACCGCCGATGAAAGTGTAGTTTCTGCTGTTTGGTACTGCACATGAAAAATTGTTCTCACAGTTCAGCAAGAAACATGTTGCCTTGTTGGTCAATATGTGAGAAAAAAAAACAAAGAATGTGGTCTACTGATGTGAGTGTTGCTCTGTAAAATAATGAATGGATGTGTATGTTTTGAAGCTCGCTTTGTTCTCTCACGTAGTTCGCTATAAACTTCTCTGTGGTTCACTTAGTACACGAGGAAAACAAAATCTCAAAGTTTATTTCTTATTATATGTAGTTCACTAGTTTCGTTCTGGAAGTTCGATTAAGGACACAAATTTGACACAAAAATTGATGTGGTTCACTTACCCTTGCCTCTACGGTACACTCGTACATAAAAAAGTTAGAAAAAAAGACAACAAAAACGCATGTGGTTCATTTTCGGTAGTGTTGCGGATCAGTTTCGGTAATGTAACGGTTCACTTACTCGCAATGTTAAGTGCAGAAAAATGTTACGAAAACGACAAAAAAAGTAATGCGGTTCACTTCTCGATAGTGTTGCGGTTCACTTACGCCCAATGTGAGGCGCGGTCCACTTCCTCGTCTGAGAAAATTGACGTCCGACAAAAAGAAACCATGCAGTGCACTTGCCCGTCTGATGCAGTGCAGTTTTCAGTCTGAGGCAGTGCGGTTTTCGGTCTGATGCAGTTCACTCGTCGATTTTGGTGTCGCGAAAAACAAAAACTAATGCGGCTCACTTTCGGTAGTGTCGCGGTTCACTTTCGGTAGTGACTTTTTGTTGTATTTGTCATACACTACCGAAAATGAACCGTGACACTACCGAGATTGAACCGCATGAGTTTTTGTTGTCTTTTCTCATACTCATAATTTTTTACGCGCGTAGACCGGGCGAGTGGACCGTGGGAACTAAGCGAGTGAACTACATCTAATAAAAAGCAAGCTTCTTCAAAAGTTTTTGGTTCTGTTTACCAAGTGAACCAGGGAGGAGTTTTATAGCGAACTGCGTGAGAGAACAAAGTGAGCTTCAGAGCATACGAAGTGAGCTTCAAAGCATACACATCTAAGAAAAACTTTCTATACTATAGTATGGGACGAGCGGACTGCATGGTTTTCTAAACTTTCTAAACTTGAAGTTCAGTCATTAAAAATAGCAAAAAAGCTAGGAAAATTATGACCAAAGTATACTTTTTGACAAAAAAGGACTCTCCGCGACGGCGAAGTGAACTTCAAGTTTCTACATTTTTGTTTTTAATGTGTTATGCACTGCAAGGTCAAATGTAGTAAACTGCAAAATAATTTTGCTTTTGCTATTTTTTAAAGTAGTGTTTTTTACATTTTTTTCTCATGCGTTCTGCACTGCGGGTTCAAAGAGTAGTAAACTGCATGTAAAACAAACAAACCAAAAATGAACCTCCCATCGCTAAACATGGAACTTCAAATACATACATCCAGTACATAATATACATTTATCAGTTTCCCTGCACATCAAAAATCAAAAAATCAGAGAGAAATGCATTCAAAAAAATGCCACAGAACCTAGCCGCACCGCACTGCAGCCAAATGAACCGAACTGCAACACCCCGCTACAGGAACCACGAGACGAGGCACTCTATTTTGAACAACTGTGACGATTTTCTTTCCTCTCCTGCAAAAAATTTAGCCAATTGAACCGCAAGAACAGGAATAGCAAACTGCAGTGCACTGATTTTCCTCCCAAAAATAAAAAAGTGAACTGCAACAACAACCTCAAACGCTCGCATGTTTGCCTGTTCGTCAGTGGGGAGCAAAGGAGGAGGGTAGGTGCTCATTGGTCAGCGACGCGACGAGGTCCGGCAGAGTGCTTGAGCCCGGGGCCGCTGCAAACAATCGCGAGCCGCACTACACGCCCGGGGATACGAGGTCTTCTGTCCTTACCAGCGGCGGGGAGCAGCTCGCCGACGACGCCCCTGTTGGATGCCTTCCCCTTCGACGACAGCGCCGGATGGCACCACACAGCCGGCTTGTACGCGTGACCTTCCCCTACGGTGCGGTTCACTGAAGAATCAAAAATAGAGAATGAACTACAAAGAGAGGAAAAGGAGAAGGAGCTTTTGAGGGAGCTGGGGTCACACCAGGACGGCGAGGGCTGGGCGTGCAGTTCATTGTCGCCCGTCGAGCGGTTCACTAGCGCCACCGGGAAGGAGCTTTCAGGGAGATGGGTGGTGTCGCCAACGGAGCCCAGGACCTGGACCTGTTCTCCGGTAGGTTGCCGCCTGCGTGCCCGCCGTCGCGGTGAGCTCTAGCCGCAGGCGTCGTGCAGATCTCACCTCCCCCCTCTCCAGTGCCTCCTTGGCCTCAATTCCAGTGGGGTGACGACCGTGGCTACCCCAACCTCCACGGCGGTCGTTGGCTATCCCCGAAGCATAGGGAGGCGCTCATGGATTTGACCGCCATGGCGGCCATGCCCGACGGGATCCAGGCGATGGTGTCTAGCACCTTGACGCGGGCTTAAAGACGAAGAAAGGGGATGAGGTGGACCTCTATGGTGGGGGGCTGCCGCTGTGGTTGGACGGGTGGGGGTGGCCTCGAGCCGGCGTAGAGCAGGGGGAGCGCGATTTTGCCGGCCTGGATCCGACGGTGAGGCATCGCGCGGGATCCATGGCGGCCCGGGTCTGGTGGCGCGAGGGGGGGGGGGCGACGGCGGTGAGATGCAGTGGAGGAGGAAGGTCGAGGTGGGCGGCTGCCTGATCCAGCGCTGACGAACACGAGGGGCCCTCCGCCGAACCAATGTCATGGAGCCGCTGCTGGATGCCGAGGCGGGCGAGGGGGTCGTGGCCTCGTCCGAGGAGGTGGAAGCCGGCGGCGGTGGGTAGTTGGTGGAGGTGGTGGAAGCCGGCGGCGGTGGGTAGTTGGTGGAGGAGGTGGTGGGTCGGGTGGGGATTTGACCAGGGAAGAAGGTGGGTGGTCGGGGGTGGGATTTGACCCGCGGGGTGGGTGGTCGACGGCGGCATGCAGTTCGCGTGCAGTTTTTTCGACGAGAAGTTCATTCGTCTCAGTACTGCAGTGCGCTTGCTTCAGAAAGTGCAGTGCCCTCGCGTTGAATAGTTATTTTGCCCACATCCGAACTGCACGCTCAACGCGAGGGCACTGCACTTTCTAAAGCAAAGGTACTGCAATACAAACACTAGTGAACTTCTCGTCGAAAAAAACTGCACGTGGTGTTTTTCGGTACTGTTTTTGATCTAATTTTTTAACCGTTCGTCGGCATGAGACATGTAATACGCCGTTGGAAAGCTATGGATTAGGCGCAACTTCGCCATGTTGAATTTTTTTCAAGATTCCTCGCGGTTTAAGAGCAGTTTCGAAAACGGTGGGCGCCCGACGAGTGACAGCGAGCGTATTTTCGCGTTTTTTCGCAAACCACTTGTCGGAATGAAGCAAATGATACGCCGTTGGAAAGATATCATCGAGGTGCAAATTTTTCATATATAATACTTTCTCTAATTCCTTACGATTTAAGAGCAGTTTCAAATTTACTAAATCGCGGATTCTGTTTTTTCAAATTTTTGCAATTTTTCGGTACTGTTTTCGCTCCAGTTTTTTAACCGTTTGTTAAAACAAGGCATGTGATATGCCGTTGGAAAGCTATGGATGAGTCACAACTTTCATATGTAGAACTTTTTTTGAGATTCCTTACGGTTTGAAATTAATTTTGAAATTGGTGTAGCGGACGACGGGTGGCAACGGCCGTTTTTTCGCGAATTTTTACAAACCGCTGGTCGGAATGATTCAAATGATATGCCATTGGAAAGATATCGACGAGACGCAACTTTTTCATGTAGAACACGCTCTCTAATTCCTTACGGTTTAAGAGCAGTTTTGAAATTACCGAAATGCGGACACTCTGTTTTTCGCGACACCAAAATCGACGAGTGAACCGCATGAGACAGAAAACCGCACTGCTTCAGACCAAAAACCACACTGCATCAAACGGGCAAGCGAAATGCATGATTTTTTTTTCAGACGTAAATTTTCTCAGGCGAGGAAGTGCACCGCGCTTCACATCGGGCGTAAGTGAACCGCAAACACTATCGAGAAGTGAACCACATTAGTTTTTTTTGTCGTTTCCGTAACCGCGGCAGTACCGAAAGTGAACCGCGAGAGCTTTTTTTTTTACGAACGAGAGTGGACCGCGGAGACAAGGGCAAGTGAACCGCGACATGTATCGAAGTGAACTACATAATTGTTTTGTCATTTTTTAACTCTTTTTTTTTAAATTCATCTGGACTACATGGTCAATGTTAGTGAGCTGCATCAATTTTTTTTCTGTGTTCGTCTTCTCCTGCAAAACATAGTTAACTGAACCACGAGAACAATAATAAGCGAACCGCATTTGCACTTATGTTTTTTTCAGTGACCCACCAAATTTGTTAAAACAAACAGCATTGCTTTTTAAAATAATTACAATCATCGAAATTGTGACTTTATTCATCAAGTGGACTGCTCACCCTCTTTTCCCCGTAACTAAAAGCTTCTCATACATACAGCCATACATACGTCCAATAGAAAAGTTGCAATTTTTTAGGGGACAGCCCCATCTGAACCGCACTGGAGCACACCCGCATTTTAAATTCACCGCAGTGCACTGCAAAACAGAAAGAAGAAAAACAAACACACAAATGTTAATTGCATCAGGAATTGCAAAATGAAATATAGTGAACTACATGAACTGAATAAATGAACCACAATCAGATATACAACTACATATCAACACCACCCAGCCATACTGCAACGAGGACCCAAGCGAACCGCGCCTACACAAAGCATACAAAAATCTGAAGAACACAAAAAATTCAGAACTACACATCCCAGCCATACTGCAACGAGGAGCCAAGCGAACTGTATAGAACCGCAGGCCGTGCATGATTAGTCGGCGAACTGCAGCGCACATGCTAGAGAGCTGCACGTTTCTGCTTGCTCGAGCTGCCTATCCAAAATCCAAAAAAAGAAGAAGTAAAAGAGCCCTTTTCTGAACTGCAAGAGGGGTCATCGCTGCCATTGACCTTCATCACCACGGGATCCCAAGCAATAGGGGGGCGTACGCCATGGATGGGGAGGAGGCGGCACGAGGGAGCTGGTCACTGCACCCGATCCGTAAGAGTGGACTGCACGCGCTCCCTCGCCGGATTGCACGCACGCCAACGAGCTGCACCAACGCAACTGCCCGTACTGCACGCTGTCAGGGGGCGGACTGCGCGTGCGCCAGTCTACACTGCGAAGAGGAGGTAACAACTCGGGGCCTCACCGGTGGCTTGCTGTGGCGGCATCGCCATGGAGAAGAAGCACTCGGTCCGAGACCCCCCATGGCTGCATGGTTGTCGATGCGGTGGATTCGGCTCCGTGATGGAGCAGAGGAAGGAGAGCGCATCCACACAGGGGGCGGGGTTAGCTCGCGGCTGCCACTGCGTTAGCTGGAGGAGGTAGCCGAGCTTGACGAGTCTAGGGTTTCCTCGCTCCACTGCGGACGAGAGGAGGCCGAGGTGAGGAGTGCAGTGGCGCGCGTGGTGGCGGCGGGTTGGGTCGCGGAGGCACGGTGGCGTGTGGGCAGGGGCTAGTCGGGATCCGGTGAGGAAGGCAAGGGAGGAGTCGTCGGCGCCTCGATTCAGAGCTTGGCTCAAGGGGCACGCGACGGCGACGCGCTGGATTGAGGGGGCGACGACGCCCATCGTGGTCAGATCACGCGGATCCGGGGTGGTGGTTGCTCTGGCCGGCATGGTTGGAGAGCATGGCGGTGGGGCGGCACATCGGGGGGATTTGGAAGGTGAGGGAGTGCCATGGACGGCCGAAACTCATGGAGGGGATGGGGACGGGGGCCGACGCTAGTGCCATGGATGACCAAGATGACCAGTGCTTCGGTGTAGGAGGAAGGACGTGGCGGAACGTGGTGCGGCTCCGGCGTTGGCGGGAGGACGGCTTGCCGTGCGGTAGAAGGTGGGCTGGATTGGGGGTTGACGCCAGAGAGAAGGTGGTGGGGAGGTGGAGGAGGTGGGGATCGGGAGGCGCGGTGGATCGTGGCTGTGTGGTAGGTGGGGGAGGAATGAGGAGAGGAAGGAGGTGAAGGGGAGGGTTATCTGGCTTTTTTGGTCGCCCCGTGCCGGGTTGGGAGTTGGCAGAATAAGGCTTTTTATGGTAGAATAAGGTCTTAAGGGTATTGTTAGAATAGACCCACCCTATATATATATATATGCCATGACATGATGATATGGATGGTATATATGAAAATCTGATATGTGCATTTATGGATTGTATGAAAAGTTTGGATAGTTCCCGCAAAAAAGAAGAGTTTGGATATATTATATGGATATTTATGAATATATGTTTTTATTTTTTGTTTGTAAATGAATGCATGCATGTATAGTTTGAGAGAATATGTATGTGTGTGAATGCTATCAAAAATATAGCTAGGTATACGTATGTCAATTCATGTGTAGCTAGCTATAGTTTAGCAATATGGACTATTATGTTATCGTAGTATGCTACTATATATATATATATATATATGTGTGTGTGTGTGTGTGTGTGTGTGTGTGTTTGTGTGTGTGTGTGTGTGTGTCTGTGTGTGTGTGTGTGACTTGTCAATTTGATGGTTCGACTTGTGGACCTAGCTAGTACGCATGAACTCGTTATTTTGGTTGTAAACTTATTGCTTCTAGTAATGGACTCGGTTACTTCATCGGAGCCCTATTATGTTATTAAGTTTATAATTATAAACTTAATTATATTGCTTACTAGTGGATAACCTATACTACAACTAATAATGCATTTGTGCAATTTTCTAAATGTTGCAATTGTAAATATCCAAGGTTAATTGATTAAATATTCTCTAACAGGATATGGTGTGCCAAGTGTTGGTGTCCTGGACTAGGGGGTGCTTGCCACGTCGGCCCGCCAAGCAATGCGCCGGGCCGAGGACCCACCAATAACTAATGAATGGGCCATGCATGCCCTGGCCCTTGGCGTAATCAAGACGAAGATCTCCGAAGACTTGGCGTACACTTCAAGGCATATTTAAATGATCGGCATGCTTATCCCTAGATTGTAACCGACCATGTGTAAACCCTAGATACCCCCAGTGCCTATATAAATTGTGGGGTTTAGTCTGTAGAGGCACGATTGCAAGGTTTAGAGCTTAGAACTCCTTCATATGATCTCGAGGTAGATCATATTGTACTCTGTACTCCATTACAATCAATATATCAAAAGCAGGATGTAGGGTTTTACCTCATCAAGAGAGACTAAACCTGGGTAAACATCGTGTCCCTACTTTCCCCTGTTACCATCGTGTTGCATGCCAACTCGACTGGCCATCTCGGCCAAGTAGAGAATCTCCCCCACGCCAAGTCATCCGGTTCGGCAATCTGGAATATGCTGCGGATCCACACGATGAGCTTGCTTTCTTGGGTTGGGTGTCAGATCGGCCCAAGTATTCCATAGACATCGTCGCCCATGCACCAGATTCAATCTCGGAGCTGGCCCACGATGCAATATATACCCCAGATCTAGCATCGAGCTCGGATCCGAGCATTACCTCACCGGCTCAGGCGTCAAATCTCCCCGGCGAGAACCCCGAGGCTATGTCAGGCGGTACCTCAGCCAAACTCCAGGTTAGCCCCGCCTACTATCAAGAGATGGGCAAAGCTGACCTCTATGCTCTAAACAAGATGCTGGACCGAATCCAGAATCTTGAATCTCGCAGCCTTCGGTCTACGACCAAATCGGATGTAAATCCGAGGCTGCGGAAATTTTCGTCCCTCCCGCCACCCACCTAGTCACTACAGTCGACGATTTAACCGACTTGCTGGACTATGCCTCCGAGGAGGCCATCGATATGGACGAAGATGCCGACGATATGTCATATACCACATCACCCATAGCAACCTGTTACACCAGAAATTGGGCGGCTACCTCCACCCATGATGTCTACATGGTAGACACTCCTAAGGATGATGAAGGAGATAAAGAGCCTCCCAAATGTTGACGCCGAAGATGCCATAAAGGCACAGGCAATGGAGACACCAGCCATGAGGCAACCGATAACGGTGACGCCACCAACAACGGCAACACTCCGGATGACACCGAAGATCAGAATGCAGGCGATACAGCCGACGGCAGTCATACCGACGGTGCCGCGCCCAACGGGGACGATGACAACCCCGAAGACCAGGATTATTATCCAGAGTCCGAGGAAGACTTAAGCGTCGGACCAGACGAATTTGATATCCCCGAGGAACCACTAGATGATCCTTGGCTACAGGCCTTCCGCCGGCGGTTAATTAGCACCGCCAAAAGCATGAAGCAAAAGTCCGAGAAGCTTCGAGCTGAGCAGGATAGATTAAATGACAAATGGACCAAGGTCCTCAGTGTCGAGCAAGAGCTCGAGGAGAGAGTTGCTGGAAACAGGCAGCAATGTCCACGAAGGGGGTTACTCCCCAAATTCGATGAGGAGGTTGCCGGGACCCCGCTGTCAAGCCGTGATTGGGCCGACAATCTGGACTGCCCTCCTCGGGGCCGAGACAGGCCAGCGGGTGGATACCCTAATCCTCTAGAAATACTATGCCATTACGGCAAGGATCCACTTCCATCTTGGAATACTTACGATCCGTGGGAGAAATCAGCTCCAATGCCAGCCGCACCGTCCCGTTCCATTTATAGGTCTCGGGAGCGCCCACCTGCTGAACAGGCGGGATACCTGGCTTGGTTGACCAAATATGGAAAAAAACATGACTACACGCGTGATTGGGCAATGATGACATCGGACGTACGACACACCACAGCTCGGATCCGAGGAGCAGCTCACCCCATGTGCTTTACAGACGAGGTGATGCAGCACCAGTTCCCAGATGGGTTCAAACCCATCAATATCAAGCCGTATGATGGGACTATAGACCCATCGATATGGATTGAGGATTTCGTCATGCACATCCACATGGCCCGAGGCGATGACCTCCATGCCATAAAATACATGCCTTTAAAGCTCAAGGGATCGGTCCGGCATTGGCTTAACAGCTTGCCCGAGAACTCGATTGGCAGCTGGGAAGACCTCGAAGATGCTTTCCGAGCTAACTTTCAGGCGACTTACGTCCGACCCCCGGATGTTGACGACCTCGGTCATATCATGCAAGAGTCGAGGGAATCCGCCAGAAAATTCTGGAACCGTTTCTTGACCAAGAAAAATCAGATAGTCAACTGTCCGGACGCAGAGGCAATAGCTGCTTTTAAACATAGCATCCGTGACAAATGACTCGCTAGAGAGCTCGGGCAGGAAAAACCCCGGTCGATGGCGGCCCTCACACGCCTGATGACTAGATTTTGCGTAGGTACAGACAGCTGGCTGGCTCGCAGGAGGAATCACAATGGCGACCCAGGTACCTCCGAAGTGCGCGACGGAAACGGTAAGCCTCGACGCAATAAAAACAATAAGCGTCAGAATAGAGGTAATAACAGCGATGCTAAGGAAGGAACAGTTAATGTTGGATTCATAAACCAACGCAATGGCAGAACACGGAAACCCTTTCAAGGGAATCTAGATGGCCCTTCAACGTTGGATAAAATCCTGGACAAGCCATGTGCTATCCATGGCGCCCCCGACAAACCGGCCACTCACTATAACCAGAACTGCTGGGTGATCAAGCAGGCCGGTAAGATAGCAGCCGAGAACTAGGGCAAAAGCCAAACTCGTAACAAGGACGGAGGCCAGCCCCGGCCAACTAATGGCGGCCAAAAATAATTCCCTCCCGAGGTCAAGGATGTTAACATTATATACTCCACTCATGTCAGAAGGGGGAAGATGTGGGCGCCGCGCTACACTAGCGCCAGCAAGTCACAGCTGCCTTGTTATAACAAGTGGTCGAAATTCCCGATCACATTCGAGCAACAAGACCATTTGGTAGACCTCCATTATGGAGACATGGCCGCATTGATACTTGATCCCATTGTGGATGGTTTTCATTTAACCCGTGTCCTCATGGATTGCGGCAGCAACCTCAATATGCTCTAAGCTGATACTGTCAAAGAAATGCGTATCCATCCGACAAAAATTAAATCAAGTAATGCCATGTTGAAAGGCATCATGCCAGGGGTCAGGACCTGTCGTGGTTTTGTCGTGGCAGATGTCCTCGTGAAAGGACTTAGTCGTGAGGCCATCGCAGCTAGGTGGTAGCTTGAACGGGGTTGATCGGAATCGAGAGACAAGGGTTTACCCAGGTTCAGCCCCTCATGATGGAGGTAATGGCCTATGTCCTGCTTGATTGTTATTGATGATGATGATCTCGATTACAAGGGTGCAACTTGGCTATCCTAGTACTCGAGAGCTTGTAACTTGGTCTTTCTGCCTCAGGGGCTCGCCTTTATATACAGGTCGAGGCCCTGGGTTTACAACAGAGTCCGGGTCGTAACATGACCCGTGATCTAGTCTATTTCCTACTCATCGTCCTCCTCAAGAAAGGAAAACATATCGCGTCCTTAGATTACCTGCCGCCTCAAACATTGGGCCCTAACCCGGCCTGCTTTATGAATCGCCTGATGGGCCTCCTGATATTGGAACGCTGTGTCCCTTATCCTTTAAGCCGCCAATGGTAACCCGGCCCTGAACGGGCGGGTTATACCGGCGGGTTATATCCCCGACATTAGCCCCCAGAATGAGGTGGATTTATTCGCATCAATCTCCAGAAGTCACATTGCCGGGTTATCCTTTCTTTCATCATCTAGGCTCATTGCATGGCCGAGTCATGCGAGATCGCCGGCTCATAAAACACTATTACCTTAACATTTCTGATTCCTCTGTGTCATGACATCACCTTCCAGAAATCGCGGGGTTCAGGCGCGACATCATAGCGAATCTTTTGAGTATATTTGTCAAGCCCGAAAATCGAGGCGTCATCTACTCACAAAAGTTACTGCGCTCCTCTGTTTTCGTACCTACCTCTTCCCCTTCTATTTTTTTATAAATACTCCCGAGGGGGTTTTCATTTTCACTTTACCGCTTCGACTGCCCCACTTCTTCTTCTTCCTTGCGACGCCGTCGTCGAGGCTGCTCAAGATCATCTCAGAGCCACTCACCGCATCCAGGTATGCCTCATTGCCTCCTTTAGATTCGTAGCAACACCCGAGCGTTCTTCGCAGTTCGTCGTTGTTCGTCTGTTTATCCTGTTCGTTGCCGTTTTGGATCCAGCTTCAAGCGCGTCCATTGTAGAAAATACCCCGCCGCTTGCAGTAGTACCATTTTGCATCTAGGAACCTTAGTCCTTTAATAGAAACTCGGAGTAGATCAAACTGTGTTTCCATTGTATGAACTAGGTATAGTAAATGTTTTCCTTTTCGCATATTTTGTACATCCATAATTATAGCCACTTTGTTTGAAATTTGTTCCTGCAACACTTAGCAAAATCAGAATCTTCAACCGTAAGATGAGCCGCCGTATAAATCATGACCCGCCCTCCTTAGGAAGCATAGTTGAATCTCTGTTCGGGTGGCTTGTAATTTTGGTAATTGAATAACTATGTTGGCTCGCCTCTTCATTTTAACCATCTTGTCATACTGGCTTTTCTCCAACTCGCCATGGTGACCTTAGCGATCGTGAAATGACCCACCATTCATATTTTTATCCACAGCCGTTAATTCTGTAGGCGACTTACCATGGCAAAGACCACAGTCTGCAACTGGGTGAGTTCCCAAGTTTCACAACTTGTGCTCAATGATTATAAAGAACAAGGTTTTCTGCCGGCTCAAGAGGTGATTGGTTGGCGGGCTCCTCAAGGAGAAACTGTTCCTCAACCCGGCGAAGGAGAAGTCGTGGTGTTTACAGACCATCTTCTTAGGGGCTTCTCTCCGCCCGGGTCAATTTTTTTTCGGGATGCCTTAAGTTTCTTCAACCTTCATCCTCAAGACCTGGGTCCAAATTCTATATCCAACCTATGCCAATTTCAAGTCTTGTGTGAGGCATATATGCAAATGGAAGCCACCGTTCCTCTCTTTAGGGAGTTTTTCTATATCAACCGCCAAACTGAATGTGCTGATGCCCCAGTCTAGAACTTGGCGGGGTCTCGATCCAGAGGCGAAGAGACGTTGCTTTTCCTGCAGTCACTCTGCCGAGTCACCCCAAAGGATGGAACAAGACCTGGTTCTATTGTAAGAACACAACTCCTGCTGATGAGAACCCGTTGCCGGGTTACAGACCTGACCGTCTTGACTCCACCATTGAACTTCCTGGCTGGGCTCCTCAAGAAGAGCGCGCTCAAGTCGCCCACATATATCCAAAGCTAAGGGCTTTATTAGCCAATGGTTTGACCAGTGTTGACCTAACCCGGTGTTGGATTACCTGGAGGATTCCCCCCTTAAGTCGCCGAGCGGATCTAATGTGCAATTACTCAGGCAAATCAAATGATGCGCAAAGGTTCAGTCCCATTGACCTGTCAACTGACGAAATAAACAAGATTGTGAAGAAACTGCTTGGGGAGTCACAAGAAAACTTTAACAAGACGGGGCTGAGACCGTTCAATGCCCTTAACCCGGCTCATGCAGTAAGCATTCCTATGATCACTTGTCCAACTTTATCAACTCTTTAAACTTTACTTGTTGATCTTTGTTTAAAACTGTGCAGCCCAACTCGCCATTCTGGAACAAGAAAAAGAAGAAAGTACCCGCATCCAAGCCTAGGGCCGCTAAAGCTGCACCGGCTCAAAAGAAGAATAAACTAGCTATTGAAAGTGAGACGGTAGCTAGAGGCGGGTCACCAGCAGCTGCTGACGAATCAGAGGTAGAAGTTGACTCCCTTTGGCCGTCTTTTTATTGAACTGGCTAATGCCTCTAATTTTCAGGGCGATGCTGAAAATAGCCGGGCTGATGATGTTGAGGTAATTTCCATCTCCTCCGACTCAGAAAATTTTGTTCCCCAAAGAGCCAGAAAAACTGTCAGAAAAGTGCCATTTTCTCATCCACACGCTTATTTAGACCCACAATTTTCTTTAAAGAAATCGCAGCATGCCGGCTCTGCAAGACGGCAAATTCGAAGTGGCTCTGGGGAACTCCTGTCCGGCTTACCTGATGCTTCAGCCACCCGTAAGCGACGCAATGAGGTGCCTCACAGTCCAACCCCATCTCTTCCACGAGCCGGCCTTTTTAAGCATCCTCTTAACCCGTCTGATTCAAATTACCAGGAGTCGCCACCATCATCTGGCGACTCTTCTGCCACTCAACTGCCACCCTTGGTCATTAAGCAAGGGTAAGTGCTTCTCTATAAACCGTGCTTCGTTGTAACCATTATGTCACTTATTTGAGTCTGCTTATGAATTCATAGGGCAAAGGCTAAGAAGCGTAAAACTGGCGAGTCATCTTCGACCCCAGAGAACTTTGAAACAGAAGACCCAAATTTGGAGATCCCTGAAGGTCAACACGAGATGGCGAAGGATCAGCCTGGTGAAAATGTTGATCCGCCCAAGCAAAATGAGCCGCCAACAACTGAAAAGGTGGATACTCAAATCGGCGCGGCTGACATGGCGGAGGATCTTAACCCGCCAAGTCCAACTCGCCCTTCTGGTCCGATGAAAACGACTGAAGATACGGTCTTATCATCTCCCCAAGCCGATGATGATGTTGGCATCACAGGGGTATCCTTCAAGACTCCAGAGACATTAAGCATTCTGACCAAGCTTGTATCAAAAAATGAGCCGGTCACGTCTGAAAAAGGGAAGCTTGAGCTCCCAAACTTTGAAGCTCTCAGCGCGGCCGATCTCCATGAGGCGTACGTGACCCGGCTATCTGTAAGCCGGGAAATGGAAGTAAGCCTGGTCAATATGCTGAAGAAGAAATATGAGGTCAGAAATGTCCCTTCTTTCCATACTATATATATCTTGTGTAGCCGCCAAGTCTTAGACATAGGTCAGAATGAATATGTGTAAGACTTTCAGTATGATATACTCGCTTCGGGACTGTAGCCCCCAAGGGCCGGGTTGTTATGTATATAACAAACCGGTTCTTTAACATCTGTCTTTTAAGAGCAACGTGTAGCCCCCAAGGGCCGACTCATTTTGATAAGATGAGCCGGATCTTCAACAATTGTCCTTTTAAAAGTGACGTGTAGCCCCCAAGGGCCGACTCATTTTGATAAGATGAGCCGGATCTTATTCCCCTAGTGATCAACAGACGAGAAAAAATGACCTGCATTAGCCCCCAAGTGCCATGTAGATTGCTAGCAAACTGCATGGGACTTTCAGTGAGAAATTTTAGCCGTCTCATAGCCCCCATGGCCCGGGTTGTGCAATATTGTGGTCTCAATAGTATATAGCATTCTACTGACAAGATCTGGTATGACAGGATATGCTCAATGATGCCGAGTCAAAGGTGGCCGGCTTACAAGAACAACTCAAAGCTGAAAAGAAGCTTCGTACAGACGCCAAATCATCTATCGTAGCCTTGTAAGAATCTGTATCAATAGCTGCTGAAAACTTGAAATCTGAGAAGACCTCTCACGAGGAAGAAAAGGCAGCGTTGTTGAAACGTGCTGAAGAAGCAGAGAACCGGCTCAAGCCCATTACTGATGAATTAAGCGGCTGGAAGCGCTATATTACTGATATGACCCAGGCCATCTTTGGTGAGTGACCCGCCAATCAGGCAGGAATGACTCGCCCGCAATCAGTGACGTTTGTATGGGAATGCTGTAATCAAATGTGTTCAAATTTTGCAGGTAGCAGAAGCATCAATCTACGGCAAGATCCCCGTGTCAAGCTCAAGGCGGTTTACACGTTCTTGCAGCAACTTTATGCAGGGAGCCTGTTCACCATTATGTCTGTTATGGGTCACAAAGAGCCACCACGTTTCATAAGGGACGTGTTGAAGCAACTTTCAACCATTCCTGGTCAAATTGAAGAGTTGAAGAAATCAGTCGCCCGAGCGGGCGCCATGTTGTACTTAAGCCGGGCCAAAGCTTATGTGCCAGATATGGATCCTTCCGAGATGGCCGGCGGGTTTCCAGAGTTCAAAACTGATGGCAGCGAATTCTCTTCAGCAGATTACACTCGGTGCATGAAGGAAACTCGTGTTTTGGCGAGTCAACTTGTTGAAGAGTTGGACTTGAAGAGGTACCAGCCAGCTTACAACGAAGAGAACGTGCGGGTTACTCAGCCATCTTACACGCCCATCGACCTAACTCTAGCACGACGTAAGCATATCTTTGCTCCTGATGTTGACCCGTCAATTATCATGCAAGAGGATGCCGTCTTTCAAGCCTTGACAACAATCAACTGGGATCTGGACAATCTTCAGATCGGAAGAAGAGTGGAGCCAGAGCAGGATGACCCGGAAGCCCAAGCCGCCGCCGAACACCAGGAAAGAGCTAACCCGGGAACTAACAACCCGGAGGGCACATAAACTGGTGCCCAGGAGTAGATGTCTCCAAAAAACTTTTGATATCATGGAGCCCAATTGTGGCTGTGTAATAGGATAGTTGAAAACATTTGGGTGCTGAGTGTGCCTTCGCGCAATTGAATATTTGGCAGTATTTTGTATGAAACAGCTGCACTGGTGCGATCGTATGTTAACCCGCCCAGTCTCCTTTGAAGGAATCTATGCCGCGTGGAGTAACATTATGGCGAGTCATATTTGTATGAACCATCAATAGTGTATCCTTCTCTGCATAACACAGGCTTAGAATAACCCGCGGCGCTTTAATAGCTGTCCGGCTTGTGGTTAACACCAGTCGGAAATAACCTGTTATGATTTGTGTTGAAACCGGCTCGTCTGTGATCCGGCGGCTCATGGCCAAAAGGAAACAAAGATAACCCCTGTAAAAAATGGAACAAAAATCGTGAATAGATATCAATGTTAAGTCGGCTTTCGAGGCACGACGATAGAGACTGGCTTTCGAGGCTCGAGTCTTGCTTCAATGAAGCTGGCGTGATAGCCCATGGTTTATCCTCGCTCTCTGTAAGCCGGCTCTCACGTGACATATCCGATGTTTTAACCAAGACAAGTTCAGGGTCATAGAGATGATTGACTTGTCAATAGTACACCGGGTCACCTAATCGGAGTAGAATCAAGCAGACAGGTAGGTTTAGCCAAGATAATGTGGCGTTATTTGCCGGGTCAAGAGGGTGAGATAGCTAAACTCGGTGAGTTGGAAGCCCCCAAGTGACCAATGATAAAAAAACGAAAAGACTCATGCACAATAGTTGAGATGAAACGACAGAGGTCCCGAGTTTCGGGGATGCCGGCTTATGTATATTGATCATAATATATACAAAGGTATGTACAAGCAAACTTGAACCAGTGGCTCTAAGTATAGTAAGGACGGAGGTGAGCAATATTCCAGGGCCTGCTGGTCTCTTCCTCCGATGTGCGTGACTTGTTGCGTTCACGTATGTCCATCAGGTAATATGAACCGTTGTTGAGATTCTTGCTGACGACAAAAGGCCCTTCCCAGGGAGGGGAGAGCTTGTGCATACCCGCCTGTTCTTGAATCAAACGGAGCACTAAGTCGCCCTCTTGGAAAGTACGGCTGCGAACCCGACGGCAGTGATAGCGATGTAGGTCTTGCTGATAGATCGCAGATCGTGCTGCTGCTAAGTCACGTTCCTCTTCCAAGGCATCCAGAGAGTCTTGACGAGCTTGTTCATTGTCTGCTTCGACGTAGGCGGTAACTCTTGGGGAATCATGACGGATATCACTCGGCAAAACAGCTTCCGCACCATAGACCATAAAGAAAGGCGTATAGCCTGTTGATCTATTAGGGGTGGTCCGGATGCTCCAAAGGACAGAAGGGAGCTCTTCGACCCAACAACCCGGCGTGCGCTCGAGTGGGACCATAAGCCTAGGCTTAATGCCTCGTAAAATCTCCTGTTTAGCGCGTTCTGCTTGGCCATTGGACCGAGGGTGGGCAACTGATGCAACATCAAGCCAGATATGCTCTCTTTGACAAAACTGCTTCATAGCTCCCTTGGACAAATTTGTGCCATTATCAGTGATGATGCCATGTGGATAACCAAAGCGAAAAATCAACTTTTTCAAGAACTTGACTACTGTGGCTGCATCACAATTGCTAATTGGCTCGGCTTCAACCCACTTGGTAAATTTATCGACAACAACCAAAAGACGAGTCTTTTTGTCTTTGGACGGTTTAAACGGACCAACCATATCAAGCCCCCAGACTGCAAAAGGCCAAGTTATTGGAATCATTCAGAGCTCTTGAGCCGGAACATGAGCCTGGCGAGCAAACTTCTGGCAACCATCACACTTTTGTACGATATCCTCAGCATCTGCGTGAGCCGTAATCCAGTAAAAACCATGCCGAAAAGCTTTTGCCACTAAGGACCTTGAGCCGGCATGATGACCACAATTGCCAGAATGAATCTCATTGAGGATCTCTCGCCCTTCATCAGGGGAACACAACGCTGAAAAACTCCTGTGATGCTCCTCCTATGTAACTCGCCATTAACAATGGACATAGACTTGGAGCGGCGGATGATCTGACGAGCCATGAGTTCATCTTCAGGGAGCTCACCTCGAGTCAGATAATCCAGATAAGGAACTGTCCAGTCCGGAATAGCGTGGAGAGCCACCACCAACAGTGCCTCCGGGTCAATGATGGCGAGATCTTCCTCGGAAGGTAGTTTAACAGAAGGATTATGAAGTACGTCAAGGAACACATTCGGAGGGACCGGCTTACGTTGAGAGCCGAATCGTGACAATGCATCAGCTGCCTCGTTGAGTCGCCGATCGATGTGATCAACTTGATATCCTTTGAAGTGTCCGGCCACATTGGTTACCTCTTGCCGATAAGCCGCCATAAGCGGGTCCTTGGAATCCCACTTTCCTGAAACTTGCTGAGCGACCAAATCTGAGTCGCCCAAACACCTGACCCGGCTGAGATTCATTTCTTTAGCCATCCGAAGACCATGGAGGAGAGCCTCGTATTCAGATGCATTGTTAGTACAAGTAAACAGAATCCTCAGGACATAGCAAAATTTATCACCTCGAGGGGAAGATATGACCACTCCAGCCCCGAGCCTTCTAGCTGTCTAGAACCATCAAAATGTATAGTCCAATATGTATTATCAGGCTTCTCCTCTGGAGTCTGGAGTTCCATCCAATCATTGATGAAATCCACGAGTGCCTCGGATTTGATGGCCATGCGAGGCACATATTTAGGATGATGTGGGCCAAGCTCAATCGCCCACTTGGCAACCCGGCCTGTAGCTTCCCTGTTCTGGATGATGTCTCCCAAGGGTGCTGAACTGACCACAGTAATGGGGTGCTCCAGAAAATAATGCCTGAGTTTGCGACTAGCCATGAAGACGCCAAACACCAACTTCTGCCAATGTGGATATCTCTGCTTAGACTCAGACAGAACTTCGCTGACATAATAGACTGGCCTCTGCACTGGATATTCCTTTCCTGCCTCCTTTCTCTCTACAACAACTGCAACACTTACCGCGCGATTATTAGCAGCAATGTACAGGAGCATAGGCTCTTTAGCGATAGGAGCAGCGAGGACAGGCGGCTCAGCCAGCTGCTTCTTAAGGGCTTCGAAGGCAGCATCAGCAGCATCGCTCCAGACAAAGTCATCAGTCTTTTTCAGCATCTGGTACAGGGGAATAGCCTTCTCACCAAGGCGGCTTATGAACCGGCTTAGAGCCGCAATGCGACCCACCATGCGCTGAACGTCATTGATATTCTTCGGCTTGGCGAGCGAGGTGACTGCCTTGATTTTGTCCGGGTTGGCTTCAATGCCTCGTTCCGATACTAGGAAACCCAGCAACTTGCCTGCAGGAACACCAAAAACACACTTATCTGGGTTAAGCTTCATCTGGTAAGTCCGAAGATTAGCGAAAGTTTCCTTGAGATCATCCAGCAAGGTCTCCTTCTTCAATGACTTGACCACGATATCATCCACATAAGTATGAACGTTGCACCCAATCTGCTTGTGGAAGCAATTCTGGACACAACGCTGATAAGTTGCTCCTACACTTTTGAGCCCGAAGGGCATAGAGACATAGCAAAAAGCCCCAAAAGGTGTGATGAAAGCCGTCTTCTCCTGATCCTCGATGGCCATCTTTATCTGATCATAACCAGAGTAAGCATCCAGGAAACACAAACTCTCACAACCCGCCGTGGCATCGCTGATCTGATCAATGCGAGGGAGGGCAAACGGGTCTTTGGGACAAGCCTTGTTGAGATCTGTGTAGTCAACACACATGCGCCAAGTGCCGTTTTTCTTTAGAACAAGCACTGGATTAGCCAACCACTGAGGGTGAAAAACTTCAACGATGAACCCGGCAGCTAGGAGCCGGACTACTTCTTCCCCAATAACCTTGCGTCTCTCCTCGTTAAAATGACGGAGGAATTGTCGAAGAGGCTTCATTTTTGGATCCACATTAAGGTGGTGCTCAGTGAGTTCTCTCGGTACACCTGGCATGTCAGAAGGTTTCCACGCGAAGATGTCCCGATTCTCACGGATGAACTCGATGAGCGCGCTTTCCTATTTGGGATCCATACCAGTCCCAATAGTGAACTTCTTGGACGGGTCACCAGGGACAAACTCAACCTGTTTGGTGTCCTCGACCGACTTGAACTTGAGGGGCGGGTCAAACTCTGCGGTGGGCTTCTTCAAGGGCGTCATATCGGCCGGGTCAACATTTGCAGTGTAAAATTTCAACTCTTCCGCAGCGCAAGCCGTCTCGGCATAGGCTGCATCCCCTTCTTCGCACTCAATGGCGATCTTTCGATCTCCGTTAACTGTGATAGTGCCTTTTGGTCCAGGCATCTTGAGTTTGAGGTAGAGATAGCAGGGTCAAGCCATAAAGCGAGCGTAAGCCGGCCGCCCAAACAGGGCGTGGTACGGGCTCTTGATCTTGACCACCTCAAAGGACAAAGACTCACACCTGTAATTATCATCAGTGCCAAACGCGACATCCAGCTTGATCCGCCCGATAGGATATGCAGACTTTCCAGGAACAATCCCATGAAACACTGTAGAAGACGACTGGAGTTGTTTTTCAGACAGATTCATCCGTCGGAAAGTGTCGTAGTACAGGATGTTTATGCTGCTTCCTCCGTCCATGAGCACCTTTGTGAGTGAATAGCCGCCCACTTGAGGTGCCACCACCAAAGCCAAACAACCCGGACTATCGACCCGGGGAGGGTGATCCTCTCTGCTCCATGTAATGGGCTTTTCCGACCAACGTAGATATTCTGGGGCTGCCGGCTCGACAACACTGACGGCTCGCTTCCGGAGTTTGCGATCTCGCTTGTCAGTATGGGTCGTGAACATGTGATACTGCCCACTATTCAACTGTTTGGGATTGCTCTGAAAACCAGACTGATTGCCCTGTTGTTGATTGCCCTGCTGGTGATTTTCTTGCCACGGATGCTGATTGCCTCCGTTGTTGCCAGAACCCTGGTAACCTCCTCCTGAGCCGCCCGGGCCGTGGAATCCCGGGTTGTGAAAGCCACCGGACCAGCCGGCTCCAGGCTACCCCGGGTTGCCTCCTCCGCCGCCCTGGCGGTTCTGAAAGAATTGCTCTCCGAAAGCTTGCATTATGTGACAGTTTTCCCAAGAGTGGGTTGATGGCTTATTAGGGAGGCTGTGCTTTGGGCATGGGCCTTTGAGGGCTTCCTCAAAATTACGGGGCTTGTTGCCACTGTAGGATCTTCCCGAATTATTCCCCCTCTGGTATTTATGACCAGTGTTGGTGTTAGCAACCAAGTCTGATCCTCCTTCCAGGTTCTTACGCTTTCCACCATTGCCATGGTTTCCATTGTTCCCTGAATTATTCTGCTGGTTACCCTTGCCACCATTGTTCTTCTTTCCCTTGCCAGTCTGGTCATCATCTGGGTTAGGATCCTTCGTGGTGTTTGACTCGGCATACCTAGTGAGGACGTCCATGAGCTCGCCCATATCCTAAACCTTCCGCTTAAGCCGGCCAAGCTTCTGCACGAGGGGCTCGAAGTGACAGTTCTTCTCCAGGATCAGAACCGCCTGAGCCGCCGTGATGCTGTCAGAGGCGTGAATAATGTCTGCGACCCGGCGCGTCCAGTGATGGGCCGACTCACCCTCACGTTGGATGCAGTGCTGAAGATCGACGATCGTCATCAGGCGCTTGCAGGTTCCCTGGAAATTCTTGATGAAACGGTCCTTAAAGTCCGCCCAGGTGTTAATAGAGTTAGGGGGCAAGTTTTTCAACCATGTACGAGCCGGCCCCTCCAACATCATCGTCAGGTACTTGGCGCAGACAGCATCGCTGACATCCAGCATGTCCATGGCTATCTCGTAGCTCTCAATCCAAGCTGCCGGCTCAAGGTCAGCTGTGTAATTTGGAACCTTGCGGGGGCCTTTGAAATCCTTTGGGCATGTGCTCGTTGCATAAGGCTGGCACCAAACATGGTATCCCAATGGTCCTGCTACTGGAAGTCAATTGGGTTGTGACAAGCGGCGCTTGAGCCGCCGCATTTGCCGCCTCCGCCGCTCGCTGAGCCCGAGCCGTGTCAACAATCTCCTGGGCGTTAATGGGCCCAAGGCGTGGCGGGTTATGAGGCTGCTCACGATGTCGACGGGCGCTGCTAGAGACGGCCGGCGACTCATCGTGGCGGCTCCTGCTACGGCTTGGAAGCGGGGTAGAGTGGAGTCACTGCCGACTGTAGGAGTAGTTCGCCTCCTGGGCGACCGCAGTTTTTAACATCTCAATGGAATTCCGGGCTTCGATCTCAACCAGTGAGTTTCCCGTGATTGGGAGCGCGGCCAAGTTGGTCGCTGCTGCTACCAAATTGTCCAACGGATTGGAGAAGTGACCCGCCGGCGTGAGGAAACGATGCGGAGGCGTCTGAACCGGCGGGAGCCGCTGGGCCGGCTCCTGCGAGCGCTGTTGAGCCGGTTGATGTGGTTGACCCGGCGACGGCTGCCTGCCTCTGCTCGGCGGTACAAGCGGTGCTTCCGGGGTACCTGCCCCGGTCCCCTGAACTGGCGCGTCCTGCGGCGTGTTAAACAGACGCATGGGCTCGTAGTTGGGCGGTAGACGGCTCATATGGCGCCTCTGATGAACCGCTTCTGAGGCACTCTGACGGAGCCCCAGGCGCCAGGCTTCGGCTTTCAGGCGCTCTACCTCGCCTTGGACTTTGGACGGTAACTCTGCCATGTGAGCGTTTTCGGCGTTGATATCTGCCTGCACCTTGGTCATCTGCTCGCGGAGTTTTGTCACCTCCGTGTTGCATTCCGCCTGGTTCTCTGCAGTCATTGACGTCGCAAGGAGCGTCGCCAGGGCGGTTGCCAATTCTGTCAAAGCCTGAGCCGGCGGTACGGCTGAGCCGGCCCCTGAGGTGCCGGTTCCCGTCGCGGCGCCGGCCACCATGGAATTAAGGGCCGGAGCCGAGCCTACCATATAGACATCAGCCCAGGGGGGCGTGTTGAAGGAGTCCTGAGCCGGCTGGTCGTCGGAGTAGCCCCCAAGCCCGCCGTCGTAAAGCGGGAGGATCGACTCGGTCGCGCCTACAGAGGATTCGCCATCAGAGTAGACGAGGGTATCGCCGCCGGACGCAGAGTTATCTGCAAGGTCCATCCCCTGAGTGAAGCCGACGAAGACGTGCTTCCGGCCGGCTTGAGCCTGGGCGGGTTGCACGCGCCGAGCCGGCTCGACGATGTCGGTGCAGATGTCCGGCTCGGGTTCAGATTCGTCGGCTTTGCCGATGAAGACGTGGATTTTGCCGAAGGGGACCCGGTACCCGTACTCGATTGAGTCGGCCTCGGGGCCCCAGCCCGAATCGTCGATGTAGAGCTTGCCGCGGCGACTCTTGGTCATGCGGCCGATCGCGTATCCCTCGATCCCTACGGGAGTTCCCTTCAAGTACTCAACACCACCGAGCGATAGCCCCACGGTGGGCGCCAACTGTCGTGGTTTTGTCACGGCAGATGTCCTCATGAAAGGACTTAGTCGTGAGGCCATCGCAGCTAGGTGGTAGCTCGAACGGGTTGATCGGAATCGAGAGACAAGGGTTTACCCAGGTTCAGCCCCTCACGATGGAGGTAATGGCCTACGTCCTGCTTGATTGTTATTGATGATGATGATCTCGATTACAAGGGTGCAACTTGGCTATCCTAGTACTCGAGAGCTTGTAACTTGGTCTTTCTGCCTCGGGGGCTCGCCTTTATATACAGGTTGAGGCCCTGGGTTTACAACAGAGTCCGGGTCGTAACATGACCCGTGATCTAGTCTATTTCCTACTCATCGTCCTTCTCAAGAAAGGAAAACATATCACGTCCTTAGATTACCTGCCACCTCAAACATTGGGCCCTAACCCGGCCTGCTTTACGAATCGCCTGATGGGCCTCCTGATATTGGAACGCTGCGTCCCTTATCCTTTAAGCCGCCAATGGTAACCCGGCCCTGAACGGGCGGGTTATACCGGCGGGTTATATCCCCTACAGGACCCGATGTGCCGGTAGTGTTACACTAGACATAGTATTCGGCACGCCCGAGAACTTTCGAAGGGAAGAATTAATCTTTGAGATAGCACCCTTCCACAGCCGCTATCAAGCACTTCTTGGACGACCCGCCTTCACTCGCTTTCACGCCATCCCACACCACGGCTATTTGAAGCTTAAAATGCCGGGACCAAGTGGCATAATCACAGTAAATGGCAGCATGGAGCTTTTCCCTCTAACAGAGGAGCAGGTCACGGCCTTAGCGGCCGAAGTACAGACCACCGAGGATGTGCCAAGTGCTCAAGCCGTGTTAAGGGAGCAAGACAGTATAAGACACCCAAGGAGTGCAACTGTCTCCTTGGAACAACCAGGCAGTACCCCTAAATAGGGGTACGCGCTCCGCCGTCCCCATTACATATTCGAAGACTATGTTCCTTGGATATATAACTTCGCGTTAAAAATCCCACAGGGGACTGCGGAGCACATGCAGAATAATAAGGGAAAAGCTCGAGTCAACTGGCGTCTGTTTCCCCACACCTTAATGCATACCACGGTTCGACCGGGGGCTAGGCAGACAGCCTTTGGCTGATTCGCAATAAACCTCTGCGGAAGTACGTCTCTTAAGATGATAGCCGATCAAGTGCCTTCAAGCAAGGGGCTCAACTATAGGTGGAGGCACAACCATCCTCGGTTTAGACGAGAAAGCAAGGATGAGAAGAACCAGGGAAGGCGCGCAGGAACATGGTGTTAAATACCAACTCCGCTCATCGGGCCTCGGTGAAAACCACCCCCATTGGCTCTCTTCCTATTGTAAGTTTTTATATCTTTCAAAGTTGTATTTCACTCGCATTTTGCGGTTCGATCCTTCTAATGAATAAAGAGAAAAATTTTCTTTCCCTTTTTTACACTGAGCATAACTCTCAAGATATAAACACTTCATGCATTTCAAAGCATCACACAGGGGACTTTAAATTTGAAATTGACCCCCACGCAATATCCGAGATATCCTAGGATGTCCTCGTCCCTAAGTCCTCGGTACTTCACTCCATACTTTAAGTTGATAAACCGTTCCTCTTGGTTAACTTGTAGAGTTGATTACTAAAACAAGTTATCACAAATAGCAGTTAATTGTATTAAAAGATCTAGAAGTACTAATCTGTATAACCTTGTGCATAAAAAGTGCAAAACAATAGAGTCATTTTATTTTTGTTGTTCATGTTTACTTTTCAGTTTCTATTCGCAAGACGTATGTGTAACACCCCATGTATTATGCTATGGTGATCCACCTTAAATAATGCCAAGTCACTTTGATTTGCAATGTTTGGTCACTGTTAATTTCATATCTCATTTCAAATTCCATCTCTGAATTCAATTCAATTTGCAAGTGAAATTTAAAGTTTCACAAACATGGCTGAAAAATAGTTCAAGTTTTAGCAAATATTCCATATGCAATTAACAATCAAGAAAACTATATCACTTGTTTGCTTATTGGAGAGCTAGAAGCTAAAACAGTACCAAATTAGCTTATTTAAACCCATTTTCATCTATTCAAAATTCAAATGAAAACATTTAATACCCAAACTTTTTGTGGCAGTATCTAATATTGCCTAGTATTTATTGGGACAAGCTCCATGTTTTACAAAAGTCAAATGGTAGCAAGAGTAATACAAAACAGAAGAGAATAAAAATAAAACAGAAAAGAATTAAAAAAGGAAGAAGACCTACTGTGCACTAACACTAGTAGAAAACAGGGCTTTGGTTCTGGCCAGATCAGAGCAATAGTCCCGGTCATGTTACGAACCGGGACTAATGTGAGCATCAGTCCCGGTTCGAGCGGCTAGGACGCCGGACGGGCCTTGGCAGGCATCAGTCCCGGTTCGACTGGGACCTTTAGTCCCGGTTCCAGACACCAACCGGGACTAAAGGGCCTCGCTCCCTTTAGTCCCGGTTGGTGTCTCCAACCGGGACTAAAGGTTAGTCTTCAGTCCCGGTTCGTGACACCAACCGGGGCTAAAAAGATGCCTATATATATCCTCGCCCCTGCCCGCCCTCTCCTCTGTTTTTTGGCCGTAGAAGGTGGGAGGTGTGTGTGCTACTCTGTTCTCACTTCTTATGCATATGAGGTGTTCGATGAAATGCCCGAGCCACGCTTAAGCTTTCTCCTCTGTTCTTCCTCCAAGCTCGACCTCCAAGCTCCATTTTCCCCAAGATTTGTCTAGATTTGGCGGTGCACCAACTATCCAAGTGTTCTAAAAGGTTAGCAACTTCATCCTTTCATCTCTCACTGCTAGTTTAGCTCATTTCATATGCTCTAGAAGTAGAGTGGTTTGTGGGTTTTAGTGGAGGAGTGTATGTGGGAGTTTATTTGATTTAGATGCACAATTTGAGCTCAAATTAACTTCTTAGTTTGCACATGTGTAGGGTGCCGTCCCGTCCCCGTCCTCACCGCCGTTGATCGCCCGCGCCGATCTCATCGCCGGCACCACCGTGGTGAGCCTCTTGTTATTATCGTTTTTTTAAAAGAACAAATTCTTACTTGTATGATTTAGATAGCTACTTGTATAATTTTCTTACTTGTATTATTGTTTGTTATTATATAGTGCCATGGTTTTGGTATCCGCCCCCGTCGGCTCTCGTCCGGTCTATGATTCGGATGTGGTATATTATCTTTTTTAACTATTTGTTTCATTTAGCGTTTATGACAATTATGCCGACCAACTTGACATAGATGTTTTTATCTAGGAGGTATGTGAACCGGAAATTCCAACTGACCCTCTTGTCGAGAGGTTAAATTTAGTTGAAAAAGAAAACAATTATTTGAAAGAAAAATTGAAAAGAATTGAAGAAGAGAAGATGAAATTGGAGTTGCATGTTGCCGATGTCGGCGATCTACACAAGATCCAGATGGATGCAATGCGCTTGAAGATTAGAAAGATTAGAAAATATGCCATTGATAAAGAGGCTTGGTATCATTATGCTGTTGGATCAATTGTTACCTTAGTTGCGATTTTGATCGCATTTGTTGTTGCATTTAAATGTTTTACATAGTTGTATGTTGTTTTATGAGAACTATGTATGAACTTTATGTATTTATTTTTGCAGTAATAACATTTGATCACTACTGTACTTTGGTTTTAATGTGATGATGAACTTGTATTAATTTGGTCATTTCTCTATTCATGATGTTCTGTAATGGTTTTTGATATACGTAATTGCATAATGCAAATGAACCGGCAATGGATGTACGGTGACCGACGCACTTCCGAGTACATTACAGGCCTGCATAATTTTATCGATATGGCTGAGGCAAACAAGCAGAATGGTTTTATGTACTGTCCATGTGTTGTCTGTGAGAATACGAAGGATTACTCTTCCTCGAAAACCCTTCACTTCCACCTGCTTGAGAAGGGTTTCATGACCCACTATAATTGTTGGACCAAGCACGGAGAAAGAGGGGTTATGATGGAAGACAATGAAGAAGAAGAGGATGATGACAACTATCCTATGTTCCCTGAATACGGTGATACTGCAACGGGGGAAGCTGAAGATCAAGAGGCACCAGATGTGCCCACTGATGATCTTCGCCGGGTCATTGTTGATGCACAGATAGAATGCGAAAGTGAAAGGGAGAAGTTGAAGTTCGATCGCATGTTAGAGGATCACAAAAAACGGTTGTACCCAAATTGCGAAGATGGCAACACAAAGCTCGGTACCACACTGGAATTGCTGCAATGGAAGGCAGAGAATGGTTTATCCGACAAGGGATTTGGGAAGCTACTGAAAATAATGAAGAAGTAGCTTCCAAAGGATAACGAATTGCCTGGCAGTACGTACGAAGCAAAGAAGGTTCTCTGCCCTCTAGGATTAGAGGTGCAGAAGATACATGCATGCCCTAATGACTGCATCCTCTACCGCGGTGAGGAGTACGAGAATTTGAATGCATGCCCGGTATGCGGTGCATTGCGGTATAAGATCAGACGAGATGACCCTGGTGATGTTGAGGGCGTGCGCCCCAGGAAGAGGGTTCCTGCCAAGGTGATGTGGTATGCTCCTATAATACCACCATTGAAACGTCTGTTCAGAAACAAAGAGCATGCCAAGTTGTTGCGATGGCACAAAGAAGACCATAAGAAAGACGGGATGTTGAGAGTACCCGCTGATGGGTCGCAGTGGAGAAAAATCGAGAGAAAGTGGCCGGAGTTTGTAGGTGACGCAAGGAACTTATGGTTTGGTATAAGTGCAGATGGCATTAATCCTTTTGGGGAGCAGAGCAGCAATCATAGCACCTGGCCTGTGACTCTATGTATCTATAACCTTCCTCCTTGGTTGTGCATGAAGCGGAAGTTCATTATGATGCCAGTGCTCATCCAAGGCCCTAAGCAACCCGGAAACGACATTGATGTGTACCTAAGGCCATTAGTTGAAGAACTTTTACAGCTGTGGAATATAAAAGGTGTACGTGTGTGGGATGAGAACAAACAGGAGGAATTTGACCTACGAGCATTGCTGTTTGTAACCATCAATGATTGGCCTGTTCTTAGTAACCTTTCAGGACAGTCAAACAAGGGATACAACGCATGCATGCACTGTTTAGATGAGACTGAAAGTATATATTTGGACAAATGTAAGAAGAATGTGTACCTGGGACATCGTCGATTTCTTCCGACCAAGCATGCCTTAAGAAAGAAAGGCAAGCATTTCAAAGGTGAGGCAGATCACCGGAAGAAGCCTGTCCCCCGTACTGGTGATGATATATTTGATATGGTCAAGGATTTAAAATCAATCGTTGGAAAGGGTCCTGGCGGACAATTTGTTCCGAATGACGCTGATGGACACGCACCCATGTGGAAGAAGAAATCTATATCTTGGGACCTACCCTATTGGAAAGTCCTAGAGGTCCGCTCTGCAATCGACGTGATGCACGTGACGAAGAATCTTTGCGTGAACCTGCTAGGCTTCTTGGGCATGTATGGGAAGACAAAAGATACACCGGAGGCACGGGAGGACCAGCAACGTATGAACGAAAAAGACGGCATGCATCCAAAGCAGTATGAAGGTCCTGCCAGCTACGCTCTTACCAAAGCAGAGAAGGAAATCTTTTTTGAATGCCTGCTCAGTATCAAAGTCCCGTCTGGCTTCTCGTCGAATATAAAGGGAATAATAAATATGGCAGAGAAAAAATTTCAGAACCTAAAGTCTCATGACTGCCACGTGATTATGACGCAATTGCTTCCGGTTGCATTGAGGGGGCTTCTACTAGAAAATGTTCGATTAGCCATTGTGAAGCTATGTGCATTCCTCAATGCAATTTCTCAGAAGGTAATCGATCCAGAAATCCTACCAAGGTTACAGAATGATTTGGTCCAATGTCTTGTCAGTTTCAAGTTGGTGTTCCCACCATCATTCTTCAATATTATGACGCACGTCCTAGTTCACCTAGTCGACGAGATTGCAATTCTGGGTCCTGTATTTCTGCACAATATGTTCCCCTTTGAGAGGTTCATGGGAGTCTTAAAGAAATATGTTCATAACCGTGCTAGGCCAGAAGGAAGCATCTCCAAGGGCCACGAAACAGAGAAGGTCATTGAGTTTTGTGTTGACTTTATTCCTGACTTTAAGCCGATTGGTGTTCCTGAATCGCGACATGAGGGGAGACTGGGTGGAAAAGGCACGCTAGGACCGAAAGCAATAATATGTAGGGACGGGCATTCTTGGGCGCAAGCACACTACACAGTTCTACAAAATTCTACCTTGGTGGCCCCGTATATCAATGAACACAAGAATATTTTACGCTCCAAACACCCGAAGCAGTCTGACGACTGGATTACACGTGAACACATGGGGACTTTCGGCGGATGGTTGCAAACACATCTCATGGGTAACACCACTGTTGGAGATGAGTTGTACTTGTTGGCCAGGACACTATCTTCGACTGTATTGACTTTCCAAGGGTACGAGATAAAAGGGAATACATTTTACACGATCGCCCAAGATAAAAAGAGCACCAACCAAAACAGTGGTGTCCGCTTTGATGCAGCAAACACCAATAGGGCAAAGGACACATATTATGGTTACATAGAGGAGATATGGGAACTTGACTATGGACGTGATTTTAAGGTCCCTTTGTTTCGGTGCAAATGGGTCAATCTGACAGGAGGCGGGGTACAGGTAGACCCGCAGTACGGAATGACAACAGTGGATCTCAACAATCTTGGGTACACAGACGAACCATTCGTCCTAGCCAATGATGTGGCGCAGGTTTTCTATGTGAAGGACATGTCTACCAAACCGAGAAGAAGAAAAGATAAGGAAGCGAATACATCATACGATGAGCCAAAGCGCCACATAGTTCTTTCAGGGAAAAGAAACATTGTGGGAGTGGAGCACAAGACAGACATGTCAGAAGATTATGAAAAGTTTCATGAAATTCCTCCCTTCACAGTGAAGACTGACCCAAGCATCCTGTTAAATGATGAAGATTATCCATGGTTACGGCGCAATAAGCAAGGGACACATGCGAAGAAATAGTTTTATACCCAAAAGATCCCACTCTGGGATGTGACCGGCTTCACCATCATCACTTTCTCTCTACTGTGAGTTTCCGGACTTATAGCTGGAAAGTGCCACTTCGGACAAACCGGAGGGGATCTTTGTAAGAGCTAGCTAGGGCATTTTGGCATTTGAAACATGATTTTAGAATTATTACTTATTAAGTTATGAAATTTCAATTATTCATATCCTTTTAGCATTTTAATTATACAGAGGAGTTAATCAATGCAAATATTTAGACCATTTTAGCAGGTGTACCAAGTTTGAGCTCATTTGGACATGTTTAGCAATGTTATGTTGCTCAAATTAGAAAATGGACAGAGATGGTTTCGAGGGAATTTGATGATGTTATCTTGTTCTCCAAGCCATGAGACTTGGCAAGATCATCAAATATGGCATTTGTGACATGCTAGAATTTTAGTTATGATCAACTAAAACAAAACTATAATATTCTTCAATAGCTAAAAGAATCAACTAAAAAGCTTTTATAAAACTCTAGTTATGATCAAAATAATATTAACTTAAAACTATATAAAAATTTATGCAACTAAAATTTTCATACAGTATTTTTTGTTAAAAACTTTAATAGCAAAAAGAATTAAATGAAAACTAGGCATGTATGCTACTGTTTTTGAATCTGTTTAAAAGAAAACTAAAAACTAAAATATCCTAAAAAGGTCTAAAACCAAAAACAGATTTAGTCCCGGTTGGTGGCACCCACCGGGACTAAAGGCCTCCCTTTAGTCCCGGTCCGTGACACCAACCGGGACTAAAGGCCTGGGTTTCGCGCCCTTTGGGCTGCTGAAATTTAGCTTTAGTCCCGGTTGGTGCCTCCAACCGGGACTAAAGGTAGGCCTTTAGTCCCGGTTTGAGCCACCAATCGGGACTAAAGCTCGGGCTATATAAACTAGCGAAATTTTTCCTCCCCCAAACTTCTCCATCGCCTCTCCTTGCCTCGACGCCGTCGCCGACGCCCTGCCCCGACGCCGTCGCCGACGCCCTACCCCGACGCCGTCGCCGATGCCTCCTCGCTGTGAGCGCCGCCCCGATCCCCTCGTCCTCCTATTCCCCCCCCGCTGGGCGCCGACGCCGACGCCGCCAAACGCGGCGGCCGCCATTGTCGTCACCGTGCACATCTCCGGTCGCCCCGACACAAACCGCTGGCGCCCGTCGCCTTGACTTGTCGCGCTGAACCTCCTGGTGCAAGCCGCGCGTCCGGAGGAGGCCGGAGGAGCCCGGACGATGAGCTTCACCGCCGCTGGCCGTGCTCTGTTGCCGCTGCACTACTGCTGCTACAGTACTGCTGATCATACTGTAGCAGTAGCTAGCTTTGTACTGCTGCTGCTTACTGACTAGCCCTTTTTGCATCAACAAAACAGACAGCAAATCACTTTGAAAATGAATAAAAATGATGTGAATAGATTGTACACTTGACCAACTCCATTTCATCTCACTGGAACAAGTCCATTAGAAGCATGGATTAATTGCTACAAAAATGACAAAAGTGCATCTTCTGTTAACAGAGAAAACTGAAGAAACAGATTACTGACTAAGCTAGTTTGGGGCTGTATTTGAAGTAGCTACGTGCACTGTTCATGACATCAGATGGCATGGATTGGTAGTACTCTTGGAGTAGAGTAAATCATCTATAGGAATCATCCCCATTAGAGCTATGAATAACCCATTATAACCCTCACAAATTGGCTAGTCAATAAACAGATTCTAAGACTCAGTAGAATTTCAGAAATTCCAGAAATTGAATTAAACTTTGAAAATTAATATAAAATAAACCGTAAGTCAGATGAAAATAATTTATATATGAAAGATGATCAGAAAAATGATACGAATTAGACTATACCATCTGTTTTCATGTTGGATCACTCTAAGTGGATGAACATGGAACTTTTGACCTGTTTTCGGCTGATGAATAGTGCACCACTTCGGAGAAATAATTCAAGAAAAATTCCTAAAATACCCAAAATAATTAGTGATGCATTAGAACACATCTACATATCGTTTAGGCAAGCCATGCATTGTGATTGCATTTGCGTGCATTATTTTTACTGTTTCTTTCCCCCTCTTCTCTTCCGATAGACCCCGGTACCGCCGACGACGCAGCTGAGGACTACTACGCTACCGACGTCCCTTCTTGCACTGCAGAGCTTCCAGGCAAGCGAAACCCCCTTGAGCATGCCTATCTCACCTATTCTTTCCCTCTCATGATTGCATTAGTATTGCTCCTGCTGTTATTCCGGTACTCCTATTCTGATGCATAGCCTAATTTTGTAAACTGCTGTTGATACCTTTCCTGTTATCCTAAATGCTTAGTATAGGCTGGTCAGAGTCCATCAGTGTCCCTACACCTTGTCCGTGTCGCCATGCTTGTTGTTCGGAATTGTCGGAACCATTGGGTTGGTGAACAGAGACCTGAGACCCCCCTTAGTCCCATACAACTGTACGACTCTACAGAGTCGTCCTAGCGTGATACTTCCCGAGGGTGATTCTTCGTATATCACTCTCGATGACGACTCTGTAGTGTAGCACCTCAAGAGTGACCTTCCCGAGGGTGATGCCTCGTAGTTCATTCTCGATGATGTCTTTGTCGTGCAGTGTATCAAGTGTGGATCCATCGAGGGTGATTCCTCGGATATCACCTTGACGGTATGGCCCTGAGTTACTACATTCCCTTTTACAAGTCGGGTCGGCCCCAAGGGTACCCGCGAGATACGATACAAGTCGAGTCGGCCCCAAGGGTACTCGCGAGAGATATTATGGCGGAGCGACAGGGCAGGCGGATACTGTTTTGCTGTAGCATGACTCAATCTTGCTCTCAAGTTGTCATCATAATGTTATTGTTTTGCATTCCTAGATTTCATTAAGTCTGGAAAACAGCTTATCTCTCATGGTTGTATATTGCCATGTTGTAATATTTGCGGAAACTATGGAACACGACAGAGACTTAGAACAAGAAGAGATGTTGGGGGATATAATCCGCGACGAAGGTGATGATATCACCTCATAGTTTCTCAATGACTTCGATGGTGAGGGAAGAGAGGATGACGGCTCCGGTGATCGAATGGAGGGAGAAGATGACGGCTCCGGCGGTGTTGGAGCCTTAACTGTTGCAAAGTCCGGTGAGGTATATTAATTAAGCCTGCTGACTAGATGCATTAATTGATTTGTATGTACATATATTAACGCTTCTTTCTTCTTTTAGCCCTCTGGATCGAGCCAACCTTCTGTAAAGAGACGAGGCCCGAAGAAAAGGTTGGGCGAGAATGAAAGGTTCACGATCGAAGAAATCGCTGCAGATGGCAAACCGACTGCTCCCAAGCGGACCGCAGACCGATTTATAAGTCAGTGCGGAGTTGTTGTTAGGGACAGCATCCCAATCAGCATTCAAGAATGGAATAAGCCAAAGGCGGACGATGGAGTTTCTTATGTCGACGATAGATCCAAAGATGAGCTTTGGAATACGCTCATGACAAATTTCAGCCTACCGCCAGAGGTGGATCCAAATAGCAATGTTGTAGAGCGAAAAGTCAAGGCATGGGCTCTTAAGAAGATGGCCGAACAATTAAAGAACTGGAAGAAAAGATTGCATGAAAAGTTTGTCCTGAAAGAGAAGACTCCAACATTCACCGGTCAATATGAGAAGATGAAAGATCACTGGCCCGCATTTGTGGCGTACAAGACATCGGAGAAAGGTAAGAAAAGGTCACTGATAAATAAGCAAAATGCTGCAAAGAAGGAATATCACCATGTTACGGGGTCAGGTGGCTACAAGGTTGCCCGGCCTACGTGGGACAAAGTTGAGAACGACCTGCTTGATAAAGGGATCCATCCAGAGACATTGAACTGGCCCGAACGGGCAAGGATTTGGTTCTTCGGGCTTGGGGGAACTTTGCACCCAGAAACAGGGAAGTGTTTTTATACGAAAGCTCAACTTGCAACACCTGTCAAAAACATTCAGGATGCAATCCAGGCCATGCAGGAAGGGAAGTTCCATCCCGACAGAGAGAAGGACGAGCTGTCACGCGCCCTCGGGAACCCTGAACACCCTGGACGAACACGAGGCACATCGGGCACCGTTCCATGGAAGGTTGGGTTTCCCGACTGCAGAGACACTTATAGAAGCCGAGGGAGAAAGAAGAAAGAGGATGCAGACCGGCTGCAAAAGGTAGAAGAAAGATTAGCTTTGCAGGAGAAGCAAATGGAGGCACTTAACAGCCAGTGAGCTACCGGCCCATCATCTCAGCGGCACGAAGATCCTTCATTCGATACTTCCCACGGAGCTACCCCACCATCTCAGCAGAAAAGCAGCGTGGCTTCCAGTTTGCTCGATCGGCCGCCCATAGATGATATCACGGCTCCTGATCGCTACCCCGTGGATGATATCACGGAGAAGGAACATTGTGATCTACATGCGAAATGCATGAACATAACCTTGAAGGTGGCGGTCAGCTATGCCTTACCTCGTGTACCTGATGGAACTTACCATTGCTCTCCGATTCCAGATGGCTATGCTGTTGTCGGGGTGGATGAAGTTACCAACGGATTTGAGCAGCTGGAGCTTGAGTACCCTACAGGTGAAGGGGAGACTCATCTGGGTGATGCCATAAGGACTACCATTCTATGGAGAAAGGAACACATCGTGCTTCCATACTGGACGCTGCATCAGTAGACTCAGCCGGAGGAGGCCCCTCAGCAGACTCCTCACAGTCCAGCTCTATCTCCGCTGCCTCAGCCGTCTCCGCTGCCTCAGCCATCTCCGCCGCGTTAGCACACTCCGTCGCCTCAGCTGTCTCCGCCGCGTCAGCGGACTCCGCCGGAAGAGGCCCCTCAGCAGAATCCGCCGCGTCAGCTGACTCCGCCTCCTCCGCCGCCTGATCAGCACCAGTGGAAGAGATCCGCCGCCGCTCCGGCGGCTAGTAGTACAACATCGAAGAAATCCAGAGCAGGTAGCGTCAAGAAGGCTCCTGCCAAGTTACCATATGACATGACTGAGGAGGAAACCAAGGAGATCGTGGCTGTCGACGTGAAACGCCAGCTTGCACCGACCCGTCCAGATCCAACGGAGAAAATAGATCCGGTAAAAGCGAGGCGCTTGCTGGAAAACCTTACAAAACCACCGCCGCCTCCGCTGCTATCAAACTATAACCGCTCTATTGTAAAGTCATATAGAGATCCACAGCAGCGGTCGGGAAGTAGCAGTAGTGCAAGGGGGAAAACAATTCCCCAGCTCGGCGAACAGAAAAACCAATCGTGCCCCCCGCTCAAGGTGTTTACCGATATCGCTAATGATCCGGGGGTAGCGGCCGCTGATCCTGGTTTCACTCTTGGTGATTACTTAGGCGATGAGGTACAGTTCGAAATGGCTGGGTTACCCTATAAATTCGAGCACGAGAAGCCCCTCGTCAGACCTGAGGAGCTCCCGCATCTACCAACGATGATGCGAAGATTGCATGACTGGTACTTGGAAGCCTCAAAGCATGGGATATTTCAGTTATACAATCAAGACGCCATCGACAAATCTATCATCAGTTGCTATTGTTTGTAAGTATCATTTCTGTAATTAAGTCTCTAGCTCAGCTCGTTCATTGCATGTATAATTATCCTCACTATATATATTATGCAGAAAGAAGATCCTCGAATGCAAAAGAGGACAAATCTATGACATTGGGTTCATTAACCCAAATACTATTCATGAAGCTACGGGAAAACGGAACCCCAAGGATACAGAGAAGAACTTGCTAAGGGCATTAATTAAACAACAAACCAAAAGGGAAATACTATTTCCTTACAACTTCGAGTGAGTGTTATACTGTCTTGTACACATCATTCTGTTTCGCTTACTCGATGTTAAGTGTAATTGATGAGCTATGCGTGCGCAGGTTCCACTTTATTCTGCTAGTCATTCAGTTTGACGCCGGAAAAGTACTTGTCATGGACTCGTTACGTAAAGACCCAGAGATGTGGGTGGACCTGCAAAAAAATCTCCAGAGGTAATTTCAATCATTATCGCACTATATCGGCAACTATCATTCATTTCCTGATATCAAGTAATTAATAACTCATTTATTCATTTTCTTTGCCGGGCAGGGTTTGAAAAGAGTTCACCAAGCAGGTTAGGGGTGAATGCAGAGAGGAGCTGCGATTTGAACAACTCAGTGTAAGTAGTACTAGCTAGGTCCGCGCATCTCTTTGATTCTAGTTTCAATACCACTATCATGCTTGATTATAATTTTGATTGAACTCTATTCTCGTAAAGTGCTCGAGGTAGGGATCCGGGAATAACTTATGTGGATACCACATTTGCGAGTTCATTCGCCAAACGACCACTGTGACGGGCAGATTTCTTCAAAAACTTGAAGTACGTAAACAATATTGACAAATTTATTTTATTACCATCAATTGTGTTGAGTTTCATTCATATATATTGATCCCCTTCTTTAAATTAGATCGAACGGAAGCGAGACGAACTCCTACCAAAGGCTCGCATACGAGCAATTCAAGAGGAATTGGCGGGATTCTTCCTTGAAGAGATCATAGCTAAAACCGGAGTATACCATCGAGAATTGGTAGTGAATGTTGGTAATTAGATATTAGGGATCGTAAGAGATGTTACATTGTATATATGCATGAACGTGTACTATAGGTAGTAGCGTCGAATAGATATACAAAAACTTGTTGTTCGACCAAGCACGGAGAAAGAGAGGTCACTTCTCTCTATATTCATGACGATTTGTGTAATGGTTCCTTCATTGCTATATGTAGTAGCTAGCGTCGAGTTGAATGGAAAACGTAAAATAAAAACGAAAACCCTAAATGTAAAAGAATTGAATGTTAAACACAAAAAGAAAAGGGGGAAACACAATATGAAACCCCTAAACCCCTCATTTAAAAAAAAACAAAAACCCCAGCGCTTGGCAGGTGCTAACGCGTGGCTGCCTTTTAGTCCCGGTCGGTGTTACCAACCGGGACTAAAGGTCCTCCTGCCTGGGCGCCCCATAGCGGCCACGTGGAGCTCCTTTAGTCCCGGTTCGTAACACAACCGGGACTAAAAGTGGGGGCCTTTAGTCCCGATTGCTTAGTCCCGGTTGCAGAACTGGGACTAAAGGCCCTTAGGAACCAGGACTAATGCCCTGTTGTCTACTAGTGTAAGGCCCAATGCTGCAGAGCTGGCCCAGCCCAAAGCGCCACCGTCTTCCTCCTCTCTCCTCGCGTGTCAGCGCGCGCGTGGCTCAGATCCCGCCATGGCCGCGCGATGCTCGACACAGCCGCATTGCCGACGCGTTGGGCGCCTACAAGACTGCCTCGCGCCCCCTTGGGCTTGACCTAGCCCCCCTTCTTCCTTCCCCGTGCCATTTCTCTCGATCCAGAACGCAGCCGCGTCATCGTCGCCATGAACCCCGCCGTTCCCACGGCCACCGGCGTCCCCACGCTGGACTAGCGTGTCCTCCAGCTTCCTCATCGTCGTCCATGTCGGCTACGAGGACCAGATCAGGCCGGGCGCCTCCGCATCGAGCAGATCGACCACTTCTTCTTCCTCTGTCGCTGAAGCTTCGCCGACGAATGCCCCGCCCCTGCTGCTACTAATCCGTCAACGAGCTTACGTGCGCTCCTCGGTGAGCCTACCCGTGTTTTCCCCCTTTGCTAGCTCATCGATCTATCACTCTAGGTGCCTGTCGCCATTGCCGTGAGCTCGCCTCCGCCTGCCTAGTCGCCGCCATCGTTATAGCATTCGTTCGTCGCATCCGAGCTCATGCTCGAGCTCCTGGAGCTCCCAGGAGACGAACGCGCACACGCACACACCTCCTCGAGCCCCGTAGCCACGGATCCATTGATGACCGAACGCCGGCGCCGCCATCGAGGATGCTCCACTCAACTCCGGCCACCCCAGCTCGCGAGATCACCACAGATCGACGCGGCCCGATCTCAGCTTTCGAACGAGCCGCTTCCCGCGCCAAACGAGCCCCTGTGGGCGATTTCCGGCGACCTCCCGTGGACTCCGCCGCGTTTTGACAATGCCGGCGACTAAACGTCGGTGGTCCGATGTGGCCAGGTGTGTCCCTCGTGTCAGGGGGTTAATTAGCCCCTAATGGCCCGATGACAGGTGGGCCCCAACTCGCTAATCCTAATGGGTTAATTAGAGCACTAACTAAACTACTCTAAATAGCCACTGACACCTGGGGCCCGCCTGCTAATTAACTCAGTTTAATAAAATAAAATGATGTTTAAGTTTACTGTGTATGACATGTGGGTCTGACCCACTATTCATTTGGATAAGGCTTGCTGACTCAGCAGAGGGCCCACCAGTCAGCCTATGCTAACTGGGCAGTTGAACCAGTCAACGGGCCCACTGGTCAGCCTCTGTGCTGGTCAGCTGGGTACACTTTTTGGTACCCTTAGCAAATTGTAATTTAAATTTTAAATTAATAAATAAAACCAGAAATTCCAGAAATTGTTTTAAACTTTGAAAATTCATATAAATTCAACCGTAGCTCAGATGAAAATAATTTATATATGAAAAATGATCCGAAAAAGAGACGAATCCGAATGTACTACCACATACCTGTCACATGCCTCCAACACTGCAAACATGGAAGTTTCCCCTCCGGTTCAGTATACCGATAACGGCCCGGAGCTGGGAAAATATTCCCGGATAACTTTCTGCTCCGACTAAAACACTTAGTAGTGCATTATGTCATCCCTAGCGTAGCTTACTGACATGTCATGCATTGTGCTGCATCTGTGTGCTTTGTATTTACTATTTCTTCCCCCTCTTCTTCTCCGGTAGACCCCCAGACTACCACCGACGCTGCCCCTGTGTAGGACTACGTCCACGACGTCCAGCCACTTGCAGCAGAGCTTCCAGGCATGCAAAAACCCCTTGATCATTCCTATATCGCCCATTCTTTCTCTCTTATGCTTGCATTAGATTTTGCTACTGTTATTCTGATAGCACCTATTCTGAGGCATAGCCTGTTTTTGTAACCTGCTGTTGATACTTTATCTGATATCCTATATGCTTAGTATAGGCTGGTTAGTGATCCATCTGTGGCCCTACATCATTGTCCGTGTTGCTACGCTTTACCACTGGGTGTTCCGAGCCAGGTGGCTGTGGAGCAGAGACCGAACAAATCACCAGGACCCCCTTAGTTGTACGACTCTAAAGAGCTACTACCAAGTGTCGAGGGTGATTCCTCGTACCCCACTTCCGATGGCATCTCTATAGTGTAGCCAATCATGTGTGGCTTATCGAGGGTGATTACTCGTTCTACCCTCCTGATGATGCCACTGTTGTGCAGTACCTCTATTGTGAACCTAACGAGGGTGATTCTTCCGAGTTCACCTTGATGGTATACCGCAAGCGTGAATCTATCGAGGTTGATTCCTCAGATTCCCCTTGATGGTATGGACACACCATTACTTTAAATGTCACCATTGATATAAGTCGGGTCGGCCCCAAGGGTACCCACGAGAGGTTTATGCTAAAGTCGGGCTGGCCCGGAGAGCACCCGCAAGAGTTACTGTGGTGGCTGGCTGTTTAGCGGTACCACCCGGGTTGTGGTGGTAGCTCCGGACTTGTCCCAACAGCCGACACGAAAATTAATAATGCACTAACGGATTTGTGTTTTTGATCTGAGTTGGGCTACGTGCCTTTACGCTCTAACCACCATGCGGGATAATGGTTTATGGGGCCCTCGACATCGTACGATTCTTCCAAAAGCTTTGTCAGACATCCAGTTCAGCATTGCGGCACGGTCGGGTCGGCGCCACCCAGGACAGTGGTGGTGCCTGGATCGCCCTACTCGCAATGACCCGGAGTGCTTAGGGCGATCGGTCCATGACCCCTTCGCGCTTAGGATGTAGACCGGCGGGGACCTCTCTGCGGAGCCTAGGTAGGACTACGGTGTGTCGATCATCCGAGGCCGGGCATTACCCAGAAAAACGTGTCCAGCCAGAGTTAATCGAGCGTGTTGGGTAACATTGGTGCACCCCTGCAGGGAAGAAATATATATTCAAATAGCCGTGTCCACGGTAATAGGACGCTCAGAGTTGTATCCCAATCTACTACAACTAGAACTGGATACTTATGATAATAAACTATGATGTGGCTCCGGGATCGCTTTCTCGCAGGGAGTCGAGGAAGGATCTCTGGGCGTTACTACTACATACTTGTTACTATTATGTATATGCTACTCTCTTCTGATGCTGCAAGATGCTGAAGATTCTAGTCTTCGATAGGACTAGGCCTTTTCCCTCTAATTCTGGCATTCTGCAGTATAGTCCACAGATACGGCCCCTTTCATTTGATACCGATGCATACTAGCATAGTTCTGATGTAAGTGTTGCGAGTACTTTGGATGAGTACTCATGGTTGCTTTGCTACCTCTTTTCCCCTACTCGGTTGCTGCGACCAGATGACGGAGTCCCGGAGCCAGCAGATCCCGCCGATGACTACTACTACTACCCCGACGGAGCCTACTACTACGTGGAGACCGCCGACCAGGAGTAGTTCGGAGGCCCCAGGTAAGAGGCCTGCGCCTTTTCGATCAGTGTCGTTGTTTTGCTAGCCTTCTTAAGGCAAACTTGCTAAACTATGTCTGTACTCAGATAAATTTGCTTCCGCTGACTTATGTATTCGGGTCCTCATGACCCCTGGCTTGTAATATAAAGATTTATGTTTAATTTTGTGTCTAGAGTGGTGTTGTGATATCTTCCCGTGAGTCTCTGATCTTGATCGTGCACATTTGCGTGTATGATTAGTGCCCAGTCGAGTCGGGGGCGCCACTGTATGGTTGGAACAGGATAGAAGTACTGGTGGAACACTAATAATTCTTACTAAGATGTGATTTCTATGTCAATGTGTAGATGATTCCCGACCAAGTAAGTTTGTTCCCTCTAGCTCAATTAAATTTCAGCTACATTATATCATTTTTCATCTCTCTTATAACTAGTCTTATAATTTCTTAGGTATTGGGAAGTAATATTGGATGTAAATCGAGTTGTGATAATACTAATGGTGACGATGGTATCTATGGCAATATGGCGATGAGCATTATGATAAATACGACGATAATGGTGATGAGTCTGATGATCTTCGAGTCATGCAACCAAGTGAAGTTATGAAGTTCATGGATAATTTAGCTTATTCGAAATGTTTGGATCATTATATCTTAGTTACAATTTTGTTTTGCATTTGACACTTCAGATGCATTATTATGGCCAATGTAATATTGATTCAACTCATTAGACATGTTATATACTTTTCGATGTTATGCTAAATATAATACATTTTCTTTGGTCATGTGTAGTTGTGTGATTATGAGATGTATTTGAAATGCCAATATTTTGAAATACTATCGTCGTGAATCACAATTTCTTGGTATGCAACAACCCTCGATGCAAGCAATTTGTAAGGTGACTTATTTCCTATGGTGCAACAAACATCTTGGGTACACAATATGTCCACGGGAACTTTGGAATGGTCGTGAATTTATGAATTGATGGTGCAGGCAAGCTCTCTACTAAAGGAATACCCAAAGGGGTCTATGCACCATCGGTAATCATACTAACTGACGGTTTGGCACTCCTCTCAGTTATAAATAACCTTGATAGTAAAATATACCGTCGACTATTAAGAAAGTTGATGGGTGGGAATAACTGCGGGAAAATAAATATCCGACGGGGAACCGTCGGCTATAAGCATCGTCGAGCTTCTGATGATCAAATTATGTCTAACGGTTCACCGTAGGCCTATTACTGTTGGAAAAGATATTATCTGACGGTACCGTCGGCTATAAGTGTAATGGCCGATGAAGCAAGGCCAACGGGAGATAGCCGACGGTGACCCGTCGGTTATTAGGGTATCCCACGGTGAACTTAGATATCCGACGGTGATTGGACCCTCTGCTATAATGGAAAATCTAGTATTGTGGGTGGTTCGACCTCGGCCAGCTGAGGAGTCGACATATACCGGGGGCTATTAAGTTGCCCCCCAAAATACGCTCCTACGACTAAGTGTACATTTTAGCATTATGGTTCGATTGCCTTGTTTCTCTTGATAAAACCGCCTCTGTGACTGAGACGTCGGCTAAGGGTTATATATCAGTAAGAAACACCCGCAATATATTCTACTAAGGGGCAGAAGCCGACGACTGGCCAACTACACCTTCAAAGAGTCATAGCAGAGTCAAAATAAAGCGTAAATCATATTTTGGAAAAGACACATCTCATTCGAAGAGCTAATTTGTCTTTATACAGGAGCATCTCGGCATACGGAAGTAAGATGGTAGACGCAATTACTGGAGACCATCTAGGATCTTCTCTTTCAGGCACTTAGACTTGGACACTCGAGCAGCCGGCATAACCTTTTCATAGTATTGCCGGGGTTCTAGTGGCTTCCCCGGAGGGCCGCGTTGCACCATGCGCTCCATTTCCATCTTCTGCCACCATGTCTGCACAGTCGCATATGCCTCCCGGACACCCTCCAAGCAAGTCGAGCGCTTCCACAGCTCGACTTGGGAAGCAGCTCCCTGGAGACGCTGCACCAGCCCGAAAAAGTTGGTCGGCAGCGACGCATCCGGCCATAAAGCCACGCAAGGGTCCTCCATGGTAGGTCTAGCCAGACGGTGCAGCTCGGCCATCTGCTTGAGCTGGTCGCCGAGAAGCTTGGGCCGGGTCGAATCCTGGAACTGCATCCAAAAAGACCCCTCAGCGGCTGCATCTTCATGTCCGCCGAAGTATTGGCACGCCTGCTCCACACTATGAGGGAGGTTCGAGAACTCACCTGACAAATGCCATTTTTGTGTTAGCACAGGGAATGCTTCACGACCGAAAACGCACTGCAGTAAGTACGGCTTACCGGCAGCTATGTCGGTAGCCTGTTGAAGCTCCTCCTTGGCCGCTTTTATTTGAGAAGCAGCCGACTGACAGTCCGCCTTCAGCTTCTTGAGCTCGGTGGTGTCTTTCTAACAAGAAACCTTCCGAGCGTCGCATTTAGCGGTTGCGTTCTTCAGGTCTTCCTCAATCTCAGAAATCCGAGCTTGGGAAGCTCGCCGAGTTTTCTGCTCCTCGGCAAGTTCTTCAGCGCTTTTTCATGCCGCAGCCTTCTGCTGCTCGGCCTCTAGCCGCACCTTCTCAAGATTGGCCCGCAGGCCCGCAAGGTCCTCCTCGGATGCTGTAAAAGTATTAAACACACTTAGATTAGTAATTGAGCTCTTTTCGACAGACGGGTTAATAGGAAGTGCACCGACTCCTTACCTTGCGCTTGGCCCACCTGCCGCCGAAGCAGGTTTAGATCCTCCTCGGATCGCACAAGTTTGCACTTCATCCCCTCCAACTCCGCCGAGTTAGCAGCGGAGGAAGAGGTGGAAGCCTGCGTCAAAATACAAATAAATAGTCGATGAGAATTCGAGCATGAGATTCGATCCTCCAGTTGGCTCCTTCAATCCAACTAGAGTCTCGGGGGCTACTACATATTTGCACTTAGAATAAAAGTACAATTTTTTACGACCCTGAAGCCAGCTTGGTAAACTAACTTAAGGCTCGGGGGCTAATGCATATCCGCCTTTAAAAGAAAGAATAAAACTTTCGCGGATATTTACTAAAATGTTCCTCGAACGATATTTTGATATCCCTGAAGGCTACTGCCTATACCTACATATATTTATAAAGCCATTTAAAGAGCAAAAAGCATATAAGCGGTCACGTGTGCTTACCTCGAAACCTTTTGCAAGGTTAAGGAAGACTTCCATGATCCTAGCCTCGGCTGACTGGAATCGTGAAAGAGCCGCGCCAAGCATGGCACGGTGCTATGGCAGAAGGAAGGGGCTGCTCATAGTCGCCTCCACCGCCTGTTAGTACCCTGACGGCAGGGTCCCTCCAGGACTGAGCCAGGGCGAAGACGCTCCCCCCGTGCCACCCCACGTTGAAGGGGCCAGAGGCGTCCGCGCCAGGTCCGGTGACTTCGAGCTCATCGGGACAGGAGATGCGGAGCGCTGGAGATCCAGACTTCTTCAGCCAGGGGACGTCCTCTCCCCCTGGTCCTCGGCTTCCCTCTCTGAGGCTGAAGAGTTAACCTCGGCTGTGCAGACTTCGGGTCCTTCCTCTGCATTAGAAGGTGGAGGGGCGGAGTGGGAAGTTGCTTCCCCCATGCCGTCGTGCGTGGGTGGGCGGTCGGTGGCCGTCCTAGAGGAGCTTCGAGCTAATGAAGTCGGCGAGACACCGTCTCCGGAGTCATTCTCCCCCGGCCGATTGCGCACCGGGCTGCAAGCTGAACAGTTAATATACGAGGTAGAAACCGTGAGTGTCGGTGTAAAAACCGACAGACCTCGGGGTAGGGGGTCCCGAGCTGTGTATCTCGGATCGGTGGTAACAGAGACGAGGGAGACGATATTTACCCAGGTTCGGGCCCTCTCGATGGAGGTAAAACCCTACGTCCTGCTTCTGTTTATATTGATGGAGATGTATCGAGTACAAAGTTGATCTACCTCGAGATCGTAATATGTGTCTAACTTCTAGAGCTAGGTGAGCGATATTGCGTTGATGTCCCCTACGGGCTAAACCCTATGGCTTATATACACGCCAGGGAGGGTATCTAAGGTTACAAGGTCAGTATCTAGGAGTAAGGCGGCTGGAAAACTCTTGGAGTGTACTACAAGTCTTCGGTAGAGACAGCCTTGATCACGTCTCCCGTGTGCGGCCTCCGGAGTCCATCTTGATCATGCACGAGGGCATATCGGCCCAACCGAGGAGACGGGCCGGCTAGGTTGGCACCCCCTAATCCAGGACACCGTCAGTAGCCCCTGAACTAGTCTTCGATGCCGAAGTCGACGCCCTTCACTATCCGGAGTCTTGGCTCGATAGACAAGTTCCCGTGCTTTATTCTCCGACCAGATTTAAAGACCTCAGCCAACCCTTAGAATTCCGTTGGGGCCCAATTTCAGATTTTGAGGAACGCGCCGCCGAGGGAATCGGGCCCCTTTATGGAAAAAACATCAAAGCGTCAGCCCCTTCTACCTTTACTTAACAGACGCGTAGCCCTTGCTGGTGGCAGTTCACATCCGCAACCGCAGCAAAAAATCCCCCTCTCTTCCCAGCCCAAGCTCGAGAGCCCGAACAATGGCGAGCGGCGAAGAATCGTCAAGGCGTCCTCATGGCCCTGATAGAGGGGACTGGGGGAGCTGCTCCGTCGCGCGCCTTCAATTAGAGCACTTAGCGATGCAAGGATACCTGCCGGATGCGGATCTGGCCGCTACTCGTCCTGGATTAACGTCCATCGATGGTCAAGCCCAGGTCAAATATTTCCCTTCGCCGCGAGGAGACGAGCGGGTATGCTTCGTGCCTTTCCTCCTCCGCGGTTTAGGATTTCCAATCCACCCTTTCCTCCGCGGCCTGCTGGAGTTTTACGGGTTGCATCTGCACCATCTCTCCCCGAATTCGATATTGAAAATTGCGGGGTTCGTCGCGCTCTGCGAGCTGCACCTCGGCTGTCAGGCGCACTTCGGATTATGGCGAAAGTACTTCTGCATCGTGCCCCGCTGCTCGGCCAACAAACTGTTCGAGGTTGGAGGAGCCGAAGTCTGCCGAGTCGACAAGACTGGTTATCCAGCAGGAACACCTCGGGAGGATGCCGCTTACTGGCCATCCGAGTGGTTTTATATCAATGACATCCCATTGTACGAGCCAGTCCGGCCAGGCCTCCCGCCCATCTCATTGGATCCACCGAGGAAACTCTACAGCGGGAGGCCGCGGAGCCTGGCACAAGAGGAAGACGAAGCCGTGACCAGTCTAGCGGCCAAAGTGAAGCTACTGTCGAGCACCGGCCTCACCATCATTGACGTGATGGCGGTGGCCCTAGACCGAAGAGTCCAACCCATCCGGCAGCGCCAACACTTATTGTGCGAGTACAATGGGTCCAACGATGCTTCCCGATCCATCAAGGGAGCTTTTATGGACCAAATGACCCTTGGAGCTATACTAGCCAGCATGTACCAAGGGTCCACGGAGGAGTTCGCCAAGCGCCAGTTCTAGGACGGGCTGTCGTACAACAACCCAGCCGACATAGTAAGTTTTTTCTTCCGAAATCTCTTGTTTACATCGGGATCCTTAGAGTTAACCCGAACACCTCGGCCTTTGAACAGTGGTGGAGGCGTTGGCTTGAAGGCGTGAACAGTCCGGCCCCTGAGCCAGAACTGCACTGCCGCGCGGAGGACCCTCTCTATAACGAGGACGAAGACCTGGACCTGATCTACGAAGGGAGGAAATTTTTCTTGGAGAGCCTTGACGGCTCAAAAGTAGCCGTCATCCCTGACACGCTGGGGACGAGGCCAGCCTCATCGGTAACACCCCCTTCCTCTAAACGAAAGAGAGCCCCTCGTCCTCCTGCCACCAACCATCTAACTTCTCCTCCGAAGGGGCGGCGCTCCCAACGCCGACGCAGAGAGACGGCTTCACCGGGAAGGGCTCCGGCGGAAGCACAAGAAGTTCAAGCCGAGGTCACAGGGGCAGGCGAAAGTGTCCCCTCCATCACCAGGTAATACTTTGATCTATGCTGCTGCAAAGACACGTCGGATTCTAACCTTCCCGATTACTTGCAGGCAACCTTCACCCACCACAGCAAACGTGGAGGTCGAGGGAGCCACGGCTCCACCCAGGGAGACGGGCGTCCGAAATCCCGCGGGAGTTAACTCCGGAGCTGCCCAGGCCGAGGATTCGGCAACATCGGCCACTCTGTCCAAGATTCAGTGCGCCGAGAATTATCGTCGGCGAAAAGCTTCTCTGAATAATCCGGCCTTCTCGGACAGGGAGCTCAATGCTCTCAGTGCGGTGGATGCATACCTCAGGTGACGGTGTCCTGGATTAGGGGGTGCTAACCGGGCCGACCCGTCTCCTCGGTTGGGCCGATGTACCCCCGTACGTGACCAAGATGGACTCCGGAGACTGTACATGGGAGACGTGATCGGCGCTGTCTCTACCGAAGACTTGTAGTACACTTCAAGATTTGTCCAGACGTCTTACTCCTAGATACCGACATTGTAACCCTAGGTACCCTCTCTGGCGTGTATACAAGCCATAGGGTTTAGCCTGTAGAGGGGACATCAATGCAACATTGCTTACCTAGCCATAGAAGTTAGACACATATTACGATCTCGAGGTAGATCAACTCTGTACTCGATACATCTCCATCACTATAACAAGAGCAGGACGTAGGGTTTTACCTCCATCGAGAGGGCCCGAACCTGGGTAAACATCGTCTCCCTTGTCTCTGTTACCATCGATCCGAGATCCACAGCTCGGGACCCCCTACCCCGAGGTCTGTCGGTTTTTACACCGACATCGGGGCAACCCGGGGTGCCTTTGATGAATCGCTGGACGTCTTGTCATGGGGGCTGCGGGTAAGTTGTAAAGACAAATATGACTACCAAGTATGGTAGTAGCCCCTAAGGCTTGGTACGAGCCCCTGGGATCGAATCAAGAGTTGAGTACTAACCCGCAATCACTGTCATTGGCAGGAGGCTCGCGTGAAGAACTAGCAATTGACCTTGGTGTTGTCCCAAACCAAGGTGCAGCTTGACGCGGCTTTGTCCGAGGTTGAGCAGGTGAAGAAATTCACCAGAGAGGCGCACGGTAAGTGCTTTGTGCTATAATTGGTTAATGCCAATGAAAAAAGTTGACGCCAGAATCACCTGTAGCAGTGGAAACCCTGGGCCATTTTGAAAGAGACCTGAAGCAGGCCCGTGAGGATCTGGCATATGCAGAAGCACAACGTCAGGCAAATCAACACGTGGTTACTCAAAGAGTGGACAGCGTGAACGTGCTTAGGGCTGAGAACGCTCGCCAGGCTCAGGAGATTGAGAGCTTAAAAGCTCGTCTTGCTGCTGCAGAAGCAAAGAATCGGCGAACGGACGACATGATTTACTGTAAGTTGTAAATCGTGACGGACATTTGTCATATAGTTTGTCCGAGGAGATTTGTCATGGGAATGTTGTTTTGTTGGCAGCTTGTTTGTCTGACCTTCCTCCGGAGTCTCGGGGTCCGATGTCCGAAGACATGAGCATTCGTCTATCCTAGGTGCATGAAAGGGCTCGGAAATCGATGAAGGATGTTCACCAGGTTTTATGGCCCGAGGTGGTGCCAGTCCCCGAGGACATGGTCATGCTAGCCGAACAACTTAAGAGAGCTCGGCGCCGGATCCAGGCTTGGAAAGTATCAGCTTGCCGGGAAGGTGCGAGGGAGGCCTGGGCCACGGTGAAGACCCACTACACCGGTCTGAAGACGACGGAATTAGCAGAGGTGGGACCCATGGCGCCTGATGGGCAGGAAATCCCTACCAGCCAGGCATATGATAGTGTAATGCCTGCGGCACGCCTCTCGCAAAAGGATTGCGCGTTGGACACCCTAATAGACGGGCTAGACCGTGCGTGAATTTTTTAGTATGACTTTATGTACCGAGGTATTCTATGTCAATTTTTTCCGTCCGTTTATCCAAACTCTGTCAGCCAGCCTTTGGCTTCCGCCTACTCGGATAAATTCCGAGGAGTGCCTCATACTACTGGCCGAGGTAATCGGACCAGGTGCTTCAGGTGACCAGGAAATCGGGCTGTGCGGCTCGAAAGACAAGAGGGTAACAGAAGGTTATGTTATATTACTATTTAACGTAAGAAACAGCGTCCGAGGAAAATAGTTCTGCCAACAGTTCCTTTCCTCGGGTCATTGTGTCGAATACGTTTGTCCGAAGACGTATGACCTCAGGGGTAAAGCGCTTGGTCGGGGTTTGAAAAGACCCCTGCCACGTTAGTCCTATGTCATAGCCGACCGATCTGCATTATAAGAATGCTAGCTTTCGGCTTTGTCCGTCTGAGGTACTACACCGGTTGACCCGGGAGTAACAATCACAGCGGTGCTCCCTTTGCCCCCTAGCCGAAATATCGGGAACGTAAGGGGCAAGCACATGAGCCGAGTAACCCAGCTTGGCCAAATCTTAAAGCGAATCGATGCATATAGTGGCTCAAAAGACAATAGTACATAAGAGGTGGAATAGCTCTTGTTTTGAAAATAACGTGCTATATTGTCCTCGGGGTCATTGAATAACGTTCCGAGGTGTGTAGATAAATAATGAGTAAAAGACCAAGGCAAAGAAAATGTACAAGTTATTTACACGGACCGTGTTTGTAGTGTCAAGCGTAGAAGCGTCAGAGTAGCGCCGCGTTCCAGGGGTGGGGTTCTAATCGGCCATCCTCCGGATCTCGGATTTGATAAGCTCCTCCGATAAGAACTTGATCAATGATGAACGGCCCATCCCATCTAGGGGAGAGTTTGTGCTTTTGTTTCTCGGGGTGTAGCCTCCTTATGAGATCCCCGACGTTGAATTCCTTAGCACGAACTTCTCTGCCATGGTAGCATCGGGCCTGCTGCTGATAAATGGCTGACCGTGCCCGTGCGACATTGCGTTCCTCCTCGAGGGCGTCTAGGGCGTCTTGCCGATTGACCTCGGCTTCTAGCTCCTCATACATGCGCACCCGAGGTGCGTCGTGTATGATGTCGCAGGGGAGGACCGCCTCAGCGTCGTATACCATAAAAAAGGGGTGTATCCTGTGGACCTGTTTGGTGTCATACGCAAGCCCCATAGTACAGAATCAAGTTCCTCGACCCGTTTACAATCGGCCTTTTTATGGGAGCGAACTGACCTTGGCTTAATTCCGCTAAGGATTAGCCCATTGGCTCGCTCCACCTGCCCGTTAGACTGTGTTTGGTAGACAGGCGCGTAGTCGAGCTTAATGCCCAATTTTTTACACCATACCTTGACCTCTTTGGCAGTAAAGTTGGTTCCGTTATCTGTAATCAGACTATGGGGGACACCGTAATGATGGACTACCCACGAGATGAATCCGATGACCTGGACGGCTTCGGCCGAGGTGACCGGCTTAGCTTCGATCCATTTGGTGAATTTGTCGACCATGACGAGAAGGTACTTATTTTTGGTTGATCCACCCTTAAGTGGCCTGACCATATCGAGCCCCCAGACCGCAAAAGGCCAAGTAATGGGGATGGTGCGAAGGGCCATGGGGGGCATGTGGCTCTGCTTGGCGAATACCTGACAGCCTGGGCAATGTTGTACTAATTCCGCGACATCGGCGCCTGCAGTTGGCCAATAGAAACCGGCTCAGAAAGCCTTGCTGACCAAGGTTCGGGCAGCGGCGTGATGTTCGCTCATGCCGGAGTGTATCTCCCGAAGTAGGAGTTTTCCTTCTTCCTCGGATATGCATCTCTGGAGGACGCCCGTTGTGCTCATTTTATAAAGTTCCCCTTCATGAACCTTGTAAGCTTTAGACCGCCTTACAATCCGGCGGGAGTCGGTTTGGTTATCGGGGAGCTCTTTTCGGAGTAGGTACGCGAGGAGCGGCTCGGTCCATGGTGCGATAACTACCATGACTTCGTGCGCAGAAGCAGTCTTCCGGATCGTTGACCCGCCTATGATACCATCCTCTTCTTCGAGCGGGACCTGTTGCCCGACGTTGGTTGATTCTGACGTTCCTTTGCTATCTTGCCAGACTACAGATGGCTTGAAAAGCCATTCGAGGAAGGTGTTTGTGGGGACCTTATCCCGCTTTGTGCCCAATCGGGCTAGTATATCTGCGACTTGGTTGCTATCTCGGGGTATGTGGTGAAACTCCAACCCCTCGAACCTGGCCGAGATCTTTATGATGGCATTTCGGTAAGCTGTCATCTTTGGGTATTTGGCGTCGAAATCACCGTTAATTTGTGAGATGGCGAGGTTGGAATCACCTCGGACCTCGAGGCGTTTGACGCCCATGGAGACTGCTATCCGAAGTCCGTGTAGAAGGGCTTCATATTCAGCCACATTGTTAGAGTCCGTGTACATGATTTGTAGTACATATCTAATGTTATCTCCCGTGGGGGACGTGAGCACCACGCCAACCCCTAGGCCGGCGAGCATTTTGGAGCCATCAAAATACATAGTCCAATGCGAGTAGGTACTGTACTCACGGGGGAGTTCGGCTTCGGTCCATTCGGCTACGAAGTCTGCCAACACCTGGGAATTAATGGCCCAGCGTGGTTTATAGATGATCTCAAAAGGTAAGAGCTCTATGGACTATTTGGCTATGCGCCCTGTCGCGTCCCTATTATTGATGATGTCAGTTAGCGGGACGTCGGAGGCTACGGTCACCGAACACTCTTGAAAGTAGTGCCAGAGCTTTCGTGACGCCATGAAGACCGCGTAGGCTATCTTTTGGTAGTGAGGGTAGCGTGATTTGCATGGGGTTAAGACCTCGGAGACGTAATATACGGGCTTCTGGACCTGGAATTTGTGCCCTTCCCTGTCTCGTTCGACCACGAGGACTGCGCTAACCACCTGGTTTGTGGCCGAGATGTATAATAGCATTGGTTCACAGACACCTGGCGCGGCCAGGATGGGGTTTGTGGCAAGGAGGGTCTTGATGTATTCCAGGGCTGCCGCGGCCTCCTTGGTCCATTTGAATGTTTTGGTCTGCTTTAACAGCTTGTACAAGGGTAAGGCTTTTTCTCCGAGCCGTGATATGAAGCGGATCAAGGCTGCTACGCAGCCCACCAGTTTTTGTACGTGCTTGAGCTCCGTTGGAATCTCCAAATGATCCAAGGCTCGAATGTTAGCCGGATTGGCTTCAATTCCTCGGTTAGATACGATGAAACCGAGGAGTTTGCCGGCTGGGACTCCGATGACGCATTCCTCCGGATTAAGTTTTATTTGATACTCCCGTAGGCTGGCAAATGTATCGCGAAGGTTGTCTACCAGCTGGCCGACGTGTTTAGTTTTAACAACTACATCGTCTACGTAGGCCTCAACGGTCTTTCCGATGTGTTTTTGCAGGCATGTTTGAATCATACGCTGGTACGTGGCGCCAACGTTAAGCAAAACGGCCCGTAGGACGTGATAAATGCTGTTGCTGCCTGGTCTGATTCCTTCATCTTTATTTGATGATATCCTGAGTAGGCGTCTAGGAAGCACGATGCATCATGGCCTGCAGTGGCGTCCACAATTTGGTCAATACGGGGCAAGGGGAAGGGGTCTTTGGGGCAAGCCTTATTGAGGTCTTTGAAATCGACACACAACCGCCAGGACCTGTCCTTTTTTGGTACCATGACCAAATTGGCTAGCCAGTCAGGGTGTTTTATGTCCCTGATGAATCCCGCTTCCAACAGCTTTGCCAGTTCCTCGCCCATTGCTTGACGCTTGGGCTCGGAGAAACGCCAAAGTGTTTGTTTAACGGGCTTGTAGCCTGTTAGTATGTTTAGGCTATGCTCTGCAAGCCTACGGGGTATCCTTGGCATATCGTGATGGAAATATGCCCTAGAGGCAATAATAAAGTTGTTATTATTTTATATTTCCTTGTTCATGATAAAGGTTTATTATTCATGCTAGAATTGTATTGACCGGAAACTTAAATACATGTGTGAATACATAAACAAATACCGTGTCCCTAGTGAGCCTCTACTAGACTAGCTCGTTGATCAAAGATGGTTAAGGTTTCCTAACCATAGACATGAGTTGTCATTTGATAACGAGATCACATCATTAGAAGAATGATGTGATGGACAAGACCCATCCGTTAGCTTAGCATATGATCGTTCTGTTTATTGCTACTGCTTTCTTGAATGTCAAATACATGTTCCTCAGACCATGAGATCATGCAACTCCTGGATACCGGAGGAATACCTTGTGTGCTATCAAACGTCACAACGTAACTGGGTGATCATAAAGATGCTCTACAGGTATCTCCGAAGGTGTCCGCTGAGTTGTCATGGATCGAGACTGGGATTTGTCACTCCGTGTTTCGGAGAGGTATCTCTGGGCCCTCTTGGTAATGCACATCATAAGAAGCTTGCAAGCAAAGTGACTAAGGAGTTAGTTACGGGATGATGTATTACAGAACGAGTAAAGAGACTTGCCGGTAACGAGATTGAACTAGGTATGGAGATACCGACGATTGAATCTCGGGCAAGTAACATACCGACGGACAAAGGGAATTACGTATGTTGTCATTGTGGTTCGACCGATAAGATCTTCGTGGAATATGTAGGAACCAATATGGGCATCCAGGTTCCGATATTGGTTATTGACTGGAGAGGCGTCTTGGTCATGTCTACATCATTCCCGAACCCGTAGGGTCCGCACGCTTAACGTTCGTTGACGATATAGTGTTATATGAGTTATGTGAATTGGTAACCGAATATTGTTCGGAGTCCCGGATGAGATCCCGGACGTCACGAGGAGTCTTGGAATGGTCGAGAGGTAAAGATTTATATATGGGAAGTCATATTTTGGGTTCCGGAAAAAGGTGTAGTTTTTTTTCGGTATTGTACCGGGAAGCTTCCAGAAGGTTCCGGAGGATTCCGGAGGGGTCCGGAAGTCCACAAGTGGGTCCACCACGTCCCAAGGGCTGGCATGGGCTAAGGGGAGGCGCCCTGGCCTTATTGGGCCAGGCGCATCAAGTCCTCAAAAGCCCACACAGCTAGGGAAGGAAAAAGGGAGAGTCCTAGTAGGAATAGGACTGGACTTTGGAGTCCAAGTCCACGTGTGTACTATTCACGGTTACTGTTCACGTGGCACTATTCCTTCTACTCCAAGCCCCTACACATATATAAATAGAGGAGAGGGGGCGCCCCAAAAGGATATACAACATTGTCTTAGCCGTGTGCGGCGCCCCCCTCCACAGTTCCGTCCCTCGGTCATATTTTCGCAGTGCTTGGGCGAAGCCCTGCGGAGATAGCATCACCATCACCGTCACCACGCCGTCGTGCTGCCGGAACTCATCCACTACCTCGTCGTCTTGCTGGATCAAGAAGTCGAGGACGTCACCGAGCTGAACGTGTGCTGAACGCGGAGGTGCCGTACGTTCGGTGCTCGGTCGGTTGGATCGTGAAGTTGTTCGACGACATGAACCGCGTTGATCTAACGCTTCCGCTTACGGTCTACGAGGGTACGTAGACACACTCCCCCCTCTCGTAGCTATGCATCTCCATGGATAGATCTTGCATGTGCGTAGAATTTTTTTTGTTTTCCATGCAACGTTCCCCAACAGTGGCATCATGAGCCAGGTCTATGCGTAGATGATATGCACGAGTAGAACACAAAGAGTTGTGGGCGGTGATGGTCATTCTGCATACCACCAACGCCTTATTTTGATTCGGCGGTATTGTAAGATGAAGCGGCCCGGACCAACCTTACATGTCCACGTACATGAGACCGGTTCCACCGACAGACATGCAACTTGTTTTGCATAAAGGTGGCTGGCGGGTGTCTGTTTCTCCTACTTTAGTTGAATCGAATTTGACTGCGGCCGGTCCTTGTTGAAGGTTAAAACAGCAAACTTGATAAATCACCGTTGTGGTTTTGTGCCGTAGGTAAGAACGGTTCTTGCTAGAAGCCCGTAGCAGCCACGTAAAACTTGCAACAACAAACTAGAGGATGTCTAACTTGTTTTTGCAGGGTATGCTGTGATGTGATATGGTCAAGACATGATGTGATATACGTTGTTGTATGAGATGATCATGTTTTGTAATTTATCGGCAACCGGCAGGAGTTTTATGGTTGTCTCTTTATTGTATGAAATGCAAGCGCCATGTAATTGCTTTACTTTATCGCTATGCGTTAGCAATAGTTGTAGAAGCAATAGTTGGCGAGACGACCACGACGCAACGATGGAGATCAAGGTGTCGAGCCGGTGACGATGGAGATCATGAAAATGTTTTGGAGATGGAGATCAAAAGCACAAGATGATGGCCATATCATGTCACATATTTTGATTGCATGTGATGTTTATCCTTTATGCATCTTATTTTGCTTAGAACGACGGTAGCATTATAAGATGATCCCTTCACTAAATTTCAAGATAAAAGTGTTCTCCCCGAGTATGCACCATTGCTAAAGTTCGTCGTTTCGAAGCACCTCGTGATGATCGGGTGTGATAGATTCTACGTTCACATACAACGGGTGTAAGCCAGTTTTACACAAGCAGAATACTTGGGTTAAACTTGACAAGCCTAGCATGTACAGACATGGTCTCGGAACACTAGAGACCGAAAGGTCGAACATGAGTCATATAGTAGATATGATCAACATGGAGATGTTCACCATTGATGACTATCCCATCTCACGTGATGATCGGACATGGGCTAGTTGATTTGGATCATGTATCACTTAGTTAACTTGAGGGATGTTAATTTAAGTGGGAGTTCATTAGTAATTTGATTAATTGAACTTAATTTATCATGAACTTAGTCTTGATAGTTTTTGCATATCTATGTTGTAGATAAATGGCCCGTGCTACTGTTCCGTTGAATTTTAATGCGTTCCTAGAGAAAGCTAAGTTGAAAGATGATGGTAGCAACTACACGGACTGGGTCCGTAACTTGAGGATTAACCTCATTGCTGCACAGAAGAATTATGTCCTTGATGCACCGCTAGGTGATGGACCTGCTGCAGGAGCTGCTGTAGACGTTGTGAATGCCTGGCAGGCTCGATCTGATGACTACTCCATAGTTCAGTGTGCCATGCTCTACGGCTTAGAACCGGGACTGCAAAAGCGTTTTGAACGCCACGGAGCATATGAGATGTTCCAAGAGCTGAAATTGTTATTTCAAGCTAATGTCCGGGTTGAGAGATATCAAGTCTCCAACAAGTTCTTCAGCTGTAAGATGGAGGAGAACAGTTCTGTCAATGAACACATACTCAGAATGTCTGGGTACCACAACCAATTGACTCAGCTGGGAATTGATCTTCCGGTTGAGAGTGTTATTGACAGAGTTCTTCAGTCACTGCCACCAAGCTATAAAGGCTTCGTGATGAACTATAATATGCAAGGGATGGAGAATACAATTCCCGAGCTATTCGCGATGCTGAAATCAGCGGAGGTAGAAATCAAGAAGGAGCATCAAGTGTTGATGGTTAACAAGACCACTAGTTTCAAGAAAAAGGGCAAGGGAAAGAAGGGGAACTTCAAGAAGAACGGCAAGCAAGTTGCCGCTCCCACGAAGAAACCCAAAGCTAGACCCAGGCTTGAAACAGAGTGCTTCTACCGCAAAGGGTCTGGTCACTGGAAGCGGAAGTGCCCCAAGTATTTGGCGGATAAGAAGGATGGCAAAGTGAGCAAAGGTATATTTGATATACATGTTATTGATGTGTTCCTCACTAATGCTCGCAGTAGCGCCTGGGTATTTGATACTGGTTCGGTTGCTCATATTTGTAACTCGAAATAGGAGCTATGGAATAAGCGAAGATTGGCTAGGGACGAGGTGACGATGCGCGTCGGGAATGGTTCCAAGGTTGATGTGATCGCCGTCGGCACGCTACCTCTACATCTACCTTCGGGATTAGTTTTAGACCTCAATAATTGTTATTTGGTGCCAGCGTTGAGCATGAACATTATATCTGGATCTTGTTTATTGCGAGACGGTTATTCATTTAAGTCAGAGAATAATGGTTGTTCTATTTATATGAGTAACATCTTTTATGGTCACACACCTTTTGTGAATGGTCTATTCTTGTTGAATCTCAATCGTAGTGATACACATATTCATAATATTGATGCCAAAAGATGCAAAGTTGATAATGATAGTGCAACATACTTGTGGCACTGCCGTTTAGGTCATATTGGTGTAAAGCGCATGAAGAAACTCCATGCGGATGGACTTTTGGAATCTCTTGATTATGAATCATTTGATACTTGCGAACCATGCCTCATGGGCAAGATGACTAAAACTCCGTTCTCCGGAACAATGGAGCGAGCTACTGATTTGTTGGAAATAATACATACCGATGTATGCGGTCCGATGAATGTTGAAGCACGCAGCGGGTATCGTTATTTTCTAACCTTCACAGATGATTTGAGTAGATATGGGTATATCTACTTGATGAAACACAAGTCTGAAACATTTGAAAAGTTCAAAGAATTTCAGAGTGAAGTAGAGAATCATCGTAACAAGAAAATAAAGTTTCTACGATCTGATCACGGAGGCGAATATTTGAGTTGCGAGTTTGGCCTTCATTTAAGAAAATGTGGAATTGTTTCACAACTCACGCCACCTGGAACACCACAGCGTAATGGTTTGTCCGAACGTCGTAACCGTACTTTATTGGATACGGTGCGTTCTATGATGTCTCTTACCGGTTTGCCACTATCGTTTTGGGGTTATGCATTAGAGACAGCTGCATTCACGTTAAATAGGGCACCGTCTAAATCCATTGAGACGACACCGTATGAACTATGGTTTGGCAAGAAACCTAAGCTGTCGTTTCTTAAAGTTTGGGGATGCGATGCTTATGTGAAAAAGCTTCAACCTGATAAGCTCGAACCCAAAGCGGAGAAGTGCGTCTTCATAGGATACCCTAAAGAAACAATTGGGTACACCTTCTACCACAGATCCGAAGACAAGGTCTTTGTTGCTAAGAATGGGTCCTTTCTAGAGAAGGAGTTTCTCTCGAAAGAAGTGAGTGGGAGGAAAGTAGAACTTGATGAGGTAATTGTACCTTCTCTCGAATTGGAAAGTAGCTCATCAGAGAAAACTGTTCCCGTGATGCCTACACCAATAAGAGAGGAAGATAATGATAAAGATCATGAAACTTCAGATCAAGTTACTACTGAACTTCGTAGGTCGACCAGAGTACGTTCCGCACCAGAGTGGTACGGTAATCCTGTTCTGGAAGTTATGTTGTTAGACAACGGCGAACCTACGAACTATGAAGAAGCTATGATAAGCCCGGATTCCGACAAATGGCTTGAGGCCATGAAATCTGAGATAGGATCCATGTATGAGAACAAAGTGTGGACTTTGGTGGACTTGCCCGATGATCGGCAAGCCATTGAGAATAAATGGATTTTTAAGAGGAAGACGGATGCTGATGGTAATATCACTGTCTACAAAGCTCGACTTGTCGCGAAAGGTTTTCGACAAGTTCAAGGGGTTGACTATGATGAGACTTTCTCACCCGTAGCGATGCTTAAGTCTGTCCGAATCATGTTAGCAATTGCCGCATTTTATGATTATGATATCTGGCAAATGGATGTCAAAACTGCATTCCTTAATGGTTTTCTCAAAGAAGAGTTGTATATGATGCAACCAGAAGGTTTTGTCGATCCTAAGGGTGCTAACAAAGTGTGCAAGCTCCAACGATCCATCTATTGATTGGTGCACGCATCTCGGAGTTGGAATATATGCTTTGATGAGGTGATCAAAGCATATGGTTTTGTACAGACTTACGGTGAAGCCTGTATTTACAAGAAAGTGAGTGGGAGCTCTGTAGCATTTCTAATATTATATGTGGATGGCATATTGTTGATTGGAAATGATATAGAATTTCTGGATGGCATAAAGGGATACTTGAATAAGAATTTTTCAATGAAAGACCTCGGTGAAGCTGCTTATATATTGGGCATCAAGATCTATAGGGATAGATCAAGACGCTTGATAAGACTTTCACAAAGCACATACCTTGACAAAGTTTTGAAGAAGTTCAAAATGGATCAGTCAAAGAAAGGGTTCTTGCCTGTCTTGCAAGGTGTGAAGTTGAGTCAGACTCAATGCCTGACCACGGCAGAAGATATAGAGAAAATGAAAGTCATTCCCTATGCCTCAGCCATAGGTTCTATTATGTATGCCATGCTGTGTACCAGACCTGATGTGTGCCTTGCCATAAGTTTGGCAGGGTGGTACCAGAGTAATCCAGGAGTGGATCACTGGACAACGGTCAAGAATATCCTGAAGTACCTGAAAAGGACCAAGGACATGTTTCTCGTTTATGGAGGTGACGAAGAGCTCGTCGTAAAGGGTTACGTCGATGCAAGCTTCGACACTGATCCGGATGACTCTAAGTCACAAACCGAATACGTATTTATATTAAATGGTGGAGCTGTCAGTTGGTGCAGTTCCAAGCAGAGCGTCGTGGCGGGATCTACGTGTGAAGCGGAATACATAGCTGCTTCGGAAGCAGCACATGAAGGAGTCTGGATGAAGGAGTTCATATCCGATCTAGGTGTAATACCTAGTGCAACGGGTCTAATGACAATCTTTTGTGACAACACTGGAGCAATTGCCATAGCCAAGGAGCCCAGGTTTCACAAGAAGACCAAACACATCAAGAGACGCTTCAACTCCATTCGTGAATATGTCAAGGATGGAGACATAGAAATTTGCAAAGTACACACGGATCTGAATGTGGCAGACCCGTTGACTAAGCCTCTTCCATGAGCAAAACATGATCAACACCAAGACTCCATGGGTGTTAGATTCATTACTATGTAATCTAGATTATTGACTCTAGTGCAAGTGGGAGACTGATGGAAATATGCCCTAGAGGCAATAATAAAGTTGTTATTATTTTATATTTCCTTGTTCATGATAAAGGTTTATTATTCATGCTAGAATTGTATTGACCGGAAACTTAAATACATGTGTGAATACATAAACAAATACCGTGTCCCTAGTGAGCCTCTACTAGACTAGCTCGTTGATCAAAGATGGTTAAGGTTTCCTAACCATAGACATGAGTTTTCATTTGATAACGGGATCACATCATTAGAAGAATGATGTGATGGACAAGACCCATCCGTTAGCTTAGCATATGATCGTTCTGTTTATTGCTACTGCTTTTTTGAATGTCAAATACATGTTCCTCAGACCATGAGATCATGCAACTCCCGGATACCGGAGGAATACCTTGTGTGCTATCAAACGTCACAACGTAACTGGGTGATCATAAAGATGCTCTACAGGTATCTCCGAAGGTGTCCGTTGAGTTGGCATGGATCGAGACTGAGATTTGTCACTCCGTGTTTCGGAGAGGTATCTCTGGGCCCTCTCGGTAATGCACATCATAAGAAGCTTGCAAGCAAAGTGACTAAGGAGTTAGTTACGGGATGATGTATTACGGAACGAGTAAAGAGACTTGCCGGTAACGAGATTGAACTAGGTATGGAGATACCGACGATCGAATCTCGGGCAAGTAACATACCGACGGACAAAGGGAATTACGTATGTTGTCATTGCGGTTCGACCGATAAGATCTGCGTGGAATATGTAGGAACCAATATGGGCATCTAGGTTCCGCTATTGATTATTGACTGGAGAGGCGTCTCGGTCATGTCTACATCATTCACGAACCCGTAGGGTCCGCACGCTTAACGTTCGTTGACGATATAGTGTTATATGAGTTATGTGAATTGGTAACCGAATATTGTTCGGAGTCCCGGATGAGATCCCGGACGTCACGAGGAGTCTCAGAATGGTCGAGAGGTAAAGATTTATATATGGGAAGTCATATTTTGGGTTCCGGAAAAAGGTGCAGTTTTTTTCGGTATTGTACAGGGAAGCTTCCAGAAGGTTCCGGAGGATTCCGGAGGGGTCCGGAAGTCCACAAGTGGGTCCACCACGTCCCAAGGGCTGGCATGGGCTAAGGGGAGGCGCCCTGGCCTTATTGGGCCAGGCGCATCAAGTCCTCAAAAGCCCAAGCAGCTACGGAAGGAAAAAGGGAGAGTCCTAGTAGGAATAGGATTGGACTTTGGAGTCCAAGTCCACGTGTGTACTATTCATGGTTACTGTTCACATGGCACTATTCCTTCTACTCCAAGCCCCTACACATATATAAATAGAGGAGAGGGGGCGCCCCAAAAGGATATACAACATTGTCTTAGCCGTGTGCGGCGCCCCCCTCCACAGTTCCGTCCCTCGGTCATATTTTCGCAGTGCTTGGCCGAAGCCCTGCGGAGATAGCATCACCATCACCGTCACCACGCCGTCGTGCTGCCGGAACTCATGCACTACCTCATCGTCTTGCTGGATCAAGAAGTCGAGGACGTCACCGAGCTGAACGTGTGCTGAACGCGGAGGTGCCGTACGTTCGGTGCTCGGTCGGTTGGATCGTGAAGGTGTTCGACGACATCAACCGCGTTGTTCTAACGCTTCCGCTTACGGTCTACGAGGGTACGTAGACACACTCCCCCCTCTCGTAGCTATGCATCTTGCGTGTGCGTATAATTTTTTTTGTTTTCCGTGCAACGTTCCCCAACATATCGGAGGGGTGCCATGCGAATATGTCCCAGTTTTCCTTGAGGAAAGCGCGTAGGGCTTCGGGAACTTTTGGGTCGAGGTTAGCGCCTATGGACGCCGTTTTAGCAGGGTCCATTGGGTGAACCTGGAATTTGATTATCTCGTCGGCCGGTTTGAAAGAAGTAGGTTTTGATCTTTTGTCGAAAATGACATCGTCCCGGTCGACCTCGGCGCGCAGCGTGGTCAGCTCTTTGGCCGCGAAGGTTTTGGCAAGAGTCTCGAGGGCGAGGGATGCCGTTTTATTCTCGGCTTTGAGCGCCCTGTCAGGATCACTTGAAATGGTAATGATCCCTTTCGGGCCCGGCATCTTGAGCTTCATATAGCCATAGTGCGGCACCGCTTGAAATCTTGAAAAGGCATCCCGTCCGAGGATGGCGTGGTATCCGCTCTTGAGAGGAGCGATGTGGAACGTAATTTCCTCGGAGCGATAATTATCCGAGGTCCCGAAGACTACATATAGAGTTATCTTTCCACTGCAGCGTGCCTCTCGCCCAGGGACTATTCCTTTGAAGGTGGTGGTGCTCCGTTCTATGCGCGATTTATCGATGTGCATTTTGTCCAGAGTGTCCTCGTATATTAGATTCAAGCTGCTGCCTCCGTCCATAAGGACCTTATGGAGGCGGCAGTGGTCCATGATGGGGTTGAGGACTAGCGCGGCGGGGCACCTGTCCAGGGCCTACTTCGGCTGATCGTGGTGGGTGAAGGTGATCGGCGTGTCTATCCACGCACCCCGAAGTGGTACTTGCCGGACGGCGTTGATTTCCCTCAAGGCCCGTTTGCGCTGGTTGTTAGACGTAAAGGTCTCATAAATCATTAGGACCTCGCCTTCGTCCGAGGTCTGTTCAAGGTGGCTGGAGGTGCCCACCAAGAGGGCGGGTCCCTCTTTTGCCACCTGCCTCAACACCCAACAGTCACGAAGGCTGTGGGTTGGGCAGGAGTTAACCAATACGGCGTGGATCGGGCATGGTTTACCCAGAAAGCCGACCAGGGCCGTTCCGGGGTGATCGGAGGTTTTCTTCTTCTTCCGGGGTCGATCACCCGGGGTGTTCCGTTTGCGATTTTCGCGCCGAAGTGCCGACCGGTCGCGTCCCGGGTAGTCCTCATAGACCGAGTCTGTATTCTCCTCGGTCCGCCAGGTGTCTTCAATGGCGCAAAATCGTGCTACCAGGTTGGTTAATTCAGGGAGTGTTTGGACGCAACAACAAGCGAGGGCGTTCGAGACGCCTTTATCCTTGCATCCACGCTCGAAAGCGGTGATTATATCAGAGTCTTGGTAATCCAGTATCTTGCTCTTGAGGGACAAGAATCTGGCCCAGTATTGTCGGATCGGCTCACCGGGGATCTGTCGTACGTAGGCTAAGTCCCAGATGTCAGATGGGCCGGAGTCATCGGGGCGATATTCTATATGGGAGGTGAGCAGACCATATCCGATCTCTATAGACCGCGGGCTCAAGAGCTCGTCACCTTCACCTGACGCTGGGTCCGCAGTTATCGGTTTAGCCGATTTGATCTGGGAGTCGGTTGCTGGTAGGTCGCTGTCCGATCCGCTCTCCAGGAAGTACCTTAGCCCCTCGTTCGCGAGGGGGTTCTTTGTTGGAACCGAAGAGGGGTCATGGTTTGCTTCCATGTTACGTGGAGGCGTCTCTGTGATCAAAGCTTCAAACATGGAGACGTGCTCCATGGGCTTAAGGCTGTTAACCGGCGATCCCATCGATCCTTCCGGCGATCACACAGCGGAACTCTCAATGAAAGCACCAGTGTCGGTGTAAAAACAGGCAGATCTCGGGGTAGGGGGTCCCGAGCTGTGGATCTTGGATCGGTGGTAACAGAGACGAGGTAGACGATATTTACCCAGGTTCAGGCCCTCTCAATGGAGGTAAAACCCTACGTCCTGCTTCTGTTTATATTGATGGAGATGTATCGAGTACAGAGTTGATCTACCTCGAGATCGTAATATGTGTCTAACTTCTAGGGCTAGGTGAGCGATATTGCGTTGATGTCCGCTACGGGCTAAACCCTATGGCTTATATACACGCCAGGGAGGGTATCTAAGGTTACAAGGTCGGTATCTAGGAGTAAGGCGGCTGGAAAAATCTTGGAGTGTACTAGAAGTCTTCGGTAGAGACAGCCTTGATCACGTCTCCCGTGTGCGGCCTCCGGGGTCCATCTTGATCATGCACGAGGGCATATCGCCCCAACCGAGGAGACGGGCCGGCTAGGTTGGCACCCCTAATCTAGGACACCGTCAGTAAGTCAAAGGTAATTTTTACAAAAGATGTCATTTACCTCTTCGCCTCTGGATGCTCCCGAGGGCGTGGGGAGTCCTCGGACAAACTCGATTCGATCGACCCCACCGGTGCCAAAATCTGGCCCGTGGGAGCTACGTGCGCCCTTCTTGGATGCTTAAACGGCTGAGGAGGGGCAATGCCTTCAACATCCCTGGGTGCCGACCTCTTCCCGCCCTTGGAAGATTGCGCCTCGGTCTCTTCCTCCTCGGCAGTCGACTCCACGGAAGAATTGTGGCTGCTCTCGATGGGAGCACTCGTGGCTCCCACATGGATGGACAGGCTCTTAGCCCTGTCCTTCTTTCCCCTTTCTTCTTCTTGACCGGGACCTCATAGGGGTCCTCAGTCAGGAGCTTCTCGAGCTCGGGGGTCATGGGGTCCTCGGGTAATGGGGGAAGGGCCTGCATCTTCCTGGCATGTGCGTGCCATTCCTGTGTATGGAACATATAATTTGACCACTCAATTAAAAAGTAGTGGTGGAAAAGTAAGCGCAAAAGACTAGCGATAAAGCAAATCACCTCGGGGGCCGGGTTGGTGTGGCTATAGCCTAAATCCTCGGCTTGGGGTGCCATCTCATCCTTCTTTGTCTTGAAAAGAAGCTTCCACATCCCACCGAGGCTTGTACCTCGGTAGAGCCTGGTGTGCGCCGCCTCCTCATCTGGCTTGTATCTCCACATTTAAGTAGCTCGGATTTGGAGAGGAAGGGCACGGCGGAGAAGCATCACATGGACCACATCCGTCAAAGTGATGCCCGAATCCACCACGGCCTTGAGCTAACCCTGGACCTTCACCTCTTCTTCATTTACCCCGGCGATGTTCTTGTCGGTCCAGGAAAATAGCCTCTTCGGTGGCTCAGGCGAGAAGGCTAGGCCTTCCTTTTTATCGGCCATGTAGAACCACTCCTGCTGCCAGAGCTTCACGGTTTCGATAAACATCCCCTTTGGCCAGGTTACCTTGGGGATCTTGCTTATCATGGCCCCACAGTAGTCGGCGAGCTTGGAGCCGCTACTGGGTGGCTTAATGCCGAACACCTTGAGCCACAGCCCAAAGTCACTACAAGAATCAGCTAATTTGCCGTCTGCCATAGCAGACGGCAAAGAACAAGGCCACCGACGGCAAACCTCTTTGCCGTCTGCCACGGACGGCAAACACTTCCGGCACTGAAAGTCACAGTAATGACTTTTTTTGCCGTCTGCCTAACGACAGCGGACGGCAAAGAACTTTGCCGTCTGCTTTCCTGGCCAAGCTGGCGGCAAAGATCATGGACGACAAAGAATAGCGGTTAGCCCCGTTAGGTGGCTAACGGCAGACTTTGCCATCCGTCGGCGGACGGCAAACTTTGCCGTCAGCCCTATGACGTCAGCAGACCCGTGGCTAACCGTCACTTCTGCTATGTGTTTGCCGTCTGCCAGGCTTGTCTTTGCCATCTGCCAGGCTTGTCTTTGCCGTCTGCCAGCAGATGACAGAATGACCAAATGGTCAGACCTGATGCTCCCAGGTTGCACAGGTTGCTGCCACGTGGCACCTTTGCCGTCCGCTTACTGACGGCAAATGTCTTTGCCGTCGGCTGGCAGACGGCAAAGTGCCTGTATTGCCACTGTTTTGTTTGTTTTCTGTTATTTCCCTGCATTTTCAAAACACAAATATGATATATATAGCAGTCCATCAATGCATAGGCCATGTATCCAACATCTAGCAGTCCATCAATGCTAGAGAACACATAGGGTATTAAAAGATCCAATACATACATAGTTTCACGGAGTTCATCCATATATACATACATAGTTTCACATTGTTCATCAATACAAATGAAAACAAAAACTAAACACTAGCAGTCCATCAATGCCAGCTTCCATGAAGTGAATCAAACCTGCAAAAATGGGAGTAAGAAAGTTAGAAGAAGAAGAAGAAGAAGACTAGAAGAAGAAGAAGAATAATAATAATAAGAAGAAGAAGAAGACTAGAATAATAATAATAATAATAATAATAATAATAATAATAATAATAATAATAATAATAATAAGAAGAAGAAGAAGAAGAAGAAGAAGAAGAAGACTAGAAGAAGAAGAAGAAGAAGAAGAAGAAGAAGACTAGAAGAAGAAGAAGAAGAAGAAGAAGAAGAAGAAGACTAGAAGAAGAAGAAGAAGAAGAAGAAGAAGAAGAAGAAGAAGAAGAAGAAGACTACAAGAAGAAGAAGAAGAAGAAGAAGAAGAAGAAGAAGAAGAAGAAGAATAAGAAGAAAGAAAGAAAAAGAATAAGAATAAGAAGGAGTAGAAGATGGAGAAAAAGAAAGAAGAGAAAAAGGAAGAATAAGAATATATTTTCATCTTCTTCTCTCCTTTTCTCATCTTTCTTCTTCTCTTCTATCTTCTTATCCTTTTCCTTCTCATTCTTCTTCTTTTATTCTTTCTTTTTCTTCTCTTTCTTCTTCTATTCTTTCTTTTTCTCCTCTTCCTTGTTTTTCTTCTTCTTATTCCTTATTTGTGTCATTTTAGAGCTAACTTAGGTAATTATGCCATTTTTGAGCTATCTAAGCTTATTATGTCAATTTGGAGGAAAATAAGGTAAGTATAGGTCATTTTTGTGCTAACCTAGGTAATTATGCCATTTTTGAGCTAACTTAGGTAAGTATAGGTCATTTTAGAGCTAACTTAGGTAATTATGTCATTTTGGAGGAAAATAAGCTAAGTATATGACATTTATGAGCTAACCAAGGTTATTATGCCATTTTGGAGGAAAATAAGCTAAGTATATGAAATGAATAAGCTAATTATGTCATAAATGAACTAAATAAGTTAATTATGTCATTTTGGAGGATAATTAGCTAAGTATGTCTTTTTTGGGGAAAATAAGCTAAGTATGTGGCATAATAGGGTTAACAAGCATGTACGAAGCTAAGTATGCATTTGTTAAGCAAAATACTAGAGAAAACTTACCGTCTTAGCACCGGGGTTCCTCGAGCCGGTATCACCTGGAGAAGGGTTGTGCGATGAGGCTCCGGAGTTATGCTGGACCAAAGATCATTTGCAAAGTATCGTTAGCATGATGACACTCAAATGTTAAGACTAGTAAATAATGACCATTCAAATGAAACTCACCATTACCGCTCTAGTAATGACCGGCATCGGCGGAGGGGCCTGACCGGTCTTCTCGCACATAGACCGCACATTTGGTTTTGACGAGTCAGTCATATTAGTTAGTAATGAAACGAACATTACGTGCATGATTTGGCTAATATGCAGAAGAAACTTACCACGAGGAGCTCGTACATGGCCCGGTGAGCCGCGTCATTTCGTGCCCTCTCCTCCTCCAACAACCTAGCCGTCTTCTCCTCCAAAAGCAGTTCCTTCTCCGCCGCCACCCGGTCCCTCTCGTCTAGAAGCGCCTGGGTTATCGCTCTCTCTTTCTGACGAGCAGCCTGCAACACCACTCCTCGTTAGCATTGTAATCATCGATGGCCACACACACAATGTAATGGAGGAAAGATATCTGAATCCGTATAACTAACCTCGATGGCGAGATCGACTGGCCATGGACGAGTCCTTATCTCAGGACAGGAGCTCGTTTGGCCCGCCTTGATCTCCGGGAGAGTGAGAGGACAACGTATCAGTCCATCTCCAATGGCTAATGAGCCATGGGGCCTCCCGCCACCAGATATCATCACCAGCTCTGGATCTATAGGATTCTGGCTTGGGTTAAAGTCCTCCCCTTTACTCGCCTTCCCCTCCTGGTTGTACCTCACGAGCTTGTGGTGGAAGGAGATGTTGGTGAAATTCTCTGGATGATCGAGGTCAGACTCAGAGAATGCCTTGGCTTTCTTGTACGAGGCAGTATGGGCCATGGCATAGAGGTCGTACACCTCAGGCACCTCCGTGTTATTGTGTCGCACCTAAAAGAGAAGAACAAAGTATTAGTAAAGGGCTCAAGCTAGCATGAAGAATGAATTGCATGAATCATGAAGCAAACCACATACCCAGTTCTGCCCGAACTGATATAAGTTGGCGCTGCCTTGATGGTGTGGCACACCAACCATTTGGGCATGCCGGTCCTTGGCATTGTCATGGACAGCTCGCCAGCGGCCTGTGCACTACTCATCCACCAATGCCTCCCAACAATCCGTCTCATCCGCACACCATCTCGGGGGCACCTAAGTTAGTAAAGAGAAATTTGAGCGCTACGCCTACGAATCAAATCAAGGAAACTAAGTACAATGCCTTAAGAATAGGTAATTACCTTCATGTACTGATCTTTCTTTAGAAACTTAGCCCGGCACGACGGCTTGTCCTTCTTAATACCACGCTTGGCGTAGTAGTCTCGAACAGCCTGCGGCCGAGCCTCGTGCCGTAAGTTTTGTAGTAGGCGCTTGCACTCGGTATCGATAACCTTTGCCGCGTCCTCCTCGTATCCCTCCTCACAACTGTAGAAGGTCTACAATCAAACGAGACAACACTGATTAGTACAATAACTAGCTATTGTTAATTTTTAATTGTGTAAAGGAGAAATTACCCAAAAGCTTCTGATCACCATCTCGGCCCTCGTGTGGCACATGACACCGTCGACAATCTCCTCCGGCGGGGCTGGGGCAGCCAAGTAGTGCTCCCAGCTCAATCCTAGCTCTGGAAGCTGACCCTCACTGTCACGCTCAATATGCGATCCTATGCTCGAGGGGCTCGGAGGCCCCACCAGGGATAGAAGCGAATATCGAAGACACTTGCAAGGTGGATATCATTACATCGTACCATGTACATAATAGATGGGGATACATACAAATACATAACAGCCATCACAGGAATACATCAATACATAGCAAACACCATACAGAAGAGCAGAATCCGACTACGGATGAAACACAAACGAAAAACACGAACGACATCCACCCTGCTAGCCTAGGCTACCGACCAGGAAACTATCCCAAGATCGACGAAGAAGAAGAAGCAGAAGAAGAACTCCAAAAGCAAACGCGCATCGCTCTCACGTCAAGACATCGCATTACCTATACCTGCAACTGTTGTTGTAGTAATCTGTGAGCCACCAGGACTCAGCAATCCCATAACCATGGGTAGCAAGACTATCAAAGCTTAAATGGATATGGAAGGGTAAGGTGGTGAGGTTGCAGCAAGCACTAAGCATTGTATGGTGGCTAACTTACGAGTACAAGAATAAGAAGAGTAAACTACGCATAACGGTCGCAATCTAATAATGATCAAGAAGTGATCCTGAACACCTACTTACGAGTCAAACATAACCCCACCGTGTTATCTTCTCAAACTTCCTCGAAAAGAGACGATCACGGTTACGCACGCGGTTGGTGTATTTTAACTAGATTTAGTGTCAAGTTCTCTACAACCGGAGGTTATAAATTTCCAAGTCGCCACATAACCGCGGGCACGGCTTCGCGTAAGATTTAACCCTGCAGGGGTGCTCCAAGTAGTCCATTATAAATTACCACACGCATCCGATGGAACATCCTCACACCATGATAACACGATGCTTACGATAAGGAATTCCGGTGGACAAGTCATTCATAAAAGGTAAAACTAAACCAGCAAGACCTCCCGGCGTGTCGACGATCTCGATAGGAGCCGCGTATCTCGTTCTCAGGACACGACCGGATCATCCAAACTTCCGGTAGGCCAATTCCAAAGTTGCCCCTGGCGGCCACCGGCGGTTGACAAATTCAGACCAACACCATCAGCACTGGCCCACCTTTATTATGTTGAATTAAATAGATCCCCGAGGTGATCAGCCCCTATGCAAAGTTAATTATTTAATTCAGTATTATTATGTTGGCAAATGTTAAAACCAAAGTTGGGCCTTGCTGGAGAAGTTTATCCTAAAACGAATGATCAGGGGGGTTCCCATATACCCCACATGTGTTAGAAGCGCTCATCAAGGAACATAACACCGGTATTACGAAAACTAGGGCGGCATGAGTGGAACAAAACACCAGGCAAAAGGCCGAGCCTTCCACCCATTACCAAGTATATAGATGCATTAATTAAATAAGAGATATTGTGATATCCCAGAATATCCATGTCCCAACATGGAACAACCTGCAACTAGCAACGCTATAAGAACGGGGCTGAGCAAGGCGGTAACATAGCCAAACAACGGTTTGCTGGGTAAGGGTGGTTAGAGGCTGTTTCATGGCATATGGGAGGCTGACATATATGTGGTAGGAAGCGCGACATAGCGATAGCAACGAGACAACTAGCAAGCAAAGATAGTAAAGATATCCAAGGTCATGATCATCTTGCCTGAAATCCCGATCGGAAGAAGAACGAGTCCATGAAGAAGACGAACCAGTCATAGTCGAACGAATCCTCACAATCGCATCGAAAGCAGAACTATCGAGAAGAAGCACAACCGGAAAGAATCAAACAACATGGTAAACACACAAACATAAACATGGCATGATGCACAACCAAATATGATGCATGACAAGATTAAATGTTGTTAAACATGGCAAGAGATGAAGCATGAGCAATCCTAACAACTAGGCAAGTTTAAATGAGGCCGGAAACACAAGTAACAATTCCGAGAAAGCCCCATATGCAAATTTCGAAATTGGTACTGATCTGAATTAAACACAATCTTAAAGTGGTAAAACAGCAAGTTAACATGCATCATGATGATATACACATTTTTCTAGTCAAGTTACATATGTAGAACATTTAATTCGGAGCTACGGTCTAGAAGATATGCACTAAACAAGATTAACATGGCAATAATGCAAAATGCATGCAAACATCAACCACAAACACTCAAACCAAGGATGCAACATCACAAAATTAAACTACACACAAATCTAAGCAAGTTTCATATAGAACATGATTAAAACGGAGCAACGGTTCAACAATTACAATCAACACAAGTTATAATAGCAATCTGCCCCGAAACAGCAACATAGCACATTGCCAACATCAAAACGGCAAGCTACAGTAACATGATGGACACAAACTTGATATGCACTTGAAATAGACATGATATACTCCAATTTATCTTAAAGGTTCAGGTTCATAGGCATCAAGGTTAAGTCAATATGATCCATTCAAAACGCAATGTTCTGCTAAACGTGAGCAGAGTTAACATGATGGCAACTTGAGAGCAAAAAAGAGACATGCTACAGGAACTTTACATGGCAACCAAAGGCATGGCATCGAAGTACACATTGCATAGACCAAATCACATGAAGGAATCATATGCATATGAGCTATAGATTAGTGGCAACCATCAAGCAAAGTTGGCAAGTTTTATCACAGACAGCTTTTAGTCAGAACAGCAACATTAACTAAGCATGTTTACAAGCTCATGGCACTCACATCAAGGCATATCATGGCGTGAAATAAATACTAGCAGCAAGAAGACATGAAAATGCTCCAAAGTTATGTTGACAAGTTGCTTATATGGTGCATGTATTAAATCACAAAAAAATGACAAAATGACAAATATTAACAGTTTTCTGCAGTTAACAGCATGATGCACTTTGGAACAGAGATTATGACATGTGGATGAGTCTTAATATGAATGCAACAGCAACCATCATCATCATAGGGCGAACATGCACAAAGATATAGCCAATACAAAATGCCTATATGCTGTTGAAATCATCACCTCGCGGAAATCGGGACGGGGGGATCCCGAGACGAGACGGATCGGGAAGGTATTTGGTTCGCGGGATCTGCAGATCCAGGGACGAGGAGGTCCTGGCACGGGGTGAGGCCGCCCGGCGGCGGGGCGGCTCGCCGGCGACGAGGGCGGAAGGCGGCGAGGTCGGAGGAGGCAGATCTGGCGGGGCTCGGGTCCCCGGGACCGGATCCGGCGTCGACGGCGGTCTGCGGGGTCGGCAAGGGCGCGGGGCGGCGTGGCGCGGTGGAGCAGATGGGCGGCGGCGGTGCTAGGGCGTGGGGCGCGCGTTGCGGGCGGCGGGGGCGGCCGGAGGCGGAGCGAGGCGGCGAAGTCCGGCGAGCTTGCGGGCGGCGCGGGGCCAGGCGGCGGCGCGGCGAGGCAAAGCTGGGCGGCGACGCGACGAGGGCGGCGCGGCGCAGGGCGGCGGGAGACCGGGCTCGCGCGGGCGCGCGCGGGCTGCGGGGGCGGCGACTTCGGGCCGGGCGGGCCCGCGATGGGCTTTCCTGGGCCGCGGCGGCTGAAGGCAGAGGGGAGGCCACTTGGCGGCTTCTGAGAGGAGGGGAGCGGTGGCTGGATGGCAGCGCGGTGAGTGGGGGCGCGACAAGTGGCGGCGGGGCTGTGGTTGGGCGCGGAATCTGAGTTAGGGGATGGCTGCTGCCCAAAATGGAAGGGAAGCCTTCCTTTTATAGGCAGGAGTCTAGGGTTTGGGGGTTTAGGGGTGTTTTCGGACCCTCCGATCGCAATCGGATGGCTCCAGTCGGAGGGAGACTCGGGTAGGCTTAGTGGGTTGTGTAGATGGGGGGTTGGGCTGAGGGGAGAGGGAAGTTGGCAGCCCGGCACAAGTTTCGGAACACCGAAACGTCCGACGTTTGACAGGCTATAGTGCCGCTATAATTTATCTGTTGGGGCATCAATTGACCTCTGAATGGAACGAAATTTGGCAGGCGGTCTACCTACAATATAACAAGACCGCACGCCAACTTTCACCCCATTCCGAGAACATTTTTATCCCACTTATAAAATAATATTTCGGAGGTGCCGTGGGCGCGTGCAAGTGTGTCGGGTCTCGAAACGGACAACGGAAAGAACAGGGAGAATGAAAACTACAAACGGATGCAAGTTTGAAAAACATGCGGATGAAATGCACATGATGACATGGCCAAGTGCAACACGCAAGCAAATGACATGGCAACGACGACGAATAAATGGAAGACATCTGGAGCATCGGTCTCGGGGCGTCACACTCACCGGGCAACGTGACAAACCCCGGGAAATTTTGCCGGCAAAGCACACCAAGGACGGTGTTGGGCCTGCGGACGTCACTGGCTTGTACCCAACCCCTGCAGTATGACAAGGCCAACGCATTAGAGATTTGAAGAAACGTGAAGGCAAAATGTACAAAAATAGTAAATGCACTTACTTCTCCCCATCAGGCCTAATCACCGGCCTCTGCTCGCGGGTCGCCGGCAGGGGCGGGAGCCGTGTACCACCATGCTGGTACACGGTGGCCCCCTCAACCACCTCGCCCTCACTATCAGTACACTCATCCCCGCCACCATCAGCATCGCCACTCGGCCCCTCAGGCGGGTCCGGCCAGGTACCCCATCCGGACGTCTCCTGGGACGTAGCCTGGTCCAGAGTCTCGTGGCCCGAAGTCTCGTGGGCCGAAGCCTCTGGGACCAGAGTCTGGTGGGCCGAAGGCCCGTCGACCCAAGGCTCGTGGTCCGGAGTCCCCATAGCCTCCACCTCAGACGGGTCCACCCTAGCAGTCAGGTGCTCGGGTGAATCAGCTGGGGGTGGCGGCGAGGAAGGCGTAGCAGCCTGCCTACCTCTCCCGCTGCCACGTCCTGATCTACCTCCTCTCTTCTTCCCTCCCCAACCTCCTCTCCCGGTGGGCAACGATGCCGACGAAGAAGCGCCCGCCGGTGTCCCCAAACTGTCTAACAATGCTCTCCAGAGAGGTACGGGTGGAATGGAAGTACCCCTCTCGCGGGCCGCCGACGAAGTACCCGCAGAGCACTCTGGACCCGCGCCCACCATATTTCAACACCTGCCATGACAAAGAGTAAACGAAATTAGTACAACATAAAAAAATTGAATACATGACATGAATAATAATATGTATATAATTTAAGTTGGGATGCATACAAACTAATAGTCTGGATCGTCTATATATGCTTCGGGATCAATAGATGTATCATCATCATCACTATCACGCGTGTCGTCATGAATGACGTGCTCATCGGGTTCAGCGGCATCAACATGTGGAAGGCCTTTCTATAATCGGTCAAGCATTGACAGGTCATCCGCAGCAGTAACCTCTTCTTGTTCTGGCTCTTCTTCTTCCGGCTCAGGGGTGAAGTCGGATTCACTGTCGCTATCTACTTCCATGTTCTGGGGTGAAGTAGAGCGGTTCTTGAAACGCTTTTTGGAAAGACGTGTTTCTTGGAAGAATTCTCCTTCATATGTGTCTGGGTTAATGTGAGGTTCATAATCCTCTTCATTGGGGGGAGGTGGTCTAACACGTGGCGGCACTTCATAAACGACATCCCAACTATTCAGATTTGCATTAGTTTGGCAGGCCCACGGTAGATAGAAAACTTGGGTCGCCTGTTGAGCCGTAATATAGACATCGGTAACATCTAAATGGGTGCTTTGTTTGATTTCGACTAGCCCTATATGTTCATGAGTCCTTCTAGTCTCCTTCGGCTGGAACCAATAACATTTGAAGACTACGACGTTCGGTGGGTTTTCACCATAGAATAGAAGTTCATAAATTGCTTCAACTCTTCCATAATACTCGGTACCTCCTTCGCCGATAGCAGAGACACGACAATTTGTAGATTTTCGGTCGGCCATAGATAGCTCTTTGCCAAAGGTACGAAAGCGATACCCGTTGATGTCGTATTTCTCAAATGAACGGACCTTATAGTCAAAACCATTAGCGGCTTGTCTCAATTCGGCGTCCATAGACTCTGAATTAGCCTACAAAAGTTTAATACGAAAGGATTGTTGCATTAGCCGCAAATTAGACCAAGAAATGAAATGGTCTATTAATGGTAATTACCGTTTGTTTGAACCAAGAGATGAAACCGGGATAGCCGCCTCCATGCTTTGCCAGAAGCTCATACTCTTCGATGGAATCCTTTTGGATCACCGCTCCATCCGAGAATTTGGCGACATATCGACTGTATCAAATATCTGGGAATAAGAGCAGTTCAAAGGAATTAGAAGTTGCGAAACAATGTACCGAGAACTTACTCGATGTACGGCCGCACTTCTGTTAGGTTGTTGAAGATATACAACGAAATGGTCCGCCATTCTTCGACATCCAACCCTACTGGTTTCGAAGCACCGGCTGGTGCGAGCTTCCCTTCGAATAGGCTGAGGTTGGATCCACCTTTTTTAGGGTCGCCAGCATTGTACCGAGGCTTCGGATTATGCAAATGATGATTTTTGGCTTCGTAGTGTGTTGTCACGAAGTTTGCCGCCTCCTCAGTAATGAATGCCTCGGCCATCGATGCTTCAATTCTACGTTTATTTTTACATTTTTCTAGAAGCGTCTTCTGCATCCTCTCAGTTGCATAGCACCAATGATTTTGCACGGGCCTCCCCAATCTTGCCTCGGTCGGGAGATGTAAAATCAAATGCTGCATTGGATTAAAGAAGCCCAGTGGAAAGATCTTCTCTAACTTGCAGAGCAACTCCGGCGCCAACTTTTCCATGTCATCTATCACGGCAGGCGATAGTTCTTTCGCACAAAGAACACGGAAGAAATAGCTCAGCTCTGCCAGTACTAGCCATTCATCCTCAGGGATAAAGCCACGCAACATCACCGGCATTACCCGCTCAAGCCATATGTGCCAATCATGACTCTTGAGACCAAATATTTTCAATTTTTCAAGACTTGCTCCCCTCTTTAGATTCGCTGCATACCCATCGGGGAACATCAACTGCATTTTCACCCACAAGATAATTTCCCTCATAGCTGGCCTACCAAGATTGAACCAGGCCTTTGGCTTCGTCCAGTTCTGCTTTCCTTTCAGTTGTCGCATGTTTTGTAACGGTCTATCACATAGAGTCTGCAGATTGACTCTAGCATTAGTATTATCCTTTGACTTCCCATCTATGCCGAACAATGTACCAAAAAGGGCCTCGCCGATATTCTTTTCAGTGTGCATCACGTCGATATTGTGTGGAAGAAGGAGGTCTTTGAAGTAAGGCAGATCCCACAAGCATGTCTTGTGAGTCCAGGCGTGTTCCGAATTATACCCCTTGAAATACCCTGGACGCTCTGGATCAGGCTCGAGAGCATTTAACTGATCCAGGATCTGTTGGCCAGTCAACGCAGGTGGTGCAGAGTTTTCGACAACTCTACCTTTGGTGAAGTTCTTCTTGTCTTTTCTGAACTTATGGCGAGGATCCAGGAACTGTCTATGCAAGTCGAATCAAGAATACTTGCGACCCGCCTGCAGCCAATGAAACTAAAGAGCTGCCTTGCATGTGGGGCACGGGAACCTTCCATGCGTACACCATCTAACGAATAGCGCATACGCCGGCAAGTCATGCATCGAGTACATGTACCAGACACGCATTATGAAGTTTCGTTTGCTAGCGGCGTCGTATGTCTTGAACCCATTATCCCAAGCTTCTTGCAATTCATCCTTAAGCGGCTGCATGTACACATTCATATTCTTCCCCGGATAGTTGGGCCCTGGAATTATCAACGTCAGGAAAATGTTCTTTCTTTGCATAATCTGTCCGGGGGGGGGGGACATTGAGTGGAATGACAAATACAGGCCAACAACTGTATTGGGTTGCCGTCATACCAAACGGATTGAACCCATCCGTGCCGATGCAGACTCGAGGATGCCTTGGATCTGCCACTTTTTGCTCATGTAATGCATCGAAGTGCTTCCACGCAGAACCATCCGATGTGTGTACCATCATCTGATTCCCATCTGCTTCTAGTTCGGTTCTTTTGCCCATTTTGTGCCATGTCATCTGTCTGGCCATCTCTTCGACCATGAAAAGACGTTGAAGTCTTGGTACGATTGGCAGATACCGAAGAACATTAACGGGGATTTTGGTCTGCCTCTTCTCACCCATACCGTTGTCTACCACAACATACCTGGAAGAGTTGCAAATGGGATAATAGTTTAAGTCTGCATACTCAAGCCTAAATAAGGCACATCCTTTCTCACAGGCATCTATCTTCTCATAGGGCATCTTAAGTCCACGGAGGATTTTGTCCGACTGGTACAGGTTTGCAGGCATTACATGGCCTTTGGGTAGAAAGCGTCCAAATAGTGTCATCATCGCGTCGTAGCATTCTCTGCCCAAGTTGAATTGAGCCTTCAGAGCCATTACTTGTGCAATGGCATCCAGCTGACAAAGCTCAGTGTGCTCGTGGAGAGGATGTTTTGAAGACTCCAACATTTCATTGAAGGCCTTTGCAGATTCCTCCATCTCATCGTCCGAATCCCGAGCATCATCAAAGTCTTGCACCATGTCTTTGATCCCGGTACCATGCTCGTCGGTGCGACGACGAACCACCTTAGCTCTGGTACGTTGGGCAGACTCTCCATGAAATGTCCACACCGTATAATCGGGCATAAACCCCCACTTCTGCAGGTGTTTACCCATTTCATCCTCTTTCCTCTGAGAAAAGTTGTCGCACCTAACACAGGGGCACCAGGTTTTTCTCTGGCCATTTGCAAATGCGGCTTTCACAACCCCCTTGGTTTGTGTTACCCATTCATTGGTCATGTCTTACTGACTAGTGTGACCGGTGTACATCTACGCCCGATCACTCATCTTGCCTACCTACTAAACACCCAAGAAATATATATATATAATTCATCATATATATTCATCTGTTAATCAAGTTTGTCAATTTTATTACGTCCATGCAACCTACACGCTAATAGGTAAAGATAGGTCCTAATCCCACCCGAGTATGTGTAGATTGGGTTCGTTTTCCCATGCTCTGCTCCGGATTCGATGCAAAATTTCGGCAGCACCTCCCCGCTGTTCTCCTGATACACGTCTCGGCAATAAATAGAGAGGATGTGTACCCGGAGAAAAACAGGGAGGCACTGACGAAATCCTGCATCGGATCCGGAGCAGAGCATGGGAAAACGAACCCAATCTACACATACTCGGGCTGTCCATGGATAACGTTGGACAATTCGAAAGAATCACGGTTATAAATATGCAAATGCATGCATATTTATAACTGTAACCCTTTCGAACGGGAGACGCATACTGGTTACGCGACTGTAGTTACCTAGCTAGTGTCATCGGCACGAAGGCCGGAATAGAGCAAAGGAAGGGGGAGGAGGAGGATATAGCTAGCTACCTGCTGCTGTCGGCGATGAGGGGATGGAGCCGAGGAGGGTAGCCGAGGAAGGAAGCAAGGGGCACCGGCGAGGATTTGCTAGGAGGGGGGATCCGGGGAGGGATATGTTAGTGACCGGCGAGGGGAGAGATCTAGGGATCTCTACATTAACATTTTATTTTTCCTTTACATTTTCTACATCTTCTACTTCTTTCACCTAACTAATCTAACTAAATTTAACTAATAGTAGACCTAAAATTTAACTAATGCTAGACCTAACTAAATAAGCTAAGTAACCCTAATTCCTAAAATCTTACTAACTACAACTAAACTACATTTTTTTACATCTTCTACAACTAACTACAGCTAATTAACTAACTACAACTAAACTAGATTGAACTAATACTAAAACAAAACACTAAAATTACTAAAACAGATAAAAAAATTGAAAAAACAGAGAGGGGGCTCACCGGAGTGGGGGAGGTGGAGGCCGACGTTGGTGGAGGTGGAGGAGGCCGACGCCGGCGGTGTAGGTGGAGGAGGCCGACGGCGGCGGCGGTGGGCTGGATGAGGCAGGGGGCGGCGGCGGTGGAGGAGGGGGCCGTGCCGCCGGCGGCGGAGGACGGTGTGCCGCCGGCGATGGAGGAGGCAACGCGCGGGGACGGGGTGGCCCCGGCGGACGGGGACGGCGGCACGGGGCGGGGTGGCGGCGCGAGACGGGGACGGCGGCGCGCGCAGGGCAGGAGAGTGTGGGGCGTCGGGGGCAGCGGGTGCTGCGGCGGGGGCGGTGGGGCGTCGGGGGCGCCGGGGAGAGACAGACTGAGAGAGAGAGAGGGGAAGGTGGGGGCGGGGGTGGCCGTTAGATACGTTAGGTTATTTTCTTTGCCGTCTGCTTTCGTGCTCTTTGACGTCTGCTTTCGAGCTCTTTGCCGTCCGCTGGCAGACGACAAAGAGTGAACAGATGGCAAAGAGTGTACTACCCAGCGCAGCGCTCCAGTGGGCCCCACGCCTGCTCTTTGCCGTCTGCTTTCGGGCTCTTTGCCGTCTGCCAGCGGACGGCAAAGATTGCACTGACGGCAACCATGATCTTTGCCATCAGTCCGTTCTTTGCCGTCTGCTTTCTGGAAGCAGACGGGAAAGGTAGCCTTTGCCGTCCGCTAGCAGACGGCAAAGATCAGACTGATGGCAAATTCTCTGATTCCTGTAGTGAGTGAGGTTCCACACGAAGGAAGGCTTCACAGATTGTGATGAAAGAGGCAATATGGAGAATGGAATTTGGGGCCAGGTGGTGGAAGTCTAGCCCTTAGAAGAATAAGAGACCATTGACAAAGGGATGGAGAGGAAATCCCAGACCTCAAAGGAGGTGGGAGATGAAAACCACCCGCTCCCCCTTATGGGGAGCGGGGATAGCGGAGGTTGAACAGACCTCATTCGCAAGAAGGGAAGACTGCCACTTCACCGTGGAGGGGAGATACCTGTCCGCCTAGAGCTCGGTGATGGTGCCAACAGTGACGTTGGATGGCAGCCACTGCCCTCTCTTGCTAGTAGCCTCGAGCGCCAGAGCAGCCACGTCTTTCCCGTCTCCGGCCATCTTTTGCGGTGAGGAAGGAGGCGGGAACAAGACTGGATCGAGAGGCAGATCTCGGAGCGCTGGAGCTTTGGGGAAGCTTGGAGGCGATGAAGCTGGGGGATGAAAGCGTGAATGGGATCGATTTACCCCCTTTCCCTTTTATAGGTCAGTAAAAGACCAAAGGTTGCCCCGCCTCACAGTAAAAATTGCCAGTTCCTGATACATCGTGCGGTATATGCACGCGGGGATTGAGGCATTCTTGTTGATGATGTCACTGAAAATCCGGAGCATGATCTCTTTATTGATGAGACGTGCCAATGGAAACCGCCTTGGACCACGATATACTCAGTAATGACTGTTGATGAGATGGCTTCGCTTGGCTACCAGTGGCGACGCTTCGGTTCTTGACCAAAAAAGCTAACAGGGTTTGGCCTGGTCAAGCCCCTTGCTACAATCCTTCGAAGCTAAGCTAAAAAGATACCTCGGCCTTGCCAGATGGTAAAGGGTGCCGAGAAGGGGGGGAGCTTGTCAAAAGATATCTCCTATTATTTGATTGTCATGTAAAATGCATGGTTGTGATTGGGAAGGCCAAGAAGACCTCGGAGCCGAGCATATCCTCAGAATCGGGAACCGACGTGGAGGATGGAACTCGCCTGCGAAGCCGAAGACTGGAAATTATAACATTACTCTGAAGTAGATGCTCGATGTCCTTGGCTTGAAGACTAGTTCAGGGGCTACTATTGGTGTCCTGGACTAGGGGGTGCTTGCCACGTTGGCCCGCCAGGCAATGGGCCAGGCCGAGGACCCACCAATAACTAATGAATGGGCCATGCATGCCATGGCCTTTGGCGTAATCAAGAAGAAGATCTTCGAAGACTTGGCATACTCTTCAAGGCATATTTGAATGATCGGCATGCTTATCCCTAGATTGTAACCGACCATGTGTAAACCCTAGATACCCCCGGTGCCTATATAAACTGTGGGGTTTAGTCTGTAGAGGCACGATTGCAAGGTTTATAGCTTAGAACTCCTTCATATGAACTCGAGGTAGATGATATTGTACTCTGTGCTCCATCACAATCAATATATCAAAAGCAGGACATAGGGTTTTCCCTCATCAAGAGGGCCCGGACATGGGTAAACATCATGTCCCTTCTTTCCCCTGTTACCATCTAGCTTAGATCACCAAGCTTGGGAACCCCTACCCGAGATCCGCCGGTTTTAGCACCGACACCAAGTATGCATGTCAGAGTGTGCAGAAAACTTTTCAAGTGGATCATCGTTCAATATCGATCTGGTGGAGGGCTTCCAAACTTCAGTGCTAACAAACTATATATATATATATATATTCTTTTCCATAAAATTGTAACCATTTATGTTTTATTTTAGTGCTTATTCAATTTATCTAATGTGTGTTTCTTTCACATTTGTTGCATAGATTGTCCCATGAAACGTTAGGCTAGAGTTCAATGAATTAACAGAAGAGAGTGTGCCCTTTGTGTGTCTTGGGGTCACTTGCAACACTGAGCTACAGAAAGGACCAACAAGGACCCGTATGGGAGGCGAAGGATGGGTCCAGTTCATTATGCAGAACGGTCTAACCGGCGGAGAGATGATATGTTTTTGCTTGACAGGACCAATTCCCACAATGCAGTTTCTCTATGTCAATGAGTCAGACGAGGATGACCCATTTCATTCTTACATCTTCAACAGATGAATCAGGCTAGACGATGATGAGACTGGCCGCCTCCTTGACATGCTACCGCCAAACAATATCTACATCGGGGTGCCATTTGTGACTCGCCTGACGAACATAAATCTTATCACCAAACACGTGATGGTATATTCTTTAAAGTTATCTATATTTGTTTTCTGTCCATGTGTGGCGGTCTCACATGAGTGCTCTTTTTGCTTATCATCCACGACGGCATCCCAGAGATTACCTAGGAAGATAGCTACCAGCACTCCCATCCCGGGTGAAGAAAGCTTTGCTGGACTACGGCTTGGAGCAGGGGGTGTCAATACCGTAGCTTACAAGATGGACACAGATGGCCACATTGTCTTCAACAAGGAGGGGTGGAAGGATTTCCTCGTGGGGAAAAATCTACAAGTTGGACATGATGTGCTAATTACTCTAAGGAATACCGCGCGCAACGACTTGAATATGATGGTTGTCATTGGCATCATCTAGAAGTAATCTCAAACTATTTGAGGTCGATCAATAATGCTACTATATATGTGTGACTTAATTTGAGGGTGCAACTTGTGGACACCCTATTATGCATGAACTTGTTGTTATGGTTGTGACTTGTTAATTATGATGATTTTGTTAGTTTGATGGAATACTTGAGGTTTTAATTAATTAGTGACTAATTGTGACTTGTTATCAAGCTTTTGTGCATTGGCTATGATGTGGTACTGTTTGCTATGCATACATGCATATATGTATTTTGTTGCAGGGGCTGATGTAGAACCTAATCAAACAAAACATTTGAAATTATCTTTGCTGAGTACAACACTCGATAAACATGAATTGCCATGAAAAAACCTCAGGGAAACTACCACACGTCTAGCTCTGGTAACATTCCCCAGGATTTGCCAAGTTCATAAATGAGGAGCTCGGCAAAGAGATGCCGCTGGCAATTGCTGTAGCATTGCATCACTGAGTGCATGGTACTTGGCAAAGGGGCAACTCGGTAATGGTATGTTATTTAAAGTAATCTATAATTTTTTACATAAGTGCTCTTTTTGCTTATGTGCATTTCCAAGGTTTTAGGCTAGAAAATAAAGATCCAAGCCGCGATCACGGAGATTGTGTGGAAACGGGACCTTCTCCTATGCAGGATCTAACTTTCGAGCGGGGATGCGTCCGGTTTGTGAAGGGGTGCGGGGCCCGTACCTCCGTTGGCCTTGAAACTTTTTCTGTGCTCATACGAGTCTATTCAAAGACACGTGCCAGGTCCTGGCCTTTTTCGGGGGCCGCCAGCCATATTTCGTGCTTTTCCTGCATTTCCCGGCTTTTATGCCAGAAATTCAATATTGAAGCCACCGCCACATGAAATCATGGACGGAAAGGGCTGGGAGCCGTTGCCTGTGGTCTTCAGTCCATGCCCAGGCCCTTCGCACCCAACCAAGAGGGAGGGCCCGGCGCCTGGGGCCATGGGGAGGTCATCGGCGTGCCGATTGCTGCCGTTTAAATCCACGGAAATTCATGAGAGCCCAAAAAATCACGGGACATGGCATGGCATAGTCACATGGCCCTTGGAGGCCGTGGTAAAAATCTGAGGGCGTTTCGCATATGCCTTCATGGAGGTTGTGTGGAAACGGGACCTTCTTCCACAAAGGATCTAGCTTTCAAGCGGGGATGCGTTTGGTTTGTGAAGGGGGTGCGGGATCCGTTCCTCCGTTGGCCTTGAAACTTTTTCATAGCTCATACCAGTCCATTCAAAGACACGAGCCAGGTCCTGGCCTTTTTCGGGAGCCGCCAGCCATATTCCGTGCATTTCCAGGGTTTTATGCCGAAAATTCAATATCGGGGCCGCTGCCACATGAAATCATGGACGGAAAGGGCTGGGAGTCCTTGCTTGTGGTCTTTGTTCCATGCGCAGGACCTGCACACCCAACTGAGAGGGAGGGCCCGGCGCCGAGGGCCACAGGGAGGCCGTCGGCTTGCCGTTTGCGGCCGTTTAAATCCACAGAAATTCACGGGAGCCCAAAAAATCATGGGACCTAGTGCGGCGTCGTCACACGGCCCCTGGAGGCCGTGGTAAAAATCTGAGGGCATTTCGCATATGTCTTCATGGAGGTTGTGTGGAAACGGGACCTTCTCCCATGAAGGATCTAGCTTTCGAGCGAGGATGCGTCCGGTTTGTAAAGGGGGTGGGGGCCCGTTCCTCCGTTGGCCTCGAAACTTTTTCATACACAAACACCTCACAGAGAGGGAGGGCCCGGTGCAGGCGTTTCGCATATGCCTTCACGGAGAGGGAGGGCCCAGTGCGGGTGCCCACGGAAATTCACTATTTCGGGACAAGGAGGGGTAAAAAATGAAAATAATTGTTAGAAATGAAAATTAAGAATAGGATAGGGAGGAAGAGGGGTAAAAAATTCAAATGAATCTCACAAATAAAAAGTTGTTTTCATCCAGTACCCTTTCTCGGGATCTCGGCAATGGCCGCGCGGGAAATATTTCGCTGGAAAAAGCCTTCATGCGCATTGTGTCGATCATTCCCGAGTTCTCTCTGTTGGGAACTTGGGAAAGGCTGCGAGTTGATATTTAGCAGGCATCTTATCCATTCCTGCCCCGATTCTCCTCCACACACCCCCACCCTCACCCCTCGTCCACCGGCGCCCCCGCCCGCCGGCGGCTTCTCCAAGCTCCACTGGCAGCTTCTCCAGCGCCGGATCCGCGCCCCTCCCCACCCCCGCTCCAGCGCCGGCTTCTCCAAGCGCCCGCGGCAGCCCTCTGCTCTACGGCGCCTCCCACCCCTGCTCCACCGGCGCCCCCTACTCCATCGGCGACCCCCTCATCCACCAGCAACCTGCGGCTCCACCGGCGCCCCCCTCATCCACCGGTGCGCCCTGCCCGCCGACGCCCCCCTCCGCAGTAGCACCAGACGGCAGTAACAGCCGCACAGTGAGCATCTCCCTCCCTTTTTTTAGCTTATACTTTTTTCTTGTTTCAGATTAATTTGGTTCGAATTTGTTATATGAACTTAGAACTTGTATGCATTTTTTTCATATTAATAGGTTTAATTTTCCTTATATGCATTTTGTTATATGAATTTTGGTAGAACTTGTTATATTAATTAGAATTTTTATATATGATTTGTTGTACCTATATGATTTGTTGTATGATTTGTTAGAACTTGTTATATTAAATAGAATTTTTATATATGATTTGTTGAATTAGTTGTAGTTTAATTAGTTCTTTTTATGTATTGTCATAGGTTAATTAGTTGTATGTTATTGTTATAGTTTAGTTAGTTCTTTGTATGTATAGTTAAAGGTTAATTAGTTGTATGTTATAGTTATTGTTTAGTTAGTTCTTTATATGTATAGTTATAGGTTAATTCGAATTTGTAGGTTAATTTGTCATGTGTTAATAAAACCAAATTTATGTTTAATTTGAGGATGCTGGCATGCCAGTCGCCGTCGCCGCCTCGGCGGTATCGTGGTGTTCGACTCCGGTCGGGCCGCTATGCCGCCGAGATCACCTGTAATAGTGACCGGTTATGGCTCAGCACTGTCAAGAAACCCGAGCTCGCCGCGCGCGCGTACGATGCGGTGGCATGGATATACGGCCGGAGCCTGGCTGATCTCAACTTCCCCGGGATTCCAGATGCCAGGACGGCGGCGTTCCTCGCCCCCCGTTACCGGATTTATTCCCGTGCGAAGGAGAAGGCTCATCGGATATGGGAGATGGATGAGGCGGCCATGAAGGCTTACGCCGCGGCTAATCCCCATCTCATGGCGGAGGAGATTCGGTTCTACGCTAACAAGGAGATGGAGCGGAGGAAGAAGGAGGACAAGGAGATGGAGGAAAATTTCTGAGAAGATCGATAGGGATTTCGAGGAGATGGAGAGGGATGGCGTATTCAACACTTCCAATGATGAGGAGGAGGTGAAGCCGTCTACTGGCAATGACGGCGAGGCAGGCTCTTCCTGCATGAATGTGTTGATCATCGACTCAGATGACAATTAGTTGTAATGATATATGTAGTAGTGGTGTTGAACTATGTAGTTGTAGTGATGATCTATGTAGTAGTAGTGTTGAAGTGATGGTGTATGTAGTAGTGCTGAACTATTTGGTCATTTAATGGCGATCTATGTAGTGTTTAATTATTTTGAGTCTTCTAGGTTAAGAATCTCGACTGTTGTAGTAGTAGGCTTCGGATGTTTGTCGGTGAACTTAAAGACTAGCTATCGGCTTTGTGTGTTGACTTTTAGTCAGATGGGGCTCCCTTTCTAAGAGATGTTCCTGGAGGAAGGATCCCGACTGTTGTCGTAGGGGGTCGGTCCTTCTTGTTCTCCTCCTCTATGACCTTGGTAAAACAGGAGGAGAACAGAAAGACCGACCATCATCGACGGTCGAAATACCAGTGAGGTAGCATCATATATACAACCACTTGAGAGATGAGAGATGTTTCTCGAAGGAAGGATCCCGACTGTTGTCGTTGGAGGTTGTTCCTCCTCATCTCTTCCTCGGAGACCTTGGTAACGTAGGAGGAGATGTGGTGGAATGACCATCACCGACAGTCGAACTACCAGTGAAGGGGTATCCACCATATATACAAACACTTGAGAGATGTTCTGAGAGGAATGATACCGACTATTGTCGTAGGGGGTCGTTCCTCTCCATCTGCTCCTCTGAAACCTTGGTAAGGTAGGAGGAGAGATTGGGAGGAACGACCATCACCGACATTCGAAATACTAGAGAGAGAGAGAGTGTCCACCATATATACAACCGTTTGAGAGATGAGAGTTGTTGAAGAGAGCCTCGACGGACTGAAAGTCAACCCACATGCCAAATAAGACAGTCTTTTAGGATTGACTTCATGTTAGGTCTGTGCGCGGACTTTGTGATTCCAAATTCAATGTGTTTTTACTTCATGTTAGGTTGGGTCTGCGTGTTCACTAGCGGATGACGAAGATGGGGACTTGGAGACGCCTTGTCAGGGAGACCGAGGCCGCCGATAGGGCGGCTGCAGTGGCACGGAGGGCGGCTTCCTCCGAGGAGATCGCTCGTGCTGCGGCTGATAGAGCGGCAGCAGCAGCTGAGAGGGCGGCCGCCTGCGAGGAGAGAGCTTATGCAGCGGCGGAGACTGCAGCTGCAGTGGCCGAGAGGGCGCCCCCCCTGCGAGGAGAGCACTCATACATCAGCCGAGAGGCTGGCTGCATTGGCTGAGAGAGCTCGTGCAGCCATAGATAACTTGATGGCTGCCCTTGCCGCGGTCGGGACCGCGATGGCCCCTTCTCCATGAGATTGACGAGTGCGAGATGGAGATGGAGTCGGTGGAGAGCCCATGTGTCCACACATCTGATCTGTTGTTGTGAACTAATTGTCAACTACGTTGATGTCACTTCTATGATGCTTGTGAACTTAATATGTTGGTACAAAGATTGTTATGTGAGTTGTGTTTAATTATTTTGAGTCATCATGATCATACTCAATATATGTATTGACGTTCAGTCTGATGGCGGTCGACAAACTACTTGTCAGGCTTCGACGGATAGAAGCTAAATGTCTAAGCCAACAATTCTCCATTCATAACACATAACAGTTTTGCTACGATAGAAGAAGATAACTATTCATAACTTGACGGCTTTCGAGTTCTTCACTCTCGTACTCTCAAATATGGGAGTACGATAGTAAAGAACTCGAAAGCCATCAAGTTTTGAATGGCTCTCCTCTTGCATCTGAGGAACCCCCTGTGTGGCAGAAATGTAGATTGTTTGACTTGGCCATTAAGCTTATGTTGTTCTTTGTTACTCGAAATTTATGTCATATTATGTTTGTCACACATTTTTTTGTTAATGTACTGAAGGGTGTTAGTGGGAATCATGGTCATGGCGTCGCCCTATGACGCCGCTCCCGTTAAGGTCGAGTGCTTGGCCAAGGATGTGGCGGGCCGTGTGGCGCATGTCGCGGCCGAGCGCGCCAGTGAAGCGTACTTGGTGGCACTCGTTCAGGCGAACCCACAGTTCCTTGCTGAGAACCGCATGATCTATGAGTCGGTCCAAGATGAGCGGAAGGCCGAGGGCATCCGTGAGATGATGATCCGCCTCTGTGTCGAGCAGCAGAAGTTTCTTGAGGAGCTAGCTAAGAAAGAAGCGCCTCCTGAGGAGAGCGATGACCTGGTGCCATTGACTCCGCTGACCGCCAGTGCCGACGACGCTGCCTACTCCACTGGGGGGGATCACCACCTGCTCCGACTCCACGATGACCGGCTTCACTGACTACGACTCAGAATAGAGCTCCATTCTCGAAGTAGTCTAGCTTGATAGTTTGACGTCGATGTAGGGATGTACTTATGTAGTTGGTGATGTGGACTCAGATGACAACTTCTGATGCTTTTGGTATATGAATCATGAAGCCTTTTATTTCTTATGTCTCCATGCATGTGTTTTTCTAACACCTTGTTATTTGTTGAAATCTTATTATTCTCCCTTTTGTAGATGAGGTGGTATGTGGAGTACTCAGGTATACATCCAGGAGTCTCCGATTCATGGAAAGCATGCCATGAACAAGTCAATCGTTACAAAGACAATTGCTACAAAGGGTATGATACTAGAGAGGAGGCAGAGCATGCTTACTCCAAGTATTTGCTCCAAGAGGAGAGAAATCAGATCGGGTGGAGTTGGATGAAGAACTTGTTTGTCCTAATTGTGGTCTTGCTTAGTGTGATGCTTGTGTGGTCCATGTAACATAAATTGGTCACATTGAGGTTTTAGTGACTACTTGGGACTTGTTATGATGCTTTTGTTAGTTTGATGAAGAACTTGGGACTTGTTATGATGCTTTTGTTAGTGTGATGCTTGTGCATTGGCTATGATGTGGTACTGTTTTGTGGTACATTTTGCTATACATATATGTCTTTTGTTGCAGGGCCGATGCAGAAGCAAATATAATAGAACATAAGAATTAATCTTTGCCGAGTACACTACTCGGTAAAATGGCTTTGCCAAGAAGCAAGCTCAGCAAATAAGCCATGTGTCGAGCTCTGGTAGCCTAATCCACACTTTGCTGAGTATACCTGAAGGGATCTCGGCAGACCTAGGCCGCTGGGACTTGCCTGGGCATGGGATCGCCGAGTGGGCCATACTCAGCAAATACAGTACTCGGTAAAGACGGTGTTTGCCGAGATCCTGAGGATGACTCTCGGCAAACAATGGATGCCACGTGCCTCGCTCCTGGGCTTTCAAGTTCACCGAGTCCCCAAGCCACGCTCTCAGCAAAGGTGATCACCACATGGCAGCCGCCGTCTCCGTTTGGCCCGTCAAGTCCCTTTTTTTCCAAGTACCCCACCTAGGGCTTGGCAAATGATTTGCCGAGTCCCCGATGGACGACCCTCGGCAAAGTGGGTTTTTCCTGAAGGGTTCGGGCCGAGTACCTGTAGCCGAGAACTACACTCAGCAAACTCTCTGCCGAGTGGGAAACAGCTTTCGCCGAGTTTACCTAGCACTCGGGAAACTCAGAAATTGCAGTAGCACTGGTTCTTCCCATCCTCTTCTATTTTATCTGTTATCTCCAACCCATGGCACCAGGTATGTCTTCCATGGTTCCACCTCCTCTCTCTCTCACACACATATGGAATCAGATCTCTCCCTTGAGTCGAGGGGCATATGAGATTATTTCTTAATGGTTGTTGCTTTTTATTCACTTATGACGTTGTAATTGCACATATTTGAGTAAGCTGTCTATGCAGGGACGTTGGGCCTTTATATCCAACATTTTCCCTAATTTGTTTATCATTATATTACTTTACCAATTGTGCATGATGATATCATTATGTTTAGAGTTTCTGCTTGCCAATTTTTAAATTCAATAGACCTTCTCATTTGCTCTGAGTGACCACTCTTGATTCTCATTGCAGGTGTTTACGCTCACTTTTGGTTGTTAGTTTCCTTGGATAATTGCTCCTTGGTCATAGCTGACATGTGTAGAAGTTTGACTATCAAAAAATTGGCCTATGCAATTATACTTGGTACATGTATGCACCTTTTCTTTGTTTTCTTTTTAAATTACATCAAATCAGACAAAATGTATTTGTTATAAGTTTTGGTTGTACAACATCAGTTCAGAACTAATTTGAGTTGTCCAAATTTCAGCGACTTTATGTATTGCGCTGCTATTGTGCAGGGTGGAGGAGGCACATGTCCAAGTAGGATGGATGGGTTTGACATGTCGGTCCTCTTCAGCAGGCTATGGAATATGACACTGAAAGAGAAGGATATTAGGTGGAGTTTTTAAAACTTAAGATAGGTAATTCATACTAGAAATAGAGTTCCTATAGATGGGCCATCTGAATCCTACTTCAGCAAGTATCCATCTTATAATTTTGAGCCCCGCACAGGTTTACCTCCATCGCCAGCTTCTCTGATTCCTCTGGGACACCACTTAATAGAAGAAGGTAAGGCCAACATATTTTTCCTCTCTTCCATCCTTAGAAACATGACCAAATTCAACCACCAGAATCTGATGCATTAAGATTTAGGTATAATGTATCCACTCTATTAAGATTTGCTTGGAACCTTTTTTTGTGTGTGCTGGTTTTGTAGCGAACAATTGCTCAAGGATGCATGATATAATCTCTAAAGATTCCATTCTTTTTTACTCCTGCACTCATACCTTCAGTTCAAAACACTCCAGAGGCCATATTGCAGGAGCATGATAGTTCCGAGTCAAGAAGTATCTCGATAAGCTCTCTTTTTTTCAACTCTTTTAGCAATACCTACAGCTCACAACAATTTAGTACTAGCATTGGCATGCTATAGCATTTGTCTAGAGCAGAAAAAATCTACATGCTTTCAGTTACAAATGCAGAGAAGTTTTATAAATGGTATCGAAATGCATTGCACAAGTAATAGCCAACCCTATCAAAAAAGATGCAATATGAAGAGTACTACTTGTTGAACCCCTGTGGGCAACGGATCGACGCGAGGACGGTTGCGTTCGAATGCGGGTGTTGAGCCGCGTCGAATGGTGGCACTAGCTGGTGCTAAGGTGGCCGGAAATGGCGTCGACGACGAGCTCGTGCGGCGACCGAAAGTGGAGCTCAACGGATTCAACGGTATAGCTCGAGTCCGAGCGATCTAAGGCCACAGGTAGCCTCAGGGGGGATGCCCTGAGCACATCTGCATGCTCAGCTGGCCACGGGGAGGACGACAGCAGCAGCAGCAGGCTCGGCCAAGGAGGCAGGAGCAGCAGTAATGGCGACAGCAGCTAGAAGCTCGGGATCGAGCAGCAGGGAAAGGGGTTTCATGCGGAAGCTCACCGAGAGGCACAAAAAAGGCCGGCGTTAGATTAGGAACAGATGAGGACGGTGAATCAGTGAGGAACGCCGGCGGTGTCTGAGGAAGAAGACGACGCTGATCCAGCGATGCAGGGCTCTTCGGTTTGAGCTCGATGGCGTGGATGATGCAGCAAACGACGGCGCAGCTCCCAGACATGTTCTCAGCTGGCGGGGACGACGGGGAGCGCGGGGGCGAGGTGAGCCATGGCGACGAGGTGCGGTGTGTGCTCTGTGTCGACGAGATCGATGCGAGGAGGGGAAAGTGAGGGGGCAAATGGGGCTAGGGTTCACCCAGGGGTCGCGGGCGTTTCCCTTATCCAACTCTCCATGGGCACCTACAGCGGCATACGTCGCCCATCGGCCGGCGACATCGCGCTCAGGAGCGTGTGCTGCCGGCAGTGAGGAGGTAGATGACTATAGCGGCTGGTGGGCTGGGTTTGTTCCTGTGCAATTGGGCCACAGTGCACAGTGTGGTAAGTTTCCTTTTCCCTTTTCTTTTCTGTTTCTATTTTTCCAGTTCTGTTTTGCATTTAATTTGGTTACCAAATGAATTTTGCTTAGCATGAAACTTGGCACGTAAATACTAGGCAATATGCTAGGGCTGCACAAAAAGTTTCAGTGCATTTGGAATTACTCACATTTATATTTTTAATTTAAATGGATCTATTCATTATTTTTGGTCCACTAAATTGTTGCTAGGGACAATATGGGAATTCAAATGATGTTGGTTTCATCATGACAAATACTTAGACATTTTATGGAATAATGCCAACATTTTTGTTTCACTGTTTGAAGAAATAATTTTTGACTTGGATTTTTGAATTTGAATTTGAGAGTGGGATTATTTCTCAGTTGTAATTTAATTATGCTAAACAAGGTGTCTTCACAGCAATAACTAGCATAACAGGGTATTACGGTCTGGGGATGTTACAACTCCCCTCCACTCGAAGAAATCTCGTCCCGAGATTTAAGAGGTCGAGTAAGGGGGACAAGGTTGAGTCACGGAATTCTAACGAGTCTTCTCATTCCTTGTTGCTCTTCTTGAAGAGGTCGGTCTGTTGCATTTGATGTCTTCATTTCTCTGCATCCGTGCATCTTGACGAAGTTGGCATCTTTTTTTCTTCAAGATCGTCATCGTCCTATGAAAGAGATAAGAGGGAAATCTCTGGAAGAACGTATCTCCACAAAGTTTGGGTATCGTGCGATTATCTTAGAGATCAGGGAACAAAGGCATCTCTCAAATTGAAATTCAGGAAAATGCATCGAGAGCAATATGAGGAGGTACAAGAAGTTTCAACTTGGGTAGGCAATCATTGATGCCTAAAACAGAATGTGAAAGGGGGCTCAGAGTAGCGGGGCATAATGCTTGCGTTTGATACTGAAATGGAACATCTTAAGGAAAGTTGCTCATGAAAACATATACAAAGCAAAGTGCATAGGGTAACTTCGGAAACAAGGATCATATAGTCATGTGCATAAAACTTCATAATTAATGAGAGAGCTTCCGAAAGGAATTCAAAAGAGCGACATGCTCAGTATAGAATGACAAATGATCATATGGGCAACGGGAATATACATTCACAAGTGCCACAGAGAGATAAGGCACATTGCGTAAGTATGCATTTGAGGACTCGAGCATTTCTGAATCATTAGGATGATCAAATTCATGCTGACCACTTCATACCACCTATAGACCACTTCATACCACCTTTAGGATCAAGAAGGTTAGGTGGCGTCTTGTGCGGTCATAATAGCAAGGCATGTCAGAGGACAGTGTGTCAACTTTATTGGCAACATCATCGGTACCAAGGGCGGGGGATGAAGAGAATCATCTTTCCTGCTCGCTGGGCGAGGCGGACCAAGTGGCAAGGTTCTTCTCCACCGGTGGCTACCAGAATGTCAACAACAATACGGACAAGGTACTCTGGCAGTGTTCTATATTGAAAGTTTGTCTAAGGGTGTCAGTTAAAACTTTAACATTTAGGATTACAGAGGGGACAAGGATGGTATTTAACACCACAAATTTAATTTTCATACCGGAAGAAGTCAAAGATGTAGACGATGAGCACATCACAATTCATCGAGAGGTTTCATGAAGTTGCAATTGAACAGGGACATGATCAATTCAAAAAGGAAGGTGAAAGATGTTACTTGATGAAAAACACACAAGAGGTAATGCAATTTCATGATATGTTGATATGAGGGAGTGCGATGCCCCAAGATAAAACCGAATGAAGCTATACTGGTTTATCGAGATACCAAATGCAAATACGTTAACCATGCCGGAGAAAAGGAATCAAAGAAGAACAGCATGGTCGGAACCATACTTGCGAAATAGATGACTAAGGATACTTGATGGTTTTTACAAAGGAATAACTATTTGATGAGAAGCTTCCATGATAAAGATTACATTATTCCCATGGGCATGAACACAAATGTTCAAGGTCGACTCCCACTTCTTCAATGCATATCTTTCCATTCACTTCTCTTTTTGGAAAAGGTTCAGTGTTGAAAATTTACTTGGTGAAACACCAGAAGAGTATGACCCGTGAAGAACCTCCGGGGCCACTCGGAGTGAAGAAAGCATAGGTATAACCCATCGGAAGCAATTTAAGAATATATACATAAAACATCAGAAGCAAGGGATGCAAGCTCGGAAGCAGAGCACAGACGACAAAGATATAGGTCACAACTCGCAAAAAAATCTTGTATCAGGGGGGCTCAAGGTTTTTAGAATATGATGGAACTATCGGATAGTAATCCACCAAAAGAGATCAGGTGGTCCATAAGGACTGATGGTGCAAAGATTAAAGCAATGGCTCCATATCAGAGTCCATCGAGAGGAGAAGGAATGCAAAGGCATCAGGTTATGGAAACGTCCGAATAATTTGAAGTATAGAAACACTAAGCAATGGTGATTTCCAAAACTGTGAAGAAAAGTAGACGCTCTGACCAAAGGATGAGTAAGTTGAAGAAACTTAGATGCATAATTGACCAAAACTTGATTGGCCGAGAACCAGCCTATGTCCGGAATGACGTCTGAGCCAGAAGGACGAATTCTAGGAATTGGAACGGCATTTGTAAAGGATTCCAATGAAGATTGATAAACATCTAGAATGAATGGCTCTCCAGAATGAAGTCATCGCGAGAACCTAGAGTTAGCAAAACTATTACCCGAAGAGGTTAGAAGTTTCAGAACCCAGAGTAAGGATGCGGAATAAAAGAATCCTAATCCCATCCATATGCGATGTGGGCCCGTAAGCCACACAACACACGTAGTAGTTTGAAAATAGTTTTTCAAGCCAGGACTCAACATCGGCCAAGAGGTTTGGGGGTTCCTACAGGCAGTCGGCTCTGATACCAACTTCTGACGCCCCGATCATAATCATGCACTAATCATACATGCAGCATGCACGATCACGAACGGTGACTCCACGGTAGTTCCACAACACAACTCTACGAAAAAAAATAAACATAAAACATTATATTACAAACAGGGGTCATAAGACCCGACATTACATCAGAGCAAAAAGCAAATTATGTCTGGCTACAGACAAGATAACAGGGGTGCCTTAAGAAGGCTGAAACAAAATGATGACCCTACCCAAAGGTGCAGGCCTCCGAACTACTCGTCGACGTCGAACTCCAAGTAGTAACCAGCATCGGGGATACCTACATCCGAGGGGCTACTATCTGATAGCAGCAACATGATTAAAGGAAAAGAATAGCAAAGCAACGATGAGTACTCATCCAAAGTACCCGCAAAACTTACATCAAATCTATACTACATATGCATCGGTATCAAAGTAATGGGGTAATATTTGTGGACTGAACTGCAGAAATGCTAGAATAGAGGGGGAAACTAAATGTAACACAAGTATACCATCATCTTGCAGCAAGAGAAGAGAAAGAGAGCATCTTGTAGCAATAGATGAGAAAGAGCGCACACGAGTACAATAAACAACAATCAATGCACTACCCTGAGATCCTTCCTTTACTCCCTGCGAGAAAGCAATCCGTGGGCATTCCTAACTATTATCTTGGTGATTTTTATTAAGTAGCCGGTTTAAGTTCTAAAGGATCGGGATACATCTCCAAGCGTCCTATTACCGTGGACATGGCTATACAAAATCAGGCTATGCATCAGAATAAGATCTACCGAACAATAACTATACCAATACCTAATGCAAGAATGTAGAGAGAAAGAATAGGCAATATTTGGAATGATCAAGGGTATTTGCTTGCCTGATTGCTCTGCAGACAAAGACGGATCCTCGGAGCTGTAGTCGTACTCGGAAGCTACAGCGGTCTCGGGATCTACCGATACAAAGGCAATGTGGGGGAAACAAATAAATAACAGATAATCAAATGCATACAAAATGCATGTCATGGCAAAATGTGTTGATGATGTGCTATAATTCATTACTAAGCATTTTAGTTGAAGTGGGAAAATATTTGGAATATTTTCCAACTCCAAATATTATTTCTTTATTTGATCCAGAGGCAAAATATCAATGTTCATTATGATGGTGGAGTTTGTTATGCATGCAAAAGACATATTCGGATTCATCAGATTTTTCTGATCATTTTTCATATATAAATTATTTTCATCCGAGTTATGAATTATATATATATATATATATATATATATATATATATATATATATATATATATATATATATATATATATATATATATGATTTTTCAAAGTTTTATTGATTTTCTGAATTAATTTTAACTCAAATTGTCGGAAGTCGGGCTCCGGGGACCCAAAGGTTCGAACACTGGGGTGAGCTCGTTCCTACCGCTTCGTCTCCTACCATGACTAAACTATGGCGAGGCTACGGCGAGAGCACGCGGGCGAGGAACGGACCGTGGACTTAGCGGTTACCCTGGTTCGGGCCACCTTGCGGTGTAAGACCCTACTCCTGCTTGTTGTTGGGATAGCAATGGGCAAGAGAGTTCTCGCGTACAAGGTGGAGGAGGAGGAAGACCTGGTCCCAGAGAGTCTCTCCTACTGTGGCAGCATTGTCCATTATACCAGCCTTGGTCCTCTTCCCCCTCAAAACCTTAGGCGGGAAGGGTTGCCACACTTGGCGGTTTTGAAAGGGGACATGCGCTCAGGCTATCCTGGCTAAAGGCGGTCTTCGCCTGCCAAAGTATGATCCATGACGCGCCGGTGGGCTCGGTGATGACCTCCGCCCTGCGCGCCCGCCGTCTTGGTCTTCCTTCGCCGATCGGGCAACCTTTGGGGTCGCTTTGGGGAGCAGATAGCTGGCCATGCTCCCTTAACGCAAAAGAGGAAACCATCTTCTTCCGCGCCTGCTGGCGCGGCTTTTGTTGCCGCTCGTTGCTGCTGCTTCAATTCCCAATTCCCAACTTGCCGCGAGCGACGCGAGGCCATCATTGCCTTCCTTCACTCATTGATGCTGCTTCAATTCCCAATTCCGGAGAAGGCGGAGCGGCGAGAGGAGCCCCACGCCGAGCATAAAGAGGGGGGAAGATGAGCCGGAGTCTTCCACCCATCTTCTTCTTCCACCAACCTCCTGCGTCTTCTTGCTAGAGCCGCCGCAGAGATGGTGAGGGGAAGAGGGCGCGGCCGTGCTTCTGCTGCCGCATCCCAGGTTCCGCCCCGGGGGCGTGGGCGCTCCCCGACGGCTGCCGGCGCCGGGCCCAGTGGTCGCGGAAGGGGCGCCGCCCGCGGACGCGGAGGGCGAGGCGCGCCCGGCCGAGGCGGCCGAGGCGGAGCGGCCACGCTACCGCCCCAGGCGGGGAGCCACTCGATGGAGGCGGCACATGAGTTCATAGTGAACATGCACCACAGCCCCTGCACCTCGCTCCGGCTTCCGGACTCCTTCGCGGAGGCAATGGCGGATCCTGCGCCCCTGGGCTTGTGGGTGCAGGCCGACGGTGCTGCAACGGCCCCTCCTGGGTGGCGACGGAGTTCACCCCCTTGGGATTCATGTTCTTGAAGCAGGGGTGGAAGTCGTTCGCCCTTGCCTGCGGCCTGAAGCGGGGGCACGTCCTACAATTCAAGTATGACGGGGCTGCCACGCTCTTCGTGAAGATCTTTGGGATCTCCGGCTGCCGTCTAGGGTGCTGCGCGGAGAGCGAGGATGGCAGCTACAGTGGCTCCTCCAGCGACGATGACAGCTCCAGCGGTGCCGCCCCCTCCGGCGGAAGCGGAAGCGGCGACGGCTCTTCCCGCGTCAAGAGTGAGGACGAGGACTCCGACTAGGCATGCGCGGCGATGATTCCGGAACCCCTGGTGGCGGGCACCGTGCGCACGGTGACGGAGCCGCACTTGCCCGCAGCGCCTTCTTGGAGACGCGCGTGGCGCTCGCGCTGGAACCTTGGGGGCGACGTCACCTCGCCTAGGCCCTTTCTTTCTTTTTATTTTCCTGCATTGAATCGATGTAGGCCCGCGGGGGCGTCAAAACAGTATCTTCTATGTTTAACTTAATGCTTTTGTGATTTGGGGTGTATGCATTCCCTCCCAAAGTCCTCTCATGAGGCTGGTTTTTTTTTCTTTGTTCGCCTCAGCGCTCTACGCCGTTAGGACCCAGCCCCCGAGCGGGCCTCAGCCGCTGCTGGTATGTCCGGTCGCGATGCCGGGACAAGGCCAGGAGGTGAGGGGCACCGGGAGCTAGTGAGGGCTCCTGAGGCACGATGCTCAGGGAGCCCCCCTTTGGCATGCAAGCGGCTCATGCAGAAGAAAAACGCTAACACTCAACGGGATCACGAGGGGAGAGAGTTTGAGCGACGATGAGGGTGTATCATGGGGGTAGTCAGACTTAGCTTTTGACGGAGAGCGGCGTCGGGCGAGCTACAGCTCGTGACGAGCTCATGGAGCTCACGAGGCGTACTCATGAGACGTGCTCGCGAGGCTCGGCCTAAGGAGTGTCTTCATATCGCGAGGCGGCTCGTGAGGGGCCGCCGCCCAAGAGATCCTCGCGCGTCCTGCCTCCTGAGGGACTGCATATCGACAGAATTCACAATGGGGGGAGCGACACGCGCTTGCTAGCTCGCCCGTGGCCGTTGCGTGAGGAGATAAGGCACCAAGGACCGTGGTGAGGTGACGTGCACGGGAGCAGGCCCACGAGCCAGAGCCCAGTCACCTGGATTTGGCGGCGCTGCAGGGACGGACCCGAGCACAGGCGCCATGCCTAGCCCCCACTCTCGGAATCGGTGAGGAGAGGGGTCGCGAGCGTGTGGCGCTCTCGGGTCGGCATCGTACTTAACAGGCAATTAAGTAGGTAACAAAACTCATCAGGGTGAAATCAGCAAAATCCATTACACAACCAAAAAGGATAGGGGCTAGGCTGCCACGTCCGGCGCGGATCAGCTTGAGGTTGGTCCAGCCCGTGGGGCGCCCTCAGCCGCATTCAAACAAAATCACCTTGGTGGTAGGGATCCGGGAGCGGAGGTGCGGGAGGCGCGGTGAGGAGTGCGGGCCGCGCGAGGCGACGCGTCGGACGCACCCGGCAGGACGGCGCTGGGGAGATGTCAGACCGCTTGGCGAGGCACGCCAAGGAAATCCGCCCCTCCGGGGCCAGGGCGCTCGCGAGGCCCTGGGGGCTCACGAGGAGCAGGGGGCTCATGAGGCCCTGGCGCGAGGGGCGCCAGCCTCTGGAAAGTGGCGCCGGCGTTCCTCAGGCCGAAAGGCATGCGCATGCCGCCGACGGCGGGGCCAGCGCCCTGGCCGATTCGCGGCAGCTGGAAGGGGTCCTGAGGGCAGAACTTGTTGAGGCTGGTGAAGTCGACGCACATGCACTCCTTGCCGCCCTTCTTGGGGACGACGACTGGGTTGGCGAGCCATTCGGGATGGCGCACCTCGCGAACGACCCCAGCTTCTTGGAGCTTCTGAACTTCCTTGACGATGAAATCTTGCTTCTCTGGCGCCTGGCGCCGCGCTTTCTGCTTGACGGGGCGTGCATTGGGGCACACCACTAAGCGGTGCTCGACCACCTCCCTCGGCACACCGGACAAGTCAGATGCTTTCCAGGCGAAAACATCCGAGTTTGCCCAAAGGAAGGTGACGAGCGCCCTTTCCTATGCAGGAGGAAGGCCAGCGCCGATGGTGAAGGCAGGGCTGGAGCCGCTGCCGTCCACCGACACCTTCTTCGTCTCGGCGCGGTCCTGAGAGAACAACTGCTTCTTCTTCGCGGGCGCGGCCTCAGGAGGCTCGGCCGCGTCCTTGTCAGCCGGATGCGCAACAGCGGCAGCCTTGTAGGCGTGCTCCAGGGAGCAGATCGTGTCCTTCTCGTCGCCGGTGACAGTGATGATGCCGCTGCTGCCGGGCATCTTGAGGACGTTGTAGGCGTGGTGGGTGGCCGCCATGAACTTGGTGAGAGCTGGGTAGCCCAAGATGGCATTGTAAGGCAGGGCGATGTGTGCCACGTCGAAGTCGATGAGCTCGGGGTGGTAGTTCTTGCGGGTGCCAAAGGAGGCGGGGAGGCGCACTTGCCCCAGAGGGATGGTGGAGCCATCGGTCACTCCGGGGAAGGGCCTAGTCGGCATCAGCTACTCGTAGGGCACTTGGAGCGTCTCGAAGGTCTCGATGGAGATCACGTTGAGGCCGGCACCCCCTCGGTGAGGGTCTTGGTGACCGCGACATTACTGATGGTGGGAGTGCACGGCATGGGGAGCGCGCCTGCGGAGGCCGTGGACTTGGGGTGGTCCTTGGAGTCGAAGGTGATTGCGTATTGCGACCACTTGAGGGGTCGCGAGGCCTTTGGCCTCGGGAGGGCAGAGTTCACCTCGCAAGAGAACTGCTTTAAGTGGTGGTTGGACGCGGGGGCCTGAGCCCCGCCAAGGATGCAGGCGACCACGCGATGGTCCTGGTAGCCCCCAGCGCCCTCGTCAGGCTGGTTGACGTCGTTCCTCCAGGGTGGCAGCGGCAGCGGCGGGAGAGCGGCGTTGGCCTGAGGATTCGCCTCATGAGGCTGGTCACGGCAGGCGGCCTCACGAGGCTGGTCGCGCCAGCCCTGGCGGGAGTTGCCATTGCCGTTGCGGTTGTCCCAGCGGTTGCCGCCGCGGCCATTGCGGTCGTCCCGACGGACCTGACTCTCGTCGCGGAGCAGCTTGAGCTCCTGGCAGTCCTCGGTGCTGTGGGAGCGGATGTTGTGATAGGCGCAGAGTGGCCGGCTGTCTTTCCTGGGCTCATCACGGTTGCGGCCGTGCTTCTGCTCGGGCTTCCCCGCAAGCACGGCAGGGCCCTTGCACATGACGTCCTTGCCCTTGGTTTTGGCGGCGTCGAGCACCGCGTCGGAGTCGTTGTGGATGAAGAGGCGGCTTTCTTCAGCCTTGGCGCACTTGTCGGCGAGGTCGAGCAGCTCAACCACGGAGTCGAGCTCACCGTTGATGGCGAGCTTCTCGCGCATCTTGACGTCCATGACGCCGGTGGAGAACGCAGAGATGACGGCCACGTCAGAGGCGCGCGGGATCTTGTTGCGCACGTTGCTGAAGCGCTGGATGTACTTGCAGAGGGTCTCGTCTGGGCGCTGCCGCACACGCTGCAGGTCGTTGATGGTGAGGGAGCGATCCTGTGTGCCCTTGAAGTTGGCGACGAACTGGCTGTAGAGCTCGGCCCACGATGAGATGGACGCCTCAGGGAGGCTCATGAGCCAGGAGCGCGGGCCGTCCTTGAGGGCCATGGGGAACCAGTTCGCCATGACCTTGTCGTCGCCATTCGCTGCTTCGATGGTCAGCACGTAGAGCTGAAGGAACTCCGCGGGGTTGGGGTGCCATCGTAGCGTGGAGGCAGCTCAGGCTTGAACTTCGCGGGCCAGACTACGCGACACAGCTCGCGGGTGAAGGCACGGCAGCCTACACCTCTTGAGGGGACGCCGCCAGCGAGGGCGGCGCGGTTTTGACGCCCAGCCGCCGCAACGTCCTGAACGGCCTGGCCCTATTGCTGGCGCTGCCGCTCGAGGAGCACTCGCGCATCGGGGGGCGCGCGGCGGATGATCTGGCAGCTCGGACCGGCGAGGACGCGCCACGGGACGGGTCACGAGCCCGCGCGTTGCGCTGGGGCCCGCCATGTTCGTTGCGTAGAGGAGGTGGCGGGGGAGCGTCGTGCGCCAGGTCCCCAGCGCGAGACAGTGGAGGGCGGAGCGAGTGGGAAGGCGCCGGAGCATACCCGGCGGCGTTGACGTGCTCGGTGATGCGACCAAGCCAAGCGTCGTAGCCGGCGTCAACTGGTCGGTAGCGGAGCAGCTCGCGCGCCATGAGCAGCGCGGCCTGCGGGTTCGGCGGCCCACGGTGGCCGAGGGAAGAGGCCATGGCGGTGTGGCCATTTTCCTGCACGGAGGGGGTGCAGGGAGGAGTCCTGCTGCTCACGGGCAGCGGGGTCGGTGGCGGCAGCAGCCTCGGCGTCGGGGCGGCGGCGATTGCCGCGGGCCACTCGCTCCGTCTGAGCCACGCGGCCAGCCCTGCGCTCGGCACGCTCGCGACGTGCGTCGGCCATGAGGTTGGTGGAGCAGAGGGTGGAGCGGAAGAACAATATTGCTCCCCTACCTGGCGCGCCAAATGTCGGAAGTCAGGCTCCGGGGACCCAAAGGTTCGAACATTGGGGTGAGCTCGTTCCTACCGCTTCGTCTCCTACCATGACTAAACTACGGCGAGGCTACGGCGAGAGCGCGCGTGCGAGGAACGGACCGTGGACTCAGCGGTTACCCAGGTTCGGGCCACCTTGCGGTGTAAGACCCTACTCCTGCTTGTTGTTGGGATAGCAATAGGCAAGAGAGTTCTCGCGTACAAGGTGGAGTAGGAGGAAGAACTGGTCCCAGAGAATCTCTCCTACTATGGCAGCACTGTCCTTTATACTAGCCTTGGTCCTCTTCCCCCTCAAAAACTTAGGCGGGAAGGGTTGCCACACTTGGCGGTTTTCAAAGGGGACAGGCGCATAGGCTATCCTGACTAAAGACGGTCTTCGCCTGCCGAAGCATGATCCATGACGCGCCGGTGGGCCCGCCGATGACCTCCGCCCTGCGCGCCCGCCGTCTTGGTCTTCCTTCGCCGATCGGGCAACCTTTGGGTCGCTTTGGGGAGGAGATAGCTGGCCCTGCTACCTTAACGCAAAAGAGGAAACCATCTTCATCCGCGCCTGCTTGCGCGGCTTCTGTCGCCGCTCGTCGCCGCACGCGTCACCCACGTGATAGGCCCCAGACCGCGCGGCCGTGCTGAACGGTCTTCGTCTTGGGTGCCTTCGGGAGGAGGCCTCGGGAGGCCGCCTTGGGAGGACACCTCGCGAGGCCGTTGGTGACGATGCCGAGCCTTGCTAGCCCGCTCCTTGAGGAGGGGGCCTCAGGAAGGCAAGGCCTCATGAGGAATCCTGGTGCGGTGCCCGGTGATGATGGCCTGCTGGGCCCACGCCAGGCGTCGCGCCCTGGGCCAAAGGCAGACGGGTCTGGATACCCTGGGTTCCATGGGCCCGACACAAATTATGAACAATAATTGATATGGGTACACAGAAGTGTACCCAGCAGTGTGGGAGAGAGGCTGACAGTGGGGCCAGGCCAAGTACAGACTCAGCATTCAACATTGACCAGGTCAATAGTGAACAGTGCATGTGGGACCCATATGTCTGTGTCTGTTATTTTAATTAATTGGTTAATTAGCAGAGGGGCCCCACATGTCATAGACTATTTATTTAACAGAGTTTTAATTTAATCCAGTGGGTTAATTAGCAAGGTGGGGCCCAGTGTCAGTGGCACTGTGGTTAATTAAACGCTACAGTAGCGTGGCCCACATGTCAGTGAGAGTTAGGGGGTGGTTAGTCCTAATCTAACCCCTAACGCAAGGGGACCACCTGGCGGTGACCTAGCCATGTTTAAACACGGTAGCCCGCCGGAGGTGACGTGAAAACGCAGCGGCGACCTCGGGTTCCATCGAAAAACCTCTGTGGGCAACAGATCGACGCGAGGACGGTTGCGTTCAAGTGCGGGTGTTGCACCACGTCGAATGGTGACACTGGCTGCTGCTAAGGTGGCCTGAACTAGTGTCGGCGACGATCTTGTGCGGCGACCAAAAGTGGAGATCGACGGATTTGACGGTATAGCTCAAGTCCGAGTGAACTAAGGCCACAGGCAGCCTCAGGGGGATGCCCTGAGCACATCTGCGTGCTCAGCTGGCCACGGGGAGGACGCCAGCAGCAGCAGCAGGCACGGCCGCAACGGCAGGAGCAGCAGTAATGTCGACGACAGCTAGAAGCTCAGGATCGAGCAACAGGTAGAGGGGTTTCATGCGGAAGCTCACCAAGAGGCACAAGAAAGGCCAGCGTTAGATTAGGAGCATCAGCGGACGGCGAATCGGTGAGGAATGCCGGCGGTGTCCGAGGAAAAAGACGATGCCGATCCAGTGATGCGGGGCTCTCCAGCTTGAGCTCCATGGCGTGTTCAATGTAGCGGATGATGGCGCAGCTCCCAGACAGGTTCTCAACCGGCGGGGACAACGGGGAGCATGGGGGTGAGGTGAGCCATGGCGACGAGGTGCGGTGTGTGCTCTGTCTCGACGAGATTGACGCGAGGAGGGGAAAGTGAGGGGGCAAACGGGGCTAGGGTTCGCCCAAGGGTCACGGGCGTTGCCCTTATCCACCTCTCCACAGGCACCTGCAGCGGCACGCGCTGCCCATCGGCCAGTGACATCGGGCTCGGGTGCGTGTGCTGCCGACAGCGAGGAGGAAGATGACTGTAGCGGTTGGTGGGTTGGGTTTGTTCCTGTGCACTTGGGCCACAGTGCACAGTGAGGTAAGTTTCCTTTTTCCTTTTCTTTTCTGTTTCTATTTTTCCAGTTCTGTTTTGCATTTAATTTGGTTACCAAATGAATTTTTCTTAGCATGAAACTTGGCACATAAATACTAGGCAATATGCTAGGGCTGCACAAAAAGTTTCAGGGCACTTGGAATTAATCACATTTATATTTTTAATTTAAATGGCTCTATTCATTATTTTGTCCACTAAATTGTTGCTAGGGACAATATGGGAATTCAAATGATGTTGGTTTCATCATGACAAATACTTAGACATTTTATGGAATAATGTCAACATTTTTGTTTCACTGTTTGAAGAAATAATTTTTGACTTGGATTTTTGAATTTGAATTTGAGAGTGGGATTATTTCTCAATTGTAATTTAATTATGATAAACATGGTGTCCTGGCAGCATTAATTAGCATAACAGTGTATTTGGGTCTGGGGATATTACAACTCTCCCCCACTCGAAGAAATCTCGTCCCGAGATTTAAGAGGTATAGTAAGGGGGACAAGGTTGGGTCATGAAATTCTAACGAGTCTTCCCATTCCTTGTTGTTCTTCTTGAAGAGGTCTGTTGCATTTGATGTCTTCATTTCTCTGCATCTGTGCACCATGACAAAGTTGGCATCTTTTTTTCTTCAAGAACGTCATCGTCCTACGAAAGAGAAAAGAGGGAAAACTCTGGAAGAACGGATCTCCACGAAGTTTGGGTATCGTGTGATTTTCTCAGAGATCAGGGAACAAAGGCATCTCTTGAATTGAAATTCAGGAAAATACATCAAGAGCAATATGAGGAGGTACAGGAAGTTTCAAATTGGGTAGGCAATCATTGATGCCTAAAACAGAATGTGAAAGGGGGCTCAGAGTAGCGGGGCATAATGCTTGCGTCTGATACTGAAATGGAACAACTTCAGGAAAGTTGCTCGTGAAAACATATACGAAGCCAAGTGCATAGGGTAACTTTAGAAACAAGAATCATATAGTCATTTGCATAAAACTTCATAATTAATGAGAGAGCTTCCAAAAATAATTCAAAAGAGCGACATGCTCAGGATAGAATGAATTGATCATATGGGCAACGGGAAGATACATTCGCAAGTGCTACAGAAAGATAAGGCATATTGCATAAGTATGCGTTTGAGGACTCGAGCCTTTCTGAATCATTAGGATGATCAAATTCAAGGTGACCACTTCATACTGCGGTCACAATAGCAAGGCATGTCAGAGGACAATGTGTCAACTTTGTTGGCAACAACATCGGTACCAATGGCAGGGGACGAAGAGAATCTTCTTTCCTGCTCGCTGGGTGAGGCGGACCAAGTGGCAATGTTCTCGTCCACCGGTGGCTATCGGAATGTCAACAACAATACGGACAAGGTACTCTGGCACTGTTGTATATTGAAAGTTTGTCTAAGGGTGTCAGTTAAAACTTTAGCATTTAGGATTACAGAGGGGACAAGGATGGTATTTAACACCATAAATTCAATTTTCATACCGGAAGAAGTCAAGGATGTTGACGATGAGCACATCACAATTCATCGAGAGGTTTCATGAAGTTGCAATTGAACAGGGACATGATCAATTCAAAAAGGAATGGTGAAAGATGTTACTTGATGAAAAACACACAAGAGGTAATGCAATTTCATGATATGTTGATATGAGGGAGTGCGATGCCCCAAGATAAAACCGAATGAAGCTATACTGGTTTATCGAGATACCAAATGCAAATACGTTAACCATGCCAGAGAAAAGGAATCAAAGAAGAACAGCATGGTCGGAACCATACTTGTGAAGTAAATGACTAAGGATACTTGATGGTTTTTACAACGGAATAACTATTTGATGAGAAGCTTCCATGATAAAGATTAACATTGTTCCCACAGGCATGAACACAAATGTTCAAGGTTGACTCCCACTTCTCCAATGCGTATCTTTCCATTCACTTCTCTTTTTGGAAAGGGTTCAGTGTTGAAAATTTACTTGGTGAAACATCAGAATTGTATGACCCGTGAAGAACCTCCGGGGCCACTCGGAGTGAAGGAAGCATAGGTATAACCCATCGGAAGCAATTTAAGAATATATACATAAAACATCAGAAGCAAGGGATACAAGCACGGAAGCAGTGCACAAATGACAAAGATAGAGGATACAACTCGCAAAGACATCTTATATCAGGGGGGACTCAAGGTTTTCAGAATATGATGGAACTACCGGATAGTAATTCACCAAAAGAGATCAGGTGATCTGTAAGGACTGACGGTGCAAGGATTAAACCAATGGCTACACATCAGAGTCCATCTAGAGGAGAAGGAATGCAAAGGCATCAGGTTATGGCAATGTCCAAATAATTTGAAGTGTAGAAACACTAAGGAATGGTGATTTCCAAAATGGGGAAGAAAAGTAGACACTCTGACCAAAGGATGAGTAAGTTGAATAAACTTAGATGCACAATCAACCAAAACTTGATTGGCCGAGAACCAGCTCATGTCTGGAATGACGTCTGAGCCGGAAGGACAAATTCTAGGAATTGGAACGGCATTTGCAAAGGATTCCAATGAAGATTGATAAACATCTAGAATGAATGGCTCTCTAGAATGAAGTCATCACGAGAACCTAGAGTTAGCAAAACTATAACTCGAAGAGGTGAGAAGTTTCAGAACCCAGAGTAAGGATGCGGAATAAAAGAATCCTAATCCCATCCATATGCGATGTGTGCCTGTAAGCCACACAACACACCTAGTAGTTTGAAAGTAGTTTTTCAAGACTAGACTCGACGTCAGCCAAGAGGTTTGGGGGTTCCTACAGGTAGTCAGCTCTGATACCAACTTGTGATGCCCCCGATCATAATCATGCACTAATCATACACGCAGCATGCACGGTCACGAACGGTGACTCCATGGTAGTACCACAACACAACTCTACGACACAAAAATAAACATAAGACATTATATTACAAACAAGAGTCATAAGACATTATATTACAAACAAGAGTCATAAGACCCAACATTATGTCTGGCTATAGATAAGATAACAAGGGTGCCTTATGAAGGCTAAAACAAAACGATGACCCTACCCAAAGGTGCAGGCCTCCTGCCTGGGACCTCCGAACTACTCGTCGTCGTCGAACTCCAAGTAGTAACCAGCATCGGGGATACCTGCATCCGAGGAGATACTATCTGATAGCAGCAACCAGATTGAAGGAAAAGAATAGCAAACCAATGGTGAGTACTTATCCAAAGTACTCGCAAGACTTACATCAGATCTATACTACATATGCATCAGTATCAAAGGAATGGGGTAATATCTATGGACTGAACTGCAGAAATGCCAGAATAGAGGTGGAAACTAAATGTAACACCAGTATACCATCATCTTGCAGGAAGAGAAGAGAAAGAGAGCATCTTGCAGTAATAGAAGAGAAAGAGCGCACACGAGTTCACTAAACAACAATCAATGCACTACCCTGAGATCCTTCCTTGACTCCTGGCGAGAAAGCAATCCGTGGGCATTCCTAACTATTATCTTGGTGATTTTTATTAAGTATCCGAATTAAGTTGTAAAGGATCAGGATACATCTCCAAGCATCCTATTACCATGGACACGACTATTCGAATAGTTTTGTCTTCCCTACAGGGATGCACCACATTGCCCAACACGCTCGATTACCCTATGGCCGGACACACTTTTCTACGGGTAATGCCCGGCCTTAGATGATCGACATGCCAAAGTCCTACATTAGCTCTCCAGAGAGGTCACCCGCCGGTCTACATCCTAAGCGTGAAAGGTTGTTCGGCCGCTCACCCTAAGCACTCCTGGCACATTGCATGCAGGGTACCCAGCCTCACCACTGCCGTGGATATCTGCTGGCCTCCGTGCCACATCTCTGAACTGTGGCATCTGGGTAGTTTTCAGGAGGAACTGACGATGCCGAGGGCCCCATAACCATTATCCCGCGTGGCGGTTAGTGCGTATACGCCAGTGGCAGTCTAGGATCAAATACCCATAACTCATAGTCATGTTATTTCATTTACTCGCAGACAACGACCAGGGCCTAGGCTCACCTCATCTGGAGGGTATCTACCTGCCCTATCATTCTGCCACAATGAATCTCTTGGGGCGGTTGTCGGGTCCCAGGCTCACCTCATCCGGAGGGTATCTGCCTGCCCTGCCAGCCCACATCTCAAAACATAAACATAACATGATACAGTAATAGTCTTGGTCGGCAGCTCGTCGCAGTCCATCTTGCTCCACGTCGTAGGTCACCAAAGTCCGAGTCCACCGTAGTGTATCATATATAGTATAACAGTATAAAGTATATCCATGATCATCGCCCAGAGGGATCACGGCCCGGTAATATAGCATGGCAACATGGACAAGGGTGTAGGACCAACAGATGGAACACAAGCATCACTAAGTAGGCATGCTAGGATAAGAGGTAAGGCGTCAATAACAGGCAACAAAATTAGGCTATGCATCAGAATAGGATTTACCAAACAATAACTGTATCGATACCTAATGCAAGAATGTAGAGAGAAAGAATAGGCGATATTTGGAATGATCAAGGGGGTTTGCTTGCCTGATTGCTCTGCAGACAAAGATGGATCCTTGGAGGTTTAGTCATACTCGGAAGCTACAACCGTCCCGGGATCTACCGATACAAAGGCATTGTGGGAGAAAAAATTAATAACAGATAATCAAATGCATACAAAATGCATGGCATGGAAAAATGTGTTGATGATGTGCTATAATGCATTACTAAGCATTTTAGTTGAAGTGGGAAAATATTTGGAATATTTTCCCAGCTCCAAATATTATTTCTTTATATGATCCAGTGGCAGAATATCAATGTTCATTATGATGGTGGATTTGTTATGCATGCAAATGACATATTCGGATTCATCAGATTTTTTTGATCATTTTCCATATATAAATTATTTTCATCCGAGTTACGGAATATATATATATATATATATAAATATATATATATGATTTTTCAAAGTTTTATTGATTTTCTGGATTTATTTTAACATGAATTATTAACAGTAATTGCTATTGGTACACAGAAGTGTACCCAGTAGTGTGGGAGAGAGGCTGACAGTGGGGCCAGGCCAACTGCAGACTCAGCATTCAACATTGACCAGGTCAACAGTGAACACTGCATGTGGGACCCATATGTTTGTGTCTGTTATTTTAATTAATTGGTTAATTAGCAGAGGGGCCCCACATGTGATAGACTATTTATTTAACAGAGTTTTAATTTAATCCCGTGGGTTAATTAGGGAGGTGGGGCCCAGTGTTAGTGGCACTGTGGTTAATTAAACGCTACAGTAGCGTGACCCACATGTCAGAGAGAGTTAGGGGTGATTAGTCCTAATCTAACCCCTGACGCATGGGGACCACCTGGCGCTGACCCGTCCGTGTTTAAACACGGTGGCGCGCTGGCTGTGATGCGAAAACGTAGCGGTAACCTCGGGTTTCGGCAATAGATCGACGTGCGGGCGGTTGTGTTCAAGCGCGGGTGTTGCGCCGCATCGAATGGTGGCCCTAGCTACTGCTAAGGTGGCCGGAACTGGCGTCGGTGACGAGCTTGTACGGCGATCGAAAGTGAAGATCGACGGATTCGATGGTATAGCTCAAGTCCCAGCGATCTAAGGCCACAGGCAGCCTCAGGGGGATGCCCTGAGCACATCTGCGTGCTTAGCTGGCCACGGGGAGAACGACAGCAGCATCAGCAGGCTCGCCACAGCGGTAGGAGCAGCAGTAATGGCGATGGCAGCTAGAAGCTCGGGATCGAGCAGCAGGGAGTGGGGTTTCATGCGGAAGCTAACCAAGAGGCACAAGAAAGGCTGGCGTTAGATTAGGAGCAGCAGAGGATGGCGAATCGGTGAGGAATGAAGGTGGTGCACGAGGAAGAAGACGACGCTGATCCAGCGATGCGGGGTTCTCCAGATTGAGCTCAACGGCATGGACGATGCAGCGGACGACGGCGCAGCTCCCAGATAGATTCTCAGCCGGCGGGTACGACGGGGAGCATGGGGGTCAGGTAAGCCATGCCGATGAGGTGCGGTGTGTGCTCTGCCTCGACGATATCGATGCGAGGAGGGGAAAGTGAGGGGGTAAATGGGGCTAGGGTTCGCCCAGGCGTCACGGGCGTTGCCCTGATCCAAATCTCCACGGGCACCTGCAACGGCACGCATCGCCCATCGGCTGGCGACCTCGTGCTCAGGCGTGTGTGGTGCTGAGAGCGAGGAGGAAGATGACTGTAGCGGCTGGTGGATTGGTTTTTTTCCTGTGCACTTGGGCCAAGGTGCACATGATGGAAATATGCCCTAGAGGCAATAATAAAGTTGTTATTATTTAATATTTCCTTGTTCATGATAAAGGCTTATTATTCATGCTAGAATTGTATTGACCGAAAACTTAAATACATGTGTGAATACATAAACAAATACCGTGTCCCTAGTGAGCCTCTACTAGACTAGCTCGTTGATCAAAGATGGTTAAGGTTTCCTAACCATAGACATGAGTTGTCATTTGATAACGGGATCACATCATTAGGAGAATGATGTGATGGACAAGACCCATCCGTTAGCTTAGCATATGATCGTTCTGTTTATTGCTACTGCTTTCTTGAATGTCAAATACATGTTCCTCAGACCATGAGATCATGCAACTCCCGGATACCAGAGGAATACCTTGTGTGCTATCAAACGTCACAACGTAACTGGGTGATCATAAAGATGCTCTACAGGTATCTTCGAAGGTGTCCGTTGAGTTGGCATGGATCGAGACTGGAATTTGTCACTCCGTGTTTCAGAGAGGTATCTCTGGGCCCTCTCGGTAATGCACATCATAAGAAGCTTGCAAGCAAAGTGACTAAGGAGTTAGTTACGGGTTGATGTATTACGGAACGAGTAAAGAGACTTGCCGGTAACGAGATTGAACTAGGTATGGAGATACCGACGATCGAATCTCGGGCAAGTAACATACCGACGGACAAAGGGAATTACGTATGTTGTCATTGCGGTTCGACCGATAAGATCTTCGTGGAATATGTAGGAACCAATATGGGCATCCAGGTTCTGCTATTGGTTATTGACCGGAGAGGCGTCTCGGTCATGTCTACATCATTCCCGAACCCGTAGGGTCCGCACGCTTAACGTTCTTTGACGATATAGTGTTATATGAGTTATGTGAATTGGTAACCGAATATTGTTCGGAGTCCCGGATGAGATCCCGGACGCCACAAGGAGTCTCAGAATGGTCGAGAGGTAAAGATTTATATATGGGAAGTCATATTTTGGGTTCCGGAAAAAGGTGCAGTTTTTTTCGGTATTGTACCGGGAAGCTTCCAGAAGGTTCCGGAGGGGTCCGGAAGTCCACAAGTGGGTCCACCACGTCCCAAGGGCTGGCATGGGCTAAGGGGAGGCGCCCTGGCCTTATTGGGCCAGGCGCACCAAGTCCTCAAAAGCCCACGCAGCTAGGGAAGGAAAAAAGGGAGAGTCCTAGTAGGAATAGGATTGGACTTTGGAGTCCAAATACACGTGTGTACTATTCACGGTTACTGTTCACGTGGCACTATTCCTTCTACTCCAAGCCCCTACACATATATAAATAGAGGAGAGGGGGCACCCCAAAGGAAACACAACATTGTCTTAGCCGTGTGCGGCGCCCCCCCTCCACAGTTCCGTCCCTCGGTCATATTTTCGCAGTGCTTGGGCGAAGCCCTGCGGAGATAGCATTACCATCACCGTCACCACGCCGTCGTGCTGCTGGAACTCATCCACTACCTCGCCGTCTTGCTGGATCAAGAAGTCGAGGACGTCACCGAGCTGAACGTGTGCTGAACGCGGAGGTGCCGTACGTTCGGTACTCGGTCGGTTGGATCGTGAAGTTGTTCGACGACATCAACCGCGTTGTTCTAACGCTTCCGCTTATGGTCTACGAGGGTACGTAGACACACCCCCCCTCTCGTAGCTATGCATCTCCATGGATAGATCTTGCATGTGCGTAGAAATTTTTTTGTTTTCCATGCAACGTTCCCCAACAGTGGCATCATGAGCCAGGTCTATGCGTAGATGATATGCATGAGTAGAACACAAAGAGTTGTGGGCGGTGATCGTCATACTGCTTACCACCAACGTCTTATTTTGATTCGGCGGTATTGTAAGATGAAGCGGCCTGGACCAACCTTACATGTCCACGTACATGAGACCGGTTCCACCGACAGACATGCAACTTGTTTTGCATAAAGGTGGCTGGCGGGTGTCTGTTTCTCCTACTTTAGTTGAATCGAATTTGATTACGGCCGGTCCTTGTTGAAGGTTAAAACAGCAAACTTGCTAGAAGCCCGTAGCAGCCATGTAAAAGTTGCAACAACAAAGTAGAGGACGTCTAACTTGTTTTTGCAGGGTATGCTGTGATGTGATATGTTTAAGACATGATGTGATATACGTTATTGTATGAGATGATCATGTTTTGTAATTTATCGGCAACCGGCAGGAGCCTTATGGTTGTCTCTTTATTGTATGAAATGCAAGCGCCATGTAATTGCTTTACTTTATCGCTATGCATTAGCAATAGTTGTAGAAGCAATAGTTGGCGAGACGACCACGACGCAACGATGGAGATCAAGGTGTCGAGCCGGTGACGATGGAGATCATGATGATGCTTTGGAGATGGAGATCAAAAGCACAAGATGATGGCCATATCATGACACATATTTTGATTGCATGTGATGTTTATCCTTTATGCATCTTATTTTGCTTAGAATGACGGTAGCATTATAAGATGATCCCTTCACTAAATTTCAAGATAAAAGTGTTCTCCCCGAGTATGCACCGTTGCTAAAGTTCGTCGTTTCGAAGCACCTCGTGATGATCGGGTGTGATAGATTCTACGTTCACATACAACGGGTGTAAGCCAGTTTTACACAAGCAGAATACTTGGGTTAAACTTGACGAGCCTAGCATGTACAGACATGGTCTCGGAACACTGGAGACCGAAAGGTCGAACATGAGTCATATAGTAGATATGATCAACATGGAGATGTTCACCATTGATGACTATCCCATCTCACCTGATGATCGGACATGGGCTAGTTGATTTGGATCATGTATCACTTAGTTAACTTGAGGGATGTTAATTTAAGTGGGAGTTCATTAGTAATTTGATTAATTGAACTTAATTTATCATGAACTTAGTCTTGATAGTTTTTTCATATCTATGTTGTAGATAAATGGCCCGTGCTACTGTTCCATTGAATTTTAATGCGTTCCTAGAGAAAGCAAAGTTGAAAGATGATGGTAGCAACTACACGGACTGGGTCCGTAACTTGAGGATTAACCTCATTGCTGCACAGAAGAATTATGTCCTTGATGCACCGCTAGGTGATGGATCTGCTGCAGGAGCTGCTGCAGACGTTATGAACGCCTGGCAGGCTCGATCTGATGACTACTCGATAGTTCAGTGTGCCATGCTCTATGGCTTAGAACCGGGACTGCAAAAGCGTTTTGAACGCCACGGAGCATATGAGATGTTCCAAGAGCTGAAATTGATATTTCAAGCTAATGTCCGGGTTGAGAGATATGAAGTCTCCAACAAGTTCTTCAGCTGTAAGATGGAGGAGAACAGTTCTGTCAGTGAACACATACTCAGATTGTCTGGGTACCACAACCACTTGACTCAGCTAGGAATTGATCTTCCGGTTGAGAGTGTTATTGACAGAGTTCTTCAGTCACTTCCACCAAGCTATAAAGGCTTCGTGATGAACTATAATATGCAAAGGATGGAGAAGATAATTCCCGAGCTCTTCGCGATGCTGAAATCAGCGGAGGTAGAAATCAAGAAGGAGCATCAAGTGTTGATGGTTAACAAAACTACTAGTTTCAATAAAAAGGGCAAGGGAAAGAAGGGGAACTTCAAGAAGAACAGCAAGCAAGTTGCCGCTCCCACGAAGAAACCCAAAGCTGGACCCAGGCCTGAAACAGAGTGCTTCTACTGCAAAGGGACTGGTCACTGGAAGCGGAACTGCCCCAAGTATTTGGTGGATAAGAAGGATGGCAAAGTGAGCAAAGGTATATTTGATATACATGTTATTGATGTGTTCCTCACTAATACTCGCAGTAGCGCCTGGGTATTTGATACTGGTTCGGTTGCTCATATTTGTAACTCGAAACAGGAACTACGGAATAAGCGAAGATTGGCTAAGGACGAGGTGACGATGTGCGTCGGGAATGGTTCCAAGGTTGATGTGATCGCCTTCGGCACGCTACCTCTACATCTACCTTCGGGATTAGTTTTAGACCTCAATAATTGTTATTTGGTGCCAGCGTTGAGCATGAACATTATATCTGGATCTTGTTTATTGCGAGACGGTTATTCATTTAAGTCAGAGAATAATGGTTGTTCTATTTATATGAGTAACATCTTTTATGGTCACGCACCTTTTGTGAATGGTCTATTCTTGTTGAATCTCGATCGTAGTGATACACATATTCATAATATTGATGCCAAAAGATGCAAAGTTGATAATGATAGTGCAACATACTTGTGGCACTGCCGTTTAGGTCATATTGGTGTAAAGCGCATGAAGAAACTCCATGCGGATGGACTTTTGGAATCTCTTGATTATGAATCATTTGATACATGTGAACCATGCCTCATGGGCAAGATGACTAAAACTCCATTCTCCGGAACAATGGAGCGAGCTACTGATTTGTTGGAAATAATACATACCGATGTATGCGATCCAATGAATGTTGAAGCACGTGGAGGGTATCATTATTTTCTAACCTTCACAGATGATTTGAGTAGATATGGGTATATCTATTTGATGAAACATTTGAAAAGTTCAAAGAATTTCAGAGTGAAGTAGAGAATCATCATAACAAGAAAATAAAGTTTCTACGATCTGATCGCGGAGGCGAATATTTGAGTTACGAGTTTGGCCTTCATTTAAGAAAATGTGGAATTGTTTCACAACTCACGCCACCTGGAACACCATAACGTAATGGTGTGTCCGAACGTCGTAACCGTACTTTATTGGACATCGTGCGTTCTATGATGTCTCTTACCGATTTGCCACTATCGTTTTTGGGTTATGCATTAGAGACAGCTGCATTCACGTTAAATAGGGCACCGTCTTAATCCGTTGAGACGACACCATATGAACTATGGTTTGGCAAGAAACCTAAGCTGTCGTTTCTCAAAGTTTGGGGATGCGATGCTTATGTGAAAAAGCTTCATCCTGATAGGCTCGAATCCAAAGCGGAGAAGTGCGTCTTCATAGGATACCCTAAAGAAACAATTGGGTACACCTTCTACCACAGATCCGAAGGCAAGGTCTTTGTTGCCAAGAATGGGTCCTTTCTAGAGAAGGAGTTTCTCTTGAAAGAAGTGAGTGGGAGGAAAGTAGAACTTGATGAGGTAATTGTACCTTCTCTCGAATTGGAAAGTAGCTCATCAGAGAAAACCGTTCCCGTGATGCCTACACCAATAAGAGAGGAAGATAATGATAAAGATCATGAAACTTCAGATCAAGTTACTACTGAACTTCGTAGGTCGACCAGAGTACGTTCCGCACCAGAGTGGTACGGTAATCCTGTTCTGGAAGTTATGTTATTAGACAACAGCGAACCTACGAACTATGAAGAAGCTATGATAAGCCCGGATTCCGACAAATGGCTTGAGGCCATGAAATCTGAGATAGGATCCATGTATGAGAACAAAGTGTGGACTTTGGTGGACTTGCTCGATGATCGGCAAGCCATTGAGAATAAATGGATTTTTATGAGAAAGACGGATGCTGATGGTAATATCACTGTCCACAAAGCTCGACTTGTCGCGAAAGGTTTTTGACAAGTTCAAGGGGTTGACTACGATGAGACTTTCTCACCCGTAGCGATGCTTAAGTCTGTCCGAATCATGTTAGCAATTGCCGCATTTTATGATTATGAAATCTGGCAAATGGATGTGAAAACTGCATTCCTTAATGGTTTTCTCAAACAAGAGTTGTATATGATGCAACCAGAAGGTTTTGTCGATCCTAAGGGTGCTAACAAAGTGTGCAAGCTCCAGCGATCCATCTATGGACTGGTGCAAGCATCTTGGAGTTGGAATATATGCTTTGATGACGTGATCAAAGCATATGGTTTTGTACAGACTTACGGTGAAGCCTGTATTTACAAGAAAGTGAGTGGGAGCTCTGTAGCATGTCTAATATTATATGTGGATGACATATTGTTGATTGGAAATGATATAGAATTTCTGGATGGCATAAAGGGATACTTGAATAAGAATTTTTCAATGAAAGACCTCGGTGAAGCTGCTTATATATTGGGCATCAAGATCTATAGGGATAGATCAAGACGCTTGATAGGACTTTCACAAAGCACATACCTTGACAAAGTTTTGAAGAAGTTCAAAATGGATCAGTCAAAGAAAGGGTTCTTGCCTGTCTTGCAAGGTGTGAAGTTGAGTCAGACTCAATGCCCGACCACGGCAGAAGATATAGAGAAAATGAAAGTCATTCCCTATGCCTCAGCCATAGGTTCTATTATGTATGCCATGCTATGTACCAGACCTGATGTGTGCCTTGCCATAAGTTTGGCAGGGAGGTACCAGAGTAATCCAGGAGTGGATCACTGGACAGCGGTCAAGAATATCCTGAAGTACCTGAAAAGGACCAAGGACATGTTTCTCATTTATGGAGGTGACGAAGAGTTCGTCGTAAAGGGTTACGTCGATGCAAGCTTCGACACTGATCCGGATGACTCTAAGTCACAAACCGGATACGTATTTATATTAAAAGGTGGAGCTGTCAGTTGGTGCAGTTCTAAGCAGAGCGTCGTGGCGGGATCTACGTGTGAAGCGGAATACATAGCTGCTTCGGAAGCAGCACATGAAAGAGTCTGGATGAAGGAGTTCATATCCGATCTAGGTGTAATACCTAGTGCATCGGGTCCAATGACAATCTTTTGTGACAACACTGGAGCTATTGCCATAGCAAAGGAGCCCAGGTTTCACAAGAAGACCAAACACATCAAGAGACGCTTCAAATCCATTCGTGAATATGTCAAGGATGGAGACATAGAAATTTGCAAAGTACACACGGATCTGAATGTGGCAGACCCGTTGACTAAGCCTCTTCCACGAGCAAAACATGATCAGCACCAAGACTCCATGGGTGTTAGATTCATTACTATGTAATCTAGATTATTGACTCTAGTGCAAGTGGGAGACTGATGGAAATATGCCCTTGAGGCAATAATAAAGTTGTTATTATTTTATATTTCCTTGTTCATGATAAAGGCTTATTATTCATGCTAGAATTGTATTGACCGAAAACTTAAATACATGTGTGAATACATAAACAAATACCGTGTCCCTAGTGAGCCTCTACTAGACTAGCTCGTTGATCAAAGATGGTTAAGGTTTCCTAACCATAGACATGAGTTGTCATTTGATAACGGGATCACATCATTAGGAGAATGATGTGATGGACAAGACCCATCCGTTAGCTTAGCATATGATCGTTCTGTTTATTGCTACTGCTTTCTTGAATGTCAAATACATGTTCCTCAGACCATGAGATCATGCAACTCCCGGATACCGGAGGAATACCTTGTGTGCTATCAAACGTCACAACGTAACTGGGTGATCATAAAGATGCTCTACAGGTATCTCCGAAGGTGTCCGTTGAGTTGGCATGGATCGAGACTGGGATTTGTCACTCCGTGTTTCGGAGAGGTATCTCTGGGCCCTCTCGGTAATGCACATCATAAGAAGCTTGCAAGCAAAGTGACTAACGAGTTAGTTACGGGATGATGTATTACGGAACGAGTAAAGAGACTTGCCGGTAACGAGATTGAACTAGGTATGGAGATACCGACGATCGAATCTCGGGCAAGTAACATACCGACGGACAAAGGGAATTACGTATGTTGTCATTGCAGTTCGACCGATAAGATCTTCGTGGAATATGTAGGAACCAATATGGGCATCCAGGTTCCGCTATTGGTTATTGACCGGAGAGGCGTCTCGGTCATGTCTACATCATTCCCGAACCCGTAGGGTCCGCACGCTTAACGTTCGTTGACGATATAGTGTTATATGAGTTATGTGAATTGGTAACCGAATATTGTTCGGAGTCCCGGATGAGATCCCGGACGTCACAAGGGGTCTCGGAATGGTCGAGAGGTAAAGATTTATATATGGGAAGTCATATTTTGGGTTCCGGAAAAAGGTGCAGTTTTTTTCGGTATTGTACCGGGAAGCTTCCAGAAGGTTCCGGAGGATTCCGGAGGGGTCCGGAAGTCCACAAGTGGGTCCACCACGTCCAAAGGGCTGGCATGGGCTAAGGGGAGGCACCCTGGCCTTATTGGGCCAGGCGCACCATGTCCTCAAAAGCCCACGCAGCTAGGGAAGGCAAAAAGGGAGAGTCCTAGTAGGAATAGGATTAGACTTTGGAGTCCAAATCCATGTGTGTACTATTCACGGTTACTGTTCACGTGGCACTATTCCTTCTACTCCAAGCCCCTACACATATATAAATAGAGGAGAGGGGGCGCCCCAAAGGAAACACAACATTGTCTTAGCCGTGTGCGGCGCCCCCCCTCCACAATTCCGTCCCTCGGTCATATTTTCGCAGTGCTTGGGCGAAGCCCTGCGGAGATAGCATTACCATCACCATCTTGCTGGATCTCATCCACTACCTCGCCGTCTTGCTGGATCAAGAAGTCGTGGACGTCACCGAGCTGAACGTGTGCTGAACGCGGAGGTGCCGTACGTTCGGTACTCGGTCGGTTGGATCGTGAAGTTGTTCGACGACATCAACCGCGTTGTTCTAACGCTTCCGCTTACGGTCTACGAGGGTACGTAGACACACTCCCCCTCTCGTAGCTATGCATCTCCATGGATAGATCTTGCGTGTGCGTAGAAATTTTTTTGTTTTCCATGCAACGTTCCCCAACAGTGGCATCATGAGCCAGGTCTATGCGTAGATGATATGCACGAGTAGAACACAAAGAGTTGTGGGCAGTGATCGTCATACTGCTTACCACCAACGTCTTATTTTGATTCGGCGGTATTGTAAGATGAAGCGGCCCGGACCAACCTTACATGTCCACGTACATGAGACCGGTTCCACCGACAGACATGCAACTTGTTTTGCATAAAGGTGGCTGGCGGGTGTCTGTTTCTCCTACTTTAGTTGAATCGAATTTTACTATGGCCGGTCTTTGTTGAAGGTTAAAACAGCAAACTTGATAAATCACCGTTGTGGTTTTGTGCCGTGCGGGATGGGCAGTAAACGCTGCTAAGCGTAAGGCTAGCAGCATGTGGCAGAAAGGGCACACTGCTAACTGAACTAATATATTATGTTGCTCTAAAATAGCAAGCCCACATCTCATATAAATCCAAAAATTGGACATGCAACTTTGATTTGTCTACATTAGATGTATACAAGATTTTTTTGGTTACAAAAATAGCAACACTACATTGCCCCCTCACAAATCGGACACTTCCCCCCCTTCGAACCTACGAATCTTCCCTGACATCGATCTCATAACTTTTTTGTAACACATTGAATTTGTAACCACATATTCTAGTGATCACACGCATGATGACACCATGCAAAGTTTTTTTTCAAACAGCAATTACAACATTATGTAAATCTGCTTAAAATCTTAAAGTTCCATTAGCAGCGTGCAGGATGGCAGTAAATGCTGCTAAGCATAAGGTAGCAGTGTGTGGCAGAAAGGGCACGCTGCTAACTGAACTAATATATTATGTTGTTCTAAAATAGCAAATCCACATCTCATATAAATCCAAAAATTGGAGATGCAACTTTGATTTGTCTACATTAGATGTATACAGGATTTTTAGGTCACAAAACTAGCAACACTACATTGCCCCCTCACAAATCGGACACTACCCCCCCTTCGAACCTACGAATCTCCCCTGACATCGATAGGTCATTAACATATCTCATAACTTTTGTGTAACACATTGAATTTGTAACCATATATTCTAGTGATCACATACATGATGACACCATGCAAAGTTTTTTTTTCAAACATCAATTACAACATTATGTAAATCTGCTTAAAATCTTAAAGTTTCAATAGCAGCGTGCGGGATGGGCAGTAAACGCTGCTAAGCGTAAGGCTAGTAGCGTGTGGCAGAAAGGGCACGCTGCTAACTGAACTAATATATTATGTTGTTCTAAATTACCAAACCCACATCTCATATACATCCAAAAATTGGAGATGCAACTTTGATTTGTCTGCATTAGATGTATACAAGATTTTTTTTTTTTGGTCACAAAAATAGCAACACTACATTGCCCCCTCACAAATCGGACACTTCCCCCCCCTTCGAACCTACGAATCTTCCCTGACATCGATCTCATAACTTTTGTGTAACACATTGAATTTGTAACCACATATTCTAGTGATCACATGCATGATGACACTATGCAAAGTTTTTTTTTCAAACAGCAATTACAACATTATGTATATCTACTTAAAATCTTAAAGTTCCATTAGCAATGTGCGGGATGGGCAGTAAATGCTGCTAAGCGTAAGGCTAGCAGTGTGTGGGAGAAAGGGCACGCTGCTAAATGAACTAATATATTATGTTGTTCTAAAATAGCAAACCCACATCTCATATAAATCCAAAAATTGGAGATGCAACTTTGATTTGTCTGCATTAGATGTATACAAGATTTTTACGTCACAAAAATAGCAACACTACATTGCCCCCTCACAAATCGGACACTTCCCCCCTTCGAACCTACGAATCTTTCCTGACATCGATAGGTCGTTAACATATCTCATAACTTTTGTGTAACACATTGAATTTGTAACCATATATTCTAGTGATCACATGCATGATGACACCATGCAAAGTTTTTTTTTCAAACATCAATTACAACATTATGTAAATCAGCTTAAAATCTTAAAGTTCATTTAGCAGCGTGGATATTGGATGGAAACCACTGCTAACCGAAAAACATGAAGGAATTTTTCATTTAGTTTACTCATATAACTAAAATATACACTAAAAAACTTTTATATGATGGAATTGGCACACAAAACCATATAGTTATAATTAAAATGATTAAATGTCTATTTTGCTTTAGCAGGGTTCGCCCATCATCTGGACATTGCTAGTTTGTGCAAGCTAGCAGCGGTTTGCCTATATAAACGCTGCTAACGTTCGACCATATAACGGCCCCCCTTCGTCACTTGGGGAAATTTCCCCAAATCTCTCGCCCGGCGAGTAATCCCTAGCCCTCGCCGCCCTCAACCGCACCTACTCACCGACCCCTGGGTCCTCACCACCCTGCCTAAGCTCACTGGCGCGCCCGTGATCTTTTGCACCGCCCTGCCCCGAGGTGGCCGCCGGCGGTCGTCGCGGCCCCTTTGTCCTCTACGCCTGCGCCTCTGCGTCGCCGCCCGACCTTCCTCTGTGTCACCGCCTGGCATTCCTCTGCCTCTCCCTGACATCCCCAATGCTGGCAAGTAAGCATCCTCCTCCCTAGTTCATGCTCAGTAATGGGGGATTGAGGTTCTAGGTCATGTAGAAATGTAGAGCATGTTGCTAAATTTAGACCTAGAATTTTTGGGGGGGGGGGATATGAAGGCAGTACTATAGAATTTTGGGGGAAAATATGAACACTAAATGTAGAACATGTTGCTAAAATTATGATGATATTTAGACTAAATTAGACATGTTGCTCTATAGGGTTGAGGTTCTAGGTCATGTAGAAATTTAGAACATGTTGCTAAAATTTAGAATAAATTTAGAACTAGAATTTTGGGGGGAAATATGAAGGTATTAGTGTGGAATTTGGGGGGGGGGGTGTTTATGCCATGTTGCTGAACCTTGTTTATGCATCAGCAGACTGAACCTTGTTTATGCATCTTATAAGTGCTTCCGGTTCATGCCCATCGAGCAGACACCGTTGTCTATTTTCTTTTTATTTTTTTGAATTTATAGATTTACATTGTTTTTAATATTATACATATTTTGTAGAAATGTCTTCACAAGATCAAGGAGCTGGCTCTTCTTCGAAGAGCATGCATTCGGGCGGCCATGCCTCTGAACCGCCGTCCAATCCTGTTGGTGCCGACACCCACGGCGACTATTCGACGGATGGGCAGGGTAACCTGAGTGATCATAATGAGTACGGGGACCACCGGAGTGAGCATTGACAGGAGTCTGATGGGCATGAAGACACGAGTGAGCAGGAGTATGACGACCACCCAAGCGAGCACGAGGAAGCAGCTGGGAGCGGCCAGGACCAACGTGCCGGTGGGAAGCAGAAAAAGCAACGGCAAACCTCATCGCCGAAACAAGCCCGGCAAGCCTGCTAGGATTGTTGTGACTCAAGTGGGCCCAAAGGGAACGCCTCTAAGTCCCAAGAAGGACAAGGAAGGGTATAGCAAAAAGCTAGGCCACATCCTTCGTGAGACGTTTAGCATCAATGACAGGAAAGTGAGGTATGCTGCTAACATTGAAAAGCGAAAAAACCTATTATCAAAGCTGCACGAAACATACAAGTTCCCGAACGAGGGCAGAAATGAGAAGAAAATCATCAATCGCACAACCCTCTCCATGTTTTCCAGACTTTTGAGTGGATGGAGGTCCAAGGTGAAAGTACAATACCTCAAGGAAAAACTTGAATTTGATGAGATACATAACAGGTGGCCTATGATTGACTAGGCTGATTGGGAGACCTTCAAGAATAACCTCAAACATCCTAAAACCAAGGAGTTGGAAGACTGGGGGGAAAATATAAAGGCGAGGAACATAGGAGTCCACAACCTCGTAAGCCGTGGTTACCCAGGCAAGAGGAAGAGGTGGGCCAAGGAAGACGCCGAGTTGGAGGCAGCACGCAAACCTAATCCATACAAGAAATTCGATAACGAATGGCATAATAATTTTCTTTGTGCCCGAACTAGCTGGGATTCCGACAAGAATGAGCCTGTCATAAGGGACGCGATGACACTTGAAGATGAAAAACTCATGGTAATTAAACAACTCTAATGTTTTTTGTTACCTTCATGAACTAATTTCTTTACCAAAAGTCATGTTTCTAAACGGTCACTTCCATGTTGCGGAAAGAGTTTTATGCGCAACCTGAGACCTCAGAGGAGTCGTCTGTAAGGTGGAACGACCCTCTGACAAAGGCTTGCAATGTGGTCTTAGGCAAAAACCCGTTAGAGAAGTGGGCGACTAGTCATGTGACTGGCGCCGGCACACATGAAAGCTAGCGCATACATTACTCGGAAGACCCCGAGGTTAGAAAGAACAAAAGGGCAGCCCTAGATCAGAAAATGGCCAAATTTAAAGAAGACATGGAGAAAACTTTCAATGACAAAGTAGTAGCCGCCGCAAATGCCGTGATGTCGGTGCTGTGGCCTAGTCTAGTTGAGTCTGTGAAGCACCTCGTGGCCACGGGGCAGGCTGTTGATGCACCACCAGCCCACATGATGATGTCGGCGCCGACCAGCATGAACTTGGATAAGGATCCACCGCGCAATGCAGCCCATCATACCATCCCACCTGCCTCTTAATCGGGCAAGATCATCAATGCCCTTATGGTAATTATCACCGCTTGAACACATGCATGTACCTTCTTCCATTGTATGTTTCCGTCGTTCGAATCTCTAACATCAACGAGGTATACATATATGTTTGGCAGGTTGATGCCGCGTGCACCCTCCAAGCCATGGTGGACAGCAAACTCAAAGATGTTGCAACAGGTACTGTCGCTACGCCAAAGGGAAAACTCATGCATAATGTTCAGATTCCCCCCAACTTGGCTAGAGTGTTTGTGTCTAAGGTCTTAGAAGGTTTTGACGATGTGGACCCTTTTGAACAACCTTAAGGAGTAGATGAGGAAAAATAGTACAAGCTTAGAGAGTGCCTGGATTGGCCCCTTAGGTGGCCCAAGGAGCATATCCTTTTGGGGACAAATGCATCCCAGCAAACAACAACCTCTTCAGCACTCAGTATGAGCGTCCCTTCACCCAGAGCATCTCTTTTTGGTACCAGCAACACCGAAGGTCCCAAGGAAGCAGCCGTACCTAATATGGATAAAGATGAGGCTACCAAAACCAAAGGGGCTGCTAGGAAAGATGAGGCTACCGCGAGAGATGGGTCCGCCGAGAAAAATGAGGCCGCTGAGTACTCTGTGCCTGAAGATGAGGATGGCATTAGTCAGTATTTGAACGACGACGATGGCTATGATGGTGGCAGTCCTGCTATTGCTAACCATACCATTGCCAATAGTCCCAACACCTTGCAGGGGTAAGACGTAGATGGTGGCAGTGAAAAACTGGCTAAGGGGAAGACCTCCCCTCCTTGTTACCGATATGTTGTCCATTACCCTGGCAAACCAATGGTATCAGATGATGTGTAGGCATGGGATTGGCCATGAGGTATTTTCATGACGATGTCCTAAAGAAAGAGCTGGCGGCCAATGTCATGTATCAAACTCCTCATGATCAGCGCCCTATATACCTTGTGAAGGTGCCTAATGGTGTCAGCTTCTTAGAAGATTTCCCCGTGAACTTGTTCTATATTGGTTTCAATCATATCTTCAACATTTTCCACCTAAAGCACCTAGAGGACAGCAACATAGTCAGGCTATGGGTGCTTCATCTAGTCTATAAGGTCAAGAACGAGAGGCAGATGAAGATCGTAGCGGCTGACCCTTACTACATGCACACGGCTAACCTTGAGAATGCAGAATCTCTAGACAAAATGATCATGTGACTAGGCAAGTTTCTCCTTCTAAACAAGAAGGTGGACTACCACCTACTGCCCTACTGTATGGTGTAAGTATTCATTTACTAACCTTCCACATATTTGCATTATCCTTCCATCGTACCGCAAGCTAGGGTTGACGGTAACTACTGTGGTCTCTTGTTTGTGCAGCGACAAACGCACACAGGAGCACTGGATACTAGTAATTCTATCCCCAAAGACTGCCTGCTCCTATTTCTTGGATTCCAATCAAGCAGGCAAGAGAAGCTTCAGCAAGCTCAAGAATTTTTTGGATGAAGCTCTACTAATGTTTGGTGCCAATGGAGGGATCATTAGGCCTGCTAGTAAAAATTTAGACAGCGGCGGCATGGTACGGTTCGACCACATAACCTCCTTTAGCTGCATGCAACAAGTGGATGAATCAAGGACCTCCACTTGGTATGTCATGATCCACATGGATGAATTCATACGGAAACATGCTGGCCTTAGAAATAAAGACTAGGTCACCAAATGGGGTGAATCCCTTGCCCTTCTCGCACTTGACGATTGCACAGCCAAGCTCAAAGGGATGCAACAGGCACTGATTGAAATCATTAAGAAGGACGTCCTCAGCGAGACAGGGATCTTCAAGAGTGGGGCATCCTCCATTCAGGAGCAGCGTCGTATACATGTGGCATAAGTTTGCGACTTGCCCGACTCATTGCCATCCATGATGTTGTGAATGTGTGGTCTTGTGTGTTCAAAATAGCAATTGTCATTTGTAAACGGTTATTTCAAACTAGGACGAGTAGCCAGACTTACCGTACATTTTGTATAGTTGCTACTGAAGTCTTTAAGATGCATGCCGGAAGTAACCTACTGCATTTACTTCATGTATATATATGTTGCTATCTTAGTTAATATAGAAGATGTCTTTCGTATGTACATTGCTATATGTTTGATACGAGTGATCGGTGCTGATATTTGCTCTCTTCATTACCAAACTTTGCAGATTCGTCAACTGCAATGAGCCGCCGCCCCACGACAAAGCTGGCAAAGTCAACCTCGACAATGTGTTACAGATTCGGCATTTTTGATTCATGTCAAATTTGATACACAATAGTATTTATATAATTCACTCTTTTCATATTGATATATGTATCAAACTGTGCAAATACTGCCATGGTAGCAACCGCTGATGTGGCAGTTTTTTTGGGCCCAGGAAAAAAACTTGGGGCGTTTAGTGATACTTCCCACCTGCAGTGTCTTGTAAAAAGACACGCCGCTAAGTCAGAGGCAACTAGCAGCATCCAGTATCCACACGCAGCTAGTTTGCAGATCACTAGCAGCGTTCAGGGAAAACACTGCTAGTGTTATGCTACCAGTAGCGTCGCACTGGCGGCGCGCTATTTGAACGCTGCTAGAGGGCACAAACGAACGCTGCTAATAAGGGGTTCGTGCACTACTGAGAGGAGAGGGAAAAGAAGGAGATGCTCATGGCGGAGCGAACGAGCTGCTCGTTGAGACCGGGGAGGCAGCAAAGGTGATGCAATCACTGATGATCGATGGTAGTCAGAGTCGAGGGAGAAGGTCACGGGCGTCTCCTCCTTGGCATCTTCGATCAATTCTTGCTATGGCGAGGACAAGAATGACGGTGCGCAGCTCCTGGACATCATCTTGCAGCTCGAGGATGCTGCTGGCCATAGCAACAATGATGGTGTGGCGATGGCGGCTCGGACATGATGTCCAGATAGAGAGAGAGTGAGCGAGGGGGCAAATGGGGGCTAGGGTTTCAACGTGCGAGCGAGGGCAACCTTACCTACCTTTCATGTGAGCTTCTGTGGCGGCACGCATCGCGCATCCATCGGCGATAGCGAGCTCGGGCGCGTGTGGCATCGATGGCTGGAGATTGAAGACGCTATGTCACTAGGCCGGACTTGGCTGGCTACTGTAGCCATTGGGCTCTTGTGCACAGTAGACTCTTTCTTTTTCTTTTACAGAAACTAGGGTTAGCTCCTGTTTGCAATTTTGTGGTGATTCAAATGATCTTCAAATTTATGAAACTTTTCATGTAGCCTCTCTGCTCCAATTCAAAGCCACACAAAAAAATTCATAATTTTTGGGATTTTATTTGTATTTGTTGGGATTTATTTACCCAATTTACTAGGGTTTATGAATTAAGCCAAATACCCAATTTTAATTCCTTTTTCAATCCTCAAAAATTTGGGAGAACCCACATATCCAAAATGAGGTCCTAGCCAGAGTCTTGGGGTTTGAGATGAACATTTTGTACACTTTGGCAATATTTTTAGGGTTTTGCCTTTTAATAAGGTTTAATTAGTCCTCATTTCAATGTTAAATTTAATTTAAACATGATGACATGGCATGATTAATTAAGTTAATTACAATAGGGCTGTTACTTGGAAAATTGCCTGAAGGCTCGAACTTCCATCTGAAAGAATCGGGCTCGAGACTAGGAGTGCGGGCAAGGAGATTAGTTAAGATATGCCACTCCGCCAACTCCGCATGACCAAGTGTATAACGGAATCGAGATCTCCACTAACCGCGGACCCATACAACCTCTATTAGGATTTTAGGGTCCTCAACAATCGGAAAATGGCCGGCAAACGCATCCAAAAGCGATGTGCCACCTATCCAATGATCTAGCCAAAAACAAGTGGCCTTCCCATTTCCCATAACGTGGAAGGTGCCAATTCTCAGGAGATGGCGAACCTTCAGAATAGCCTTCTAGAAGTTTCAATAGCAGCGTGCGGGATGGGCAGTAAACGCTGCTAAGCGTAAGGCCAGCAGCATGTGGTAGAAAGGGCACACTGCTAACTGAACTAATATATTATGTTGCTCTAAAATAGCAAGCCCACATCTCATATAAATCCAAAAATTGGAGATGCAACTTTGATTTGTCTACATTAGATGTATACAAGATTATTTTGGTTACAAAAATAGCAACACTACGTTGCCCCCTCACAAATCGGACACTTCCCCCCATTCGAACCTACGAATCTTCCCTGACATCGATCTCATAACTTTTGTGTAACACATTGAATTTGTAACCACATATTCTAGTGATCACACGCATGATGACACCATGCAAAGTTTTTTTTCAAACAGCAATTCAACATTATGTAAATCTGCTTAAAATCTTAAAGTTCCATTAGCGGCGTGCAGGATGAGCACTAAATGCTGCTAAGCATAAGGTAGCAGCGTGTGGCAGAATGGGCACGCTGCTAACTGAACTAATATATTATGTTGTTCTAAAATAGCAAATCCACATCTCATATAAATCCAAAAATTGGAGATGCAACTTTGATTTGTCTACATTAGATGTATACAAGATTTTTAGGTCACAAAACTAGCAACACTACATTGCCCCCTCACAAATCGGACACTTCCCCCCCTTCGAACCTACGAATCTCCCCTGACATCGATAGGTCATTAACATATCTCATAACTTTTGTGTAACACATTGAATTTGTAACCATATATTCTAGTGATCACATACATGATGACACCATGCAAAGTTTTTTTTTCAAACATCAATTACAACATTATGTAAATCTGCTTAAAATCTTAAAGTTTCAATAGCAGCGTGCGGGATGGGCAGTAAACGCTGCTAAGCGTAAGGCTAGCAGCGTGTGGCAGAAAGGGCACGCTGCTAACTGAACTAATATATTATGTTGTTCTAAAATACCAAACCCACATCTCATATAAATCCAAAAATTGGAGATGCAACTTTGATTTGTCTGCATTAGATGTATACAAGATTTTTTTGGTCACAAAAATAGCAACACTACATTGCCCCCTCACAAATTGGACACTTCCCCCCCCCTTCGAACCTACGAATCTTCCCTGACATCGATCTCATAACTTTTGTGTAACACGTTGAATTTGTAACCACATATTCTAGTGATCACATGCATGATGACACCATGCAAAGTTTTTTTTTCAAACAGCAATTACAACATTATGTATATCTACCTAAAATCTTAAAGTTCCGTTAGCAATGTGCGGGATGGGCGGTAAATGCTGCTAAGCGTAAGGCTAGCAGTGTGTGGCAGAAAGGGCACACTGCTAAATGAACTAATATATTATGTTGTTCTAAAATAGCAAACCCACATCTCATATAAATCCAAAAATTGGAGATGCAACTTTGATTTGTCTGCATTAGATGTATACAAGATTTTTACGTCACAAAAATAGCAACACTACATTGCCCCCTCACAAATTGGACACTTCCCCCCTTCGAACCTACGAATCTTTCTTGAGATCGATAGGTCGTTAACATATCTCATAACTTTTGTGTAACACATTGAATTTGTAACCATATATTCTAGTGATCACATGCATGATGACACCATGCAAAGTTTTTTTTTCAAACATCAATTACAACATTATGTAAATCTTCTTAAAATCCTAAAGTTCATTTAGCAGCGTGGATATTGGATGGAAACCACTGCTGACCGAAAAACATGATGGAATTTTTCATTTAGTTTACTCATATAACTAAAATATACACTAAAAAACTTTTATATGATGGAATTGGCACACAAACCATATAGTTATAATTAAAATGATTAAATGCCTATTTGGCTTTAGCAGGGTTCGCCCATCATCTGGACACTTCTAGTTTGTGCAAGCTAGCAGCGGTTTGCCTATATAAACGCTGCTAACGTTCGACCATATAACGGCCCCCCTTCGTCACTTGGGGAAATTTCCCCAAATCTCTCGCCCGGCGAGTAATCCCTAGCCCTCGCCGCCCTCAACTGCACCTGCTCGCCGCCCCTTAGTCCTCACCACCCTGCCTAAGCTCACTGGCGCGCCCGTGATCTTCTGCACCGCCCTGCCCCGAGGTGGCCGCCGGCGGTCGTCGCGGCCCCTTTGTCCTCTACGCCTGCTCCTCTGCATCGCCGCCCGACCTTCCTCTGTGTCACCGCCCGGCGTTCCTCTGCCTCTCCCTGACATCCCCAATGCTGGCAAGTAAGCATCCTCCTCCCTAGTTCATGCTCAGTAATGGGGGATTGAGGTTCTAGGTCATGTAGAAATGTAGAGCATGTTGGTAAATTTAGACCTAGAATTTGGGGGGGGGGGGGGAATATCAAGGCAGTACTATAGAATTTTGGGGGAAAATATGAACACTAAATGTAGAACATGTTGCAAAAATTATGATGATATTTAGACTAAATTAGACATGTTGCTCTATAGGGTTGAGGTTCTAGGTCATGTAGAAATGTAGAACATGTTGCTAAAATTTAGAATAAATTTAGACCTAGAAGTTTGGGGGGAAATATGAAGGTAGTAGTGTGGAATTTGGGGGGGTGTTTATGCCATGTTGCTGAACCTTGTTTATGCATCAGCAGACTGAACCTTGTTTATGCATCTTATAAGTGCTTCCGGTTCATGCCCATCGAGCAGACACCGTTGTCTATTTTCTTTTTCTTTTTTTTGAATTTATAGATTTACATTGTTTTTAATATTATACATATTTTGTAGAAATGTCTTCACAAGATCAAGGCACTGGCTCTTCTTCGAAGAGCATGCATTCGGGCGGCCATGCCTCTGAACCGCCGTCCAATCCTGTTGGTGCCGACACCCACGGCAACTATTCGACGGATGGCAGGGTAACCTGAGTGATCATAATGAGTACGGGGACCACCCGAGTGAGCATGAACAGGACTCTGATGGGCATGAAGACACGAGTGAGCAGGAGTATGCCGACCACCCAAGCGAGCACGAGGAAGCAGCTGGGAGCGGCCAGGACCAACATGTAGGTGGGAAGCAGAAAAAGCAACGGCAAACCTCATCGCCGAAACAAGCCCGGAAAGCCTGCTAGGATTGTTGTGACTCAAGTGGGCCCAAAGGGAACGCCTCTAAGTCCCAAGAAGGACAAGGAAGGGCATAGCAAAAAGCTAGGCCACATCCTTCGTGAGACGTTTAGCATCAATGACAGGAAAGTGAGGTCTGCTGCTAACACTGAAAAGCGAAAAAACCTATTATCAAAGCTGCACGAAACATACAAGTTCCCGAACGAGGGCAGAAATGAGAAGAAAATCATCAATCGCACAACCCTCTCCATGTTTTCTAGACTTTTGAGTGGATGGAGGTCCAAGGTGAAAGTACAATACCTCAAGGAAAAACTTGAATTTGATGAGATACATAACAGGTGGCCTATGATTGACTAGGCTGATTGGGAGACCTTCATGAATAACCTCAAAGATCCTAAAACCAAGGAGTTGGAAGACTAGGGGGAAAATATAAAGGCGAGGAACATAGGAGTCCACAACCTCATAAGCCGTGGTTACCCAGGCAAGAGGAAGAGGTGGGCCAAGGAAGACGCCGAGTTGGAGGCGGCGGGCAAACCTAATCCATACAAGAAATTCGATAACGAATGGCATAATAATTTTCTTTGTGCCCGAACTAGTTGGGATTCCGACAAGAATGAGCCTGTCATAAGGGACGCGATGACACTAGAAGATGAAAAACTCATGGTAATTAAATAACTCTAATGTTTTTTGTTACCTTCATGAACTAATTTCTTTACCAAAAGTCATGTTTCTAAACGGTCACTTCCATGTTGCGGAAAGAGTTTTATGCGCAACTTGAGACCTCAAAGGAGTCGTCTGTAAGGTGGAACGACCCTCTGACAAAGGCTTGCAATGTGGTCTTAGGCAAAAACCCGTTAGAGAAGTGGGCGACTAGTCGTGTGACTGGCGCCGGCACACATGAAAGCTAGCGCATACATTACTCAGAAAACCCCGAGGTTAGAAAGAACAAAAGGGCAGCCCTAGATCAGAAAATGGCCAAATTTAAAGAAGACATGGAGAAAACTTTCAATGACAAAGTAGTAGCCGCCGCAAATGCCACGATGTCGGTGCTGTGGCCTAGTCTAGTTGAGTCCGTGAAGCACCTCGTGGCCACGGGGCAGGCTGTTGATGCACCACTAGCCCACATGATGATGTCGGCGCCGACCATCATGAACTTGGATAAGGATCCACCGCGCAATGCAGCCCATCATACCATCCCACCTGCCTCTTAATCGGGCAAGATCATCAACGCCCTTATGGTAATTATCACCGCTTGAACACATGCATGTACCTTCTTCCATTGTATGTTTCCGTCGTTCGAATCTCTAACATAAACGAGGCATACATATATGTTTGGCAGGTTGATGCCGCGTGCACCCTCCAAGCCATGGTGGACAGCAAACTCAAAGATGTTGCAACATGTACTGTCGCTACGCCAAAGGGAAAACTCATGCATAATGTTCAGATTCCCCCCAACTTGGCTAGAGTGTTTGTGTCTAAGGTCTTAGAAGGTTTTGACGATGTGGACCCTTTTGAACAACCTCAAGGCGTAGATGAGGAAAAATAGTACAAGCTTAGAGAGTGCCTGGATTGGCCCCTTAGGTGGCCCAAGGAGCATATCCTTTTGGGGACAAATGCATCACAGCAAACAACAACGTCTTCAGCACTCAGTACGAGCGTCCCTTCACCCGGAGCATCTCTTTTTGGTACCAGCAGCACCGAAGGTCCCAAGGAAGCGGCCGTACCTAATATGGAGAAAGATGAGGCTACCAAAACCGGAGGGGCTGCTAGGAAAGATGAGGCTACCGAGAGAGATGGGTCTGCCGAGAAAAATGAGGCCGCTGAGTACTCTGTGCCTCAAGATGAGGATGGCATTAGTCAGTATTTGAACGACGACGATGGCTATGATGGTGGCAGTCCTGCTATTGCTAACCCTACCATTGCCAATAGTCCCAACACCTTGAAGGGGTAAGACGTAGATGGTGGTAGTGAAAAACTGGCTAAGGAGAAGACCTCCCCTCCTTGTTACCGATATGTTGTCCATTACCCTGGGAAACCAATGGTATCAGATGATGTGTAGGCATGGGATTGGCCATGAGGTATTTTCATGACGATGTCCTAAAGAAAGAGCTGGCGGCCAATGTCATGTATCAAACTCCTCATGATCAGCGCCCTATATACCTTGTGAAGGTGCCTAATGGTGTCGGCTTCTTAGAAGATTTCCCCGCGAACTTGTTCTATATTGGTTTCAATCATATCTTCAACATTTTCCACCTAAAGCACCTAGAGGACAGCAACATAGTCAGGCTATGGGTGCTTCATCTAGTCTATAAGGTCAAGAACGAGAGGCAGATGAAGATCGTAGCGGCTGACCCTTACTACATGCACACGGCTAACCTTGAGAATGCAGAAGCTCTAGACAAAATGATCATGTGACTAGGCAAGTTTCTCCTTCTAAACAAGAAGGTGGACTACCACCTACTGCCCTACTGTATGGTGTAAGTATTCATTAACTAACCTTCCACGGATTTTCATTATCCTTCCATCGTACCGCAAGCTAGGGTTGACGGTAACTACTGTGGTCTCTTGTTTGTGCAGAGACAAACGCACATAGGAGCACTGGATACTAGTAATTCTATCCCCAAAGACTGCCTGCTCCTATTTCTTGGATTCCAATCAAGCAGGCAAGAGAAGCTTCAGCAAGCTAAAGAATTTTTTGGATGAAGCTCTACTAATGTTTGGTGCCAAGGGAGGGATCATTAGGCCTGCTAGTAAAAAATTTGACAGCGGCGGCATGGTACGGTTCGACCACATAACCTCCTTTAGCTGCATGCAACAAGTGGATGAATCAAGGACCTCCACTTGGTATGTCATGATCCACATGGATGAATTCATACGCAAACATGTTGGCCTTAGAAATAAAGACTAGGTCACCAAATGGGGTGAATCCCTTGCCCTTCTCGCACGTGACGATTGCACAGCCAAGCTCAAAGGGATGCAACAGGCACTGATTGAAATCATTAACAAGGACGTCCTCAGCGAGACAGGGATCTTCAAGAGTGGGGCATCCTCCATTCAGGAGCAGCGTCGTATACATGTGGCATAAGTTTGCGACTTGCCCGACTCATTGCCATCCATGAAGTTGTGAATGTGTGGTCTTGTGTGTTCAAAATAGCAATTGTCATTTGTAAACGGTTATTTCTAACTAGGACGCGTAACTAGACTTACCGTACATTTTGTGTAGTTGCTACTGAAGTCTTTAAGATGCATGCCGGAAGTAACCTACTGCATTTACTTCATATATATATGTTGCTATCTTAGTTAATATAGAAGATGTCTTTTGTATGTACATTGCTATATGTTTGATACGAGTGATCGGTGCTGATATTTGCTCTCTTCATTACCAAACTTTGCAGATTCGTCAACTGCAATGAGCCGCCGCCCCACGACAAAGCCGGCAAAGTCAACCTCGACAATGTGTTACAGATTCGGCATTTTTGATTCATGTCAAATTTGATACACAATAGTATTTATATAATTCACTCTTTTCATATTGATATATGTATCAAACTGTGCAAATACTGCCATGGCAGCAACCGCTGATGTGGCAGTTTTTTTTGGGCCCAGGAAAAAAACTAGGGGCGTTTAGTGATACTTCCCACCTGCAGCGTCTTGTAAAAAGACACGTCGTTAAGTCAGAGGCAACTAGCAGCATCCAGTATCCACACGCTGCTAGTTTGTAGATCACTAGCAACGTTCAGGGAAAACACTGCTAGTGTTATGCTACCAGCAGCGTCGCACTGGCAGCGCGCTATTTGAACGCTACTAGAGGGCACAAACCAACGCTGCTAATAAGGGGTTCGTGCACTAGTGAGAGGAGAGGGAAAAGAAGGAGATGCTCATGGCGGAGCGAACGAGCTGCTCGTTGAGACCGGGGAGGCAGTAACGGTGATGCAATCACTGATGATCGATGGTAGTCAGAGTCGAGGGAGAAGGTCACGGGCGTCTCCTTGGCATCTTCGATCAATTCTTGCTATGGCGAGGACAAGAACGACGGTGCGCAGCTCCTGGACATCATCTTGCATCTCGAGGATGCTGCTGGCCATAGCAACAATGATGGTGTGGCGATGGCGGCTCGGACATGATGTCTAGATAGAGAGAGAGTGAGCGAGGGGGCAAATGGGGGCTAGGGTTTCAACGTGCGAGCAAGGGCAACCTTACCTACCTTTCCTGTGAACTTCTGTGGCGGCACGCATCGCGCATCCATCGGCGATAGCGAGCTCGGGCGCGTGTGGCATCGATGGCTGGAGATTGAAGACGCTGTGTCACTAGGCCGGACTTGGCTGGCTACTGTAGCCACTGGGCTCTTGTGCACAGTAGACTTTTTCTTTTTCTTTTACAGAAACTAGGGTTAGCTCCTGTTTGCAATTTTGTGGTGATTCAAATGATCTTCAAATTTATGAAACTTTTCATGTAGCCTCTCTGCTCCAATTCAAAGCCACACAAAAAAATTCATAATTTTTGGGATTTTATTTGTATTTGTTGGGATTTATTTACCCAATTTACTAGGGTTTATGAATTAAGCCAAATACCCAATTTTAATTCCTTTTTCAATCCTCAAAAATTTGGGAGAACCCACATATCCAAAATGAGGTCCTAGCCAAAGTCTTGGGGTTTGAGATGAACATTTTGTACACTTTGGCAATATTTTTAGGGTTTTGCCTTTTAATAAGGTTTAATTAGTCCTCATTTCAATGTTAAATTTAATTTAAACATGATGACATGGCATGATTAATTAAGTTAATTACAATATGGCTGTTACTTGGAAAATTGCCTGAAGGCTCCAACTTCCATCTGAAAGAATCGGGCTCGAGACTAGGAGTGCGGGTGGCAAGGAGATTAGTTAAGATATGCCACTCCGCCAACTCCGCATGACCAAGTGTATAACGGAATCGAGATCTCCACTAACCGCGGACCCATACATCCTCTATTAGGATTTTAGGGTCCTCAACAATCGCAAAATGGCAGGCAAACGCATCCAAAAGCGATGTGCCACCTATCCAATGATCCAGCCAAAAACAAGTGGCCTTCCCATTTCCCATAACGTGGAAGGTGCCAATTCTCAAGAGATGGCGAACCTTCAGAATAGCCTTCTAGAAGTGGGACCCATGATTAACGGACACGGTGGCCAACGGGGCAGAGCGAAGATATTTATTCCGAATGATATCTAACCATAGCCCCCCGTGCCGGGTGAGAATCTTCCAAGCCCACTTAGCCAACACACACGAGTTCATGTGCCTAGTGTTGATCATACCCAGGAACCCACCTCCTTGGGGGAACAAATGGTGCTCCACCGCACCATGTGATACTTATGTTTTTCCTCCTCTCTCCTAGAAGAAACGGGAGCACACTAATTTGAATTTCTCATGCAGCCCATCCTGAAGGAGAAAGAATCCCATGGCATACATGGAAAGACTAGATAGACATGCATTAATGAGGATGGATCTCCCCCTTGTGGACTGATGCTTGCCAACCCATGGCTCGACTCTCTTGGCCGTCCTATCCATGAGAAATCCGAAGTCGGCAACCCTTAGATGCCGGTTCATGAGTGGGAGGCCAAGGTAAGTGATCGAAAGGGAACCCGGCTTATAGTTCATCATGTGAACCGCCCTCAATTGGGACTCAAGGTCACCCCCTGTGACCATAGCCTCACTCTTGTTCAAATTGATCTTTAGACCGGACATGGACTCAAAGCACATAAGGATAAACTTGAGGTTGATGATGCTCACAGGATCATTCTTGATCAAAATTAGAGTATTGTCCGCGTATTGGAGGTGAGTAATGCCTCCATTGATGATCTCCGAAATAACACCCTGGATGTGTCTGGCCGCCTTGGCACCATCCAAGCTAGAAGCCAAAGCGCCGACCACCAGGTTGAATAAGAGGGGAGATAGAGGGTCCTCCTAAAGCACTCCTCTTGAGTTTCGGAAGAAAGGGCCCTGCTCCCGGTTAATATTGATGGTGGTTTCACCACCACGAAGTAGCTACATAGTCCAACTGACCCAGACGGGATCAAAGTTCTTCTTTTGCATGACATCCTCCAGAAAGACACAACTAACCCTATCATATGCCTTTTCAAAGCCAATCTTTAGAATCAAGATTTCTTCCTTCGAAGCGTGAGCTGAGTGGAGCACTTCATGGAGGATAGAAATACCCTCGAGGATATTTTGACCATCAATAAACACCGATTGGTTTAGGTGTATTACCCAATTCACCACTGGTGAAAGTCGCATGGCGAAGCCCTTGACAAGTAGTATAAATGCTACATTGATTGAGGCAATCGGTCGAAACTGACGAATACACTCTACACTGGCAACTTTAGGCAACAGAGTAATGGCCGCGAAGTTTAGGCGCTTGATCTTTGGTAAAGTCATCAAGCAACCCAAATACCCCCCCCCCCCCCCCCCCCCCACACACACACAAGGGGCCATAACTGCTTATAGAACGACACCGAGAAACCGTCGGGGCTCGACGCCATATTGGATCTAGTATCCCGAATGGCAACCTCTAACTCGTCGAGTGGAAAAGGTGCCATCAGGGCAGCATTCTCCTCTGCATTCACCCTACCCTGGGTGCCCCAAATCATCGGGGAGATGGCCGCACCACCCCTATCCCCGGAGACAAGGAGCTCATGGTAGAACTCGTAGATGTGCTGGTGCAATGCCATGTCCCTGGTAATCACTTCAGAACCATCACGGAGCAAGGAGATAGCACATCTATGCCGCCTCCCATTGGCCACCGCATGGAAGTAAGAGGTATTACGGTCCCTCTTCTCAATCCACTTTTGCCTCCCCCTCTGATGCCAGTAGATTTCCGCACACCAGGCAATGAAAGTCAACTCATCTTCAAGGGCATACCGCTTGGCCCACTCCCCGGCAGACAGCCCATGGCCATCGGCCTGATCATCCAGAGCCTTGATCTCGATAGCGAGGCATGCCTTTTTGCGCTCGAGAGCGCCCCCGATATTGGCCCCCACCCCCGAAGTTGGTGGCAAAGGTGACGGATACAATATTGCCACTTGTCCATAGAGTCACACAACGGCCCACTACGGTGGGGTAGCTATGACATAGCGTTGAGCCATTTTTCTGTCACCACTGCCCCGAAGCCGGGCTGCTCGAACCATAGGTTCTTGAAAAAGAACCAAGAACTCCTCGTACGTGGAAACTCGTCCGAGTCCAGGACTAAAGGGTAATGGTCTGAGCTGAGCCGAAGTGTTGCCTCAAGAGAGCAAGGTGCAAACATATTTTCCCATTCACTAGAGAAAAACACACGGTCCAACACACATCTAGTTGGAACCAATTGATTATTGGCCCAGGTGAAATGGGCCCCTGACCGATGGAATTCGTAGAGTTGGAGAGATCCACGACCAAATTATTAAACAACTCAATTAAACCAAGGTTTAAGTTAGAATTATTCTTATCTTGCGCCTCTCTCAAGAGATTAAAATTCCCTCCTACCACCACTTGTTTATTGGAGTGGGAAATTTTGTCGTGAAGCTCAGCCAAGAATTCAGGCGAAAAGGAGTGGTCCGCTGGTCCATAAACCACTATCAGTTCCCACCTAAAGTGGTTTCTATGCTGGATTACCTTGAAGCTAATGAAGTGGCGGGCATAAGTGGAGCGACCCAAAGCCGGGATCCACTCCCAATGGTAATCGGGCCAACCAACGACCGGAGCTCGAAGGGCGAGAAGGATTACTTGATTGTCTCTTGGATCCCAAGGAAGTCAACCTTCTTGCGGCAAAGGAATTCAGACATCCGACGCCTCCTATCAAGATCTCAGAATCCACGTATATTCCAAAAAAGGACCCTCATTGGGCTAGAGGGGAACAGGCCCCCACCCCACTATTATGCCGAACTGAGGTGCTTCTACCCCCCTTCCTCAACCTCAGATACGTCCATCCCTGGGCATAACCTTGGAGTGAGTAGGGACCACCCCACCTAGCAAATCTGAAGGAAGGATAGAACCGGCCATGGCTGATGACGCCTCAGCCGCCATCGCCTTGGCCTCTACTGCACAGATTCTGAGGAGATCCCATATTGCCTCACCCTCGGCAAGGGCAGCTTGAACTAGCTCCTAAGCTTGGATACTAGAGATTTGAGATAGAGGAGATCCCTTCTCCATGCACAATGAGATATGACTATCCGAGGCAAATTTCAATAAATGACAGCTCTTGCCTCTTGGTAATAGCAAGAAAGAACTTTCAGTAAATGAGACCTCTTGCTAATAGCAAGGATCTAGTGCATTTATTAGAAATTATACCTCCAAGTTGCTTGGACGCCTTGAGCTGCATGGCCCTCTTCATCATAGAGGCCTTTGAGGTGTTGCGGGAGCTCTTGCGGATCATGGGGGCGAAGCCACCATTCCCACTGTCGATGGCGCCGAGTCTTGGGATGCCACAAGAATGTCCTGGAATGTCTCAACACAGTCCTCAGTCGATAAGGCATTGTTGATGAAGGCCTCCTCCTCGGTAGCCTTCTCCAAGGAGTCCACCACCAGAGTGTCCATGTCAAGATTACGTGAGGAGAACTCCCAAAGCAGGCACTCCGATCCTAGTGAGCACTTAGGAGTTAGGACTGGAGTCAGCTTCCGAGTTCCGACACACTCAGGACCAAGAAAGGAGAATGGTTGTCAGTGAGGATGGACTCGGGCAGCAGCGTCTCTACCGACGATGGGTCCGGCGAGCTATCCTTGTCAGACACTAGTGCCTCCAGGAGAAGGGAATTGCAACCAGCACACACCTCATGCAACTCCTCTGCTAGCTTGGAGTGGCAAGCAGGCCCCTCCAGGAAGTTTGAACCATACTAGTTCATAGGCAGAGAAATCGTCTTTGATGACTTGCGGCTCATCTGTGGAATGTCGACAGATCATGCACTATTAGGGAGAGCCACCAGAGGCTGAGCAGTAGCGGGGACGGACCGGTGCCATGGCCTCGAGACGCCGTGGACCACTGGCATGGAGGTAATGATCGCCGGTGCCGCCTGTTGGGTTCCGCCCACCCCATCTTGGTGTCCGAAGGCTGCTGTGGTGCCTGCATCGAACCCCGATTTGATTCCTGCAGCCTCCCAAGCAGGAGTATATATGTTGCGCCTAGAATTGTCCCCGCCATCTTCTATGTCTTCTCCATCTTCGTATTTGTTTGAAGGGGACCGTGGATCATGAGGAGGAGGTGGCTAGTTGCTTATGCTGGGAGCAAGGGGTCCTCCCACTTCGGGCTCAGCATGCATGACAAAACCACCCCAACGCTGAGAGACCTCAAACAGGACACTAACCTTAGAGGGATCTCGACACCATAGCTTGACCCGGGCTTGGCCGGCGCGGATGATTGAAATTTTGTCGACATCCACCACAACATTAAGAACCTTGGTCACTTCCATGATAATTGGCTCCTTCCAAAGTTTGTCTGAAACATTCTAGATGCAAATCCAAGTTTCCTCGAGATGAGAGCTGGCCTCGGAGTTAATGATTGTGTCACCAACTGCAACTTTTATCTCGTTGAGAGGCAAAGTTATATGGCGATTGTGCCTACTGAACCTCAAGCTTTCCTTAGAGGGGAAGACCACTGCAAACATGATGGCATCCACTTTCCTCACCTGCCAGTCCCAATCATCCTCAAATAATTTCTTGACCTCCTCCTCCATCACCTCTACCAAAACCTCGATGGTTGGTTCTTCCACTTTGAGGGATGCGACATTGAGAACACGCACCGGCTCATCGTCATCCTCATCATCCATCTCAAGATAGTAGAAGCCCAAGTGTCAGGACATTGAGCCATCGAATGCCCTTCTTGCTTGCACAGGAAATAGATGTGAGGCTTGTCACAGTGGGCCAAGTAGTGATTCTCCCTGCAATTGAAACATGACACTTCCAGTGGAACCAGTGCGCCTATAGTAGCCGACCAGCCACCCTGCCCACCGCTCAGACCTGCACCACCCTTGCCCTTGCCTTTCTTCTTGTTGCCAGCTTGTTACCACCCTGCTGCTTGAACTGCCACTATTGATTACTCTGCCCCCCTCCATTGGGATGGCTGGCCCCGCCCCCACTTGACGGGTTGCGCCCATCTGGCATCCCTTGCCGGTTTTGGGATGCAGAGCCCTCTGGACCAGCTTGGCATGGTGGATGTGGTGGGGGAGGAAGATGAGATCCAGGTGGCCAATGGTGGTTGGATCTCCCTAGATAGCTTTCGCCTGAGTTCTTGTTCCCGCCGGCGGCTGCCCTCCTCCTTCTCCACCCTCCAATCATACGGCCACTTGACGTATCGATCCCCTCAGTCATGCTTGCACTCCATGACCACCGTCAGGAAGGACTGGTCAGGGAAGATGATGCATGAGACTGATGGGTGTGGGGTGTGAGCAGTGAGAGGGACTTGGTGTGAGAGGGAGATGGAACAAGCTCGGGCACCCCAGCACTGCACCTATTGTTTTGATACTGGAAACCCTAAAGTGATGGACGCCGCCCCGCGAGGTATCCACCACTAGATTATACGTTGTTGGGGAACCGCCAGAGCGGGCTTGGGGATGGTTGGGCCAGATCAACTGGTGAGTCCTTTTAGTGATCCGGTATGGATAGCAGAAAGGTTCCACGCCTTTTTCCCCAGAGAGTGACCCTGAGTTATCGAACCCATGAGAGGAAATGCACTAGGACAAGTGTTTCTAGCAAGCTTTTGCGAGAGAGTTAAATTCTAGTTTTTAAGGATCAGATCATTAACACCTATGAACGTAAACACAAGAATTAAAACAGGCATGGGTATGAGGACTTGATTCTTACAACCATATGTTTGTGATCGGGATCATCATGATCTTAATTTGTGCTGTGGAAGACACCCGTTAAGATGTGCTTGCAACTAGACGAAGTGGGGGGTGTCCAAATTACATCTTAACCGGCACGCGTCCTGCATCAAGAGTCAGTTGTCCAACCGCAGGCTCTATCTGTCGCATGGGGTTACCTCGATTATTAAGATAAATCAGACAAAAGCATTGGCCGTTTAATGACTACACCTCATGTATCCCCAAGGATTGGCCTCATGCTACCGTACTAAACCTTTCTGTCACTGGTGTTTAGAATAGCGCTCCAGGTCCTCCCTGCTCCAAACCTCCTCCTTGATCGAACTCTGTGATCTTGGGTATCTCCAGGGTCGAAGAACGAGAAAGACACAAGAGACAACTACGATGCAATTTTATTTCACACATACATGGCGTTCATTCAAAGTCATTCCATCGATCCCTCGTACAAACACATTGGGTTGCAAGGCTATGCCTCAACCCATTGCCTTACCGAATTACTCACACATGGCGATCGGATCGCATGAAGAAATCATTGAAGAAGACATCAAGATGAAAGCTTTATTGATAATATGTCTTACAATGGTTACCAGATGCGATACATGATTACAAGTATGGCTAACTTGGAGGTGGATTGCTACGGTTATAGTGATGGCGGTGGCTATGGAGATGAGATGGGAAATGGCGGCGGCTAGGGTTGGAGAATGGCTTCTAGTGCGGAGATGGAGGTTTTTGGTGATGCTCCTTCACGATTCTGGTGCTGGCCCTTTTATAAAACTAGCAGGGTTGGACGCCACAGTGTCGCTGGCACCTGGTACGAGCGCGTGCGCTCATACCAGACACCGTCTTCTCCTCTGTTGCTTCTTGTGCACCTGCACTTTAATTCCTTCTTTCTCCATTTTGCTTCTTTCCTTGTAAATGATTGATTTTCTCCATATATGGCCTCTTTGCTGTGGAAACAAAATAAAGAGAGGATTTTGCAATCTCTTGCATTCATTAGTCATTAGTGGCAATATAGGAGGGAATATCTCAGATTTTATAAGATAAATTGGTTTAAACAATGGTGTGATGAGCATAAAAATTACACACATTAACCTCCCTAAGCTTAAACTTTGATCGTCCTCGAGCAACATAGATAGAAACCCAAACTGTACGAAACTCAATTGTTTAAACTGAAATAACGAGAAGGTTTGGTTCTCTTATGATCGGTATGCCTAGATAGCCCTCCGCTTCTTCACCTGAAAACTTAGCATAGCTGTAACGGTGGCATGGTTATTATGTAAGTGATAGTGAAGCAAAGATAATCAACACAAAGCACTTTCTCAACTAGACAAAATAATAAAGTAGCTTTTATTCTATTTCTTCTAGTTAACACTTGCTTGCCGGTAACGAATGGAAGAGATTTTCTTTCTTAAGCAATGAAAACATAAAATTAAGGGAGTGAAAGGCATGTAAAGATAACATGATACTAGAGTAACTCGCTAACACCCACGAGTGTCTCCTTATCAAGGCTCACAAGCACTTCTTTCAATCATTGCTTGCTGAAACTTTTGTTGCCCGGTCACGGGTGATACGTCTCAAATGTATCTATAATTTTTTATTGTTTCATGCCATTATACTATTACTTTTACATACTTTTTATAGAATTTTATATTATTTTCCTGGACTAACCTATTAATCTAGTGCCCAGTGTCATCTGCATGTTTTTGGTTTCGTAGAAAATCAATATCTAGGAAGGTCAAAATACAGTGCCAAATTAATATGATTTTTCACGCAACGAAGGACCCAGGAAGCTTCGGGAAGTAAGGAGAAGAGCCACATGGGGTACATCCTTGTTTACATCTTACGCTAGATCCTTGCACATCCTGGTACACTGCCAGAGGCATTCCTATGTAGTCATTTACATTTTGAGTTATGATTAAATAAAAGTGTAATGTAATTTGAGTGTGCCCCTACCTTGTGAGGAATATTAAAAAAAGGAGGCCAATGCGCCCCAAAAAAAAGAGGCCAAAAAGTGCCCACCAAAAAAAAGAGAGAAAAAAGAGAGAGGGGGCACACTACTATCCTTTTGTATACACTTGTGCTTCAAAGAAACACCATGTTCTTCATATAGAGAGTTTTCACATTTATTATTGTCATACTAGTGGGGATCTTTACAATATAGAACTTGGCTTGTATATTCCGATGACGAGCTTCCTCAAATACTCGAGGTCTTCATGAGAAAGCAAGTTGGATGCCCACCCCACTTTAGTTCATTTAGAGAGCTTTCATACACTCATAGCTCTAGTGCATCCATTACCTGGCAATACTCCTCACATCAATATCGATCTTAAGGCCTCTCCATTGCCTAAGGGTCAGCTGCATTGGTGTGAGACTTTCTTAAATTTTCACTTCTTATAAAACCCCCCATCATCATTCTATTTTCCATTTAAGTGCCAAAGTCAAGCTCACGCTCAAGTATTGCATTGGGGCTTAGTGGTTGGTTCAAGGCGGGCATAGTTGCTGTGCATGGCCCAAGCCTAAGCCTGTTCCGCTTCATGTCTGTCCCTACGATGAAGACTTAGTATACTATGTTCTTGTGATACACCTGACTAATAATTGGTACGGAATCATGATATTTAGCATTTGTATTCTTGAAAGGTAATGACTGTTTATTTGCATGCCCATGTATCATTGTTTTAATATCAAATTGATAGACTATTGCCTTTAATCATTCTTGTCTTAAGTTCATGCCCAATTACATCATTTGATCAAGATTATGCTAGGTAGCATTCAACATCAAAAATTATCTTTGTTTATCATTTACCTACTCGAGGACGAGCTGGAATTAAGCTTGGGGATGCTGATACGTCTCAAACACATCTATAATTTTTTATTGTTTCATGCTATTATATTATCACTTTTATATACTTTTTATAGCATTTTATATTATTTTTCTGGACTAACCTATTAATCTAGTGCCCAGTACCAGTTCCTGTTTTCTGCATGTTTTTGGTTTCGTAGGAAATCAATGTCTAGGAAGGTCAAAATACAGTGCCAATTTAACACAGTTTTTTTGGGCAACAAAGGACTCAGGAAGCTTTGAGAAGTAATGAGAGGAGCCACAGGGCCCACATGGCCAGGTGGCGCACTGCAAGCCTAGGGCGCACCACCAAGGCATGTGGGGCCCACCTGCACCGCCTTACGTTGATTCCACCCCATAAATTCCTATAAATACCGAAACCTTCCTCCATATTTTTAGAAGAATTTTTCCGCCGCTGCAAGTTCCTGTTTCGCGAAGATCCAATCTGGAGGCCTGTTCCGGAGTTCTGCCGGGGGGGATCCATTACCGGAGTCTTCGTCATCAAACTTGCCGCCTCCATGACCATGTGTGAGTAGTTCCATGAGGACCTTAGGGTCCATAGTATTAGCTAGATGGCTCTCTCTCTCTTTTGGATCTTCAATACCATGTTCCCGTGAGCTGCCTCACATGATCGGGATCAATTCGATGTAATTGATGGTGTGTTTGTTGGGATATGATGAATTGACACTTTATGATTAGATTGTTCATTGAAATCAATTGAATCTTTTGAGGTTTTCTTGTTGTATAATTAAATAGCTTTGCATGCTCTCCGATCTATCTATCTTCTTTGGCCAAGTTCGATGGATTTTTCTTCAGAGGGAGTGGTTCTTTGTATTGGGTTCAATCTTGCGGTGCTCTAACCCAGTGACAATAAGGGTAAAGACAAGTATTGTATTGTTGCCACTATGGATAAAACGATGGGATCTCATCATATTTATTGATGTTTTCCTGTCTACATTATATCTTGCTTATTGCGATGCTCTGTTTCTTGCAAACTTAATACCTCGACATGCATGCTGGATAGCGGTTTTGGGGTGGAGTATTAGTAGTAGATGCATTTGGATTAACGGTCTACTTATCACGGACGTAATGCCTATATGAGATTATACCATGAATGATCATAGTCATAAATATTGCAATTTAATCGCTGCCCAACTGTAATTTGTTTACCATGCCATTTGCTTGTTTTCGAGAGAGATGCCACTAGTGAACCTATGCCCCCCTAGGTCTATTCTCCATTACTGAATTCTTCTACACAATTGCAACTTCCATTTTGCCATGCTACATTGCTATCAATTATCTTTATCACTTGCAGTTTAATCTTGTAACTAGCAAGACAAGGGGATTGACAACCCTCTTGCCTTGTTGGGGATGAGTATTATTGTGTTTTGTGTGCCGGTGATGTTCACTTTGTTAGCTTGGGAGACTCCTACTGGATTGATAACCTTGGTTCTCTAACTAAGGGAAATACTTGCTACTATTCTGGTTCACCCTTACACTTTGGGGAATCCCAACAACTCCTGCGGGAGCAAGCAACGGGATTATGCCAGAGAAATGATACATGCATAGAGTTTTGTTGTGACTTAAGTTTGAGTACTATGGACCAATATGTTGTCTCTCTCGAGCTCTTGCAATCAGTACTCATTTATTACCACATACACACACTGTTCAAGAGAAAGCCGAATAATATTCGCTGTACTGTTGCCACTACGAACGTTACCAAACTCATAGCCGAAATCTGAGCCGAAACTCAGGTGGATCATTCATTGGCTAGCGGAGTTCTCAGCATAACATCAAGAGAGGTGATGAAATCGCATTTACGCATGTAAACGCACATATAGTGACAAGGCCATGGCACCAGCGAGAAGCTGAAGCACCATGTAAAAATGCAAAACAGATTTTGGCATAATCTCAATCACCTTTCAACTGGGTTCCTCTGGACAACTTAATCCACTATTGCCATTGAGTCTATCAAAATTAACACTATGGGGTTGAGTATCGCTAATATCATCTTCTCTACAATTTTTCTCAACACCCAAGTCTTTCTAGAGACTTTCTCATATGCATGTTTATTCTTTGTTAACATCACTTCCTTTTAAAAACAAGTCCCATGACAAATCTCGGTTATCTAGATTAAACAGAACAAAGGTTACTAAATTATTTTACCTACAAGAACAAAACCTTTGTTTTAGCCATCAAGACTTACTCCCACTTGAATACTTCACACATACTACAACTACAACTATTCTAAGCAATTCAAGTGCAAAAGACGGGAGTCGTAGGACATACCTTCATGATCATGAATTTCCACACTTCTCTTCCATAAGGACGGGTTCCTCGCTGCCCGGCGTAGATCAACTCCGCTGTGAAAATATAAACAAGAATGCGAATGGAAATCTGGGGCAAAAGGAAAAGAGCAAAGCAAAAATGGAAACCTTATTCTATTTTTTGGTTTTTGGGTTTTTGAAAGCTAACTTGCAAAAGAAATTGCAACCGGCAAAAATAAAAACAAACAAAAAACAAAACCAAATAAAAAGCAAAGTGTTGGAACAGACCAACACGAGTATTTGAAGATCAGCGAGCCGAAGTACAACCTCATTACAACCTAAAATAAATTCCACCACATCTTGATGTAGACATGGAAGTAACCTCCCCAAGCTTAAGCTTTTGAAAACTCAAACATGCGAGATCATTGCGGCGGTGGATAGTGCAGAGCCCATCCTTGCCTCCACTTGGAGAAGTTATTGGCCATATACGCGAACATGTCTCAAAGGGACACGGCGAGGTTGCTCATGTTGTTGATGAAGCCCTCAAGGTTGTTGATGTCGGCGTACGTGGTGTAGGGCACATCCTCTTGTGCATCTTCTTGGGGCTACTCATCCTCCTCATCAGTAGCAAGTTCATCTTCATGAACTTGTTTCGGTTCGGGCGCCTCTTGGTGAAAAGCTGCATCTCCTTCCTATAGCACATAATGCAAAATTCCTTCCTCTATCGAGAAGCGGTTAGGCATGGGAGTGGGAAACAAGTGCCCCACTCCAGGAATTCGAATGCAATGGCGACCAGGACAAACCACTACCATTGCAGCACTAGTAAGAACACTAATATTGACAACGGTGTTATCGACAATGGGGCGAAGGTTGGTGAAGGTCAGGCCAAGGGAGTTGGCCAACATGATGATCACTCCGCCACACGCGATGTCTCCTTGTGCACAATTTGCTTGGTGTGCAAGGCGGAACAAAAGTATTGCCACTATGTTGGGAAAATAACCGACGTCGAGGTTCGTGGCCTTCCCAAGAATAAGCATATTCTCTTCATTAACTTTTGAAACTTCTCCTTGTGCCTGCAATGAGTTAGTGATAACATAGTCGAAATATTGAATAGCAGGACACTCAATGCGACTTGCCCTAAACTTGTAGCCTTGGTAACTCATTTTGCCAAATGAATCAGTTGGATGCGGTTCGAGGTAGTCATAGACATAGCGAATGTGATCATCGTTGTTGGGGAAGCCAAAGTAGTTACACCACTCCGTGAGGGTGATGTTGAAATCTTGATTCATGAGACAGAAGGTGATCCGCTCATCTTCTCCTCCTGGGTTTAGCCCAACATTGCGTGAGAGAGTACTAAGAAACTCAAGTGTCAACCGATGATACATCGCATATCCCTGATACACAAAGTGTTGCAATCTAGCATTAGCACGTAATAAATTGAAATCGTTACCGATGCCCAGTTTGGCTATTGTGGACGGACACGCCCACTTGGTGGTTTTCATCTTCCTCTCGTAAAGCATACAGTACTTCTTCTTGGCTTCACAGTCGATGAAGCTGATCCCCTAAAAGTAAATTTGTTGCCTTCATGCGGCCTCTTCAGATGCATTCGTGGCTTCACCACGAGCGATATGGGCGGACCTCTTCGTGTTCATCTCTACAAAATAATTTTTCAATCCAATAGAATGATAGACAAGTGATCCTAAGGTATCCACAAGATCAAACCCCACTAGAAACAACAATGAATCCTTGCCTAAATCAAAATTTATATCAAAAGTACGGATAACCTAATCATGGCAATGCTAGGCACATATAGCACGGATTCACAAAAAATAAATTGGGGATCAGAGGAGAAACATACCGTAGATTGATCACGCAGAAGGATTGCAACTGCAAATGAGTAAGGAGAGAGATCTGGCGAAGTTTTGGGAGGGTTTGGAGACGTTTGGGAGGAAGAAGAAGAAGAAAGAAAGAAGATGGGGGTGATTTACCTCCTGCCATGGTTGTTTTGGCGAAGTCAGCACGTGGTACGAGTGCTGGTACAAGTGCTTGCGCTCGTACCAGACGTCGTCAAATGTTTTGGATAGGCCATTGTGTCTGCGCATACTTGGTACTAGCGTCAGTACGAGCAGGTGCGCTCGTACTGAACACCATCTCCAATTTCGTATGTTTCTATTACCTGGGTTGTGCACTGGTACGATCGCTAGAACAACCGCGACCGGTCATACCAGACGACGTCATCTGTCCTGGATGTTTCTGTTGGTTTCATCGAAGAATGGTACGAGCGCACGTACGAACGCATGTGGTCGTACTACACGTCGTCGATTGCTCTGTTGCTTTCAGTGGCTCTTCCCTCAGGCTGTACGACCGCCAGTATGACCATGGGCGGTCATACTAGACGTCGTCGAATGCTCTGTTTCCTCTGGAACTTCTTTTTCTTCAAAAATTCCTGTGAGGTTAGTTTCAACACAACATATAGACATATTTTCCAGACTATCGACGTTAGCACAGTACATAACAACACACCTCATAATTTTTGGCCACGGTAGCAAATCTTTTTCTTAACTTTTCTTCCACAACATAAAAACTTCAGCACTCTCTTTATTGAAACAACAAAAACAAAAACTTACTTACTTCTCTACCTTATTTGCATGGGTTGCCTCCCACGAAGCGCTTCATTTTCGGTCGGGGCTCGATCGTAGTGACGATCACTTTGGTGCAGAGATGCCAAGCCCATAGCTTCTGGCATTGAGAGTTATGCCATCCCCAGCATACACCTTAGCTTTCTTTTTCCTGAGGAAATGTCTCACAAAAGGGTCTTTCGTCGGAAGATCAAATCTTACATTTCCCTCAAACACATTAATGCTAGCTTTTATAGTTCTTAGAAATGGCCTACCTAGAATGATAGGTGCAATGGGATCCTCTGGCATATCAACTATGATAAGATCAATCATAACATGGCAATCATTAATTTGAATGAGTACACCATGCTTAACCCCTACTGCTTGCATAAAGGTAGAATTGGCCATATTCAATTTAATTTCACTATCAACAAAAGGACCAAGATTGAGACTATCATATATGGACTTAGGGATAGTAGAAACACTAGCACCTAGATCACACAAAGCATTGAACTTATTTAAACCAAACTCAATTTCAATAGTAGGTTGAGACTATCATATATCCTCTTGTTTAGCAGGTAGCTTACCATATAGCTTCTTTCCTTCATGATCCAACTCATGTACCTTGATGGCAACATGTTCAATGAAACGTGTATACACTTCATCATTTGATACTGCAGGTAGTGGATGCTTTAATGTCAACACCTTCACGAAGTCTGCAACATAATAAGTATGGTCTAGTATATGGCTCTGATTGAGCTCTTCTATAGTGTCTTCGCTACTTCTCATCATTTTGACATTCTCAACCGGATTAGGTTCCGGCTTTCCAGCAAACTTGGCTAGAATCAAAGTTTGACTCTCTGTAATTTTAGTAACATGTGCTTCCATGCTTTTGGTTCTTCCTTCTAAGTCCTGCACATCATTAGTGAGTCCAGCAATTTTACTGGTCAAGTGACCAAGTAAGTTATTATGATTCTTCAAGATATTAGTAAACGTAGCATTTTGTTCACTTTGGCTAGCAATAAAAAATTTCAAAGCTTCATCCAAAGTTGTCCTATTATCGTTGCTCGTCCCATTAAAATTATTAGGTGCTCCATTATTGTTATTATTATTTGGATATGGCAGTCTAGGAGCAAACCCATTATTTTTCCAAGTGGGATTATAGCTGTTACGAGCAATGAAATTCACATCATTAATTTCTTCCTTGGTAATTGCATTGACATTTACCTCTTCTTTACCTTTCATAGCATCGATGAGTTCATCAAGTTTTGCGGTCAGCTCTCCGTTCTTCTCCTCGGAGATAGCATTGACTCTCTTGTTGGTAGACCTTTCTACATGCCATTGGGCATGGTTCTCTTGCATATCATCTAGCAACTTCTTTGCTTCAGCGATAGGTCTTCCCATAATAGTTCCTCCCGCAGTAGTGTCAAGCATAGTTTTTGACCTAGGAGTGAAAGCATTATAAAACATATGAAGAATTAACCATTCTTCCATCCCATGGTTGGGACAATTTCTTAGAGCCTCCTTCATTCGATCCCATGCAAGCGCTAGTGGCTCACGTTCTTCCTGCTTAAAACCTGTTATCTGCGAACGTAATTGCATAATTTTTGTAGGGGACAAAATTTAGACAAAAACTTGCTGCAACATTCAGCCCATGAAGTTATACAGCCTTTAGGCAAAGCTAAAAGCCATTCCTTAGCTTTTCCTCTCAGAGAGAAAGGAAATATACGCAACTTCAAAGCGTCAGGTTCATAGTTTTTTATACGTGTCATGTTACACAACTCAGAAAAATAATACAAATGCATACCAGCATCTTCATAAGCAGAGCCTCCAAATTGGTCTTGTTGAACCATAGAGACTAAGTTAGGTTTAATCTCATATTGCTCGGCAGTGACATTAGGTTGTGCTATGGGTTCACGCATAAAGCTATTGCTTGGAACAGCAAAGTTTCCAAGTTTTCGAGCCATAGTAATTTTTTGGGGTTTTCGGTGACAACACTAGGAACAAAATTAAAACTGGAACAAGAACAAAAATTGAAAATAAAAACTGAAATAAATACTATAACAAAAACTCTAACACAATGACTAGTAACACTATTTCTTCCCGGTAACGGCGCCACAAAAAGGGTTGGTGAGCCTTTTAGTGATCCAGTACAAATAGCAGAAAGGTTCCATGCCTTTCTCCCCAGAGAGTGACCCTGAGTTATCAAACCCATGAGAGGACGTGCACTACGACAAGGGTTTCTAGCAAGCTTTTGCGAGAGAGTTAAATTCTAGCTTTTAATGACTGGATCGTTAACACCTACGAACGTAAACACAAGAATTAAAACATGCATGGGTATGAGGACTTGATTCTGACAACCATATGTTTGTGATCGGGATCATCATGATCTTAATTTGTGCTCTGGAAGACACCAATTAAGATGTGCTTGCAATGAGACAAAGTGGGGGATGTGTCCAAATTACATCTTGACCGGCAGGCGTCCTGCATCAAGAGTTAGTTGTCCAACCGCAGGGCCTATCCGTCACGCGGGATTACCTCAATTATTAAGACAAGTCAGACAAAAGCATTGGGTGTTTAATGACTACACCTCATGTATCTCCAAGGATTGGCTTCATGCTACCGTACTAAACCTTTCTATCACTGGTGTTTAGAATAGTGCTCCACGTCCTCCCTGCTCCTAACCTCCTCCTTGATTGAACTCCGTGATCCTGGGTACCTGCCGGGCCGAAGAACGAGAAAGAGACAAGAGACAACTATGTTGCAATTTTATTTCACACATACATGATGTTCATTCAAAGTCATTCCATCGACCCATCATACAAGCACATCGGGTTGCAATGCTATGCCTCAACCCATTGCCTTACCGAATTACTCACACATGGCGATCGGATCGCATGAAGAAATCATTGAAGAAGACATCAAGATGAAAGTTTTATTGATAATATGTCTTACAATGGTTGCCGGATGCGATACACGATTACAAGTATGGCTAACTTGGAGGTGGATTGCTGCGGTGATGGTGATGGTGGTGGCTATGGAGATGAGATGGGAAATGGCGGCGGCTAGGGTTGGAGAATGGCTTCTGGTGCGGAGATGGAGGTTTTCAGTGATGCTCCTTCGTGATTCTGGTGCTGGTCATTTATAAAAGTGGTAGGGTTGGATGCCATGGTGCAGCTGGCACCTGGTATGAGCGCTGGTACAAGTGCGTGTGCTCGTACCAGACGTCATCTTCTCCTCTGTCGCTTCTTGTGTGCCTCCACTTTAATTCCTTCTTTCTCCATTTTGCTTCTTTCCTTGTAACTGATTGATTTTCTCCATATATGGCCTCTTTTCCTGTGGAAACAAAATAAAGAGAGGATTTCGCAATCTCTTGCATTCATTAGTCATTAGTGGCAATATCGGAGGGAATATCTCAAATTTTATAAGATAAACCGGTTTAAACAACGGTGTGATGAGTGTAAAAATTACACTCATCATCAGCCATGTCAAACCCGAATGGGATGGACCAGCCATGAGCTGCATCGGGATCGTGGACCACCACCCCGGATTTAGGCCCCGTCGGCAATAGGTTGAGGCCCAACCAAACATGGCCCATCCACCCAAGCCGCTAGGGCTTGGATCTCCTCCCCGACCATGCGCGGGGTGATGGGTGATGTCGGCGGCGGCAATGACAAGGACCAAGGTCCCCCATCCGCACACCGCGGGCCCACCTTCACCCTTTTGCCACCGCCGTGCCGAAAATCACTCCGCTGGTGCCCTGCCCGGGAACCCCGTGCCCCAAGAGGCCCCCCGAGGTGCGGTGCCAAAAACTGGTCGAGGCAGGTTGCAAGGACTAACCTGCTGCTGAATCCCTTCCAACCGAGAATCAAGAGCCCTTGCCGCCTGGTGCGAACGCTGAACAAGCTTCTTTGGCAAGACGATCCCCGCGATGGCACGCCATGGTGGAAAAGACAAACTCATCCAAGGTTGGAGGTGCCGCGGGAGTGAGGCGTCGCGGCACTGGCCCCCCCAGATGCGTGATGCCGTCCGTCCCCAGGGACTGTAGTGACCCCTCGCCGGTACCCAAGTCGCCCGCATCCCTGACCACCTCTGGCTCTGCTACAGCCCAAAACCTTCCCCCCACTGGGGATGGCAGTGGCAACTCAAGGAAGGATGGCAAGCACGGGGATGGAGGAGATGTATTGGTCCCCCGCCGGTGAATGAGCCGCCAGCCAGGAGAGGCCGCCTCCACATCATCGGTGTCATCACCAGGGAGGGAGCGTGGGAGCGTAACGATCATTTTTTGTGTTCTTACCTACCTAAATCTTGACAATACATCGATCTAAGGTAGAGATGATGCAGTTGAAGAAGAGATGTCGGCTGGTGATGTCTACTACGCAACTTTATTCTTGTAGACTTTGTTGGGCCTCCAAGCACAGAGTTTTGTAGGACAGCAGCAACTTTCCCTCAAGTGGATGACCTAAGTTTTATCAATCCGCGAGAGGTGTAGGATGAAGGTGGTTCTCTCTCAAACAACCCTGCAATCAAATACAAGTGGTCTCTTGTGTCCCCAACACACCTAATACAATTGTCAGTTGTATAGGTGCACTAGTTCGATGAAGAAATGATGATAGATGTGTAATATGGATGGTAGAAATAGCTTTTTGTAGTCTGAATAAATAAAAACAGCAAGGTAGCAAGTAACAAAAGTGAATAAAACGGTGTCTCAATGCTTGGAAGCAAGGCCTAGGGTTCATACTTTCGCTAGTGCCAACTCTCAACATCATTAACATAATTAAACCACATGATAATCCCTCAACAAGTGCAACAAAGAATCACTCCAAAGTTTCTATTTCTATCGGAGAAAGTAGGATGAAATCTCGTAGGTGCGCTTAACAGCAAACCACCACAAAGTTGTCTTTCCAATCTTGATCTATTGAACCACCCACAATGTGCCACGGATAGTCCCAGAAATCATACTACGACAACACCATATGATACTATCATTCAACCTTTATGCTAAGAGTACCCCAATGTCACCATGGGTATTCGCAAGTTAATTACTAGACATGCATCATGTAATCTCAAATCCAAAGTATTCAATCCAACATAAAGAAACTTCAAAGAGCAAGACTCAATTCATCACAAAAATAAAAGAGGGGGATGAACATCATATGATCCAACTTTATTAATAAAGCTCATGATACAAGCAAGATCAAATCCTTCAAGAACATGAGAGAGAGAGAGAAAGAGATCGAACACATAGCTACTAGTACATACCCTCAATCCCGAGGATGAACTACTCACACATCACCGTGAGAATGGAGGATAAGTTGTTGGTGATGGTGATGACGGAGATGTCCCCGGTGGCGTCCCGGAGCCACTGGAGGAGAGGGGGAAGGGGCCCCCTCCTTCTTCTTCTTCTTCTTCCTTGGCCCTTCGGGGAGAGAGGGAGCTCTCCCCTAGATTGGATCTCTATTTTCTATCTCCTATTCTCGCTTCTGTTTTCTGGCTGAGCACCATTTCTTAAATAGCCGGAGATTCGTAGCTCCGATCGAGCTGAAATTTTAACATGATTTTTTTCCTAAAATTAGCTTTCTTGCGATGAAAGAAGAGCTACAACCGACTTAAGGAGCCGCCACATGGGCCATGTAGGGCGCTCGGGCACCGCCTTGCGTTGATTCCTTTGCCCAAAATTCTGATATATTCCATAAAAAATTCAGACAAAAATTCAGTGCGTTCCGGCTCCATGATTTTTTGACCTATATTTCCAAAAACAATATGTTGGAGCTAAATCCGGCAGATCTCAGGTAGGGGTCCTGAGCTGGTAGTCTTGGCATGAAGGTAACAAGGACACAGGAGTTTACCCAGGTTCAGGCCCTCTTGAAGAGGTAATAACCTATGTCCTGCTTTGGTTGTATTGATTTCGAGGGAGTACAAAGTACAGGTGATCTACCATGAGATCATGTGTATGAGTTGAGTTGTTGTCTATGGCCCTCACCCCTTGGTTTATATAGATACCAGGGGTGCCTAGGGTTACACATAAGTCGGTTGCATCTAGGGGCAAACATGCCGGAGACTACCTCTACATCTTGAAGTATGCGCCAAGTCATAGGGTAATTCCTTCTAGGCGCTCCTGGCTCCGACGAATGAGGCCCACTGGTTTATCTCCATGGAAGGTCCTCGGCCCAGCCCAAATGGCTGGGAGCCGATGGCAAGTACCCCCTAATCCAAGAGTCCATCAGTAGCCCCTGAACCGCTCTTCAAGCTGATGATGCTCTTCGGTTCTTCCGAGCTATCCTCCCTCTTTGGTCTTCGGCCTTGTAAGCTGGTTCAGCAAGTTCTCCATATGCCTTTTCTGAAGTGATCAAGTTTTGGCTGAGGAGTCATATACCTCGGTCATCCGAGGAGCCCTCCCATAGCTTGTCCAATGCCTTTTTTGATAAAAGCATTCGCTGTCCGGGGAATTTTTCGGATTCGAGGATCCTTTCCCATGCAGGGCTATCTTAACGGCAATGCATTCCCATGGTCAGATGAGGATGACGACTCGGTACTACTCTGACAGTCTTGACCGAACCGCCACCACGTTCTGTTCAATAGTGTGGTCTTTTCAAATGTCATCATAATGTATTAACGCGGCTCGAGGCCACTGCCAATGAAACATCAAATCAATAAGGAGATCGTGCTTCGGATTTGCAGCTGTCATATCAATAGACCCCTCGATTCTTGTGCACGCTTAACGCATGTCGCACGGGGAAACTACGACATTAATGCCACACATCATGCTTAACCCGCGTTCTTACTCGCCCATAAAAGGCTAAATGCGAGAGAGATTGAACTTTACGCTCCCAATCCTTCCCTGCCTCTCTCATCTTCAAGCTCCTACGCCCGAAGAACCAGAGCCCCAAAGAGCTCCTTATTTCATCTCCCCTCCTTCCACTTTTGAAAGATGGCCAGGGAAGGTGCCCACACCACTGCAGCAAAGCTCTCCAAGGCCACCGGCGGGAGTAAAAATTAGTCCGCCGAGAGCCAAAAGGCGACGAGCACGAGGGGACTATGGCACCCTTCCGTCATGTCCAGCAGGAACATCATCAAGCTCTAGGACGTTGGATACCTCCTAGCGCTCGGGGTCACCTTGGCCCGCTCTCCACTCGTTAAGGGGCCGGCGGGTCGCTCCTCCAGCCGGATTCTTGAGCCCCGTGCTGATGAGCATATCATCTTTCTTTCTCATCTCCTCTGAGGTCTTGGCTTTCCCATCCACCCCTTTCTCTGAGGTCTGCTTTATTTTTATGGCATGCAATTTCACCACCTCGCCCCCAACTCCGTTCTCCACATCACCAGCTACGTCACTTTTTATGAGGCATTCCTCTGCATCGAGCCCCACTTTGGGCTCTGGCTAAAAAAATTGCGTCAAGATGCATACAAGCGGCGACAAGCCCATGAAGTGCAGGGCAGCCATGATTAGCAAGATCCCAGGCACCAAGTGGTTGCCTGGGAAATTCATTGAAATAGTGAAGAACTGGTAGGAGGAATTCTTCAATATGGCCGATGTGCCTCTGGGCAACCAAGAAGGGATTCCTTCCACTTTCTCGGCTGCCCCTCTGAAGAGGCTTCACTCCTGGAACCCCAAGAAACTCAATTGGGGAATGAGGCGGAGGTGGCAGAGTTCCAGAAGAGGGTGGAGTTCTTCATCGGGACGGGGGTTACGCTCATTGACGTGGTGTCGTGGTGTTCTCGCGGGGGATGCGCGATCACGGCAAATGCCATGGGATGGCTTAAAGAGGTGAGAGAAAGGCTACAGCGAAGATCCATGACGGGATTGGGCAACGGCATGCGGTGGTTTACCCAGGTTCAGGGCCCTCGCGGGAAGGTAACACCCCTACTCCTGCATGTCTGATGTATATGCGGTGTATATGGTAGTACAGAGTTGCTCCTGGAGCTGTTTAGAGGAGGAAGAAGAGAGCTCTGTGCTCTCTTCCTTGCCTCATGCGTGGGAGTGAGTGGGAGTGGGTGAGAGTGAGCATGATGCTGAGCTCCTCCCTGGTGCACCTTATAAAGGGGTGCCCAGGGGACAAGGGGTGGCCCACATGGCCAACTATACACTATTCAGGATGTCACATGATGCATGAACAGTGCCTGCTACTCATCTACAGTAATCCACTGTAGAGCATGGCCGTCTCGTCTGCGCAGGTCCGACGGGACGTCGCGGTTGACTTCAGCCAGTCGGCTGGGTTCCAGCCTCCAGCCAGCCGGCCGTCTTCCTGGCTCAAGCCAGCCGGCCGTCTTCCGGCCTCAAGCCAGCCGGCCGTCTTCCGGCCTCAAGCCAGCCGGCCGTCTCCCGGCCTCAAGCCAGCCGGCCGTCTTCCGGCCTCCAGCCAGCCGGCCGTCTTCCGGGCTCAAGCCAGCCAGCTGGGTTCCAGCCAGCCAGGGACCGCTCCCCTGGCAAAGTTTCGAAATGGTGACTTGTCTCCTTGAGCCTACCCGGGGGTCATCCCCCTGACAGTAGCCTCCGAGTCTCCGGGCGACTCGAAGAGTCGGGCGGAGGGTGTTCGCTGGTGTTGAAGCAGAGATTGTCGATGACAGCCGGCTGCGGGCCACAGCCGGCGCAGCTTGCTTCCAGTGGGGGCGCGCCAGCGCACCCACTGGGTGTAGCCTCCGGGCGACTTGAAGAGTCGGGCGGAGGGTCTTTGCAGCTTGTTGCAGTAGATGGGCGCGGAGCGCCGCCGGCCGCGGACCGGAGTCCGCCGGCGGGTGGGCGCGAGGCGCCGCCGAGCGCGGAGCGGAGTCCACCGGCAGGTGGGTGCGAGGCGCCACCGGGCAGGGAGCGGAGTCCGCCCGCAGGCTGTCTTTCCAGTGGGGGCGCCAGCACACCCACTGGGTGTAGCCTCCGAGCCTCCGGGCAACTCGAAGAGTCGGGCGGAGGGTCTTCGCTATCGACGGAGCAGGTGGACGCGAGGCACCGCCGGGCGCGGGCGCGGAGTCTGCCTGCTGGTGGGCGCGAGGCACCGCCGGGCGCGGACGTGGGGTCCGCCGGCTCGTGGGCGCGAGGTGCCGCCGGGCGCGGAGCGGAGTCTGCCGGCAGGTGGGCGCGGAGCTTTGCTGTCTTTCCAGTGGGGGCGCGCCAGCGCACCCACTTGGTGTAGCCTCCGAGCCTCCGGATGACTCGAAGAGTCGGGCAGAGGGTCTCTGCAGATGTTGGAGCAGACGGTGGCGTCGAGGATGCCGTTGGCAGCCGGTGGAGGGCCTGGAACCGGCGCGGCTTTTCCCAGTGGGGTGCGCCGGCACACCCACTGGGTGTAGCCTCCGAGCCTCCGGGCGAGGAGGGGGGTTCCCCACGGAAATGATCATGCAAAAGACAAAGTTAGCCAGCGCAGATATATCAAATGTTTGGTTTTGGCAGTGCAAGTTTTATGCAGAGGGTGCCGACTCGGTTTCGTACGAACCCCCTTCAATCTTTTTCATGTCCCCTCCGCTCTTTGGCTTTTGCTCTTGCCAGCCGGACAGCCGGGAGCTGGTCTGTAGCTGAGGCGAAGAGTGGGCCGCGGAGTAGAGTGTACAGTACTCGGACTCTGGGAGTAGATTCGATCGAGCAGATACTCATAAAGGAAACGACCGGGTCGCCCAAGCCGTTTTCTTCCCCGGACGTTTTTCGCGTGGGGTGACCTCCAGCTTTTCCTCTCGCTAGCCGGACAGCCGGGAGCCGGTCTGTAGCTAGGACAAAGAGTGGGCCTTCGGTACCGTGCACACTACTAAGCCATCTGCGGGGAAGAACGTATCGGGCCAAACGGCCAGTCCCCGGGCCGAGACTAGCTGGTGCCGGGGGGAACAGTAAAGCAGCTGGAAAAAAATGCGGAGATGGCCCCCGAGGGTCGCTCGGGGTTATCCCTTTTTTGTGCACGGTGCAAAGATATGCGGATGAGGAGCTCACATTGCTTTTGGTGCAGACGGGGCGGAGGCAACCTCCGGCAGGCTGCCCGAGCCTCCCGGCGATTGAGAGGCGCCCCAGCCGGTCGGGCCCGACCAGCCAGGCGGCGGAGCGGGACGCAGCTGAGCCGGCTCTCCAGCCGGCCCAGCGTCGAAGCGGGCGGGCAGGCCAGCCGGCCAGGCGGCGACACGGGCAGGCGGGCCAGCCGGCCGAGCGGCGACGCAGGCAGGTGGGCACAGCTGGACATCTTTTTCTTCTCTTTTTTTCCGGCCATTTTCTTTCCTCGGGCAGCCGGCCCCTTCCTATTTGGGCAGCCGGCCCTCTGTTTCCTTTCTTCAGCCGGCTCTGGGCAGCCGGACGCACACTTTTTTTTTCGCAGCAGCCGGCAGGCAAGAGGGCGTGGGGGCCGCAGCCGGTGCGGGCGCGCAGGGCCGTCCGCTGGCAGGGGACGCCGGCGCGCGAGCACGCGGGAGTGGGCAGGCAGCCGAGCCGGGTCGGGGCCGCAGCCGACGCGGGCGGCAGGCGGAAGGGCCGGGACGGGGCCGCCGCCTGCGCGGGCGGCAGGCCGAAGCCGGCAGGCGGCCGGGCCGGGACGGGGCCGCAGCCGGCGCGGGCGGCAGGCCGGCGGGCGGGCGCGGCGAGCGGGACGGGCACGGGGCGGCGCAGCCGGCGCGGGTGCCGGAGCCGGCGCGCAGGGAGCGTGGAGCCGGCCGGTGCGGAGCAGGGCCGGACGCGGGGTGCCGCCGGCGCGCGGCCAGGCCGGAGGGAGGCAGGCGGAGCCGGCGGGGCCGGGCCGCGGGCGCGAGCCGGCGAGGCGCGCGCGGAGGAGTGACGGGGTGCCGCGGGCGGGTCGCGGAGCGACGCACCCTGTCAGCCGATTCTCTCTCTTTCTCTGTCGCTCAACACACACACACACGTGAGGTGGAAGACAAAGTTTAGAGAGGTTTTTGTGCTGCCGAACTTGCACAGCTTTTCTGTCTATTCTTTCTCCTCTTATTCAGCTTATAACAGAAAAATAACGGAAGAGGTGGAGTGTTGCGCGCGCCACGATCCGTTCTGATCGTGCCATCCCACGACCTGGTATTGCGGCGCCCATCAACACCCTCCCGAGCTACAACTATACGGAACTAAAAAAACAAAGTCTGAACTGGACTGCTAACTGAACTGCTAACTGAAGAAACGGGAAAAAAGGCAAGGAAACACATGTGCACGAGATTACTAGCTAACAAATCACTCCCTAATCTTGTGCACCTACTTTATTTCGATCACCCCGAGCTTAGTACGCAGTTCCTGAAACTTGACTCGAGCCAGCGCCTTTGTCAATGTGTCAGCAATCTGATCTTCAGTCCGGAGATATTCCACTTCAGTTTGCTTCTTCTCAACACACTCCCGTATGAAGTGGTATCGAAGTTCAATGTGCTTACTCCTGTCGTGGAACACAGGATTCTTGCTGAGAGCAATCGCAGACTTGTTTTCGACCTTCAGAGTAAAGCATGAGGGCTCCTGTTCCTTCAGATCACCAATGAGTCGTGCGAGCCACAGACCTTGGTAGGTGGCAGTGGTTGCCGCGACATACTCAGCTTCGCAAGATGAAATTGCGACAATCTTCTGCTTCATTGATTGCCAGCTGATTGGGCTTGTCCCGAGGAAGAAGATGACCCCACTGGTGCTTTTGCAGTCATCCTTGTCACCGGCCAAATCACTGTCGCAGAACCCAACGAGCTTTGCCTCCACTCGAGCTTTCCTGTAACAGAGACCAAACGAAATGGTTCCTGCTATGCACCTCAGTATGTGCTTGAAAGCAGCCAGGTGCTCGATAGTGGGCTTCTCCATGAATCTGCTTACGAGCCCCACGGCATAGCAGATATCTGGACGAGTGTGCACCAGGTACCGGAGTCCTCCGACGATGCTCCTGTACTCCTTGGCATCTGTCGGCGCGGCCGTGCTCGTCTTCTTCAGTTTGAGCCTTGTTTCCATGGGCACAGCACATGGTTTGCAGTCCACCATGCCACTGCGCTCCAGGAGCTTTCGTGCGTAGGCCGCCTGGTTCCGCGTCATCCCGTCATCGCCCTGGTGCACCTCGCTCCCCAAGTAGAAACTTAGGTGACCGAGATCGCTCATCTTGAATGAGCGCATCATCTGCTTCTTGAAGTGAAGAACCTCGCCCTCATCAGAGCCCGTGATGATGAGATCGTCGACATATGTACCGACGAGGAGCCTGGATTTCCCGCTGCCACGGGTGTACACGCCATGCTCGAGTTTGCTGCGGTAGAAGCCCAGCGACTGGAGCTCGGTGTCGAGTCTGGCGTTCCATGCCCGCGGTGCCTGTTTCAGGCCGTACAGCGCCTTCCGAAGACGAAGCACCTTGTGCTCCTCCCCCTTCACTTTGAACCCCGGTGGCTGCTCGACATAGACGATCTCCTCGAGCTCGCCGTTTAGGAAGGTGGACTTCACATCCATGTGATGCACCCACCATCACTCGTGCGCGGCGAGGGCGATCAGAAGTCGCACTGACTCCAAACGAGCCACCGGCGCGAAGGCCTCTTCGTAGTCGACGCCGAGGCGCTGCACATAGCCCTTTGCCACCAGCTGGGCTTTGTGCTTTGTGATGTTGCCGAGAGAGTCCTTTCTTTACCTTAAAGACCCATTTGAGGCCTATCGGGCGATGCCCGGCAACAGGGTCGACCAGCTCCCAGGTCTGGTTCTCCTCGATGCAGCGCATCTCCTCGTCCATGGCGCGACGCCACCATGCATGCCTCTTAGCAACGGCGAACGTGACGGGCTCATCTTCCGCCGTGAGATGGAGCGAGTCTGCTCCCACATCGAGAATGTTCTCCATCGTTTTGTACCGATGGGGCACATCCTCGTCGTCGTCGTCGTCGAAGTACTACTCGGCATCGGGTGGTGGAGACACGAATTCCACTTGTTCGCCTGGCGCAGTCGTTGTCGGAGAAGGCGTGCCCACCGGCGTGGCCAGAGAGGGTGCTCTTGAGGCCGACGAGCTCTGGTCGTCGAACACCTCGGCATTGGGTGTCCTGGGAGCGGCACTCCCTTCTCCTGGTGCCTCTTCAACTGGGGAGAGCTCGATCGTGAACGTGTCGAGCATGCCGGTCTGCCCGTCGCCACCGGCCGTGGTCCAGTCCCACTGTGCCATCTCGTCAACCACCACGTCTCGCGTGATGTGGACGCGCTGAGTCGTCGGATCATATACCCGATAACCCTTTGTGCCGACCGCATAGCCTAGCAGAACCATGGGCCGGCTCCGATCATCGAGCTTCTTCTGGTTTGGCTGCACCACTCGCACGTGAGCGATCAAGCCAAACATGCGTAGGAAGTGGACGTTGGGCTGCTGTCCATGCTAGGCCTCGAACGGAGTCTTGCCGGTGAGGCTCGCTGTGGGCGCGCGGTTCAGAAGGAACACCGCCGTGGTCACCGCCTCGCCCCAGAAGCGTGCCGGCACTCCCTTCGCCTTGAGGAGGCAGCGCGCCATGCCAACGACGCTCTGGTTTCGCCGCTCTACAACCCCGTTCTGCTAGGGAGAGTACGGTGCCGTCAGATGCCGCTTCACTCCCAGCTGGGCGCAGAAGTCGTTCAGCTCGTTGGAGGTGAATTCGCCGCCGCGATTAGTGCGCAGCGTGCACACCTTCCGCTTGGACTCCCGCTCGGCCTCTGCGATGAAGTGTTTGATCGCGCCGCTCGCCTCGCCTTGGTGGCCAGCAGAGTGAGCCACATGAACCTGCTGTGATCATCCACAAGAAGAAGAAAGTAGCGTTTTCCTCCGGGCGTCGGCGGCGAGATGGGGCCGCAGAGGTCACCATGCACCAACTCAAGTGGTTCGGCGGCGCGGTACAGAGCTTGCTGTGGGAAGGGTGCTCGACGTTGCTTCCCCGCCAGGCAGGTGTCACAGAGCTGCCCGACGCGCTCAATGAGCGGCAGTCCCCGCACCATGCCGCCCTTGGCGAGTTTCCGGAGCACGTCGAAGTGGACGTGGCCATATCGGGCGTTCCACAACCACGCCTCGTCGTTGACGCGCATGGACAGGCACACCGGCTTTGTCAGCTCCAGGTGCAGCACGTACAGGCGCCCGGCGTTGCGCTGCACACGCACGACAAGACGACCTTCAGGATCCCACAGCTGCAACTCTCCATGGTGGATGTGGGTCTCATACTCACTTTCGTCCAGTTGGCCAAGACTGACGATGTTGCTCTGAAGACGAGGAAGATAGTACACATCTAACAGAGTACGATGCTCACCGTTGCGGCACTTGAACAGAATTGTGCCGTGCCCGCAGATGTTGACGGTGGAGCCGTCCCCAAGCTTCACCGATCCAGCGATGCCGGTGTCGAGCTCAGTGAACGCATCTCGATGGCCCGTCATGTGATTGCTCGCTCCCGAGTCGAGAAACCACGAGCTGTCGCACATGCCGTCACGGTCCGCCGCCCGCGCCTGCGAGTTTTCCTCATTGAGCAGAACGTGCTCCGTCACCTGCCCTCCCACTGCAACGACAGAGAGGGAGCAGACCTGCGCCATCAGCAACGCCTCCTGGTCTGCTTGTGCCAGGTGAGCCTGGCCTCTTCGTTCCCGACGTGGCTCCGGGCAGTCCTTGGAGAAGTGCCCCATATTGTTGCAGTTGTAGCACTTCACCTTACTCAGGTCGCGCCCGCCGTTGCCGGCGCCCTCGCGGCCGGCACCGCCGCTCTGGCCCTGGGAGTCGTTGCCGCGCTTCTGGTTCTGAGGCTTGCCGCGGCGGCGATTGCCCCCGCCACCGTTGCCGTTGCCGGCGCCGCTAGAGCCGGACTTCTGTCCCTGCTCGCGTTCGCCTCCCACTGCTGCTCCATCATGAGCAGCTGGCCGCCGCCGGCCTGCGCCGGGCCGTTGCCACAGCGCTCTTCAGCGGTACGCAGTCGTCCGATCAGCTCCTCGACCGAGATGGTGGTCAGGTTAAGGAGCGTCTCGATTGCGACGGCGATCTGTGCATAGCGTGAGGGAACGACGCGAAGAACTTTCTGGACCACGCGTACGTCTTCGACGTTGTCCCCCAGCGTGTGAATCTGGTTGACGAGGGCGGTGATCCTCATGCCGAAGGCGTCAAGGGTTTCCTCGTCGCGGAAGGTGATCTGCTCGAACTCCGCGCGCAGTCGTTGCGCAGTGGCCTCGCGGACGCGGTTTATGCCCATCCGCATCACCTTCAGCATGTCCCAGGCGTCCTTCGCCGTCTTCTTCACCACGAGCACGCTGAGCACCTCCGGTGGCACCGCCCGAAGGATCACGCCCAGGGCGCTCTTGTCGTCGCGCACCGTTGCGGCGTTGCCCTCGACGGCGTCCCAAAGCCCCCAGGACTCCATGTGCACTTGCATGAGCAGAGCCCACTCGATGTAGTTGGTCGCAGTGAGCGTGGGGAATGAGACGCCGGCGCCCGGCACGACCGGCGCACGGTACTGGGCAGCCGTCTGGTGGATCACCACCTGGCGCTCCCGCCTCACGCGGCTCCGCCCGCGGCTGCGCTCCCGTGGTGGAGTGGCCGAGCAGCTCGGCGCACCCCCGCCTCCGTTGCGGGGTGCCGTGGCCGCCGCCGCCGCTGCCAATTGTCAGCCGATTCTCTCTCTTTCTTTGTCGCTCAACACACACACGTCAGGTGGAAGACAAAGTTCAGAGAGGTTTTTGTGCTGCCGAACTTGCACAGCTTTTCTGTCTATTATTTCTCCTCTTATTCAGCTTACAACAGAAAAATAACGGAAGTGGTGGAGTGCTGCGCGCGCCACGATCCGTTCTGATCGTGCCATCCCACGACCTGGTATTGCGGCGCCCATTAACACCCTCCCGAGCTACAACTACGGAACTGAAAAAACAAAGTCTGAACAAGACTGCTAACTGAACTGCTAACTGAAGAAACGGGAAAAAAAGCTAAGGAAACACATGTGCACGAGATTACTAGCTAACACACCCGGCGCGGGCAGCCAGCCGGCAGGCCGGGCGGAGGCGTGATGGGGCGGCCGGCGCGAGCAGACAGAGCTGTGCGGGCGGCCGAGGCGATGTGGTGTAGGCGCGGCCGGGCGCGGGGCGGCCGACGTCCGCGAGGGCGCGGACACGCGGGAGCGGAGCCGGCGTGTGGCCGGCTGCGGCGGCGAGCCAGCGGCGTGGCGCGGAAGCCATGGAGGCGGGGCGCATGGGAACGCGAGGCTGGCGTGGGGCGGGGGACTCCAGCGGAAAGGGCCGGACCCGGCGCTGCTGCGGGCGGAGACGGTGTTGAGTGGCGCGGTCTGCTGGCTGCTGGGGCCTGGGGGTGGTTGCGGGGCTGCGGGGCGGGCGCGCGTGCAAGCCGGCGCCGCAGAAGCGAGATAGTACGTACGTGCGTAGTGCTAGCCAGCTAAAGAATCAATCAAGCTGCTAGGCTGTGTGCTTGCTTGCTAGCTTTGCACACGCGTGCTGCTGCGGCTACTGGTGATCTGATCTATAGATCAAAAGCCAACAGCGCGGGGAGGAGAAAGAGAGGAACGCGGCCCCGGCGAGGCGCGCGGGGTGAGGGGCGGGGTCGGCAGCAGCGCAGCAGGAGAAGGGAGCGCGGGTAGCTGCTCGTGGACGAGATGCAGGAGAGGAGAGGCGCAGACGGCGCTCGGTCACGGGCGCTCGCGAGGGACGGAGGCACGGGATCGAACCCGAGCTCTCCTGCGGGTGAGGACCCGGGCCCGAGCACGGCGGCGGGCCAGTGACGACGGCGGCAGCAGCTTGGCGAGCCGCGGGGCAGCAGCCATGGCTACACGGGAGAGGAGCGAGGACGAGCGGCCGCGAGCCTGGTGACGACGTCGAGCGGCGCTGTTGCTTGGACGGCAGGGCGCGAGGCCGCGGACGCTCGCGGGAAGTTGGTGAGGCGCGCGGTGCAGAGTGTCCGCGGAGAAGAGAGCGAGGCGGACGGTGTCGAGGCCGACGGCGAGGACGCGCCGTCCCGCGCGGCCGCCCCGGGGGCGAGTCGATGTCGAGCCCCCGAGCGCTGCCGGAGAGACGACGGCGACACCGCGGTGATGATGACGAAAGGGGTCCCGCCCGGACCGCGGTTCCAGCGGCAGCTTGCCCCACGGTGGGCGCCAACTGTCGTGGTGTTCTCGCGGGGATGCACGATCACGACAGATGTCATGGGATAGCTTAAAGAGGTGAGAGCAAGGCTACACCGGAGATCGGGATGGGATTGGGCAACGGCACGCGGTGGTTTACCCAGGTTCGGGGCCCTCGCGGGACGGTAACACCCCTACTCCTGCATGTCTGATGTATATGCGGTGTATATGGTAGTACAGAGTTGCTCCTGGAGCTGTTTAGAGGAGGAAGAAGAGAGCTATGTGCTCTCTTCCTTGCCTCATGCGTGGGAGTGAGAGGGAGTGGGTGAGAGTGAGCATGATGGTGAGCTCCTCCCTGGTGCACCTTATAAAGGGGTGCCCAGGGGACAAGGGGTGGCCCACATGTCAACTATACACTATTCAGGATGTCACATGACGCATGAACAGTGTCTGCTGCTCATCTACAGTGCTCCACTGTAGAGCATGGCCGTCTCGTCTGCGCAAGTCCGACGGGACGTCGCGGTTGACTTCAGCCAGCCAGCTGGGTTCTGGCCTCCAGCCAGCCGGCCGTCTTCCGGGCTCAAGCCAGTCGGCCGTCTTCCGGCCTCAAGCCAGTCGTCCGTCTTCCGGGCTCAAGACAGTCGGCCGTCTCCCGGCCTCAAGCCAGCCGGCCGTCTTCCGGGCTCAAGCCAGCCGGCCGTCTTCCGGCCTCAAGCCAGCCAGCTGGGTTCCAGCCAGCCAGGGACCGCTCCCCTGGCAAAGTTTCGAAATGGTGACTTGTCTCCTTGAGCCTACCTGGGATCATCCTCCCGACACTGGTTTACGTCGTGCTCTACCATGGCGTGCTACCCCTTCAAGCATGTGCTTACCCGATGTGGGAGTTTGCCGAGGATAATGATGAGACCTCTGTCATCCAAGGCTTTGTCAGGGAAAAAGATATTGCAGGCATGCAAGCACTACTCTTCACGACCAAGGACCAAACCTTTATGGCTGAGGGGTCCTATATCGCCTTCTGGGCAGAGAACCAGCCTGACCAGGTTTGATATCCCACTTTTCTCTTTAAGAGAAGGTGTTTTGTGATGTTTGACTAACAGACTCCCTCATCCTTGGATTCTTATAGGAATGGCGTGACTTCACAGCCGGTGTCAAGTCGCCAGCGCCCCAGCCCGAGGAGCCGATGAGCGCGGTCTTGGCCCACCTGCTGACCATGGACAATTCCGTGGTCCCAGTCAAGGCCAAGCGGACCAAAGCCTAGCACCTCTGAGCCCCTGGCCTCGAGCAATCAAAGCTCGGAGGCTGGGTCAAGCACTGGGGACTAGCAAGAGGAAACCAGCGATCACCCACCGCCAACCGGCACCGGGAGGATGAGCCGAGTCATCCTCTCGTATGATGAGGACAAGCTGCCTTCCTCCAAGGGCGTCAAGTGCCAGAGGGCGCCTGATGATCAGGCAACGGGCCCCTCCATGGCGCCGAGCACTCGGGGTCCCGATCCACCTCAGAATTCCTCCGAGGAGTCGTGGCTCTCGGGTCGATCTCGTCGAGCCTGACCCCGTCCTGACATGTATGTTTATTACAAACTTTTGGCCCCATGACTCATTTCATAAGCAGGCATTGCCATCATGTATTCTGCATCCATTCACAGGAAACAGCGTGACATCAAGGATGAGGTGACCTCGCTTCCTCTAAAATCCCCTCACCATAGGATTTAGGGAAAAAGAATAGCTTAGGATTTTGTACTTCTCCGAAGTCATAGAATAGCAGAGGATGATGACGAAATATAGTTCTGGCTCTTTTACATAAAACCGCGATTCCCAGTAGCCCCCAAGACTTAAGTTAGTTTAACTAAACTGACTTGAGGGTCGTCTTTTATTGTAATAGCCTCAACGCTAAAAAGATAATCTTCTAGATAATTTTCGCGCGATATCCAGTAGCCCCCGAGACTCATGTTGGTTTCAAAGAACCGACGTGAGGATCGAATCTCTTCTGTAAAGTGGGGTATGCCTTAGATGTAGAAAATGTGAATATATAGTAGCCCGCGAGACTCTTGTTGGTTCTCAAAGGAACTGATAAGAGGATCAAATCAACTCGGTTACGAGCTCCCGTTTTTCATATTGCATTTGTTGTTTCAAATAGGGCACCTCCTTCGTCCTTCAGATGAGCTCTTCGGAGCTGGAGGACACCAAGCCCGGCTTGCCCAGGCCAAGGAAGAAGCTCGACGGCTCAAGGAGAGTGCCGAGGCCGTGCGTGGCAAGGAACTGAATTCTATCATCCGTGTTCCATGTCGTCGCAATTATTCATATGCTTAGCATGTGTTCCATGCTTTGTAATGCAGGTGTGGATCAGCGTGTGGCCGACCTCCAAGCTGAGCTTGACAAGGCTCGTGTCGAGGCCCACCAGCTGAGAGAGAAGGCATGTGGGAATGCCGACCTGCTCCGTAAGGAGCAGGAGACCCGCGAGGCCATCCAACGGAGGGTGGCTGAGATCGAGGAGGATCTGTCGAAGTGCGTCGCGAAACGCGATGTACTGAAGACCTCCCAGGAGATTGATGCTGCTGAGATCAAGTAGCTTGGCCAGGCCTGACAAGAGGCGGTGAGCAACGCGTCCTCGGCAAGGGAAGAATTGCGACAGGCTTCAGAGACTGTGTCCGGTAAGCCATATCTTCTATAGTGTGTCTTCGGCCGTGGAGCGTTCCCCTAGCTGACGCAAGTATGGTCCTCGCCAGCTGCCTTTCCCGGTCTTGCCTGCAGCACAGAGGAGGCATGCCGCTTCTACAACGCGGGTCTGGAAGGTGCCGACAAGCAACGTCGGTTGTTTTGGCTCCAGTTTGAGGACCCGACGTGCGGCGTACTCCTCGGGGACAACCTGAAGCAGCATGAAGAGCTGCGGAAGATGGCACGGCCGGTGATGGAGGACCTGTTCAAGGCCCTTTAGTGTAAGGAGCCTGTGCCGACTAGCTACTTTGAGTTGGTGCGCTGCCTTCAAGAGGGACGCGCCCAATTCAGGAGGTTGCAACAGCCGGCATGTCACGAGGGAGCTCAGTGGGCTTTTGCCATGGTGCAAATCCATTTTCCCAAGCTCGAGCTCAAGCCAATTGCTAAGAAGTGTCCTATGGACAATAATGGCAAGCAGGTCTGGCCCAAGCATTTTTATGCCCGCTGCCCGTATATCGGAGAAGGACTGCAAGCTCACATCCATCATAGATAACCTATGATGGGTGTATGTAACCTCGGTATGCCGAGCAGTACTTGTAAAGACAGTGCTAAGTTCGACAATCTACTTGCTCTATTTTGCATTATGACCAGCACAATTAAATCGACCGATTTTGCGCATGTTGTGACAGTCAGCCTTTGGCTTCACCCACCTGAGGTACTTAACCAGTTAAACCAGAAGTAGCAATAACAGAGGTGCTCCCGGTACTCCCTTAGCTGAACAATGTGGAAACATAAGGGGTAAACATAGAAGACAGGCAACCCGGCTATTAACCCAAGACACAAGTCAAAATCAATGCATATAATGGCGTAAGGTCAGAGGAAATCATCGGCAGCTCCACAGAGAGCTTTGATGCGTTAGGGATAGGGCTATCTATGCAGCCCCCGGGTACCAGTGTTGGCGCTTGACGGTGACCGACAAGGTATTCAACCCGAGGAGAGTAAAATAGTTGTAGCAATCAAAATTGAATGTCACAAATGATGCACCATGAGTGTATGCATAGCCCAGATTTGCGGGCGTCTCTTTATTCAATATGAACTAAAGTCAAGCCTAATGATCGAGCTATAACTAATGATACATGTGCTACTTGTAGCTTGCGTTGGTATTTCCCCGAAGAGAAGGGATGATGCAGCACAGTAGAGGTAAGTATTTCCCTCAGTTATGAAACCAAGGTTATCAATCCAGTAGGAGAACCACGCAACACCTCGTTAGCAGTACCTGCACACAAACAACAAATCCTTGCACCCAACGCAAACGAGGGGTTGTCAATCCCTCGGCGGTCAATTGCAAGATTAAATTGTATGTGATAGATAGATAGATTGAAACAAAAATACAAAATAAAATAAATAAAAGAAAATGGCAGCAATATTTTTAGGGTTTTAGTAATATGATTTAGATAGACCCGGGGGCCATAGTTTTCACTAGTGGCTTCTCTCAAGAAAATAGCATACAATGGGTAGACAAATTACTGTTGGGCAATAGATAGAAAAGCAAATAATCATGACGATATCCAAGGCAATGATCATGTATATAGGCCTCACGTCCAAGATAAGTAGACCGACTCCTGCCTGCATCTACTAGTATTACTCCACACATCGACCGCTATCCAGCATGCATCTAGTGTATTAAGTCCATAAAGAACGGAGTAACGCCTTAAGAACGATGACATGATGTAGACAAGATAAACTCACGTATGAATAAACCCCATATTTTTACCCTTAATAGCAACGATACATACGTGTCATGTCCCTTTCTGTCACTGGGATTGAGCACCGCAAGATCGAACCCATTACAAAGCACCTCTTCCCATGGCAAGATAAATCAATCTAGTTGGCCAAACCAAATCAATAGATCAAAGAAGAAATACGAAGCTATAATAATCATGCATAAAAGAGATCAGAGAAGACTCAAATATATTCATGGATAATCTGATCATAAACTCATAATTCATCGGATCCCAACAAACACACCGCAAAAAGTGATTACATCGGATAGAACTCCAAGAACATCGAGGAGAACATTGTATTTAAGATCAAAAAGAGAGAAGAAGCCATCTAGCTACTAACTATGGACCCGAAGGTCTGTGGTAAACTACTCACGTATCATCGGAAGGGCAGCAAGGTTGATGTAGAGCCCCTTCGTGATCGATTCCCCCTCCGGCGGAGTACCGGAGAAGGCCTCCAGATGGGATCTCTCGAGAACAGAAACTTGCGGCGGCGGAAAAATTATTTTGTGGACTCCCCTAAGGGTTTCTGATTTTTTCCGAATTTATAGTGGTGGAATTAGGTCAAACGGAGCTCTCTGGGCCCCACGAGGTACCAGGGCGCGCCTGCCCCCTCCCCCCAGGCGCGCCCTGGTGCCTCGTGGGCACCCCCTGGGGTTTCTGGCCTCCTCCCGAAGCTTCTAGTGTTTATCTTGTCCAGAAAAAAATCTCCAAAAAGTTTCATGGCATTTGGGCTTCGTTTGGTATTGATTTTCTGTAAAACAAAAACAGGGCAGAAAACAGCAACTGGCACTGGGCACTAGGTTAATAGGTTAGTCTCCAAAAATGATATATAATTGATGTAAATGTATATAAAAACATCCAAGATTGATAATATAACAGCATGGAACAATTAAAAATTATAGATACGTTGGAGACGTATCAGCATCCCCAAGCTTAATTCCTGCTCGTCCTCGAGTAGGTAAATGATTAAAACAGAATTTTTGATGTGGAATGCTGCCTATCATATTCATCACAAATTCTTTTCTTTATAGCATGGACATTGGACTTGAATGATTCAAAGCAATAGTCTATAATTTGACATGAAGATATAAATACTCAAGCATGCTAACAAGCAACCATGTCTTTCAAAATATCAACGCTAAAGAGAGTTATCCCTAGCCCATTATGCTCAATCATTGATCCATTCATGAAACACACTCAAATATTAGCTACATCCAATGCACAAGTATGACAATAGTCCTCTCTAGTTGGTGCTTTATAAGAGAAGATGGAGACTCAAGCAAAAATAAAAAATGCATAAAAGTAAATAGATAGGCCCTTCGTAGAGGGAAGCAGAGATTTGTCAAATGTGCCAGAGCTCAAAGCTTAAATTAAAGAGATAAAAATATTTAGAGAGGCATGCTTTTCCTGTCAACGAAAACGACCGAGAATTCCCATTATTTTCCATGCTAGACACATCATAGGTGGTTCCCAAACAGAAAGTAAAGTTTATTTCGTTTCCACCATTCTTTCACAATCCATGGCTAGCCGCATCCACGGATGCCCTCCAAACCAACACTTTCCAAGGAATTTTGTTGTTATTAATTTTTGATTTCATTGTGGGACTGGGCATCCCTATTACCAACCATCCTCTCATGCAATGACAAGTGAATAAACACTCATCGTGAGAATAACACACCTAGCATGGAAAATAATGGCCACCCCCTTCCGCTTCATGAGCGGTACGGGCACACAAAACGGAAAAATTATTTTGAAAATTAGAGTTGGCCACGCAAATTTACTTGGAACGGCATTGAAATACCGCATATAGGTAGATATAGTGGACTCATTTGGCACAACTTGGGTTCAAGGATTTTGGATGCACAAGCAGTATTTCCGCTTAGTACAAATGAAGGCTAGCAAATAGATTGAGAAGAAACCAACCAAAAAGCAAAAAACGGTCATAAATATGCGTTGAACATAACTAACACCAAATAATGCACCATAAGTAGGATATAATTTCTTTGCATAACTATTGACTTGATGTGCATGCATAGGGACTCACAAACCTTAACACTAATATTCTTACTAAATCACATTTACTCACTAACATGACTCACATATTATCATTTCCATATCGCAAAACTATTGCAAGGAAGCACACTTGTCATATCCAATGATCTATATGAAAGTTTTTATTATATCCCTCTTGAATATTCATCACTTTGGGACCAAATTCATATCTTGTGCAAATTACCGTTACTATTATCAACTCTCAAAAAGATTTAAGTGAAGCATGAGAGTGCAAATATTTCTTCAAAATTTCAATCTTATCAATTCTCAAAATAATATAAGTGAACCATGAAAATTCATTTCTTTAAAATTTCAATCTTATCAATTCTCAAAATAATATAAGTGAAGCATGAGAATTTATTTCTTCAAAATTCCAATCAACTCTCAAAATAATATAAGTGAAGCATGAGAGTTCATTTCTTCAAAATTTTGCCACCACCGTGCTCAAAAAGATTTAAGTGAAGCACTAGAGCAACTGCCTAGCTCAAAAAATTTAAGTGAAGCACATAGAGTCTTCTAACAAATTATGATGATAAACGTGTGGCTCTCTCAAGATAGGTGTGTTCAGCAAAGATGATTGTGACAAACTAAAAAGCAAACAAAGCAAAGACTCATATAATACAAAACGCTCCAAGTAAAACACATATCATGATACGAATAAAAATATAGCTCCAAGTAAAATTACCAATGGTTGGTAGAAGAAAGAGGGGATGCCTTCCGGGGCATCCCCAAGCTTAGACGCTTGAGTCTTCCTTGAATATTACCTTGGGGTGCCTCGGGCATCCCCAAGATTAGGCTCTTACTACTCCTTATTCCTTCATCCATCGTGATCTCACCCAAAACTTGAAAACTTCAATCACACAAAACTCAACAAAACCTTCGTGAGATCCGTTAGTATAACAAAATAAATCACTACTTTAAGTACTGTTGCAAACCCATTCATATTTTATTTTTGCATTATACCTACTGTACTGTAACTTCACCATGGCTTATACCCCCCGATACAATCCATAGATTCATCAAAACAAGCAAGTAGTGCATCAAAAACAGAATCAGTCAAAAACAGAACAGTCTGTAGAAATCTATTTAAAAGCCATACTTATGTAAGTCTAAAAATTCTGAAAAATTAGGACAACGTGGAAAATTCATATACCAATACTGTGTAAAAATTTCAGATTTTTCTGACTCTCCAGTACAGAAACCAAATTCGGGCACTGGACGCAAAACTTTTTGTTTTCCAAACAGCATCAATTATATTATCTTCAAAATCATCCTAAAGGCTTTACTTTGCACAAACACTAATTAAAAACACAATCATACCAGTAGCATAATTGTGGCAACACACAATAATAGAAAAAAATTATTTTATTCATTGGGTTGCCTCCCAACAAGCGCTATTGTTTTATGCCCCTAGCTAGGCATAATGCACAGTTTCAAGTATTGTCATCTTTCAAGTTGATTCCATAAGTGGCCCTCATAATTGATTCATATGGTGCTTTAATTCTTTTCCTAGGGAAATGCTCCATACCCTTTTTTAATGGAAATTGAAATTTTATATTCCCTTCTTTCATATCAATAACGACACCTATTGTTGGAAATATGCCCTAGAGGCAATTAATAAAGTGTTTATTATCATATTTCTCCGTTCATGATAATGGTTTATTATTCATGCTAGAATTGTATTGACCGGAAACTTAATACATGTGTGGATAATAGACAAATACTGAGTCCCTAGTAAGCCTCTACTAGACTAGCTCGTTGATCAAAAGATGGTCAAGATTTCCTGACCATGGACATGAGTTGTCATTTGATAACGGGATCACATCATTAGGAGAATGATGTGATGGACTTGACCCAACCGTTAGCATAGCAAATGATCCTTCAGTTTATTGCTATTGCTTTCACTATGTCAAATACACGTTCCTCTGACCATGAGATCATGCAACTCCCGGATACCGTAGGAATACTTTGGGTGTATCAAACGTCACAACGTAACTGGGTGATTATAAAGGTGCACTACAGGTATCTCCGAAAGTGTTTGTTGAGTTGGCATGGATCGAGATTGGGATTTGTCACTCCGACTATCGGAGAGGTATCTCTGGGCCCTCTCGGTAATACAGCATCACAGAAGCCTTGCAAGCACCGTGACTAAAGAGTTAGTTGCAAGATGATGTATTACGGAACGAGTAAAGAGACTTGCCGGTAACAAGATTGAACTAGGTATTGGATACCGACGATCGAATCTCGGGCAAGTAACATACCGCCGGACAAAGGGAACAACGTATGTTCACATATGAGGTTCACCGATAAAGATCTTTGTGAAAAATGTAGGAACCAATATGAGCATCCAGGTTCCGCTGTTGGTTATTGACTGGAGAGTCGTCTCGGTCATGTCTACATCATTCCCGAACCCGTAGGGTTCGCACACTTAAGGTTCGATGACGATATAGTATTATATGAGTTATGTGATTGGTGACCGAAGTTTGTTCGGAGTCCCGGATGAGATCACGGACATGACGAGGAGTCTCGAAATGGTTGAGAGGTAAAGATTCATATATTGGAAGGCTATATTCGGACGTCGGAAAGGTTCCGAGTGATTCGGGTATTTTTCGGAGTACCGGGGAGTTACGGGAATTCACCGGGAGAATTGATGGGCCTTATTGGGCCATACGGGAAAAGGAGAGGCAGGCCACGTGAGGAGGCGCGCGTCCCCACCCCCCCCTTGCCCAAACCGAATTGGACTAGGGGAGGGGGCGCAGCCCCCTCTTTCCTTTCCCTCTCCCTTCCCCCTTTCCTACTCCGTATGGGAGGTGGAATCCTACTAGGACTAAGGAGTCCTAGTAGGACTCCCCACACTTGGTGCACCCCTAGGGGGCCGGCCTCCTCCCTCTCATCCTTTATATACGGGGGCAAGGGGGCACCCCAAAGAACACGATTCATTGTTAGCCGTGTGCGGCGCCCCCCCTCCACCGTTTACACCCTCGGTCATATTTTCGGAGAGCTTAGGCGAAGCCCTGCCGGAATCACTTCACCGTCACCGTCGCCACGCCGTCGTGCTGACGGAACTCATCTACTTCCTCGATGTCTTGCTGGATCAAGAAGGCGAGGAACGTCACCGAGCTGCACGTGTGTAGAACTCGGAGGTGCCGTACGTTCGGTACTCGATCGGTGGATCTCGAAGGATTGTTCGACTACATCAACCGCGTTGTGAGACGCTTCCACTAACGGTCTACGAGGGTATGTAGACATACTCTCCCCTCTCGTAGCGATGCATCTCCATGGATAGATCTTGCGTGAGCGTAGGAAAATTTTGAAATACATGCTCCGTTCCCCAACAGTGGCATCCAAGCCAGGTCTATGCGTAGATGTGATTTGCACGACTAGAACACAAGTGAGTTGTGGGCGTGGGTGTATACATATTGCTTGCCGTTACTAGTTGTTACTTGATTCGGCGGTATTGTGAGATGAAGCGGCCCGGACCGACATTACGCATATGCTTACGCGAGACAGGTTTCACCGCTAAGTGCACTCGTTGCATAAAGGTGACTGGCGGGTGTCTGTCTCTCTCACTTTAGTTGAATCGGTTTCAATGAAGAGGGTTCTTTTAGAAGATCAAAAAGCAATCACTACACCACGTTGTGGTTTTGCGTAGGTAAGAACGGTTCTTGCAAACCCGTAGCAGCCACGTAAAACTTGCAACAACAAAGTAGAGGACGTCTAACTTGTTTTTGCAGGGTATGCTGGTGATGTGATATGGCCAAGACATGATGTGATATAAGTTGTTGTATGAGATGATCATGTTTTGTAAGTTATCAGGCAACCGGCAGGAGCCTTATGGTTGTCTCTTTATTGTATGCAATGCCAACGCTATGTAATTGCTTTACTTTACCGCTATGAGTTAGCAGTAGCAGTAGTAGCAATAGCCGGCGAGAGGACCACGACGCTGCGATGGAGATCAAGGTGTCATGACGCTACGATGGAGATCATGGTGTCAATCCGGTGACGATGGAGATCATGATGGTGCTTTGCTGATGGAGATCAAAAGCACAAGACGATGATGGCCATATCATGTCACATATATATATTGAATTGCATGTGATGTTAATCCTTTTATGCATCTTATTTTGCTTAGGACGACGGTAGCATTATAAGATGATCCCTTCACTAAATTTCAAGATAGGTGTTCTCCCCTAGTATGCACCGTTGCGAAGGTTCGACGCTTCTAAGCACCACGTGATGATCGGGTGTGATGGATTCTTTCGTTCGCATACAACGGGTGTAAGCCAGTTTTACACACGCAGAATACTTGGGTTAAACTTGACGAGCCTAGCATATATAGATATGTCCTCGGAACACAAGAGACTGAAAGGTCGAACATGAGTCATATAGTAGATATGATCAACATGAAAGATGTTCACCATTGATAACTAATCCACCTCACGTGATGATCGGACGTGGTTTAGTTGATGTGGATCATGTTACACTTAGACAACTTGAGGGATGTTAATCTAAGTGGGAGTTCTTAAGTAATTTGATTAATTGAACTTCAATTATCATGAACATAGTCAAAAGTGTCTTAGCAAGTTTATGTTGTAGATCGATAGACCACGCTGTAGCTCCCCTGTATTTTTAATATGTTCCTAGAGAAAGTTAAGTTGAAAGTTGATGGAAGCAACTATGCGGATTGGGTCCGTATTCTGAGGATTGTCCTCACTGCTGCACAGAAGGCTTATGTCTTTGATGCACCGCTCGGTGAGCAACCCTATGGCTTTGTCTGAGGACGTTATGAACGTCTGGCAGACAAGAAAAGATGACTACTCGATAGTTCAGTGCGCCATACTTTACGGCTTAGAACCGGAGCTCCAAATATGTTTTGAGCAACACGGAGCATATGAGATGTTCCAAGAGCTGAAAATTTGTTTTTCAAGCTCACACCCGGGTCGAGAGGTATGACACCTTCGACAAGTTCTATAGCTACAAGATGGAGGAGAACAACTCCGTTAGTGAGCATGTACTCAGAATGTCTGAGTACTTCAAACACTTGAATCAAGTGGGAGTTAGACTTCCGAATAAAGTGGTGATTGATAGAGTTCTCTAGTCACTATCACTAAGCTACTGGATCTTCGTGATGAACTATAAACATGCAAGGGATAGAAGATCCTTAAGCTATTCGCGATGCTACAATCTGCGGATGTAGAAATCAAAAAAAGGGAGCATCAAGTGTTGATGGTTAATAAGACCACTAGTTTCAAGAAGGGCAAGGGAAAGAAAAGGGAACTTGAAAGAACATGTACCACCCCCATGTTTGGTTTTGGTAATTGATGACAATCTCTATGGACTAATGGTTGCCTTGAGTTATATTTGAAGGTTTTGTCCATAGGCATTGCTTGAAGACCATTTGTTGGTTTCAAGGTTATTAGAAGAAGAATGTGTGTTGACCAAGGTGCTATTCAAGGATTTATCCAAAGATTGGTCATGTGAGTGTTGAGCCTATTGCAAGCATGTCTTGAAGAAGAAGATTGTGTGAACATTCATGTTTACCTTCAAGACATCATCCTAATGAAGAGAGTTGGAAAGATTCAAGGTTGATCAAGACTACATATGAAGAGTGATTCAAGTTGATCAACACACAAAGCGTAGAAGATGTACCGAGTGGGATCAAGTGATCTCACGGTATGGTAAGCATTGTCCATTACGCTTTGTGTACTAACCCATGTTCTATGCGAGAGTTCTATGTGGGGTTAGGTATGTTTCCATGGGCTTGCGTCAAGAGGAAGATCTCATTCAACCCATGGAGTATGACATCAAGTGGTGATCGTCATCAAGATTGCGGTGTGCAAGTTCAAGTGGAGCATCACGAAGAGATCACATGCTTGAAGCTTGCCGTCCATTGTGGTGACAATGGACTTGTGAAGATGTGCCGAAGAGTGGCTCGCCCATAGTGGAGTATGGGGGAGCAATCAACTAGTCTTCATCGAGCCGGCGCAATCAAGAAAGGTGGTCCAACTTGAGGAGGTCAAGATCGTCATCATCTAGCTCAAGTGGACTATGCGCAAGGCAAAGGTTTGCCCTTGATAGGTTTTCTATTTTACCGGTCTCATGATAGTAGTTGGGAGACCGGGTTATAGGATCGATAGCCGTACTATCAAGGGGGGCTCTCAAGTGAGTAGCTTTATCGCTTTATCGTATCTTCGTAGAGATCTCAAACCATTGCATCCTTGCATCATCTTTCTTGGTTCGTGTTTGGTGTTTCTCTTTGTGAGTCTTTGAGCTTTTGGTCATCTTCATGACAAGCTCGAGGTCATCGAAAACGGAGTTCATCTATGCATCTTCTATGATGTTTTCGATGTAGGAGTTTATGCCGGTTCTTCATTCATAGAGGTTTCTCATCTCTATATGTTAGGCATATCTCCCCTGTCACTTCTTATTATAACCAACAAGCTTGAGTTTGCTCAATTCGGAGCTCATATGTAGAAGTTGTGGCAGTTCTGGTTTTCCTGTATCTGTCTGTTCTGCTTGGGCACTTTTGCAGCACCCAAGCGGTAGTACCGCTTGTGCGGTAGTACCGTTGTGGTCTACCGCTGCGTGTACCGCTTGGGGGTATTTCTTCTGGTATCGTTTTCTGTTAAACGGTAGTAGTGCGGCAGTAGTGCGGTAGTACCGCTCAGGGCGGTAGTACCGCTCTGCTGGGCGGTAGTACCGCTTGGTGCGGTACTTCCGCCCTCCACTACCGCTGCTACTACCGCTTGTTTTTCGCAGAGTGTGCAAGCTTCTGTTGCTCTTTTCGCTTTAGCGGTAGTACCGCTTGTTTGGAACGGTAGTACCGCTAAGTGCGGCACTACCGCTCCAGTTCCGTGTTCTCGCCTGCTGTTTTTTGAATTACTACCGCCCGAGCGGTAGTACCGCTCTGAGGAGCGGTAGTACCGCTCTGTGCGGGCTGAGTCAGGTAACGATTGGATTTGGGGGCTCCTTTAAAAGGGGGTCTTCTTCCCCCTTGCCCCAAACGGTTCTTTTATCCCCTTGCAGCTCTCTCTCCTCCATTGTTGACCTTCTAGAGCTTTGCTATCTCTCCATCCCTCCAATGATTCTTGCTCCTTCTTGAGGGAATAGAGAGAGGAGATCTAGATCCATCTTTCCACCAATCACTTTCTCCTCTATGTGAGGGAAACCTTGTGGATCTAGATCTTGGAGTTCTTGGTGTTCTCCTTGTTCTTCCTCTCACTTTCCTCCATAGCTTTTGTTGCTTTGGTGGGATTTGAGGGAGAGGGACTTGTGCACTTCGTGTGTTCTTGCCATTGCATTAGTTGCATCGGTTTGAGTTCTCCACGGTGATACGTGGAAGTTAGTAGTTGAGAAGCTTATTACTCTTGGGTGTTTGAGCACCCTAGAGCTTGTTCCTCTTGGGTGCCTTGGCGCCCTAGACGGCTTGGTGGTGCCTCGGAGCTCAATCATTGTGGTGTAAAGCTCCGGGCAAGCGTCAGGGTCTCCAATTAGGTTGTGGAGATCGCCCCGAGCAATTTGACGGGTACCGGTGACCGCCCCCAAGGGTTGCCAAAGTGTACGGGTTCGGTGACCGCCCTCAAGGGTTGCCATTTGTACGGGTTCGGTGACCGCCCTCAAGGGCCCCTTAGTGGAATCACGGCACCTTGCATTGTGCGAGGGCGTGAGGAGAATATGGTGGCCCTAGTGGCATTGTTGGGGAGCATTGTGCCTCCACACCGCTCTAACGGAGATTAGCATCCGCAAGGGTGTGAACTTCGGGATACATCGTCGTCTCCGCGTGCCTCAGTTATCTCTTACCCAAGCCCTTTACTTATGCACTTTACTTTGTGATAGCCATATTGTTTCTAGTTATATATCTTGCTATCACTTAGTTGTTTATCTTGCTTAGCATAAGTTGTTGGTGCTCATAGGTGAGCCTAGTCGATTTAGGTTTTGTGCTTGACAAATTAACCGCTAGGTTTATTCCGCATTTGTTCAAGCCTAAACCGTAATTATTTTAAAGCGCCTATTCACCCCCCCCCCTCTAGGCGACATCCACGATCTTTTAGAACTTCAAGAAGAACGGTAAAACAGTTGCCGCTCACGCGAAGAAACCCAAGGCTGAACCAAACCCGAGACTTAGTGCTCCCATTGTAAAGGGAAATGTCACAAGGAGCGGAACTTCCCCAAAGTAACTGGCAGATAATAAGACTGGCAATGTCAACAAAGATATTTGATATACATGTTATTGATATGTACCTTACTAGTACTCGTAGGAGCACCTGGGTATTTGATACTTGTTCAGTTGCTTACAACTTGAAACATGGAGCTTCGGAATAAACGAGGGCTAGATAAGAACGAGGTGACGATGTGCAATGGAAGTGTCTCCAAGGTTGATATGATCACCATCACCACGCTCTCTCTACCTTCAGGATTAGTGGTGAACCTAAATAATTGTTATTTGGTGCTTGCGTTAGGCATGAACATTATATCTGATAGTGTTTATTGCTAGACGGTTATTCAATTTCAGAGAATAATTGTTATTCTATTTATTTGGATAATATCATTGATGATCATGCACTTAAGATGAAAGGTTTATTGAATCTTGATCGTAGTAATACATATGTTCATAACATGAATGCCAAAAGATAATGATAGTACCACATATTTGTGGCACTGCCGCTTAGGTCATATCAGTGTTAAACACATGAAGAAACTCCATGCAGATGGGTTTTTGGAATCTCTTGATTATGAATCATTTGAGACATGCGAACCGTGCCTTATTGGCAAGATGACTAAAACTCCATTCTCCGGAACAATGGAGCGAGCAACCAACTTATTGGAAATAATACATACCGATGTATGCGGTCCGATGAGTGTTGAGGCGCGCGGTGGATATCGTTATGTTCTCACGTTCACTGATGATTTGAGTAGATATGGTTATGTCTACTTGATGAAGCATAAATCTGAAACATTTGAAAAGTTCAAAGAATTTCAGAGTGAAGTAGAGAACCATCGTAACAAGAAAATAAAGTTCTTACGATCTGATCGTGGAGGAGAATATTTGAGTTACGAGTTTGGCAATCACTTAAGACAATGTGGAATTGTTTCACAGCTCACGCCACATGGAACACCACAGCGTAATGGTGTGTCCGAACGTCGTAATCGTACTCTATTGGATATAGTGCGTTCTATGATGTCTCTTACCGATTTGCCACTATCATTTTGGGGTTATGCATTAGAGACAGCTGCATTCACTTTAAACAAGGGCACCGTCTAAATCCGTTGAGATGACACCGTATGAACTGTGGTTTGCAAGAAACCTAAGAAGTCGTTTCTGAAAGTTTGGGGATGCGATGCTTATGTCAAAAGGCTTCAGCCAGATAAGCTCGAACCCAAAGCGGATAAGTGTGTCTTCATAGGATACCCAAAACAGACCGTTGGTACACCTTCTACCACAGATCCGAAGGCAAAGTATTCGTTGCTAAGAATGGATCCTTTCTAGAGAAGGAGTTTCTCTCGAAAGAAGTGAGTGGAAGGAAAGTAGAACTTGATGAGGTAATTGTACCTCCTCTGGATAGTAGTACGCCACAGAAAGAAATTTCTGTGACACCAACACATACCAGAGAAGAAGTTGATGATGATGATCATGAGGCTTCGGATCAAGTTGCTACAGAACTTCGAAGGTCAACCAGGACACGTTCCGCACCAGAGTGGTACGGAAATCCAGTCTTGGAGGTTATGTTGTTAGGCAACAGTGAACCTTCGAACTATGAAGAAGCGATGGCGGGCCCTAATTCCGACAAATGGCTTGAGGCCATGAAATCCGAGATTGGATCCATGTATGAGAACAAAGTGTGGACTTTGGTAGACTTGCCCGATGAACGGAGAGCTATTGAAAATAAATGGATCTTTAAGAAGAAGACGGACGCTGATGGTAATGTCACCGTCTATAAAGCACGACTTGTTGCTAAAGGTTATCGACAAGTTCAAGGAGTTGACTACGATGAGACTTTCTCACCCGTAGCGATGCTAAAGTCTGTCAGAATTATGTTAGCAATTGCCGCGTTTTATGATTATGAAATCTGGCAAATGGACGTCAAAACGGCATTCCTTAATGGATTCCTTAAGGAAGAATTGTATATGATACAGCCGGAAGGTTTTGTCGATCCTAAAGGCGCTAACAAAATATGCAAGCTCCAGCGATCCATCTATGGACTGGTGCAAGCATCTCGGAGCTGGAATACTCGCTTTGATGAAGTGATCAAAGCGTTTGGGTTTATGCAAGTTTATGGAGAAACTTGTATTTACAACAAAGTGAGTGGGAGCTCTATAACATTTCTAATAAGTATATGTGGATGACATATTGTTGATTGGAAATGATGTAGAATTTCTGGAAAGCATAAAGAATTAATTGAAAGGAGTTTTTCAATAAAAAAAACCTGTTTTTGAGTTATCCACGGTTTGGGCATCGAGATCTATAGAGATAGATCAAGACACCTGATAAAAGATTTTCACACACCTTGATGAGTTTTTGAAGAAGTTCAAAATGGATCAAGTCAAATGAAATAAGTTCTTGGCTGGTGTGAAGTGGAGTAAGACTTGAAGATCTAGGTAAAGGTTGTTTACATGTTAGGCATCAAAATCTATAGAGATAGATTGAGACGCCTCATATGACTTTCACAAAACATATACCTCGACAAGATTTTGAAGAAGTTCAAAATGGATCAGTCAAAGAAGGAGTTCTTGACAGTGGTGAAAGGTGTGAAATTGAGTAAGACTCAAATCCCGACCACGGCAAAACAAAGAGAAGATGAGTGTCATCCCCTATGCCTCAGCCATAGGCTCTATTTTGTATGCCATGTTGTGTACTAGACCTGATGTATGCCTCGCTATTAGCTTGGTGGGAAGGTACCAAAGTGATCCAGGAGTAGATCACTGGACAGCGGTCAAGAATATCCTGAAGTACCTGAAAAGGACTAAGGAAGAATTTCTCGGGAATAGAGGTGATAAAGAGTTCGTCGTAAAGGGTTACGTCGATGCAAGCTTTAAACACCGATCCGGAAAACTATGAGTCTCAGACCGGATACGTAAAGTGGGACAGTCGTTTTTGGAGTAGCTCCAAGCAGAGTGTGGTAGCAGCATCTACAAATAACATAGAGATTTGCCAAGAACACACGGATCTGAATATTGCAGACCCGTTGACTAAAACCTCTCTCACAAGCAAAACATGATCAGCCCTAGAACTGATTGGATGTTAATTACATGGAGATGTAAACTAGATTATTGACTCTAGTGCAAGTGGGAGACTGTTGGAAATATGCCCTAGAGGCAATTAATAAAGTGTTTATTATCATATTTCTCCGTTCATGATAATGGTTTATTATTCATGCTAGAATTGTATTGACCGGAAACTTAATACATGTGTGGATAATAGACAAATACTGAGTCCCTAGTAAGCCTCTACTAGACTAGCTCGTTGATCAAAAGATGGTCAAGATTTCCTGACCATGGACATGAGTTGTCATTTGATAACGGGATCACATCATTAGGAGAATGATGTGATGGACTTGACCCAACCGTTAGCATAGCAAATGATCGTTCAGTTTATTGCTATTGCTTTCACTATGTCAAATACACGTTCCTCTGACCATGAGATCTTGCAACTCCCGGATACCGTAGGAATACTTTGGGTGTATCAAACGTCACAACGTAACTGGGTGATTATAAAGGTGCACTACAGGTATCTCCAAAAGTGTTTGTTGAGTTGGCATGGATCGAGATTGGGATTTGTCACTCTGACTATCGGAGAGGTATCTCTGGGCCCTCTCGGTAATACAACATCACAGAAGCCTTGCAAGCACCGTGACTAAAGAGTTAGTTGCAAGATGATGTATTACGGAACGAGTAAAGAGACTTGCCGGTAACGAGATTGAACTAGGTATTGGATACCAACGATCGAATCTCGGGCAAGTAACATACCGCCGGACAAAGGGAACAACGTATGTTGACATATGAGGTTCACCGATAAAGATCTTTGTGGAATATGTAGGAACCAATATGAGCATCCAGGTTCCGCTGTTGGTTATTGACCGGAGAGTCGTCTTGGTCATGTCTACATCATTCCCGAACCCGTAGGGTCCGCACACTTAAGGTTCGATGACGATATAGTATTATATGAGTTATGTGATTGGTGACCGAAGTTTGTTCGGAGTCCCGGATGAGATCACGGACATGACGAGGAGTCTCGAAATGGTCGAGAGGTAAAGATTCATATATTGGAAGGCTATATTCGGACGTCGGAAAGGTTCCGAGTGATTCGGGTATTTTTCGGAGTACCGGAGAGTTACGAGAATTCACCGGGAGAAGTAATGGGCCTTATTGGGCCATACGGGAAAAGGAGAGGCAGGCCACGTGAGGAAGTGTGCGCCCCCCCTTGCCCAAACCGAATTGGACTAGGGGAGGGGGCGCAGCCCCCTCTTTCCTTTCCCTCTCCCTTCCCCCTTTCCTACTCCGTATGGGAGGTGGAATCCTACTAGGACTAAGGAGTCCTAGTAGGACTCCCCACACTTGGCGCACCCTTAGGGGGCCGGCCTCCTCCCTCTCATCCTTTATATACGGGGGCAAGGGGGCACCCCAAAGAACATGATTCATTGTTAGCCGTGTGCGGCGCCCCCCCTCCACCGTTTACACCCTCGGTAATATTTTCGGAGAGCTTATGCGAAGCCCTGCCGGAATCACTTCACCGTCACCGTCGCCACGCCGTCGTGCTGACGGAACTCATCTACTTCCTCGACGTCTTGCTGGATCAAGAAGGCGAGGAACGTCACCGAGCTGCACGTGTGTAGAACTCGGAGGTGCCGTACGTTCGGTACTCGATCGGTGGAGCTCGAAGGATTGTTCGACTACAACAACCGCGTTGTGAGACGCTTCCGCTAACGGTCTATGAGGGTACGTAGACATACTCTCCCCTCTCGTAGCGATGCATCTCCATGGATAGATCTTGCGTGAGCGTAGGAAAATTTTGAAATACATGCTCCGTTCCCCAACACCTATGGTTCGTAAGAACGGTCTACCAAGTATTATGGGGGAAGAAGAATTGCATTCAATATCAAGAACAATAAAATCAACGGGCACATAGTTCCTATTTGAAAGAATAAGAACATCATTAACTCTACCCAAAGGCTTTTTAATAGTAGAATCCGCCAAGTGCAAATTAAGAGAACATTCATCTATATTGGTGAGACCTAGCACATCACATAAAGATTTTGGAATTGTGGAAACGCTAGCACCCAAATCACATAAAGCATTGCACTCATAATTTTTAATTTTAACTTTAATGGTGGGTTCCCATTCATCATATAATTTTCTAGGAATTGAGACTTCTAGTTCTAGCTTTTCTTCTAACGCTTTCATCATTGCTTCTACGATGTGTTTAGTAAAAGCCTTGTTTTGCTCATAAGCGTTGGGTGAATTTAACATGGATTGTAACAAAGAAATGCACTCAATCAAAGAACAATTATCATAATTAAAATCTTTGTAATCCAAGAGAGTGGGCATATCGCTATTTAAAGTTTTTACCACTCCAAACCCACTTTTAGCAATATTTTCATTAAGATTTTCACCCTCCGAATTATGGTAACACCTACTAGCTAAAGTTGACTCTTCTCCAGTCCCCTTGTCATCAAGTTTTATATTGCTAAACAAAGAATCAATAGATGAAACACCAATCATTTTAATATCCTCATCATTACTACGATAGAAACCGGGAGGAATCGCTTTTTCTAAGAATTCTCGTTTAGCTTTTAGCATGGCGGTTCTTTTCTTACTCTCATCCATGGAGACATATAAATCTTTAATTGATTCACTAATATCAATTTTGGGTGGCAAAATTTTAGTCTTAAGATTTTCCACATCATGAATAATTCTATCAATGCTCCTAGACATATCATCAAGCTTACTCAATTTTTCTTCTATCGTAGTGTTGAAAACTTTTTGGGCATTAATAATTTTTTTAATATTACTTTCAAGATCAGAGGGCATCCTATTATTATTATTATAAGAATCACCATAAGGATTGCCATAATTATTAGAGGAATTTCCAGGAAACGGTCTAGCGTTGAAATTACCTCTATAAGCATTATTGTTGAAATTGTTTCGCGAGACAAAATTCACATCTACGGGATCATTATTTTGCTCAATCAAAGTGGACAATGGCACATCATTAGGATCAATATGAGCATTTTTACTAGCAACCAATTTCATAAGCGCATCAACTTTGTCACTCAAAGTGCTAATTTCTTCAATAGAATTCACCTTTTTACTAGTAGGAGTTCTTTCAGTATGCCATTGTGAATAATTTGCCATAATATTATCAAGCAATTTAGTAGCTTCCCCCAAAGTAATTTCCATAAAAGTACCACCCGCGGCGGAATCTAAAAGATTTCTAGAAACAAAATTCAATCCCGCATAATTTTTTTGTATGATCATCCATAAATTTAAACCAAGAGTAGGGCAATTTCTTATCATTAATTTCATCCTCTCCCAAGATTGGGCAACATGTTCATGATCAAGTTGCTTAAAATTCATAATTTGATTTCTAAGTGAAATAATTTTCGCGGGAGGAAAATACTTCGTAATAAAAGCATCTTTACACCTATCCCAAGAATCGAGACTATTTCGTGGTAATGATGAAAACCAAATTTTTACACAATCCCGCAACGAGAATGGGAATAATTTTAATTTCACAATATCATTATCCACATCTTTTTTTCTTTTGCATGTCACACAATTCTACAAAAGTGTTAAGATGGGATGCGGCATCTTCATTAGGACTACCGGAAAATTGATCTTTCATGATAAGATTTAGCAAAGCGGCATTAATATCACAAGTCTTCGCACTAGCGGTGGCAGGAGCAATCGGAGTACTAATAAAATCATTATTATTAGTATTGGAAAAATCACACAATTTTATATTTTCTTGAGACATCGTGACTACGCAAACAAGATAACAAGCAAGCAAACAAGCAAACGAGAAAAAGGCAAACGGAAAATATTTTTATATTTTTGTAAAAACGTTTTAGAAGTGGGGGAGATGAAAATGAGAGGCAAATAAAGTAAATGCAAGGAGATGAGAGTTTATGCGAAGGTACTTGACAGATGTTGATGATGTCTCCCCAGCAACGGCGCCAGAAATTCTTCCTGCTACTTGTAGCTTGCGTTGGTATTATCCCCGAAGAGGAAGGGATGATGCAGCACAGCAGAGGTAAGTATTTCCCTCAGTTATGAAACCAAGGTTATTAATCCAGTAGGAGAACCGCGCAACACCTCGTTAGCAGTACCTACACACAAACAACAAATCCTTGCACCCAAGCAAACGAGGGGTTGTCAATCCCTCGGCGGTCAATTGCAAGATTAAATTATATGTGATAGATAGATAGATTGAAACAAAAATACAAAATAAAATAAATAAAAGAAAATGGCAGCAATATTTTTAGGGTTTTAGTAATATGATTTAGATAGACCCGGGGGCCATAGTTTTCACTAGAGGTTTCTCTCAAGAAAATAGCATACGGTAGGTAGACAAATTACTGTTGGGCAATTGATAGAAAAGCAAATAATCATGACAATATCCAAGGCAATGATCATGTATATAGGCATCACATCCAAGATAAGTAGACCGACTCCTGCCTGCATCTACTACTATTACTCCACACATCGACCGCTATCCAGCATGCATCTAGTGTATTAAGTCCATAAAGAACGGAGTAACGCCTTAAGAACGATGACATGATGTAGACAAGATAAACTCACGTATGAATAAACCCCATCCTTTTACCCTTAATAGCAATGATACATACGTGTCATGTCCCTTTCTGTCACTGGGATTGAGCACCGCAAGATCGAACCCATTACAAAGCACCTCTTCCCATGGCAAGATAAATCGATCTAGTTGGCCAAACCAAATCAATAGATCGGAGAAGAAATATGAAGCTATAATAATCATGCATAAAAGAGATCAGAGCAGACTAAAATATATTCATGGATAATCTGATCATAAACTCACAATTCATCGGATCCCAACAAACACACTGCAAAAAGTGATTACATCGGATAGAACTCCAAGAACATCGAGGAGAACATTGTATTGAAGATCAAAAAGAGAGAAGAAGCTATCTAGCTACTAACTATGGACCCGAAGGTCTGTGGTAAACTACTCACGCATCATCGGAAGGGCAACAAGGTTGATGTAGAGCCCCTCCCTGATCGATTCCCCCTCCGGCGGAGTACCGGAGAAGGCCTTTAGATGGGATATCTCGAGAACAGAAACTTGCGGCGGTGGAAAAAGTATTTCGTGGACTCCCCTGAGGGTTTCTGATTTTTTTTCTGAATTTATAGTGGTGGAATTAGCTCAAACGGAGCTCTATGGGCCCCACGAGGTACCAAGGCGCGCCTGCCCCCCCCCCCCCAGGCGTGCCCTGGTGCCTCGTGGGCACCCCCTGGGGCTTCTGGCCTCGTCTCGAAGCTTCTAGTGTTTATCTTGTCCAGAAAAAATCTCCAAAAAGTTTCATGGCATTTGGACTTCGTTTGATATTGATTTTCTGTAAAACAAAAACAGGGCAGAAAACAGCAACTGGCACTGGGCACTAGGTTAATAGGTTAGTCTCCAAAAATGATATATAATTGCTGTAAATGTATATAAAAACATCCAAGATTGATAATATAATAGCATGGAACAATCAAAAATTATAGATACGTTGGAGACGTATCAACATGCTTAAGGGATTATAGATTGTCGTTGTGAAGATAGCGTTCCGAGGTCCAAGCTTCCGGCTTCATGTCCAGCGTCGTTGTGTCATTATCCAGCCAAGGGTGATGACTTCTATTTCCTGTTAGTCTTAGGCTTGCACTCATGCCTCGTCTAACCGAGGAGCATGGCCCATGTAGACTTTAACAGTCTTTGACAATGCTCTGTCCCGTTTAACGCACCAAAGGGCAATTGCTTAGAGGTGGAGCTAGTCGTAAAGGGTCGAGCCTTGAGCCCGCCCCTGGCTGGCTTGTTCTCGATAATCCTATTGGTATTCTTGACGAGCACTGAGGGATCCAAAGTAGTAGCCAAGGTCGTAGCGCTTTTGCGTTGATAACAACCTCGGGGCGCATCATGTCTACGCTGATGGCGCTTTTTGGTACCTTAATATGTACCCTATTTGTACCGGATCATAGGTTTAACACCTTGTCCAGGCTTTGAGTGCCCTAGCTTAACACTCGACCTGTGAGGGCGCCCATATGATATCAGTGTACCCGATGTGGGTTAGGCTGCCCTATGTTGTATGTGTGCCACCAACTCCCAGGAAATTTTTAATGCAAAATTATGGTGCAGAGGTACATAATCCTCGGTAACATACTGGGGAGGTTGGAGCGTGTATCCCTAGTTAGGGTCTTCATTGGCGGGTCCTGAGGTGGCATCCATCGGGTCCTTGGGGGGTGTCTGACGTACGCCGGAGTCATCGTCGGATGCGCCGAGAGTGGACCTTTGATGTTTTCTATGATAGGGGCTGCCTGATCCTGCCCGCGCCTTGGATGCCTCCTCGGCTGCGAAAGCCGCGGTCTGCTCTTCAGTATGGAGCGAACGCTCCGTGTTGCCGTTCACAGCTATGACGCCGTAGGGTCCCGACATCTTTAGCTTTAGATAAGCATAGTGCGGGATGGCGTGGAAATGCGTGAAGGCCGTTCTTCCGAGGAGCGCGTGATAGCCACTCCTAAAGGGGACAATGTCGAAGGTTAACTCTTCATTACAGTAGTTGTCGGGTGTGCCGAACACTACATCCAGGTTCACCTAGCCCGAGCACTGTGCCTCTACACCCGGTATTATACCTTTAAATTTGGTATTGGAAAGGCTTTTTTTTGTTACCACCACACTGGTTGCCGAAACCGGCGTTAACCTCACCCTATCGACATCACTACTGCTGCCTCTATTACGGCGTTTGTTGTTTCTGTTACACCGAGGTTTTCCATTTCTATCACGCACCTCGGAGGTACCGGGGTTGCCGTTTCAACTGCTCTTCCGAGCCAACCAGTTATCCTCACCGGCGCAGAATCTTGTCATGAGCTGGGTGAGGCCTGCCATTGTTCTGGGCTTCTCGTGTCTGGCCAGCCATTCATCACTGATATTGTGCTTGAATGTTGCGATTGCTTCTATGCCCGGGCAGTCCACTATCTGGTTCTTCTTTGTCAAGAAGCGGTTCCAGAATTTGTGGACCAATTCTCCTTGCTTTTGTATGATGTGTGCTAGGTCATCGGCATCCGGAGGCCTTATGTAGGTGCCTTGAAAGTTGGCCCTGAATTCATCCTCAACGTCATCCCATACGCAGATCGAATCTTCAGGGAGAGTGTTTAGCCAATGTCGGGCTGAACTCTTTAATTTTAATGGCAAGTATTTGATGGCGTGAATGTCGTCTCCACCTGCCATGTGGACAGCCATGAGGAAGTCTTCTATCCATACCGAGGGATCCATAGTCCCATCTTATTGATCAGTGTTCATAGGTTTAAACCCTTCAGGGAACTGGTGCTGCATAACCTCATCTGTAAAGCATTGGGGGTGAGCAGCTCCTCTAACCCTTGTTGTATCATGACGCACATCCGACATGGTTACTCCCCGATCGTGGGTGTAGTCACACACGTCACCATGATTGGCTAACCAGGCCAGATATCCCACCTATCCAGCAGGTGGGCATGGCCTGGGTTTGTTGATCGACCGAGGTGGGATTTCAGGCCTTCAGGGCCTCTTGTCCCAAGGATCGGGCCTCGGATCAACCTGTGGTTGATCTCATCCACCTCGGCGTCTCGTCACCTCGGAAGCATGTTTCGTTGTTCCAACTTGATGTTCGTTATCTCGTCCCCTAGAAGGTCGACCTAGGTCTTTGGCCCATCCGTGCTTTCAGAGCGCGCTGTCTTCAGCCTCTGCCTCCATCTTGGCCAGCAAGTTTCTTCGGGGGTAGTACCGATTGTTGTTAGCCTTTTTCTGTTGTAGTTTATCCTCGAATGCCTGCTCAGCCTGGAGGAGCTCGGTCCACCTGCCGTTTAGGTAATCCTCCTCGTATTTAAGACGTTGAGATTTGTTTTTTATGCTTTTAGCCGTACTGGCCAACCGTTTACGTAGGTTGTTGAGCAGAGGGCCCTCAAGGGGCTCATTGAAAGTGTCATAGTCATTGCGGCCGAGGCTTTATTCTTCATCATGCTCGGGGTTGTAATCTCCATCTTCGGGGTCATCGTCATCATCCCCGTTAGCATTGTCGTTGCCATCATTGTCGCTGGCGCCGCCATTACTGGTGCCACCATTATTGTAGGAGATATGCCCTAGAGGAAATGATAATAGTTATTTTGTATCTCCAAGTTCGTAATTGAAGTTTATGTTCCATGCTATAACTGCAATGATTCTTAAGTCTGCAATATCCACTAGGCTCGGAGGGAAACTCATGTGCACGCGTGGAATAATAAACGGTGAAATGTATTCCTAGTCGTACCTCTAAGACTAGCTCAAGTGTTGCATGATGGTTATGTTTTCCTGATCATGGGCATTACTATGCTAACAACTTTGAGGAAAAAGTGTTAGAAGAACACTTGTGTTGAATCGACCCAAAATTGATGTTATGCTATGAGATACATCCGTCCCAAGTTAATGGTTAATAACACAGAGTAAGTTAACGTTTGCATAATTCCTTAGACCATGGGAGTATCGAGTTCCTTCATGCTTTCTTCGTGAACTTTGGGGTTTGTTAAACGTCATCTGTAAAAGGGTGACTATTACGGCAGCTTACGGTTTCACGGAAAAGTATGACAAGGAACTAGATAACTGAAGATTGGGATTTGCTCCTCCGACGATGGAGAGATATTCTTGGGGCCCTCTCAGTGCTATGGTATCCATTATCGTCTGGCCAGACATAGTGTGATTTGATCACAGGGATGCTAGGAACGCGAGAACGAGAAAAGAGAACAAAACCGGTAACGAGGAAACTGGCATAGTGAATGATGTCTACTACACAACTTGTTCTTGTAGACTTGTGTTGGGCCTCCAAGCCCTGAGGTTTGTAGGACAGTAGCAATTTTCCCTCAAGTGGATGACCTAAGGTTTATCAATCCGTGGGAGGCATAGGTTGAAGATGGTATCTCTCAAGCAACCCTGCAACCAAATACAAGAAATCTCTTGTGTCCCCAACACACCCAATACAATGGTCAATTGTATAGGTGCACTAGTTCGGCGAACAGATGGTGATAAAAGTGTAGTATGGATAGTAGATATAGGTTTTAGTAATCTGAAAATATAAAAACAGCAAGGTAGCAGAAAGTAAACGGGCATAAAAATGGTATTGCAATGCTTAGAAACAAGGCCTTGGGTTCATACTTTCACTAGTGCGATCTCCCAACATTGTTGACATAGTTGTATCATATGTAAATCCCTCACGTGCGACAAAGAGTTCACTCGAAAGTCACAAATAGCGGAGAACAAACGAACAAATTGTTGTAGGGTACGAAACCACCTCAAAGTTATCCTTCCCGATCAATCTTATGAGCCATCCCCATTAATTGTCACGAAGAGCCCTAGAGTTCGAACTAGAATAACACCTTAAGATACACATCAACCAAAACCCTAATGTCACCTAGGCACTCCAATGTCACCACGAGTACCCACGGGTTTGATTATATGATATGCATCACACAATCTCAGATTCATCTATTCAAACCAACACAAAGAACTTCAGAGAGTGCCCCAAAGTTTCTACCGGAAAGTCAAGACGAAAACGTATGCCAACCCTTCTACATAAATCCCCAAGGTCACGGAACCCGCAAGTTGATCACCAAAACATACATCAAGTGACTCAAGTGAATATCCCATTGTCACCACAGATATCCATAGGCAAGACATACATCAAGTGTTCTCAAATCCTTAAAGACTCAATCCGATAAGAAAACTTCAAAGAGAAAACTCAATTCATCACAAGAAGATAAAGAGGGGAAAACTCCATATGATTCATCTATATCAACAAAGCTCGTGATACATCAAGATCGTGCCATCTCAAGAACACAAAAGAGACAGATCAAACACATAGCTACTGGTACAAACCCTCAGCCCCGAGGGTGAATTACTCCCTCCTCGTCATGGAGGCCGCCGGGATGATGAAGATGGCCTCCGGTGATGATTTCCCCCTCCGGCAGGGTGCCGGAAAAGGGCTGTAGATGAGATCGTGGAGGTACAGAGGCTTGCGGCGGCGTAAAAACTCATTTAGGGTTATTTTTGGGGGTTTCTCTATATATAGGATTTTTCAGCGTTGGAATCAGGTCACACGGAGCCACGTGGGCCCCACGAGGTACCAGGGCGCGCCTGGGGGGGTGGCGCGCCCTGGTGCCTCGTGGGCACTGGGTGGCTCCCCTCCAGTGGGTCTTGGTTCCAGTATTTTTCATTTGTTCCATAAAAAATCTCCAAAAAGTTTCATCCAATTCCAAGAACTTTTATTTCTGCACAAAAAACAACACCATGGCAATTCTGGTGAAAACAGCGTCAGTCCGGGTTAGTTCTAATCAAATCATACCAAAACCATATAGAATTGTTATAAACATGGCATGAATATTTCATAAATTATAGACACGTTGGAGACGTATCAGCATCCCCAAGCTTAATTCCTACTCGTCCTCGAGTAGGTAAATGATAAAAGAATTAATTTATGAAATGTGAATGCTAGCATAGTGCATAAGTTTGATCAATGATAATTTCAATCACTTTTCCTTACATCATAACAGCAACTTTTTCTCATAAAACTCAACATGATAAAATAGCAATTAAAAACAAAAAATTTGATGTGGAATGCTACCTATCATAATCATCATATACTCTTTTCTTTTATAGCATGAACATTGGACTTGAATGATTCAAAGCAAGATCATTATTATAACAGCAATATTTATTATCATAAAACTTCTCATGAGCAAGTAACAATTCATCACAACAATGAAGTATAAGGCATAAACTTTCTTGGAAACCAACAAACTATTCTAGTCAACAATGCAATTGCAATTCATCATATTTTCAGGAAGGGTCTCATGTAGGAGCTTTTTAGCAAGTCCACGTACTCAACCATCATTTAGTCTTCTATGATTGCTAACACTCACGACATATATATGGAGCAAAAGTTTTAGCCAGACACATAGAAAGATAGGGGCTTGTGATTTTGCCTCCCAACTTATTCACTTCAAGGGTGATGTCAACAATAATAACTCATGATCACTCATATCCAACTGGATATATGTGCCTAGATCTTTCCCCACCACATGATGCTTGCAAAAGAGAAAAATAAAAAAAAAGTAGAGGAGAATACTATTGACTCTTGCATAAAAAATAAATACATAAAAGTAAATGCATAAAAGTAAAAGATAGGCCCTTCGCAGAGGGAAGCAGAGGTTGTCATGGGCTTTTTATTTTTGGATGCACAAGCCCTTAATGCAAAGGAACGTCACGTTATATTGCCCCTTGTGATTGCAACCTTTATTATGCAGTCCGTCGCTTTTATTTCTTTACCATCACAAGTTCGTACAACGCTTATTTCCCTTACAATAAAAGTTCAGACATATTTAGAGGCAATTTTTATTGCTTTTTGCACCGATGACAACTTACTTGAAGGATCTTATTCAATCCATAGGTAGATATGGTGGACACTCATGAGAAGAAACTGGGTTTAAGGGTTTTGGATGCACAAGTAGTATCTCTACTTAGTGCGGATTTTTGGCTAGCAAAGATATTGGGCAAGCACCACATGTTGGAGGATCTATAACAATATAACTTATATGTGAATATGAACAAATATAATTCATTACGTTGTCTTCCTTGTCCAACGTCAACATTTTGACATAAAATACTTAATGGGGGCTCACAATCACAAAAGATGTCCAAGATAGTATATTTGCATGCGAATCTTCTCTTCCCTTATTAACTTTTTCATGAATTGCATCATTGACTAATGCTATGCTTGTTAACCTCCAATAAATTTTACCACTTATACTTTTCTTTATGTAATGTCATTACTTTCCATAAGATTAGCATATGATCTCTTTCATTATTTTCATTGCAAGGAATCACACTTATCATATCCAATGATCTATATGAAAGTTTTTATTATATCCCTCTCGAGTATTCATCTTAGGACCAAATTCATATCTTGTGCAAATTACCATTACTAATATTAACTCTCAAAAAGATATAAGTGAAGCATGAGAATTAATGACAAACTACTCCGAAATATATAAGTGAAGATCAACGAGCAGTGAAACAATTAAGTAGCTATGTAAGGACACTCTCTCATTTAAAAAGTTTCAGATCTTGATATTTTATTCAAACAGAAAGCAAAACAAAGACACAACCAAGTATAGCACACATTATGTGAACAAGTAAAAACTTGGGTTCAATCGAGACTAACCGATAGTTGATGAAGAAAAGTGATGGGATGCCTACCGGGGCATCCCCAAGATTGAATGCTTGATACTTCTTGGAATATTAACTTGGGGAGCCTTGGGCATCCCCAAGCTTGAACTCTTGTGTCTCGTTAATTCTTCTCATATAATAGTTTCCCTAAGTTTCAAAAACTTCATCCACACAAAACTTGACAAGAACTTGTGAGATATGTTAGTATAAATCCACTCAAAACCTCAACATTCTCTACTGTAGAAAATCACTAAAATTATAATTAAACATTGCATACTAAATGTCTCTGCATATTTAATATTCATATCCTAAAATAGAATCATTAAACAAGCAAACATATGCAAACAATGCAACTATAACAGCAATCTGCCAAAACAGAACAGTCTGTAAAGGGTGAATAAGAATCCATACTTCCCTAACTCCAAACATTCTGAAAAATTACCACGTGACATAGAACTCATGCATGCTTACTGTGTAAAAATTTCAGATTTTTATCATGTTCTGACTATTCAGGAATATTCTGGACATAACAGAAAACTTTCTGTTTTCAAACAGCAACACATGAACTTGCAAACTGAGCATGGTAAAGGCTATAATTGGCATTTTATTGAAATAAAAGATACAAAACATTATTATTGATAGAAGCAAGCATATCTCAACAAAATAAAGTGACGCTCCAAGCAAAACTCATATTATGTGACGAATAAAAATATAGCTCTAAGTGAGGTTACCGATAATGTGGAAGACGAAAGAGGGGATGCCTTCCGGGGCATCCCCAAGCTTAGTTGCTTGGGTGTTCCTTGAATATTACTTTGGGGTGCCTTGGGAATCCCCAAGCTTAGGGTCTTGCCACTCCTTATTCTCCTCATATCGATATCTCACCCAAAACTTGAAAACTTCAATCACACAAAACTTAACGAAACTTGTGAGATAGGTTAGTATGATAAAAAATAAATCATCCACTTAGGTATTGTCAAGACAAGATTCATAATTGTTCTCACATGATGACTACTATATTCTATCATTTCAACAATTTATATTACTCAATATAAGCTATGGAAACACTAAAACAAGCAAACTATGAATCGAAAACAGAATCTGTCAAAAACAGAACAGCGTGTAGTAAGGGATTTAAAAACCATACTTCTGTACCTCCAAAAATTCTGAAAAATTAGGAAACGTAAACAATTTGTAACCCAATACTGTGTAAAAATTTCAGAATTTTTACACTCTCCAGTACATAAAAGAAATTCCAACACTGGACGCAAAAGTTTCTGTTTTTACACTGAATCAAATCAACAAGCATCCACACTATCCCAAAGGCTTTACTTGGCATATTATTGAAAGAAAACATATAAAACATGATTACTACAGTATATTAATCATGTTAACACACAAAAACAGTAGGTATAAATATTGGGTTGTCTCCTAACAAGCGCTTTTCTTTAATGCCTTTTAGCTAGGCATGATGATTTCAATGATGCTCACATAAAAGTAAAGAATTGAAACACAAAGAGAGCATCATGAAGCATATGACTAGCACATTTAAGCCTAACCCACTTCCTATGCATAGGGATTTTGTGAGCAAATAATTTATGAGAGCAATAATCAACTAGCATAGGAAGGCAAACAAAGCATGACTTCAAAACTTTCAACACATAGAGAGGAAACTTGATATTATTGAGATATGTAGGAGCATATGATCCTCTATCATAATAATTTTCAGTAGCATCATGAAGAAATTCAACAATATATCCATCACACAAAACATTTTTTTCATGATCTACAAGCATAGAATTTTTATTACTCTCCACATAAGCAATTTTCTTCTCATCCATAATAATGGGAGTATCGTATGAAACTCGAATACTATAAATTGTTTCCAAATTAAAAGAGTAATGTTCAGTAAAAGGGTAATCATAATTATGACAAGTTTTATAAATATAATCATCACTACTTTTTATAATATAAGTATCATCACAATAATCATCATAAGTAGGAGGCATGCAATCATCATAATAAATTTGATCATTCAAAGTAGGGGGGCTAAAAAGATCATCTTCATTAAGCATAGCATCCCCAAGCTTGGGACAAACATTAATTGCAGCAAATAAATTCTCAAACATGTCATTCTCATCAAACATAGCATCCCCAAGCTTGTGGCTTGGCATATCATTAGCATAATCACTATTATCATAAATTAGATCAAAATCAATCATTTTCATGAGAACCCAATTTGGAACCTCGTTAGTTTTATGTTTCATTTCTTCATACCCTAAAAATAGAATAAGTTCATTATAATGCTCAAGGGTAATGAGGTTATCACAATTTTTGGACACAATTCGATCATGAAATAATTCGCATTGGAGATTAAAATGACCACTTTCATTGCAAAGTTCAGAAGTATTGCGAAGAAGAAGAGGATATAACTTTTTAGCACAAATATCTAACATCTTACGTAACCATTGGGTTTCTAAATATTTATGCCTCTTACAAAATCTATTTTCCTTTTTCTTTGGTGAGTATTCGCACTCCCAATTCACTCCACAAAAATTGACATCCTTATAGGAGACATCATTATCAAGACTAGTGCAATCATCATTAGTATTATGGATATTCAAAGAATTCATACTAGCAACATTGCAATCATGCTCATCATTCAAAGATTTTATGCCAAACATTTTATTGAATTCTTCTTCTATCAATTGAGCACAATTTTCCTTTCCATCATTTTCACGAAAGACATGATAAAGACGAATAATATGAGGCAACCTCAATTCCATTTTTTTGTAGTTTTCTTTTATAAGCCAAACTAGTGATAAAACAAGAAACTAAAAGATTCGATTGCAAGATCTAAAGATATACCTTCAAGCACTCACCTCCCCGGCAACGGCGCCAGAAAAGAGCTTGATGTCTACTACACAACTTGTTCTTGTAGACTCGTGTTGGGCCTCCAAGCGCAGAGGTTTGTAGGACAGTAGCAATTTTCCCTTAAGTGGATGACCTAAGGTTTATCAATCCGTGGGAGGCATAGGTTGAAGATGGTATATCTCAAGCAACCCTGCAACCAAATACAAGAAATCTCTTGTGTCCCCAACACACCCAATACAATGGTAAATTGTATAGGTGCACTAGTTCGGCGAAGAGATGGTGATAAAAGTGTAGTATGGATAGTAGATATAGGTTTTTGTAATCTGAAAATATAAAAACAGCAAGGTAGCAGAAAGTAAACGGGCATAAAAACGGTATTGCAATGCTTAGAAACAAGGCCTAGGGTTCATACTTTCACTAGTGCGATCTCCCAACATTGTTGACATAGTTGAATCATATGTAAATCCCTCACGTGCGACAAAGAGTTCACTCGAAAGTCACAAATAGCGGAGAACAAATGAAAAAATTGTTGTAGGGTATGAAACCACCTCAAAGTTATCCTTCCCGATCAATCTTATGAGCCATCCCCATTAATTGTCACGAATAGCCCTAGAGTTCGTACTAGAATAACACCTTAAGATACACATCAACCAAAACCCTAATGTCACCTAGGCACTCCAATGTCACCACAAGTACCCACGGGTTTGATTATACGATATGCATCACACAATCTCAGATTCATCTATTCAAACCAACACAAAGAACTTCAAAGAGTGCCCCAAAGTTTCTACCGGAAAGTCAAGACGAAAACGTGTGCCAACCCTTATGCATAAATCCCCAAGGTCACGGAACCCGCAAGTTGATCACCAAAACATACATCAAGTGACTCAAGTGAATATCACATTGTCGCCACAGATATCCATATGCAAGACATACATCAAGTGTTCTCAAATCCTTAAAGACTCAATCCGATAAGAAAACTTCAAAGGGAAAACTCAATTCATCACAAGAAGATAAAGAGCGGAAAACTCCATATATGATTCATCTATATCAACAAAGCTCGCGATACATCAAGATCGTGCCATCTCAAGAACATGAGAGAGAGAGAGATCAAACACATAGCTACTGGTACAAACCCTGAGCCCCGAGGGTGAACTACTCCCTCCTCGTCATGGAGGCCGCCGGAATGATGAAGATGGCCTCCGGTGATGATTTCCCCCTCCGGCAGGGTGCCGGAAAAGGACTGTAGATGAGATCGTGGAGGTACAGAGGCTTGCGGCGGCGTAAAAACTCATCTAGGGTTATTTCTGGGGGTTTCTCTATATATAGGATTTTTCAGCGTTGTAATCAGGTCAGACGGAGCCATGTGGGCCCCACGAGGTACCAGGGCGCGCCTGGGGGGGTGGCGCGCCCTGGTGCCTCATGGGCACTGGGTGGCCCCCCTCCAGTGGGTCTTGGTTCCAGTATTTTTCATTTGTTCCATAAAAAAACTCCAAAATGTTTCATCCAATTCCAAGAACTTTTATTTCTGCACAAAAAACAACACCATGGCAATTCTGCTGAAAACAACGTCAGTCCGAGTTAGTTCTAGTCAAATCATACCAAAACCATATAGAATTGTTATAAACACGGCATGAATACTTCATAAATTATAGATATGTTGGAGACGTATCAGTGAACACGTTATTGATTCACGGGGATGCCATTAAATCTCACCTCGGGTATTTGTAACATATCGCGAAGCAACAGGAATAGCATTTGGTAACTAAAAGGTTCACTCGAATATTCATTCGTGTTGGTATAGGGATCAATATGGATGTCCACAGTTCCGCTATTGATCATCTATCAGAAAGTGTTCCGGTCATGTCTGTACTTCACCGAACCTACAGGGCCACACGCTTGAGGGTCATCTATCTGCTGAATACTAGACAGGGAGTCAGAGTGACGACAAAAAAGTTTCAGTGTGAAAACCAGAAACATTTTGGAGAAAAATCATCATACGAAAATGTTTCAGAACGCGTCCGAAATTATTGTAGGGGGTGTCAGAAATGTTCTGGACCTTCGGGATTTTTTTTGGATTAAACAGACACTGAAAATATTTTGTCATGAATAGTGGTGTGAATAGTGGCAGCACTATTAGGGTACAACTACTCCTTTGGAGTTTTATCCCAAAAAGTCAAGGGGATGACATGGGATGGTCGGACCCCCTTTTGGGGGCCCCACACAAGTGTGGCCGGCCATGGGGAGCTCCTCCATGGAGCTCCACTAGCCACCCCATTTTGTCCTTCTGAAGGACATTTTTCATGGGCATTTTGGTATTTCCAGGTGGCCTCTACCCCTTGCCCTCACACTATAAATAGAGGTGGAGAGGTGCTCTCCAAACTCACTCAAGTCTCTCATACACATGCCATGCATTATATGGCTTTCTTATCTCCCTCACACGAATTAGTTTCGTAGAGCCGAAAGGATGCCTGGGTTCCGGTAGGAACTAGTTCTGGATGGCAAAGCCCTGCCAGATAGCTGACACCGTAGGTGTGCAATCCCGTAGAGAGGTCGTAGGTTTGATCTTCTGCCCGAGGCGATGTTCGAGGGTCCTCTCGGAGGGCTATCCGGTGAGACCGTTCGAGGGACTGTCCAGAGGCCTCCCGAAGGGCTGTCCGAGGATCCGTCTAGTGAGGCCGTCCAAGGGACTGTCTAGAGGCCTCCCGAAGGGCTGTCTGAGGATCCGTCCTGTGAGACCGTCCGAGGGACTGTCTAGAGGCCTCCCGAAGGGCTGTCCAAGGATTTGTCCGGTTAGCTGACGAGGGAGTACATCCTCATGGTTGGGAGGTTGTAAATCCTAGCTGCGGAGATCTGCATCGATGATCTTCATCGACTCTACTTCCGCTGCGCTACGAGTCGGTAATGATCAGATCAAAACCTTGTATGTATCTTCATAGTGGTCCTGGGCGTGTTCGTAGTGCGGAATTTTTTTGTTTTATGTCGCATTCCCCTACAGTGGCATCATGAGCCGTGCTATGCATAGATGTAGGTTTCAATCTAGAATACATGAGATGTATGGGTATTGCATAAAATAATTTTGTAGTAGATGAGATCTATTGCTGAAAATTATTTATGCAGGTAGCAGATGAAATCTATTACCCGATGTTATTGTTGCTTCCCTTAAATTTGCGTAGTCCTGATCTTGCCGGCATGAAGGAATCTTACAAAGTTCTAGCTATCCGTGATCCTTCCATGCTGCTCCTGAGTATGCTGGTTGATAGATCAACGTTGTGCTTCAGTTCTTTGGGTTCCATCATAGTTAAGAAAGATGGATGTTTCGCAGACTAAAGGGCAATGCAGATATGATCTACACGGGGTTCTTGCGTATGACGAAGTTTAGTATGGGGCTCGAGATTTTATTATCTCGTGTTTCATATGCCCTGCAAAGTTAATCTAGTGACTTGAATAATCATACTTGATGGTGAACGTTGGTAGCTACGCTTTAAGTCAAAACCTTAGAAGCCACGTAAAATAAATTTTTGCATAAACCGATTAGAGGCGTCTAACTTGGTTTTGCAGGATGACATGAGATGTGCATGAGATGTGGTATAATCTTTGTCATATTCAATTTGATTATGTATGAGATGACTATATGATGTAAATTAATTAACATGACCTGCAAGTCATGATTCGGCATGATGGTTGGAGCCATATGATTGTCATTTTAAATGACCTGCGTGTCAGCCTCATGTAATGCATTAATTTTATTAGCTATAGAGATAGCAATATTATTTGGTGCATTTACAAGGTGGTGACAAGCTTTGCGAAGGTGGAGACGGGGAAAAAGGAAAGGAAACAGGCCTTGGCAGAAAAGTTCTGCCACGGCAGCAATTTTTGAAACTGCTCCCACGACAACGTTTTTTTTTTGACTGACTTTGCGAAGACGAAGAAGACTTCTTTGAAAGAAGGGCTATACCATATCATGCTATTATGAATTGCCTGAGATGTTTATCCTTTTATTGAACCCTTTTGATTGCGCGGTAGTCGCTTTTATTAGGGTGAACTCTCACTTAAAATATCAAGTAGTTAGTGTTCTCCCAAGTGTAGCACCGTCTGAAGTATGTGTCTTTTCGGGGTGCGCCATGTCAACATGGGTAAGAACGAATTGAGAAGTATGAGGCGGGTGAAGGTCAGACCTCACAGCGAGATCACTTGGTTGTCTTGGTATTCATGGCAGGATCATCCTGAGCTCAGAACACGCCCATCGAAAGATGAACAAGAGTCACATAGAAATGTGATTGGCAAGTTGGCCTACCAATTGAAATTCTCGTCACCTGAGATGGATACATCCTTGGCGTTGAATTGAAATATGGGTCTTGAATCACTCACAATCAATTATGAGAGATATTGATTTGAGTGGAAGCGCACTTTAGAATTAAAATGGTTAATCACTAGTGCAATTTAATTATGAACAAAGTCTAAGTGAACTTGTGTTTACCGTTGTAGATCACATGGCTCGCAATGCCACGTTTAGCTTAGGCCCGATGTTAAAGAAAGAGAAGTTAGCTGCAAGTGGAAACAACTATGCGGACTAGGTTCGTACCCTGAGGATTGTCCTCGGGAGTGCTAAGAAAGAGTATGTGCTTGACACGCCTCTTCCAGCTAGACCGGCGGAAACTGCCCCAGAAGATGATAGAAATGTCTGGGCCACTAAGGATGATGACTGCACTATAGTGCAGTGCCTCATGCTGGCTTGCATGAGTCCAGAGCTTCAAAAAAAAATTGAACTCCACACGCCCGAGATATGATCCTGGAAATGGATGCTCTATACAAACTCAATGCATGGTCTGAACGTTATGATGTAACAAAGACCATGATGGAGTGCAAGATGGTTGAGGGAAGTTCAGTTGGCGAACACGTGGTCAAATTGATGGGCTACGCTGAAAGGCTTAAAACCCTGGAATTTCTGATTCCACCAGCACTCGCGGTGGAAATGTTGCTTGCTTCACTCCCCCTGTCTTACGATGGTTTTATCATGAACTACAACCTGAATGGGATGAACAAGACATCGAACGAGTTGCTCGCCATGCTAAAAACTGCTGAAGCAGGACTGCGGAAGAATCACAATCAAGTGTTGCTCGTGAAGAAAACCGCCAGTTTCCAAAAGAAGGGCAAGTCCAAGAAAGGCAAGGGTACCGGTATGACCGGCTCCCAAAGCAAGTCTAAGGGCGGAGCCAACACTGAAACTGAGTGCTTCTACTGCAAGGGCACCGGACACTGGAAGAGAAACTACAAGAAGTACCTGGCAGATAAGAAGTCAGGAAAGACCAGAAAAGGTATAACTTTTATACATGTTAATGTCATTGACGTTTTGCTTGCTAGCGAAAATTCTAAGTCTTGGGTATTTGATACCGGATCGGTTGCTCACATTTGCAACTCGATACAGGGACTTCAGAAGGTGTGCAAGCTGGCAAAGAATGAAGTCGTGATGCGCGTCGGGAACGGTGCTTGAATCGCCGCTCAAGCCATCGGCATCATGCCTCTATGTCTCCCTTCAGGACTTATCTTAGAACTAAGTAACTATTATTTTGTTCCGACATTGTGTAGAAACATTATCTCTGGATCATGTCTGACACACGATGGGTATTCCTACAAGTCTGAGAACAATGGTTGTTCACTTTATTGTAAGGATATGTTTTATGGATTTGCACCCATTATTGGGGGCCTTTTCATACTGAATCTTGAATGTGGAAATGATGTCTTTAACGTAAATGCTAAATGCCTTAAGAAGGCTAATACCACCACCACTTTCTTGTGGCATTGTCATCTTGGCCACATCAGACAGAAACGCATGCAAAGATTCCACAATGATGGAGTTTTACTGTCTTTTGATTTTGAATCATTGACACATGTGAGGCTTGTTTGATGGGGAAAATGACCAAGACGCCATTCACGGGTCATACTAAACGGGTGAGTGAATTGTTGGAAATAATACATAGTGATGTATGTGGTCCAATGATCACAACCGCACGGGGTGGGTATTTCTACTTCGTGACTTTTACTGATGATTTAAGTAGGTATGGATATAACTACTTGATGAAGCATAAGTCGGAAACCTTTGAAAAGTTCAAAGAATTTCAGAATGAGGTGGAAAATCATCGTAACAAAAGGATTAAGTTTCTACGATCAGATCGTGGGGGCGAATATCTTAGTCATGGGTTTAGCCAACATCTGAGTGACCGTGGAATCGTTTCACAGCTTATGCCTCCCGGAACTCCACAGCGAAACGAAGTGTCCGAGCGATGTAACCGAACCCTGTTAGACATGGTAAGGTCGATGATGTCTCTTACAGATCTACCGATATCTTTTTGGGGTCACGCACTAGAAACTGCCGCTCATATACTAAACAAGGCACCATCAAAGTCTGTTGAGACGACGCCATTTGAGTTATGGTATGGAAAGAAACCCAATGTGTCGCATCTCAAGATACGGGGTTGTGAGTCATACGTAAAGCGTTTACAGCCAACCAAACTCGATCCCAAAGCAGACAAATGCTACTTTGTAGGTTATCCCAAAGAAACTATTGGGTATTCCTTCTACCTTCCCTCCGAGCACAAAATGTTTGTCGCTAAAAAAGGAGTCTTTCTCGAGAAAGAGTTTCTCGCTAAAGAAGTAAGTGGGAGGACAGTACAACTTGATGAGATTAGTGAATCTTCGGCAACCGTTGATATGGCTAAGGAACCAGAAGTAATTCCGCAAATTATCCCTACAACTGAGCCGGAAGTTGTCGCATGTGATGCAGAAACTTCAGACAAGTTTGTATCTGAACCACGCAGATCAGGTAGGGCTATCGAGCCACCTGAGTGGTTTCATAACGAAATCTTCATCCTTGAAGACGATGAACCTATGCACTACAAGGAAGCGATGGCGGGCCATAGCTCAAGGGAATGGCACAAAGTCATGAAATCGAAATGGAATCCATGTACAAAAACCAAGTTTGGAACTTGGTAGAACTTCTAGAAGGCGTAAAGCCCATTGGTTGTAAATGGATTTTCAAAAGAAAGACAGATGCGGATGGTAGCATTACTATCCATAAAGCTAGACTTGTCGTGAAAGGGTTCACGCAAGTTCCAAGAGTGGACTACGATGAGACTTTCTCGCCCGTAGCTATGCTTAAGTCTGTGCGGATACTGCTAGCAATTGTTGCTTATTTCGATTACGAAATATGGCAGATGGATGTCAAAACGGCTTTCCTAAATGGAAATCTCAAAGAGGATGTATATATGATATAACCTGAAGGTTTTGTTAATCCTAAGGATGCTAAAAAGGTATGCAAGCTTCAGAAGGCCATTTATGGTCTGAAGCAAGCATCAAGGAGCTGGAACATTTGTTTTGATGAAGTAGTCAAAGAGTTTGGCTTCATCAAAAATGATGAAGAATCTTGTGTTTACAAGAAGTTTAGTGGGAGCGCAAAAGCATGTATAATCTTATATGTGGATGACATATTGTTGATTGGAAATGACGTAAATTTTCTTAGTGAAATAAAAGACTCATTGAAGAAGAGTTTTTCAATGAAGGACTTGGGCGAAGCGGCATACATATTGGGCATCAAAAACTATAGAGATAGATCCAGACGCATGATAGCGCTTAGCCAAAGCATGTACATTGACAAGGTGTTGAAAAGGTTCAATATGGAGAACACCAAGAAAGGCCTACTCCCCATGTCACCTGGTACAGTGCTCAGCACGAATCAGTGTCCTCGGACTCTCGATGAGCGAGTGCAAATGAATGATGTTCCATATGCTTCAGTAGTTGGTTCAATTATGTATGCCATGCTATGTACAAGACCAGATGTTTCCTATGTGCTAAGTGTTAGCAGTAGGTACCAAAGTGATCCAGGATTGGAACACTGGGCCGCAGTCAAAAATATTCTTAAGTACCTCAGAAGGACCAAGGATTTGCTCCTTTTGTACGGAGATGATGAAGATCTCGTTGTAAGTGGTTACACTGATGCAGGCTTCATGACTGACCCAGATTACTTCAAATCTTAATCAGGCTATGTTTTCAAATTGAACGGTGGCGCGGTGGACTGGAAAAGTTCCAAACAAAAAACGGTGGCAAATTCTATGATGGAGGCGGAACATGTTGCAGCTTCAGAAGCCTCCAAGGAGGCGGTCTGGATCAAGCAGTTTCTTGAAGACCTTGGTGTGGTTCCAAGTGCGCTGGACCCAGTGGAGATCTATTGTGATAATAGTGGCACCGTGGCTCAGGAAAGGGAGCCAAGTTCGCACCATATGACAAGACATATTGCATGCAAATATGAACTCATTCAACATCATGTTGAGGAGGGGTTTGTAAAAGTACGCAAAGTTCACACGGATCTGAACGTGTCAGACCTGATGACAAAGCCTCTACCACGAGCAAAGCATGAGCAGCACTGGATAGCCATTGGTGTTAGGGAAGCCATGTAACTAGATTATTGACTCTAGTGCAAGTGGGAGTCTATAGGAGATATGCCCTAGAGGAAATGATAATAGTTATTTTGTATCTCCAAGATCGTAATTGAAGTTAATGTTCCATGCTATAACTGCAATGATTCTCGAGTCTATAATATCCACAAGGCTCAGAGGGAAACTCATGTGCACTGTGGAATAATAAACGGTGAAATGTATTCCTAGTCATACCTCTAAGACTAGATGAACACTTGTGCCGGCAACTTTGAGGACAAAGAGTTAGATGAACACTTGTGTTGAATCGACCCAAAATTGATGTTATGCTATGAGATACATCCATCACAAGTTAATGGTTAATAACACAGAGTAAGTTAACGTTTGCATAATTCCTTAGACCATGAGAGTATCGAGTTCCTTCATGCTTGCTTCGTGAACTTTAGGGTTTGTTAAACATCATCTGTAAAAGGGTGGCTATTACGGCGGCTTACGGGTTCACAGAAAACTATGACAAGGAACTAGATAGCTCAAGATTGGGATTTACTCCTATGACGATGGAAAGATATTCTTGGGGCCCTCTCAGTGTTACGGTTTCCATCATCGCCTGGCCAGACACACTGCGATTTGATCACAAGGATGTCGGGAACGTGGGAACGAGAAAAGAGAACAAAACTGGTAATGAGGAAACTAGCATACTGAACAAGTTGGTGATTCATGGGGATGCCATTAAATCTCACCTCGGGTATTTGTAACATATCGCGAAGAAATAGGAACAGCATTCGGTAACTAACAGGTTCACTCGAATATTCATTCGTGTGGGTATACGGATCAATACGGATGTCCATGGTTCCGCTATTGATCATCGATCGGAAAGTGTTCCGGTCATGTCTATACTTCACCGAACCTATAGGGTCACACGCTTGAGGGTCATCTATCTACTGAATACTAGACAAGGAGTCAGAGAGAAAGTCGATGAAAAAGTTTCGGAGACGACAGAAAAGTTTCAGTGTGAAAACCAGAAACTTTCTGAAGAAAAATCATCATACAAAAATGTTTCAGAACGCGTCCAAAATTATTTTAGGGGGTTCCGGAAATGTTCTGGACCTTCGGGAATTTTTTTGGATTAAACAGACACTCAAAACATTTTGTCATGAATAGTGGTGTGAATAGTGGTAGCACTATTAGGGTAGAACTACTCCTTTGGAGTTTTGTCCCAAAAAGTCAAGGGGGTGACATGGGATGGTGGGACCCCCTTTGGGGGGCCCCACACAAGTGTGGCCGGCCATGGGGAGCTCCTCCATAGAGCTCCACTAGCCACCCCATTTTGTCCTTATGAAGGACATTTTTCATGGGCATTTTGGTATTTCCAGGTGGCCTCTACCCCTTGCCCTCACACTATAAATTGAGGTGGAGAGGTGCTCTCCAAACTCACTCAAGTTTCTCATACACATGCCATGCATTATCTGGCATTCTTCTCTCCCCCACATGAAATAGTTTCGTAGAGCCGAAAGGTTGTCTCGGTTCCTGTAGGAACTAGTTCAGGATGGCGAAGCCCTGCCGGATAGCTGACACCGTATGTGTGCAACCCCGTAGAGAGGTCATAGGTTCGGTCTTCTGCCAGAGGGGCTATTCGAGGGTCCTCCCGGAGGGCTGTCCGGTGAGACCGTTTGAGGGACTATCCAGAGGCCTCCCAAAGGGCTGTCTGAGGATCCGTCCGGTGAGACCGTCCGAGGGACTGTCCACAGGCCTCCCAAAGGGCTGTCCGAGGATCCGTCCGGTTAGCTGATGAGGGAGTACATCCTCGCAGTTGGGAGGTTGTAAATCCTAGCTGCGGCGATCTGCACCGATGATCTTCATCGACTCTACTTCCACTGCACTACGAGTCTGTGATGATCAGATCAAAACCTTGTATGTATCTTCATAGTGGTCCTGGGTGTGTTCGTAGTGCGGAAATTTTTTGTTTTCTGTCACGTTACCCAACAATTATCTGCACCGGCATTAATGGTACCATTTTTATCGGCATCGCTGTTACCAGTGCCACCATTACGATGGCATTTGCGCCTGCGCTTCGTGTTTCCCCCTCCTCCATTCTTGGGGGTGTCTACCATGTAGATATCGTAGGTGGAGGTTGTGGTCCACTTTCCTGTGTGGTTGATGGCTGGTGGTGAGGTGGCTGAGTTTTCTCCGATGTCTTCATCCATGTCGGTTGCCTCCTCGGAGGCACTAGCTAGAACGTCGGTTAAATCCTCGACGTTAGCGACTAGGTGGGTGGTGGGTGGGTTGAAAATTCCAACCTTTCCCGGTTTCTCCCAGATCTGATCGTAAATCGAGTTTCAATCGTTCGAGTTTTGACACCAGATTTGGGCATGATCAAAAACTTGCAGACCGGCCCTGAGTGAAAAAGTGACGCGAGGGACCAGACACCCACCTAGGTGGTGTCTGATGGGTCGCGTGAGTTATTCGGCCTTTGCCGGCTGGATGAAGCTTGCCGGCCGAGTGAAAAGCCTGCCGGCGTGAAAAGCTTGCCGACGTGAAAAGCTTGCCGGTGTGGAAAGCTTGCCGGCATGAAATCTTGCCGCCCGATTGCTTGCCGGCGTGAAAGGCTTGCCGGTATGCTTGCCGGCGAAAAGCTTGCCGGCGTAAAAGGGCTTGCCGGTTTTGAGTGCTTGCCGGTTTGAGCTTGCCGGTTTTGAAGGCTTGCCGGTTTGAAAGTCTTGCCGGTTTTGAGTGCTTTCCGGTTTTGAGTGAAAGGCTTGCCGGTTTTGAGTGCTTGCCGGTTTTGAGTGAAAGGGTTGCTGGTTGAAAGGCTTGCCGGTTTTGAGTGCTTGCCGGTTTCAGTGAAGATCCAAACAGAAGCTGAAGATGGACTCAAAAGATTATCTAGATGACCTTGGATGGAAAATTGTTCTACACGAAAGTTGTGCGTATCATCAAAACGGTCAACTTTTCTTTTGGAGTCATCACGATCCGATGTAGTGTGTGACCTACAGAATTATGGCAAGGCACGGACAGCCCAGTTTACCACCTGCCGAATCCGACCCACAGTTAAAGATGAGTCCGTGAATTCATCAAGATGGCCTTGTATGAAGAATTGGCTCGCGTTGAGTTAATATCCTCGTCGAGACGAACAAGTTTGATGTTTGTCTCGTCTCCATCCGAGTTAGTATGCGACTTCTACGACCAAAACAAGGAGCGGGACAGAAGTATTGGACAGATCCGAGTCAAATCCGAATTGGACTAGAATTAGGACTTTTAGAACGTGAATTGATGTAATTTTCTTATAAGGAAAGCCTAGTTAAGTCCTTTGCTTGTACGGAAAGTCCAGCCGCCTCATATATATGATGGAGGTGACGGCCGATTGAACAACACACAATCGAACAAATCAATCGACTACTTTTTCGTGTTCATCTACTTTTTATCCCTCTCTCTTGTATCTTTCTTCTCGTTCTTCTCTAGTCCTTCACCGGAGGGCTGAGGAACCACGAGGCTCTAGGGGCGAGCGAATCGACCTGGAGCAGCCCATAGCCATCGCGAGCCCTGACGGGGTCCCTCCCGGGCAAGCGGGGCTTCGGGTCTACAAAAGCATCCGTCAGTTGTCCTGCGTATCGCGCTGCCGGTCGGATCTCCTTCTACGTGAGCTGCGGTGCATCACCCCCGGCGTCGAGGGTACACGGTGATGTGTTTGTGTGTCAACACACTTTTTGGCGACTCCGCTGGGGACGAAGCTTTGAACGGTCTCCGGCCCGTTCTTGCTACGAAGAGATCGTCATCTAGGGTTTGCAATCTACGATGGTAATATGAATACACAATCCCCCTATGTAGATGCAAATAATTCATATGGTGTTACTAGATCGCTCAGTGAGTATACTCTATCGGCCAGCCCTTGTTTTTTCAATCATGCATCTAATTATGTGCAAAGGCCGATTCAAAGTAATTTACATGCTTCAACTTCTTATGATACTAGTAACATGCACCATATGTATTCCAACTCTCATGCATCGGCAACCCCACAAATCATTATGCCGATGAACAACATGATGAGTTTGGTTAATCAAGTTGAAACACCTCGTGTAGAAATTTCCAATAGCATGCAACAAAGTGTTTCACCTGTTTATTCATCGGCAACTAACTTGCAATATGTTAATCCAAACATGCCGGTGGATAGGGGAATTGGCCATGCTACTACTAGTTATTCGGCCAAGTACCCTCAATGATCTTATGCTACACCTCATGCTGCTAATTTTTTGGCACCGTACACAACTGTAGATGTTCATAATTCGACTCCGCACCTTCATGGTCATAGCCGAATAAGTGACAATTTTGCAGGAGCGCACATGCCTTCACCTAATGTTGTAGCATATAATGCATCCTCTACGCAATTGCAGAATTTCGGCAACACCTCATTGCCGAAAGAATCTAAAAATATTGTGGAGCAATCCCTTACAGAATGGGAAGTGGCTACATTAAAAAGGGATATAGCCCGAAATAACAAGATTAGTGCTCTTTGCCTTGAAGAACATGATAAGGGGCTAGTTCCTAATTATAATGCAATAAGAGCTAGAGTTTTGCAAGAAGGTGAATCTTTGCCAATTGATAAAATTGGCGAGCAAAAATATGGTTTTACAACAATGCATACACCTTCACCTACTGCTACATCATATTATACACCCCCTATACAATTGCAAAGTTTTGGCAACACCCGTGTGTCATTGCCGAAAGCATCTAAAAGCATTGGGGGGCAATCATATCAAGAGTGGGCTAAAATTGAGAAAAAGCTTAAAACCAATTTTGCTACTCGCCACCAGAAACAAACAGAAAAAGAATTGGCTCAAATAAAAGAAGCATTGCCAATTGGTAGAATCAATGAAAAGAAGGATGATTCAGAACATGAAAGTGCTTCGGTTGAAAAAGCCGAATCAAGTAGTATATATTCCGAATCCATCAAATCCAAAGAGGCAAACATTATTGAGAAAGGGCATGGCAAGCATAGCAAAACGACCATGCTTGATTTTTCTGAAGTTAATGGAACCTACTTCCTGCCCTATGAGTTTCGTGCCATAGAAATTGACGAGCTTCAAGAGCAAGAACATATAGCCAAACAAGGTTCGGCTGACAAAGATCTTCAATGTAATGATGCACGAAATCAAGAAAAAGAGGGCAACAAGGTGTTGGGAAGACATCCAGAAGCGAAGCCCGATATTGTTCAAATCACACCACCATCATGCTTTCCCAACATATTTGAAGAGGTATGTCTAGCAAGTAATTTACCTGTTTTCAGATTTGGTCACAACTTTATTGTTGATGCATCTATTAGAAAAATTCTCATAAGTAATTTTGAAAGACCAATGATGAAGGGTAATTTACTTGTTGGCAATAAAAATGTTATAGAGCATATCGGTCAACCCATGGCGCCATCTCTAAAGACCGACAGTGACTTATTGTTGCAGCCAAGGCTTTCCCCATTGCTTTATCTAAAGTTCATATCTAATTGGGTAGCTTTTTTTATTTCTTACTTGGCTTGCATTTGGTCTAAATTGAGACATGTGTGTTCTAACGATTTTTGTTTCAGAAACATAAAGTCAAGTTTAGATTCTTTTGAGAAAACCGATGCTATTATAATATCTTACCCAATGACATCGGAAAGAGAATGCAAAAGAAAATTCATAGACGAATGGGAAGATGTCAAATCTCAACCATTCGTTTGCTCAATTCCAAAGTCGTTCTCACTGCAAGATCGGCTAGAAAATAAAAGGTATATCTTCAATTCAAACATGTGTGATCAAATCTTTGATTTGTTGTTGAGAAATAATTATATTAGAATTCTTGATCACCATGTCGAGCCATCTATCCATGGACGAATATATTGTAAGTTGCATGATTCATTCAAGCATAGTTTTGAGGATTGCAACATGTTTCGTCAAATAGTTAAATCGGCCATTGAAAAGGGATGATTGAAATTTGTTGAAACACCAAGAGATGACCAGTCTATTCCAATTGGTCCTGATGGCAAACAGTTTTGGCATCGGCTGCTTCAAGCCGATCCATTTAGAGAGAAGGTAAAAACTGCAGGTGATGGGATCAAGATTTCAAGTAAACGAGTTGTTGAAGAGCACAATGAATATAATCTTGAGGGAGAGAATTCCATCGAAGCAACAATGAAGATGCCAAGGACCGGGGGGCAACAAGAAAATCCAAAGATTGATGCAAGCAAAATCAAAGAAAGCAAAGGCCGAGGTAAGCACAAAGGTAAAAAGCCGAAAGCCACTTTCGCGCAGCTATTACAAAAATATGAGAAGATAAGTGAGGAGAAGAGTGCTTATCGGCCAACTAATGCAAAAGCATCAAGATCACCCCCTAGGCGCAAATCCGAGGATCGGTATTGGCAAAGTGAGAATTTCAATGAAACATATTCATATCCTTATTTTGGGCCACCAATGCCAATGCCGTGGATGCCTCCCTATGCTCACGTAAATCCATATCCATCATGGGACAGGTATGATACAAGGGCATATTCTCCATCTTATTATAAACCATCTCACCAATATTATGCAGCTCCAAGAAGACCAACCTTCAGTGAGCAGTCATATGTTCAAGACCGTTTCAATAAAAACGAATCGGTCCGGAGCTCAAGAAAGAAGATAGAGGTGGTCAAGCGAGAATATCGAGTCAAGAAAGATGGTCGTAAGTGTGCTAGTTCAGATTTGGTTTCAAATGAAAAAGAGCCAATTGAGATATTGACATTGGCTAGTAAAGACAATGAGATGAATCAATCAATTGTTGGAGTCAAAATGCCAAATTTGAAGAAAAGAACTTGAGAGTGCACAAGGCCGAAAAGGAATTGCCATTGGTCGAAATAGAATCACAGCCGAGGTGCCCACTCGGCTTATCGTATTGCCAAAAGAAGGAATTACAAAAGCTAAGTGCACAAGAGCAGAGAAAGAAGAATATGGCATGGGTTCCCAAGGGGGGCAATCAAAACAAAAATGATGTGCAATATTCTATTTCAACAAGTACAATACAAGTGAAGAAGGAGAAGAATGAAAGCAGTAAACAATTCAGCTGAAGGTTTCCATCACCCCATCAAAATCTTCGGTTAGCACATCATCCATATTCATCAAACATGCCATTGATGCCTATGCCATGGAACTCATCCTCAGGTATGATTAGTTACCCTCCATGGGCTTATTTTTATCCATGGTTGCAATATAATTTCTTGCATCATGAAAGGGTATTGCCAAATCACTATACATACGGCTAGCATCAATTTTGTTGTTGATCCAAAGGGCCGAAATACTTGATTTGTTATTTCATTTGTTTATTTCGGCTATACGTGCTTTGGTGGATGAAGTTTACATGGACCTTATGGTAATGGCCGATATTTATCTATCGTCCTAAGAGTATGTCAATGCATGGCCGGTGTAGTATTCTAACATCGTCCTTAGTTCGATTGGAGAGCGAGACAAGGTCCGTGTGCATGGAAATTTATATGTATGCTTATATTATGCTTGCATGGAGTTGAGACATTATGACCGATGCCATTCAAGATATGCTGTGACCAATTTAGAGCAAAATTGGTGAGTGGGCTTATGCTTTGTCTTAATATGATTTGGCCTACAAATCTTCCAAATTTATGAGGCCAAATCATTGTTAGTTCTATTATTGAGCATCAAATTTATGACATGCATGATATATTAATATTAGCCTTGTCTCTCTAGTGCTATGGAGATTATGTTTTGATGGTTGAATTCATAACAATGGCCAAGGTGTCGGTGTTGTTTATATATCTCCTTATGGTGCTATTTTGTGAAGGCTCATGCCGCTTAAAATATTTTTTGCACAATAATCAAAGCCGAATATGCAATGTTATTCGGTTTGGAGCTTTTACTTGCTATAGGTGCTATACATATTGAGGCTTTCGGTGATTCGTTACTAGTAGTGCGATGAATATCAAAAAGTAATCAATGTTTTGACGAATCACTTATAATTTATTTTGAGGCATGTCTAGATGTAATATTATCCTTGGGTTGCTTTCAAATTGTTCATATATCTAGACATGACAATTGGAGAACAAATGAGTTGGCACAGCAAGCATCCGGCTACCATGTTGATCATGGTGTATTGCATATCTATCAATAGCCGATGCTTGGTCTCACCAACATAGTTAAGGCCGAACCGAAGCCCACCACTTTGGCCACTAATGAAATTTTTATGCAGGCGAAAGAAAGCTCATTATTGGTTATCTATAAGATCCTAGCGACGGGGTAGACAAGATGGTTCGGCGGAAGACTTTGTGATGCACATTGGCATATGAAATTTTATTGCCGGACTATTGATAGTATTCTTTTTGAGTGCTTGAAAACTAAGCAAGGAGTTGAGAAAATTCCACCCAAGTTAGCATCAACAAAGTTCAAGTAAGCAATGGCCGATATATACTTATCAACCTAAGCACATACAAATGGCCGATGGAGTGTTGACATCGTCCTTAGAACAAGCTCCATGCAAATTATTTTTTGGCACACAAGATTTGCCGAAAAACAGGGGGGCATGTGTTGACACCAGATTTGGGCATGATCAAAAACTTGCAAACCGGCCCTGAGTGAAAAAGTGACGCGAGGGACCAGACACCCACCTAGGTGGTGTCTGATGGGTCGCGTGAGTTATTCGGCCTTTGCCGGCTGAATGAAGCTTGCCGACGAAAAGCTTGCCGGCCGAGTGAAAATTCTGCCGGCGTGAAAAGCTTGCCGACGTGAAAAGCTTGCCGGTGTGGAAAGCTTGCCGGCATGAAATCTTGCCGCCCGATTGCTTGCCGGCGTGAAAGGCTTGCCGGTATGCTTGCCGGCGAAAAGCTTGCCGGCGTAAAAGGGCTTGCCGGTTTTGAGTGCTTGCCGGTTTGAGCTTGCCGGTTTTGAAGGCTTGCCGGTTTGAAAGTCTTGCCGGTTTTGAGTGCTTGCCGGTTTTGAGTGAAAGGGTTGCCGGTTGAAAGGCTTGCCGGTTTTGAGTGCTTGCCGGTTTCAGTGAAGATCCAAACAGAAGCTGAAGATGGACTCAAAAGATTATCTAGATGACCTTGGATGGAAAAGTGTTCTACACAAAAGTTGTGCGTATCATCAAAATGGTCAACTTTGCTTTTGGAGTCATCACGATCCGATGTAGTGTGTGACCTACAGAATTATGGCAAGGCACGGACAGCCCAGTTTACCACCTGCCGAATCCGACCCACAGTTAAAGATGAGTCCGTGAAGTCATCAAGATGGCCTTGTATGAAGAATTGGCTCGCGATGAGTTATTTTCCTCGTCGAGGCGAACAAGTTTGATGTTTGTTTCGTCTCCATCCGAGTTAGTATGCGACTTCTATGACCAAAACAAGGAGCGGGACAGAAGTATTGGACAGATCCGAGTCAAATCCGAATTGGACTAGAATTAGGACTTTAGAACGTGAATTGATGTAATTTTCTTATAAGGAAAGCCTAGTTAAGTCCTTTGCTTGTACGGAAAGTCCAGCCGCCTCATATATATGATGGAGGTGACGGCTGATTGAACAACACACAATCGAACAAATCAATCTACTACTTTTTCGTGTTCATTTACTTTTTATCCCTCTCTCTTGTATCTTTCTTCTCGTTCTTCTCTAGTCCTTCACCGGAGGGCTGAGGAACCATGAGGCTCTAGGGGCGAGCGAATCGACCTGGAGCAGCCCATAGCCATCGCGAGCCCTGACGGGGTCCCTCCCGGGCAAGCGGGGCTTCGGGTCTACAAAAGCATCCGTCGGCTATCCAGCGTATCGCGCTGCCGGTCGGATCTCCTTCGACGTGAGCTGCGGTGCATCACCCCCGGCATCGAGGGTACATGGTGACGTGTTTGTGTGTCAACACCGAGATTGCGAGCTTCTGAATTTGATCTAACATCTTGTTCAGGAGGGTTTTCTCGCTTTCATCCATGGCCCGATCAAAGATCAGATCCAATGGGAATTTGTCTGAGATCCGATCTGACATGGTCTCGGGCTCTTCATTGGCTAGGCTAGATGCCTGACTCGCCACAGTGCTCAGTTCCAGACTCAAAGTTGTATCCGAGGTAGGGAGCATGCCTTCGTCCTAAGCAGGGATTAATTCCAAAGTCTGGACGGGCGCTTCAGTGCAGTCCTCGATCTGGTTTGACACCCAGCCCAAAAATGCGAGTTCACCGCGGGAATCCGCGGTGTATTCCAGATTCCTGAATCTAATGATCCGGCCTGGGGTGAGAGTTTTGATCTCGCCGAGGTAGCCTGCCGAACCAACATGGAGAGTGATGCTGCCAAAAATGAAGAGCTGTCCCGACAGGAAGGTCATGCCACAGCCGACGCGATCATCGATCTGGAGGAGCGCCATTGAGCTGCTTCGACAATGCAGAGGGACCTGTATGGGCCACCAATGTCGGAGCTAAATCCGGCAGATCTCGGGTAGGGGGTCCCGAGCTGGTACTCTTGGCACGATGGTAACAAGGACATAGGAGTTTACCCAGGTTCGGGCCCTCTCGAAGCGGCAATACCCTACGTCATGCTTTGGTTGTATTGATTTCGAGGGAGTACAAAGTACAGGTGATCTACCACGAGATCATGTGTATGAGTTGAGTTGTTGTCTATGGCCCTCACCCCTCGGTTTATATAGATACCAGGGGTGCCTAGGGTTATACATAGGTCAGTTGCATCTAGGGACGAACGTGCCGGAGACTACCTCTACATCTTGAAGTATGCGCCAAGTCTTCGGGAGATTCCTTCTAGGCGTCCCTGGGCTCCGACGAACGAGGCCCACAGGTTTATCTCCATGGGAGATCCTCGGCCCAGCCCATATGACTGGGAGCCGACATGGCGAGTACCCCCTAATCGAGGACTCCATCACAATAGAAAACAGGAACTGGCCTTTGGCACTGGATTAATAGGCTAGTCCAAATAAATATTGTGCTAAAAACATAAGTAAATGATGTAAATATAGCATAAAAACTTCATAAATTATAGATACGTTGGAGACGTATCAGCTGGTTTCATCCAAAGGGTAGCTAGCACAGATTGAGGATGGTGCGTAACTCTTGAAAAATAAGTTAGCTTGCATGCTTAGCCTATCAATATCTGCTAGGTAAGCAAAGACTTTAATCTTCATGGGCAGCCGAGACTTCCAAGCCATGCAAGCTAAGCGATTGACCGGGCCGACTGGCAAGAGCATCATGTAGGTGATCCTCGAACTGAACTGTCTCAATGGAGTGCAAGCCATAACACAAATGTCCTCCTCCTCCAAGAGGTGAGGATGAAGGAATAGGTCGTCGGTGTAGACTGCAGCCACAGAAGCATTCTGCTGAACGTAGTGGGAGAAGAGAGTAGTAGCTTGGAGGTAGAGGGGACCTCCAGGCAGCCAAATGTCCACCCAGAAGGCAGTAGTCTTACCGTTCCAGTCATAGCATCTTGTCACCGATCTATATAGCGGAATGCAGTATGACACAATCTTGTCAAGGAATGAAGGAGCCAAGGGAGTGTCGTCGAGGTCCCTAGAGTTGTGGCATCAAAACAGTCCTTCCACGGAATGCTATATTGTTGGTGGAGCTAGTGAATGAAGTTTAGAAGAAAGCAAGTGTTTTGCAACCGAAGGTCCCTAATGCCAAAACCGCCTTCCTGTTTAGACAACAAAGCTATGTCCCAAGCAATTAAACAATGAGCACCAGAACAAGTGTCTTTCCCAGTCCAGAAGAAGGCACGACGCCTCTTAGCTATAGCCTCAACCACACCATGGGGGAGAAGTTAAGAGCACATAAAGTAAGTGGGGAGATTATTAAGCACAACATTGCAGAGAACAAGATGACCACCTGAGGATAGCAGGAGGGCGTGCCAACCCAAGAGGTAGAGATCAAACCTAGTGATGAGCGGAGCAAAGGCCGATGAAGTGAGCTTGGTAGGGGAGAGAGGTAAGCTGAGGCAGCAGGGGTAGCGGCCATAGAGGAGGCGTCCTCCGTCGATATGAACATGGGAATAAAGCTGGATTTGTGGAACTTAATGGCGAGGCCAGTGACAGAAGCGAAATCATCAAGGACCCGCTTGAGGCAAGTGATAGTGAGGCAGGTAGCACAGATCAGGATAAGAGTATCATCCGCATATTGAAGGATGGGAAATGGGAGATACGGAGCGAGCGGGTGGGAGAGGTCTCTGGCGGCACACGCATGCCGAATAAGTTGTTGGAGCATGCTTGCGACAAAAAAATATTCCTTTCATAAAAAATGATATCATTCCGCCAAAGCTATAGTGACCACAACATAGAGCCACTGCCCTGAGCAGGATCAAAGCCCCCAACCTATACTTGATAGATCCATGCCAAATAAGCATACCAAAACTCAAACATTAACCTTGATCATGGAATGCAACATTTGGAATAATTAACCACCTTAGCTGATTATTCATGGTTGGAGAAGATGAAGATCCAAAGAATATGAAAGACTACAGATAGCGTAGGATCACATACTTCGATGGAAACATCGTTATTGTGCGACACAAAATATTCTTAACGTAGTGGAAAACTCATCCTATGAAAAGCTAAAATTCGGACTACACTATATAGATTCCTCTTGAACGGCAGCAGCAAAAGAAGAAGAATTTATTCTAGTGGCCAACCAATGGACATGATTAACCTGAAGCAGTTAGGCTGTTGGATAAGAATGAACTGTTTTCAACACGTCAGATGTCGATGTGTCTCCTTTTCACTTTTATTTTTATTGCGAGGATGTCGACATGTCTCTGGATTTTTCTGGGATATGTTTCTTTCAGCCAATATATAGTTTCCCTACTTTTTTTTAGAAACACGGTACAAACAAAGACACTCACATACACACATGTACACTCACCCATATGAACGCACACAGGCACACCCTGTCGGGACCCGGATTCAGAGATATGCAAATCAAGCCATTCCACTAGCAAATGCATATCAACGATTCCAAGCCCCTCCACACAACATGCATGTTATAACCATACACGCAACATGCACGTCGTGTGGGTGGAACAACACACATCACAACATAACTCTACGACAAAAACTACAACATATATATACAAGAACTCCGAAGCAAGTAAAGTTTAACAACTTAATACAAACAAGGGTCTCACGACCAAGATGTAGCTCTCAGAGCGGAAACAAAAATATACCTTAAACATGTAAGTTTCACAAATGCCTTAAGAAGGTTACAGAAAAGCAGATGGCGACCATAACCCTTCCCAGACCACTGCCTAGGATAACCATAACTAACATCGCCTGGCACCACTAGAGATCACCTGCTCCAAATGCTACTGTCTGGTTTGCAGCATCTGCATCAAAAGAATAAGTAAAGCAAGGTGAGTACCCAACTGTACTCGTAAGACTTACATCATAACTAACTACACATATGCATCAGTATCAAAGGAAAGGATATATGTGGACTTGTACTGCAGAAAAGCTAGAATAGACTAGAAGTCTACCGAGCTATGACTACCAACATCTGCTACAAGGGATAAGAGAGCGCACACGAGTCCATCTAGCTAACCACCATAGCAATACACAACCTTGAATTCTTCCTCGACTACCCTGCGAGGAAGTGATCCTTGTCACTCACACTTATCTTGGCAAATTTTATTAGAGTAACCATTGTAGTTTTCTATGATCCTACAACAATCCTCAAGTCATCCTTAACCACGAACACGGCTATTCGAATAGGTTAAACCCTACAGGGGTGCACCAATTTACCCATACACACACGATCACCTCTTAATGCCAGATCATTTAGCACACTTCACGTTGTATGTTGGCAGAGGGTGATCAACATGACACTTATCCTACGCTGCAGTCTGGTCTAGGGAGTCACCCAACTGAGTTGCACCCGAATTGTGAGTCCGGCCGAATCTTCGAGATGGACCCAACTATTGTGTGACGGGTCATGGCTCAAGCCCACCTTGCCCAGATGGTACTACGCTTGGCCCAACCAGCCCACGTCCTAGGTAAAACCACACCACCATCACATCACATCACAACTTACCTATCTTCAATCTTGTCCACACACATTGCAAATGGAAAGCCCAAATTATGTGACTACTGGACCAGTCTGAGGTAAAGTACTAGGCCGAGGGGGTCTCATATACCCCACATGTGGTTAGCGTGTATATACTTGGATCCTAAGAGAACAGACCACCATGTTCTCCAACAAGGCCTCCCACCTTTGCCTTTAGTCATGTTTAACACAATTATCTCCATAAGCACACCATAATCCACTAAACATGTTCATATCATACCACATCCACTTTACATGTGCATCCACAACCGTGATTCATCAAGCCCAGATGGATCACATGTTCAAGGAGGTTTTGCCTGCCTGCATTGGTGCTTTGACACTGTTCCGACCTGGCTCGTTGCTCACGTCATCACTGGAACCTAACCGCGAAGAAGCAGAAATACTGGAAAAGAGAAAATGATGCATTTTACCACTACAGCAAAGATATAAGCATGATCATGATATGCAATGCATGACATGACATAGGGTTTGGCAAAATTAACCTAATGCAACAATTTTCAAGTTAATTGAAGTTGAAATGCACTAACTATAGCATTTCGAGCAACTCCAATAATTATTAAAAGGATATTAAAGTTGTTTGTCATAAACAGGTATTTTTAGCAGCTTTGGCATGAATGTAAATGACATGAACATAAAGGTGGTATTTTTCTGAACATTTTGGTATATTATACGCATTTTTCTGAGGTGTGGTCAATTAGTTATGAATTTTTGAAGTTTAAATATTTTTCTGAAATTCCTAAAATCATTTCTGATTTTAAAATAATCTAGATAATCATTTGTTATTCAGTGCAAGCCTAGCCACAGTGCATGACAGGTGGGTCCAAGGCTGGGGTCAACCTTGTCAGCTTTGACTCAGTCAAACTAGGCACAGGGCCCACATGTCATAGGCTCAGTTATTTTAACAGATTGTTTTAACTAGTTAAATTAGAGAAGGGCCCACATGTCAGTGGCTAGTTAGGGGAGGGTTAGACTAAGCAGGGGAATTAGTCCTAACTAATCAGGGATTTGGCCCTAACTAAATGACACATCAGCCTGGTCCCACATAGAAGTGAGTCAGGCTAATTAATCACTAACAATTATTCAAACTAAATAAGATTAAGCCCTACACTAATGGCCTCGGGCCCATGTGTCATTGACCTAACCACTAGCCTAATCAGTCTACCGCTAACCCACCGGCGGTTAGCCGGTGGCGAGCAGCAGACGCGGTGGAGGCTAGCCGAAATCATGTTACAAGCGACGTCGGGACGTGCAGTTGGGCTCTACGGAACGAGGGCGATGCAGCGCGTCGAATGGCAGCATTAGCGTGAGCTGGGGGAGTCGAAAATGACGTCGACGATGAGCTATGGCGATGGCAGCACATGGGATCAACGGGGACGCGACTACCAGGGGCGAAGAAGACAATGATAGTATAAAAGTTTTTTTCTCTGCCAATAAACATACAAGAGGAACGCAAGATAATATATATTTTGTAAAGAGAAGAAGGAATGTAGATTTCTGTTAGTTTGAGTGTAGCTCATGTGCCTAAAACAAGTGGAACGAAGTCAATAATCTCATATGATGTGATTTCCATGTCAGCTTGTTGTGTAATTCTAGTTGTGCTAGAATATTTGATCGGTAGAGATTGAAAGTACACAGAAACAAATAAGGATTGAAGCTATTGTATATACAAATTAGTCTGCAATCTGTAATCAGCCTGACGAACATTAACTAACATCCAGCAGTTTGCAAAAATCTAGTACGACTAGTAATAACTTAGCAACATAGCGGTGATATATGATGTACAGATGTAGTACCTCTGATCTGGCGTGAGTCATATTGTGCAGCCTTGGGTGTGAAATCTGAAACGCCTAGGACAGGGAAATCATGAGATTGGCGCACACACAGATCACAGGCAACGCACGACGAGGGGCGATGATCCGATCTGCCATGAAGCGCCGCCAGCTGCTGGCGACGATGCCCTAGCACATATTCAATCAAGTTTTTTTTCTTGAGAAATAGGGATTCAATCAGGTCAAACAGAAGCAGGGCTATTCAATATATCTGGTCCAGACGCTAGGCATCAATCCGCACGTCATTGATTGCGGGTGCGGTAACTAGTCTTGGGCCATTTCCCGGCTATTGGGCATGCTAATGATGACCGTGAGCATTAACTAATCAGAAGTTACCGCTCAATATACAGCTAGTCCCCGCTAATGATCATTGGGGGTGGCCGGTCGATAGGGGGGTCTGGCCCCCGCTCGCTGATACGTCTCCGTCGTATCTACTTTTCCAAACACTTTTGCTCTTGTTTTGGCCCCTAATTTGCATGATTTGAATGGAACTAACCCGGACTGACGCTATTTTCAGCAGAATTGCCATGGTGTTGTTTTTGGTGCAGAAATAAAAGTTCTTGGAATTGGATGAAACTTTTTGGAGATTTTTTATGGAATAAATAAAAAATACTAGAACCAAGACCCACTGGAGGGGGGCCACCCAGTGCCCACGAGGCACCAGGGCGCGTCACCCCCCCCCCAGGCGCGCCCTGGTACCTCGTGGGGCCCACGTGGCTCCGTCTGACCTAATTCCAAGGCTATAAATTCACAATTCCAGAGAAAAAATAAGAGAGGAAGTTTTATTGCGTTTCACGATACGGAGCCGCCGCCACCTCCTGTTCTTCATCGGGAGGCCAGATCTGGAGTCCGTTCGGGGCTCCGGAGATGGGGATCTTCCGGCATCGTCATCATCAACCATCCTTCATCACCAATTTCATGATGCTCACTGCCGGGAGTGAGTAATTCTTTCGTAGGCTTGCTGGACGGTGATGAGTTGGATGAGATTTATCATGTAATCGAGTTAGTTTTGTTAGGGCTTGATCCCTAGTATCCACTATGTTCTGAGATTGATGTTGCTATGACTTTGCTATGCTTAATGCTTGTCACTAGGGCCCGAGTGCCATGATTCTAGATCTGAGCCCTTTATGTTTTCATGAATATATTTGTGTTCTTGATCCATTCTTGCAAGTTATATGCACCTGCTATGTGTTATGATCCGCATACCCCAAGGTGACAATAATTGGGATTCTTTCCGGTGATTGCCATAGTTTGAGGAGTTCATGCATTCACTTTGTGTTAATGCTTTGTTCCGGTTCTCTATTAAAAGGACGCCTTAATATCCCTTAGTATCCTTATGGACCCCGCTGTCACGGGAGGGTAGGACAAAAGATGTGTTGCAAGTTCTTATCGCAAGCACGTATGACTATATACGGAATACATGCCTACATTATATTGATGAATTGGAGCTAGTTCCGTGTCGCCCTAGGTTATGACTGTTACATGATGAATGTTATCCAACATAATCACCGATCCAATGCCTACGAGCTTTTCACATATTATTCTTTGCTAAGTTGCTACTGTTGCTACTACTGTCACAATTGCTACAAAACTACTACTGCTACCGTTACTATTATTGCTACTGCTATCAAACTATCATACTACTGTGCTACTGATCACTCTGCTGCAGATATTTAGTCTCCAGGTGTGGTTGAATTGACAACTCAACTGCTAATACTTGCAAATATTCTTTGGCTCCCCTTGTGTCGAATCAATAAATTTGGGTTGAATACTCTACCCTCGAAAACTGTTGCGATCCCCTATACTTGTGGGCTATCAAGACCTTTTTCTGGCGCCGTTGCCGGGGAGCATAGCTTTATTTGCTAAGTAACTTGGGATTTATATTTGTTGATCACTATGAAGAATCTGAAAGATGCTAAGACCAAGATCGTTCCCTCTAAGATGAGGGGAGGTAAGGAACTGCCATCCAGCTCTGCACTTGATTCACCCTCCGTTTTGAGTAAACTTGCAACACCACAACATGCTATTAATTCTGATATGTCGCAAGTTATTGATGATACCACTTCTGCCATGAATGATACTCATGATGATGCTAGTACTATGCTTGATAATGCTGTGCCACTTGGTGAATTTCTTAGTGAACAACTTGCTAAAGCTAAAGAAATTGAAAATGTTGAAACTCTTGAGAATTATGATTCAGCTATTATGCCTAGCTCTCCTACTAGAGTTGAAACACCTGATGAACATAGCTTTGATAGGGAGACAGCTAGAGCCATTCTTGCTTGTAATGATAGACATGAAGTTATAAAGTTGCTTGCTGAAATGAAAGAAAAATCTATGCGGGAGAAAATGAAATATGATCCTAAGTTTGCAACCTCTCCCATATTTGTTACTGATAAGGATTATGAATCCGCTATTGATCCTGAGTTAATTACTTTGGTTGAATCTGATCCTTTCCATGGCTATGAAACTGAAACTGTTGTGGCACATCTCACTAAATTAAATGATATAGCCACCCTATTTGCTTATGAGGAAAAAATTTGCTATTACTATATTCTTAAGTTATTTCCTTTCTCATTAAAGGGTGATGCTAAAGAATGGTATAATACTCTTGCTCCTGGATGTGTGCGTAGTCCCCAGGATATGATTTATTACTTCTCTGAAAAATATTTTCCCGCTCATAAGAAACAAGCTGCCTTACAGGAAATATTTAACTTTGTGCAAATTGAAGAAGAGAATCTCCCTCGAGCTTGGGGGAGGCTTCTCCAGTTACTTAATGCTTTGCCTGATCATCCTCTCAAGAAAAATGAAATACTTGATATCTTCTATAATGGACTAACTGATGCTTCTAGGGACTACCTAGATAGTTGTGCGAGTTGTGTTTTCAGGGAAAGGACTATTGAACAAGCTAAGGAATTATTGAATAATATATTGAAGAATGATAATGATTGGACTCTTCCTGAACCACCACCCAAACCCACTCCGAATAAAAGGGGTATTTTATATCTCAGTCCTGAAGATATGCAAGAGGCAAAGAAATGCCAGAAGGAAAAAGGTATTAAAGCTGAAGATGTTAAGGATCTACCACCTATCGAAGAAATACATGGTCTTAACGCGCCACCACAGGTAGTAGAGGTAAATTCTCTTATCAAATTTGATGAAGGTGATATTCCTTATAATAAACCTCCTAGTCAATGCTTATATGAATTTCACAATTATATTATTAAGCAAGATCACTTCAATGCAAATGTTATGAAACAATTAAAACGAAATGCCTACATGATTGATCGCTTGAGTGACTTGTTATTTAGAATTGCTAATGATGTTAAAGGTGTGAGCAAACATGCATCTATGGTTCAAACTCAATTAGAACAAGTTGCTAAATCTCAAAGTGAATTGCTCAATGAAATGAACAACAATATGAATGATCATGCTGTTAGAGTAATGACTAGAGGAGGTAGAATGACTCAGGAGCCACTTTATCCTGAAGGTCACCCAAAAAGAATTGAACAAGATTCTCAAAGAATTAATGTTGACGCACCTAGTCCATCTAAAAAGAAAAAGAAAAAGAAAAATGATAGGACTTTGCATACTTCTAGTGAGCCCGAGGTAGAAAAACCCTTGGTGGATAGTAATGATGATTCTATTTCTGATGCTGAAACACAATCTGGTAATTAACAACCACCCGATGATAATAATAATGATGATGCTCATGTGGATACCGAACTAGATAATGATAAAGAACCTGATAATGATGTTGAAATAGAACCTGCTGTTGATCTTGATAACCCACCTTCTAAAAATAAACGTTATGATAAAAGAGACTTCATTGCTAGAAAGCATGGTAAAGAAAGAGAACCATGGGTTCAAAAACCCATGCCCTTTCCTCCTAAACCATCTAAGAAAAAGGATGAGGAAGAATTTGAACGCTTTACTGAAATGCTTAGGCCGGTCTTTTTGCGTACTCGTTTGACTGATATTATAAAGATGCCACCCTATGCTAAATACATGAAAGACATTGTCACAAATAAAAGAAAGATACTTGAAGCTGAAATTTCTACCATGCTTGCAAATTATTCTTTTAAGGATGGAGTACCTAAGAAACTAGGAGATCCACGAATACCAACTATACCATGCTCCATTAAAAGAAATTATGTCAAAACTGCTTTGTGTGATTTAGGAGCCGGTGTTAGTGTTATGCCTTTCTCTTTATATAAAAGACTTGATTTGAATAAACTCACTCCCACAGAAATATCATTGCAAATGGCTGACAAATCAACTACCATACCTATCGGTGTTTGTGAAGATGTGCCCGTTGTAGTTGCAAATGTTACTATCCTAACAGACTTTGTTATACTTGATATGCCCGAGGATGACAACATGTCGATTATCCTTGGTAGACCCTTCTTGAATACTGCAGGGGCTGTTATTGATTGCAACAAAAGCAAGGTCACTTTTCATATCAATGGTAATGAACATACGGTGCACTTTCCGAAGAAACAATTTCAAGTAAATGGTATTATTATTATTGAAAAGACTCCGACAATCACTATTGGAAGCTTTCAAATCCCTCTTCCTACTATTAAAAAGAGATATGAAACTCTCATTATCGGGGAGATACATATCCCCGTTGAGGTAACTTAGTGTTATACGAAAGTTCTTCGGTTTCATGTTACTCGGAAATGGTTTGTTAATAAGACCTGATCAACCTTATTAATGGATTCTTTCAGAGAGGCATGTGGTCGATGAATTTAGTAGGCACAACCTTCTGTACCCACTTTCTATTTTCTGTTATTTTTAGTTAAATGCAATAAAATGCCATGATTATCCTGTTTCTGATTTATCCGTGCAATAAAAAATGTCCAGAAATAAAAGTGCACAAAATGCAATAAAATTTTGACATGAATTTTTATGTAATATTTAAGAATTCTGGGCACTGGACACATACCAGGGGGGTGCCCCAGGTGCCCACGAGGCACCAGGGCGCGCCACCCCCCCTGGCGCACCCAGGTACCTCGTGGGCCCCACAGGGACCCCCTCACATATTCCTTCTGCTCACTTCGTCTCTTACCTCTAGCAAAAATTCCTGGTAGCTCTCTCTCTCTCGTGTTCTTGCTCACAAACCTGAAATTTTCGATCACTTTGCTCGGAGCTCCGTTTCCGAAACTGTTTTGCGAGATTGCTCCTTGGTATGTAACTCCTCCATTGCTCCAATTAATTTTTGCTCTAGTGGATTATATTTTGCATAATTAGCTACTCTTGGTGCTACAGAAAATGAGTTGCATGTTGAATTCTTTGAGTTCCAAGTAGTTTGAACGCTTGATATAGCCTCTAGACATCCATATGAGTAGTTGCTATCAATCTTGTGAAGTTTTATTGATATCATTTTGTGGTCCAAAAATTTTCAGAAATTGTTCTTAGGAAAATGAATATCTTCTGGAGAAGTTCTTCGAGGAGGAGGTCCTCGGAAGCGTCATCAAGTGAAAGTTCGGCACGCCAATCATATGAGGAACCAAGGGCAAGTTCAGTGCGAGGTGCCGAAGCAAAATCATGTCGATGGCCGTGCAACGAGTTCATGCTAGGTGCTGGCATCAAGGAGGAATTTGACCAATATATTCACAATGCCGAGCTCTCAGCCTTTATCGCAGATAAGCCACCACAGCATTACAATCTCACTCATTCCTTTACTCAGAACTTTGACTATCACCAGCGCACTTCTAGAGTTTTATTTCACCTCTATGACAAATCTTATAATATGCCTCTAGATGAATTCTGTGATGCATGCAAAATTCCATATTGGGGTTCATTAGATGAACCACCAAGATCTGATTATGAGTTGTTTCTCAACAGTCTTTGCAACGGTGAGGATAGGGGAATCACGCAGGCCAGAATAATTAGCATTCATTTTCCCGCTATTCGGTATTTTGTGCTTTTTAATGGTAAATGCGTTGTTGGTAAGCAAGACTGTAGTGCACTTTGCGCCCCTGATCTGAGTCTTATTCATACAGCTTTGACTGGTAGCAAGCTTTATAATCTTGGGGCTATTGTTGCACGTAGGCTGCAGCGTAATGCGGGTAGTGGTGATTTGTATGGAGGAGTTTATGCCTCCCGCTTAGCTGCAAAGTTAGGGGTCTCGCCCAAATTCAATGATCACCTCTTGCCTTATAAATATTTGAATTTCGAAGCAATACGAGAACATAGGTTTTTAAAACGCAATGCACAGGGTTACGAATATAACTTAGTTCTTAATAAATATCACTTTGTGTATGTTGCTTTGCCTGCTCCTGCCCTCTTTGATTTTTAGAACAAACAGAGATATTTTCTTCATGAGAGTGAGGTGCACGAGTACAATGCAGCTGTCGAGGCTGCTCGTCTGGCTGAGGAGGCGGCTCAGAACGCCTCTACGAGCTATCATTTCGATTATTATCCAGGACAGCCATGGCAGTAGACCAAGCTAGGCAAAAGCCTAAGCTTGGGGGAGTACGTATTTCTCACCGACATTACATTCATGCTCACACATTTAATTCCAGTTGTCGGTGTTCATACTTTTTCATTGTATAATCCATGCTAGTTTTATTTTCTCGCTTTCTTCTAGTGTGTTCGAAAAAATTTGAGAAAATCCAAAAACATTTCTCGTTTCTTTTCGGTTTTTCTTTCTAGCTTAGTTAGTTGAAGAATTAAATAGTTGAAGAATTAAAAGAAAACCCAAAAAGATTTCCCATTTCTTCTTTTGCTTGTTGGGAGTTCTCCCGTGTAAATAGTTTTCTTTTCTCATTTTTCGTTTTCTTCTTTAATTTGCTTTCTTCAGAAAAAAAAATAAAAAATCCAAAAATATTTCGGTGTGTTTCTCTGAAATTCTTTTCTTTTGTTGAGTCATTGTGAGGAGAAGACCACGATGAAAATGTTGAGTGGCTCCCATATGCATTGTTGTTTATCTAACAAAGAGCCCATTTTACCTTGTCATCTCCTTTAAATAAAATGCTTGCAGATTCTAGATTAGTCCACGTCACTCTTGCACTATTATTATTTTCATATCATTCGGTCGTGCAAGTGAAAGGCAATAATGACGATGATTTGATGAAGTGACTGTGGCAAGGAAAAGCGGGTATGAACTCAACTTGTTCTTTGTTTTTGTAAATATGTTTAACTCGGTATCCATGATTCAGCATGTTATGATTAAACATGTTCATGATGACAATTAGAGATTATAGTTGCTCATGCCATGCTTAAGTAGCTAGGAGTGGATAATGATTTATCTTGAGTGTCAACATGCATTAAAATGATTGTGATGTAGTATGATGATATGGTATCCTTCTCTGAATGTTTCAAGTGGCTTGACTTGGCACATGTTCACGCATGTAGTTGATTCAAAATCAACATAGCCTTCACGATATTTATGTTCATGGTGCTTATATCCTACTCATGCTAGTATTCAATGTTGATTATTCATAATGCATGATTATGACCGTTTTCGCTCTCTAGCTGGTCACTTCTCAACCTATTTGCTAGCCTTCGCCTGTACTAAGCGGGAATACTGCTTGTGCATCAAAACCTTTAAACGTAAAGTTATTCCAGATGAGTCCACTATATCTACTATATGCGGTATTACTCTGCCGTTCTAAGTAAATTTGCATGTGCCACCTCTAAATATTCAAATGAACATCTATTTTGTGTACCCGTACCGCTCATGGAGCGACAGGGGGCGGTCAGTATCTTCCATGCTAAGCGGGTTATTCTCATGACGAGTGTTTATTCACTTGTCCTTGCATGAGAGGGGCTGGTAATCGGGATGTCCAGTCCCATTATTAAAATTGCAAAATAACAAAACAAACTCCCCCGGAAAGTTGTTGGTATGGAGGGCACCCGAGGATTCGGCTAGCCATGGCTTGTGATTGTTGGTGGAGGGGGAGTGAACTTTACTTTACCGCTTGGGAACCGCCGCTAATGTGTTTAGCATGGAAGATATTGAAAACTCTCGGTCGTGACATTGACAGGAAAGGCATACCCCCAAAAAATTTATTTATCTTTGATTTAAGCTTTGAGCTCTAGCACCTCTGCAAATCCATGCTTCCCTCTGCGAAGGGCCTATCTATTTACTTTTATGTTATTTTACTTTTATTGTTGAGTCATCACCTTCTCAAATAAGCACCAGTCTTGAGAGCACTATTGTCATTCTCATGCATTGTGAATAGTTAATGTTGTGTGCATCATGACTGGATCTTTTCTACCATGAATTACAATGTTTAGTCGCTGCTTGAACTTTGGAGGTGCTCTGCATTTATGTTTTGCGGTCCCAGAAAGGGCTAGCGAGATACCATGTTGTCATATTATATCATGATCGTTTTGACAAAGTGTTGGCATTTGAAATATCTTATTATTGCTCGCTAGTTGATTATGCCATTGATATGAGTGAATATAATTTCTAGGAGTTATCATTTGCATGGTTCGTTATAATCTTTGCTGAAAACTTGGACACTATTTAAGCATATATATATAGATACAAGAACAAAAGAGTTTGTAAAAGTTTTTCTTTATCACTTTCAGTTTGTCAACTGAATTGCTTGAGGACAGGCAATGAGTTAAGCTTGGGGGAGTTGATACGTCTCCGTCGTATCTACTTTTCCAAACACTTTTGCTCTTGTTTTGGCCCCTAATTTGCATGATTTGAATGGAACTAACCCGGACTGACGCTGTTTTCAGCAGAATTGTCATGGTGTTGTTTTTTGTGCAGAAATAAAAGTTCTTGGAATTGGATGAAACTTTTTGGAGATTTTTGATGGAATAAATAAAAAATACTAGAACCAAGACCCACTGGAGGGGGGCCACCCAGTGCCCACGAGGCACCAGGGTGCGCCACCCCCCCAGGCGTGCCCTGGTACCTCGTGGGGCCCACGTGGCTCCGTCTGACCTAATTCCAACGCTATAAATTCACAATTCCAGAGAAAAAAATAAGAGAGGAAGTTTTATTGCGTTTCACAATACGGAGCCACCGCCACCTCCTGTTCTTCATGGGGAGGCCAGATCTGGAGTCCGTTCGGGGCTCCAGAGAGGGGGATCTTCCGGCATCGTCATCATCAACCATCCTTCATCACCAATTTCATGATGCTCACCGCCGGGAGTGAGCAATTCTTTCGTAGGCTTGCTGGATGGTGATGAGTTGGATGAGATTTATCATGTAATCGAGTTAATTTTGTTAGGGCTTGATCCCTAGTATCCACTATGTTCTAAGATTGATGTTGCTATGACTTTGCTATGCTTAAAGCTTGTCACTAGGGCCCGAGTGCCATGATTCCAGATCTGAACCCTTTATGTTTTCTGTAGGGGAACGAGACAGAAAACAAAAAATTTCGGTACAGCGAGCACGCCCAGGACCACTATGGAGATGTCATACAGGGTTTGATCTGACCCGTACCGACTCGTAGCGCAGCAGAAGAAGAGTCGGTGTAGATCATCGGTGCAGATCCCCGCAGCTAGGATTTACAACCTCCCAACCGCGAGGATGTACTCCCTCATCGGACATCCCTTCGGGAGGCGGTCGGACAGTCCCTCGGACGATGTCACGGACAGCCCTTCGGGAGGACCCTCGAAAACCGAACGGTAACTCGGACAGCCCTTCGGGAGGAAACTCGAAACTCGAACGGTAAGTCGGACAGCACTTCGGGAGGACACTCGAACATCCCCTCGGGCAAAAGATCGAAACTACGACCTCTCTATGGGGTTGCACACATACGGTGTCAGCTATCCGGCATGGCTTCGCCGTCCAGAACTAGTTCCTGCCGGAACCCAGACAGCCTTTCGGCTCTACGAAACTATTTCGTGGGAGGGAGAGAGAGAGCCAGACGAGCATGGCATGTGTATGAGAGCAAGGATGAGATTTGGAGAGCACCCCTCCACCTCTATTTATAGGAAAGCCAGGGGGTAAAGTTGGCATTCAAAAATACCAAAAGTACGACCACTTTATGTCTTTACATAAAAGAATAAAGCAAAAAGGGACGGCATGTGGAGCTCCAAGGAGCTCCACCTCCTTTGGCCGGCCTCCAAGCCCGTCTAGAAGCCTTTTGGGAAATATCCCAAAAGGTGGCACTCCATAAAAATATCCATAAAATGATTTTCACTATTCACGGAACCAATTTCCCGCGACCGTTAAATCCGAAAATATTTCTGTGGGTCTTAGAATAATTCCAGTACCCACACAAATGATTTTGGACACGTTCCGAAACAATTTCGGATTAGTGATTTTCATCTGCGAAAAGCAACCAAATTGGTTCCGGCAGCTCCGAAACATTTCCGGTTTTTATCCCGGAAAATTCCCAGAAGTTTCCAGAACACTTCTGGCATCCTCCAAGAATTTCCAGGCATGTGCCGAAACCAATTTGACTTAATGGTATCCCCTGAAACAACTTTTCAGTTTTACCGGAACTATTTCGGTGTCCTCTCCGGAACGTTTCCGTTGTGTCCAAAACTTTTCCGATGATTTTCTCTCAGACTCCCCGTCTAGTATTCGGCAGATAGATGACCCTTAAGCGTGTGACCCTATAGGTTCAGTGAAGTATAGACATGACCCGGAACACTTTCCGATCAATGATCAACATCGGAGCCGTGGACACCCATATTGACCCCTATACCCACACGAATGAATATTCGAGTGAACCTCCTGTTGCCGTGTGCTATTCCTATTGCTTCACGATATATTACAAACACCCGAGGTGAGATTTATTGCATCCCCGTGGATCAACAACTTGTCCTGTTGGAAATATGCCCTAGAGGCAATAATAAATTGGTTATTATTATATTTCCTTGTTCATGATAATCGTTTATTATCCATGCTATAATTGTATTGATTGGAAACTCAAATACATGTGTGGGTACATAGACAACACTGTGTCCCTAGTAAGCCTCTAGTTGACTAGCTCGTTGATCAAAGATGGTTAAGGTTTCCTAGCCATTGACATGAGATGTCATTTGATAACGGGATCACATCATTAGGAGAATGATGTGATGGACAAGACCCAAACTGTAAACGTAGCATTTGATCGTGTCAGTTTATTGCTATTGTTTTCTGCATGTCAAGTATCTGTTCCTTTGACCATGAGATCATGCAACTCACTAACACCGGAGGAATACCTTGTGTGTATCAAACGTCGCAACGTAACTGGGTGACTATAAAGGTGCTCTACAGGTATCTCCGAGGGTGTCTGTTGGGTTGGCATGGATCAAGACTGGGATTTGTTACTCCGTATGACGGAGAGGTATCTCAGGGCCCACTCGGTAATACAACATCACAATGAGCCTTGCAAGCAATGTGACTAAAGTGTTAGCCACGAGATCTTGTATTACGGAACGAGTAAAGAGACTTGCCGGTAACGAGATTGAACTAGGTATAGTGATACCGACGATCAAATCTCGGGCAAGTAACATACCGAAGAACAAAGGGAACAGCATACGGGATTAACTGAATCCTTGACATAGAGGTTCGACCGATAAAGATCTTCGTAGAATATGTAGGAGCCAATATGGGCATCCAGGTCCCGCTATTGGTTATTGGCCGTAGAGGTGTCTCGGTCATGTCTACATAGTTCTCGAACCCGCAGGGTCTACACACTTAACGTTTGGTGACGATTAGTATAATTGAGTTATTATGTTGGTGACCGAAAGTTGTTCGGAGTCCCGGATAAGATCCCGGACATGACGAGGATCTCCGGAATAGTCCGGAGGTAAAGATTGATATATGTGATAATAGTGTTTTGATCTCCGGAAGAGTTCCGAAGTTCACCGGAAGGGGTTCCGGATGTTTACCGAAGTGTTCGGGTGCAGCAACACTTTATATGAGCCAAAGGGATAAAGCCCACAAGGTATTGGAAAGTGCAAAAGTAGTTTTGCTGCCGCGTAAGCGGTACTACCGCTTGGTGAAGCGGTACTACCGCCGGAGCGGTACTACCGCTTGTTGAAGCGGTACTACCGCCCGAGCGGTACTACCGCTTGTGTGAAGCGGTACTACCGCCCAAGCGGTACTACCGCTTATGTGAAGCGGTACTACCGCTTATGCGCGGCTGTGCGCGGTTCGGCAGGGATCCGAGTTGGACTCTTTCCCTGTGGGCCAAACCGACCTTGTGCGGGCAAAACCGACCCGGAGGAGGCTTTTACTCCAAGTTTAGACCCCAAGGCTCAACATATAAATAGAGGGGCAGGGCTAGCACACGGGATACATCAGTATTTCCCAAGCCGTGTGCCGGCAACCCTAGCCCTCTAGTTCCTCCGTCATAATCTCCGTAGTGCTTGGCGAAGCCCTGCAGAGATTGTTCCTCACCACCATCACCACGCCGTCGTGCTGCTGGAACTCAACCACTACTTCACCATCGCTCGCTGGATCGAGGAGGTGAAGGCGTCATCAAGCCGTACGTGTGTTGAACGCGGAGGTGCCGTCCGTTCGGCACTAGATCGGAAGGATCGTGATTGGATCGCGGGACGCTCGGCGATTTGGATCGCGAAGACGTTCGACTACATCAACCGCGTTTATTAACGCTTCCGCTTAGCGATCTACAAGGGTATGTAGATTCACTCTCCCTCTCGTAGATGCTCATCACCATGGATAGATCTTATGTGTGCGTAGGAAAATTTTTGTTTCCCATGCAACGTTCCCCAACAGTGGCATCATGAGCTAGGTCTATGCGTAGATGAGATCTCGAGTAGAACACAAACGAGTTGTGGGCGTGGGTGTATACATATTGCTTGCCGTTACTAGTTGATACTTGATTCCGCGGTATTGTGAGATGAAGCGGCCCGGACCGACATTACGCGTACGCTTACGCGAGACTGGTTTCACCGCTGCGTGCACTTGTTGCATAAAGGTGACTGGCGGGTGTCTGTCTCTCTCACTTTAGTTGAATCGGTTCAATGAAGAGGGTTCTTTTAGAAGATCAAAAAGCAATCACTACACCACGTTGTGGTTTTGCGTAGGTAAGAATCGTTCTTGCTAGAAACCCGTAGCAGCCACGTAAAATTTGCAACAACAATTAGAGGACGTCTAACTTGTTTTTGCAGGGTATGTTGTGATGTGATATGGCCAATTACATGATGAGATATATGTGATGTATGAGATGATCATGTTTTGTATAGAATATCACGACTTGCATGTCGATGAGTACGGCAACTGGCAGGAGCCATAGAGTTGTCTTTAATTATTGTATGACCTGCGTGTCAATCATTAAGCGCTATGTAATGCTTTACTTTATCGCTAAACGTTAGCTATAGTCGTGGAAGCAACAGTCGGCGCGACAACCTTATGGCGACACGTTGATGGAGATCAAGATGATGGAGATCATGGTGTCATGCCGGTGACGATGGAGATCATGCCGGTGCTTTGGAGATGGAGATCAAAAGCACAAGTTCATGGCCATATCATGTCACTTATGATTTGCATGTGATGTTAATCCTTTTATGCATCTTATTTTGCTTAGGACGACGGTAGCATTATAAGGTGATCCCTCACTTAAATTTCAAGATAAATTGTGTTCTCCCCAAGTGTGCACCGTTGCGAAAGTTCGTCGTTTCGAGACACGCCGTGATGATCGGGTGTGATAGACTCTACGTTCGCATACAACGGGTGTAAGCCATGTTACACGTGCGGAACACTCGGGTTAAACTTGACGAGCCTAGCATGTACAGACATGGCCTCGGAACACAAGAGACCGAAAGGTCGAACATGAGTCATATAGTAGATATGATCAACATGAAGATGTTCACCATTGAAACCACCTCAACTCACGTGATGATCGGACTTGAGTTGGTGGATTTGGATCATGTTACACTCGAATGATCGGAGGGATGTCAATTTGAGTGGGAGTTTTTAAGTAATATGATTAACTAAACTCATTATCTAAGAACAATAGTCTAAGTTGTCTTTGCAATATTTATGTTGTAGATCATGGCTCGCGCAGTAGCACCCCTGAATTTTAATGCGTTCCTAGAGAAAGCTAAGTTGAAAGATGATGGAAGTAACTTTGTAGACTGGGCCCGTAATCTAAGGATTATCCTTACGGCTTCCCAGAAGGCTTATGTCCTTGATGCACCGCTTGGTGATCCACCTGCTCCAGTTGAGTCTCTAGACGTTGTGAACGCCTGGCAGGCTCGTTCTGATGATTACTCAATAGTTCAATGTGCAATGTTGTATGGCTTAGAACCGGGACTTCAAAGACGTTTTGAACGTCATGGAGCATATGAGATGTTCCAGGAGTTGAAGTTTATCTTTCAGAAGAATGCCCGGATCGAGAGATATGAGATCTCCGATAAGTTCTATGCTTGCAAGATGGAGGAGAACGGGTCTATCAGTGATCACGTGCTCAGAATGTCTGGGTACTCCACCCGTCTGGCTGAGTTAGGGATGCCCCTTCCGCCAGAGGCTATCACTGACAGAGTTCTTCAATCATTGCCACCTAGCTACAAGAGCTTCGTGTTGAACTATAACATGCACGGGATGAACAAGTCAGTCGCCGAGCTGTTTGCGATGCTGAAAGCCGCTGAGTCTGAAATTCAGAAGGAGCATCAAGTGTTGATGGTCAATAAAACCACTAGTTTCAAGAAAAATGGCAAGGGTAAGAAGGGTAACTCCAAGCAGAGTGGCAAAGCAGTTGCTCCTCTCGTGAAGAAACCCAAGGCTGGACCCAAACCAGAAACTGTGTGTTTTCATTGCAAGGGAACTGGACACTGGAAGCGGAATTGCCCCAAGTATTTGGCTGACAAGAAGGCGGCCAACAACAAACAAGGTATATATGATATACATGTTATTGATGTGTACCTTACCAACTCTCGTTGTAGTGCCTGGGTATTTGATACCGGTGCGGTTGCTCATATTTGCAACTCAAAACAGGAACTGCGGAATAGACGGAGGCTGGCAAAGGACGAAGTGACGATGCGCGTGGGAAATGGTTCCAAGGTTGATGTGATCGCCGTCGGCACGCTCGCTCTTCGATTACCGTCGGGATTAGTGATGAACCTAAATAAATGTTATTTGGTGCCTGCGTTAAGCATGAACATTATATCTGGATCTTGTTTATTGCGAGACGGTTACTCATTTAAATCAGAGAATAATGGTTGTTCTATTTATATGAGTAATATCTTTTATGGTCATGCACCCGATGTGAGGGGTTTATTCTTATTGAATCTCGATAGTAATGATACACATGTTCATAACATTGATGCCAAAAGATGTAGAATTGATAATGATAATACCACTTTCTTGTGGCACTGCCGTTTAGGTCATATTGGCGTAAAACGCATGAGGAAGCTCCATGCTGATGGACTTTTGGAGTCACTTGATTTTGAATCACTTGACACATGTGAGCCATGCCTCATGGGCAAGATGACTAAAACGCCGTTCTCTGGAATAATGGAACGGGCAAGTGACTTATTGGAAATCATACATACTGATGTGTGCGGTCCGATGAGTATTGAAGCGCGCAGTGGTTATCGTTACTTTCTCACCTTCACTGATGACTTAAGTAGATATGGGTATATTTACTTAATGAAACACAAGTCTGAAACATTTGAAAAGTTCAAACAATTTCAGAGTGAAGTTGAGAATCATCGTAACAAGAAGATTAAATTCCTACGATCTGATCGAGGAGGAGAATATCTGAGTTATGAGTTTGGCAGTCACTTAAGACAGTGTGGAATTGTTTCACAATTAACACCGCCTGGAACACCACAGCGTAATGGTGTGTCCGAACGTCGTAATCGAACCTTATTGGATATGGTGCGATCTATGATGTCTCTTGCCGATTTGCCACTATCGTTTTGGGGTTATGCATTAGAGACAGCTGCATTCACTTTAAATAGGGCACCATCGAAATCCGTTGAGACGACGCCATATGAACTTTGGTTTGGCAAGAAGCCAAAGCTGTCGTTTCTTAAAGTTTGGGGATGTGATGCTTATGTCAAAAAGCTTCAGCCTGAAAAGCTGGAACCCAAAGCGGAGAAATGCGTCTTCATAGGATACCCAAAAGAGACAGTTGGGTATACCTTCTACCTCAGATCCGAAGGCAAAGTGTTTGTCGCTAAAAACGGAACATTTCTTGAGAAAGAGTTTCTCTCGAAAGAATTGAGTGGGAGGAAGATAGAACTTGATGAGGTTGTTGAACCTTTACTTCAACCTGAGAGTAGCGCAGCGCAGAAAGTTGTTTCTGTGGAGCCTACATTAGCTGAAGAGGAAGTTAATGATGATGATCATGAAGCTTTGGATCAAGTTGCTATCGAACCTCGTAGGTCGACAAGGACGCGTACTGCTCCTGAGTGGTACGGCAACCCTGTCTTAGAGGTCATGTTGTTAAAAAACGATGAACCTACGAGCTATGGAGAAGCGATGATGGGCCCGGATTCCGAGAAGTGGTTAGAGGCCATGAAATCCGAGATGGGATCCATGTATGAAAACAAAGTATGGACTTTGGAAGTATTACCTGAAGGGCGTAAGGCCATTCAGAACAAATGGATCTTTAAGAGGAAGACGGACGCGGACGGTAATGTCACCGTCTATAAAGCTCGACTTGTGGCAAAGGGTTTTTCACAAGTTCAAGGAGTTGACTACGATGAGACCTTCTCACCCGTAGCGATGCTTAAGTCCGTCAGAATCATGTTAGCAATAGCTGCCTTTTTCGATTATGAAATTTGGCAGATGGATGTCAAAACAGCGTTCCTTAACGGTTACCTTAAGGAAGAGTTGTATATGATGCAACCAGAAGGTTTTGTCGATCCAGAGAATGCTGACAAAGTTTGCAAACTCCAGCGATCCATTTATGGACTGGTGCAAGCATCTCGGAGTTGGAATCTTCGTTTTGATGAGGTGATCAAAGCGTTCGAGTTTATACAAGTTTACGGAGAAGCTTGTATTTACAAGAAAGTGAGTGGGAGCTCTATAGCGTTTCTAATATTATATGTGGATGACATATTGCTGATTGGAAACAATATAGAAATGCTGGAAAGCGTAAAGGAATATTTGAACAAGAGTTTTTCAATGAAGGACCTAGGAGAAGCTGCTTTCATATTAGGCATCAAGATCTATAGAGATAGATCGAGACGCTTAATAGGACTTTCACAAAGCACATACCTTGATAAGATTTTGAAGAAGTTCAAAATGGATCAGTCCAAGAAGGGGTTCTTGCCTGTTTTGCAAGGTGTGAAGTTGAGTAAGACTCAATGCCCAGTGACTGCAGAAGATAGAGAAAAGATGAGTGTCATCCCCTATGCTTCAGCCATAGGCTCTATCATGTATGCAATGCTGTGCACAAGACCCGATGTCAGCCTTGCCATAAGTATGGTCGGAAGGTTTCAAAGTGATCCAGGAATGGAACACTGGACGACGGTCAAGAATATCCTGAAGTACCTGAAAAGGACTAAGGACATGTTTCTCGTTTATGGAGGTGATCAAGAGCTCGTCGTAAAGGGTTACGTCGATGCAAGCTTTGACACTGATCCGGATGACTCTAAGTCGCAAACCGGATATGTATTTATTCTTAATGGGGGTGCGGTTAGCTGGTGCAGTTCCAAGCAAAGCGTGGTAGCTGATTCTACATGCGAAGCGGAGTACATCGCTGCCTCGGAGGCGGCGAAGGTAAAGCGACGTTTCAATTCCATCCGCGATTACATCAAAGAGGACGACATAAATATTTGCAAAGTACACACGGATCTAAATGTTGCAGATCCGTTGACTAAACCTCTTCCAAGGGCTAAACATGAACAACACCAGAACTGCATGGGTGTTCGATTCATTACAATGTAAATCACATAGTGATGTGAACTAGATTATTGACTCTAGTGCAAGTGGGAGACTGTTGGAAATATGCCCTAGAGGCAATAATAAATTGGTTATTATTATATTTCCTTGTTCATGATAATCGTTTATTATCCATGCTATAATTGTATTGATTGGAAACTCAAATACATGTGTGGGTACATAGACAACACTGTGTCCCTAGTAAGCCTCTAGTTGACTAGCTCGTTGATCAAAGATGGTTAAGGTTTCCTAGCCATTGACATGAGATGTCATTTGATAACGGGATCACATCATTAGGAGAATGATGTGATGGACAAGACCCAAACTGTAAACGTAGCATTTGATCGTGTCAGTTTATTGCTATTGTTTTCTGCATGTCAAGTATCTGTTCCTTTGACCATGAGATCATGCAACTCACTAACACCGGAGGAATACCTTGTGTGTATCAAACGTCGCAACGTAACTGGGTGACTATAAAGGTGCTCTACAGGTATCTCCGAGGGTGTCTGTTGGGTTGGCATGGATCAAGACTGGGATTTGTTACTCCGTATGACGGAGAGGTATCTCAGGGCCCACTCGGTAATACAACATCACAATGAGCCTTGCAAGCAATGTGACTAAAGTGTTAGCCACGAGATCTTGTATTACGGAACGAGTAAAGAGACTTGCCGGTAACGAGATTGAACTAGGTATAGTGATACCGACGATCAAATCTCGGGCAAGTAACATACCGAAGAACAAAGGGAACAGCATACGGGATTAACTGAATCCTTGACATAGAGGTTCGACCGATAAAGATCTTCATAGAATATGTAGGAGCCAATATGGGCATCCAGGTCCCGCTATTGGTTATTGGCCGTAGAGGTGTCTCGGTCATGTCTACATAGTTCTCGAACCCGCAGGGTCTACACACTTAACGTTTGGTGACGATTAGTATAATTGAGTTATTATGTTGGTGACCGAAAGTTGTTCGGAGTCCCGGATAAGATCCCGGACATGACGAGGATCTCCGGAATAGTCCGGAGGTAAAGATTGATATATGTGATAATAGTGTTTTGATCTCCGGAAGAGTTCCGAAGTTCACCGGAAGGGGTTCCGGATGTTTACCGAAGTGTTCGGGTGCAGCAACACTTTATATGAGCCAAAGGGATAAAGCCCACAAGGTATTGGAAAGTGCAAAAGTAGTTTTGCTGCCGCGTAAGCGGTACTACCGCTTGGTGAAGCGGTACTACCGCCGGAGCGGTACTACCGCTTGTTGAAGCGGTACTACCGCCCGAGCGGTACTACCGCTTGTGTGAAGCGGTACTACCGCCCAAGCGGTACTACCGCTTATGTGAAGCGGTACTACCGCTTATGCGCGGCTGTGCGCGGTTCGGCAGGGATCCGAGTTGGACTCTTTCCCTGTGGGCCAAACCGACCTTGTGCGGGCAAAACCGACCCGGAGGAGGCTTTTACTCCAAGTTTAGACCCCAAGGCTCAACATATAAATAGAGGGGCAGGGCTAGCACACGGGATACATCAGTATTTCCCAAGCCGTGTGCCGGCAACCCTAGCCCTCTAGTTCCTCCGTCATAATCTCCGTAGTGCTTGGCGAAGCCCTGCAGAGATTGTTCCTCACCACCATCACCACGCCGTCGTGCTGCTGGAACTCAACCACTACTTCACCATCGCTCGCTGGATCGAGGAGGTGAAGGCGTCATCAAGCCGTACGTGTGTTGAACGCGGAGGTGCCGTCCGTTCGGCACTAGATCGGAAGGATCGTGATTGGATCGCGGGACGCTCGGCGATTTGGATCGCGAAGACGTTCGACTACATCAACCGCGTTTATTAACGCTTCCGCTTAGCGATCTACAAGGGTATGTAGATTCACTCTCCCTCTCGTAGATGCTCATCACCATGGATAGATCTTATGTGTGCGTAGGAAAATTTTTGTTTCCCATGCAACGTTCCCCAACATGTCCACCATGCAAGTTACCTCGTTACCGGTTTTGTTCTCTTTTCTCGTTTCCGTGTTCCGGCATCCCAGTGATCAAATCACAATGTGTCTGGCCAGACGATGATGGATGCCGCAACACCGAGAGGGCCCGAGAATATCTCTCCATCGTCGGAGGAGCAAATCCCAATCTTGAGCTATCTCGTTACTTGACATACTTTTCCGTGAACCCGTAAGCCGCCGTAATAGCCACCCAGTTACGGATGACGTTTAACAAACCCCAAAGTTCACGAAGCAAGTACGAAGGAACTCGATACTCTCATGGTCTAAGGAATTATGCAAACATTAACTATCACTGTGTTATTAACCATTAACTTGTGACGGATGTATCTCATAGCATAACATCAATTCGGGTCGATTCAACACAAGTGTTCTACTAACATTGTGCCCTCAAAATTGCAGGCATAGACATGCCCATGATCAAGAAAACAGGATCATCATGCAATAATTGAGCCAGTCTTAGAGGCATGACCAGGAATACATTTTACCGTTTATTATACCACACGTGCATATGAGTTTCCCTCCGAGCCTCGTGGACATTGTAGACTCGAGAATCATTGCAGTTATAGCATGGAACATAAACATTCATTAAAAACTCGGAGATACAAAATAACTGTTATTACTGCCTCTAGGGCATATCTCCTACAGACTCCCACTTGCACTAGAGTCATAATCCAGTTACATGGCTTCCCTAACACCAATGGCTGTCCGGTGCTGCTCATGCTTTGCTCGTGGTAGAGGCTTTGTCATCGGGTCTGACACGTTCAGATCCGTGTGAACTTTGCGTACTTTCACTAAACCCGCTTCGACATGATGTCGAATGAGTTTATATTTGCGTTCAATATGTCTTGTCTTATGGTGCGAACTTGGCTCCCTTGCCTGAGCCACGGCATCACTATTATCACAATAGATCTCCACCGGGTCCAGAGCACTTGGAACCACACCAAGGTCTTCAAGAAATTGCTTGATCCATACCGCCTCCTTGGAGGCTTCTGAAGCAGCAACATATTCCGCCTCCGTCATAGAATCCACTACAGTCTTTTGTTTGGAACTTTTCCAATCAACTGCACTGCCGTTCAATATGAAAACATAGCCTGATTGAGATTTGAAGTCATCTGGGTCAGTCATGAAGCCTGCATCAGTGTAACCATTTACAATGAGCTCTTCATCACCTCCGTACACAAGGAGTAAATCATTGGTCCTTCTGAGGTACTTAAGAATACCCTTGACTGCGGCCCAGTGTTCCAATCCTGGATCACTTTGGTACCGGCTGCTAACACTTAGCACATAGGAAACGTCCGGTCTTGTACATAGCATGGCATACATAATAGAACCGACTGCCGAAGCATATGGAACATCATTCATTTGTACTCGCTCATCGAGAGTCCGAGGACACTGGTTCTTGCAAAGTACTATGCCAGGTGACATGGGGAGAAGGCCTTTCTTGGAGTTCTCCATGTTGAACCTTTTCAACACCTTGTCAATGTACGTGCTTTGGCTAAGCGCTATCAGGCGTTTTGATCTATCTCTATAGATTCTGATGCCCAATACATATGCCACTTCGCCTAAGTCTTTCATTGAAAAACTCTTCTTCAATGAGTCTTTTATTTCGCTAAGAAAATTCACGTCATTTCCAATCAACAATATGTCATCCACATATAAGATTAGAAATGCTTTTGCGCTCCCGATAAACTTCTTGTAAACACAAGATTCTTCGTCATTCCTGATGAAGCCAAACTGCTTGACCACTTCATCAAAACGAATGTTCCAGCTCCTTGACGCTTGCTTCAGACAATAAATGGCTTTCTGAAGTTTGCATACCTTTCCAGCATCCTTATGAATGACAAAACCTTCTAGCTGTATCATGTATACATCCTCTTTGAGGTTTCCATTTAGGAAAGCCGTTTTGACATCCATCTGCCATATTTCATAATCGAAATAAGCAGCAATTGCTAGTAATATCTGAACAGGCCTAAGCATAGCTACGGGCGAGAAAGTCTCGTCGTAGTCCACTCCTGGAACTTGCATGAACCCTTTCGCGACAAGTCTAGCTTTGTGGATAGTAATGTTACCATCCGCGTCTGTCTTCCTTTTGAAAATCCATTTACAACCAATGGGCTTTACGCCTTCTGGAAGTTCTTCCAAGTTCCAAACTTGGTTTTCGTACATGGATTCCATCTCGGATTTCATGGCCTTGTGCCATTCCCTTGGGCTGGGCCCCGCCATCGCTTCCTTGTAGTGCGCAGGTTCATCGTCTTCAAGAATGAAGATTTCGTTATGAAACCACTCAGGTGGCTGGATAGCCCTACCTGATCTACGCGGTTCAGTTACAACATTGTCTAAAGTTTCCGCATCACATGCGACAACTTCCGGCTCGGTTGTAGGGATAATTAGCGGAATTTCTTCCGGTTCCTTAGCCATATCAATGGTTGCCGAAGATTCACTAATCTCATCAAGTTGTATTGTCCTCCCACTCACTTCTTTAGCGAGAAATTCTTTCTCGAGAAAGTGTTCAACTTTTGCGACAAACACTTTGCCCTCGGACTGGTTGTAGAAGGAATACCCAATGGTGTTATTGGGATAACCTACAAAGTAACATTTGTCTGATCTGGGATCGAGTTTGCTTGGCTGTAAACGCTTTACGTATGCCTCACAACCCCAAATTTTAAGATGCGACACACTAGGAATCTTCCCATGCCACATCTCATGTGGTGTCGTCTTAACAGACTTAGACGGTGCTCTGTTTAATGTATAAGCTGCAGTGAGTAGTGCGTGACCCCAAAAAGATATCGGTAGATCTGTAAGAGACATCATCGACCTTACCATGTCTAACAGGGTTCGGTTACGTCGTTCCGACACTCCGTTTCGCTGTGGAGTTCCGGGAGGCGTAAGCTGTGAAACGATTCCACGGCGTAAGCTGTGAAACGATTCCACGGTCAGTCAGATGTTGGCCAAACTCATGACTAAGGTATTCGCCCCCGCGATCAGACCGCAGAAACTTAATCCTTTTGTTACGATGATTTTCTACCTCATTTTGAAATTCTTTGAACTTTTCAAAGGTTTCCGACTTATGCTTCATCAAGTAGATATATCCATACCTACTCAAATCATCAGTAAAAGTCACGAAGTAGAAATACCCAACCCGTGTGATTGTGCTCATTGGACCACATACATCACTATGTATTATTTCCAACAATTCACTCGCCCGTTCAGGATGACCCGTGAACGGCGTCTTGGTCATTTTCCACATCAAGCAAGCTTCACATGTGTCAAATGATTCAAAATCAAGGGACGGTAAAACACCATCTTTATGGAGTCTTTGCATGCGTTTCTTTCCGATGTGGCCAAGCCGACAGTGCCACATGAAAGTGGTGGTGATATCAGCCTTCCTAAGGCGTTTAGCATTCACGTTAAAGAATCATTTCCACATTCAAGATTTAGAATGAAAAGGCCCCCAACAATGGGTGCAAATCCATAAAACATATCCTTACAATAAAGTGAACAACCATTGTTCTCAGACTTGTATGAATACCCATCGTGTACTAAACATGATCCGGAGATAATGTTTCTACACAATAGTGGAACAAAATAACAGTTATTTAGTTCTAAGATAAATCCTGAAGGGAGACGTAGAGGCATAATGCCGACGGCTTGAGCGGCGATCCCAGCGTCGTTCCCGACGCGCATCACGACTTCATTCTTTGCTAACTTGCGCACCTTGTGCAGTCCCTGTATCGAGTTGCAAATGTGAGCAACCGATCCGGTATCAAATACCCAAGACTTAGATTTTTCGCTAGCAAGCAAAACGTCAATGACATTAACTTGTATAACAATTATACCTTTTTCGGTTTTCCCGGACTTCTTATCTTCCAGATACTTCTTGCAGTTTCTCTTCCAATGTCATGTGCCCTTGCAGTAGAAGCACTCAGTTTCATTCTTGGCTCCGCCCTTAGAGTTGCTTTGGGAGCTGGTCTTACCGGCGCCCTTGCCCTTCTTTGGCTTGCCTTTCTTTTTGAAACTGGCGGTTTTATTCACAAGCAACACTTGCTTGCGATTTTTCCGCAGTCCTCCTTCCGCAATTTTCAGCATGGCGAGCACCTCTTCCGGTTCCTTCTCCATCCCACTCATGTTGTAGTTCATGACAAAACCGTCGTAAGACGGGGGGAGTGAAGAAAGCATCATGTCCATCATATGGCCCGGTGGAATTGGAAATTCCAGGGTTTTGAGCCTTTCAGCATAGCCAATCATTTTGACCATGTGTTTGCCAACTGAACTACCCTCAGCCATCTTGCATTCCATCAAGGTATTCATGATATCAAATCGTTCAGACCTTGTGGTTTCCTAGTACAGAGCATCCAATTCCCGGATCATATCACGGGGTTTATGTAATTCAAAACGTTTTTGAAGCCCTGGACTCATGCAAGCTAGCATGAGGCACTGCACTAAGTTATGATCATCATCCTTAGTGGCCCAGACATTTTGTTCATCTTCCGGGGCATCGGCCGCTGGTTTAGCTGGAAGAGCATTTTCAAGCACATACATTTTCTTAGCGCTCCTGAGGACAATCCTTAGGTTACGGACCCAGTCTGCATAGTTGTTTCCAGTCGCAGCTAACTTCTCTTTCTCTAACATCGGGCCTAAGTTGAACGCGGTGTTGCGAGCCATTTGATCTGCAACGGTAAACACAAGTTTCACTTAGACTTTGTTCATAATGATTTTTGCACTAGTGAATAAACAATTTTATTCTAAAGTGCGCTCCCACTCAAATCAATATCTCTCAAAATTGATTATGAGTGATACAAGACCCAAATTGTAATTCAACGACAAGGATGTATCCATCTCAAGTGACGAGAATTTCAATTGGTAGGCCAACTTGCCAATCACATCTCTATGTGACTCTTGTTCATCTTTCGATGGGCGTGTTCCGAGCTCAGGACGATCCTTCGGAACGTCAAGACAACCAAGTGATCTCGCTGCGAGGTCTCAACTCACCCGCCTCACACTTCACTAATCGTTCGTACCCATGTATCCATGTGGTACCCCGAGAAGATGGGTGCCGTGACGGTGCTACACTTGGGAGAACACTAACTACTTGATATTTTTAAGTGAGAGATCACCCTAATAAAAAGCGACTACCGCGCAATCAAAAGGGTGCATCATAAGGGATAAACATCTCAGGCAATTCATAATAGCATGATATGGTATAGCCCTTTCTGACGGAGAAGTCTTTAATTTCTTCGTCTTCGGCTTTTGCGTCGGTGTTCACCTTCGCGAAGATTGCCACCACCTTGTCAATGCACCAGATAATATTGCTGTCTCTATAGCTAATAAAATAAGTGCATTGCTTAAGGTTGACATGCAGGTCATTAAAGTGACAATCATATGGCTCCAGCCATCATGCCGAATCATGACACGCAGGTCATGTTAATAAATTCACATCATATAGTCATCTCATACATAATCAAATTAATATGAGCATTGCTATACCACATCACATGCACATCCTGCAAAACCAAGTTAGACGCCTCTAATCGGTTTATGCAAAATTTTATTTTACGTGGCTTCTAAGGTTTTGACTTAAACCGCAGCTACCAACGTTTTATCATCAAGTATGATTATTCAAGTCGCTAGATTAACATCTCGGGGTGTATGAAACACGAGATAATAAAATCTCGAGCCCCATACTAAACTTCATCATACGCATGACCCCCGTGCAGATCATATCTGCATTGCCCTTTTGTCTGCGAATTTCATCTTTCTTTTGACTATGGCGGAACCCAAAGAACTGATAGCACTTCGTTGATCAATCAGGATCGCGGATTGCCAGAACTTTGTCAAATTCCACCATGTTGTCTCGAGATCAGAAATACGCAAATTCTAGGGAAGCAACAAGAACATCGGGTAACAGATTTCATCTCCTACCCACATAAATAATTTTCAGCAATAGATCTCATCTACTCCAAAATTATATTATGCAATACCCATACATCTCCATGTATTCTAGATCGTAACCTGCATCTACGCATAGCACGGCTCATGATGCCACTGTAGGGGAACGAGACAGAAAACAAAACATTTCGGTACAGCGAGCACGCCCAGGACCACTATGGAGATGTCATACAGGGTTTGATCTGACATGTACCGACTCGTAGCGCAGCAGAAGAAGAGTCGGTGTAGATCGTCGGTGCAGATCCCCGCAGCTAGGATTTACAACCTCCCAACCGCGAGGATGTACTCCCTCGTCGGACAGCCCTTCGGGAGGCGGTCGGACAGTCCCTCAGACGATGTCACGGACAGCCCTTCGGGAGGACCCTCGAAAACCGAACGGTAACTCGGACAGCCCTTCGGGAGGACACTCGAAACTTGAACGGTAACTCGGACAGCCCTTCGGGAGGACACTCGAACAGCCCCTCAGGCAAAAGATCGAAACTACGACCTCTCTATGGGGTTGCACACATACGGTGTCAGCTATCCGGCAGGGTTTCGCCGTCCAGAAATAGTTCCTGCCGGAACCCAGACAGCCTTTCGGCTCTACGAAACTATTTCGTGGGAGGGAGAGAGAGAGAGCCAAACGAGCATGGCATGTGTATGAGAGCAAGGATGAGATTTGGAGAGCACCCCTCCACCTCTATTTATAGGAAAGCCAAGGGGTAAAGTTGGCATTCAAAAATACCAAAAGTACCCCCACTTTATGTCTTTACATAAAAGAATAAAGCAAAAAGGGATGGCATGTGGAGCTCCAAGGAGCTCCACCTCCTTTGGCCGGCCACCCCTTGGGGGGCCCCCATGAGGGGCTTCCTTGGCCCCCAAGCCCATCTAGAAGCCTTTTGGGAAATATCCCAAAAGGTGGCATTCCATAAAAATATCCATAAAGTGATTTTCACTATTCACGGAACCAATTTTCCGCGACCGTTAAATCCGAAAATATTTCTGTGGGTCTTAGAATAATTCCAGTACCCACACAAATGATTTTGGACGCGTTCCGAAACAATTTCGGATTAGTGATTTTCATCTGCGAAAAGCAACCAAATCGGTTCTGGCAGCTCCGGAACATTTCCGGTTTTTATCCCGGAAAATTCCCAGAAGTTTCCAGAACACTTCTGGCATCCTCCAAGAATTTCCAGGCGTGTGCCGAAACCAATTTGACTTAATGGTATCCCCTGAAACAACTTTTCAGTTTTACCAGAACTATTCCGGTGTCCACTCTGGAACGTTTCCGTTGTGTCCGAAACTTTTTCAGTGATTTTCTCTCAGACTCCCCGTCTAGTATTCAGCAGATAGATGACCCTTAAGCGTGTGACCCAATATATTCGGTGAAGTATAGACATGACCCGGAACACTTTCCGATCAATGATCAACATCGGAGCCGTGGACACCCATATTGACCCCTATACCCACACGAATGAATATTCGAGTGAACCTCCAGTTGTCGTGTGCTATTCCTGTTGCTTCCTGATATATTACAAACACCCGAGGTGAGATTTATTGCATCCCCATGGATCAACAACTTGTCCACCATGCAAGTTACCTCGTTACCGGTTTTGTTCTCTTTTCTCGTTTCCGTGTTCCGGCATCCCAGTGATCAAATCACAATGTGTCTGGCCAGACGATGATGGATGCCGTAACACCAAGAGGGCCCGAGAATATCTCTCCATCGTCGGAGGAGCAAATCCCAATCTTGAGCTATCTCGTTACTTGTCATACTTTTTCGTGAACCCGTAAGCCGCCGTAATAGCCACCCAGTTACGGATGACGTTTAACAAACCCCAAAGTTCACGAAGCAAGTACGAAGGAACTTGATACTCTCATGGTCTAAGGAATTATGCAAACATTAACTATCTCTGTGTTATTAACCATTAACTTGTGACGAATGTATCTCATAGCATAACATCAATTCGGGTCGATTCAACACAAGTGTTCTACTAACATTGTGCCCTCAAAATTGCCGGCATAGACATGCCCATGATCAGGAAAATAGGATCGTCATGCAATACTTGAGCCAGTCTTAGAGGCATGACCAGGAATACATTTTACCGTTTATTATACCACACGTGCATATGAGTTTCCCTCCGAGCCTCGTGGATATTGTAGACTCGAGAATCATTGCAGTTATAGCATGGAACATAAACATTCATTACAAACTCGGAGATACAAAATAACGGTTATTACTGCCTCTAGGGCATATCTCCTACATTTTCATGAATATATTTGTGTTCTTGATCCGATCTTGCAAGTTATATGCACCTGCTATGTGTTATGATCCGCATACCCCAAGGTGACAATAATTGGGATTCTTTCCGGTGATTGCCATAGTTTGAGGAGTTCATGTATTCACTATGTGTTAATGCTTTGTTCCAGTTCTCTATTAAAAGGAGGCCTTAATATCCCTTAGTATCCTTATGGACCCCGCTGCCATGGGAGGGTAGGACAAAAGATGTCATGCAAGTTCTTATCGCAAGCACGTATGACTATATACGGAATACACGCCTACATTATATTGATGAATTGGAGCTAGTTCTGTGTCGCCCTAGGTTATGACTGTTACATGATGAATGTTATCCAACATAATCACCGATCCAATGCCTACGAGCTTTTCACATATTGTTCTTTGCTAAGTTGCTACTGTTGCTACTACTGTCACAATTGCTACAAAACTACTACTGCTACCATTACTATTATTGCTACTGCTATCAAACTATCATACTACTGTGCTACTGATCACTCTACTACAGATATTTAGTCTCCTGGTGTGGTTGAATTGACAACTCAACTGCTAATACTTGCAAATATTCTTTCACTCCCCTTGTGTCAAATCAATAAATTTGGGTTGAATACTCTATCCTCGAAAACTGTTGTGATCCCCTATACTTGTGGGTTATCACTCGCCCCCTCACTGGCTCTGCCCCTGGTGACTACAGGGCCGAGTCAGGCGAGGCGAGGAGTTAGGCAGCATCCCTGGGAAGCCACGAGCACGGCTCAGTGCTCGGCGAGGCTTGAGGGAGAGACTCGGCCTTGCCGGGGACGAGCACAGCGGCGACGAAGGCTATGGACTATGGAGGGAGCATGCTAGAGCTTGAATTCAAGCTCGGGAAGATGCGGGAAAGTAGACGGGGCTCATAGTGAGGTCGAGGTTAGCTCGGGAAGGCCGGGGAAGAGGTGACGACAGCGAATTCATCGGAGGTGCGCGGCGGCCAGAGGTGAAGGAGATGGATGTGCGCATCAATTGTGGGGCTCATTGGCTTGATTCTGTTGGCGTAGAAGAAGAAGACGATGTTGCGGTACTCGAGGACTCGGTGGCTCATATGAGACGGCCGGTGGCCGCGATGGTGACGAGGGGTGCGATGACCGCACTCAGGCGAGGCCATGGCGACGGATCTGGAGCAGGAGAGAGCAAGGCGAGGTGAGGAGAGGTGAACCCTATGTGTCGAGGGCATGCTTATCTATCCTGGGACGGCACTGTAGCTGGGGGTGTCAGCCATCCACGCCATGGCGACATGGAAGAGTGACAAGCTGTGAGAGAGGTAGGAGAAGGAGGGAAACGGACTGGGCTACTGGCTGGGCCGTGCAGGCGTTAACTCCTGCTGCGCTGCTGCTCTGCTTGTCTACTAGGCTGGCCCAAGGTAAGAGAGAGATGTGAGTTTATTTGTTTTATTAGTTTGTGTTTTTATTTCTCTCAGACAACTTTTGAATTGTTTGGAGATTCAAACTTAGTCCAAATCCTAGGAACCCTTTCATGTGGCTTCTCTGAATTATTCCACGCCCACATACATTATCTCCAGGATTTTTAAACTTATATTTTTATTTCTAAAAATATAAATCCAATTTAAATTTAAATGGAGGTTGAACTGCAAGTGTGTTATTTGTCTTTCCAAAATTCTTGAAAAGTTCATTAATTTTCTGGATGAATTTCAAAGCATTATTATGAGGGTTGAAATTATCCTCATTTTCACAATTAAACAAATGATGCATGAGATGGTTATGATGCACAATCAACTCCTAATTACTATTACTGAATTGGGACTGTTACACACCCTACCTGTAGCGCCCCCGGACTCTAACCAGGTATAAATAGGATCACTACGCCTGGCTACCATCTGGGATCTAGACTGGCCCCACAGACAAACATTAGTCTTTCCTACGCACTTTGTCCTCACTCGTGCGCACCCGGGATCAACTTTCGGGTTGGCCACCCATCCTCAAATTGCTCCAAGCCAGGCACGCCTAACTTTGAGGTTCTTTGTGAATGGGCTCCCAAAAAAGATAGAATTCCTTGTTGATATGTGTAGTCTATCAATCCTGTTAACCCGGATGTTATAGTACACCCCCTCCCTTAAAGGATCCGACGTCCTCGTCGACCCAATAGGAACATTCCCTCTTAGCACACATCTATGCGCGTCAGTGCCAGCATCCACATGTGGCCATGCCGTGTGCCACGACAGGTCACACGCGACATCTACATGCCTGCACCACTGACCCGCACACGCCCCGTGTTACCGCAAGGGTCGGCTCTGATACCATTTTGTACCACCCCCAGACTCTAACCAGGTATAAATATGATCACTACGCTTGGCTACCATCTGGGATCTAGACTGGTCCCACAGACTAACACTAGTCTTTCCTGCGCACTTTATCCTCACTCGTGCGCACCCGGGATCAACATCCCAGTCGGTCACCCATCCTCAAATTGCTCCAAGCCAATCACGCTTAACTTTGAGGTTCTTTATGAATGGGCTCCCAAAAAAGAAGGAATTACTTGTTGATATCAGTGGTCTATCAGTCCTATTAACCCGGATGTTATACTACCCCTATAAGCACCTCCGAGAGACTAGGCTGGCATATCTTGAGATTGACGAAGTCACCATGGGCGCCTCGTAGTCGATGGGAACATCATCTCCCACTGAACGAACATCACCGGAAGGCTTGAAATAAATCCAGGAAAATGAGAGCACCCGTGTCAAGTCTGGGACTTGAACCCGGATGGGCTGGTTCCAGCACAACGAACCTAACCATCTGAGATGTGCTCAGCTGAGTCAATCATCGTGCCTGCATGTAACATCCCCGAACCCTAATCATGTTATTAACCTAATTACTATGACATGTCATCATGTTTATCCTATTCAAATTGCAATTAGGGATTAATCGAATTCTCAATTTTGGTTCAAATCTAAAGTCACAATTTGTTTTGCAAACATGTCTAAACCATTCTCCTAAATATTCAAGCATTTGTAAAAATAAAATAAACTCAACTTGGTCAAATAAATTAAACCCTAGCTTTATTAAATATGAACCAGTAAATTCAAATACAAATGTATGCTAATCCAAATATTCTGGAAATTTGTGTGCCGTCTTGAAATATTACTAGTGTCATGCATAAAAAGTTTCATCACAAATAAAAATTATTTTATCACTAAACAAAATACAAAACAGTGCAGAAAAGAAAAAGAATAAAACCTGCACTGTGCACTCGTGGCCCAAGTGCACAGTGCCAGGCCCAACCCACTGAGGAGGTCGTCGTCCTCCTCGCCTCCATGTCTATTGCGCTCGCGCCCGAGCGCGATATCGCCGGCTGATGCATGACAGTTGTCACTATAGGCGCCCAAGGAGGCTACATATGCTCGCCTCAACCCCGTCGACGAACCCTAGCTCCCCTTTTCCCCTTCCTCGTGCCGCTTCCCTCGATCCAGAGCATCGCCGTTGTTCGCATGGCCAGCGACCTCCCCGCCGCCTGAAACTGTGCCAGGAGCTTTGCCTGCATCGACTACGTCGACTGGTCTAAGCTCTGCCCTACTGCATCGACTGGATCGATCATCTTCTTCGTCTACGGCTGCCGCAGCACCACCGTTGATTCACCGTCCTTCTACGCTCCCATGCACTCAAAGAGCCTTCGTGAGCTCCGTGGTGAGCTCCTGCCCCTTTCCCCTCTCTGCTGAGCTCGATCCCGAGCTCTATGCTAGCCGCAGCTGCTGCCACAGTTCTGCCTTCGCCACCGTGCATCGCACAACCGCGGTAGTGCTCCTCTGGCTCAGGCCAGCACGTTGTTGTACTCTTGGCATCGCACTGGTACTGCATGTGCCCGTAGATCACCGGATCTCATCTCGTAGCCCCGTTCCTGACGAGCTCGTGCTCCTGCCGCCGTCGCTCGTCATCGTTGCGGTCGATTCCGACCACCCCAACATAACTGTTTGCACCATTGGACGCACGATGCCGCGTGCGTTCGAACGATACCAGCCACGTATGATTTGGTCACCGGAGTAGCGTTTCCGGCCATCGCCGCCACTTCTGTTGACGCCGCCGGCGCCACCGTTTAAACTGGCCCCTGGGTCACTGCCATATGAGCCCAGGCGGTTAGGTAATTAACTTACCACTAATCATGGTTTAAAATATTAACAGCCGTTGACAACTGGTCCCCACTGTTAAATAACGATTCAGTTAAATGTGACACTGACCAATGGGACCCACTCGCTAATTAGGCTAATTAAATCAGTTAAAAACCCTGTTAAATAAATGTGACACTGGCATGCGGGTCCCACCTACACTGTTCACTGTTGACCCAGTCAACAGCTGACTGGGCAGTTGACTCAGCACCCTGACCCCACTGTCATACTCAGTGGCTAGCAACTGCTGAGTATAAAAAGTAATTTACTATTTAAAATTCCAATTAAAATATATTCCAGAAAATTCAGGAAATCAATTAACCTTTGGAAATTCATAACTAATTCATACTACCTCAAAATAAAACAAGTTATATATGAAAAATGACCAAAAATATATGAAGAATCCAACTATGTAATTTTCGTGCATGTTAAAAACATTAACATTCTGTTTAGCTATAAAAACACTAATAGGTCAATTAATAAGTAATATTTGGAGTTGGCGAAATATTCTTTGGTATATTCCCACTTCAATTAAATTGTATAGTAATGCACTAGAATAGATCAGCATCACTTTTTGCCATGTCATGCATTAATGTGTTGCATATCGAATGCCTATTATTTATTTGGTTCCCGCATTTGATTCTTATCGGTAGATCCCGAGACCACTGTAGACTACGACCATGCTTCTGAGGATCTGATCCAGCCTGCCGAGCACGAAGGCAAGCAAACCCCCTTTGATCATTCCAGATATCGCCTATTCTATCTCTCTTATTCATGCATTAGTATCGGTTTAATTATTGTCGGTAGTTGTTCTCCTATTCCTATGCATAGCCTGATTTTGTCGCCTATTGTTGATGCCTTTACCTGTTATCCTAGCATGCCTAGTACAGATATGCTTGTGTTCCATCAGTTGGCCTTACATTTTTGTCGTGTGTTGCTTTGCTTATATTGCTGGGCAGTGATCGATCTGGGTGATGATCACTGATATATTATACATGATACTTGAGCAGTATATGAGCTTATATGATATGATATACTATATGGTGGACTTGGACTTGGCGGCCTGCGACAAGATGCAAGATGTACATGAATACTGGTACTGAGATGTGGAGTGGTTTCACCTAGGCGCAACACTGCAGGGCAGGCGTAGTACCATCTGGAGTGATGGGCCTGGATCCCGACCGTCCTCGCAGTGTGTTCCCTGATAACTTAATAGTAATATGACTAAAATCATATAGGTAGGAGGCCATGCTGGAGAGCGGGGTTGTTTGTTCCACCTAGCCGACCTAGGAACTGAGTTCTGGTTATTGATCCAAGATACAAATATATGTACTAACCGCCACGTGGGATAATGGATTATCGGGCCCTCGGCGTTGTAGTTCCTCACTGAAGCTTTCCAGATGTCACATAGATTTGAGTGTTTATTGCGTGTGTGTGTGTGGGCTACAGGTACAGCGAGATGGACATGAAGACAGAGATTGTGATGAGATGTGATGGTGTGGACTTACCTAGGATGTGGATCGGTCGGGCAAGCAGATACTACCTGATTCAGAGGTGGGCTTGGATCCCGATCTGCATTGCAATGCATGTGGACCGCACTGGGAGTACGGCCGAACTATCCTTTGTGGTTAGGATGTAGACCCAGCGGGTGACCTCTCTAGATTAGCTGATGAAGGGCTGCATCGTGTCGTTCACTTCTCCCGGCATACCTTAGGAAGTGTGCTAGCATGTGGAGTTAAGAGGTGTTCGAGCATGTCGGGTAATGTGGTGCACCCCTGCAGGGAAGAACAATACTATTGGAATAGCCGTGTCCACGATAACGGACAACTTGGAGATGTATCCCGTTCATAGAACAACTTTAACTGGTTACCTAATAAAATTGCCATTTTAATAGATAGAATGCCAGGGATGGCTTCCTCGCAGGGAGTCAAGGAAGGATTCATGGTAGTGTATTGCTGTGGTGAGTAGATGGACTCATGTGCGCTCTCTCTCTCTCTCTCTCTCTCTCTCTCTCTCTCTCTCTCTCTCTCTATTGCAGCAGATTCTGGTATTCATAGATTCCTTTGACTTCTCATCTATTCTGGCATTTCTACAGTACAGCACACAGATATACCCCTTGCCTTTGATACCGATGCATATGTAGATAGTTCTGATGTAAGTCTTGCGAGTACTTCGGATGAGTACTCACTGTCGCTTTGCTATTCTTTTCTTTAACCCGGTTGCTGCAATTCAAATAGCAGCACCTGGGATGCAGGTGTTCCCGACGCCGGATACCACTTGGATCTCAATGCCGACGAGTAGTTTTGGAGGTCCTAGGCAGGAGGCTTGTGCCTTTGGGAGGGTCATCGCTTTTGTTCAGCCTTCTTAAGGCATTTGTTAAACTTGTTTGTACTCAGACCTATATGTGTTTTCCGCATTGGTGTAATGTTGGGTCATGTGACCTTTGTGTGTTATATTTGCTATCTCTGCTCATGTATGAGCTTTTGTATAATGCTTTGGTCATAGAGTTGTTTTGCGGTACTACCCGTGGTGTCACTCTCATAAGCGTGCATGTTGCGTGTATAATTAGTGTACGTTTATGAGCGGGGACGCCACACTGCAGCCGTTGCTGTCAATGAAAGGTAGAGGAAATTAAGTTTCCTAGCTTAGCAAGTTTTTTTAAAGCACTCGTATTCATTCCATTGCATACAGAAGCAGTACAAATATGAGTACAGATACGCGCACAATAGCATGAACACGACCAGGACAGCTGTCCCACCATTTCACACAGAACACCCTGAAAGAAGCAGAAATCACACCAAAGTCCCTGGGAACCTGTTCATCTTCCACATCGACCATCTCGCAGTGAGCTCCACAACCGCCGGAGCCGGGCAGAACCACCGGACATGGATCCAAGGGCTTCGAGAGCACCATCGCTACACAAGGGCTTCGGGAAATGAGTTCGGGTTCCAGGCCATCGGCCGGGACACCGCCCCATGCTCCCGCGACCCTGGAGCTGCCACCACCTCCGAAGCTCACCGGAGAAGATAAAGGGCTCCAACCACCATGCCCCCAACTCACCTGCAGCCACCCAGCCGGCAAAACATGTCGCCGCCACCACCGCAGCAAGTCGAAGTAGCGGACGACCTACAACTCCTGTATAAGAAGGCCGAAGACCACATCCACATCACCCCCGCGTCCCTGGTCCACCAACACCGATGGAGCCACCGGCGAAAGCACGAGGAGAAGACCCGAGGAAGCACCTTATTCCACACCACAGTGGCGCCCTCGCCATGCCGCCGCCGATGGGAGACTCACCCCTAGCTCCTACACACCCTAATCTACTCCTCCCCGAGGAGATTCGACCTCCCCTACCCCTCATGGCACCATCCCGGTCGCCGAAGATGAGGGGAGCGGTGGATCTGCCACCGGAGAGCACCCCCTCTCTCCGTCGCCGTTTAACTATTTGAGAGAAGAGGGGAGAAGGACCGTGAGGCGCATCATCCTCCCAAGCTTAGCAAGTTGTTGCCACAAGTCATAGCAGTTCACAAGCTATATACAGCAAGATGATGCTGCTTTATGTTAATGTAGCCGATACCTGGAAGGTCACGACTATAAGATAGCGACTATGTTTGTCGAAAAGGCCGAATAGGGCTCGATTGTAGGCACTACTAGTATCCGTAAGCGGCAATTTGACAGTCTGTCTTGTAAGGGATGTATCTTTGTTACAGCGTGCTCAACGATATTAAGATTTCCCCTATTGAGGTTGAAGACCTATGAATGTTTTCTCACTTTTGCTTTGGTACACCCTCCTAACACAAGGAGGGCTGAGATTGCCCGATACCCCTTCATAACGGGGGGTATGATGGTCTTATTTCGAAAAGTCGTCGCCCGCCCACCCACGGCGGGATGCATTGTACATGCATTGTACGTATTCGTATACGGCAGGTTTTTTTTGCGTCGTGGTGTGACTCGCGCCGCGTTACTTGGTCAACGCGCCAATCACGGGGCAGTTCCATTCGGGGCGCGTGTGCCTCCTGCCGCGCTTGCCGTGCGCCGCTTCCCCTCGACTGCCGTGCCGCCTGGCCTGCCGGTTGATCGCTGCCAGCAACCGACAGTCGTGCCGCCTGGCGTGCCAGTGGTCGGCCGGTGCCGCCGCGCTCATCGGTTGCCGCGCTCCCGCTACCTCCTCCTCTTCCGCGTGCCGCCTCGGCTACCGCTCCCGATGCGCCCTCGCCTTCCGTGTGCCGCCTCGGCTACCGCGTGTGGCCGCATTAGCGTGGCTGGCTCCCGCCGGCCCCGTCCCATCACCTGCCGCCGCATTAAATGCGGCTGGCGCCCGCCGCCCCCGTCCTGTCGCCTGCCCCCGCCCGCTTATAAATCGGACACCAAACGCACGTTGCGTCACCTCCGGGCAGTGTTTTAGGGTTTTTTGACCGGGAAAACCCTAGAAAATGCATGGAATGTTAGAAAACTATGAAACTTGGCATGCATTCTTGGCATGGTCATGGGAGGGTGTGGAAAAAGTTTGGGCTCATTTGGTGGAGTTGGAAAAAAAATCTTCTTTCAGACTTGCCCTCCGGCAGACCCGAACGGTCCTAGTTGTACATGGTGTACATGCTGGCATGCATGAAATGACACCAAATTTTGGCAGCATGTGGGCATGCCCAATGTAGTCCCCCACGCAAGATTTGAACGCATTCGGACACCAAACGCGCGTTGCGTCATGTCCGGGTTGTGTTTTAGGGTTTTTTGACAGGGAAAACCTTAGAAAATGCATGGAATGTCGGAAAACTACGAAACTTGGCATGCATTCTTGGCATGGTCATGGGAGGGTGTGGAAAAAGTTTGGGCTCATTTGGTGAAGTTGGGAAAATAATCTTCTTTCAGACTTGCCCTCCGACAGACCCGAACGGTCCTGCTTGTACATGGTGTATGTGCTGGCATGCATGAAATGACACCAAATTTTGGCAGCATGTGGGCATGCCCAATGTAGTCCCCCACGCAAGATTTGAATGCATTCGGACACCAAACGCACGTTGCGTCATGTCCGGGCAGTGTTTTTGGGTTTTTTAACCGGGAAAACCCTAGAAAATGCATGGAATGTCGAAAAACTACGAAACTTGGCATGCATGGTCATTGTAGCTTTTCAAAAAAAATTGAGCCCATGTCAAGGATGTGGAAAACAAAATTCGCATAATGATGAATAAGTCAAAATCAAATTAATTTAAAATGTATATGCATAAAAAATCCATCGGTCATCAATGCTCTCTTTTTGAAGAATATGAACGGTCGTTAGGAACCTTCGTCAGTTCGGAACCGGTGAAGATTCCTATCGACCCTGCATATCCTCCAAATAGAGTACAATGAACACCGACGCTTATGAAAATTGAAGAAATTAGGTATATAAGGAGGTCAACGGTGTGACTGCGGCGCGAGGTGGGACAAAATTACCATGTGCAATCGCGTCGGCCAACTGGCGTACGCGGCGCCATCGCGATCAGAACGAATGTCCCGGAGATTGTGCAGGCGTGCATGTGGTTGTTACGTACATCGAGGCAGATTCTGCAAAAAAAAAACACCGCGCCGCCTCCAGATCAGGACCCCACTTCCCTTGCTTGCCACGATCACGCCTCCCTCCCACGATTGTGCCGCCTTCCCGTTGACGCCGCACGTCGCCCTCCCGATCACGCCGCGATTCCACGGCATAACCCCCCCTGCCCTCCAGATCACGCCGTCCCACCCCCGTTCAATTTGACGGCCAGGACTGACGGCGCACTGAGCACGCCATCCCCCCGCAGCCAAGGCGCAAGCCGCCGGCCCCGACGGCGTAGGGCCGACGCAGCCAAGGTATGGTGTTGTATCCAAATCTAGCTGACGCGTCATAATTTATCGTTCTCGCCGCGGGCGTGTTTAAAATAGCTAACACTTTGTGTAATTTATTTCGTTTAGTATGGAGAAATTTATTGTTCTGTCGAGAAGTGGTGCACACAGTGAACAAATTGAACTCTAGGCAACGAAAGCGGCTTGGTGGCACTAGCTTGCAGAAAATATTGTTGATTCCTAGTGTGCAAATGCGGAAGTGCTTGCTGAAATTTATGTAACATCCCCAGATCTCAACCATGTCATTAAACTAATTAATTAGCCATGTCATCATGATCATACTAAATAAATTGCATTTAGAAAATAATCCAACTGCAAGTTCAAATGCAAGTCAAATTGTTACTTTTTCAAATAATTAAACAAAATAGTTCATAATATTGCAAAAATTCCCAAAGCAATTATAAAAATAAAGCCAACATTAATTGAATTTCCAAATTGACCCTAACATCCAAAAGCAGTGACTAAAACAGCCCCTTTAACTATTTTCATTAAACAAAATTCAAATGAAATCATCTTGCCTCCAAACTTTTTGTGGCAGTGCTAAATATTGCAACATAATTATATGCAAGGCTCCACATTTTACAAAAGTCTTTTGGGTACAAATTAAAATGCAGAATAGGAGCTAAACTAGCTAACAAAAAAGAAAATGGATAAAAGAGAAAAACCAGCACTGTGCACTCTAGCCCAACCGCTACAGGAACTGGCCCAGCCCATCTAAGGCCTTCTCCTCCCTCTGTACAGAGGAGGAGACAGAGCCATGGCGCTGTCGGCCATCCACGGCGTCTGGGACGCCGATGCTCGACGTCTGGCGCTACAGAGCCCGTCTGGGAGTGGATAAGACCATCCCCGACGCGGTGGACAACCCTAGCGCCCCCACATCTCTCCCCTCGCCTCGCTCTCTCTCTCACAGTACACACCGCGCCGCAGCCGCCATGGCCATCGCCGTCGTCGCGGCCACCGGCCTCCCCGTCGCCTGAGATCTTGTCCAAGAGCCCCCTCGCCGTCGACTCCTTCGCCTACTTGCGTTGAAACGAGCCAGGCCGCACCGCACGCTCCGCATCGAGCCGACTTTCCACCATGGCCGCCGCATCTCGTCGTCGTTTGCCGCTGCTCCGGTCCGTCCTCGGCCTCCCCGACCTCGCCATCGAGTTCGCAGTGAGCTTCTCATCCGATTCCCCCTCTTCCCGGCCTCGATCCGTTCCCCTGCGTGTCGTCGCTCACCGTGGCCGGAGCTCGTCCATGGCCACGTCCGCGTGCGCGCCCCCGCATGCTCCTGTCGCTCATGGTCATGCCCTGTGCCTCACCTGCGCGCCCGCAGCCCGCGCGCACGGCCTCGCCTGGCCGCGCCTCTGCTCGCCCGCGCGGCCGCCTCCCCGCAGGCGCCCGCGCCTACGCGCCCCCGCGCTCCCCTGCTTCCCGCTGCTGCGCTACTGCTGCTGCTGCCTCCCCCTGCCGCCGTTTGCTCTGCTGCTGCTACTCGCCTGCTGCTCGCCGCTCGCGCCTGCACCCGCTGCCCGCCGCTCGCGCCTGTAGCTGCTGCCGCTTTGCTAGCTGCTGCTCCAGCCGCTACTAATGGCCATGGCCGTGGCCATGCTGTGTGCGTGTGTGTGCACAGCCACCACTGGCCGGCCGTGCAAATTAGATAGGGGCTAAGTACTAGTTAGTTTAACTACTAGCCAATGACAGTGACCCCCCCCCCCACCACCACTTTTAGTTAGTCTAATTAACCATAGGCAATGGCACAAGGGACCCGCAGGAACTATTCACTGGTTGTCCCAGTCAACAGCTAACTGGGCTGTTGACTTTGACCTGGCCCCACATGTCATTGAGTGTGACTGGCACTGCACTATGTGACAAAAGCATTTTACTGTTTTAATTTTGAAATATAACTAAATCCAGAAATTTCAGAAAATCATTTAAACTTTGAAAAATCATATAAAATAATTCGTAACTCGGATGAAAATAATTTATAAATGAAAAATGATCATAAAAATGAGACGAATCCGAATATGTCATTTGTATTCATGTTAGAGTCCTCTAAGTAGATGAACATTGAACTTTTAGCCTGTTTTCGATAAATGAATAGTGCATGACTTTGGTAAAATAAATTCAAACAAATTCCTAAATCATCTAAAATGATTAGAGAGGCATTATATCACCCCTGCATATCGTTTAACCATGTCATGCATAGTGATTGCATTTGTATGCTTGTATTTATTTGTTTCTTCCCCCTCTTCTCTCCGGTAGACCCCGAGACCGTCGCTGACGCCATCGAGTACGACTACGCCCCTGACAACCAGACCTTTTCAGCAAAGCTTCCAGGCAAGCAAAACCCCTTGATCATTCCTATATCGCCTATTCCTTCTCCCCCATGCGTGCATTAGATTTTGCTACTGAAATTGATTGCTCTTATTCTGATGCATGGCCTGATGTTGTAACCTGCTGTTGATACTTTACCTGTTGTCCTATATGCATAGTATAGACTGGTTAGTGACAGGGCCGGGCCCACAGTGGTGCCAACTGTGCGGCCCGCACAGGGCCCAAAATTCTGAGGGGCCCCAAAAAATTTAGATAGGCCTAGTATTAAAAGAAAAAAACCTATCACTATTGGGCCGTTGAGCGCTGCTCCCATTGGAGTTGGGCCGAAGCCTGGAGTCGAGGCGACTAGACGGCGAGGCCATCGAGGCTCGAGCAACGAGCGCTGCCGCTATCGCTTCGCTAAAAACAAAACGAGCGCTGCCGCTCCAGATCGGGATCGGGCAGGGGCGCAGGGAAAGCAACCGCCGCCGCACACATGATCCACCGCTGAATGCAAGCGACCCCACCGAGAACGCAAGCGAGCTGGCCGCTGTTAGTCCGGTTGGATCTCCTCCACGGAGGAGGGCGATGGCGCTTCCCACAGACATGGTGAAGCTCTACGTCTTGTGCCCTGGAAGCCAACGCGACGGGCCACTTGAATGATGAATCGCCTCCTCCCGTTCAGCTCACCCTTGACAATGATTCAGCCTTGTTGATGGCGTACAAGTATCACTGATTAACTCTTGTTTATGTCCATAATTCATTTGTATTTTCTATCAGAAGTTCATTCTTATTGCTATGCAAATTTCAGTGTATCTCAATATGACCTGTCTCAATTTCAGTTTTTTGCTGTGCAAAAATTCACCGTTGATGTTCTCCAATTTTCAGTGCATAGGCTGTCTATGTTTTAGTTATTTGTGCAAATTTCAGTGTACTTGCCCTGCTATTTTACTGCCAATTATCAAGTGGTTTGCTACATTTTATCAAGTTTACCATAGTTGGCTTTAACCCTCTCTTCTCTTCTGTTTTCCTGGGCAAGTATGAGCTGGCCTTGTTGCTTCAAGGATGAATCTGCCAATATGATCTTCAATGGGAATAAAAGGTATCTAGAATTTATTATTTCTACTGAAACACATCTATATATGGTTTGGAATTTAAACTTTTTTGTGCTCTCCTTTAGATTAGTCCGCTCAATTTTTCTTTGTAGCTCCGTCATTGGAAGATAGGCCCCATTTTAGATTTTGGCACAGGGCCTCGGATTTGGCCGGCCCGGCCCTGGTTAGTGATCCATCAATGGCCCCACCACCCTTGTCCTTGTTGCCATGCTTTACCACCGGTGACTCGATCAGTGTGATCGATGTACAGAGACCGACACAGCACCTCACACTCCCTTAGTTGTACGACTCTGCAGAGTTACTATCGAGTGCCGAGGGTGATACCTCCTACCTCACTCCTAATGATATCTCTATAGCGTAGCTAGTCGATTGTGGGTTACCGAGGGTGATTCCTCTTTCACTACCTCCGATGACGCCTTTGTCGTGCAACCCCCCAAGTGTGAACCCATCGAGGGTGATTCCTCCGGGTTCACCTTGATGGTAGCATCGAGTGGGAATCCATCTAGGGTGATTCATCGGATTACCCTCTTGAAGTTACGGACACACGGTTACATTTAAATGTTGCCCCCATGTACTGTTACCGCGGGACTGAAGGGACAGGCGGTACCACCCCGGTAGAGGGGGACCTGAGCTCCCGACAGTCTCTTGAGAGTCGGGTTGACCTGGAGGGTACCCGCAAGATAATTACGAGGCGCGGCCGGGCAGGCAGAGACTGCCCTAGAGAGGGATGGGCCTGACCCTTGTTGCACTTCCTCGAGACGGGGCGACAGGAGTACTGATCGTCTCCGCGAGCTCCTAATAATTCACTAACGGATTTGGGTATTTGATCTGAGTTGGCCAATGGCCTATACGCACTACCACCACGTGGGATAATGGTTTAATGGGACCCTCGGCGCCGTATGTATCAGCCGAAAGCTCTGTCAGACGTGCAGTTCAACATTGCGGCATGGCTGGGCCGGTGCCATCCAGGACAGAGGTGGTGCCGAGATTCGCCCTGCTCGCAACAACCCGGAGTGCAAAGGGCGATGGGCCCAAGACCCCTGAGCGCTTAGGATGTAGACCAGCGGAGACCTCTCTGCTGAGCCTAGGTAGGACTACGTCGTGTCGATCAGCCGAGGCCGGGCATGACCCGGAAAAGTGTGTCCGGCCAGAGTTAATCGAGCATGTTGGGTAACAGTAGTGCACCCCTGCAGGGAAGATTATCTATTCGAATAGCCGTGTCCACGGTAAACAGGACGCTCAGTGTTGTATCCCGATCTATTACAACTTGAACTGGATACATGTTTCATTAATTGTAAGCTCCGGGATCGCTTTCTCGCAGGGAGTCGAGGAAGGATCTCTAGGCTTTGCTACTACATGCTTGTTGCTTTACTTTATGCTACTAATCTGCACTCTTCTAATGCTGCAAGACGCTGCAAGATGCTAATCTTCGATAGGCTAGGCCTTCTCTCTATTCTGGCATTTCTGTAGTCCAGTCCACAAATACAGCCCCCTCTTTTGATACCGATGCATACTTAGCATAGATCTGATGTAAGTCTTGCAAGTACTTTGGATGAGTACTCATGGTTGCTTTGCTACTTCTTTCTCCCCATACCCGATTGCTGCGACCAGATGACGGAGCCCCCGAGCCAGCTGCCCCGTCGACGACTACTACTACCCTTCCGGTGGAGCCTACTACTACGTGGAGACCGACGATCAGGAGTAGTTTAGGAGGCTCCCAGGCAGGAGGCCTGCGCCTTTTCGATCTAGTTGTTGTTGTTTTGCTCTGCCTTCTTAAGGCATCCTTTGTCTAATTATGTCTGTTCTCAGATGCTGATGCTTCCGCTGACGCTTGTGTGACTCAAGCTTATGTATTCGAGCCCTCGAGGCCCCTGGCTTGTAATATAAAGCTTGTATTATTTTATTTTGTGTCTAGAGTTGTGTTGTGATATCTTCCCATGAGTCCCTGGGCTTGATCGTGCGCATTTGCGTGTATGATTAGTGCACGGTCAGGCCGGGGGCGCCACAATTTATTATTAAAACATATGACTTGAGTAAAAGAAGGTTCGTTTTGCGTCCGAAAAACGGTGACATAACATTGCGCACTGATGATGTCTTTCACATATTTGGCCTAGAGTACAAGGGTAAAGATGTGATGAAAGTACTAGGTAAAGTAGGGGAGGAGGCAAAGGAAATGGTGCCTTCTCGTTTTCTGGATTCGAGAAATGGTGAAATAGTGATAGACCAGTTGATCGAAAACATTGTTAAGAGTGGCACGTATGACGATGACTTTGTGCGTAGAGCTGTATTGGTTCTCATTGGCACAGTTATAGCACCGCACTCCACCAAACATGTTCCTCATAGCTTTTACAAGTTGGTGGAGGATGTGGAAGCCATAAAGTCATTTAATTGGAACGCGTTCACGTTACGCGTGTGCATTGATGGCGTCACAAAGACGGTTAGAGATGTCAAAAAATTCAAATGGCCGGTGGGAAACCTTGCGCTCATTCAGGTAAATCGTAATTTTAATTTGTGTCTTTCTAATTACATTTTCGTAATTTAAGATTGCTAATTCATCTGATGTTCATGCAGTACATGTACTGGGAGAAAGTGCAGCCAACAGCTATAGAAACATTCGATCCTCTGGCTTCTGAGTACCCACTAATGGTAAATTGGCCTGAAATTGAGGCTGCGAAGCGTGACGAGTACGACACAGACAATGGCCGTGGTCATGGCAAGGTAAATACTTATGGCTTGTACTGCATACATTGATCGGAGTATTTAATTGTTCACTTAGTTAAATTCATTTAACGTTTCACAGATTGATGACTTAATAAGTGAAGAGTACAGACACGCCAAAATTGCTAAAGAAGGAATAATCAAAGAGGAAGAAACTGAGCCACCGAAACGAAAAGGTGGTGGCAGAAATAGAAAAGGTTGTAAGGCCGAGGGTTCATCGAGCAGGGACACTACATTGGATCAAGTCATGAAATGCATAAAAGATATGCAGAAAGAAATCCGTCTCATTCCTGATAAATGTGCTGAGGTAATGATTGATGTCTACTTTATTTTACATGCGCATGTACATAATGTTTGCATGTACTTAATGTTTTGGATGTGTTCTTGCAGATACTCATTGAGAAGCTAAACAAGAAAGGTCTGATCTTGAAGCCAAATTGAGAGTTTCGTGACGAGTGTGCTTTTGTGGACGAAAGTGAAGACTGGATGAAGAAGTACAAGCCAAAATATTTTTCCAGAAGTTAATTCAACTCCTTTGAATGAACGTACGGAGGAGAAGAATGAAGCATCTTTCACGGGTGCAAAGGGTACGGAGTTTCCGGATGACACGGGCGTGCAGCACACTACACCCGGTAAAGGTGATGAAACCGAGCCCTTCATTATTGAGGATAATGGTAAATCACCCGCGGCATCATCAGCATCATTAGCCACGAAAGCGTTTCCTTCTGTTACTCGAACCCCACAGAATGGAAATACAGTATCAGGCGGGTCTAGCGCCAAAAATTCAGCGGAAGTTAGTATTGATAGTCTGAATACCCATATCAAGACTACGATTGATAGTGGGACTAAGGAGCATGATGGGAAGCGCAAGCGACAACAGTCAAAATACTTTCGGTCACCCTACCAGCAGAACGCTGGACGCAAACGTGTGAAAAAAAGTAAGTTAAGGGTAACACTTTTTTAAAGGCATTTCTGTCGTAACATGTGCAGTTAATTAACTCATTGTACGTAAATTGCTGTAGGTCTGTTTGGTATACAGGATGTTCTAATTAGTACCGGATACATTACTGAGGATCACATAGAGGCCGCGAGGGTTTATATCCAGACGCTATCAAAGTCGTCGAAACATCGTGCACAGACTGTGGTTAGCATGGGGGGAATAGGCGGGGAAACGTGTATGGCAGAAATGCTTCAAGCCATCACTTTGCATCAGTGGTTGAATGGCGCTATAAGTATGAGTACTATTTTTTTCCTTGTACACCTGTGTTGTATCACGCGGATTTTCTAACGGTCATATTTCTGTTATGATATTTTCAGGTCATCAATAGTTATTGCAACCACATGCAGACCCGTACTCCTCGTTCTGATCGTCACGTATTATCATCATGGGTGTCCCACTGGCTTCTACTACGTGCTTCAGGAAAGGTTAAGAACTCTAAGAAGAATTTTATGGAACATTTCACAAACAAATCAAAAACTGTGTCAAGAGTAACTGAAGAGTATTTTGTGAAAGACAAGGTATTGCATTTCAAACGACTCTTCGCAGTACGTAACTATCTTTATGTACACCTACGTAACTTAACTGTTTCGTAGGCATATTTTCCTTTCAATGTGGACAATCATCATTGGATAACCGTTGTCATGCACAAAACGAAGAAAGAGTTTCAAGTTCTAAATTCTACTGGTAGAATCAGCGCGAGAGTTCGTTCAAAGATTGCTACGCTGGTAAGTTTACAATTTTGCATAAAACGGAATGCATTATTACTTTCGGAAGGTGTTCACTTTTTACGTACTAAATATTGTTTTCAAAATTTTATTTCAGAGGGCAGAAATTGTTAAAGATACCCAGGAGGTAAACTCATCTATAGGAACGGATTATCCTGATGTGTCTTCATGGCCAATACAGGAGTACGAAATGTCGTTACAACATGACATGGAAGTTCACAGTTGAATGCATATCTAATTGTGTGTTCCATCATTTTTTTACTCGCGTTATTATTTCAGAGTCTCTTGTGGACTTTTCGTGATGAAATGCGTCGAACACTGGAACGGAGATGAGTGGACATACTTCTTTGACCGGAACGAGATTAATTCTTTAAGGGGACGCATTATCGCGGAAATACTTTTTTCAGAGAGCAACACGATGGAAAGGGTGAAGGACAAGATTCTAAAAATCATGGAGAAGAAATAAGTGCGAGGATGGGGTAGGGTTTTTGTCCCGTAGAAGGTTTCCCTGCCGGGTTCGGTACTTCGTTTTTTTTATTGTAATGGCACATGATTATGCGTGTCTGTTAACTAAATAAAAGTGCAATGTTCGGTACTTCGTACTATTTTATTATTGTAATGGCACATTACTTTCGAAATTATTATTTTCTATCGTTATTGCACATTACTTTTGTAATGGCATATTACTTCGTACTGTTTTCTTTCGTACTGTTTTCTTTCAAAGTGGTTATGCGTGTGTGATAATTACGTCGCCTCACGGCTCTGAAAAAAAAACCGCCGCCGGCTTGCTTATATATCAAATAAAAAAAATAAACTACAAAAAATGCCCGACCGAAGCTGCTGGGCCGCCCGTTAGACTATTTATCCCATCCAAATCAAGCCCGAAGGCGACTCGGGAGGTCAATTCGGCCCACAAACGGGCCCGGCAGCGGGGCCCAACGGGGCAGAGGCGAGATGTGGTTATGAGAGGAGCTTGACGGCTCACGCCGACGCGGCTATTTAAGACGGTCGACGCGCGCTTCGCTTGGCGAGGTGGGACTAAAGGATCGACGCATGTGTCTGCGGGCGCTACGGCGACTCCGAGGCCGGTATTACGAGCTTCGTAGGCCGGCCCAGTTAGGCCCAACAATCCAGCCCCCCAGTCGCCCCCTCCCCCCGCGCGAACTGGGCCGGCCCAGCAATCCAGCCCCCCGGTCGCCCCCGCCCCCCGCGCGCCCCCGAAGTTTAGTCCCACATCGGAAGCCGACAGGCGTGCGGACCGGCTTAAATAGCCACATCGGACGTTAGCCTTCGAGCTCCTTTGAAAAATGCATCGCGCCGCTGCCCGTGGGGGACCCCGCCGTTGGGCCGTCTGTAGGCCCAATTGGCCGCCCGAGTCGCCTGCGGGCTTGATTTGGACGGTCTAATTGGTCTAACGGGCGGTCCAGCGGCCGCGGTCGGGCATCTTTTTTTAGTTTATGTTTTTAAATTTACGTTCTTTTTCATTAACTAACTAAAACTCAGTAACACAAACAGTATTAAAAATCTGGGAACTAAAAAAAACTCATTCACATAACAGTATTAAAAACCTGGGAATTCATTCAACAATATGATTTATGTCCACATTAATATTTTGAGCACACATAAACAAAACACTTATTAAGTTTTGCGTCACATGCATATAAATATTTGAAACTGCAACATAAGTTATTCCGACATGACGCGTGCAACCAGATTTCTTCTTTCTGCATTTCTACGCCAAATACCTGAACGAAACATAAACAAGTATGTGAGAAAATAGAGTCGGTAAAATCAAACAAGCAACATAACAAAAATGAGGATGTAAAACTTACTTTTCGTTTAGCCTACATGTCTGCTTGTTATGACCTCCAGTGTTATACAGACTGCACAAAGGACCACTTTTCTTCTCATTAAAAGATTTCGGTCTGCCATTTTTCGTAACGTCAGGACCCGTCTTTGACCGCCCTTTCTTAGGTGCACCCTTCGTCGAAACTTTCTCAGGATCACCTATAGCAGCTGCACCTTGTTTCGCCTGACTTGCCTCCTTCCTAGCACACCTTCTACGGCCTATCAGTTCCTCTTCCGGAATCTTTTTCTTCGCTATTATATTGTCCAAACACTTCATCAACTCATCGAACAAGAAGGGATCATTTGCTGCAACATGAGAAGCTTCTGCGGATTTTATGCTCAGTTGACTATACCGTTCTCTCTCATCTGGCCCTGACCAACCCTAGCCAAACAGATCACTCTTGCGCTGCACTGGCAACCCATCTCTCGCATTTTTCGACACCCGATGGAGGACACATCACTTTGGTATTTCAGATATGTTAAGATGATGCAGTACAAACAGAATGTGTTTGCAAGGCAGCCCTTTCCGAACCATCCTTAGACAAGTGCATGTTATAGTTTCTTCTGAGTTACCTAGTTGATAGTGAACATTATACCTGAACTTGTGGTTATCCTTCCATGTCACAATGAATGTCTGACGCTCAATTCCCACGAGCGTCTCAAATATCTCCAGCTGTCCCATCTTCTTCAGATCATCTTGCAGAATGTAGAAATTAGCAGGAGTGAATACGGCGGCAGCATGCTCCTCAATGGCCTTATATTCAGTAACCGACGGTGGTAGTTTCTGATTAGCATTGCAGTCATCGTGTGCCTCGTTCTCACGGAGGCGAACTATACGGTTCTCATAATGCACTAACTATACATATCTCATACCGTAGTCGAGGTGAAGGTGAAGGCAGGAATTGAGGCTTTCGCTCCTCTGGTTACTTCGCATACCAAGAAAAAATCCATCTGAAAGATATGATGCTGCCCAAAGTCTCCTCTTCCTATACATCATGTTAAGCCACTCTTCAGTTTTATCCGTCTTCCATTTATCGACGAAAGTGGTCCATCTCTGCTCAAAGTTGGCATGAGAGGTGGCATAGTACAGGAGTGATCTGAACTCATCCAGTGACTTGTAATGTAGGTGCCTCTGCATATTTTTCTCGATATGCCACTAACAAAGACGATGGAACACATTCGGAAGGAAACTCCGAATCGCTCGGATCATTGCAGCGTCACCGTCTGTGATTATTGACTTTGGCTTCTGCTGACAATTTGCCCTCATAAATGTCTGGAGCAGCCACACGTACGTCCCTTCGGTCTCGTCAAAAACAATGGCGCAACCAAAAACAGTGTTGCAACGGTGGTTATTAACACCGACAAAGGGGATGAACGGCATACCATATCTGTTCATCTTATATGTGCTGTCAAACACGACCACATCTCCGTAGTCCTGATAGTCCCTCCGCGACTGTGCATCGCACCAGAACATGCTCTTTAACCGCCCTTCCTTATCAAGCATGTACTCAAAGAAGAAGTCAGGGTCCTTCACCTTTATGCTCCTCATAATGCCCACTGCCGTCTCAGCATCACCATTTGCAATGAGCTTCATTTTCTCTGTGCGGCACTGGTTGTAAACGTCCCGCCTAATAAGTCCGCACTTATCGTACGAACCGTACCTACCGATGAAGTTGTCGACCATTATATGCTTTCTGATCCCAGCCCCTTGCATCGCCAATATCTCTGCCCTCTAGCCATCTCCAATCCGTTTGTGTGACCACAGAAATGGGACCTCGTCGGGTCGAGCCAGCGCGTGGTTGTGATCGTCCACGAATGACGTGACGAACCAAACTCCACGTGCTCTGTCCAACTTCACCACCATTTGCGCACCGCACTCGCAACGAGTCTCGGGTCTAAGCCTGCGGGTGCGGCCCTCCATGGTTATGAATTTGCTCTGCCTTTTCCCTGCCCTGGAGCAAACAAACCGCCTGAACCGTATAATTCCTGAAACACCTTTCCTTCGTTTCACCTTCTCTCTCCTGATGTTGAACCCACGCTCTTTGGCGTGCTTGTTGTATAATATGTATGCATCCCCTTGGGACCGAAAAGTCATAGCCATGACCTTTCAATGTGTCTCCAGCATCTGCTGCTGGTATTGAGCCTCCTCAATGTCCATCTCTGCTTCGTCGTCATCACCGCTAGGACCATCTGAGCCCTCCTACAAAATTACATATGAAACTATGTCAATTATTATCATTTATTTCATACTACTGCGCGCCGTACAAAATGTTTGAACGAACCTGGCTCAAGTTATCGGCGAATGATTCCTGAAAATGATTTTGCTCATTCTCAACGTCCACATCTTCCTGTAAATTAAAAAACATAGACAAATAATTAGCCATACGGTACTTTGCCAATTCAAAAATGGAATCAAAATAGACGTCATTTACGTTTTCACTGTTTGCACCATGTTCATTATTTTCAAAATCCTCCGAAGGTAAGATATCATTTGACGACCACGATTCGTTGTCGCTGCAATAATCATCTTCGTTACTAGTATCGTTATCGGTCCGAGTGACCTTATCGGTACCATTCTCATCGCCCGTAAATGCGGTTTCTTCATCCATTTAAACACACCTAACTAGCAACACTGCACAACATTGATAAAAAAGATTTATCTCGGGTTAAATTCAAAGTTCATACCGTGGGTCATGCCGATGAATAAATTACAAGATTAAACTATTTAAAATTATTTTTTACAAAAACTAAATCATTTCGATACATCATACAGGTTTTAGATGACAAACCTTGGGCGGCGGTGTCGACGTCGCTGGTCAAGGCCGACGGGGCCTTGAGGCAGGGGCCTCCGGCGTGATTCAAGACGGCGACGATGTCGAAGACGAGGACGGCGACTACAGCCACCCGCAGGATTATGGGGCGGATCCGCGGCGGGGGACGAGTGCGGTCAGAGGCGGCGGACGCGGCATGGGACGTCGGGGCGGTCATTGCGGTCAGGGCCCCGACGTGAATGCGGACGATGGCGACGTCCAAGACATGGACGGCCACTTCCGTAACCGGCGGCCGCGGCGTGGGACAAGGACGGTGAGATGCGGCGTGGGGCGGGGTTGGAACGAGGTGGTCAACGGCGTCCGCAGCCGGCGACGGCGGTCTTCCACACGTCCGGCCACTGGCGGCGATCGGCCAGTTGGGCAACTGGATCGGGAGCCGCGTGATCGCCGGGCGGCCGGCGAGATCGTGGACTTTTTTTTTTGGATGGGCGGGCGTGATTGTGGACGTTTTTTTTTTTTTGCATGGGCGTGCGTATCGGTATGGCCGGCGGCAAGGCTGTACGTTTACAATACGAGGTGGGTATATGTTTCGTTGAAATGACCCGGGGGGGGGGGGGGGGGGTGTACCGAAGCGGAGCTCATGTTTTCTATAGAACCTGGCCACTTTGGGCTTGATTCCAAAGAAGAAGAAATTCTATTGAGTCAAACGTCTTGGAAAATTGTTTTGTATATATGACAATACACCTATCCCTAAAGGAAACACGCATATTTTTCATGTGGTGCAACCAAACTACTTCTATAATTACCTGCCCTTTTGTTTTCAATTCATGTACAAAACGGACGTTAATCCTTACATCGATTTCTATCCCATCATTTCAGAAATCACAAAAATAAAAAAAGGCCCTTGATGGATCAAGAAGGAACATATATTACCCGCAAAAAAAAGGAACATATATGTTGCCCTTGAATTTCTCGTGTTCTATATACATACCTAAGCAATAGCGGAGTTAGAAAATAAGCCTAGTCAACTTGGTTGGAAGAGTGGATGTATAATCCAAACGCAAAGTCATTTCTTTTGAGGGGAAGGCCTTACGGCTAGCTTTATTAACTTCAAACAATGCTTACATCATCCGCAAGTAAAACCGAAATGAAACTAGGGGGGCGTCCAACCACACAGCTGGTGGATCATCCCGTCCCTGTTGAGCTAGCCTATGAGCAACCATATTGGACTCTCTATTACAATGCTGAAAAAAGACCTCCCCGAAATCTAAACACAATTGACGGCATTCATCAAGGATAGGGCCTGCCACCATCGATTGGCCAGAGTTATTTGCCATCGCCTCCACCACTGGCATGCTATCTGCTCGAGCAACGAGAGTATTTGCACCAATAGACCGAGCGAGTTTTAGTCCCTCCAAAGTGCAGCCACCTCCGCCGATTCTACATCCGCCACATGATCTAGTTTTGCCGTAGATGCCGCAACGAAAAAACCTGAATGGTCTCTTATAACAGCACCACATGAACCTGTATGATCCTCCAAGAAAGAAGCGTCTGTGTTCAAAACCAGTTGGCCATTCAACGGTCTCGCCCATCTGTTAGTTCTTGGGGGAATCACCTTCGTTGTTGCTGCCCGAACAAAGTTAAGGGAGCTAGGATGGCTTGGCTCGATCTTTCAATGTTCTGGACTTCCACTCCCTTCTCTATCTGCCTTCGTTGCCACCAAATATGTCAACTAGACACCGCAATCATCTCCGGCAACTCAATCACGTCCGAGTAGCTCTTCTGGCTCGCCTTATCACACAGGAGAAATTCTAGTATCTCAGCTCCTGATTTCCCTGGTAATCTGGCTGCAGTTACTATTTCATGTAAGCCAAGAAGAGACCAGATTTCTAACGCCACAGCTACCTATGAGTTAAGAGTGGCCAAGAGGATGAATTGGTTATTCCAATGACCATAGGAATACGGAAGACTCGTCCACTTTAAAGCAGCAAGACCGGCTCCGCCATGCGGCGGAGTGGGCTTGACCAATCATGTGGCTCTAGCTCAACAGGTATGGCTATACATCAACATGTATTCTCTTGTATTTTGAATTCGTTTATCTACTTGTTCCTGTGTTTTAGAATATATGTGATGGGTCCCACAAATAATCTTTTTGTGTAAAAATAAAATGTTTTCAAAATAATATTCACAAAAATTTCAATTTCTGTTTCAAATTTGTTCAATTATCTCAGTGACATTTCAAAAAAAAATCATCTCTATTCAGTTATTATTATTATTATTTCAGTGACATTTCATTGTTTCGCAAAAGTTCCAATTTCTTATAAAAAATTTCAATTGTCTCGGTTGTGACATTTCAAAAAAAAAATGTCATCTCTATTCTGTTATTGTTATTATTTCAGTGACATTTCATTGTTTCGCAAAAGTATCAATTTCTTATGAAATTTGTTCAGTTATCTCGGTGACATTTCAAAAAAATCATCTCTATTCAGTTATTATTATTATTTTGGTGACATTTCATTGTTTCAAAAAAGTTTACAAATATAGTTCATAAATAATCACACAAATTCTAATTATTTCGGTTAGATTTCAATCAATTTTAGGAATCTGAATTATTTCAGTCATATTTCAATCAATTTCAAAATCATCTCATACAAGCACCAAATATCATTTATAAATATATTTCAGTCAATTTTAGAATCATTTCAGTCATTTATAAATATATTTCAATCAATTTCAGAAACATTTCACATAGGTATCAAACATTTCATCGTTTCAAAAAAGCTTACAAATATCATTTATAAATATTCACACAATTTTTTGGGTGAGTGCAAGTGGAGTCCACAAGTATGTACTTGTACTTGCAAAATAATATAAAACACTATATGAGTTGTATTGTAAAATTACAAAAATAGCTCACCAATCTCAAAGCATGCAGATTCCAGTCCGCTATGTAACGGCTCCATTTTAGAAAACCAGAATTGATAATACAACGAATAAGGGCTAACTTAATGGTACACAAAGTATTTATTGAGCATATTTTTTCTTTTTGATGCATTGGCGTTCGTGGAGAAGAGTCATTGGCTGGATGTTTTGGCGGACGCGTAGCCCGATAAAGAAAATATCCGATCTTTTGCCTTACCGGGGGTTTGGTTGGATGGATCTCTGTCTGCTGAGAGAAAGAAGATACCAACACGGCATTCCAACAAGGAAACGTTTAAAATCGACGCCCCGGCCGAAACTTGGGCCGGCCGCCTCGTTCGCAACGTGTGTTACGCTAGTACGCACGGCCACGTCGCTCTGGTCCCATGCACCGCTTTCTGCCCCTCACCTTATCTTTTCAGGATGGAGCTCCTCCACTCATTCCCTCCTTCACTCATCCCGTCCTCCTCCATACGCTATCCTTCTCTGCTTCTTCTTTCTCAAATCACTCCATCCATGGCGTCTCCTGCTCCACGCAGAGACGGCGCGTACCGCCGTCTTTTTTTTGCTGCCATGCCCTCCCCAACTTCTCCCCCGTCGCAGAGTAGGCCATGTTCGCCGCGAGCTGGAACCAGGACGATGCTGCGACCGCGGTTCTGCCATGATTTTTTGCTGCATAATTTTTTGCTGGAACCAGCTTTCGTTTTTGCTGCAAATTGAGAGGATGGTGGTGCCTTCGCCGCATGATTTTTTGCTACATCAATTTTTTTGCTGGAACCAGCGCTTGACTTTGCTGCAATGCTAGGATGCTGTTGGGGCGGCGACGGACGATGGGTGGCATGCGTTTTGCTGCATCGATTTTTTTGCTGGAACCAGCAATTATTTTTGCAACATCCAGCCGAAAGTAGAGCTGGAACCGGTTAACATTTTTGCTACAATGGCGACGGCGAGCGGCACCGGCGAGCTTTTTTTTTTGCTGGAACCGATACACTTTTTTGCTACAACTGGCCTGACTTTTTTGCTGCCATCGGCAACCCAAGGGAGAGTACAGTTTTTTACTAGCTCGTCGTCGGAGGTGCTGCGACCGGCGCGCGCCGGGGATACCCACCGTCACCGGAGCTGCGACCGTCTCAATGGGGAGCTGCAACTACGGAGACACGCTGCTGCATGCACGCAGCCGCGAGAAACAAAGGAGACACGACGGCGGGGAGCGGCGGTCGACGGCGGGTGGCCGACGGCGAGGGCGGCGACAGGCGAGACGCGCCGGGTGGTACTTCTAGACTGGGCACATCGCTTGTCCCTGGCGACGCGATAGGACTGTTTCTCAGAGAAGAAGGCTTAGGGGAGGAAGGATGGCAGATCGTGCGGTTCTAATTTTGCGGATCGTACGTTGCAGGTGCGACCGGCCCAAATTTGGGCCGGCGCACCGGCGCCTATCATCCGCCTTCCAACAACCCTACCTATATATATATATTCCATGCCTACCTATTATTGATTGATCCGTTGACTGGAATAAAATTTGAATACCTGGAGCATTTGGATTCTGCCTACCTTGTTGGCTACTCTACCATGGACTGAGATCCAGTGCCAGACGTTGGATGAAGGATGGACAGCCTAGATTAAGTATTGTTCATGCTGATCTGTTCGTCGATTCTAGATCGGACGGTCTAAAGAGGGGGGCCAGTACCGTACTGTTCACTGGTGACTGGCCTCTAGGAAGTCACTGGATCTCAGTCCCTCTACCCCCCCCCCCCCCCCACACACACACACACACACAGCTCGGCAAACCACAAGACGAAGCGTGTAAAAACCGAAATGTAATTTTATTTTTTATCATTCATCGTAAGAATATTTAGTGTTTGTTTCTTATTGCGCAATGGAAATTTTTTTTTGCGAGAAAATTTTCAATCTATTCACCTTCAAACATGGTAGTACAACGAATACCATAAATAATAAAAATTACATCCAGATCCGTAGACCACCTAGCGACGACTACAAGCACTGAAGCGAGCCGAAGGCGCGCCGCCGTCATCACCCCTCCCTCGCCGGAGCCGGGCAAAACTTGTTGTAGTAGACAGTCGGAAAGTCGTCGTGCTAAAACCTCATAGGACCAGCGCATCAGAGCAGCAACCGCCGCCGATGAAGAAACACGTAGATAGGAAGGATCCAACCTAAAAACACACGAACATAGACGAACGAAGACCGGATCCGAGTAGATCTACCAAAGACAACCACCGATCGAATCTTGCGAGATCCATCGGAGACACACCTCCACACGCCCTCCGACGATGCTAGACGCACCATCGGAACGGGGGCTAGACGGGAAGAACCTTATTCCATCTTCAGAGAGCCGTCGCTGTCTTGTCTTCCTGAGCTGGACACAAACCCTAATAAAACTAAAAGAAACATCTAAAAACGAAGCCCTTCCGCCGGCAAGGGCCGGGATCCACCGCGCCCCCATGGCCCTAGGCCCACCGGAGACGAAGCGGACCGGCGGGAGACAAAGAAATCCTAGCTTTTTTGGAGGAGGCGGTGGCTGCGTGTGCGTATATCTTCTGCTTGGAAATAATCTTGACTAGGTTGTCTTCGGTATTGCGCAATGGAAGTTTATATGTATTTTTTTCGAAGCATGATGTAATGTGGTATCTTAAACTCTTTACTCTGTTTAATAAGTTTTTTTTTTTTTGTTGAGAAAAGCACTCGTACTCATTCCAGTACATATACGCGCAGAACAGCAGGAACACGACCAGGACAGCTGTCCCACCAGCCACCATATCACACAGAACACCCTGAAAGAAACAGAAATCACAACATAGACCCTGGGCGCCTGTTCATCTTCCAAATCCACCATGCCACAGCAAGCTCCGCCACCGCCGGAGCCGGGCAGAACCACCGGACACGGATCCAAGGGCTTCGGGAGCACCATCGCTACACACGAGCTTTGTGAGCCGCATATGAGTCCCGCCCCACCGGGGCGGGAACTGAGATCGGGTTCCGGGCCATCGGCCGGGGCACCACCCCATGCTCCCGTGACACTGGAGCTGCCACAACCTCCGACGCTCGCCGGAGAAAAGAGCTCCAGCCACCATGCCCTCCACTGACCTGCAACCATCCAGCCGGCAAAACGCGTCGCCGCCGCCACCGCAACAAGCCGAAGCGACGGACGACCCACAACTCCTGTACAGGAGTGCCGAAGACCACATCCACAGCACCCCTGCCTCCCTAGTCCACCACCGCCGACGGAGCCACCGGCGAAAGCACGAGGAGAAGACCGGAGGAAGCACCTTATTTCACACCGCAGCGACGCCCTCGCCACGCCGCCGCCAGCGGGAGACCCACCCCTAACTCCTACACACCCTAACCTCCTCCTCCGCGCGGAGATCCGGGCTCCCCTACCCCTCACAGCGCCATCCCGGCCGCCGGAGACGAGGGGAGCGGCGGATCTGCCGCCGGAGATCACCCCCTCTCGCGTCGCCTTCTCAGTTGCCTTTTTACTGTTTGAGAGAAGAGAGGAGAAGGACCGAGACCCACGAGTGAGTTCTCTGTTTAATAAGTTGTAGTACCATTTTCGCATTTCCATGGTTTCACCTCAGATACTGCCTAGTTTTTTTTTTTTTTTTTTTTTTTTTTTTTTTTTTTTTTTTTTTTTTTTGCGGATAGATACTGCCTAGTTAGAGCCATGCGTGTGACTTACATGTCCTGCAAGACACGTACGGCTGTTAAGAAACCTCCACATCAGCTTTATATATAAAGTGTTGTTTATCATTTGTTGTAAAAATATTTAGTGTGTGACAAACACCGAAATGCTATCTTTTTTTTATCATTCGTCGTAAAAATATTTAGTGTTGTTTCTTATTGCGCAATGGAAGTTTACATGTATTTTTTTTCGAAGCATGATATAGCTAGTGTCGTGTCTTAAACCCTTTTGTCCAATAATTTCCATTTTCGCATTTCCATTGTGTCACCTCTGATCTGATACTGCCTAGAGCCATGTGAGCTTTGACACAAAGTTACTACATCTCCAGCAAGCTAGACACGTACGGCTGTTAACTAACCTCCACATCAGCTCTCCATCTATATATATATAGAGTAGACACAGCTGATGTAGAGCATTCGGAGCAACCTAATTAAGGTATGCGCCGTCCACATCACATGCGTATACAGTTTTCACTGTCAGGAGTGATAGCTAGCATGGGCTCGAACTAAACATACATAGCATGCGTACAATACAACCACGCAGTATTTATCGTGTAGGTGACGTACAGGGACTGCCATTAATAGCATGCGCGTGTGGTTTATGTTTCTAGTACTAGCTTATTACCGTCACAGCATTTTTATGACTCCAACAACTCCATTAGCGTATTAAGCACAACAAACTTTTTATTCCTCGCCAGAAAATTCTTCCAGCAGAAGATTCGCACGAAAATGTCGTGAGTTTCACACGACTAGTATATAATTTGCAGATATTTTTTTACTCTTTTGGATGATTCGGACATCGGCACCCCTCCCGATATAAAAAGCTAAAGAAAATAGATTCAACAAGCCCCTCTTGTAAGTATCTTTCAACACATCCCTCAGTCACCACCTATAATTTTCGTGTTTTTCTGCGATATCAAACACCCTCTGATCCAAATTCCTGTAATTTTCTAATCGGATTCAAGAGGACATACCACCTAATACTGTGTTTTGAGAATCACGTAAGCCTTCTCACCATAAATTCTTCCATATATTCCACGCCATGTACTTATACTCGTACTACATGCCGTTTCCAGATCTTTGCCATACCGGGAATTGAAACAGCGTCAGGGTTTGGTTTGATGGATTGGGTCTATGCTGAAAGAAAGAAGATAACAACACGGCATTGCAACCGCCTGGCCTACCTACTCCTATATATGTGCACATTCCATGCCTAGCTATCTATATTATTTATGGGAAACGCTTCCCACCGGCCGACCGGCCAGGCGCTCGGCCGGTCACGTCCTCCCAAGCACGCACGCCTCTTCTTTTGGCCCACCATGCCCCTCCATCCTTCGCTTATTTATTTATCATATACTATATCTCTCATCCACATCTTCCACGATGGGAGCGTAATGCTGCATGCTCATCTCCTGTTCTCACATCCCTGTACTGCTGCGACTGCGACTGGAGCCGATAGCCATGGACCATGGTCGCGCCAGAACGACGAAGCCAGCGTTGCGACCGGACAATCTAGGTGCTGCAACCGGCGTCCGATGCAGCTGCATCTTGTATGGCAGCGAGCAGCGAAGGTTACCGCGGCGAGCTGGAACCGTGGTCGCATGTTGATACAACTGTGACCTCGGCCTTCTGGATCCATGCATGACCGCGCCAAGTTGCACCATGGCAAAGTTGTAATCGTGGCTGCGGTGAGCTAGAACCGTGGTCGTGGGTTGCTGCGACCAGACAACCCTAGGTGCTGCGGCCGGCGTCCGATGCAGCTGCACCTCGCACGGCGGCGGGCAGCGGCGGTCACCACGGCGAGCTGGAACTGTGGTCACGTGTTGATACAACCGTGACCTCGGCCTTCTGGAATCGTGACCGCGGCGAGTTGCACCATGGCAAGCTGTAATCGTGGTCGCGGTGAGCTAGAACCGTGGTCGCGCGTTGCTGCGACCGTTGACAGAAAAAGCTTCAACCTTACTCCCTCCGTTCCAAAATATAGTGCGCCCGCGCTTCCCGATGTTCAACTTTGACCATAAATTTAACCAACGAGACCGACTGCGGCGGGAGCAAAAATTATATAATTGAAAACTTCTTTCGAATACGAATTCACTGGTATAATTTTTGCTCCCGCCGCAATCGGTCTCGTTGGTTAAATTTATGGTCAAAGTTGAAGCGCGGAAACCGAGGACGCACTATATTTTGGAACGGAGGGAGTATATGAAAAAAGCTTCAACCATAGATGGAAAAAGCATCAACCGGTGAAGGAGAAATCTTTCAACCGAGCACTGCGCAATGAAAAAAGTTGCAACCGTTGACAAAAAAGCATCGATAGTAGATGAAAAAAGTTTCAACCGGTAATAGAGAAAGCTTCAACGGGCACTATGAAATGAAAAGAAGATGCAACCGTTCACACTAAAAGCTTCAACCGTAGATGAAAAAAGTTTAAACCGGTGATAATGAAAGCTTCAACGGGCACTGCTAAACGAAAAGAAGATACAACCGTTTACATAAAAAGCTTCAACCGTAGATGAAAAAAGTTTCCATCCGTGATAGAGAAAGCTTCAACTGGAGCACCGCGAATCAATTTTTTTTTTTGCAAACGTTGACAGAAAAAGCTTCAATCGTAAATGAAAAATGCTTCAACCGGTGACAAAAAAACTGAGGGATGAGCCGACAATGCACACGTACGTGCGTTATTGCACTCACGTGCAGCGAGCCGACGAGCTCAGGCAACAGGCAGTTGGGGGTGTTGTTCTGGGCTGCGACCGTCCAATGACAGAGCTGTTATTTGGACCTCGAGTCCATGGCCGGTGCGTGCGCGCGAGACAGAGGAAAAATGAATGAAGACCTCCACAATAGTCAGCGGCGCGAGTGGCCATGGCGGTGCTGCGAGCTAGCCAGTGGCCACTGTGATGTGGCAAACCAGCACGAGCTTGCTGCGAGAGGGACACGAGCTTCATCAGCAGCGAGGTCGGGCGAGGACGCAGCGTGCGGAAAGCTTCGGTATGAAGGATTCTGAGGATAAGAGGTGCATGCAAGGAGGAGAACGAGTGGACGAAAGAAAAGATCCCGATCTAACGGCTGCATGCAAGACCATCCAACGACCCATGATGGACCGGCCCAATGCTCCGCCGGTCGACCGGCGCAGATCATTGGCCATTATTTATTGGTTGATTGACTCGCACAGAATCTAGCTAATCAACCAAGTTCTGCGTAGCCGCCACAAAATAATTTAACTCTCCCCTTTCAAATGCAAATAAATAAACAAGTGCGGTGTAGGTACAAACTTTATATTCATCAACATAAATTCTTCGAGGCACCGCCAAAATTCACACGAAATGTCGTGAGTACGGGCATTATATAGGTACAGTGTCCAGATTTTTTTAATCTTTTGGATGGATGGCACGCCCCCCAATAAAGGTTAAGACAAGCCTACCCTGCTAATCCTGCCCATACATAAACACACTTCAAAAAATGAAAAAACAAAAAAATCCCCGCTGCTCAAGCAAAGGCGGCCGCGCGATACCCTCCCGCGCTACCGCCGAATCGCGGGAGCGGCGGGGTTCTTCGTCCGCGCCGGCGATGGGGTTCGAGGAAGCGCCAGGCGGCGGCGGCGGGATCCGGGGGCTCATGCGCCGGAAGCAGGTGGACTCCGACCGGGCCCGCGCCGCCGGCGGCCAGAAGCTCGCCAAGGAGCTCTCCGTCACGCAGCTCATCGCAATCGGTGCGTGTGTTTACGAGTTTCTTTTTTCCCTGCTCTGACTTCTCATGATCTTTGTTTATGGGGAGGGGATTACGTACGAAAAGAGCCAGCTTTGCCCTGCCTTTTGTGTTCATTGCTTCTGTTCATGGCTGGAGATTTCGCCGCGTTTTTTTTTTTTTTGGATCTCTGAACTCGTAACAGTGAAAATCACTGCTTGCTTTGTGAGTGCGTGAATTTCTGCCAAGTTTTACCTTTGGATTTGTCTCCTGTCACGGAGCTGCCAAATCCAAAATCTGTTAGGTAACTTAAGACAACCTACGGTAGTAATAAATTTTGTTGCCACAGATTGCAGAAGCTCTTATAAAAGAAACCAAACATATATATATTATACTCCCTTCGTCCCAAATTACTTGTCTTAGATTTGTCTAGATACGGATGTGCATAATTTAAGCTAGATTTAATTACACGGTCTGAGATCTCAACAGGAAGGTTTTGATTGGGCAATGAACTAAGATGCAGATTCCGTCCATTTGCACTACTTTCCATGGAAGGTTGAAAGGTATCTGGAGTTCAGGCTTCCGCCGTGTCTAGTACTGTACTGGTAGTACTCTTGTGCTTGTTTTGGTTGTTGTTGTGTCCGTGTTGGTAGGGTGGGTGGGCCCTCCCTCAGGATTCCAGTTTCCAAATCTTGCTACCTTGATGATGTAAATGTACGTTTTATCGTAATTACACTCTATTTGATGTAGAAATTGTTAGACGCTTCTGGAATGCAGTGTTTTTTTAACACTTTGCAGAGTTTATGCTGTGTGTTGCACTGATTACCCGCAAAAAATAAATAAAAAATTACAGCGTTTCATGTTATGAAAGTAATGCTCATGGGACATTTTGCGTCGTCTATCAGGCGTCGGTACGACGGTTGGAGCTGGAGTGTACGTTTTGGTGGGGACGGTTGCCCGGGAGCACTCTGGCCCGGCATTGACACTCTCGTTTCTGATAGCCGGAATAGCGGCTGCGCTTTCGGCTTTCTGTTACGCGGAGCTTGCCAGCCGCTGCCCTTCCGCAGGAAGCGCCTACCACTATTCGTACATCTGCGTCGGTGAAGGGTAATTTGCTGATATTATGTTGGAGTGCACATTGTTCATGAAGTGCCGTATTCCATTGATAGGATGTTCATACTTTGTTCTACGTTTTGTTTACCTAGAGTTGCATGGTTGATCGGCTGGGCTTTGATACTGGAATATACAATTGGCGGATCAGCTATTGCCCGTGGCATATCTCCCAATCTAGTAAGTGGAATTTTCCGTTGTTTCTGCAGCATGTTGATTAGTAGTTTGGCCTTCCTTCTCTCCTAACCTACTCTGTCTGTGCGTTCAGGCGTTATTTTTTGGAGGACCAAATAGTCTGCCATGGATTCTAGCACGTCATGAGCTCCCATGGTTAGATGTTGTTGTTGATCCTTGTGCTGCTGCCTTGGTTTTCCTTGTCACTGCCCTTTTATGCGTCGGGATAAAAGAGGTTGCTGGTTTCTACACATCAAAAACATCTTTCGTGCTCCTTTCTCGAGAAGTATAGCCTACGATATTTACTCTTTGGTTTTCTTTGTAACAGAGTACATTCGTACAAGGAATTGTGACGGTCCTGAACTGCTGTGTGATGCTATTTATTATTATAGCCGGTGGTTACATTGGCTTCCAAACAGGATGGGTCGGCTACAAGGTGTCTGGCGGGTAATGTAAAAGCTACTTTCTATTTAGTTTTCTCTATCTGGTAAGCAGTGTACTTACCCACTTTTCTCTCCAGATTTCTGCCTTATGGGGTGAATGGAATGCTTGCTGGCTCAGCAACTGTTTTCTTTGCCTACATAGGCTTTGATGCAGTTGCTAGCACCGCTGAGGAGGTAAGGAAAGGCCCTATTTTCCAGATTGACTTGGTACCATGCCCACTGGATCGGTGGCATTATTAAGAACTCTTTCTTTCATCTAACCTTCCATTCCAACAGGTGAGGAATCCACAACGAGATCTGCCACTGGGAATAGCCACATCATTGTCGATTTGCTGTACCTTGTACATGCTGGTTTCAGTTGTTATTGTCGGTCTGGTGCCATACTTTGCTATGGACCCAGATACCCCTATTTCGTCCGCCTTCGCGAGGCATGAGATGCAGTGGGCAATGTAAGGACTCCTTTCGACACCTCTTCCATTTCGCCGTGCATCACTTGGTGTGCTTCCTGCTGAGGCCTTTTTTGCCTGCACTGTCTTGTTTTAGGTACCTTGTAACATCTGGTGCTGTTCTCGCTCTCTGCTCAACCTTGATGGGATCACTTCTGCCACAGCCAAGGATATTGATGGCCATGGCGAGAGATGGGCTGTTGCCATCTTTCTTCTCTGATGTTAGCGAAAAGACACAAGTTCCTGTCAAGAGCACAATCATAACTGGCATCTGCGCAGCTTCTCTGGCTTTCTTCATGGATGTTTCACAACTGGCGGGAATGGTAAAGGATCTAGGAAGCATTAAGTAGTTGTTATTTGAGAAATTTGATGAACCTTTCATAGAACATGCTAAGCAGATTAAGAATTTTACGAGGGCTAATGGTCGGAATGTAGAGCTAAACGAGTTAAGTTTGGTTGCAGGTCAGTGTAGGCACGCTCCTCGCGTTCACCATAGTCGCCGTCTCCATCTTGATCCTCAGATATGTTCCTCCAGATGAGGTACCCCTGCCATCCTCTCTGCAAACATCGTTCCGCTTAAGCCAAGAATGTGATGAGGAAAAGGTGGGGAGTCCTCTTGGAGATGGGAACCATGAACAGGGGACGTCTGAGATTAAGGATGTGATCGTAGTAGAATCAATCAATGACCCTCTTATTGAGAAGCAGCTATACGCAAGTAAGTCTAGGAAATTGCATTTCGACTTGGTCTAGTCTACATTTCTGAGTATGTGCATTTTACTTATTAAGCTGGCTAACCGGTTTCTCTGTCAATCCATCAGACAAATTGGATGAATTAAAGCGGCGGAAAACCGCTGCTCGCAGCATAGCATCTGTATGCGTAGGGGTTCTAATCCTGACAGCTTCAGCTTCTGTAACGTTCCTGTCATTGTAAGTATGGACCGGGCATATATTGTTCCCGCGATGAACTTTCCTGTGCAATGAAATACTGACCTGTCTAACACGCATCTCTCCTGTTTCACGTCAGCCTGGTGATGTGCTTATTCTGCGTATTTGGTGGCCTGCTCCTCCTAGCTGGTCTGGGAATGCTCTCCTGGATTGACCAAGACGACGGAAGACACTCATTTGGTCACTCTGGAGGTACACTTGCATCACAGCATTTTCACGCATCTCTCCATACTAGAGTACTGGTAACTCGATGTCACAGCTCATTTCTGCCGCTCCCTCTGCAGGATTCATCTGCCCGTTTGTTCCACTGTTGCCAGTGATGTGCATTCTCATAAACACATACTTGCTCATAAATCTAGGGTGAGTACCTCAAAGCTCAAACAATGATCTCACTCGCTGATTACTTTACTTTTGCCAACAAAACATTCAGAATGGAAGGATGTGTATGTGTGTCTGAACATTGCCAACCTATGTATGTTATTCAGGGGTGGCACGTGGATGCGGGTCGGGGTATGGCTGGTGATGGGGGTCTTCGTGTACATTTTCTACGGCCGGACCCACAGCTCGCTGACGGACGTCGTGTACGTCTCCCTGGCCCAGGCAAACGAGATATATGGGTCTTCCTCTTCGTCAGCGTTTGTGGCCTAGTCAGAAATTGTCACAGATCATCCTTTGAGAGAATATATGATCCAGAGTCCATTTCACGGAAACCTTGAGCACCCTGATTGGAGGGATCTTCCCCCGCTGATGCTGCTGCATCCTGCATGGCAAGGCAGGACATGGGGTCTGAAGAATTCAACAAATTCTGAAGCTGTGTAAATTGCAATTTGTAGATATAGCATCATCATATATATGTGTCTCATTGGAGGAATGTAAATAGTAAATATGTATACATAGAAGTGTAAGACTTGCAATATGTGCAATATTGTAAGGGGTGATTCATTTGCGTACACAATGTACTGGAGTTGATAAAACTTGAGAGATCTTGGTGTGACATCGCAGCAGGAAGCAATTCTGGATCATACAGTTTGCCATGCTTGATGTGATAGTGTGATTCTACACTTGCTCTGCAGCTACATAAGCAAAGTCAGCAGAAAGATAACCAATGATTTCTCCTCATACAGTTTCCACTTTGTTTCAATTAGAAAACACTTATGCAGCTCCATGTTTGAGTGTACAGCAACAATCAAACCAAAGTTCTTCACCAGGTTAACTACATTATAACACAGTATTCTAAAAAAAATTACAGCAATCAAATCCAAGCCACGGCCTTTGAAAAGAACAAGTTATGCACCAGACTAACTACATCGCAGCACATTATTATATAAAGAACATTACAATACAGTATGGCAGTAGTATCAGCTATATCCCCTTCTGTTTCCCCAGGTTTTCTGAAAAAATCGTCTAGGAGTCGTTCTTGCGTAGGTTGTAGAAGATCGAGCCATCGATCGTCTCCATGGCAAGTTGATTCAACCGCAGAAGGATCAACAAGTAGGATCTTCCTTTGCGCCCTACAAGAACAAGGACACGAGTCAATGAAATTTGTTTGACAACTCTGAGCAAGGAACGTTAAGTATACATAAGGTTATAACATACCCAAACCAAGTGACCCAACATCATCTTGATTCAAACTTCCCTGAGCTTTGTCACCACCAAAGTATGCATTTAGTTTTGAAACGGCGTCATGCAATTCCTGATTAAAAGAGAAGTCACAAAAGGAATTAAGCATTACAGTAGATTGCTTTGAGGTGGCATAACTAAGATAACACTACCATCATCATGACACCAATGGGCCAATTGATGATCTACGATGCAGAGAGCAAGACATGAAAAAGAGTTTGTGGTAAGAGGCAAGAAAATATATTGCACAATTTAGTTAATTCCAGTAACACCTCTGAATTACATGGACTCTGCTGTAACTTGTGACCACTACAAAATAGACAATGTGCATAAAGTACTATGAGAAGCATTCCCGAGCAGTTCAAGAAAGAACTCAGACCTCCCATGATGCGAGAGTCTTCATGTAAGGAGGAAGTTTATCATACTCCTCCTTTGACGCCCTTATCATTCCTTGGAAAGCATTGCCTTCATGGATTCAACAAAGATGTCAGTCATAAAAATCAAGTATTTAATCTATCTTCTAAACATAAAAAATATACTTGTGCTGACCATCTTGCTCATATGTTTCAATTTGGGGAGGTGTGGGTTCTTCAGCTTCCTCCAAGATCTTTTGGTCATCATCAACACTGAACAGTATAAACACAAGGTGATTTTCAAGGAAGATAAAACAAGTAAAGAACTGTGGAGAACAAAAAATAAACAGCCTGAAAAGGACATTGCAATAGATATCTCATATATGTTTGTATTTCGTTGAGTTACCTTCCAGGTTTTCTGTCAGGGATCTTTGGGCTTGCAAAAAAATCAATATCTGCGACATCCGAAAGAAATTATTATCTCTATTCGATTTAGGACTTGCAGTAAACAAATACTAATATGTATAATGCATCTAAACAGTTGATTTAGGAAGATGCATTGCAAGTGTTCCGTACCTTGAGAGGACAGAGTAGCTAGACAAGCATCAGAAATCCCAAAATTCTTTAGTGACATGGAATCCTCAAATCTTACATGCAGTTAAGAAAGAACTCAATACTCTGTATCTCAAATCTCAATCGCACAGATCACTAGCAGAAACACAAAAGAATGATTTGATGCTGAATAGTGCAATGAAGTACAACGGATATCCTGGTATCGGAGTAATCTCTACCCGACCTACACCAAGCTAACTCCCTCTAAATAAAGAAGGATTGCCTACTATATTTCCAAAAAACAGAAGCCCATTATTAATTAAAGATCAAGGTTCAGACTTGGTGCATTCAAATTGTTAAGCTTATCCAGTATAACGAATCCCCAACAACCTAACCAATCATAACCTCCAATGTTTGCTGGTCCCAAATGATGGTATGACAACATGATATTAGGGTGATTTACGCATTTAGCAGGAAAAAGTAGTAGTAAAGGTTAACAGCTAATAATAGGGGCAGAATAAGTTACTTGAATAAGTATGGTTGAACTCCTAATGCTCAAATCTTCAAATTCTCACTTCACTGACAACGTTGCAATTGCAAAACCCTTACAGCTAGCCAACTAGGCGCAAGCTGATATGTCCTATTTGGAGCCTATGCATCTCGAATTGCTATGTACCCGTTCCATCAGCCCGGTCATAGATCACACCGAACGCAATCAAAAGTGCATTTCTCTGAAAATGCCTCAGTAATGGAAGGATACAGTTCGTCGTCGTCGTCGAAGTGCTTCCGGGCAGACCTGAGGACCGAACTTGACCCTCCCAAGAGCCCATTCCCGGGGACATCAAGGTCCCCCAAGTCTCCACCTTCCTCCTCCTCTTCCACCTCGTCCTCCACCTCTGCACCAACAAGAGAAACCCCATGACCCTCAACAAACAAGACTAACACTGAAGGCAAGAGCTTCAAAGTAACATCACCAGTGGGTTCCTGCCTGAAGTTGGTGGGTAAACGCGGGATGGGACTCACCGGGGGCGACGTAGCCGAAGGAGACGAGGCGGAACTCGACGGCGTCGGCGTGGCGGGAGACGATGTTGAGCGCCTCGCGGCAGTGGCCGAGGAGCTCCTCGACGGAGACGGTGCCGAAGGCCATGGACTCGAGGCGCGCCAGGTCGGCGCCCGCCGCCTCCACCCGGCGGTCCAGCCCCTGCAGGAACGCGTTCGTCGCCGACTCTGCGAGGGAACACGCGCACACGTCCTCCGTGAGCAGGCAGGAAGGAAGCGCCAGCTGGCGAAACCCTAGCGGGGGGGGGGGGGGGGGGGGGGTCAGATGCGGTACCGAGGGGGATGGCGCGGCGGGAGAGGGCGTCGGAGAGCGCGCGGGAGGAGTCGTGGGCGTGGGCGAGCACTTCGGAGAGGGAGCCGCACAGCGCCGATATCGACGCGTCCATGCCGCGCTGCATCGCGGCGGCTGCGGCGACGGGTCGCCGGAATTGGGGATGATTCCTCTCTTTCTGTGGCGAGTTCGAATTTCAGTGCGGACGGCGGGGAAATGAAATGGGTTGGTGGTCCTTTTCTGCCTCGGCGGGTGGGCTCACCGAGGGATTCACGGCCTGTGCAGAATACAAGGCCCAACACTATATAGGCCTGTCTAATTTCTGTCTCCTCCGTCTCGAGAGGTCCGTGTTCTCACGGCCAAATTTGCCCCGGCCGTACTGTGTTTAGTGGAGACTCGGTTATCTAATGTACGTAATTCTCAAAAAAAAAGTTATCTAATGTACGTGCCGAGATATTAGCTCAATCTTTTGGCTATGATAGATCTTTTGCTGTTGGAAGCTCCGGGAGGAGTGGTGGACTTGTAATTTATTGGAATGATGCAATAAAGTTAGAAGTTAAGGGTTATTCAAGATATCATATTGATGTTAACATAGGAGAGCTTGGACCGAGACCGTGGAGGCTAACCTGCGTCTACGGGGAAGCCCAAGTGATAGAACGTTACAAGACATGGGAAACGTTATGCTCAATAGCAGGAACGTCAGATTTGCCGTGGGTGGCGCTAGGAGATTTCAACGAAGTGTTACTGCAATCGGAACATGATGGAGTTAACCCGAGGGGGCAAGGACAGATGGATGGATTCCGGGACGCCTTAGATATTTGTGGTCTTGCTGATCTTGGATACAAAGGGAGGATGTGGACGTTTGAGAAAAAGGTCTCAGGTGGATCATACACCCGCGTTCGCCTAGACCGGGCTGTTGCAGATTCGGAATGGAACTCGATTTTCCCCTTTGCAGAAGTGGTAAACGAAACGGCGGCGTGCTCTGATCATGGTCCTATAGTTCTGAAGATGTTGGAAGATAACAATGAGAGTCATCAACCAAATAATTTTAAATATGAGGTGATGTGGGAGAGGCACCCAGATCTGAATACTTTTGTAGAGGCCAAGTGGAATGGTGAACACAAGGTGTCATCGGCGGCAGATGTACAGGAGAAGTTAAAGGAACTTGGTGAGCATTTGTACACCTGGGACAAATACACCTTTGGCAGTGTTAAGAGGGAAATAAAACAGCTTATGAGGCAGCTCAAAGTTCTGAAGGACATACCAGGCCGGTCTGGGCCTAGCCATTTAGAGATAAAGGTAACGGACAGGCTAGCAGAGCTGTACCAAAGGGAAGAAATATTGCACAGGCAGAGGTCGAGAGTGGATTGGCTTACATACGGGGACAAGAATACGAAATATTTTCAACAGAGAGCGTCGATGAGGAGAAGGAAGATGTTGACACACGAACACGTCACGTGAACCCTCGACGCCGGGGGTGATGCACCGCAGCTCATGTCGAAGGAGGTCCGACCGGCAGCGCGATATGCAGGACAGCCGACGGACGCTTTTGAAGACCCGAAACCCCACACGCCCGGGAGGACCCCGTCAGGGAGTGCGGCGGCTATGGGCTGCTCTAGGTCGATTCGCTCGCCCCTAAAGCCTCGGGATTCGCAGCTCTCCAACACGAAGAACGACGAAGAACGAGGAAGCAATAACGAGGGAGAGACAAAACGTAGATGAAAAAGTAGTATATTGATTTGTTCGATTGTGTGTTGTTCAATCGGCCGTCACCCCCAACATATATAAGAGGCGGCTGGACTTCCCGTACAAGTAAAGGATTCATCTAGTCTTTCCTTACAAGAAAATTACATCAATTCACGTCCTAGAGTCCTGGTTCCAGTCTAACTCGGATTTAGTCTGAATCTGGCAAAACTTTTGTCTTGCTTCTTGCCGCGGCTATAGAAGTCGCATACTAACTCGGATGGAGACGAGCCAAACATCAAACTTGTCCGTCTCGACGAGGCGAATAAGCCAACGCGAGCCAATTCTCCAAACAAGGCAGTTTTGAGGACTCTCCGGGCCCATCTTTAGCTTCAGGTCGGAATCTGGCAGGTGACAAGTTAAGTCATCTGGTCTCTGTTGTAACTCTATAGGCCGCATACTACCTCGGATGAAGATGACTCCAAAAGTAATATTATACGTCTTGAAAATACGCACAACTTCCGTATTAGGCACCTCTCCATCTGAGATCATCTTCATGGCGTCATAGTGCATGTCTTGGTATGCTGTCCTCCAAGTTATCTCTCGAGCTGTCACCTCAACCGGCTATTAAGCCTGATTATGGCATGACTCGGCATTATGTGAGCATGCCGACTCACCGAGTGGGGAAATGATGGCACACCGGCTCTTCTCTTTGATATATGGCACTATGCCGGCTTAAGCTCTTCAATTGGACTTAGCCCCTGACTCGATCCTGCCGACTGAGACATGGCGAGACGCCGGCTCCTGGGACATATGCCGGCAAATGGTGGGATGCCGGCTCTATATGGTGGTAAGCTGAAAGCTCACCGTCTTGGACATTGTAGCGTGCCAGGTACTTGCCGACTGGGACGTGGCGGTATGCCGGCTTCTAGCTAACTGGACATACTTGTCCCGTCAACTGGTCAATGTGTTGGGCATGATCTTTTGCCGATTGGGACATGGCATAGCGCTGGCTTACGTCTTTCCACGTCCATCTTGATCTTCAGTCTTCGACGGGCTGCCACCTTCCCGGGGCTACCATCCCAGGGTATCTTGCCGGGTCGCCTTGTCGGGTCACTGCCCAGCCGGGTCTCCTTGCCGGGTCGTCGCTTCGCCGGGTCGTCGCCGTCTCCTGCCGGGTCGTCTCCTGCCGGATCTCCTACCGGGTCGTCTCCTGCCGGACCGTCTCCTGCCGGGCCGTCCTTGCCGGGTCACCTTGCCGGGTCGTCTCCTGCCGGATCGTCTCCTGCCGGGTCACCTTGCGGGTCACCTTGTCGGGTCGTCTCCTGCCGGGTCGTGACCCTGCCAAGTCATCAAGCCTTCCCGGGATGAGTCCCAGACCTTGAGCCGGCAACCTGCCCAAAATGGGTGCTAACAGAAGAATCGTATCACAGCTCTTACTAAGTCAAATGGGCAGGTAACAGAAGATAATGAAGAGCTGGAAACTATGACGACGCAATTTTATAAGGAGTTGTACACTTCGGGTGGGTGCACAAACATGCAAGTAGTACTCGATTCAGTCCCTCAAAAGATAACAGATGATATGCGCTCCCTTTTGGATGCTGAGTACACGGAGGATGAAGTGAAGATAGCTCTATATCAAATGTTCCCTACCAAGTCACTTGGTCCCGATGGGTTCCCCGCGCATTTTTTCCAGAAACATTGGGGTGTGTGTGGGCAGGAGGTAACAGCGGCAGTTCTAAAAATTGTCAGAGGCCAAGAGAGCGCAGAAGGTATAAACAAAACGTTCTTGGTCCTAATTCCGAAGGTAAAAAATCCGACTTTATTATCACAGTTCCGCCCCATCAGTTTGTGCAACGTTTTATATAAGATAGCTTCCAAGGTTATTGCTAATTGTTTGAAGCTAGTCCTTCCTGAGATTATTTCGGCAGAACAGTCAGCATTTGTTCCGGGTCGGTTGATTACAGACAACATCATTGTGGCCTATGAGTGTTTACATTTTATGAAGCGAAATAAAGCAGTCAAGCACTGTCATTGCGCTCTGAAGTTGGACATGATGAAAGCGTATGATCGAGTGGAACGGGACTATTTGAGAGCTATAATGTTGAAGCTGGGCTTCTCTCATAGGTGGGTGGAGATTGTGATGAATCTTGTTAGCTCGGTTTCATACTCAGTTCTGTTTAATGGAAAGAAATTGGAGGAATTCAAACCTAGCAAAGGTATTCGCCAGGGAGATCCAATCTCCCCTTACTTGTTCTTGTTGGCAGCGGAGGGCCTTTCGGGCCTGTTAAAAAATCTAAGTGAGTCATCTCAACTTGGTGGGATTCAAGTGGCGCCGTCGGCACTGCCTGTTAACCACCTGTTATTCGCAGATGATAGCCTGCTGTTCTTCAAAGCAACGGGTGGAGGGGCGACAGAAGTATCAAACCTGTTGGATAAATATTGTCTAGCTTCAGGTCAAAGAATCAATTCTTCCAAGTCATCAATTTTCTTTAGTAAAGGTTGTCCTTCACATATCAAAGAAGAGATAAAAGGGATTCTAAATGTGCCGAATGAGACTTTGAATGACAAGTATCTAGGTATGCCTTCTGACATAGGTACTTCCAAATTTGGTGCTTTCAAATATCTGAAAGATAGGCTATGGAGCAAGGTGAAAGGGTGGATAGAGAAGTCTCTGTCCTCAACTGGGAAAGAAGTTCTAGTAAAATCAGTGGCACAAGCTGTACCAGTTTTCTCTATGTCCTGTTTTAAATTACCAAGGGGTCTTTGCGAACATCTTAACAAGCTCATTAGGCAATTTTGGTGGGGGAGTAAGGAAGGAAAAAGGAAGCCAGCTTGGGTGTCATGGAAGACTATGACTCAGCCAAAATACATGGGAGGCCTTGGTTTTCGTGATTTTGAGCTCTTCAATCTAGCACTATTGGCACAACAATCATGGAGGATGCTACAGCAGCCGGATTCTCTGTGTGCTCGGATATTGAAGGCGGTCTATTTCCCCAAGGAACCATTCTAACAGCTGAATTGGGTAACCGGCCATCTCAGGTCTGGCGGGCTATCCTCGAGGGGCGTGAGGTCATGTGTCAAGGTTTAATCAGGCGAATCGGTGATGGGTCAACTACAAGGATTTGGACAGAGAATTGGATCCCGAGGAATGCTTCAATGAGACCGTTTGCTTGTCTCTCGGCTGACCCTCCTACCATGGTCAGCGATCTAATAGATCACACAAATGCGACATGGAATAGAGTGGTCATGGATCAGGTTTTTATAGCAGCAGATACAAATGCTATTCTCAGCATACCGCTATGTACGCGGCCGATGGAGGACCAATGGGCATGGAATTATGAAAGGAACGGCATCTTCTCGGTTCGGTCAGCCTATCGCATGTTAGTTGATACGAAACGACGAAGGGAAAACTGGCTGGATGGGAATGCAGGGTCCTCAGATTTTGAGATGGAATCAAAGGCATGGACGTCTCTGTGGTCAGTCCAGGTGCCGGGAAAGATACGGAACTTTTTATGGAGATTGGCCAAGCATTCTATTCCTACGGAGGACGTCCGCCACACAAGGAACATGGCAGAGAGGGACTACTGCCAATTATGTGGGATGCAAGACTCTTGGAGGCACTCCCTTTTAGAATGTTCAGTAGCTCGATGTGTTTGGGCCTTGGTCGATGAGGATGTGGCAGAATATGTACAAGCTTCGACCTCTACAGATGCCAAACAATGGCTATTCGCACTAATGGAAGAACTACCACATGCTACTATGATCAAATTGGTAGTCACGTTGTGGGCTATCTGGGCGGCAAGGCGTAAGGCTATACATGATGGAATTCTGCAGAGTCCGCATGCAACACATGCCTTTGTAATCAGCTTCATAGCCGAGCTAAACTCACTGCAATCACCAGCGAGGAATGTGCAGCAAGCAACGACACATGAAATAACAAGGACGAGGGGTGCACTCAGGTGGATCGCGCCCAGCCAAGGAGCAGCAAAAATACAAGTTGACGGAGGTTTGTCAAGAGATGGTTTGAGTGGTGCAGCGGCTTCAGTTTGCCGGGATCATATGGGAAATTTTCTTGGCTCATCAGCAATGGTTTTCAGGGGTATTACTGACCCAGCAACGCTAGAAGCGCTTGCATGCCGTGAAGCTTTGGCTCTTGTTCTCGATTTATCTCTAACTAGAGTGGTCATCGCATGTGATTGCAAGTCAATTGTGCAAGAGATCAAGACTTGCACGGAGGGACGATATAGTGCAATAATTAAGGAGATCGCGGAACGATCCAAGGAATTCACAAGTTGTGAGATCATCTTTGAAGGACGTAGTTTAAATTTTGATGCACATAATTTAGCTAAATTTTCTTCGTCTTTAGACGCGGGTCGCCATTTGTGGCTGGTTTCACCCCACGACCCTTTTGTCAACCCTGTAAACCATACTCCGAGTTAATAAAAGTTGGTTTACCGCTAAAAAAAACATAAAAATCCTTATTTTCTAAAAAAAAGGTAAATATTTTAATTTTTTTAGCAAAGGGACACACCATTACATGGTGAAAAGCATTGCATGGAATCGTCTCGAGCATGACGATTCTTGCTAAGAGACATATCAATACATCACCTCACTGCCCAATCTGTTTCGGGGGTGCCTAAGATATCCCTCGTATGGGCCTGTTTTTTAAGCTGCATCCAGCCCAACTAGGCCCGGCAATGTAAATTTGGCATGTTTGGTTGTCTGGGCTGCACTCGATTTCTGGTCCGTACATACCTCAAAGCATCATTGGGTCTAGTTAACCCTATCGACTCCTAGGAGTTACGGGTGTCCATAGAAGTTAATGCCTTTGGTCCGATCTTTATGGTCATGCTGTCTTTCGTTAGTTGTTGCATGTATGTGACGGGAAGCAGGACAATTGAGTTGACTCAATAAAGCACTACTTGAGAGACATGTTGTGCGAGGAACCAACCATCAAAAGTAGATTACCCCATCTTATAAATGTGTGACAGTGACCTAGCTAGTAGTGGCAGTCGATAGATTAATGTCGCTCAGCACCGCCGAAGTACTAGTGACCTATACCGATACCACCTTTGCTAGCTAGTCTAAAGCATCACATTGATTCTTTTTAGTTTATCTTTTTGTTTATAGTCTAGTATTTATTTTACATTCTTGTTAGTATTTAGTTTAATTCCCTCAACCGATAGAGTAAACTAACTTCAAACTACGATTTTGGGTGCGAACATAGCTACGTCCGTGACAACCTAGCTGAGAGGGTGATAATGTTTTTGTTTTAGCTTCATGTGAGTTCGACACTTACTTATCATGAATTGTGCTACATAGCCCTGTGCACTTGTATGATATCAGCGTGCGAAGCCGTTTCGCCTAAAATAGACACTAGCGAGTGCAACAACTTTCTGGCAGCTTTAGCGACGCTATTAATCTTTGAAGAGGACGAAGTGTGCGTAAATTCACTACTTTTAACAAAATACTACTCCATCTGTTTCAAAATAAGTGTCATGGTTTTAGTTCAAATTCGAACTAAAACCACGATACTTATTTTGGAACCGAGTGACTAGAAAGCACGCAAACTTGCTCCTAACCTAAACAGGGGGTTAGAGGTTTTATTTTTGGATATTTGACCGCCTTCTAGAGTCCCCCGGCCATGGTGCTCCAAGGAGAAAACTCATTTACTAGGCAACTTAATTTCAGTCAACCACCAAATTTGCATCAAGTATATATACTCGGGTTTTTTTTGCCGCCTCTTCAATGGCTACCCCATGATCGAGGATGGTCGCCTGCGCCGATCAAGGTGCCCCCAATTTTTTTTGCAGGTGAAACCGAATTTTTCATTCATAAATCAGGAACTAGGTCATCTATAATAATACCTAAATAATTCATCCCCACTATCTTATTTCTCTTGACATGCAGCCTGTCCACCTCATCAATGTAGCCACATCAGCTATTGTCTAATTCTCCATGCAGCCATGCATTGCACATCAGCACAAATTAAGAGTTGGACATTTCAGTTTCACTTGGTTATTCATTTTCGTTTCCAAAAGTAACAGCAGAACCGCACTCTATTCTTTCAACGCTCCTATCCACATACAGCCATGGAAGACCAGCCGTCCATGCCATCCGCCCACCCCATCTGTCGTGGTTTTGTCGCGACAGATGTCCTCGCGTGAGAACTAAGTAGTGAGGCCATCGCAACTAGGTGGTGTCTTGAACAGGGTTGGTCGGAACCGAGAGACGTGAGTTTTACCCAGGTTCGGCCCCTCGCGGTGGAGGTCACTACAACAAAACATGTCAGTAGGTACGCTTTTTGTAAGACGCTTTTATATTCGTCCCTACATTAGGAAGTACCTATTATGTAGACACGCTTTTTAGAACGATATGCATAGCGTCACAAATTTCATTTTTACAAGTGCATCATATTCATTATTATTTTCATGAGTAAATACGTAGGGACGATTTTTGAGACGTTTTAGAATACGACGTTATGGCTTAGAGAAGAGTTTAACAATAATCTATAATATTTTCTAAGAATGATAACATATAATCTTGTACTAGTAAGTTGTAAATAAAATCAAGCTACTAAGTTCGTTCCAGGAGACCTCGGTTGTGATTACTAGCAGAAATAGGAACATCTTGGCCTGTGAGCTAGCGGCCTATGCTAGATCAAGATGTCGTGATGATGGCTGGGTTCCTGCCCCGCTTAGTGCTATCTTGGCTAATGACTATAATCTGCTATCTGTTATTCATTAATATTAGCTCCTTTCATCATAAAAAAAATCAAGCTAATAAATGGATAAAACACGTACCAGAAATTACCTGCCCATCTATGCCCACAAATGAAACAGAAATCTCATGATAAAACTTAACTTTTTTTGGATTAAACACCGAACACAAATCTCATCGCGTGCACCTCCCGGACCTTGTGTCATATAGGAGTGCGACGCATAGGGTTCACACGACTGAGCCAGCCCACCAGGCGCAAAGCAAGTATTTTGTCAACGTGCGACGTAAAAATCCAAAAAAGGAGTGACCTAGCAAACTTGAACTCGAGACCTAGCTCTGCTGAACGGGACCTCCTATACCGCACGCGGCGCGCACCCCTCACTCTCCCAGCACGCCCTTTTGGGTCAACCCATGTGCAGGTGCCCTCTTTTTTTATTTTTGTTTTTTATTTTTTCTTTTGCCAATTAAGTTTTTCTACTTTAAATAATTTGGGATACCAAAGAAGTTCGGAAATTTTATATTTTTTTTTGACAACAATGTTCAAGAAGTTATAAAATGTTCGTAGATTTAAAAAATGTTTCTAATTTTAAAAAAATGTTCATGTACTCAGAAAATATTCATAAATTTGAATAAAAACACTAATTCAAATAATATTCATGAAAATTATAGAAAATATTCAAAAAAATAAAAAAGTCATAAATTTCAAAAAAAAAACTTTGACAGTTCAAAATATATTCGGTGATTCAAAAAAAATCATGAATTCGAAAAATGTTCATGCATTTAAAAAAATATTCATTAAACAATGTTCATGATTTTAAAATATTGTTCCAAAATTTCAAAAAATGTTTGCCAATTCAAAAAAAAAATCACGAGTTTAAAAAAATGTTTGCAATTTCAAAAAATGATCGAAAATTTGTAAAAAAAATTGTGAATTTGAAAATAAATGTTCACGATTTAAAACAATGTTTGTGAATTTGTAAAAATTGTTCACGAATTTGGAAAAATGTACATGATTTCAGAAAACATGTTCACGAATTTGGAAAAATATTCATGATTTAAAAATGATATTCACAAATTTGAAAGATGTTCTTGAAAAAGATAAAAGAAAAGAAAAAACAGAACAGAAACAAAAAAAAAACTGAAAAAAAACCAAAAAGAAAGAAAAACCGGAACAAAAAACAAAAAAAAAACGAGAAAACCGGTTTAAGGAAGAACCTTCCGAAGAGCGGTGAGGAATACATATAAAATGGGCCGGCCCAAATGCTGATCGAGCGTTCTAAAGGGGTGTGTGCTGGATCTCTCGCGGACGACCTGCGCGCCAAATAGGAGATTGTTGGCAAGCGTAAAATATTTAATAACCCACTGCAGCGTCGAGATTTGGAAACATATTTTGAAATTTTTTTTTGATGTTTCCTTCTGAAAATTGCCAACAATTTTGAAATGCCAAATATTTTAAAAACGCGAACAACATTTAATATTCCAAATATTTGTTGGATTTTCAAACATTTTGAAAAACATGCACAAGCTCAAAATATTTTCAATAGAACAAATGACTACTTGTGATTGATGGCAAGCACAAAATATTTAACCACCACTGTAGCATCAGGATTCGAAAACATTTTTCAAATTTTTTTCTTGAAAATTGCCGACAATTTTGAAATGCCAAATATTTTAAAGAACGCAAATCACATTTATTTACAAACATTTTTTGAAAATGTGAACAATTTTAGGAATTCCAAACATTTTTTGACAAACATGAAAACCGCAAAATATTTTCAATAGAATAGATGACTCTTGGTGATTTATGGCAAGCACAAAATATTTAATTACCCACGGCAGCGTAAAGATTTGAAAACATTTTTGAAAATTTTCAAATCATTTATTGAAAATTGCCAACTATTTTGAAATGCCAAATATTTTTAAAAATGCTAACAACATTTAAAATTCAAAACACCTGTTGAGATTGTGAACAATTTTTGGAATTGTGAACATTTCTTGAAAAAGATGAATAAAGTTTGAAATCTTCAAACATTTATTAAGTGGAAAAACTTTTTGAAAATTCCAAACATTTCTTGAAAAACATGAGGATTTTTTTGAAAATGACAAACAATTTTTAAAATGCAAACATTTTTTAATGGATTTATTTTTTCTAAACATGAACAAAATTTCAAAATTCCGATCATTTTTTGTATTTTCAAACATTTATTGAAAATTATAAACAAAATTTAAAATTCTAAACAGTTTTTTGTAAACATGAACATTTTAATGAACAAATTTTGGAAAACATGAACAAAATTTTGAAATTTAGAACAAATTTTGAAAGTTTGTAAAATTTTAAAAAAATTCAATATTTTTTGAATTTATGAAAAATAAAATAGAAAAAACACAACAAACAAGAATAAAATAAGAAACAGAAAATAAGAAGAAGAAACAAAACTTTATTCCGTGTAGTCGCTCGCCTCGTGTTTATGACGGTGCTCACACTCGATCGACGCCAACTTTAGTGAGCTTTTTTTTCCAAGAATTTTTTTCAATCTATTTATTTTCAATCATGGCAGTACAGAAAATACCAAAAATAATAAAAATTACATCCAATATACGTAGACCACCTAGCGACGACTACAAGCAGTAAAGCGCACGCCGCCGCCACCGCCCCTCCCTCGCCGGAGCCGGGCGAAACTTGTTGTAGTAGACAATCACCACCACCATCGGGACCCCACCACCGCAGCTTCGACTTCACAGTAACAAACCAATCGAGGCAATCCCGCGGACACGCCGGCGAAGAGCCGACTATGCCTCAACTATAGCCGCGTCTCCGACATTGCTCCCCAAATCATCGTTGCCACAAAAGCCTCGACGCCAACACCACAGTCTTCCACAGGTCCGCTCACCAATACCCTAGATCCAAAGACGAAGCCCCCATGGGAGGGGATACGATCCTCCGATCGAATCAGATCAAGGGTTTCCCCCAGAGCTTCAGCGGTCCACGAGGGAGCGATGCAGAAAAAATACAATGATGCCTCTGATGGCCCACAAGTATAGGGGATCGCAATAGTCTTCGAGCGTAGTATTTCACCCAATTTATTGATTCGACACAAGGGGAGCCAAAGAATATTTATAAGCCTTAGCAGTTGAGTTGTCAATTCAACCACACCTGTAAAGTTATTTCTCTACAGCAAAGTGTTTAATAGCATAGTAGTTTGATAGTTTTGATAGTAGCAGTAACAATAGCAGTAGTAACAGTAATAACTTTGTAGTGATTGTAACAGCACCAACAACAGTAGTAACTTAGCAAAGACAATATGAGCAAAGCATAGACATTGGATCAGCGATGGATATTTGTATAGATGACATTCATCATATAACAGTCACAACCTAGAGCGATACACAATAGTTCCAATTCATCAATTCAATGTAGGCATGTATTCCGTATATAGTCATACGTGCTTATAATAAGAACTTGTATGCCATCTTTTGTCCTAACCTCCCGTGGCAGCGGGGTCCATAAGAAAATCTAAGGGTAATTAAGGCCTCCTTTTAATAGAGAACCGGATCAAAGCATTACCACATGGTGAATACATGAACTCCTCGAATTACAGTCATCCCCGAAGAGTATCCTAATTATTGTCACCTTGGGGTCTACGGTTCAGAACAATAACAAGTGCATATAACTAGCAGATAGGATCAAGAATTCAAATATATTCATGAAAACATAAAGGGTTCAGATCTGAAATCATGACACTCGGGCCCTAGTGACAAGCATTAAGCATAATAAAGTCATAGCAACATCAATCTCAGAACATAGTGGATACTAGGGATCAAGCCCTAACAAATTGACTCGATTACATGACAAATCTCATCCATCTCCATCACCGTCCAGCAAGCCTACAAAGGAATTACTCATTCCAGGTGGTGAGCATCATGGAATTGTTGATGGAGAAGGGTTGTTGATGACGATGGCGACGAATCCCCCTCTCCGGAGCCCCGAACGGACTCCAGATCAGCCCTCCCGATGAAGAACAGGAGGTGGCGGCGGCTCCGTATCGTAAAACACAATGATTCTTTCTTTCTGATTTTTTTCTCCACGAGACAAAACTTATAGGACCGGAGGTAGGGCAAACGGAGCCTCGAGGGGCCCACAAGCCTGGGTGGCGCGCCCTAGGGGGCGCGCGCCACCTGAGCTTGTGGCTCTGTGGTGGCCCCCCTCCAGCAGATCTTTTTGCTAGTATTTTTTATTAATTTCAAAATAATTCTCTGTAAATTTTCAGCCAATTCCAAGAACTTTTATTTCTGCACAAAAACAACACCAAGGTACTTTTGTTGAAAACAGCGTCAGTCCGGGTTAGTTTCATTCAAATCATGCAAATTAGAGTCCAAAATAAGAGCAAAAGTATTTGAAAAAGTAGATATGTTGGAGACGTATCAGCCTCCAAGAAGGTAAGCGATGGTCACGGTCGCCGCCATCGCTGGTCATGCCTACAACCGAGACAGGGTTTTCACCCCAAGCTCCCAACACCACCTCACAAGAGCGCCCACCTAGCACCACACCGAGCCAGCTCGCAATCGAAGAAGCTCATCGTCGGAGCAGCCAACCGCACCTTGCGGAGGCCGCCGACCAACACTAACCGCTAAATCCGCCCACCGCTGACTGAAAGCCGGGTCACCGGACGTAGCACAAACCAATCCTTGCTGAGCACCATGCCGACATGGACCAGAATGCCGCCCGAGGCCACGAAGCACCTTGGTTCATAGTCGTGACCAAGCTCACACGAAAGTCCGCCAGAGAACACAGAAGATCCAACAGCCGTAGGGCGCCCCTGCTCCATCACTACGAGCCGCTCCACCACGCCACCCCTGGGCTGTCTCGTCGCCCAAGCAGCAGCCCCTCACCGCGCCGCCGAGCGACCTCACGGCGGCAGAACCTCGCCGCTGGACCCCTTGTGCCGCACTACCCCCCACAGACTCACCGCATCCCAACCAAGACCAGAGCACCACCAGGCTGCGCACATCCCTATCAGGCCCGCGCTGTGCCTGACCAGATCGGGCAAAGCACGGGCCACCACACCCACGCCGCCAGGGCCGCCGCCCGCACACCAGATCCGGGCACGAGGGCCCCAGATCCGCCACTCTGTCGGAGGAGAGGAGCTCCAGCCCATCGACGCAGAGCACGCGTCGACCACGCGTCGGCACCGCATGAGCCAACCACGGGGACGCCCGCTCCCTTGACAAGAAGCCCACCGTTGTCCGGCGGCGCACCACGGTGGCGGCAAGGGCGGAAGACGGTGGAGGTGGCGGTTGTCGGTGGTGGCTAGGTTCACCACATGTGTCACTCGTGCGGAGTGACGCGGGGCTGATGTGTGCTTCTGAATGGCATATAAGCAAAAAATAATAATAGAGCAAGTGTATGACCACTGCCCCCTTTTCTAGTTGTTTTATCTATAACAGAAATAAATTGTCATTTTCCTAAATGATAAAAAATAAGTTTTCCTGCATTTGTTTGGAGGAAATTATTTTGGCCCTTGGCGCTCCTTTTTTCTTTTGCCGCCAGGAAATATCTCCCTGTATATATTTTCTCCCACCCACGCCGCCGTCTCCCCCCACTTATCTCCTTCAACCTCCTAATCCATCTAATGGGATACCTCCCTGGCAGGTGATGTGCATCGCCTCCACACAGGAGCGGCGATCGATTCGTTTGGTGGCGGACTAAGGGAGACTCGGAGGGCGGCGAGCTATTGGATGCGGCGGAGGTTGGGGGACAGAGACCTGCCGTCGTGTGCCTCGGGGGCGGGGACGGCGATTGGGTGGGCAGGTCGGAGGAAGCATCTCCTGCGATGAACTACTTCGTCTTCAACCTACAGGTGAAATATGCAGAGCAAGCACGGAAGTACAGCCGTGCCGCCTAGGGTAGCGGCCCTAGATTCGTCGTGCCCCTGCCCATTGTGATCTGCTCGCTCAAAAGCTGTGGTACGGAAAATCCTCAAATTCTTCTAGTATCTCAAACTCATGTAGTAAATTGTTTTCTTGCTTAATCGCTGTAAAATTTGTCGTTCAACTCTGCAAACTGTAGGTGCTCTGCTCCGTGGTAGGAGTAGAGTAGATATTCACATCAATAGAAAAATCTTCTTAACATTGGGCGTACATACAGTTTGAATGTCCTCTCGGTTTGATTGCTTCTAGGCTTGGTTGCATGTTGTTTACAGATCGTGGAGAGAGGTGAAAAACTACCGGCCTGGACAGCGCTCGGTGTGTGTGGTGTACAACCTGTCGCGTGGCATTGACGGCTTTGTGGGGCGGCGGTGTTGGCATTGGCGACCACCTCCGGCTCTGCTCCTTGCCGCCGTTTTGTCATCCATCCTCGCATGCGACCCTCACGGCAAAACTCTAGACGTCGCGCGGGGATCGGTAGCCATCGGCGTTGTTGCCTTGGAGCTACCAGCGCACGATTCGACCTCTGACGTTTCATGCCCGAGTGCTATTTATTGGACTCACTCCACTTGATCCCAAGTGATGCGATCATACAGGACCACCAATTTCCTCTAAAGGTCTGTCTAGCCGCCTCCCTTGTCTCTTTGTAGTTGCTGCTTTCCGGCAAATAGTACAAATTGGTCTAGCCACAGCCCACAGACGCACCTGTCCCCCTGCATTGTAAAACAAATGCAATTAAGATTTGAAATTAGTAGAAAATTGATAACATGTTGAGAATTTTCACATCACACAACCAAGTAAAATCCGATAGACAGGGGACACGAAAATGGTGCATCCATGTTTTGATTACATCCGTGTATTCAACAATCACATAGCATGTTATGTTTCACCCAGAAAATAAAAATATAAAAGATCACAGAACATATTTAACTTAAAATTTCTACATCACCGTAGTGAATTAGAGAATAGAACAATAATGTATCTTTAGTTATGAGCATGAGTAGTATACTTCAGCAAAAAAAAAGTGGATCGGGAATTATTTCAGTGATCATATTCAAATATGCTAATTATTTGCTTAATGAAATGCTCACTATATATATATATATATATATATATATATATATATATATATATATATATATATATATATATATATATTCAGAAGTATAACGGAGTTATATAGGTGTTACTCTGCTGATTTGGCTCTGCTTCTTTTGTTTGCAAAGAGGATTTTCTTCTTTCTGCTATCTAGCAGTTCTTATCTGATAATGGCTATCGTTTGCCATTGATGATATTATCTCTTAGTTTAATTCTTCCTATAGCGCAGGATTTGACTTCATTCACCATCCATTATTTAGCTACTTCAACGGCCTACTAGCCTTGCTATCTCTAAGGAGAAATATAAATGTCTAACGTTGTTGCCATTCCTGACACTGAAAAATGGTCATGTTTTTCATGCCCAACAGGTGTTACCTTTGATAAAGCATGCAAATTGTTTACGATCTCTTTGTCCATTTCAGGGGAGAGCATTTCAAAGGAAGCATGGACTGGAGGTGTACGGTTAGATGGCAAGCTATTTTGCTCATGCAGTTTGATGACAAAATTCATGAAGTCCACTTCCTTGTTTATTTGGCTCATGATTAATGGTTATTTTTTAACTTCCGAATGTTGGCTAGCAATTGATATACTATGATTAAACATGTCATAATCCATTGATTTATGGTCACTGTTACATTTGATAATTTATAATCACATAAATGAACTTCAATTGTTCCGGTCCTGGCATGGCATGTTAGCATTGGTTTACATTATAGTACAATGAATATATAATGGAAACAACGTCGCAAGATCATTCAGCACTATAGGCCGGCACAGCAAAGCACACATACGCTTCTAGTTTACATGACGAGTACTTCATTTGTTTGCATCATGCATGCATGTTTAGCTTTCAAAATAAATTATTATGTTGTAACAAAACCTTAATCAAAGCAGACCAAAAGTATGTGTAGAATAAGGCTACTTAGTGCATCCTAGTACATGATATCGGAACTATTGGAAGTTATCATTCTTGAACTGATTATGTGTCTCCATCCATACCTCTTCCTATTTAATTGCAGAATGCTCATACTGAAAATAGCAATGCAGCCAAGCTAGGTGGTCTTCACCAAGTCACTGAGCAGGTACATATATGCTAGGTATCCAAACGGTTGTATAATAGTAGTTGTCTAATTCTCTATGAAATTGTCCTCGTTTGTCTAAACTGAAATCTTCCCAGGTTTATGAATAACAAATGTTTCATTTCTTGCAAAAATGGGATAAAACTGAAGTCTTGTTCTTTTCGACCAATTCGAGAAACAAAAATAAACTCGTGGCCAATGGAATTTTAGGGAGTAAAGATAGAACATATGTGGTTGAAGGAAACATGCTTGGAGAGCAATATGTTGCAGTCTCTGTTCGTGGCTCTACAATCTAGGAGATGAGAACTGGTTAGACCATATGAAAAATTCCAAACAGTAGGAGATGTTGGTTATGTTATTGCTTGGCCTCGCTCACATGTAAGCATGTTTCCATACAAGCATCGAGTATGCTCCAATATCCACACTTAAGATATTTTATTTATAAAAAATCTTTGTGGTTTTTAGGTTAAAAAAAACTAAACCAACCACTCCAATGAAGCATTTGTATGATACATTTCTTATAATTTATCAAAGAACATCTTATCTTGCACTTGTCTAAAAACATTGTACATTTCCTTTTTCAGGGTGGTTGAGGATTTGAAAAGAGAGTGCATTAAGGGAGCCAGGAGTAATTGGGTGGTTCAGGATTTGAAAAAGGAGTGCATTGAAGGAGCCAGGATCAGTTGATGAACCATTCTGTGAATGAACAAGTATTGTGGCTTATGTTATATTTTAGCTTAATTGAGAAACATAGTTCTAGACTATAGGATATTTTCTTTTTTATTTGCATGTTCTGTATGAATGTCTGTTATTATTCAGTTGTGAACTTCGGTGTAAGTATCTGTTCGGGCTAATTATTCCACTCAGCTTGCCGGTTTTGATAATGTGATGTTTGCAAATGGAATCTATGACGTGGAATGGTGTCTTCATATAATAATATTATTTGATTACTCTTCATGTGCGGCCATGTCATGATAAAATGATTGAATTTGAAACAATGAAATACAAATTTGAAATAAATCAAACCATATTTAAAGTAAAATATTCCATTTGTATCGAGTCCCTTATGTATATTCAGAGATAAATATAACGTCTCTACACAACGTTTATAAGTACTGGGCCCATGATGAACGTATTCACAGAAGGGCCTCAATGATCTTGAGACGCAAATGAAACATATCTATGTGGGTAGAGACGTGTTATGAGCATGTCTAACATGACGTGTCTACCTGTGTAGGCACGACGTTGAACGTCCCTATATAGCGTCCCATGTCATGTAAACATGCTCATCAAGCGTATCTAAATGGTTTGAGACGGTCAGTGGGAAGACGCTCCGAAGACGCTTTACTAAAACGACTCTATAGTTGCCTAGAGGTGAAATAACACGTCCCTAGGTATGAAATTTGACGTCTCTACTGGCGGTTTTTGTTATAGTGTGTAAAAGCCTACATCCTGCTTGATTGCTATTGTTGATGATGATGATCTCGATTATAAGGGCGGTATTTCGCTACCTCTATCCCGAGAGCTACTAATCTGTTTGTCTCTAATCCCCCCTCTTGGGGTGCCTTGCCCCTCCTTATATAAGTTGAAGGGGCCGGCTTACATGTAGAGTCCTAGTAGGACTACAACTAGTCTCTTTTTTATTACAAGCCGGATACTAGTCCGGATCTTACTTGAACGGTCCAAAGCTTGGACGGCTGGGCTACCCTCATGCTGGGCCACGTTCTACCTCCGTGCGGGCTTCCGTATTCTCTTCTGCACCAATCAACCTAGGCCGGGTTTGTCCTCCGCCGGGTCATGCTTCCTCCGCCAGGTCTTGCTTCCCTTGCCGGGTCTTACTTCCCTTGCCGGGTCTTGCTTCCCTTGCCGGGTCTTGATATTCATGGTCAGGTTCCACGCAGGCTCCCAGCTCATAGTGAGCTGACCCAAGTTGTTTCCTCGATAACTCGGTCCTGGGCCTTCTGGTCTTTGGCGGGTTTATACTTGAGCTGTCGGGTCTAACCGCGGGTAACTCCCCCAACATTAGCCCCTAGGTTAGTTTGAATTTATTCATGCTAAGCTCCTGAAATAAGAATAATTAATATGTTAAAGGACCGGCTCACTCAACTTGCAAGTTTACTCAATGAACCGACTCCTCGAAAATCTGGGTCTCTTTGTCATATCAACATGCCGGCTTCAGAATCAACTTACTGACGCTGGTTCCACGTAGAAAAATATTGAAAAAATAACCCATCCGACATTTTGAGTCGGCTTCAGTGCTTCGGCTTGATAAAAATATTGGGAAAAAAGAAATCCGTTTGATGTTGAGCCGGCTTTCAATGCTTCTAGGCCTTCTACGAATAACTTAGAGGAGATGAACTTTGTAAGCCTCCACCAAGAAAATGAGACCCGACTCGCTCAAAATTGATAGCTTGAAGTTGTACTTCTGTTTTTATCTCCATATTAACTGTAGCCCCCAAGCTTCGAGTTTATCAGTTCATGATGACTTGGTGCTTTGCATAGAAATAATATTTTGACTGTGTAGCCCCCAAATGCCGGGTTGTCATGCCTGCAGCAACCTGGGACTTTTAATTGTCTTATACTTATAAAAAACTTCAACCAATGTAGCTCCCAAGTCTTAAGAGTAGAACGTAGTGATAGCTTAAGACTTGCTTAAATATAAATGTTGCAACTTTGGAGAAATCCGGATTGTTCATCTGAGTCATCAGTCATAAACTGAATGTTTTGCATTTCACATGTGTAGCCTCCAAGGGTCGGCTCATTAGTATGTGATAGGCCGGGTCTTCAATTAGGACCTTATGATCTATTTAAACAACAGAACGCTGTAGCCCCCAAGTGCCGAGTTGCATGCTTGCAGCGACTTGGAACTTTTAGAAAATTTATAGATCTTGAACTGAGTAGTGTAGCCCCCAAGTGCCGGGTCGTTTGCCTGCAGCGACTCGGGACTTACATGTACTTCTCCTTTCAAAATAACATCATATGATGTAGCCCCCAAGTGCCGGGTCACATGCCTGCAGCGACTTGGGACTTTCACGTAGGAACACCTTTGATTGTTAATTTGGAGAAAGCTTTGATATTCCATAGCCCCAAGTGCCGGGTCGCAAGACTGCAACGACTTGGGACTTTCACGTAGGAACACCTTTGATTGTTAATTTGGAGAAAGCTTTGATATTCCATAGCCCCCAAGTGCCGGGTCGCAAGCCTACAGCAACTTGGGACTGCTGAAGAAGTTATATAACCCTGATTCTTATTTATGCAGGCTATCTTGACACAAACCGGCTCAGAAATTGCCGAGTTGAAAGAGCAGGACTTGTTGCTTTATCTGGCAGTGCCATCATGTACTTTTGACATATTTGTGCCAAAGATCATCCTCAAATTTTGTTATGTTGCTTGTTCAATATGAATCCTTGACTGGATTTGCAGCTAAATCCGGCAATTTATCGTTTGTGCGAATATTCTGGAGTAATGCCTTTGTGCTTGAATGAATCCTTGGCCGTGGTTGCAGTGCAACCCGGCAATACATGCTCTGTATTTGACTTTATAAGCTTGCCTTTGCTTTTGAATAGAAAATCATAAACCGTGATTGCAATGCAACCCGACAAATCATGTTGCCATAATTGCTATAACTTGGAAATGTATTTACGAGACTCGGCCTTCCGTAAGATAAAGCCGACTTCTGCACACAAAAAATGAGCAATAGATACTGATAATAATTTTAACATAATTTAGACTGTAAAAACAGGATAAAAGAAGATAGACAAAGTATAATAAAGAAAAATTGTAAATTAAAAAGTCGGCTTTCGAGGCACGACAAAGACCGGCTTTCGAAGCTCGAGTCTGGGTTTTGCTTTCCTGTGGAAGCAGGCCTTGTAGCCTCTTTTGGTTTGTCCTCGCTATCTGAAAGCCGGCTCTCACGTGACTTAAGTCGGTGTTTTAACTTTGATAAGTTTAGGGTCGACGCAGTCCATAATAGGCATCGGTGTGATTGACTTAGGAAAAGTACAGCCGGGTCACCTTTTTGAAGTAGCATCAAGCTAACAGGCAGGTATAACCAAGTATAATGATGGCATATGCCGGTTCAAGAAGGATGTTAGTAGCTAAACTCGATGAGTTGGAAGCCCCCAAGTGACCAATGAGCAAAGAATAAAGACTCAACACACAACTTTTGAGGTGAAATGACAAACTCCAGGTTTGAGATGTCGGCTTTATTTCATTGATCAAAATTGAGTAGGAAAACCCATGTTTAAACTGTGCATCATGGCGACTAGTCTTTTTTGGTAACCTTACTTTTCGCCAATAAGGCAGGATACCTATGTTTGAACTGCGCATCGTGGCAGCTAGTCCTCTTTGTCAACCTTTAATTTTTCGCCAATAAGGCAGGATACCTATGTTTGAACTACGCATCATGGCAGCTAGTCCTCTTTGGCAACCTTTACTTTTTCGCCAACAAGGCAGGATACCCATGTTTGAACGACGCATCGTGGCAGCTAGTTCTCTTTGGTAGCCTTTTTTTGCCAATAAGGAAGCAGCCCCCAGGACCGGTTTGTCTTCCCTGCAACGACCCGGGGTTCTTGTATTTGTTGAAACCGACCAAATCTGTCGAGTCATGTCTGTGTAGCCCCCAGGTCTTAAGTAGACTTGAGGAACCGGCTTGAGATTCTTTATACTTGGCTGTGGCATAAACCGACGTATAGTTGACAGCTGAAAGCTGGAATTTATTGAAGCCGGGGGCGATGTGGCGAGTTGATGATCTTTGCGATGCTCGTCGTATGTCCTCCCATTCCTTGCTATTCTCCCTTGGTACTGCTCTCCTGGCTCCTCCAGGGCCATTTTCTTCTGTTTCTTCGCTTCCGGCTTTTGAATTGCCGGCTCTACTGTGGCCGGCTCTCTTTGCTCTTTCGGGGACATTTCCTCCACGGCCAGCTCTCTTGTTTCTTTCGTTGTGGTGAATTTGACCGGACCACGGAATGGTAGGCCACATGTGTGTCTGCCGGGCAGCGCCGTGCGGGGACACTGTTACGGCCTCCGGGTTTCGTTGTAGACTGGACCGCGGAATGGCAGTGGCTTGCACGCGTGTCCGTCGAGCAGTGCGGCATGGACGGACGCTGGCGCATGTTGATGTTGGCGCGAACTCCGTATTCGCGATATAACACCACTTTTGTAATGAATAATTATCCTTTTGGATTCACCTCGTCGTGTCTCTCATGAACAGTGAACAATTGTCTTGCGTATAAAAATATTAAAGGCAGAATAATTGTTCTCGAAGGAATTAAAGTGTACTAATAAAATAAATAGGGTGGATGGCACCTGATTTATTTGGACGATAGATGATCCGTGTGCAACATCCGTCTGGATGTCCGATTGATGAGACTCGCCGTAATATTTCTTGCTGCAGATCGATCAACTTTTTTTTGTTTTGCTAAAGTAGACCGAAACACCGGGGCGACAGCCTGTGTGTGCATCCGTCTAATAGGCCGGCGCAGACAGACGCTGGCGTGGCCTTCGGCATATTGTCGTAAACTGGACCGTACGATGACAGGCCGTGTGTGTGTCTGCTGGATGGCCTGGCACAGACGAACACTGGCGTGGCCCCTGATGTATTAATGATACAAATGCATCTATCTGAATTGAGTGTCGTGGCGGCTCGACGGTATTGTTGGAAGTGATGTAATGAACGCCAGCAAATGACTCTCGATCTGATTACATCCGTACACATGTTGATGTAACCCGGAGTGCAAGATGACGGGTTGCGTGCGTCCACAGGCGGCGCCATGTGGGCAAATGCTGGTGGAGCCTGCGACGTGTTGATGTCGGTCGAACCGCAGGCGGCGTCTTGTGCGCGTCTGTCTGATTGGAGGGCACGGATGTACGTTTGTTAAAAAAATTCTCTCCAGCCCGATCTCTTTTTAATCAGATATAATTTATCCAGGTAGCAGACGAGGTAGAGCTGATCATCGTTATTGCTTGTCCAGTCGGGGACGCAGCAATTACAAACAAAGACCGATCTATCTGCTTCATCGTGGGATGCTTTGTCGTGTGTACTACCAGTTGCATCACATTGGTGTGACTTGTTGATTGATTCTCACGTGGACTAGTATGGTAGTACCACGTGAAGCTTCTGGTGACTTGTTGATTTCTGCTGCCGCCAGAGCTGATCACCTGGTGCTACTTGTGAGCTGCGTTGGGATTTCCCCGAAGAGGATGGGATGATGCAGTACAGTAGAGATAAGTATTTTCCTCAGTTATGAAACCAAGGTTATCAATCCAGTAGGAGAATCACGCAACAACTCGTTAGCAGTACCTGCACACAAAACAACAAATCCTTGCACCCAACGTGAACAAGGGGTTGTCAATCCCTTGGCGGTTAATTGCAAGATTAAATTGTATGGTGATAGATAAATAGACCGAACAAAAATACAAAATAAAATAAATAAAGTAAAAGTGCAGCAAGGTATTTTTAGGATTTTCAATATATAATTAAGATAGACCCGGGGGCCATAGTTTTCACTAGAGACTTCTCTCTCGAAAATAGCATACGGTGGGTGAACAAATTACTGTTGGACAATTGATAGAAAAGCAAATAATCATGACGATATCCAAGGCAATGATCATGTATATAGGCATCACGTCCGAGACAAGTAGACCGACTCCTGCCTGCATCTACTACTATTACTCCACACATCGACCGCTATCCAGCATGCATCTAGTGTGTTAAGTCCATAAAGAATAGAGTAACGCCTTAAGCAAGATGACATGATGTAGACAAAGTAAACTCACACATGAATAAACCCCATCTTTTTACCCTTAATAGCAACGATACATACGTGTCATGTCCCTTTCTGTCACTGGGATTGAGCACCGCATGATCGAACCCATTACAAAGCACCTCTCCCATTGCAAGATAAATCAATCTAGTTGGCCAAACCAAATCAATAGATCGGAGAGAAATACGAAGCTATAATAATCATGCATAAAAGAGTTCAGAGAAAACTCAAATAATATTCATGGATAATCTGATCATAAACTCACAATTCATCGGATCCCAACAAACACACCGCAAAAAGTGATTACATCGGATAGAACTCCAAGAACATCGAGGAGAACATTGTATTGAAGATCAAAAAGAGAGAAGAAGCCATCTAGCTACTAACAATGGACCCGAAGGTCTGTGGTAAACTACTCACGCATCATCGGAAGGGCAGCAAGGTTGATGTAGAGCCCCTCCGTGATCGATTCCCCCTCCGGCGGAGTACCGCAAAAGGCCTCCAGATGGGATCTCTCGAGAACAGAAACTTGCGGCGGCGGAAAAAGTATTTCGTGGACTCCTCTGTTGGTTTCCCGATTTTAGAGAATTTATAGAGGTGTAATTAGGTCAAACGGAGCAGAGGTGGGCCCACGAGGCACCTGGGTGGCGCGCCCTGGTGGCTCGTGGCCACCTCCTCTATCTTCTGGCCCTCTCCCGAAGCTTCTAGTGTCTCTTATGTCCAGAAAAAAATCTCTAAAAAGTTTCGTGGCATTTGGACTTCGTTTGGTACTGATATTCTGGAAAACCAAAAACAAGCAAAAAACAGCAACTGGCACTGGGCACTAAGTTAATAGGTTAGTCCCAAAAAATGATATATAATTACTGTAAATGTATATAAAACATCCAAGATTGATACTATAATAGCATGGAACAATAAAAAATTATAGATACGTTGGAGACGTATCAAGCATCCCCAAGCTTAATCCCTGCTCGTCCTCGAGTAGGTAAATGATAAAAACAGAATTTTTGATGTGGAATGCTACCTATCATATTCATCATATATTATTATTTTTGTAGCATGGACATTTGGACTTAAATGATTCAAAGCAATAGTCTATAGTTTGACATGAAGATATAAATACTCAAGCATACTAACAAGCAACCATGTCTTTCAAAATATCAACGCTAAAGAAAGTTATCTCTAGCCCATTATGCTCAATCATTGATCCATTCATGAAACACACTCAATATTAGCTACACACAATGCACAAGTATGACAATAATGCTCTCTAGTTGGTGCTTTGTAAGAGAAGATGGAGACTCAAAATAAAAATAAAAATTGCATAAAAGTAAATAGATAGGCCCTTCACAGAGGGAAGCAGAGATTTGCAAATGTGCCAGAGCTCAAAGCTTAAATTAGAGAGATAAAATTATTTTGAGAGGCATGCTTTTCCTGTCAACGAAAACGACCGAGAATTCCTAATATCTTCCATGCTAGACACATTATAGGCGGTTCCCAAACAGAAAATAAAGTTTATTTCCTTTCCACCATTCTTTCACAATCCATGGCTAGCCGTATCCACGGGTGCCCTCCATACCAACACTTTCCAAGGAATTTATTATTATCATCATATTAATTTTTTTTCATTTCAGGACTGGGCATCCCTATTACCGGCCACTCTCTCGTGCAATGACAAATGAATAAACACTCATCGTGAGAATAACACACCTAGCATGGAAAATATTGGCCACCCCCTGCCGCTTCATGAGCGGTACGGGCACACAAAACGGAAAATTATTTTGAAAAATTAGAGTTGGCACATGCAAATTTACTTGGAACGGCATTGAAATACCGCATATAGGTAGATATGGTGGACTCATTTGGCACAACTTGGGTTTAAGGAGTTGGATGCACAAGCAGCATTCCCGCTTAGTACAAATGAAGGCTAGCAAATAGATTGAGAAGCAACCAACCAAAAAGCGAAAACGGTCATAAACATGCATTGAACATAACTAACACCGAATAATGCACCATAAGTAGGATATAATTTCGTTGCATAACTATTGACTTTATGTGCATGCATAGGGAATCATAAACCTTAACACTAATATTCTTACTAAATCACAATTACTCACTAACATGACTCACATATTATCATTTCCATATCGCAAAACTATTGCAAGGAATCAAACTTATCATATCCAATGATCTATATGAAAGTTTTTATTATATCCCTCTTGAATATTCATCACTTTGGGACCAGATTCATATCTTGTGCAAATTACCATTACTATTATCAACTCTCAAAAAGATTTAAGTGAAGCATAAGAGTGCAAATATTTCTTCAAAATTTTATCTTATCAACTCTCAAAATAAAATAAGTGAAGCATGACAGTTTAAATATTTCTTCAAAATTTTATCTTATCAACTCTCAAAATAATATAAGTGAAGCATGAGAGTTCAAGTATTTCTTCAAAATATAGCCACCGCCGTGCTCAAAAAGATTTAAGTGAAGCACTAGAGCAACTCCCTAGCTCAAAAGGTTTAAGTGAAGCACATAGAGTATTCTAACAAATCATGACTAACGTGTGGCTCTCTCAAATAGGTGTGTCCAGAAAAGATGATTGTGACAAACTAAAAAGCAAACAAAGCAAAGACTCATATAATACACGATGCTCCAAGTAAAACACATATCATGTGATGAATAAAAATATAGCTCCAAGTAAAATTACCGATAGTTGGTAGAAGAAAGAGGGGATGCCTTCCGAGGCATCCCCAAGCTTAGACGCTTGAGTCTTCCTTGAATATTACCTTGGGGTGCCTTGGGCATCCCCAAGCTTAGGCTCTTGCCACTCCTTATTCCTTCATATATTGTGATCTCACCCAAAACTTGAAAACTTCAATCACATAAAACTCAACAAAACCTTCGTGAGATCCGTTAGTATAACAAATAAATCCTTAACTCTAAGTGTTGTAGTAAATTGATTCATATTTAATATTGGAATAATGTTACTGTACTTCAACTTCTCCATGACTCATACCCCCCGATATGATCCATAGATTCATCAAAATAAGCAAACTATGCAACAAAAACAGAATCTGTCTAAAACAGAACAGTCTGTAAAGATCTATTTAAAAGCTATACTTCTGTAACTCCAAAAATTCTGAAAAATTAGTAAAACGTGGGCCATTCATATACCAATACTTTGTAAAAATTTCAGATTTTCTGATGCTCCAGTACATAATTAAAATTCCAGCACTGGACACAAAACTTTCTGTTTTCCAAACAGCATCAATTATACTATCTTCCAAATCATCCCAAAGGCTTTACTTGGCACAAACACTAATTAAAACATAAAAACACAATCATAACAGTAGAATAATTGTGTAAACACACAAGAACAGAAATAAAAAGCAAAAAAATTATTTTATTCATTGGGTTGCGTCCCAACAAGCGCTATTGTTTTATGCCCCTAGCTAGGCATAATGCATAGTTTTCAAGTATTATCATCCTTCAAATTGATTCCATAAGTGGCCCTCATAATGGATTTATAGGGTGCTTTAATTCTTTTCCTAGGGAAGTGTTCCATCCCTTTCTTTAGTGGAAATTGAAATCTTATATTACCTTCTTTCATATCAATAATAGCACCAATAGTTCGTAAGAACGGTCTACCAAGTATTATGGGGCAAGACAGATTGCATTCATTGTCAAGTACAATAAAATCAACGGGCACATAATTTCTATTTGAAAGAATAAGAACATCATTAATTCTACCCAATAGCTTTTTAATAGTAGAATCCGCCAAGTGCAAATTAAGGGAACATTCATCTATATTGGTAAAACCTAGCACATCACATAGAGATTTTGGAATTGTGGAAACGCTAGAACCCAAATCACATAAAGCATTGCACTCATAATTTTTAATTTTAACTTTAATGGTAGGTTCCCACTCATCATATAATTTTCTAGGAATTTAAATTTCTAGTTCTAGTTTTTCTTCTAACGCTTTCATCATTGCTTCTACAATGTGCTTAGTAAAAGCCTTGTTTTGTTCATAAGCGTTGGGTGAATTTAGCATGGATTGTAATAAAGAAATACACTCAATCAAAGAACAACTATCATAATTAAAATCTTTGTAGTCCAAGAGAGTGGGCACATCGCTAGTTAAAGTTTTTACCTCTCGAGACCCACTTTTATAAAAAAAATTCATCAAGATTTTCACCCTCCGAATTATGGGGACGCCTCCTAGCTAAAGTTGAATCTTCTTCAGTCCCCTTTTCATAAAGTTTTATATTGCTAAAAAAGGAATCAATAGATGAAACACCAATCATTTTAATGTCCTCATCATTACTACGATAGAAACCGGGAGGAATTGCTTTTTCTAAAAATTCTCATTTAGCTTTTAGCATGGTGGTTCTTTTCTTACTCTCATCCATGGAGACATATAAAGCTTTAATTGATTCATTAATATCAATTTTGGGTGGCAAAATTTTAGTCTTAAGATTTTCCACATCATGAATAATTCTATCAATGCTCCTAGACATATCATCAAGTTTACTTAATTTTTCTTCTATCGTAGTGTTGAAAACTTTTTGAGCATTAATAAATTCTTTAATATTACTTTCAAGATCAGAGGCATAATATTATTATTATTATTATTATTATAAGAATTACCATAGGAATTGCCATAATTATTAGAGGAATTTTCAGGAAACGGCCTAGGATTAAAATTACCTCTATAAGCATTATTATTGAAATTGTTTCGTGAGACAAAATTCACATCTACAGGATCATTATTTTGCTCAATCAAGGTGGATAAAGGCACATCATTAGGATCAATAGGAGTATTTTTGCTAGCAACCAATTTCATAAGCGCATCAACTTTATCACTCAAAGTACTAATTTCTTCAACAGAATTCACCTTTTTACTAGTAGGAACTCTTTCAGTATGCCATTGTGAATAATTTGCCATAATATTATCAAACAGTTTAGTAGCTTCCCCCAATGTAATCTCCATAAAAGTACCACCCGCGGCGGAATCTAAAAGATTTCTAGAAACAAAATTTAATCCCGCATAAATTTTTTGTATGATCATCCACAAATTTAAACCATGAGTAGGGAAATTTCTTATCATTAATTTCATCCTTTCCCAAGATCGAGCAACATGTTCATGATCAAGTTGCTTGAAATTCATAATTTGATTTCTAAGGGAAATAATTTTCGCGGGAGGAAAATACTTGGTAATAAAAGCATCTTTACACCTATCCCAAGAATCGATACTATTTCATGGTAAAGATGAAAACCAAATTTTTGCATGATCCCGCAATGAGAATAGGAATAATTTTAATTTGACAATATCATTATCCACATCTTTTTTCTTTTACATATCACACAATTCTACGAAAGTGTTAAGATGGGATGCAGCATCTTCATTAGGACTACCAGAAAATTGTTCTTTCCTGACAAGATTTAACAAAGCGGCATTAGTATCACAAGTCTCTGCACTAGTGGCGGGAGGAGCAATCGGAGTACTAATAAAATCATTATTATTAGTATTGGAAAAATCACACAATTTTGTATTTTCTTGAGACATCGTGGCTACGCAAACAAGATAACAAGCAAGCAAAGAAGCAAACAAGAAAAAAGCAAACAGAAAATATTTTTGTATTTTTGTAAAAACTTTTTAGAAGTGGGGGAGATGAAAATGAAAGGCAAAGGCAAATAAAGTAAATGCAAGGAGATGAAGGTTTATGCGTAGGTACTTGATAGATGTTGATGATGTCTCCCCGGCAACGGCGCCAGAAATTCTTCCTGCTACTTGTGAGCTGCGTTGGGATTTCCCCGAAGAGGAGGGGATGATGCAGTACAGTAGAGATAAGTATTTCCCTTAGTTATGAAACCAAGGTTATCAATCCAGTAGGAGAATCACGCAACAACTCGTTAGCAGTACCTGCACACAAAACAACAAATCCTTGCACCCAACGAGAACAAGGGGTTGTCAATCCCTTGGCGGTTAATTGCAAGATTAAATTGTATGGTGATAGATAAATAGATCGAACAAAAATACAAAATAAAATAAATAAAGTAAAAGTGTAGCAAGGTATTTTTAGGATTTTCAATATATAATTAAGATAGACCCGGGGGCCATAGTTTTCACTAGAGGCTTCTCTCTTGAAAATAGCATACGGTGGGTGAACAAATTACTGTTGGGCAATTGATAGAAAAGCAAATAATCATGACGATATCCAAGGCGATGATCATGTATATAGGCATCTGATACGTCTCCAACGTATCAATAATTTTTGATTGTTCCATGCTGTTATATTATCAATCTTGGATGTTTTTATATACATTTACAGCAATTATATATCATTTTTTGGGACTAACCTATTAACTTAGTGCCCAGTGCCAGTTGCTGTTTTCTGCCTATTTTTGGTTTTACAGAATATCAATACCAAACGAAGTTCAAATGCCACGAAACTTTTTGGAGATTTTTTTCTGGACATAACCAACACTAGAAGCTTCGGGAGAAGGCCAGAAGGCCCAGGAGGTGGCCACGAGCCACCAGGGCGCGCCTGGGGGGGGCAGGCAGGCGCGCCCTGGTGCCTCGTGGGCCCACCTCTGCCTCTTTTGACCTAATTCCACCACTATAAATTCCCAAAAATAGGGAAACCAACAGGGGAGTCCACGAAATACTTTTTCCGCCACCGCAAGCTTCTGTTCTCGAGAGATCCCATCTAGGGGCCTTTTCCGGCACTCTGCCGGAGGGGGAATCGATCAAGGAGGGGCTCTACATCAACCTTGCTGCCCTTCCAATGATGCGTGGGTAGTTTACCACAGACCTTCGGGTCCATAGTTAGTAGCTAGATGACTTCTTCTCACTTTTTGATCTTCAATACAATGTTCTCCTCGATGTTCTTGGAGTTCTATCCGATGTAATCACTTTTTGCGGTGTGTTTGTTGGGATCCGATGAATTGTGAGTTTATGATCTGATTATCCATGAATATTATTTGAGTCTTCTCTGATATCTTTCATGCATGATTATTATAGCTTCGTATTTCTTCTCCGATCTATTGATTTGGTTTGGCCAACTAGATTGATTTATCTTGCCATGGGAAGAGGTGCTTTGTAATGGGTTCGAAATTGTGGTGCTCAATCCCAGTGACAGAAAGGGACACAAAACGTATGTATCGTTGCTATTAAGGGTAAAAAGATGGGGTTTATTCATGCGTTAGTTTACTTTGCCTACATCATGTCATCTTGCTTAAGGCGTTACTCCGTTCTTTATGGACTTAATACACTAGATGCATGCTGGATAGCGGTCGATGTGTGGAGTAATAGTAGTAGATGCAGGCAGGAGTCGGTCTACTTGTCTCAGACGTGATGCCTATATACATGATCATTGCCTTGGATATCGTCATGATTATTTGCTTTTCTATCAATTGCCCAACAATAATTTGTCTACCCACCGTATGCTATTTTCTTGAGAGAAGCCTCTAGTGAAAACTCTAAAAATACCTTGCTGCACTTTTCTTTTATTTATTTTATTTTGTATTTTTTTAATCTATCTATCTATCACCATACAATTTAATCTTGCAATTGACTGCCGAGGGATTGACAACCCCTCGTTTGCGTTGGGTGCAAGGATTTGTTGTTTGTGTGCAGGTACTGCTAACGAGGTGTTGCGTGATTCTCCTACTGGATTGATAACCTTGGTTTCATAATTGAGGGAAATACTTACCTCTACTGTGCTGCATCATCCCTTCCTCTTCGGGGAAAATACCAACGCAAGCTACAAGTAGCAGGAAGAATTTCTGGCACCGTTGCCGGGGAGACATCATCAACATCCATCAAGTACCTACGCATAAACTTTCATCTCCTTGCATTTATTTTATTTACCTTTGCCTCTCGTTTTCATCTCCCCCACTTCTAAAAAGTTTTGATAAAAATACAAAAATATTTTGTGTGCTATCTTTTGCTTGTGTTGCCATGTTCCTTCTATTTGCTTGCATCTTCGCTTGCTAAAATTCTATTGATATGGATCCTCGTCCACTAGCTAATCTTTTCAAAAGATCCTATTATGATGAACAAATTGCTATAATAATCATGCATAAAAGAGTTCAGAGAAAACTCAAATAATATTCATGGATAATCTGATCATAAACTCACTATTCATCGGATCCCAACAAACACACCGCAAAAAGTGATTACATCGGATAGAACTCCAAGAACATCGAGGAGAACATTGTATTGAAGATCAAAAAGAGAGAAGAAGCCATCTAGCTACTAACTATGGACCCCGAAGGTCTGTGGTAAACTACTCACGCATCATCGGAAGGGCAGCAAGGTTGATGTAGAGCCCCTCCGTGATCGATTCCCCCTCCGGCGGAGTACCGGAAAAAGCCTCTAGATGGGATCTCTCGAGAACAGAAACTTGCGGCGGCGGAAAATGTATTTCATGGACTCCTCTATTGGTTTCCAGATTTTAGAGAATTTATAGAGGTGGAATTAGGTCAAACGGAGCAGAGGTGGGCCCACGAGGCACCAGGGCACGCCACCCCCTGGGGCGCGCCCTGGTGGCTCATGGCCACCTCCTCTGTCTTCTGGCCCTCTCCCGTAGCTTCTAGTGTCTCTTATGTCCAGAAAAAAATCTCCAAAAAGTTTTGTGGCATTTGGACTTCGTTTGGTACTGATATTCTGAAAAATAAAAAAACACGCAAAAAACAACAACTGGCACTGGGCACTAAGTTAATAGGTTAGTCCCAAAAAATGATATATAATTGATGTAAATGTATATAAAAACATCCAAGATTGATACTATAATAGAATGGAACAATAAAAAAATTATAGATATGTTGAAGACGTATCAAGCATCCCCAAGCTTAATTCCTGCTCGTCCTCGCATGATGGTCAGGCTGCCTGCCCCTTGCTTCCTTTTGGACGCGGGAGGCCACGCGTAACAGCACACCTCGGCATCCTTTCCGCTGGCCGTCGTGATTTTTTTAGAAGTAGGCCCGGCCGTGGCGAGGCAAGCTCCGCGCTTATCCGCTTGGAAACTCGTCGTGCGAGCGGATGCGAGGACGGCCTCGCGCTGAATCATCTTCAAACTATGGCTGAAGTAGTACTTTTTTTTCTGCATGCGAAGAAAGGATTTAGGCCTCCAATTACACCACGATTGAGTAGTACTAGTACTACTATGCCCTTTTCCGTTTTGGTGTTCTCCGCTAGGCTTAAAAACAGGATTTTTCATCTGACGTTGGTCAACCTCCACGCGGTGTTTGCTTTCAACAGTAGACCATGTGGAGTAGTAGTTAGCAGTGATTTCAATTGATTTGATCTCCTAAGCACACATGGGCTGATACCTCCATCGGGACTTGGAGCTGATTTGCACGTATATGATTTTTCTTGAGCCGCGTGTGAGTGGGCTGGTTCCATCCGATCCTGACGCTGTTGTGTTGCCAACGGCAACCCCGATGCTATTGTCCCCTCACGTGCATAGATGGAGGCATAGGTCGATGCAGATCGGTTGGGACACCGCAACACCTAATTTCTGGACTGGATCAACCCGATTGCTTGATATGCGGACACGGCCGCAAAAATTTCTCTGGATTCCCATCACGAGATCGAAGTTGACGATGACGAAAAACCCATCTGAACATGTTGATCTATGCACACGAGGCCCCACGGTTGTCCCATGCCGGGTTATCCTGCGCGATTGTTCCATGACGGCTCTCCTTCATCCGACCAATCGCGAGCTTCTCGATCCCTGAAGAGCTCCCTCCAAGAATACAACACCACCGTGCGCTGGCCCCATGGTGGGCGCCAACTGTCATGGTTTTGTCACGGCAGATGTCCTCACGTGAGAATTAAGTAGTGAGTCCATCGCAACTAGGTGGTGGCTTGAACGGGGTTGGTTGGAATCGAGAGACGCGAGTTTTACCCAGGTTCGGCCCCTTGCGGTGGAGGTAAAAGCCAACATCCTGCTTGATTGCTATTGATGATGATGATGATCTCGATTACAAGGGCGGTGTTTCGCTACCTCTATCCCGAGAGCTGCTAATCCGTTTGTCTCTAATCCCCCCTTTTGGGGTGCCTTGCCCCTCCTTATATAAGTTGAAGGGGCCGTCTTACATGTAGAGTCCTAGTAGGACTGCAACTAGTCTCTTTTTTATTACAAGCTGGATACTAGTCCGGGTCTTATTCGAACGGTCCAAAGCGTGGCCTACTGGGCCACCCCCATGCTGGGCCACGTTCTACCTCCGTGCGGGCTCCCATATTCTCTTCCGTACCAATCAACCTAGGCCGGGTTTGTCCTCCGCCGGGTCTTGCTTCCCTTGCCGGGTCTTGCTTCCCTTGTCGGGTCTTGATATTCCTAGCCGGTTCCGCGTAGGCTCCCAGCTCATAGTTAGCCGGCCCAAGTTGTTTCCTCGATAACCCGGTCCTGGGCCTTCTGGTCTTTGGCGGGTTTGTACTTGAGCCGCCGGGTCTAACCGCGGGTAACTCCCCCGACACCATCCGTCCTCGCGCCTCCTCCCCGTACTCTACAGAGCCAACGACAGACGCCTCCCAGACTGTGCCCATCTAGGAGCGGTGCCAGCGACTGCTCCAACTCATGGGGCTCTCTATGATCCTTCCCTCAAGCGATTCAAGATGGTGACGCTGACTTCGCGCAGTCCAAATCTAACGGGGTCGCACCGGCCTCCACCACAAAGCCTTCGATTGGAGGCGGCCGTGAGTTCATGGTGAGGAAGGATTTCTTGCTCCAAAAGGTTTGTATAGGGCAGCAACTTATTGTGCATGAGTTTGAGCTATTCATCGGCTGCTCCCCCATCATCTAGGAGCTCATCGGTCGCTCCCCAGACAGTATCAGAGTTCGAACCGTTTTCATCGAGTTGACACCGGCATCGAAGCACAACTCATAGTGCGGCAGTACAGAGTTCATGGTGGTCTTGCCTTGAGGTGGTGGTGTGAGGTTCGTCTTGCACACCAGCTGTTTGATGAGATACATGCATGGAGTATGAGCTTTGGGAAGTTGAATTGGGTGGGAACCATGAATCCTTGCTAGGGTAGGATGTTGACTACAGCGCTGGCAGCCGACGAGGTAGTACAAGTTTGTCAGTCGCAACGATGTGTGTGTGGCGACGCTGGGTCGGCTCGAGCTAGCGATGGGGTTGACATGTCCCTCTTCCAATAGTGAGCCACATAATTCTGATTCAAGTTACTACACTGATGCTAACATGGTGTCTTTTGTTTGGTCCTGTGATTGCTTGAATTATTTTCTATATGCCCAGTCCTTAGTTGGCTGACCTGGATCACATTCATTCATTCCCCTTTACAGGAAGCATGGATTGGTTGACCTTCTTTACAATGTTTATTTTGAAGACCAGTTCGCCCCAGGAGATGGAGGATTTTAATCACTGAACTGAAGTTTAACAAGATGGCCATATAAGATCGACTTTGATAGGCAATCATGGTATGCTTGACATAGTAAAGAAGGTACAACGCAGTCCACATTATTTTTCACCATGGTAGATAGTTCTATTGTTCACATGTTTAATTGTTTTTCTTTAGGCCACCAGTGCAGTGGATAACACCATCAACAAGTCTGAAGACATTTTTGAATGAGGGAGTGGGTTCGGTTGACTATTATTTGTTTTGAGAGATCAATCGTGTCTGCTAATGCTCCTGATGTTGTGGATATATTTCAAGTTTTCTTGACGAGATGTTAGAAATTCAGAATTCTAGGTTAGTTTGGTGGCATCTTTTTCATTTATCATAGGTTTTCGTCATGTGTTAATCTAGGCCGTGCATGCTGGTTTGTAGCTGTCTCTGCACAAAATTTCAAATTGGAATTATGATGAGCATCTTTTATTTAGGCACAAGAGGTGATGGACATGGTCAACATCCATTCATGCATGTAAAAGGGGCCACATCAACATGCTACCATGCATGGAAAAAGGAACACCACAACATGCAACCATGGATGTGAAAACTATTACACTGCTTATATTTCATAAATATTTTGCATTTATACAACTATACGACAATCAAATATTTATGTTTCAACTTCATCAAAATATGTAGGAAAAAATTCCACAACAACGTGCGGGGTATTATCTAGTTCTTACAAACATAAGGGACCTCACCCGACCTCCAATTTAAGACAAGATAATTGGTAAGCAAATGAGTGTTTACCTGTTTACCAAATAAAATCGTTTTTACACAATCATATTAATATAGACAGGTAAATCATGGACTAACTACTATAATATTTATTCCTCCGCTGCAGCATACATGCAATTATCTAGTTCAAAACAAAAGATCCAACTCAAAAAAGAGCTTGATTTTTTTTGCAAGAAAGACCCAAAAAATGAACAAGAAACCATCCGGGTCCTCAAGTACCTCCTCGCCATTGGATGTCCAAGCCACCACCCGCCGCCACTGAAGCATACACCAAAGACAAAGATTACCCTCTTTTCGCAAAATGGAGAAGTAGTCCTATAACCAACATGTGGATTAGCCTCCAAAAATCATTCGCCACTATCATCTGGATCACAAGGATGATGAAAATATGGCACGAGCACTGGCCACGTGTCATTCGATAATTTAATTTCCCTACAATTCAAATTTATACACAACACCATAATTCTAATTGTATTAGTTTGGCAACACGTTTTTTTCTTTCAAAACCATAGTAATTGAAAACCTCAATATTCCAATGTGTGGGCAATGAATACTTCAGTTTCTGAAAACTGCAGTTTTTCTCAGTTTTAGCAAAACTACGAGGTGTTTGGCAAGTGCAGTTTTCTTAGTTTCTTGGTTTTGACTACTCGTTGCATGGATAATCCAAGATATAGCTCGCTGTACCAAATTGAGCTACATCAAGGAGTTTTACAACAACGTGATCAGCTTGTGCTAATTAACGACCGCCGCATGCCTATGGCCTTGTCATGCAGGCACACATCCTCTAGATGCTAGGATATGTAGTTGCTTCCAAGTATTAATCGATCGTGGAGTAGATCAGTGTGTGCTAATGAACACGGTTTTATCTTGTATCTCTGGCCACAAGGAATCGATCGGCTAGCTAGCTTAGCCTATCCCGCGAATGATTGACGGGCGGGCTAGTTCGGCCCCACCTGAGGGGCCTAGTGCTACGCCCGATGTTCCAATATGAAGCTACTATGTTGGAACATCCGGGGGTTCGGCCATCTGGGTCGAAGGCGTCAACTTATAGAGTATATGCGACAGGAAGACATCACCATGGTTGGTCTGCAAGAGACAATTCAGCAGGATTTCTCCATCCAGGACCTCCAGGGCCTATCCTGGCACCAGTTTGCTTGGCAGTGGCTGCCCGTGGTTGGGCAATCTGTCGGCATTCTTATGGGAGTCAGGGAGGATTCTTTCTCAGTTGAGGACATGGACCGAGAGGAATTCTTCCTTAGTATGTCTGTCACTGACCGACCGGTGAACCTCAGTTGGGAGGTGATCATCGTCTATGGCCCGGCTGATCACGGGAGGTCAGTGGATTTCCTAGCTGAGCTAAGGGGTTGAATGTTGCACCACACCGGTTGTGGTGGCTGGCGACTTCAACCTTATTAGGGTGGGCTCAGACAAGAGCTCCCCTATGTGGACCGCGTGCATATGCGGTTATTCAATGACTGCATTGTGACCTGGCCTTGCGTGAAATAGCCCGCGTGGGGGCTAGGTTCACATGGACTAATAAGTAGACGAAGCCTATCCAGAGTGTGCTAGATAGGGTCTTGGTCTCTGCCCAGTGGGATCTCATGTTCCCGCTGTGCTTGCTAAAGGTAGTCACTAGGATCGGTTCCGACCATGCCCCCTTGTTGTTCTCCTTGATGGGGAACGAATCATGAAAATAAAAATTTTCCCTACGAACACCCAAGATCAATCTAGGAGATGCATAGCTATGAGAGGGGAGTGAGTCTACATACCCTTGTAGTCCGAAAGCGTTAACGATCTAGAGATCGTGGTTGGCGTAGTCGTACTCGCGTCGCGATCCAATCCGTTCCAAGCACCGCACGTGCAGCACCTTCGAGTTTAGCACACGTCCGGCTCGGTGACGTATCCTCCTTCTTGATCCAGAAAGATAGGGAGAATAGGTAGATGAGATCTGAACCAACACGGCGGTGTGGTGGTGGTAATGGCAGCGGAACACCGACAGGGCTTCGCCAAGCGCTGACGGATCGAGGTGGAGGCTTATCGGGAGGGAGAGGAGGCTTGGATTTGGTGTGTCCAGCCCTTGCGCCCCTTCCCACTATATATAGGGGTGTGGGAGGTCCGGGGGCGCAGCCCTAGCCCCCCCTCCAAGGAAGGGAGGCGGCCAAGGGAGGAAACTTGCTTCCCAAGGCAAGTGGACTCCCTCCCACTTAGGGTTTCTCCTTCCCAGGCTCATGGGCCTTGTAGGGGCTGGTGCCCCTAGCCCATTAAGGCCAGGGCGCCCCCTACATCCCATGATACTATATGGGACATGGTGGAACCCTCCGAGGACTTCCGGACCCCTCCGTAACCTTCTAGAACCTTCTGGTGACTTCCTGGTACAATACCGAAAAAATCGGACTTTTTCCCGGAACCCCGACAACAACTTTCCATATATAAATATTTACCTCCGGACCATTCCGAAGCTCCTCGTGACGTCTCCGATCCCATCTAGGACTCTGAAGAACCTTCGGACTTTCCACTAGTAATATCTCAATACTACCCTAGCGCTACCGAACGTTAAGCGTGTGACCCTACGGGTTCGAGAATCATGTAGACATGACCGAGACTCCTCTCCGGTCAATAACCAATAGTGGGACCTGGATGCCCATATTGATTCCCACATATTCAACGAAGATCTTTATCGGTTGAACCACGATGTCAAGGATTCAGTTAATCCCATATACAATTCCCTTTGTCCGGCGTTATGTTACTTGCCCGAGATTCGATCGTCGGTATCTCCATACCTAGTTCAATCTCATTACCGGAAAGTCCCTTTACTCGTTCCGTAATACAAAATCCCACGACTAACTCATTAGCCACATTGCTTGCAAGCTCTTTATGATGTTGTATTACCGAGAGGGCCCAGAGATATCTCTCCGTCATACGGAGTGACAAATCCCAGTCTCGATCCATGCCAACCCAACAGACACCTTCAGGGATACCTGTAGAGCACCTTTAGGATCACCCAGTTATGAAGTGACGTTTGATAGCACACAAGATATTCCTCCGGTATCCGGGAGTTGCACGATCTCATGGTCTTAGGAATAGATACTTGACATGAAGAAAGCTATAGCAATAAACTTAAGTGATATGATCAAATGCTAAGCTTACGGTTGGGTCTTGTCCATCACATCATTCTCCTAATGATGTGATCCCATTATAAAATGACAACTCATGTCTATGGTTAGGAAACCTTAACCATGTTTGATCAACGAGCTAGTCTAGTAGAGGCTCACTAGGGACACGGTGTTGTTTATGTATCCACACATGTATTTAAGTTTCCGGTCAATACAATTCTAGCATGAATAATAAACATTTATCATGAACAAGGAAATATGATAATAACCAATTTATTATTGCCTCTAGGGCATATTTCCAATAGTCTCCCACTTGCACTAGAGTCAATAATCTAGTTTACATCGTAATGAAGCTAACACCCATGGAGTCCTGGTGTTGATCATGTTTTGCTCGTGGAAGAGGTTTAGTCAACGGGTCTGCTACATTCAGATTCGTATGTACTTTGTAAAGTTCCATGTCTCCCTCCTTGATGTAATCACGGATGGAGTTGAAGCGGCATTTGATGTGCTTGGTCTTCTTGTGAAACCTGGGCTCCTTGGCAATGGCAATAGCACCAGTGTTGTCACAAAAGATAGTCATTGGATCCGATGCACTAGGTATTACTCCCAGATCGGATATGAACTCCTTCATCCAGCCTCCTTCTTGCGCTGCTTCTGAAGCAGCTATATATTCCGCTTCACATGTAGATCCCGCTACGACGCTCTGCTTGGAACTGCACCAACTGACTGCTCCTCCATTCAATATAAATACGTATCCGGTTTGAGACTTAGAGTCATCCGGATCTGTGTCGAAGCTAGCATCGACGTAACCCTTTACGACGAGCTCTTCGTCACCTCCATAAACGAGAAACATGTCCTTAGTCCTCTTCAGGTACTTAAGGATATTCTTGACCGCTGTCTAGTGATCTACTCCTGGATCACTTTGGTACCTCCCTGCCAGACTTATGGCAAGGCACACATCAGGTCTGGTACACAGCATGTCATACATTATAGAGCCTATGGTTGAGGCATAGGGGATGACTTTCATCCTTTCTTTTTCTTCTGCCGTGGTCGGGCTTTGAGTCTGACTCAACTTCACACCTTGCAACACAGGCAAGAACCCCTTCTTTGACTGGTCCATTTTGAACTTCTTCAAAATCTTGTCAAGGCATGTGCTCTGTGAAAGTCCTATCAGGCGTCTTGATCTATCTCTATAGATCTTAATGCCCAATATGTAAGCAGCTTCACCCAGTTCTTTCATTGAAAAACTCTTGTTCAAATAACCTTTTATGCTTTCCAGAAATTCTATATCATTTCCAATCAATAATATGTCATCCAGATATAGTATTAGAAATGCTACAGAGCTCCCACTCACTTTCTTGTAAATACAAGCTTCTCCGTATGTTTGTATAAAACCAAAAACTTTGATCACCTCATCAAAGCGTATATTCCAACTCCGAGATGCTTGCACCAGTCCATAGATGGATCGCTGGATCTTGCATACCTTGTCAGCATCCTTAGGATCGACAAAACCTTCCGGTTGCATCATATACAACTCTTCCTTAAGAAACCTGTTAAGGAACGCTGTTTTGACGTCCATCTGCCAGATTTCATAGTCATAAAATGCGGCAATTGCTAACATAATTCTAACAGACTTAAGCATCGCTACAGGTGAGAAAGTCTCATTGTAGTCAACCCCTTGAACTTCTCGGAAACCCTTTGTGACAAGTCGAGCTTTATAGACGGTGACATTACCATCAGCGTCTGTCTTCTTCTTAAAGATCCATTTATTCTCAATGGCCTGCCGGTCATCGGGCAAGTCCACCAAAGTCCATACTTTGTTCTCATACATGGATCCTATCTCGGATTTCATGGCCTCAAGCCATTTGTCGGAATCCGGGCTCATCATTGCTTCTTCATAGTTCGTAGGTTCGCCGTTGTCTAACAACATGACTTCCAGGACTGGATTACCGTACCATTCTGGTGCGGAATGTACCCTGATCGCCCTACGAAGTTCAGTAGTAACTTGATCTGAAGTTTCATGATCATCATCATTAGCTTCTTCACCGGCTGGTGTAGGCATCACAGGAACTTCTTTCTGTGATGTGCTACTTTCCAATTCAAGAGAAGGAACAATTACCTCATTAGTCCTTTCGATAAGTAAGAGTGTCAAACCCAACGAGGAGTGGAAGGAAATGACAAGCGGTTTTCAACAAGGTATTCTCTGCAAGCACTGAAATTATCGGTAACAGATAGTTTGATAGCAAGGTAATTCGTAACAAGTAATAAGTAGTAACGGTAACAAAGGTGCAGCAAGGTGGCCCAATCCTTTTTATAGCAACGGACAAGCCGGAACAAACTCTTATAATAGGCAACACGTTCTCGAGGACACACGGGAATTTCATCTAGTCACTTTCATTATGTTTGTTTGATTTGCGTTCGCTACTTTGATAATTTGGTATGTGGGTGGACCGGTGCTTGGGTGCTGTTCTTACTTGAACAAGCCTCCCACTTATGATTACCCCCTCTCGCAATCATCCACAACTACGAAAGAAGAATTAAGATAAATCTAACCATAGCATGAAACATATGGATCCAAATCAGCCCCTTACGGAATAGCGCATAAACTAGGGTTTAAGCTTCTGTCACTCTAGCAACCCATCATCTAATTACTACTCCACAATGCCTTCCCTTAGGCCCAAAGATGGTGAAGTGTCATGTAGTCAATGTTCACACGACACCACTAAAGGAAGCAACAACATACATATCATCAAAATATCGAACGAATACCAAATTCACATGGTTACTTATGACAAGACTTCTCCCATGTCCTCAAGAACAAAAGTAACTACTCACAAAACATATTCATGTTCAAGATCAGAGGGGTATTCAATATCATTAAGGATCTGAACATATAATCTTCCACCAAATAAACCAACTAGCATCAACTACAGAGAGTAATCAACACTACTAGCAACCCAGAGGTACCAATCTGAGGTTTTGAGGCAAAGATTGAATACAAGAGATGAACTAGGGTTTGAGATGAGATGGTGCTGGTGAAGATGTTGATGAAGATTGGTCCTCCCACGATGAGAGGATCATTGGTGATGTTGATGGCTTTGATTTCCCCCTCCTGGAGGGAAGTTTCCCCGGCGGAATCGCTCTGCCGGAGAGCAAAAGTGCTCCTGCCCAGGTTCCGCCTCGAGACGGCGGCGCTTTGTCCCAAAAGTTTTCTTCTAATTTTTTCTAGGGCGAATGGCATCATATAGCAGAACATGGGCTTCGGAGACCTGCCAGGACCCCCACAAGCTCGGGGGAGGGGGGGCGTCCAGGGGGGTAGGGCGCGCCCCCAGGCTTGTGGCTTCCTGGTGGGTCCCCTTCTGTTGATTCTTTCGCCAGTATTTTTTATATATTCCAAAATAATTCTCTGTAAATTTTTAGGTCATTTGGAGTTGTGCAGAATAGCTATCGCTGTTTCACCCCTTTTCGGTCCAGAATTCCAGCTGCCGACAATCTCCTTCTTCGTGTGAAACTTGCAAAATAAGAGAGAAAGGGCATAAGAATTGTATCATAAAGTGAAATAATGATAAAAAACATAATAAATAATAGTAGGAAAACAAGATGCATAATGGACGTATCAACTCCCCCAAGCTTAGACCTCGCTTGTCCTCAAGCGAAAAACCAAAATCGATAATCAAGACCACATGTTTAGAGAGAGAGGTGTCGATAAAACAAAATACGAACATGAAGGCATCATGATCTTTATTATAACAACAATATATCATCATAAAACTTCTCATAACCAAGTGACAATCCATCCACGAGTTATAGTATGAACCATAAACCATATTGAAAACTAACAAACTATGATCTCAGTCACTGAAGCAATTGCAATTCATCATATTATCAGAAAGAGTCTATGTAAGAGCTTTGTTTAGCAAGTTCACACATACTCAACTATCATTTCGTCTTCTATGATTGCTGACACTCACAGCATACTTTTGGAGCAAAAGTTTCAGTCAGACACATAGAAAGATAGGGGCTTATAATTTCGCCTCCCAACGTATTTACCTTGAGGGTAATGTCAACAATAATAACTCATGATCACTCATATTTGACGGGATATATGTGCCTAGATCTTTCTCCACCACATGATGCTTGCAAAGAGAGAAAAAAATAAAAGCGGAATAGAGGAGAATACTATTGAGTCTTGCATAAAAGTAAATACATAAAGTAAAAGATAGGCCCTTCGAAGAGGGAAGCAGAGGTTGTCATGCACTTTTTATTTTTGGATGTGCAAACTCTTAATGTAAAGGAACGTCACTTTATATTGCCCCTTGTGATAGCAACCTTTATTATGCAGTCTGTCGCTTTTATTTCTTCACCATCACAAGATTGTACAAAGCTTATTTTCACTTACAATAAAAGATCATACATATTTAGGAGCAATTTTTTATTGCTTTTGCACCGATGACAACTTACTTGAAGGATCTTATTCAATCCATAGGTAGATATAGTGGACTCTCATGACATGAAACTGGGTTTAAGGGTTTTTGGATGCACAAGTAGTATCTCTACTTAGTACAGAATTTTGGCTAGCAAAAGATAGGGGGCAAGCACCACATGTTAGAGGATCTATGACAGTATAACTTCTATGTGAATATAAGCAAACATAACTCATTACGTTGTCTTCCTTGTCCAACGTCAACTATTTGACATAGAATATTTAATGGGGGCTCACAATCATAAAAGATGTCCAAGATAGTATATTTATATGTGAGACCTCTCTTCTTTTATTACTTTTTCATGAATTGCAACAATGACCAGTACTATGTTTGTCAACTTCCAACAAGTTTTATCAATTATACTTCTTTTATGTGAAGTCATCACTCCCCATGGGATTAGCATATGATCTTACTTTTTATTCTCTTTATTTTATTTCAAAGATTGGATCATCAAAAGCAAAACACTCAACTCAAACTACTCTTTATTATATAACTTTCACACATGATTACATAGATAGATAGATCACAAAGCAAGCACTCGAAACTGGATCATACTAAAACTTTTATTCTTCTAAATCACGAAATAACTAAGGATCAAACTAAGATAGATAATGATGATAAAAGTGATGGTGATACGATACCGGGGCACCTCCCCCAAGCTTGGCACAAGCCAAGGGTGGTGCCCATACCCATGTACTCAAGTGTTTTTCTTTGGTGATGGTGGTGATGATGAAGTAGGCTTGTCCTTCAAAGTACTCAACAAGATATCCTTCAAACTCTGTATTTCCCTAGACAACTGCTAAATCATGGTTGCATTCCTTTGCACTTCAATCATAATGTGTTTATTCTCTGGCCACCATGAGCCCTTCCCTGCATCATTCTCACTTGGACGGGAAATATCCCAATTGGAAGGTATGTGCATACGAGGAGTGTTTTCAACCCCATAATTGTGAACCAAATTATGAAAATTGTTCCGATGTAACCTGTGTAAGGGCCTCCTAGGAGGAAGCCCTTCTTGCACCTCTGGACTCCCATGGCTTGTTGTGCTTCTCATAGCTTGATGGGGATTTGGAGTTGTGGAGATGCCGGCAAGAGTGCCCCTCTCGGAAGCCGGAGGGTAGACCTCCAACGAATCTCCATCATCTTCTTCCATGGTGACCCCTTCCTCCTCCTCTCTCTTGAGTTCCATCTGAAACAACCAAGCGTCGTCTCCCACGTTGTTGGAGGAAGAGGAAGACATGATACCTGGCCTTGAAAGCCTGACAGAAAATAGCACAAAACAAGAACCGAAGAGAAACTTGCGATACGGTGGTCAAAACACCCGTGAGTATATATAATGAATTTTTCCCGTGTAGGACAAGTAATATGGAAGAAAAACGGAGTTCGGAAGGTCCACGAGGGTACCACAAGCCTGGTAGGCTCCCCTAGGCTTGTCGCTTCCTCGTGCACTTTTTGGACTGTTTCTTATTTTTCTAATTTTTTATATATTCCAAAACGAACAGAAAGTACTTTTATGGAATTTTTGGAGTCGGTTTACTTACCGTACCACGTACCTACTCCTTTTCAGGGTTCTGGAGCGTTCCGGAAGGTTTCTTCTATGTGCTCTTCCGGTGTCATTGTTTGAATAATATTAGTTTCAACATTAATGGGTGTGCCTGAGATATAATGCTTAATTCTTTGCCCATTAACCACTCTCGGATTAGTGCCTTCGGAGTTGTTTATTTTGATAGCTCCGGAGCGATAAACTTCTTCGATGATGTATGGTCCTTCCCATTTAGAGAGAAGCTTTCCTGCAAAGAATCTTAAACGAGAATTGTATAATAGAACACGATCACCTTCTTTGAATTCCCGTTTTTGAATTCTTTTATCATGCCATGTTTTAACTTTTTCTTTAAATAACTTGGCATTTTCATAGGCATGGGTTCTCCATTCATCCAATGAACTAATGTCAAATAACCTCTTTTCACCGGCAAGTTTGAAATCATAGTTAAGTTCTTTAATTGCCCAATAAGCCTTATGTTCTAACTCAAGAGGTAAATGACATGCTTTTCCATAAACCATTTTATACGGAGACATACCCATAGGATTTTTATAAGCAGTTCTATAAGCCCATAATGCATCATCAAGTTTCTTAGACCAATTCTTTCTAGATCTATTGACTGTCTTTTGCAATAATTTTATTTCCCTATTAGTTAATTCAACTTGACCACGAGACTGAGGATGATAAGGAGATGCAATTCTATGATTAACATCATATTTAGCAAGCAATTTACGGAAAGCACCATGAATAAAATGTGAACCACCATCAGTCATTAAATATCTAGGGACTCCAAACCTCGGAAATATAACTTCTTTAAGCATTTTAATAGAAGTGTTGTGATCAGCACTACTAGTTGGAATAGCTTCTACCCACTTAGTAATGTAATCAACAGCAACTAGAATATGACTATACCCATTAGAGGAAGGAAAAGGTCCCATATAATCAAAACCCCAAACATCAAATGGTTCAATAACAAGTGAATAATTCATAGGCATTTCCTGACGTCTACCAACATTACCAATTCTTTGACATTCATCACAAGAGAGGACAAACTTACGTGCATCCTTGAAAAGAGTAGGCCAATAAAATCAGATTGTAATACCTTGTGTGCAGTTTTGTCACCCGCATGGTGTCCTCCATATGCTTTGGAGTGACACTTGCGTAGGATTTGTTCCTGTTCATGCTCAGGTACACAACGTCTAATAATACCATCTACTCCTTCTTTATATAAATGTGGGTCATCCCAAAAGTAATGTCTTAAATCAAAGAAAAACCTTTTATTTTGTTGATAGGTAAAGCTAGGTGGGATATATTTAGCAACAATGTAATTAGCATAGTCTGCATACCAAGGAGTGTTACGAGAAGCATTTATCACAGCTAATTGTTCATCAGGAAAATCATCATTAATAGGAAGTGGGTCATCAAGAACATTTTCCATTCTAGACAGATTATCAGCTACGGGATTCTCAGCTCCCTTCCTATCAATGATATGCAAATCAAATTCTTGTAGCAGAAGAACCCATCTAATAAGTCTAGGCTTAGCATCTTTCTTTTCCATAAGGTATTTAATAGCAGCATGATCAGTGTGAATAGTAACTTTGGAATCAACAATATAAGATCTGAATTTATCACATGCAAACACAACTGCTAAAAATTCTTTCTCAGTAGTAGCATAATTTCTTTGAGCACTTCTAGAGTTTTACTAGCATAATGAATAACATTCAATTTCTTATCAACTCTTTGTCCTAGAACAACACCAACATCATAGTCACTAGCGTCACACATAATTTCAAAAGGCAAGTTCCAATCAGGTGGTTGAACAATAGGTGCAGAAATTAAGGCTTTCTTAAGTATTTCAAGGGCTTCTACGCAATCCTCATCAAAAACAAATGGAACATCTTTTTGCAACAGATTAGTAAGAGGCCTAGAAATTTTAGAGAAATCTTTTATAAACCTTCTATAGAAACCAGCATGACCAAGGAAACTTCTTATACCTTTGATATCTTTAGGACATGGCATTTTCTCAATTGCATCAACTTTAGCTTTATCAACTTCAATACCTCTTTCAGAAATTTTATGCCCAAGGACTATACCTTCATTCACCATAAAGTGGCACTTCTCCCAATTCAAGACAAGATTAGTTTCCTCACATCTCTGCAAAACTCGACCAAGGTTGCTTAAGCAATCATCAAAAGAAGTTCCGTATACGGAGAATCATCCATGAAAACGTGAACAATCTTTTCACAAAAGTCAGAGAATATAGCAGTCATACATCTTTGAAAGGTAGCAGGCGCATTACATAAACCAAAAGGCATACGACAATAAGCATAAGTTCCAAAAGGACAAGTAAAGGTGGTTTTCTCTTGATCTTCTTGTGATACAGGTATTTGAGAAAAACCAGAATATCCATCTAAGAAGCAAAAATGTGTATGCTTAGATAATCTTTCTAACATTTGATCAATAAAAGGCAAGGGATAATGATCTTTCCTAGTAGCTTTATTTAATTTCCTGAAATCAATTACCATCCTATAACCAGTTACAATTCTTTGTGGAATGAGTTCATTTTTATCATTAAGAACAACGGTAATACCTCCTTTCTTAGGAACACAATGAACAGGGCTTACCCATCTACTATCAGCTATGGGATAAATTATACCTGCCTCCAGAAGCTTTAATATTTGAGTTCTCACCACATCTTTCATTTTAGGATTCAAGCGACGTTGATGATAAATGACAGGTTTAGCATCTGGCTCCATATTAATCTTGAGCTGACATAGAGTGGGACTAATGCCCTTAAGATCATCAAGAGTATATCCAATAGCAGCACGGTGCTTCCTCAGAGTTTTAAGTAATCTCCTTTCTTCATGCTCTGAAAGGTTGGCACTAATAATAACATGATATATCTTCTTTTCATCAAGATAAGCATACTTGAGTGTATCAGGCAGTTTCTTTATTTCAAACACAGGATCACTCTTGGGTGGTAGGGGATCTCCCAAGATTTCAACAGGCAAATTATGTTTTATAGGGGAACGTGACAGAAAACAAAAAATTTCGGTACAGCGAGCACACCCAGGACCACTATGGAGACTGCATACAAGGTTTGATCTGATCATTACCGACTCATAGCACAACGAAAGTAGAGTCAATGTAGATCGTCGGTGCAGATCCCCGCAGCTAGGATTTACAACCTCCCAACCGCGAGGATGTACTCCCTCATCGGACAACCCTTCGGGAGGCGGTCGGACAGTCCCTCGGACGATGTCACGGACAGCCCTTCGGGAGGACCCTCGAAGCTCGAACGGTAACTCAGACAGCCCTTCGGGAGGACCCTCGAACAGCCCCTCGGGCAAAAGATCGAAACTACGACCTCTCTACGGGGTTGCACACATATGGTGTCAGCTATCCGGCAGGGCTTCGCCGTCCAGAACTAGTTCCTACCGGAACCCAGACAGCCTTTCGGCTCTACGAAACTATTTCGTGGGAGGGAGAGAGAAAGCCAGATAATGCATGGCATGTGTATGAGAGCAAGGGATGAGTGTGAAGAGCTCCTATCCACCTCTATTTATAGGAAAGCCAAGGGGAAGGGTGCCTTAAAAAATTACCAAAACACCCATGCATTAGGTCACATATGATGGGCATTAAGGGCATAATGGGAGGCCATGTGGAGCTCCAAGGAGGAGCACCACCCTTGGCCGGCCACCCCATGGGCCCCCCCCAAAAGGGGTTCCTTCGGTTGTAAGCCTCTTCCTTCTAGAACTTTGACTAAAGTCCTAAAAGGTGGCTCTCCAAAATAGTAACCATAAAGTGATTTTCACTATTCACAAAAACATTTTTCTGCGACCGTTAAATCTGAAAATATTTCTGTGGGTCTTAGAATAATTCCAGTACCCACAAAAATGATTTTGGACGCGTTCCGAAACAATTCCGGATTAGTGATTTTCATCTGCGAAAAGCAACCAAACCGGTTCCGGCAGCTCCGGAACATTTCCGGTTTTTATCCCAGAAAAATCCCAGAAGTTTCCAGAAGAATTCTGGCACCCTCCATGAATTTCCAGGCGTGTGCCGAAACCAATTTGACTTAATGGTATACCCTGAAACAACTTTTCAGTTTTACCAAAACTATTCCGGTGTTCTCTCCGGAACGTTTCCGTTGTCTCCGAAACTTTTCCGGTGACTTTCTCTCAGACTCCCTGTCTAGTATTCAGCAGATAGATGACCTTAAGCGTGTGACCCTATAGGTTTGGTGAAGTATAGACATGACCCGGAACTCTTTCCGATCAATGATCAACATCGGAGCCGTGGACACCCATATTGATCCCTATACCCACACAAAGAAATATTCGAGTGAACCTCCAGTTGCCGTGTGCTATTCCTGTTGCTTCACGATATATTACAAACACCCGAGGTGAGAATTATTGGCATCCCCGTGGATCAACAACTTGTGCACTATGCCAGTTACCTCGTTACCGGTTTTGCTCTCTTTTCTCGTTTCCGCGTTCCGACATCCCAGTGATCAAATCACAATGTGTCTGGCCAGACGATGATGGATACCGTAACACCGAGAGGGCCCGAGAATATCTCTCCATCATCGGAGGAGCAAATCCCAATCTTGAGCTATCTCATTTCTTGTCATACTTTTCCGTGAACCTGTAAGCCGCCGTAATAGCCACCCAGTTACGGATGACGTTTAACAAACCCCAAAGTTCACGAAGCAAGTACGAAGGAACTTGATACTCTCATGGTCTAAGGAATTATGCAAACATTAACTATCTCTGTGTTATTAATCATTAACTTGTGACGAATGTTTCTCATAGCATAACATCAATTCGGGTCGATTCAACACAAGTGTTCTACTAACATTGTGCCCTCAAAATTGCCGGCATAGACATGCCCATGATCAGGAAAATAGGATCATCATGCAATACTTGAGCCAGTCTTAGAGGCATGACCAGGAATACATTTTACCATTTATTATACCACACGTGCACATGAGTTTCCCTCCGAGCCTCGTGGATATTGCAGACTCGAGAATCATTGCAGTTATAGCATGGACCATAAACATTCATTACAAACTCGGAGATACAAAATAACTATTATTACTGCCTCTAGGGCATATCTCCTATAGACTCCCACTTGCACTAGAGTCATAATCCAGTTACATGGCTTCCCTAACACCAATGGCTATCCGGTGCTGCTCATGCTTTGCTCGTGGTTGAGGCTTTGTCATCGGGTCTGACACGTTCAGATCCATGTGAACTTTGCGTACTTTCACTAAACCCGCTTCGACATGATGTCGAATGAGTTTATATTTGCGTTCAATATGTCTTGTCTTATGGTGCGAACTTGGCTCCCTTGCCTGAGCCACGGCGCCACTATTATCACAATAGATCTCCACCGGGTCCGAAGCACTTGGAACCACACCAAGGTCATCAAGAAATTGCTTGATCCATACCGCCTCCTTGGAGAGGCTTCTGAAGCTACAACATATTCTACCTCCGTCATAAAATTCGCCACAGTCTTTTGTTTGGAACTTTTCCAATCAACTGCGCCGCCGTTCAATATGAAAACATAGCCTGATTGAGATTTGAAGTCATCTGGGTCAGTCATGAAGCCTGCATCAGTGTAACCACTTACAATGAGCTCATCATCACGTCCTTACACAAGGAGTAAATCCTTGGTCCTTCTGAGGTACTTAAGAATACTTTTGACTGTGGCCCAGTGTTCCAGTCCTGGATCACTTTGGTACCGGCTGCTAACACTTAGTGCATAGGAAACATCCGGTCTTGTACATAGCATGGCATACATAATAGAACCAACTGCCGAGGCATATGGAACATCATTCATCTGTACTCGCTCATCGAGAGTCCGAGGACACTGATTCTTGCAAAGCACTGTGCCAGGTGACATGGGGAGTAGGCCTTTCTTGGAGTTCTCCATGTTGAACCTTTTCAACACCTTGTTAATGTGCATGCTTTGGCTAAGCGCTATCAGGCGTTTTGATCTATCTCTATAGATTCTGATGCCCAATACATATGCCGCTTCTCCTAAGTCTTTCATTGAAAAACTCTTCTTCAATGAGTTTTTTTATTTCACTAAGAAAATTCACGTCATTTCCAATCAACAATATGTCATCCACATACAAGATTAGAAATGCTTTTACGCTCCCACTAAACTTCTTGTAAACACAAGATTCTTCGTCATTCCTGATGAAGCCAAACTCTTTGACTACTTCATCAAAACGAATGTTCCAGCTCCTTGATGCTTGCTTCAGACCATAAATGGCCTTCTGAAGTTTGCATACCTTTCCAGCATCCTCATGAACGACAAAACCTTCAGGCTGTATCATGTATACATCTTCTTTGAGATTTCCATTTAGGAAAGCCGTTCTGACGTCCATCTGCCATATTTCATAATCGAAATAAGCAGCAATTGCTAGTAATATCCGAACGGACTTAAGCATAGCTACGGGCGAGAAAGTCTCGTTGTAGTCCACTCCTGGAACTTGCGTGAACCCTTTCACGACAAGTCTTATGGATAGTAATGTTACCATCCGCGTCTGTCTTTCTTTTGAAAATCCATTTACAACCAATGGGCTTTACGCCTTCTGGAAGTTCTTCCAAGTTCCAAACTTGGTTTTCGTACATGGATTCCATCTCAGATTTCATGGCCTTGTGCCATTCCCTTGAGCTGGGCCCCGCCATTGCTTCCTTGTAGTGCGCAGGTTCATCATCTTCAAGAATGAAGATTTCGTTATGAAACCACTCAGGTGGCTGGATAGCCCTACCCGATCTGCGCGGTTCAGTTAGAACATTGTCTGAAGTTTCTGCATCACATGCGACAACTTCCGGCTCGGTTGTAGGGATAATTTGCGGAATTACTTCCGGTTCCTTAGCCATAACAACAGTTGCCGAAGATTCACTAATCTCATTAAGTTGTACTGTCCACCCACTTAATTCTTTAGCAAGAAATTCTTTCTCGAGAAAGTGTCCAACTTTTGCGACAAACACTTTGCCCTCGGACTTGTGGTAGAAGGAATACCCAACGGTGTTTTTGGGATAACCTACAAAGTAACATTTGTCTGATCTAGGATCGAGTTTGCTTGGCTGTAAACACTTTACGTATGCCTCACAACCCCAAATTTCAAGATGCGACACACAAGGTTTCTTCCCATGCCACATCTCATGTGGTGTCGTCTCAACAGACTTAGACGGTGCTTTGTTTAGTGTGTGAGCGGCAGTTTCCAGTGCGTGACCCCAAAAAGATATCGGTAGATCTCTAAGAGACATCATCGAACTTACCATGTCTAACAGGGTTCGGTTACATCATTCCGACACTCTGTTTCGCTGTGGAGTTCTGGGAGGCGTAAGCTGTGAAACGATTCCACGGTCACTCAGATGTTGGCTAAACTCATGACTAAGGTATTCGCCCCCGCGATCTGATCGTAGAAACTTAATCCGTTTGTTACGATGATTTTCTACCTCATTCTGAAATTCTTTGAACTTTTCAAAGGTTTCCGATTTATGCTTCATCAAGTAGATATATCCATACCTACTCAAATCATCAGTAAAAGTCACGAAGTAGAAATACCCACCCCGTGCGATTGTGCTCATTGGACCACATACATCACTATGTATTATTTCCAACAATTCACTCGCCCGTTCAGGATGACCCGTGAACGGCGTCTTGGTCATTTTCCCCATCAGGCAAGCTTCACATGTGTCAAATGATTCAAAATAAAAAGACGATAAAACTCCATCTTTATGGAGTGTTTGCATGCGTTTCTTTCCGATGTGGCCAAGGCGACAATGCCACAAGTAAGTGGTGGTGGTATCAGCCTTCTTAAGGCGTTTAGCGTTTACGTTAAAGACATCATTTCCACATTCAAGATTTAATATGAAAAGGCCCCCAACAATGGGTGCAAATCCATAAAACATATCCGTACAATAAAGTGAACAACCATTGTTCTCAGACTTGTAGGAGTACCCATCGTGTACTAAACATGATCCAGAGATAATGTTTCTACACAATGCCAGAACAAAATAACAGCTACTTAGTTCCAAAATAAATCCTGAAGGGAGACATAGAGGCATAATGCCTACGGCTTGAGCGGCGATCCCAGCGCCGTTCCCGACACGCATCATGACTTCATTCTTTGCCAGCTTGCGCACCTTCTGATGCCCCTGTATCGAGTTGCAAATGTGAGCAACTGATCCGGTATCAAATACCCAAGACTTAGAATTTTCGCTAGCAAGCAAAATGTCAATGACATTAACATGTATAACAGTTATACCTTTTTTGGTTTTCCCAGACTTCTTATCTGCCAGGTACTTCTTGCAGTTCCTCTGCCAGTGTCCAGTGCCTTTGCAGTAGAAGCACACAATTTCAGCCTTGGCTCCATCCTTACAGTAGCTTTGGGAGCCGGTCTTACCGGCGCCCTTGCCCTTCTTGGACTTGCCTTTCTTTTTGAAACTGGCGGTCTTCTTCACCAGCAACTTTTGCTGATTCTGCAGTCCTATCTCATTTGTTTTGAGCATCACTTCATAAAGCAAGGTAAGGATCAAATCATTACCAGGTGTCTTTGGAAAATTAATTCCCTTTTCAGCATAACTATCATAATAGTTTGCTAGTCTGACACTATGCTCATCAACTAGAGATTTCTTGTTTATATTGCATTCTTTCATAGCCTCAGTCATCTCATGAACTTCAGCTGAATCCTGTTTGTGATACAGAACATCTAGAGCCTCGAGAATCTCGAAGGTACTAAGTCGTTCAAAACGGCTCTGTAGCACAGGATCCATGCAAGATAACATAAGGTTTTTAACAGCACTGAAATCATCCTTTCGTGAATCAAACATGATGATATCCTGAGCCATTTCTGGCGTAGGGGAATCACCTAGAGGTTGATCAAGCACATAGTCTTTCTTAGCGCTCTTGAGGACAATCCTTAGGGTATGGACCCAGTCCGCATAGTTGTTTCCAGTCGCAGCTAACTTCACTCTCTATAACATCGGGGCTAAGAAGAACGCGGTGTTGCGAGCCATTTGATCTACAACGGTAAACACAAGTTTCACTTAGACTTTGTTCATAATTAATTTGCACTAGTGAATAAACAATTTTATTCTAAAGTGTGCTCCCACTCAAATCAATATCTCTCATAATTGATTGTGAGTGATTCAAGATCCAAATTTCAATTCAACGCCAAGGATGCATCCATCTCAAGTGACGAGAATTTCATTTGGTAGGCCAACTTGCCAATCACATCTCTATGTGACTCTCGTTCATCTTTCGATGGGCGTGTTCTGAGCTCAGGACGATCCTCCGGAACGTCAAGACAACCAAGTGATCTTGCCGCGAGGTCTCAACTCACCCGCCTCACACTTCTCTAATCGTTCGTACCCATGCATCCATGTGATACCCCGAAGAGATAGGTGCCGTGACGGTGCTACACTTGGGAGAACACTAACTACTTGATATTTTTAAGTGAGAGTTCACCCTAATAAAAAGCGACTACCGCGCAATCAAAAGGGTGCATCAAGAGGGATAAACATCTCAAACAATTCATAATAGCATTATATGGTATAGCCCTTTCTAACGGAGAAGTCTTTAATTTCTTCGTCTTCGGCATTTGTGTCAGTGTTCACCTTCGCGAAGATTGCCACCACCTTGTCGATGCACCAGATAATATTGCTATCTCTATAGCTAAAAAAATAAGTGCATTACTTAAGGTTGACACGCAGGTCATTAAAGTGATAATCATGTGGCTCCAGCCATCATGCCGAATCATGACACGCAGGTCATGTTAATAAATTTACATCATATAGTCATCTCATACATAATTGAATTAATATGAGAGCTTCTATATGATGTCTACTACACAACTTATTCTTGTAGACTCGTGTTGGGCCTCCAAGCGCAGAGTTTTGTAGGACAGTAGCAATTTTCCCTCAAGTGGATGACCTAAGGTTTATCAATCCATGGGAGGCGTAGGATGAAGATGGTCTCTCTCAAACAACCCTGCAACCAAATAACAAAGAGTCTCTTGTGTCCCCAACACACCCAATACAATGGTAAATTGTATAGGTGCACTAGTTCAGCGAAGAGATGGTGATACAAGTGTAGTATGGATAGTAGATATAGGTTTTTGTAGTGTGAACAATAAAAAACAGCAAGGTAGCAAGTAACAAAAGTGAGCATAAATAGTATTGCAAAGCTTAGAAACAAGGCCTAGGGTTCATACTTTCGCTAGTGCAATCTCTCAACAATGCTAACATAATTGGATCATATAACCATCCCTCAACGTGCGATAAAGAATCACTCCCAAGTTCCTATTAGTGGAGAACATAAGATAGAAATTGTTTGTAGGGTACGAAACCACCTCAAAGTTATCCTTTCCGATCGATCTATTGAGCTATTCCTATAAGTGTCACAAACAGCCCTAGAGTTCGTACTAAAATAACACCATATGATACACATCAACCAACTCTAATGTCACCTAGATACTCCAATGTCACCACAAGTATCCATGAGTTGATTATATGATAGGCATCAAACAACTTCATAATCATAATATTCAATCCACACAAAGAACTCCAAGGAGCACCCCAAAGTTTCTATCGGAGAAAAGATAATGAAAACGTGCATCAACCCCTATGCATAGATTACCCCAATGTCACCTCGGGAATCCGCGAGTTGAGTGCCAAAACATATATCAAGTGAATCAATATAATACCCCATTGTCACAACGGGTATTCATATGCAAGACATACATCAAGTGTTCTCAAATCTGAAATATTCAATCCGACAATAACGAAACCTCAAAGGGAAAAGATTCGATTCATCACAACAAGGATAGAGAGGGAAGAAACACCATATGATCCAACTATATTAACAAAGCTCGCGATACATCAAGATCGTGCCATATCAAGAACACGAGAGAGAGAGAGAGAGAGATCAAACACATAGCTACTAGTACATACCCCTAGCCTCGAGGGTGAACTACTCCCTCCTCGTCATGGAGACCGCCGGGATGATGAAGATGGCCTTCGGTGATGATTCCCCCCTCTGGCAGGGTGCCGAAAAAGGGCTGTAGATTAGATCATGGAGGTACAGAGGCTTGCGGCGGCGTAAAAACTCATCTAGGTTAACTTTCGGGGGTTTTATGAATATATATGATTTTTTGGTGTTGGAATCACGCAAAGAAGGGCCACAGGGGGCCCACGAGGCACCAGGGCGCGCCTGGGGGGGGTGGCGTGCCCTGGTGGCTCGTGGGGCCCCTGTGGGTCTTCTGGCCACCTCCCGAAGCTTCTAGTGTCTCTTATGTTCCAGAAAAAATCGTCAAAAAGTTTCGCTGCATTTGGACTTCATTTGATATGGATTTTCTGGAAAACCAAAAACAAGCAGAAAACAACAACTGGCACTGGGCACTAGGTCAATATGTTAGTCCATGAAAATCATATAAAATCCATATAAAAGTGTACCAAAATCATACAAAACTATAATAAACATGGCATGAATACTTCATAAATTATAGATACGTTGGAGACGTATCAGCATCCCCAAGTTTAATTCCTGCTCGTCCTCGAGTAGGTAAATGATAAAAGAAATAATTTATGAAGTGTGAATGCTAGCATAGTGCATAAGTTTGATCAATAATAATTTCAATCACTTTTTCTAGCATCAATATATATCATAATCAGTAGCTCATCTCATAAAACTTCTCATGATCAAGTAGCAAGCTATTCACATGTTTAAAGTATAGGCCATAGACTTTCTTGAAAACTAACAAACTATGTTCTCAGTCATCAAACAATTGCAATTCATCTTATTTTCAGGAAGGGTCTATGTAAGAGCTTTGATCTAGCAAATTCCACATACTCAACCATCATTTAGTCTTCCATGATTGCTGACACTCAAAGCATATTTTTAGAACAAACTGTTTCACGCAAACACATAGGAAGATAGGGGCTTAATGTTTCACCTCCCAACTTATTTATCTCAGGGATAATGTCAACAATAATAACTCATGATCATCTATATTCAACTGGATATATGTGCCTGGATCTTTCCCTACCATATAATGCTTGCCAACTAAAAGAATAAATAGAGCGTAATAGGGATGAACATTAATGACTCTTGCATAAAAGTAAATTCAGAAAAGTAAATGCAGAAAAGTAAAAGATAGGCCCTTCGCAGAGGGAAGCAGAGGTTGTCATGCGCTTTTTGTTGTTGGATGCACAAGCTCTTAATGCAAAGGAACGTCACGTTATATTGCCCCTTGTGATAGCAACCTTTATTATGCAGTTCGTCGCTTTTATTTCTTTACCATCACAAGTTCGTACAACGCTTATTTTCCCTTACAATAAAAGATCATACATATTTTAGGAGCAATTTTTATTGCTTTTTGCACCGATGACAACTTACTTGAAGGATCTTATTCAATCCATAGGTAGGTATGGTGGACACTCATGGCAAGAAACTGGGTTTAAGGGTTTTCGGATGCACAAGTAGTATCTCTACTTAGTACGAATTTTTGGCTAGCAAAAGATCCTAAGTAAGCACCACATGTTAGAGGATCCATGACAATATAACTTCTATGTGAATATAAACAAACATAACTCATTACGTTGTCTTCCTTGTCCAACGTCAATTACTTGATCAAGCTTGAAAATAATTAATGGGGGCTCACAATCATAGAAGATGTCCAAGATAGTATATTTATATGTGAAATTTCTCTTCCTTCAAAATTCTTTCATGAATTGTTCAAGTGACCAATGCTATGTTTGATATCTTTCAATAAATTTTACCACTTATACTTCTTGTATGTGAAGTCACTACTCCCCATGGGACAAGCATATGAAGCATATAAATTTCAACTTTATGATATTCAATTCATTTCAACAATTTACTCATAGGATATAAGTGAAGAACAAGAGTAAATGACAAACTACTCCAAAAAGATATAAGTGAAGACCAAATGAGTAGTTAAGTAAATAGGTAGCTATGTGAGGACTCTCTCTCATTTAAAAATTTCAGATCTTAAGTATTTTATTCAAACAGCAAAGAAAAACAAAATAAAATGACATTCCAAGAATAGCACATATCATGTGAAGAAGCAAAAACTTAGGCTCAACCAAAACTGACCGATAATTGTTGATGAAGAAAGGTGGGATGCCTACCGGGGCATCCCCAAGCTTAGATGCTTGAGACTTCTTGAAATAATAACTTGAGATGCCTTGGGCATCCCCAAGCTTGAGCTTTTGTGTCTTCTTAATTCCTCTTATATCACGGTTTCCTTTAATCTTAAATACTTCATCCACACAAAACTCAACAAGAATTCGTGAGGTAAGTTAGTATAAATCAACTCAAAAGCTTAACATTCTCTACTGTAACAAATCACTAAAATTATAATTAAACATTGCATACTAAATGCCTCTCCATATTTAATACTCCTATCCTCAAATAGAATCATTAAACAAGCAAACATATGCAAACAACGCAACTATAACAGCAATCTGCCAAAACAGAACAGTCTGTAAAGGGTGAATAAGAATCCATATGTCCCTATCTCAAAAAATTCTGAAAAATTACCACGTGACATATAACTCATGCATTCTTACTGTGTAAAAATTTCAGATTTTTATCATGTCCTTACTATTCAGGAATATTCTGGACATAACAGAAAACTTTCTGTTTTCAAACAGCAACACATGAACTCGCAAACTGAGCATGGTAAAGGCTATAATTGGCATTTTATCGAACTAAAAGATACAAAACATGATTATTGATAACATCAAGAAAATCTCAACTAAATAAAATGATGCTCCAAGTAAAACTCATATTATGTGACGAATAAAAATATTGCTCTGAGTGAGGTTACCGATAGTGTTGAAGACGAAAGAGGGGATGCCTTCCGGGGCATCCCAAAGCTTAGACACTTGAGTCTTCCTTGAATTTTACCTTGGGGTGCCTTGGGAATCCCCAAGATTAGGGTCTTGCCACTCCTTATTCTCCTCATATCGATATCTCACCCAAAATTTGAAAACTTCAATCACACAAAACTTAACGGAACTTCGTGAGATAGGTTAGTATGCTAAAAATAAATCAACCACTTAGGTACTGTAAATACAAGATTCATAATTGTTCTCACATAATTCCTACTGTATTCTATCATTTCCAAAATTTATATTACCCAATATAAGCTATGGAAACACTAAAACAAGCAAACTATGCACCGAAAACAGAATCTGTCAAAAACAGAATAGCATGTAGTGAGCGATTTATAAATCATACTTCTGTACCTCCAAAAATTATGAAAAATTAGGACAACTTAAAAAATTTGTAACCCAATACTGTGTAAAAATTTCATAATTTTTTCATGCTCCAGTACAGAATAGAAATTCCATCACTAGACGCAAAAGTTTCTATTTTTGCACAGAATCAAATCAACAAGCATCCACACTATCCCAAAGGCTTTACTTGGCACATTATTGAAAGAGAATATATGAAACATGATTAATACAGTAGATTAATCATGTGAACACACAAAAAAAGTAGGTATAAATGTTGGGTTGTCTCCCAACAAGCACTTTTCTTTAATGCCTTTTAGCTAGGCATGATGATTTCAATGATGCTCGCATAAAAGTAAAGAATTGAAACACAAAGAGAGCATCATGAAGCATATGACTAGCACATTTAAGCCTAACACACTTCCTATGCATAGAGATTTTGTGAGAAAATAGTTTATGGGAGCAAGAATCAACTAGCATAGGAAGGCAAAACAAGCATGACTTCAAAACTTTCAACATAAAGAGAGGAAACTTGATATTATTGCAACACCTACAAGCATATGATCCTCTCTCATAATAATTTTCAGTAGCATCACGAATGAATTCAACAATATAGCTATCACATAAAGTATTATTTTCATGATCCACAAGCATAGAAATTTTATTACTCTCCACATAAGCAATTTTCTTCTCATTCATAATAGTGGGAGCAAACTCAACAAAATAACTATCATGAGATACTTGATTGGCATAATCCAATTGAAAATTAAAATCATGATGACAAGTTTCATGGTTATCATTATTCTTTATAGCATACATGTGTGACGCCCTCTCCTCGACCGTGCACTAATCATACACGCAAACGTGCACGCTCGAGATCAGAGACTCACGGGAAGATATCACAACACAACTCTAAACTCAAATTTAAACATAAATGTGCATATTACAAACCAGGGGTCACGAGGACCCGAATACATAAATCATACACACAAATAATATCTGGATACAGACATAGTTAGTCAAGTTTGCCTTAAGAAGGCTAGCATAACAACGACACTGATCGAAAAGGCGCAGGCCTCCTGCATGGGAGCCTCCGAATCTACTCCTGGTCGTCGGTCTCCACGTAGTAGTAGGCTCCACCGGAAGGGTAGTAGTAGTAGTCGTCGGCGGTAGCAACTGACTCCTGGGCTCCGGCATCTGATCGTGGTAAACGGGTATGGGGAAAAAGAGGAGCAAAGCAACCGTGAGTACTCATCCAAAGTACTCGCAAGACTTACATCAGATCTATACTAATTATGCATTGGTATCAATGGTAGGGGCTGTATCTGTGGACTATACTGCAGAAATGCCAGAACAGAGGGGGAAAGCCTAGCCTATCGAAGACTAGCATCTTGAAGTGTCTTGCAGCATTAGAAGAGTGTAGATTAGCATAATATAAAGTATCAAGCATGTAATAGCAAAGCCCAGAGATCCTTCGTCGACTCCCAGCGAGAAAGCGATCCCAGAGCTTACAGTTAATATAACATGTATTCAGTTCAAGTTGTAGTAGATCTGGATACAACACTGAGCGTCCTGTTACCGTGGACACGGCTATTCGAATAGATAACTTCCCTACAGGGGTGCACTACTGTTACCCAACACGCTCGATCACATCTGGCCGGACACACTTGCCGATTAATGCCCGGCCTCGGGTGATCGACATGACGCAGTCCTACCTAGGCTCAGCAGAGAGGTCAACACGTCGGTCTAAATCCTAAGTGCGAAGGGGTCTTGGGCCATCGCCCTTTGCACTCCTGCACGTTGCGTGACTGGCCGGGGCCCAGGCGCGACACTGTATACACAAGTGACGTAACCAGCCCACCCCAGCAATCAGCCCGCATCTCTGAGCTGTGACATCTGAAGAGCTTTCGGCTGATACATACGACGTAGAGGGCCCCATTAAACCATTATCCCACGTGGTGGTAGTGCGTATAGGCCAGCAGCCAACTCAGATCAAATACCTAAATCCGTTAGTGCGTTGGGGGCTCGCGGTGGCGATCAGTACTCCTGTCATCCCGTCTCGAGGAAGTGCAACAAGGGTCATGCCCATCTCTCTCTAAGGCGGTCTCTGCCTGCCCGGCCGTGCCTCGTAATTATCTTACAGGTACCCTCCAGGTCAACCCGACTTCACATTTCCCGCGGGTACCCCTCGGGGCCGACCCGCCTGCAACAAAGGTCTGAGATCAAAGTCATGGAAACTGTGTGTCCAAAACATCAAAGGGAACCCGAGGAATCACCCTCGATGGATTCCTACTCGATGTAATCCGTTAAGGAGAACTAGGAGGAATCACCCTCGATGGTCCACACTTGAGGGGTTGCACGACAGAGTCATCATCGGGAAGAGGAGAGCGAGGAATCAACCTCTGCAATCACCACCGATGTGCTATACTACAGAGATATCATCAGGAGTGCAGTACGAGGTATCACCCTCGGCACTCGATAGTAGCCCTGCAGAGCCGTACAACTAATGGGGTGTGCGGTGATGTGATGGTCTCTGCACATCGATCACAAAGATCGAGGTACTGGTACAAAGCGGGGCAACAGGGACAAGGGTGAGGGGTCACTGATGGATCACTAACCAGCCTATTCTAAGCAGTTTAGGATGACAGGTAAAGTAACAACAACAGGTTACAAAAACAGGCTATGCATCAGAATAGGAACAAGAAATTACAGTAGCAAAATCTAATGCAAGCATGAGGGAGAAGGAATAGGCGATATAGGAATGATCAAGGGGGTTTTGCTTGCCTGGAAGCTCTGCTGAAAGGGGCTGGTCGTCAGGGGCGTAGTCGTACTCGGCAGCAGCGTCGGTCTCGGGGTCTACCGGAGAGAAGAGGGGGGAGAAACAATAAATAAAAAGCAAACAAATGCAACACAGATGCATGGCATGGCAGCACGTTATTCGAGGGGTGCCCTAATGCAGTACTACGCAAGTTAGTCGGAGCGGGAAAACATCTGGAGGTGTTTTACCAGTTCCGGGCATTTATCGGACAGATGAATTGGAGGGGAAAGTTCCATGTTCATCATGTTAGAGGGGTGTGTCAGGTCTGTGGATGACATATTCGGATTCTTCATATTTTTCTGATCATTTTTCATATATAAATTGTTTTCATCTGAGTTACGGTTTATTTTATATGATTTTTCAAAGTTTTATTGAATTTCTAGAATTATTTTAATTATTAAACACGAATTATCCAAAACAGTGTAGTTTGACGTCAGCATGACGTTAGAGTGACATCAGCGGTCAAACCCGACTGACCAGAGTCAAACTTGACCAGTGGGTCCCACTGGTCAGCGACTGATTAGTTAACTAATTTTAATTAACAGATTAATTAGCATTTTATTTATTTTTAAAAACATTTTAAACTAGCGGGGTTCACATGTCAGTGGCCCAGGGGTGCCCAGTCAGCAGGGTTGACTGGGTCAACCCGGTAAACGGGACCCACTGGGCCCACAGTCAGTGGCACGATGGTGGGCCCCGTGCGGCCACGTCGGCGTCGTCGCCGGAGTAACTCCGGCGAGCCGCGAACGCGGCGGAGTACTCTGGCGAGGTGCGGGATTCGGCTATGGTGGGTTTCCGGACCCATGGTTAGGCGCGTTCGACGCGGCTTGACGTCGCGCGTGCGATGGTGGCGACGGAAGGCGCCGGGGATGACCGGAACGGTGCCGGCGACGAGCAAAAGCGGCGCCGGAGTTCAGGCTCAAGCGGGATCGGCGTTCGAGCGCGCGGGTGGACAATCTAACTAACTAGGCGGGGTCTACGGCGCACGAGGAGCTCACTAGGGCAGTCGGGCGAGCTCGAAGCGGCTCGGGAGCACGACATCGGCAGCAATGGCGGCGGCCGGAGCACGGTTGCGGTGGCGGCCGCTGGCGTGCGCGCGAGAGCTTAGGGAGAGAGGGAGAGGGAGGCGGAGCCCACAGGGAGCCCGTAGAGGTTCAAGGCGTGCTCGGGGACGGCTCGACGGCGGTGAATCGAGGCGGCGATCACCGGCGTCCGAAGGTTGAAGACGAGGTCGTGGTGGTCGACTTGGGGCGGCACCGGTCGAATGGGTAGGCGCAGTCGACGTAGTCGAGGGCGGCGGAGCGCGCTGGCACGGTGGCGAGGCGCAGGGGCGAAGGTGGCCACGCCGTTTACGGCGGCGAGGCCATGGCGGCGTCAGGTGAGGTGGGAGAGAGCGAAGGAGAGGGAGGAGAGGCGTTAGGGTTTCGCCAGGAGGGCGAGGAGGGGGTCCTTATTCCCCCCCGCAGCCCTGTAGCCGCTCGTTGTCGAGCAGAGGAGAGGGGGGGCCGGGGCGGCGTGCGCGGGCGCGGCGACAGCGCGCGCGGGGGTGAACAACACGAGGTAGGGGAAGGCTAGTTGGGCTGGGCCGCGTCTGGTTTGACTTAGGCCCAGAGACTGTGGGCCTTTTTTCCTTTTTTCTTTTCTTTCTTTTCTGTTTTCTGTTTTTATTTCTGTTTTGTAATTCTTTTTGCCCCAAAAGACTTTTGTAAAATGTGTAACTTGTCTCAATAATTATTATGCAATATATAGCACTGCCAGAAAAAAGGTTTGGAGGTAAATTGATTTCATTTGAATTTTGGATTAAATAAAAAGGATTAAACATTGCTGTTTTGTTACTGTTTTTGGATGTTAGAGTCATTTAAATAATTCAACTAATGTTGATTTTATTTTTATAATTGCTTTGGGAATATTTGCAATATTATGAACTATTTAGTTCCTGGATTTGAACAACTTTTAAATTCACTTTAAATTTGAATTCTCAATTTGGATTTGGAATTTGAAATGAGATATGACTCAAATGATGATCAAGCACTGTTAAGCATGGTGACTTGGCATTATCAAAAGGGTGATCACTGTAGCTTAATACATGGGGATGTTACAACATGTCATCACAATAATCATCATAGATAGGAGGCATGCAATCACCATAATAAATTTTCTCATCAAAACTTGGGGGATTAAAAATATCATCTTCATCAAACATAGCATCCCCAAGCTTGTGGCTTTGCATATCATTAGCATCATGGATACTCATAGAATTCATACTAACAACATTGCAATCATGCTCATCATTCAAAGATTTTAAGCCAAATATTTTATTGAATTCTTCTTCTATCAATTGAGCACAATTTTCCACTCCATCATTTTCAAGAAAGGCATGATAAAGACGAATAATATGAGGCAACCTCAATTCCATTTTTTTGTAGTTTTCTTTTATAAACCAAACTAGTGATAAAACAAGAAACTAAAAGATTTGATTGCAAGATCTAAAGATATACCATCAAGCACTCACCTCCCCGGCAACGGTGCCAGAAAAGAGCTTGATGTCTACTACACAACTTATTCTTGTAGACTCGTGTTGGGCCTCCAAGCGCAGAGTTTTGTAGGACAGTAGCAATTTTCCCTCAAGTGGATGACCTAAGGTTTATCAATCCGTGGGAGGCGTAGGATGAAGATGGTCTCTCTCAAACAACCCTGCAACCAAATAACAAAGAGTCTCTTGTGTCCCCAACACACCCAATACAATGGTAAATTGTATAGGTGCACTAGTTCGGCGAAGAGATGGTGATACAAGTGTAGTATGGATAGTAGATATAGGTTTTTGTAGTGCGAACAATAAAAAACAGCAAGGTAGCAAGTAACAAAAGTGAGCATAAACAGTATTGCAAAGCTTAGAAACAAGGCCTAGGGTTCATACTTTCGCTAGTGCAATCTCTCAACAATGCTAACATAATTGGATCATATAACCATCCCTGAACGTGCGATAAAGAATCACTCCCAAGTTCCTATTAGCGGAGAACATAAGATAGAAATTGTTTGTAGGGTACGAAACCCCCTCAAAGTTATCCTTTTCGATCGATCTATTGAGCTATTCCTATAAGTGTCACAAACAGCCCTAGAGTTCATACTAAAATAACACCATATGATACACATCAACCAACTCTAATGTCACCACAAGTATCCGTGAGTTGATTATACGATATGTATCAAACAACTTCATAATCATAATATTCAATCCACACAAAGAACTCCAAGGAGCACCCTAAAGTTTCTATCGGAGAAAAGATAATGAAAACGTGCATCAACCCCTCTGCATAGATTACCCCAATGTCACCTCGGGAATCCGCGAGTTGAGTGCCAAAACATATATCAAGTGAATCAATATAATACCCCATTGTCACCACGGGTATTCATATGCAAGACATACATCAAGAGTTCTCAAATCTGAAATATTCAATCCGACAATAACGAAACCTCAAAGGGAAAAGATTCGATTCATCACATCAAGGATAGAGAGGGAAGAAACACCATATGATCCAACTATATTAACAAAGCTTACGATACATCAAGATCGTGCCATATCAAGAACATGAGAGAGAGAGAGAGACCAAACACATAACTACTAGTACATACCCCTATCCTCGAGGGTGAACTACTCCCCCCTTGTCATGGAGACCGCCGGGATGATGAAGATGGCCTTCGGTGATGATTCCCCCCTCCGGCAGGGTGCCGGAAAAGGGTTGTAGATAAGATCGTGGAGGTATAGAGGCTTGCGGTGGCGTAAAAACTCATCTAGGTTAACTTTCGGGGTTTTCTGAATATATATGATTTTTTGGTGTTGGAATCACGCAAAGAAGGGCCACAGGGGGCCCACGAGGCACCCACGAGGCACCAGGGCGCGCCTGGGGGGGGGGGGTGGCGCGCCCTGGTGGCTCGTGGGGCCCCTGTGGGTCTTTTGGCCACCTCCCGAAGCTTCTAGTGTCTCTTATGTTCCAGAAAAAATCGTCAAAAAGTTTCGCTGCATTTGGACTTCATTTGATATGGATTTTTTGGAAAACCAAAAACAAGCAGAAAACAACAACTGGCACTGGGCACTAGGTCAATATGTTAGTCCATGAAAATCATATATAATCCATATAAAAGTGCACCAAAATCATACAAAACTATAATAAACATGGCATGAATACTTTATAAATTATAGATACATTTTAGACGTATCACTATACCACATCACATGCACATCCTGCAAAACCAAGTTAGACGCCTCTAATCGGTTTATGCAAAATTTTATTTTACGTGGTTTCTAAGGTTTTGACTTAAACCGCAGCTACCAACGTTTATCATCAAGTATGATTATTCAGGTCGCTAGATTAACTTTGCGGGGTGTATGAAACACGAGATAATAAAATCTCGAGCCCCATACTAAACTTCGTCATATGCATGACCCCCGTGCAGATCATATCTGCATTGCCCTTTCGTCTGCGAAATTTCATCTTTCTTTTGACTATGGCGGAACCCAAAGAACTGATAGCACTTCGTTGATCAATCAGGATCGCGGATTGCCAGAACTTTGTCAAATTCCACCATGCTATCTCAAGATCAGAAATACGCAAATTCTAGGGAAGCAACAAGAACATCGGGTAACAAATTTCATCTGCCACCCGCATAAATAATTTTCAGCAATAGATCTCATCTACTACAAAATTATATTATGCAATACCCATACATATCTATGTATTCTAGATCGTTACCTGCATCTACGCATACCAAGGCTCTTGATGCCACTGTAGGGGAACGCGACAGAAAACAAAAAATTTCGGTACAGCAAGCACGCCCAGGACCACTATGGAGACTGCATACAGGGTTTGATCTGATCATTACCGACTCGTAGCGCAGCGGAAGTAGAGTCGTTGTAGATCGTCAGTGCAGATCCCCACAGCTAGGATTTACAACCTCCCAACCGCGAGGATGTACTCCCTCGTCGGACAGCACTTCGGGAGGCGGTCGGACAGTCCCTCGGACGATGTCACGGACAGCCCTTCGGGAGGACCCTCGAAGCTCGAACGGTAACTCGGACAGCCCTTCGGGAGGACCCTCGAACAGCCCCTCGGGCAAAAGATCGAAACTACGACCTCTCTATGGGGTTGCACACATACGGTGTCAGCTATCTGGTAGGGCTTCGCCATCCAGAACTAGTTCCTACCGGAACCCAGACAGCCTTTCGGCTCTACGAAACTATTTCGTGGGAGGGAGAGAGAAAGCCAGATAATGCATGGCATGTGTATGAGGGAAAGGGATGAGTGTGGAGAGCTCCTCTCCACCTCTATTTATAGGAAAGCCAAGGGGAAGGGTGCCTCCAAAAATTACCAAAACACCCATGCATTAGGTCACATATGATGGGCATTAAGGGCATAATGGGAGGCCATGTGGAGCTCCAAGGAGGAGCACCTCCCTTGGCCGGCCACCCCATGGGGGCCCCCCCAAAAGGGGTTCCTTCCCTTGCAAGCCTCTTCCTTCTAGAACTTTGACTAAAGTCCTAAAAGGTGGCTCTCCAAAATAGTAACCATAAAGTGATTTTCACTATCCACGGAAACATTTTTCCGCGACCGTTAAATCCGAAAATATTTCTGTGGGTCTTAGAATAATTCCAGTACCTAAAAAAATGATTTTGGATGCGTTCCAAAACAATTCTGGATTAGTGATTTTCATCTGCGAAAAGCAACCAAACCGGTTCCAGCAGCTCCGGAACATTTCCGGTTTTTATCCTGGAAAAATCCTAGAAGTTTCCAGAAAAATTCTGGCACCCTCCAAGAATTTCCAGGCTTGTGCCGAAACCAATTTGACTTAATGGTATACCCTGAAACAACTTTTCAGTTTTACCGAAACTATTCCGGTGTTCTCTCCGGAACGTTTCCGTTGTCTCCGAAACTTTTTCGGTGACTTTCTCTCAGACTCCCTGTCTAGTATTCAGCAAATAGATGACCCTTAAGCGTGTGACCCTATAGGTTCGGTGAAGTATAGACATGACCCGGAAGTCTTTCCGATCAATGATCAACATCAGAGCCGTGGACACCCATATTGATCCCTATACCCACACGAAGAAATATTCGAGTGAACCTCCAGTTGCCGTGTGTTATTCCTGTTGCTTCACAATATATTACAAACACCCGAGGTGAGAATTATCGGCATCCCCGTGGATCAACAACTTGTCCAGTATGCTAGTTACCTCGTTACCGGTTTTGTTCTCTTTTCTCGTTTCCGCGTTCCGACATCCCAGTGATCAAATCACAATGTGTCTGGCCAGATGATGATGGATACCGTAACACCGAGAGGGCCCGAGAATATCTCTGCATCGTCGGAGGACCAAATCCCAATCTCGAGCTATCTTGTTTCTTGTCATACTTTTCCGTGAACCCGTAAGCCGCTGTAATAGCCACCCAGTTACGGATGACGTTTAACAAACCCCAAAGTTCACGAAGCAAGTACGAAGGAACTTGATACTCTCATGGTCTAAGGAATTATGCAAACATTAACTATCTCTGTGTTATTAACCATTAACTTGTGATGAATGTTTCTCATAGCATAACATCAATTCGGGTCGATTCAACACAAGTGTTCTACTAACATTGTGCCCTCAAAATTGCCAGCATAGACATGCCCATGATCAGGAAAATAGGATCATCATGCAATACTTGAGCCAGTCTTAGAGGCATGACCAGGAATACATTTTACCATTTATTATACCACACGTGCACATGAGTTTCCCTCCGAGCCTCGTGGATATTGCAGACTCGAGAATCATTGCAGTTATAGCATGGAACATAAACATTCATTACAAACTCGGAGATACAAAATAACTGTTATTACTGCCTCTAGGGCATATCTCCTACATGTTTAAGGATAGGTGATTGTTTAAAGAATAAGTCATCTATTTCATTTCTTTCATTCATATGCATATCATTCTCATGGTCTAGCAAATATTGTTCTAAAGGATCAGTAGGAGGCACAACAATAGAAGCAAGACCAATAATTTCATCTTTATTGGGTAATTCTTTATCATGAGGTTGCCTACCAAACTTGGAGAAATTAAATTCATGAGACACATCATCAAAATTAACACTAACAATTTCTTTATTGCAGTCAATCTTAGCATTTACTGTATTCAAGAAAGGTCTACCAAATATAATGGGACAAAAATCATCTTGTGGTGATCCAAGAACAAGAAAATCAGTAGGGTATTTGATCTTACCACACAAGACTTCAACATCTCTAACAATCCCAAGTGGAGTAATAGTATCTCTGTTTGCGAGCGTAATAGTAACATCAATGTCTTCAATCTCAACAGGTGCAATATCATTCATGACTTCTTGATATAGAGAAAAGGGAATAGCACTCACACTAGCACCAATATCACATAAAACATGATAGCAATGATCTCCAATTTTAACAGAAATAACAGGCATGCCAACTACAGGTTTGTTTTTATCTTTAGTGTCTGGCTTAGCAATTCTAGTTGCTTCATCATAGAAATATATGACATGTCCATCAATGTTATCAACCAAAAGATCTTTAACCATTGCAACATTAGGTCCAACTTTAATTTGTTCAGAGGGTCTAGATGTTCTTATATTACTTTTGTTAACCACAGTTGAAGTTTTAGCATGTTCCTTAATCCTAACAGGAAACGGGGGTTTCTCAATATAAGCAGTAGGTACAACTGGATCAACATTGTAAACAATTGTTTCTTCCTTAACACTAATAGGTTCTTCTTTTAATTCAATAGGTGGATGATATTTAAACCATTTCTCTTTAGGGAGATCAACATGAGTAGCAAAAGATTCACAAAAGGTGGCTACTATCTCAGAGTCAAGTTCATATTTAGTACTAAACTTGTGAAAATCATCAGTTTCCATAAAAGACTTAACACAATCAAACTTGAGATTTATACCTGACTCTTTACCTTTGTCGATTTCCCAATCTTCAGAGTTGCGTTTAATTCTTTCAAGAAGATCCCATTTGAATTCAATAGTCCTCTTCATAAAGGAACCAGCAGAAGAAGTATCGAGCATGGATTGATCATTATGAGAAAGCCGAGCATAGAAGTTCTGAAGAATTATTTCTCTTGAGAGCTCATGATTGGGGCTTGTATGCAACATATACTTAAGCCTCCCACAAGCTTGAGCGATACTTTCTCCTTCACGAGGCCAAAAATTATATATATAATTCCGATCACGATGAACCAAATGCATAGGATAAAACTTCTGGTGAAATTCCAGCTTCAGCCGGTTCCAATCCCATGTTCCAGTATCATCACATAGCCTATACCATGTCAATGCCTTTCCCTCCAAAGATAAAGGTAATACCTTCATCTTAACTCCATCTCCAGATAAACCTGCAAGCTTAAACAATCCACAAATTTCATCCACATATATCAAGTGCATATCAGGATGCACCGTCCCATCTCCTGCATAAGGATTAGCTAGCAGTTTCTCTATCATACCCGAAGGAATTTCATAGTAAATATTTTCAGCAGGTTTAGTAGGTTGAGGAGCAGCTCTTATTGCTTCCGGTCGAGGTGAAGATACCCCGAACAAACCCCTCAAAGGATTACTTTCCATAGTGACAAGTGACAGTAAATTTCAGCACGTAATATAAATGTTTCCTTACCAAATTCCACTCACCAAAGGCGCTTAACTCCCCGGAAACGGCACCAGAAAAGAGTCTTGATGACCCATAGGTATAGGGGATCAATCGTAGTCCTTTCGATAAGTAAGAGTGTCGAACCCAACGAGGGGCAGAAGGAAATGACAAGCGGTTTTCAGCAAGGTATTCTCTGCAAGCACTGAAATTATCGGTAACAGGTAGTTTGATAGCAAGGCAATTCATAACAAGTAACAAGTAGTAACGGTAACAAAGGTGCAGCAAGGTGGCCCAATCCTTTTTATAGCAAAGGAAAAGCCGGAACAAACTCTTATAATAGGCAACACGTTCTCGAGGACACACGGGAATTTCATCTAGTCACTTTCATCATGTTTGTTTGATTCGCGTTCGCTACTTTGATAATTTGGTATGTGGGTGGACCGGTGCTTGGGTGTTGTTCTTACTTGAACAAGCCTCTCACTTATGATTACCCCCTCTCGCAAGCATCCGCAACTACGAAAGAAGAATTAAGATAAATCTAACCATAGCATGAAACATATGGATCCAAATCAGCCCCTTACGGAATAGCGCATAAACTAGGGTTTAAGTTTCTTTCACTCTAGCAACCCATCATCTAATTACTACTCCACAATGCCTTCCCTTAGGCCCAAAGATGGTGAAGTGTCATGTAGTCGACGTCCACACGACACCACTAAAGGAAGCAACAAGATACATATCATCAAAATATCGAACGAATACCAAATTCACATGGTTACTTATGACAAGACTTCTCCCATGTCCTCAAGAACAAAAGTAACTACTCACAAAACATATTAATGTTCAATATCAGAGGGGTATGTAGTGTCATTAAGGATCTGAACATATAATCTTCCACCAAATAAACAAACTAGCATCAACTACAGAGAGTAATCAACACTACTAGCAACCCAGAGGTACCAATCTGAGGTTTTGAGGCAAAGATTGAATACAAGAGATGAACTAGGGTTTGAGATGAGATGGTGCTGATGAAGATGTTGATGAAGATTGGTCCTTCCATGATGAGAGGATCATTGGTGATGTCGATGGCTTCGATTTCCCCCTCCCGGAGGGAAGTTTCCCCGGCGGAATCGCTCCGCCGAAGATCAAAAGTGCTCCTGCCCAGGTTACGCCTCGAGACGGCGGCGCTTCATCCCGAAAGTCTTCTTCTGATTTTTTCTAGGGCAAATGGCATCATATAGCAGAAGATGGGCTTTGGAGGCCTGCTAGGGGCCCCACAAGCTCGGGGGGCGCGCCCAGGGGGTAGGGCGCGCCCCCCAGGCTTGTGGCTTCCTGGTGGGTCCCCTTCTGTTGATTCTTTTGCCAGTATTTTTTATATATTCCAAAATAATTCTCCGTAAATTTTCAGGTCATTTGGAGTTGTGCAGAATAGCTATCTCTGTTTCACCCCTTTTCAGTCCAGAATTCTAGCTGCCAGCAATCTCCTTCTTCGTGTGAAACTTGCAAAATAATAGAGAAAGGGCATAAGAATTGTATCATAAAGTGAAATAATGATCAAAAACATAATAAATAACAGTAGGAAAACATGATGCAAAATGGACGTATCACTCATCAAGTTCTACTTTCCTCCCACTCACTTCTTTCGAGAGAAACTCCTTCTCTAGAAAGGACCCATTCTTGGCAACAAAGATCTTGCCCTCGGATCTATGATAGAAGGTATGCCCAATGGTCTCTTTAGGGTATCCTATGAAGATGCACTTCTCTGCTTTGGGTTCGAGCTTATCAGGCTGAAGCCTCTTGACATAAGCGTCGCATCCCCAAACTTTAAGAAACGACAGTTTAGGTTTTTTTGCCAAATCATAATTCATACGGTGTCGTCTCAACGGATTTAGACGGTGCTCTATCTAAAGTGAATGCAGTTGTCTCTAATGCATAACCCCAAAACGATAGTGCCAAATCGGTAAGAGACATCATAGAACGCACCATATCTAATAAAGTACGATTACGACGTTCGGACACACCATTACGCTGTGGTGTTCCTGGTGGCGTGAGTTGTGAAACAATTCCACATTGTCTCAAATGTGTGCCAAACTCGTAACTCAAATATTCACCTCCACGATCGGATGGTAGAAACTTTATTTTCTTGTTACGATGATTTTCTACTTCAGTCTGAAATTCCTTGAACTTTTCAAATGTTTCAGACTTGTGTTTCATTAAGTAAATATACCCATATCTACTCATATCATCTGTGAAGGTAAGAAAATAACAATATCCACCGCGTGCTTCAACACTCATCGGACCGCATACATCAGTATGTATTATTTCCAACAAGTCACTAGCCCGCTCCATTGTTCCGGAAAACGGGGTTTTAGTCATCTTGCCCATGAGGCATGGTTCACATGTCTCAAATGATTCATAATCAAGAGATTCCAAAAGTCCATCAGCATGGAGTTTCTTCATGCGCTTTACACCAATATGACCTAAGTGGCAGTGCCACAAGTATGTGGTACTATCATCATTAACTTTGCATCTTTTGGCATCAATATTATGAACATGTGTATCACTATGATCGAGATTCAACAAGAATAAACCATTCAACAAGGGTGCATGACCATAAAAGATATTATTCATATAAATAGAACAACCATTATTGTCTGACTTAAATGAATAACTGTCTCGCAATAAACATGATCCAGATATAATATTCATGCTTAACGTAGGCACCAAATAACAATTATTCAGGTTCAAAACTAACCCCGAAGGTAAACGTAGAGGGAGCGTGCCGACGGCGATCACATCAACCTTGGAACCATTTGCGACGCGCATCGTCACCTCGTCCTTAGCCAATCTTTGTTTATTCCGCAGCTCCTATTTCGAGTTACATATATTAGCAACCGAACCAGTATCAAATACCCAGGCGCTACTACGAGCACTAGTAAGGTACACATCAATAACATGTATATCAAATATACCTTTGTTGACGTTGCCAGCCTTCTTATCTGCCAAGTACTTGGGGCAGTTCCGCTTCCAGTGACCATTCCTCTTGCAATAGAAGCACTCAGTCTCAGGTTTGGGTCCAGCCTTGGGTTTCTTCATGGGAGCGGCAACTGTCTTGCCATTCTTCTTGAAGTTCCCTTTCTTTCCCTTGCCTTTCTTGAAACCAGTGGTCTTTTTAACCATCAACACTTGATGCTCCTTCTTGATTTCTACCTCCACGGCCTTAAGCATCGTGAAGAGCTCGCGGATTGTTTTCTCCATCCCTTGCATATTATAGTTCATCACAAAGCCCTTGTAGCTTGGTGGCAGTGACTGGAGAACTCTGTCAATCGCTACTTTATCCGGAAGATTAACTCCCAACTGATTCAAGCGGTTGTTGTACCCAGACATTTTGAGTATATGCTCACTAACGGAGCTGTTTTCCTCCATCTTGCAGCTAAAGAACTTGCCGGAGGTTTCATACCTCTCAACCCGGGCATGAGCTTGAAATACCAATTTCAGCTCCTGGAACATCTCATATGCTCCGTGGTGCTCAAAATGTCTTTGGAGCCCCGGTTCTAAGCTGTAAAGCATGGCGCACTGAACTATCAAGTAGTCATCAGAACGTGCCTGCCAGATGTTCACAACATCCACAGATGATGCTGGAGGGGGTGCTTCACCTAGCGGTGCATCAAGGACATAAGCCTTCTGTGCAACAGTGAGGATAATCCTCAAGTTATGGACCCAGTCTGCATAGTTGCTTCCATCGTCTTTCAACTTAGCTTTCTCTAGGAACGCATTAAAATTCAGGGGAACTACAGCGCGAGCCATTGATCTACAACACAATTTTGCAAAGACAATTTAGACTGCTCATGATAATTAGTCCAGTTAATTAAATAACCAAAGAACTCCCACTTAAATCAACATCCCTCAAGTTGTCTAAGTGTTACATGATACAAATCAACTAACCCATGTCCGATCATCACGTGAGATGGGGCAGTCATCAATGGTGAACATCTCCATGTTGATCATATCTACTATATGACTCATGTTTGACCTTTCAGTCCTCCGTGTTCCGAGTCCATGTCTGTACATGCTAGGCTCGTCAAGTTTAACCCAAGTATTCTGCATGTATAAAACTGGCTTACACTCATTGTATGCGAACGTAGAGTCTATCACACCCGATCATCACAAGGTGCTTCGAAACGAAGAACTTTCGCAACGGTGCATACTTAGGTAGAACACTTTTATCTTGAAATTAAGTAAATGGATCATCTTATAATGCTACCGTCATCCTAAGCAAAATAAGATGCATAAAAAGATAAACATCACATGCAATCAATATGTGACATGATATGGCCATTATTATCTCGTGCTTTTGATCTCCATCTCTAAAGCACAGGCATGATCTCCATTGTCACCGGCATGACACCATGATCTCCATCATCATGATTGATACGTCTCCAATGTATCTATAATTTTTGATTGTTCCATGCTATTATAATATCAATCTTGGATGTTTTTATATACATTTACAGCAATTATATATCATTTTTTGGGACTAACCTATTAACTTAGTGCCCAGTGCCAGTTCCTGTTTTTTTGCCTGTTTTTGGTTTTCCAAAATATCAGTACCAAACGAAGTCCAAATGCCATGAAACTTTTTGGAGATTTTTTTCTGGACATAAGAGACACTATAAGCTTCGGGAGGAGGCCAGAAGCCAGAGGAGGCGCGCCCTTGTGCCTCATGGGCCCACCTCTGCCCCTTTTGACCTAATTCCACCACTATAAATTCTCTAAAATCGGGAAACCAACAGAGGAGTCCACGAAATACTTTTTCCGCCGCCGCAAGTTTCTGTTCTCGAGAGATCCCATCTGGAGGCCTTTTCCGATGCTCCGCCGGAGCGGGAATCGATCACGTAGGGGCTCTCCATCAACCTTGCTGCCCTTCCGATGATGCGTGAGTAGTTTACCACAGACCTTCGAGTCCATAGTTAGTAGCTAGATGGCTTCTTCTCTCTTTTTGATCTTCAATACAATGTTCTCCTCGATGTTCTTGGAGTTCTATCCGATGTAATCACTTTTTGCGGTGTGTTTGTTGGGATCTGATGAATTGTGAGTTTATGATCAGATTATCCATGAATATTATTTGAGTTTTCTCTGAACTCTTTTATGCATGATTATTATAGCTTCGTATTTCTCTTTGATCTATTGATTTGGTTTGGCCAACTAGATTGATTTATCTTGCAATGGGAGAGGTGCTTTGTAATGGGTTCGATCTTGCGGTGCTCAATCCCAGTGACAAAGGGACATGACACGTATGTATCGTTGCTATTAAGGGTAAAAATATGTTGTTTATTCATGCGTGAGTTTACTTTGTCTACATCATGTCATCTTGCTTAAGGCGTTACTCCGTTCTTTATGGACTTAATACACTAGATGCATGCTGGATAGCGGTCGATGTGTGGAGTAATAGTAGTAGATGCAGGCAGGAGTCGTTCTACTTGTCTTGGACGTGATGCCTATATACATGATCATTGCCTTGGATATCGTCATGATTATTTGTTTTTCTATCAATTGCCCAACTGTAATTTGTTTACCCACCGTATGCTATTTTCATGAGAGAAGCCTCTAGTGAAAACTATGGCCCCCGGGTCTACTTCTATCATATATTAAAAATCCAAAAAATATCTTGCTGCACTTTTATTTTATTTATTTTATTTTGTATTTTTGTTCGATCTATTTATCTATCACCATACAATTTATTCTTGCAATTAACCGCCAAGGGATTGACAACCCCTTGTTTGCGTTGGGTGCAAGGATTTGTTATTTTGTGTGCAGGTACTGTTATCGAGGTGTTGCGTGATTCTCCTACTGGATTGATAACCTTGGTTTCATAACTGAGGGAAATACTTATCTCTACTGTACTGCATCATCCCTTCCTCTTCGGGGAAAAACCAACGCAGATCACAAGTAGCAATGATCTCCATCGTCGTGCCGTCATGTAGTTGTCTCCGCCAACTATTGCTTCTATGACTATTGCTAACGCATAGCGATAAAGTAAAGCAATTACATGGCGGTTAAAAGTTGACACGCAGGTCACACAATAAATTAAAGACAACCCTATGGCTCCTGCCGGTTGCCGTACTCATCGACATGCAAGTCGTGAACCTATTACAAAACATGATCATCTCATACATCAGCTTATATCACATCATGTTTTGGCCATACCACATCACAACATGCCCTGCAAAACAAGTTAGACGTCCTCCACTTTGTTGTTGCAAATTTTACGTGGCTGCTATGGGCAACTAGTAAGAACCGTTCTTACCTACGCAAAGCCACAATGGTGGTATTCAAGTTGCCTTTTAACCTTCTACAAGGACCGCCTTTGTCAAATTAGATTCAACTAAAGTGGGAGAGACAGACACCCGCCAGCCACCTTATGCAATACAAGTTGCATGTCAGTCGGTGGAACCGGTCTCTTTTGCGAGGACAAGTAAGGTTGGTCCGAGCTGCTTCATCCCACAATACCGTCGAATCCAAATAAGACAAAAGAAGTAAGCAATTTGAGCATCAAAGCCCACAACTTCTTTGTGTTCTACTCGTGGATATACATCTACGCATAGACCTAGCTCTGATACCACTGATAGAAAACGAAGCATGAAAATCAAAAAAATTCCTACGACCACCCAAGATCAATCTAGGAGATGCATAGCTACGAGAGGGGAGTGAGTCTACATACCCTTGTATACCGAAAGGGTTAACAATCTAGAGATCGTGGTTGGTGTAGTCGTACTCGTGTTGCGATCCAATCTGATCCAAGCACCGCACGTGCGGCACCTCCGAGTTTAGCACACGTCCAGCTCGGTGATGTATCCTCCATGATCCAGCAAGAGAGGGAGAATAGGTAGATGAGATCTGAACCAACACGACGGTGTGGTGGTGGAAATGGTAGCGGAACACCGACAGGGCTTCGCCAAGCGCTGACGGATCGAGGTGGACACTACTAGGAAAAACCCTAGTAGTAGCGCGGGTTTTTTGCCTAGCAGTAGCGCAGGCGCCCGCGCTACTGCTAGGGCGCTACAGCTAACCTTTAGCAGTAGCGCTGGTTTGACACACGCTACTACTACATCAGTTAGCAGTAGAGTTCTTCTGTACCAGTGCTACTGCTAAGTAGTAGCATCGTGGGCTTTACCCCGCGATACTACTATTCATCTGTATTTCATTTCTTTTATTTTATACAGTATTTATAAATCATTATACAAATTTTGATATAGTAGCAATTAAGAGATTGTTATATCATTATGATCATGATGAGTTATTATATCTTTGGGTGGAAGAAAAATGGATTAGATTCATGTGGATGGATCCAAAGTGACCAAAAGATGGATTAGTAGGATCGTCCTACTAATCCAACTTTTGGTCACTTTGGATCTATCCACATGAATCTAATCCACATTTCTTCCACCCAATGATATAATAACTCATCATGATCATAATAACTCATCATCATCATCATCATCACATTCATATAAGAACTAGCTCATCATTCTAGCACAATGTAGCACATAACTCATCATCATCATCATGATAACAACTCATCATCATAGTCATATAAGAACTAGCTCATCATTCTAGCACAATGTGTAGCACATAACTCATCATCATCATCATGATAACAACTCACCATCATCATCATAGTCATAACCAACACTAGCTAATTGTTCTTAGCACATGATGAGTACGTACTACCTAAGACCTGCTACTCTCTCGAAGGTAAAATAGCATAAAACAGGTAAACCCCTGAATCTCCATTATGGAGAATACAAATCAACCTGTCTCCCATTTGTGGGCTGCGCTTGATGTTGCCCCCAAGTAGTTCCCTGCGATCATTCAGAACTTTTCTCTAGTCTTTGATTGTGAGGACTTCATCTCTTTGACAAATCGTGTATGCACTGCGGTGACACGTAGGCCAACTTGGCCGTAAGCTAATAATGTTCATGTCACCTTTCATATGCATAAGACGAGGCACACAATCCACCGGGAGTTTCTGTTGAAGAACATCATAATAACATACTTAGCAAAATGTAGTTTAGCTTAAGAAGAATGTATGCAAAAGATGCACTGGTGACATAATAGGAAAAATCTTACCATGATATCTCGATGGATGTTACCGTAGTTCAACACATGGACTAGTGGCACGTATTGATCATAACTTGGAGGAATAAAACGACTCGTCTTAAAAGTCTCAACATCATTAATCCATGAAACAAAATGATTTATCTCCTCGCAAGTTAGTTCAGACCCGTAAGTGTAGTAGGTTTTGTCTACTACGTTCCGTACATTTCTTGAAGAATGGAAATAAGCTATCAATGGAAATAAGCTGTCAACTATTTTTAAATAAACAATATAAATTACTTAATAAATATGTTTGAAAAACTCACATAGAGGTAGAAGTGGAAGCGTATGAACATCGGCCCAAATGTCGATATTATCTTCGATGTCATCTTCAGGACGAATATCGAAGGTGACATGCATACCCTCCTGAAAACCATACGCCTTGCATAGTGCTATCCAATTCGAGCAACCAAAATGGGAGTAGGTCACCGCATTGTATAGCTTTACGGCAAAAGCGTAACCATGTTGGGTCCTGAGGTGAACTCTCTTTGTCTCCTTATTCTCATGATCTTCGAAATCCAGCTTCTCCAAGACATAACGTCTTGCATGCCAGGGGATGCACTAGTCGAATTGTAAAAAACGGAAATTACATGTTGAAGAAGCAGAAGTCATGCTTAATTACGAAAAAATACTTGTCGTTGTTGCGTATGATACGTCTCCAACGTATATATAATTTATGAAGTATTCATGCCATGTTTATTATAGTTTTGTATACTTTTGGTGCACTTTTATATGGCTTTTATATGATTTTTATGGACTAACATATTGACCTAGTGCCCAGTGCCAGTTGCTGTTTTCTGCTTGTTTTTGGTTTTCCAAAAAATCCATATCAAATGAAGTCCAAATGCAGTGAAACTTTTTGACGATTTTTTCTAGAAGGAAACAGGCCCAGGAAGCTTCGGGGGAGCAACAGAAGACCCACAGGGGCCCCACAAGCCACCTGGGTGCGCCCACCCCCTGGGCGCGCCCTGGTGCCTCGTGGGCCCCATGTGGCCCCTATTCGCGTGATTCCAACGCCAAAAATTCTTATAAATACCAAAACCCCCAGAAATTACCCTAGAACTTCGACTCCGCCGCCGCAAGCCTCTGTACCTCCACGATCTCATCTAAAGCCCTTTTCCGGCACCCTACCGGAGGGGGGAATCATCACCGGAGGCCATCTTCATCATCTCGGCGGTCTCCATGACGAGCAGGGAGTAGTTCACCCTCGGGGTTGAGGGTTTGTACCAGTAGCTATGTGTTTTATCTCTCTCTCTCTCTCTCGTGTTCTTGATTTGGCATGATCTTGATGTACCGCGAGCTTTGTTAATATAGTTGGATCATATGGTGTTTCTCCCTCACTATATTGTTGTGATGAATTGAGTTTTTACCTTTGAGGTTTCACTATTATCGGATTGAATACTTTTATGGATTTGAGAACACTTGATGTATGTCTTGCATATGAATACCCGTGGTGACAATGGGGTATTATATTGATTCACTTGATGTATGTTTTGGCACTCAACTCGCGGATTCCCGAGGTGACATTGGGGTAATCTATGCATAGGGGTTGATGCATGTTTTCGTCCTACTTTCTCTGGTAGAAATCTTGGGGCACTCTTTGAAGTTCTTTATGTTGGATTGCATATTATGAATCTGAAGTTGTTTGATGCATATCGAATAATCAACTCACGGATACTTGTGGTGACATTGGAGTATCTAGGTGACATTAGAGTTGGTTGATGCGTATCATATGGTGTTATTTTAGTACGAATTCTAGGGCTGTTTGTGACACTTATAGGAATGGCTCAATAGATTGATCGGAAAAGATAACTTTGAGGTGGTTTCGTACCCTACAACAATTTCATCTTCTGTACTCCGCTAGATAAGAACTTTGGAGTGATTCTTTGTCGCACGTTGAGGGATTGTTATATGATTCAATTATGTTAGCACTGTTGAGAGATTGCACTAGTGAAAGTATGAACCCTAGGCCTTGTTTCTAAGCATTGCAATACCGTTTGTGCTCCGTTTTATCACTTGCTACCATTCTGTTTTTTTTTTATTTTCAGATTACAACAACCTATATCTACTATCCATACTACACTTGTATCGCCATCTCTTCGCCGAACTAGTGCACCTATACAATTTACCATTGTATTGGGTGTGTTGGGGACACAAGAGATTTCTTGTATTTGGTTGCATGGTTGTTTGAGAGAGACCATCTTCATCCTACGCCTCCCACGGATTGATAAACCTTAGGTCATCCACTTGAGGGAAAATTGCTATTGTCCTACAAAACTCTGCGCTTGGAGGCCCAACACGAGTCTACAAGAATAAGTTGTGTAGTAGACATCAAGCTCTTTTCTGGCGCCGTTGCCGGGGAGGTGAGTGCTTGAAGGTATATCTTTAGATCTTGCAATTGAATCTTTTAGTTTCTTGTTTTATCACTAGTTTGGTTTATAATAGAAAACTAAAAAAAATGGAATTAATGTTGCCTCATATTATTCATATTTATAATGTCTTTCTTGAAAATGATGGAGCGGAAAATTGTGCTCAATTGATAGAAGAAGAATTCAATAAAATGTTTGGCATAAAATCTTTGAATGATGAGCATGATTGCAATGTTGTTAGTATGAATTCTATGAATATCCAAAATACTAAAGATGATTGCACTAGTCATGACAAAAATGTTTCTTATAAGCATGTCAATTTTTGTGGAGTGCATAAAGTTTGTGAAGATATGCCTTATAGGGATGATAGATTTTGTAAGAAGCATAAACATGATAGAATCAATTTTTTGCTCAAAGTGATAGATGAATTTGCCATAAAAATATGTTCTCTTTATCCTATTACTTGTGAACTTTGCAATAAAGTTGGTCACCTTAATTTCAAATGCATGCTTTTTCATGATCGAATCGTGTCCAAATATTGCAATAACTTGATCACCCTTGAACTTTATAATGAACGTTGTTTATTTTTGGGGTGTGAGGAATTGTCACATAAAAATAGTTGGTTTGAAGCATTCATATTCACAGACCATGCTGAAACTAGTTTGAAAGAAATCTATATGTTTTTTATGGTAAATTACAATGAGAATGCTTATATTGCCATCTATAGAAAAACATGAAAACAAATAGAATATAAAATAAATACTAATGGAAGGGTAAAGATTCCCCCTTTCCCTCCTATTTTCTCTCATGATGAAACATGTAACGAGGAGGAGCTTCCTATCCAACCAATCTCTTCAATAAGAAGCTCGGAGGAATTAGATAAACCCACACATAATGTGCTAAAGAAAAAGAAAAAGAAAAGAAGGAAAAGTAGAGGTAAAGAGGTATCTCTCCCAAATAATGTTGCTCCTATTATTGTTGTACCTCATGAGAATGAATCAAAAATAATTGTGGAAGATGATACACTTGATGATGATTTTGTTATGCCTATTGCTGGTTGTGATGATTATGATTGGGAAGATAATGATACTTCTTATGATCTTGAAAATCTTTATGGCACCAACTTGGAGGAATATGATAATAATTGTTATACTATTGGTGCTATTCATACTATTGATGATAATAGTGATAATGCTAATGATATGCAAACCAACAAGCTTGGGGATGCTATTTTTGATTGGAATGATATGTTTGAGAATTTATTTGCTACAAATAATGTTTGCCCTAAGCTTGGGGATGCTATGCTTAATGAAAATGATCTTTTTATTCCCCCTACTTTTGATGAGCAAATTTATTATGATGATGACATGCCTCCTATCTATGATGATTATTGTGATGATACTTATGTTATGAAAAATAGTGATGATTATTATTATAATACTTGTTATAATTATGAAAATCCTTTTACAGAACATCACTCTTTTAATGTGGAAACAATTTATAGTATTCGAGTTTCATACGATACTCCCACTATTATGAATGAGAAGAAAATTGCTTGTGTGGAGAGTAATAAAAATTCTATGCTTATGTATCATGACAAGAATGCTTTGTGTGGTGGATATATTATTGAATTTCTTCATGATGCTACTGAAAATTATTATGAGAGAGGATCATATGCTTGTAGGTGTTGCAATAATATCAAGTTTCCTCTCTATGTGTTGAAAGTTTTGAAGTTATGCTTGTTTTGCCTTTCTATGCTAGTTGATTCTTGCTCCCATAAACTATTTGCTCACAAAATCCCTATGCATAGGAAGTGGGTTAGGCTTAAATGTGCTAGTCATATGCTTCATGATGCTCTCTTTGTGTTTCAATTCTTTACTTTTATGTGAGCATCATTGAAATCATCATGCCTAGCTAAAAAGGCATTAAAGAAAAGTGCTTGTTGGGAGACAACCTAATACTTATACCTTCTATTTTTGTGTGTTCACATGATTAAGCTACTGTGATAATCATGTTTTATATGTTTTCTTTCAATAATGTGCCAAGTAAAGCCTTTGGGATAGTGTGGATACTTGTTGATTCGATTCTGTGCAAAAACAAAAACTTTTGCGTCCAGTGCTGGAATTTCTATTCTGTACTTGAGCGTGAGAAAATTCTGAAATTTTTACAGAGAATTGTGTTACAAATGTTTTACGTTTTCCTAATTTTTCAGAATTTTTGGAAGTACAGAAGTATGGTTTTTAAATCGCTCACTACATGCTGTTCTGTTTTTGACAGATTCTGTTTTCGATGCATAGTTTGCTTGTTTTAGTGTTTCCATAGCTTATATTGAGCAATATAAATTGTGGAAATGATAGACTACAGTAGTAATTATGTGAGAACAATTATCAATCTTGTCTTGACAGTACTGTAACATCCCCAGATCTTAACCCTATCATTAAGTTAATTAAACTGCCATGTCATCATGATCATCCTAATTAAATTGCATTTATGTAATAATACAAATTCAAATTCCAAATTCAAATACAAGTCAAATAAAAACTTCTTCAAATAATTAAACAAAATTGTTCATAATATTGTAAATAATCCCAAAGCAATTATAAAAATAAAATCAACATTATTTAAATTTCCAAATTGACTCTAACAACCAAAAACAGTGACTTTAACAGCTACTTTAATTCATTTCCATTTATACAAATGTTCAAATGAATCCAATTAAATCCCAAACCCACTGTGGCAGAGCAGAATATTGCAGGGTATTTAATTTGACAAGCTTCACATTTTTCCAAACTCAATTGCTATTAAAAGAAAATGCAAAACAGTAAAGAAAATAGAAAACAGAAAAGAATAAAAGAAAAGGAGAAAACCTCACTGTGCACTCAAGCCCACGTGCTACAGCCGCAGGCCCAGCCCATCTCCCCGTCGTCCCCCACCTCCCTCCTCCACCTGTCGATGGCGACCGAGTCAGGGCAGGGCGCCGTCCCCGTCGAGCCACCTCGTCGTCCGCACCTCCACAGGAGCTCGCAGGTGGATAAGACCACCACCGCGACACCCCCCTGGCGATCCTATCCCCTCCCCCTCCCTCTCTGTCGCTCCCTCCCTCGATCTCGTCATCGCCAGAGAGCCGCCGTCGCCATCCGTCGTCATAGCCATAGCCCCCGTCCTCTTCTCGCCGCTCCGAGCAGTCCGGCCGCCTCCCCGTGCTCGACCTCATCGACTGCGCCTACAGGAACGAGCCGGGAGGCCCTCGTTCGTCGTCATCGCTGCCACCTTCGCCGCCTCTGCCCGGAGATCGCCACCGCCGTCCGGTCTGCTTCGAGCCTCCCCGAGCCCGCGTTGCACATCTGCAGGGCCCGATGAGCACTCCGTCCGGCTCCCCTCTCTCCTCTGTCCCTCCCCGTAACCCATAAACACGCCGCCGCGGTGCCGAGCTCCGCCGTCCGCCATGGCCGGCGAGCAGCGCGTCCCCTTGCCTCTCGGGCTCGTCTGAGCACGCTGTCGCGTTTGTCGCACTCCCTGTTGCCGAACCCGCGCACGTACGCAACCCCACGGCGCCCGTAGCACCGTTTTTGCCCGAACCCGATCCCGGCCGTCCGCCGCGGCTCTCGCCGTCGTCGCTACGGTGCGTCCCCGGCCACGCCATCGCCTGGGATCGACACGGCGTCGAGCCCCCGATTGAATGGGCCAAACCGCGCCTCGTTTGGCCCTCTGTAGGCGAATCCCGGCCATCTCCAGCGCGCGCCGCCGCGCGGTTTGGTCGCCGGAGCAACTCCGGTGGCCGGCGTCCGACGTGGCGCCACGTGGCTGCCCCTGTGTGGCTGACATGTGGGCTCGTGGGTCTAGTTGACTAGGTTGACCCAGTCAACTGTCCTGACGGGCAACCCAGCCACTGACATGCGGGCCCCGCCTAAATAAAATGATTTTTATAAATAAATAAAATGTTAATTAATTAATTAATTAATTTAATCACTAATTAGTCACTGACTACTGGGTCCCACCTGCTAATTAACTTAGTTAGATAAAATAAACCATGTTTAATTAAAGCAGTCACTGACCAGTGGGACCCACTGGTCAGGTTTGACTCTGGTCAGCCGGGTTTGACCGCTGACGCCATGCTGACGTCACTGGCTACTGTTTTGGATATTTCGAATTAAATAATTTCAGAAAATCCAGAAAATGTTTAAAACTTTTAAAAATCATATAAAATAAACCGTAACTCGGATGAAAATAATTTATATATGAAAAATGATCAGAAAAATATGAAGAATCCGAATATGTCATCCACATACCTGCCACACCCCTCTAACATGATGAACATGGAACTTTCCCCTCCGATTCATCTGTCCGATAATTGCCCGGAGCTGGTAAAACACCCCCAGATGTTTCCCTCTCCGACTAACTTGCGTAGTACTGCATTAGGGCACTCCTCGAATGACGTGCTGCCATGCCATGCATCTGTGTGCATTTGTTTGCTTTATATTTACTATTTCTTCCCCCTCTTCTCTCCGGTAGACTCCGAGACCGACGCTGCCCCTGTGATCGACTACTTCACCGGCGACCAGCCCCTTTCAGCAGAGCTTTCAGGCAAGCAAAACCCCCTTGATCATTTCTATATCGCCTGCTCCTTCTCCCTCATGCTTGCATTAGATTTTGCTACTGTAATTGCTTGCTCCTATTCTGATGCATAGCCTGCTTTTGTAACCTGCTGTTGTTACTTTACCTGTCATCCTAAACTACTTAGAATAGGTTGGTTAGTGATCCATCAGTGACCCCTCACCCTTGTCCCTGTTGCCCCGCCTTGTTACCAATACCTCGATCATTGTGATCGATGTGCAGATACCGTCACATCACCACACACACAACCCCCCTTAGTTGTACGACTCTGCAGGGCTACTATCGAGTGCCGAGGGTGATACCTCGTACTGCACTCCTGATGATATCCCTGTAGTATAGCACATCGATGGTGATTGCCGAGGGTGATTCCTCGCTTTCCCCCTTCCCGATGATGACTCTGTCGTGCAACCCCTCAAGTGTGGACCATCGAGGGTGATTCCTCCTGGTTCTCCTTGATGGGTACATCGAGTGGGAATCCAACGAGGGTGATTCCTCGGATCCCATCTTGATGATATGGACACACGGTTACTTGGGATTTGTTACAGATATTTGATAAAGACGGGTCGACCCCGAGGGGTACCCGCGAGAGATGTGAAGTCGGGTTGACCGTGAGGGTACCCGCGAGATAATTACGAGGCACGGCCGGGCAGGCAGAGACCGCCCTAGAGAGGGATGGGCCTGGCCCTTGTTGCACTTCCTCGAGACGGGACGACAGGAGTACTGATCGTCACCGCGAGCTGCTAATAATGCGATAACGGATTTGGGTATTGATCTGAGCTGGCCAGTGGCCTATACGCACTACCACCACGTGGGATAATGGTTTAATGGGGCCCTCTACGCCGTATGTATTAGCCGAAAGCTTTGTCAGACTTCCAGTTCAGCCTTGCGGCACGGCAGGATCGGCGCCATCCATGACAGAGGTGGTGCCTGGATCTAACCTTGTGCACAACGACCCGGAGTGCAAAGGGCGATGGGCCCAAGACCCCTGAGCACTTAGGATGTAAACCGGCGGGGACCTCTCTGCTGAGTTCTAGGTAGGGCTGCGGTGTGTCGATCAGCCGAGGCCGGGGATGACCCAGGAAAGTGTGTCCGGCCAGAGTTAATCGAGCGTGTTGGGTAACAGTAGTGCACCCCTGTAGGGAAGTTATCTATTCGTATAGCCGTGTCCACGGTAACAGGACGCTCAGTGTTGTATCCCGATCTATTACTACTTGAACTGGATACATGTTAATTAATTGTAAGCTCCGGGATTGCTTTCTCGCAGGGAGTCGAGAAAGGATCTCTGGGCTTTGCTTTAACATGCTTGTTATTTTAAATTATGCTAATCTGCACTCTTCTAATGCTGCAAGACGCTGAAGATGCTAGTCTTCGATAGGCTAGGCTTTCTCCCTCTGTTCTGGCATTTCTGCAGCTTAGTCCAAAGATATAGCCCCATTCCTTTGATACCGATGCATACTTAGCATAGTTCTGATGTCAGTCTTGCGAGTACTTTGGATGAGTACTCACGGTTGCTTTGCTATTCTTTTCCCCCATACCTGGTTGCTGCGACCAAATGACGGATCCTAGGAGTCAGCTGATACCGCCGCCGACTGCTACTACACTTCCGGTGGAGCCTACTACTACGTGGAGGCCGATGACCAGGAGTAGATTCGGAGGCTCCCAGGCAGGAGGCCTGCGCCTTTTCGATCAGTGTCGTTGTTATGCTAGCCTTCTTAAGGCAACTTGTTCCCCTTTTATGTCTGTACTCAGATATTGTTGTTGTTTCCGCTGACGCTTGATCGCGAGCTTATGTATTCGAGCCCTCGAGGCCCCTGGCTTGTAATATAAAGCTTGTATGGCTTTTATTTGTGTTTAGAGTTGTGTTGTGATATCTTCCCGTGAGTCTCTGATCTCGATCGTGTGCATTTGCATGTATGATTAGTGCACGGTCGAGCAGGGGCGTCACAAGTACCTAAGTGGATGATTTATTTTTATCATACTAACATATCTCACAAGTTCCGTTAAGTTTTGTGTGATTGAAGTTTTCAAGTTTAGGGTGAGATATCGATATGAGGAGAATAAGGAGTGGCAAGACCCTAAGCTTGGGGATGCCCAAGGCACCCCAAGGAAATATTCAAGGAAGACCCAAGCAACTAAGCTTGGGGATGCCCCGGAAGGCATCCCCTCTTTCATCTTCAACATTATCGGTAACCTTACTTGGAGCTATATTTTTATTCGTCAGATGATATGTGTTTTGCTTGGAGCGTCATTTTATTTTAGTTGGATTTGCTTGCTGTTATTTAGAATAATGTTTTGTATCTTTTATTTCAATAAAATTCCAAGTATAGCATTTACCATGCTTAGTTTGCAAGTTTATGTGTTGCTGTTTGAAAACAGAAAGTTTTCTGTTATGTCCAGAATATTCCTGAATAGTCAGAACATGATAAAAATCTGAAAATTTTACACAGTAAGCATGCATGAGTTCTCTGTCACTCGGTAATTTTTCATAATTTTTGGAGTTAGGGAAGTATGAATTTTAAACCCCCCTTTACAGACTGTTCTGTTTTGGCAGATTGCTGTTATAGTTGCATTGTTTGCATATGTTTGCTTGTTTAATGATTCTATTTGAGGATAGGAGTATTAAATATGCAGAGGCATTTAGTATGCAATGTTAAATTATAATTTTAGTGATTTTCTACAGTAGAGAATGATAAGGTTTTGCATTGATTTATACTAACTTATCTCACGAGTTCTTGTTGAGTTTTATGTGGCTGAAGTTTTTAAGATTTAGAGAAACCGTGATATGAGAGGAATTAAGGACACAAGAGCTCAAGCTCGGGGATGCCCAAGGCATCCCAAGTTAATATTTCATGAAGTCTCAAGCATCTAAGCTTGGGGATGCCCCGGTAGGCATCCCACCTTTCTTCATCAACAATTATCGGTTAGTCTTGGTTGAGCCTAAGATTTTGCTTCTTCACATGAGATGTGCTATTCTTGGAATGTCATTTTATTTTGTTTTCTTTGCTGTTTGAATAAAATACTTAAGATCTGAAATTTTTAAATGAGAGAGAGTCCTCACATAGCTACCTATTTACTTAACTACTCATTTGGTCTTCACTTATATCTTTTTGGAGTAGTTTATCATTTACTCTTGTTCTTCACTTATATCCTATGAGTAAATTGTTGAATAAATTAAATATCATGAATTTGAAATAATATGAGCTTCATATATTGGTATCATGCCTAGTAGTAGCTTCATATTGGGTTTAGAAGGTAAAATCTATTGAAGCTTGGCAATCACAATATTGGTCATACAAGCAATTCATGAATGATTAGTATAAGGAAGAGAACTTTCGCATATAAATATATTATCTTGGACATATTTTATGATTGTGAATACCCATTAATTATTTTCAGGCTTGAGCAAATTAGTTGAAGTTGGACAAGGAAGACAACGTAATGAGTTATGTTTGGGTATATTTGCATAGAAGTTATATTGTTATGGATCCTCTAACATGTGGTGTTTGCTTAGGATCTTTTGCTAGCCAAAAATTCGTACTAAGTAGAGATACTACTTGTTCATCAAAAAACAAATCCTTGAGCAAAGTTTCTTCCATTTGTGTCCACCATATATCTACCTATATACGGTATTACCCTGCCGTTCCAAGTAAATTTGCATGTGCCACCTCTAAACATTCAAATAAACATATGTTTTGTGTGCCCGTACCGCTCATGAAGCGGCAGGGGGTGGTCAGTGTCTTCCATGCTAAGCGGGTTATTCTCACGATGGGTGTTTATTCACTTGTCATTGCACGAGAGAGGCTGGTAATTGGGATGCCCAGTCCTATGATCAAAACGAAAAATAATGACACAAACTCCCCCGGAAAGTTGATTGTATGGAGGGCACCTGAGGATTCGGCTAGCCATGGCTTGTGTTTGAATGGTTGAGGGGGAGTAAACTTTACCTTTCTGTTTGGGAACCGCTTATAATGTGTTTGGCATGGAAGATAATGAGAACTCTCGATCGTGACGTTGATAGGAAAGGCATGCCTCTCAAAATTATATTCATCTCTGTTTTAAGCAATGAGCTCTGGCACCTCTGCAAATCCATGCTTCCCTCTACGAAGGGCCTTGATACGTCTCCAACGTATCTATAATTTTTGATTGTTCCATGCTGTTATAATATCAGTCTTGGATGTTTTTATAATCATTTACAGCAATTTTATATCATTTTTGGATACTAACCTATTAACCTAGTGCCCAGTGCCAGTTGCTGTTTTCTGCCCTGTTTTTGTTTCACAGAAAACCAATATCAAACGAAGTCCAAATACAGTGAAACTTTTTTGAGATTTTTTCTTGGGCAAGAAGAATACGAGAAGCTTCGAGGGGAGGCCAGAAGACCTTGGTGGGCCCCACGAGCCACCAGGGCGCGCCTGGGGGGGGGGCAGGCGCGCCCTGATGCCTCGTGGGCCCCACCAAGCTCCGTTTGACCTAATTCCAGCACTATAAATTCTAGAAAAATCAAAAACCCTCAGGAGATTCCACGAAATACTTTTTACGCCGCCGCAAGCCTCTGTTCCAGAGAGATCCCATCTGGGGTCCTTCTCCGGTAATCTGCCGGAGGGGGAATCGATCACGGAGGGGCTCTACATCAACCTTGCTACTTCTCCGATGATGCGTGAGTAGTTTACCATAGACCTTCGGGTCCATAGGCAGTAGCTAGATGGCTTCTTCTCTCTTTTTGATGTTCAATACAATGTTCTCCTTGATGTTCTTGGAGATCTATCCGATGTAATCTTTCTTTGCGGTGTGTTTGTTGGGATCCGATGAATTGTGAGTTTATGATCAGATTATCCATGAATATTATTTGATTCTTCTCTGATCTCTTTTATGCATGATTATTATAGCCTCGTATTTCTTCTCCGATCTATTGATTTGGTTTGGCCAACTAAGTTGATTTATCTTGCCATGGGATAAGGTGCTTTGTAGTGGGTTCGATCTTGCGGTGCTCAATCCCAGTGACAAAAAGGGACATGACACGTATGTATCGTTGCTACTAAGGGTAAAAAGATGGGATCTATTCATTGGGTTTATTAATTCGTGAGTTTGTCTTGTCTACATCATGTCATCGTTCTTAAGGCATTACTCCGTTCTTATGGACTTAATTCACTAGATGCATGCTGGATAGCCCATCGATGTGTGGAGTAATAGTAGTAGATGCAGGCAGGAGTCGGTCTACTAATCTTGGACATGATGCCTATATACATGATCATTGCCTTGGATATCATCATTATTATTTGCTTTTCTATCAATTGCCCAACAGTAATTTGTCTACCCACTGTATGCTATTTTCTCGAGAGAAGCCTCTAGTGAAATCTATCGCCCCCGGGTCTATCAAAATCATATTACTAAAACCCTAAAAATATTGCTGCCATTTTCTTTTATTTATTTTATTTAGTATTTTTGCTGCAATCTATCAATCTATCAAATACAATTTAATCTTGCAATCTTACCGCCAAGGGATTGACAACCCCTTGTTTGCGTTGGGTGCAAGGTTTTGTTGTTTGTGTGCAGGTACTGCTTACTAGGTGTTGTGTGATTCTCCTACTGGTTCGATAACCTTGGTTTCATAATTGAGGGAAATACTTATCTCTATTGTGTTGCATCATCCCTTCCTCTTCGGGGAAATACCAACGCAAGCTACAAGTAGCAGGCCTATCCTTTACTTTTCAGTATTTACTTTCAAGCAAGAGTCAATAGTATTTCTTATTATTCCAACCTATTCTTTAGTTGGCAAGCATCATGTGGTGGGGAAAGATCCAGGCACATATGGCCAGTCAAATATATTTGATCATGAATTATTATTGTTGACAATTATCTCTATGATAAATAAGTTGGGAGGCGAAACATTAAGCCCCTATCTTTCTCTGTGTTCGATGGATGCTATTTGTTCTAAAATATGCTTTGAGTACTAGCAATCATAGAAGACTAAATGATAATTGAGTATGTGGATCTCTTACTTAGACTTTGTTGATGATAAGTTGAATTGCAATTGTTTGGTGACTAAGAACATAGGTTGTTAAGTTTCAAGAGAATGCATTGGTTGAACCATAACATGTGAATTGATTGCTACTTTATCTTGATGAGTTTTATGAGAAAAAGTTGTTGTCATGATGCTAGGAAAAGTGATTGAAATTATCATTGATCAAACTTATGCACTATGCTAGCATTCACACTTCATAAATTATTTCTTTTATCATTTACCTACTTGAGGACGAGCAGGAATTAAGCTTGGGGATGCTAATACGTCTCCAACGTATCTATAATTTATGAAGTATTCATGCCATGTTTATTATAGTTTTTGTATGATTTTGGTGTACTTTTATATGGCTTTTCTATGATTTTTATGGACTAACATATTGACCAAGTGCCCAGTGCCAGTTGCTGTTTTCTGCTTGTTTTTCGTTTTCCAGAAAATCCATATCAAATGAAGTCCAAATGCAACAAAACTTTTTGATGATTTTTTCTGGAAGGAAACAGACCCAGGAAGCTTCGGGGGAGCAGCAGAAGACCCACAGGGGCCCCACAAGCCACCTGGGCACGCCCACCCCACTGGGCGCGCCCTGGTGCCTCGTGGGCCCCCTGTGGCCCCTATTCGCGTGATTCCAACGCCAAAAATTCTTATAAATACCAAAACCCCCAGAAATAACCCTAGAACTTTGACTTCGCCGCCGCAAGCCTCTGTACCTCCACGATCTCATCTAAAGCCCTTTTCCGGCACCCTGCCGGAGGGGGGAATCATCACCGGAGGCCATATTCATCATCCCGGCGGTCTCCATGACGAGGAGGGAATAGTTCACCCTCGGGGCTGAGGGTTTGTACCAGTAGCTATGTGTTTTATCTCTCTCTCTCTCGTGTTCTTGATTTGGCACGATCTTGATGTACCGCGAGCTTTGTTAATATAGTTGGATCATATGGTGTTTCTCCCTCTCTATCTTGTTGTGATGAATTGAGTTTTTACCTTTGAGTTTTCACTATTATCGGATTGAATACTTTTATGGATTTGAGAACACTTGATGTATGTCTTGCATATGAATACCCGTGGTGACAATGGGGTATTATATTGATTCACTTGATGTATGTTTTGGCACTCAACTCGCAGATTCTCGAGGTGACATTGGGGTAATCTATGCATAGGGGTTGATGCACGTTTTTGTCCTACTTTCTCCGGTAGAAATCTTGGGGCGCTCTTTGAAGTTCTTTTTGTTGGATTGAATATTATGAATCTGAAGTTGTTTGATGCATATCGAATAATCAACTCACGGATACTTGTGGTGACATTGGAGTATCTAGGTGACATTAGAGTTGGTTGATGCGTATCATATGGTGTTATTTTAGTACGAACTCTAGGGCTGTTTGTGACACTTATAGGGATGGCTCAATATATTGATCGGAAAAGATAACTTTGAGGTGGTTTCGTACCCTACAACAATTTCATCTTATGTTCTCCGCTAGATAAGAACTTTGGAGTGATTCTTTGTCGCATGTTGAGGGATTGTTATATGATTCAATTATGTTAGCACTGTTGAGAGATTGCACTAGTGAAAGTATGAACCCTAGGCCTTGTTTCTAAGCATTGCAATACCATTTGTGCTCCGTTTTATCACTTGCTACCTTGTTGTTTTTTTTTATTTTCAGATTACAAAAACCTATATCTACTATCCATACTGCACTTGTATCACCATCTCTTCGCCGAACTAGTGCACCTATACAATTTACCATTGTATTGGGTGTGTTGGGGACACAAGAGATTTCTTGTATTTGGTTGCAGGGTTGTTTGAGAGAGACCATCTTCATCCTACGCCTCCCACGGATTGATAAACCTTAGGTCATCCACTTGAGGGAAAATTGCTACTGTCCTACAAAACTCTGCGCTTGGAGGCCCAACACGAGTCTACAAGAATAAGTTGTGTAGTAGACATCAGCGTACCGTACAAACATCGAAGGTCTCGTCGAGCTTAATGCTGAAGCGCCGACCGTCTTCTAGGTGAGGCCTGTCGCACAGACCCCGGTCGTCGCCGTAGTAGTTGCACTCAGGGATCCTATCGTCCTCAGACATTTCCTATGTTCATAATTCAAAGATTAAAAATCGATCGACGGCAATTACCAGGAAACTCAACACACAGATCACTATTCAGCACGGGTTGACTTTCGGTCCATCGAGTCTTCCTTGCTACACTCTCATCTCATGTGGTGTATATGGTGGGCACTCCCTCTCTGATATTGCGACCGTCGGTGATGGTTGCTCCTCCCTTCGTTCCCGAGTGCATTACACCAAAATGTCTAGCACACGGGAACGAAGGAGAAGCGACCCCCATGACAACAATTGGGATTCTTCCTCTCTGATATTTCGATAGTATATGGTGGACACTCCCTCATCAGAGATATTTCGACCGTCGGTGATGATCGCTTCCCCTCCTTCTCTCGTGCATTACCAAGGTATATCACGAGAAGAAGGAGAGGAAACGACCCCCACGACAACAGTCGGCATCCTTCCTTCAAGAACAGACTGAAAGTCACTCAAGGAGCATCGACAGACTGAAAGCCAACCCGTTACATATATGGAGCAATGACATAAAAATGGCCTATGTTCTGTCAGAATGTTGATTAATTCCCGTTCCGGCAAATCACGGGCACTCGATATTTCCTACTTTCTAACACAAGTCATGCCAAAATTCACGAAAAATTTCGGCATGACCTTTGCTAAAATAGGACATATCGAGCGCCTGAAATTTGCCGGAATGAAAATGAATCAACATTCCGGCAAAACATAGGCCACTCGGAGGTGTTCCCTGCAAAAATGCTACACATGTCCATATATAGGGACAACCAATACATGTCCAAATATCATCGTCGACATGTCCGAGGAGCAGAGACTTTTAGCTGACCGACACGACTGTAGAGGAAGCTCCGACGACGATCACTCCACGGAGACACGACACTACAAAGCCTGCATATTCCATCGAGTGAAAATGTTAGATCATCAAATGTCATATAGCATTCTTTGATGACAAAATCATAGTGACATAAAAAATTAAATTGTCCAATACTTTTATATATTGAAAAAAATAATTACTAAAAATTTCTATACCTAAATTTTTTTACTAAAAATTTTATACCTAAACTTTTTTACTAAAAATTTCTCCGAAGGCTTATCGGGAGAGAGAGGAGGCTTGGGTTTGGTGTGTCCAGCCCTTGCGCCCCCTCCCCACTATATATAGGGGTGTGGGAGGGCTGGGGGTGCAGCCCTAGCCCCTCCTCCAAGGAGGGGAGGCGGCCAAGGGAGGAAACTTGCCTCCCAAGGCAAGTGGACTCCCTCCCACTTAGGGTTTCTCCTTCCCAGGCGCATGGTCCTTGTAGGGGCTGGTGCCCCTAGCCCATTAAGGCCAGGGCGCCGCCCTACAGCCCATGCTACTGTATCGGACATGGTGGAACCCTTTGAGGACTTCCGAACCCCTCCGGAACCTTCTAGAACCTTCCGATGACTTCCCGGTACAACACCGAAAAAATAGGACTTTTTCCCGGAACCTCGACAACAACTTTTCATATATAAATATTTACCTCCGGGCCATTCCGGAGCTCCTCGTGGCGTCTTGGATCCCATCTGGGACTCCGAACAACCTTCAGACTTTCCACTATTAATACCTCAATACTACCCTAGCGCTACCGAACGTTAAGCGTGCGACCCTACGGGTTCGAGAATCATGTAGACATGACTGAGACTCCTCTCCGGTCAATAACCAGTAGCGGGACCTGGATGACATATTGATTCCACATATTCAACAAAAATCTTTATCAGTTGAACCACTATGTCAAGGATTCAGTTTATCCCATATACAATTCCCTTTGTCCGGCGATATGTTACTTGCCCGAGATTCGATCGTCGGTATCTCCATACCTAGTTCAATCTCGTTACCGGCAAGTCTCTTTACTCGTTCCGTAATACAAAATCCCACGACTAACTCATTAGCCACATTGCTTTCAAGCTCTTTATGATGTTGTATTACCGAGAGGGCCCAGAGATATCTCTCCATCATACGGAGTGACAAATCCCAGTCTCGATCCATGCCAACCCAACAGACACCTTCGGAGATACCTGTAGAGCACCTTTATGATCACCCAGTTACGAAGTGACGTTTGATAGCACACAAGATATTCCTCCGGTATCCGGGAGTTGCACGATCTAATTGTCTTAGGAATTGATACTTGACATGAAGAAAGCTATAGCAATACACTTAACTGATACGATTAAATGCTAAGCTTACGGTTGGGTCTTATCCATCACATCATTCTCCTAATGATGTGATCCCGTTACCAAATGACAACTCATGTCTATGGTTAGGAAACCTTAACCATCTTTGATCAACGAGCTAGTCCAGCACAGGCTCACTAGGAACACGGTGTTGTTTATGTATCCACACATGTATTTAAGTTTCCGGTCAATACAATTCTAGCATGAATAATAAACATTTATCATGAACAAGGAAATATGATAATAACCAATTTATTATTGCCTCTAGGGCATATTTCCAACACTCCTCGGGGGAAGGGTCACCACACCTAGATCTCGACGATTCCATTTTGAACCATCCTGGTTGATGCAACCGGGCTTCGTTAAGATGGTTAAGTCCCGGCGGTTAGAGGCCGCAGCCACCCCACCACGTATCTTTGGTGTGGGCGGATGTCTGGCATCACTGTGCCAAACTGGCTCGCTAGTGCATGTGCGGGTGGGGGGCCAACCTTGGCGCTGAGCTAAGGGCTCGAAAGGGGGCCTTATTAGAGCAGATTAGGGTGCTGGATGAGACTGCTGATGGCGCAGGTTAGTCGCCCGACGGTTGGACTTTGCGCTACTCCCTTGAAGTTGCACTGATGGAGATCTTCAAGGGGGGAGAACTATTTTGGCAATGTCGTGGGGTTCTGAATTGGCTTCTCAAGGGGAACGCCAATACTGCTTACTTCCAGGCAATTGCCAATGGACATCGCCGCTGATGTTCCATTCCGTGTCTCTGGGAGGGTGACTCCCTCCTGGAACGGGATGAGATTAGTTCCCACATCTATTCCTTTTATTACAAGGAGCTCTTCACGGCGGAACCCCGCGGTGGGGTCTCCCTGGCGAAAGGCTTCTGGCCCCATGAGGCCAGAGTGTCCAACAGCGAGAATGGAGAACTGACTCTTCCATTTTTATCTGAGGAGGTGTGGTGGGCGATTGCGTCCATGAAGGTGGGGTCAGCCCCGACACCGGATGGCCTGTCAGTGGCCCTCTATCAGAAGTTCTGAGATGTCCTTCAGCCGGTTATCATGCCTATGTTCCACGAATTCTACATTGGAACCTTTGACATGTCCCGAATAAATTATGGTGTCATCACCCTGATCCACAAAATAGTTTAGGCGACGGATATCAGGCACTTTAGGCTGATCACAGTAATTAACGTGCTTGAACGGATCTTTGCTAAAGTCTGTGCTACACGGTTGGCGCCGGTGGCGGAGAGGATCGCACACCCTCTCCAGACCGCGTTCTTGAAGGGACGGCGAATCCACGACGGGATCCTGGCCCTTCATGAAATTATCCACGAGGTGGCTTCGCGGGGCCATAGGGGCATTTTTCTCTAACTGGACTTCCAAAAGGCGTACGACCGCCTGGATTGGTCCTTCTTGAGGCTCGTGCTCCAGCGACGGGGGTTTGATGAGAGATAGTGCTCTTGGATAATGCAGTCGGTGCGGTCTGGGAGCCTGGCCATTAACATCAATGGGGAGGTGGGACCCTTCTTTAGGTCCTCTAGGGGAATGAAGCAAGGGGATCCTATCTCCCCTCTTCTTTTCAACCTAGCTGTGGATGCCCCCTAGATAAAGCCAGGTCGGCCGACCACCTATAAGGTGTGGTGGGCCACCTGATCCCTGGAGGTGGTGTTACCCACTTACAGTATGCGGATTACACCATGATTATGGTAGAGGGGTCGGACCTTGACATCATTAATCTCAAGTTCCTACTACTATGCTTTAAGGCCATGTCGGGGCTTAAGATTAACTTTGACAAGAGTGAGGTGATCGTCCTGGGATACTCGGCGGATGGGCAGCAGCGGATTGCGGACAACCTCAACTACAAGCTGGCGGCTCTCCCCATCACTTATCTGGGGATGCCGATGTCTGATTCCAGGATCAGGGTGAGTGAATTTGACCCGCTGGTGGGACGAGTAGCGTCCCGGGCTGAGCCTTGGTGTGGACAGTTCACTTCCAAGGGAAGTAAAACTGTCCTCATTATCTCTAACCTAGCAAGCTTACCCATGTATATGATAGGGATGTATATCCTGCCGGAGGGCGTACATAGCTCCTTTGATAAGGATCTGGCTCGATTCTTCTGGCAGGGGGTGGACGGCCGCCCGAAATACCACATGGTCAAGTGGGCGGATATCTGTGTGCCCAAGGACCGGGGTGGTTTAGGTATTATTGCCTCGCGCCGCATGAACGTCGCCTTCATGTTGCGATGGGTCTGGCGGATCTTACGGTGTGAGGGTGGTCTTTGGTTATAGCTTCTCCAAGCGAAATACCTACAAGGCGAGCCCCTGATGGCATGTTCTCGCTTGGGCGGCTCGCAGTTCTGGAAAGCGATCCAGCAAATCAAGGAGGATATTTGGCTCGAGGTTTCATTCTTTGTTGGTAATGGGGAAGGTACACAGTTTTGGTTGGACCCTTGGGTGGGCGACGTGCCTTTCCGGGTGCGGAACCCTAGTCTGTTTGCTATTTGTGATGACCCGAGGATCCTGGTTTCCGCGGCTTGTCTAGATGGGCAGTGGAACGTCCCGTTCTGCCACACATTCGCGCAGGAGGAATTGCGGGAGTGGGATAGTTTGTGGGCCGCCCTCCCGCCGGTGTTGATGGAATCCCCGGACACCATTTCCTGGAGTCTCTCACCTTCGGGTGAGTTCTCCGTTAGTTCGGCATATCAGGCCCTTTGCCGATCGCCTGCCATTCCATGGCTTTCCCGCTGTGGAAGGCTCCATTGCCCCTGAAGATCAAGATCTTTCTATGGCAGCTATTGAGGGACCGGTTGCCCTCTGGGACAGAGGGTCTCAAGCGAAACGGGCCGGGTAATGGCCTTTGCCCCCTCTGTGATGTCCCGGAGACGGGAACTCACATCTTGTTTTCTTGCACAGTGGCGCGGGTTCTCTGGAGTTTCGTGCGCGAGGCACTAGGGCCCGACTGGGAGGCCCTAGACCTTGCGGAGTTCCTGCAGACCAGAGCTACCTAGACCGGCCGCAATCGATGCCTATTCTTGCTAATCTTTGAGGCAATGATGTGGACCTTATGGATGACTCGCAATAAGATGGTGATTGAGCGGATCTTTCCGCGGCAGGCCTCTGACTCGCTGTTCAAATTTCTTGCTTTTTTGCAACATTGGCACCCGCTCTTCGGGCAGCGTGACCGTGACCGTCTTGGGCACACGCTGGATGCGCTTCAGGCTAATGTGCGTCGGCTATCATCTTCGTAGGGCCGCCTGCTAGTCTGCCACTTGGTGGCTTCTTTCTACTTCTTTTATGTTTCTTGGGCATGATTGTGATGTGGCCCCAGCCGTATTTTTTGCTTTCGTACTGAACTCGGATGTTTGGATGGTTGCTTTATCTATAAAGCGGGACGAAAGCCAATTTCAAGCTAGCTTAGCCTGTTGTGTATAACTGTGCTCCAAGTATCAATAGATCTACTCCACAATCTAAGCATCCGCGCGTGTAAATGGTGTTCCCAGCCGCGCTAATTCATTCGTATTTGTACGTGCACTATCCGATAGGACCGAACGTCTAGCACTATCTAATCTACATGCCGCCTCTTGTTGCACTAGAACAATAGTCAGCAGTTGAAGAGATCAACGGTGGAGTAGTCGAGCTTCTTGTTTTCTTAGCCGCGCGTGTAAGAAAAGAGGTTGGGACCTCTTTTCTAGATACAAAAAAAATGGTTTTGGATATACTGCGGTTTGTAAAACTAAAGTATTTATCGAATCCAAACATGTCAAAGTATTTTTTTTTTGCGGGAAAAACTTCCGATCTATTCATCTTGAATCATGATAGTACAACGAACACTAGAAACAATAAAAATTACATCCAGATTCGTAGATCACCTAGCGACGACTACAAGCACTGAAGCGCGCCGAAGGCGCGCCGCTGTCATCGCCCCTCCCTCGCCGGAGCCGGGCAAACCTTGTTGTAGCAGACAGTCGGGAGGTCGTCGTGCTAAGACCCCATAGAACCAACGCACCAGAAAAGCAACTGCCGCCGATGAAGAGTGTAGATCAGAAGGATCCAACCTGAAGACACACGAACATAGACGAATGACGAACAGATCCGAGCAAATCCATCAAAGATAGATCCGCCGGAGACATACCTCCACACGCCCACCAATGATGCTAGACGCATCATCAGAACGGGGGCTAGGCGGGGAGACCTTTATTCCATCTTCAGGGAGCCGCCGCCGTCTCGCCTTCCTAAGTAGGACATAAACCCTAACAAAACTCAAAAAAAATCTAAAAACAGAGCCTTCCCACCGACAAGGGCCGAGATCCACTCCGCCTCCATGGCCCTAAGGCCACCGGAGACGGGGCGGACCGGCGCCGGCGGGAGCAGAGGAACCCCTCCTCTAGCTTCTATTTTGGGAGGCGGCGGCTGGCTAACTTAGCTCGCTCACGCAATTCTTGGTTGTTATTATTCGGTTGTGCTAAGCAGGATTGGTTACAACATCTCAAAGTATTTAAAACTGGGGTTTCTACAAAAACCATGGTATATTCTCCTAAAATTTCAAAAATACTAAGCAGCCAAACGCAGCCTAAAGGATGGACTACCGACTCAGACAAACATTGTCATCTCCATCAATATGGAAGTTGTTAATATTAGCGTGAAACCTATCGCGCACACAAAAAAAGCAAACCTATTCAACTCAAACTAAAAAGGAACCCGTTTTAACAAGATAACTAAAATATGTGCGTAAGTGCAAATCTAATCCCAAATACTTCACTAACAACCAATTAAATTGGTCTGAACACACCGTTATTTCTTAAAACATTCTAGGCTATCAACAACATCACCACTTTAAGATTTACTAGCACATTGTTCGTGCGTTGCTATGAAGCCAACACAAGAAGATGGAGGGTTAGGCCACTGGCTTAGAAAAAACGTTCAAAGACATTGGTGTCCTGCGGCCAATGGTGATTCACAATCAAAAAGAGAGAGAAAATAAGACACATGAACCCGAGCTCACATGCTGACTAATGAACAGTAACATACGAAAAAATAGTAAAAATATTTCAAAAAAATCTGACCTTTTTTGTGATAAACATTGATGAAAGTTTTAACTTCCTGCAAATTTTTGTGATGAAATTACATTCGTGTAGGTCTGGGCAAAGAAAACAAAATCGATGCTCCGAAAGACTATTGTTGGAAGCATTTTAGAGCATCGATTTTGTTCTTTTTGTCCAGATCTCCACCAATGCTATTTCATCACGAAAATTTGCAGGAAGTTTTATCAATGTTTATCACAAAAAAATGCAGAAATTTTTGTTTTTTTTTACTATTTTTTACTTTTTTTTTTTGGATTTTTCTGTTCATTAGGGAGCATGTGAGCTCGAGATCAAAAAAGCACTTTCGGATAAAAGACAGTGAGAAATTTGCAAGCGACATGTGTTGGAGAATCTTAAACGTACATAATAGATCCTTTGCAAGAATTAAAGAGAGACAACATTTCGAATTTTGAAACACAAGAGGATGGACATTAGTTAGGGGATTGCACAAGGTCATGCATTCACCACCAACTACCAACTTTATAAGTTGGAAAGATTATATAAAACAATAAACAACAAACCAATATAAAATAATAAATAGTGTGAATATACATATGCATTCATGTTAATATATGCGATGAGTGTTATTTACACTTAAATCAACAAAACAACAAAGCTTTGGTATTTCAAACATTCCAGCAGCTTATAGTCACACGGCCAGCCAATAAGTAGCCAAACAACAGTTTTCCCCACGGGACTTTTCCCATCACAACAGTTTTGATAGTATAGCCGGTTCAAATAAATACAATCTTACAAAAATGCTATTCCAAGTAGCAGACACGACATTTCAAGATGCAAGATGGAATTCATATGATCCTTTATTTATGTTTCTGAAACGTAAACCAAAATTTAAAGGTAATGGTACCACCCGGAGGATGTAGCATGAACTTCAGTTTCGCTTGCTCCTCTCAACTTTTGTTAACACCTACAAGTGTATGAAAACAGCTAGCGTGTGAAAAATATATAAATATATTTTGCAACATGATAGATAATGTACGGAGGAAAAGAGAAGTCCAAACAAATAAGGCAAGAATTTTTTGTGACAAAGAAGACAATAATTAATAATTGTTTAGAAGGAAAAAGAAGAAACTGATACCTGAAAGGTAGCCAAAAACCCTAGAGCTAATCCTCATACCAAACCAAGGTGGGACGGTTGGGATGTTCTTCCATTGCCTTCTCCATAGCAGCTTGCGACTCAGGTCCCTCATCCTCATACAGACAGATGTGAAGATGGCGCAACCTGGGCAAGCCTCTTAGTATCTCCACGTCTCTCTCATTGATCACATCCATTGTGATGCATAGTTTCTCAAGGTTGACGAGCGAGGCCACCCATGCCGGAACCTTCTTGAGGTAGTCCCCCATGATAATAAGCTCGCGAAGGCCACACTGAGGATCGGGAAACCATGAATGCTTGAAGTATTTATCCGCTGCCTCCTTTACATAGATGTCCAGAGACTCAAGGCCTGCTTTGCCGAGCTCACATATGGAAGAGAGAAACTCCTCCTCGTCCTCCTCGATCTCCTCCTCCTCTTTGTCTTCATTAACATCACAATTACCCATATCATACATGTTCCATATTATGCCCAGCTTCCTCGGTTTTTTCAGTTGGCCAAGCCTCTTTAGAAATTCTGTTGACTGAGTATAAATATTGAGACCTTCCAACACTCGCAATCCCTGCATGGCCGTGATTTCATCTGGTACCGTTTCGTAACCATCGACTTGTAGAGTTACATAACATGCCAACCATTCTTGAATGGTCAGAGGGATTTCCACTAGTTTACTGTATGCTTTCACGTCAATCTCCAAATGTTGCAGCCTTGCCACCTGTTCTGGAATCTTCGTGACAGCTTCGGCATGTTTGAACCTCAGGTACTTGAGGTGCACCAAATTTCCAATACCCGCAAGGTGATCATCTTCTAACTGTGAACAATCCTCAAAGTCCAGAACACGCAAGAGTCGAAACTCCGACAAACATGGGATCTTCACATTACGGCCAAAGACATGGAGTGATCGGGCACTAGATACATCAAGACTCAATGGAATGTCACCATCATTCTGTAGAGACACTCGACGAATCTTGGCCTTGGGATCAGGATTTATAACACCAGGTACACCTACTATAGTAACAAAGTTCTCTTCAACAGCCTTAGATACGATGAAATCATGAACGGTGTCATGAACACGACAACTCTTCACCACGTCACCAAATGTCTCGTTCATCTTCGCAGCCTGGATCAAACTCCTGTTGATGAGGTCATTGAAACACATCTCTCCTGACTCATATATTGTATAACCAGATTTTTTCTGAATGAATCCCTCGCCAATCCACCTCCTTATCAAATTATCCTTCTCAATAATGTGCCCCTCTGGAAATATACTCAGGTACAGTAGACATGTTTTAAGATGAGGAGGAAGATCCAAGTAACCGAGGGATATTATGTTTACCATGTCTTCCATGCTAGAGTTTCTTAGCGCGACCAATTGAATCCTTTACTTGCTCCCATATTCCATTTTCACTTGACTTATCAGCCAACACACCAGATATAGCTATGATTGCCAAAGGTAAGCCGACACATTTATCCAAGATCTGGCCAGAAATCCCTTCAAGGTATGATGGACATTTTTCTTCAGAGTTGAACAGTCTTGTATAGAATAATTGCCTCGAATGCGCCATACTAAGAGGCCTTATATTGTATACATGTCCGCTGAAAGTTGAACAACATGATTGAGCGACGGCATGTATACGAGTAGTGGTTATTATTTTACTACCAGAACTTGTTGTGGGAAATGCACACACAATAACCTTCCATATTTCCACGTCCCATATATCATCAAGTACAATAAAGTACCTGCAAAAGTATATAAATAAAGGTTGTGCTTACTGAGAAAAAAATAAGCAGTAAAGGAGTTCAAATGTCCATAAGAATATACTTGTTTGGTCACACGGCCAGGAGAAGTTTGGGCAGAATTTGCACTAGAATGGACAGTTCACTGTTCATGGAATGTATCTTGCACTTGTACACTATGATGGCCCGGTAAAAATTAAAATTGTTTGGAAGCTAGAATTCCCTCTAAATGTCAAAATTGCCCTTTGTTATTTACGGAAAGAGGGGTGAGAGCATCTACATCCGGACCCCCCATACCCGCCCCAAACATCTGGAAGGGCTGCTCGGTCAGTGACTGGACGCAGAAGCGGCACCCAACCGGGCGCCCCAAATCCGACCCAAACGCCCGGACTGACTGGCAACCCCAATATCCGGCCCATATATGGGGCCGATATGGGGACGCCTGGATGCGGGCGCCACGTCGGATCAGCCCACTAGGGCCCGCGCCGCCCCCACAAAAACCCCATCGCATTCGACGAACCCTAGTTCCACCTGAGTATTCCTCCCAAACCTTACCCTCCCCTCCACCATGGCCAACTCCGGTGAGCATTCTGGCAGCGAACCCGATCCCATCGACTGGGACGGGCTCGTGAAGGAGGAGGACGCCGGATCTAGCTCCGACGCGTCGGACGACGAGGAGCTCATGCTCCGCATCGCCATCGAGCGCTCGCGTGTGGACACCGGTGGTAGCTCGAGCTCCCTCGCGTCTACCGCTAGCTCCTCCACCTCCCACCGTAGGAATGCGGGACGCGATCGCCCTTCCCGCTCCGCGCCACTCCAGATCCGGACCGCGGTCGTCTCCCATTCCCCTTCGAAGCGCGCTCCACCCGGGAAGCACTAGGTGCTCGTGCCCGTGGCTCCAGTGCGCATGGTGGAGTCCGAGGTGAAGGCCGCCCGGCGCGATCGGTAGCGGGCGGCAGCAGCGACGGCAGAGCCCTGCTCATCCTGGCAGAGCGCACGCTCCATGCCAGTGGATTCGGAGGAGGTGCTCCTTCGCGAGGTGATGCGGAGGTCGCTGACCACGGCGGAGACCGGCACGTGGCGCCTCCGGCGTAAGAACGCGAAGGCGCTCCGGCTCGGTCTCTAGGCGTTCGAGCGCCTCGCCCGGGAGAAGGAGACCATAGCCGCCAAGGCCGCCCGCTGATAACCCACAAGTATGGGGATCGCAACAGTTTTTGAGGGTAGAGTATTCAACCCAAATTTATTGATTCGACACAAGGGCAGCCAAAGAATATTTGCAAGTATTAGCAGTTGAGTTGTCAATTCAACCACACCTGGAGACAAAATATCTGCAGCAGAGTGATCAGTAGCGCAGTAATATGGTAGTTTGATAGCGGTAGCAATAATAGTAACAGTAGCAGTAACAGTAGCAGCAATAGTAGTAGCAATTGTGACAGTAGTAGCAACAGTAGTAACTTAGCAAGGAACAATATGTGAAAAACTCCTAGGCATTGGATCGGTGATTATGTTGGATAACATTCATCATGTAACAGTCATAACCTAGGGCGACACAGAACTAGCTCCAATTCATCAATGTAATGTAGGCATGTATTCCGTATATAGTCATACGTGCATACGATAAGAACTTGCATGACATCTTTTGTCCTACCCTCCCGTGGCAGCGGGGTCCATAAGGAAACTAAGGGATATTAAGGCCTCCTTTTAATAGAGAACCGGAACAAAGCATTAACACATAGTGAATACATGAACTCCTCAAACTACGGTAATCACCGAAAAGAATCCCAATTATTTTCACCTAGGGGTATGCGGATCATAACATGTAGCAGGTGCGTATAACTTGCAAGATCGGATCAAGAACACAAATATATTCATGAAAACATAAAGGGTTCAGATCTGAAATCATGTCACTCAGGCCCTAGTGACAAGCACTAAGCATAGCAAAGTCATAGCAACATCAATCTCAGAACATAGTGGATATTAGGGATCAAGCCCTAACAAAACTAACTCGATTACATGATAAATCTCATCCAACTCATCACCGTCCAACAAGCCTACGAAGGAATTACTCACTCCCGGCGGTGAGCATTGCTACTTGTAGCTTGCGTTGGTATTTCCCCGAAGAGGAAGGGATGATGCAGCACAGTACAGATAAGTATTTCCCTCAGTTATGAAACCAAGGTTATCGAACCAGTAGGAGAATCACACAACACCTCGTTAGCAGCACCTACACACAAACAACAAATCCTTGCACCCAACGCAAACGAGAGGTTGTCAATCTCTCGGCGGTAAATTGCAAGATTAAATTGTATGTGATAGATACATAGATTGAAACAAAAATACAAAATAAAATAAATAAAAGATAATGGCAGCAATATTTTTAGGGTTTTAGTAATATGATTTAGATAGACCCGGGGGCCATAGGTTTCACTAGAGGCTTCTCTCGAGAAAATAGCATACGGTGGGTAGACAAATTACTGTTGGGCAATTGATAGAAAAGCAAATAATCATGATGATATCCAAGGCAATGATCATGTATATAGGCATCACGTCCAAGATTAGTAGACCGACTCCTGCCTGCATCTACTACTATTACTCCACACATCGACCGCTATCCAGCATGCATCTAGTGTATTAAGTCCATAAGAACGGAGTAATGCCTTAAGAACGATGACATGATGTAGACAAGATAAACTCACATATGAATAAACCCCATCTTTTTACCCTTACTAGCAACGATACATACGTGTCATGTCCCTTTCTGTCACTGGGATTGAGCACCGCAAGATCGAACCCACTACAAAGCAACTCTTCCCATGGCAAGACAAATCAATCTAGTTGGCCAAACCAAATCAATAGACCGGAGAAGAAATACGAGGCTATAATAATCATGCATAAAAGAGTGCAGCAAAGACTCAAATAATTTCATGGATAATCTGATCATAAACTCACAATTCATCGGATCCCAACAAACACACCGCAAAAACCGATTACATCGGATAGAACTCCAAGAATATCGAGGAGAACATTGTATTGAAGATCAAAAAGAGAGAAGAAGCCATCTAGCTACTACCTATGGACCCGAAGGTCTGTGGTAAACTACTCACGCATCATCGGAAGGGCAGCAAGGTTGATGTAGAACCCCTCCGTGATCGATTCCCCCTCCGGCGGAGTATCGGAGAAAGCCTCCAGATGGGATCTCTCTGGAACAGAAACTTGCGGCGGCGGAAAAAGTATTTTGTGGACTCCCCTGAGGGTTTCTGATTTTTTTCTGAATTTATAGTGCTGGAATTAGGTCAAATGGAGCTGGGTGGGCCCCACGAGGTACCAGGGCGCGCCACCCCCCTGGGGCACGCCCTGGTGCCTCGTGGCCCACTCCTTCATCTTCTGGCCCTCTCCCGAAGCTTCCAGTGTTTATCTTGTCCAATAAAAAATCTCCAAAAAGTTTCATGGCATTTGGACTTCATTTGGTATTGATTTTCTGTAAAACAAAAACAGGGCAGAAAACAACAACTGGCACTGGGCACTAAGTTAATAGGTTAGTCTCCAAAAATGATATATAATTGCTGTAAATGATTATAAAAACATCCAAGATTGATATTATAACAACATGGAACAATCAAAAATTATAGATACGTTGGAGACGTATCAGCATCCCCAAGCTTAATTCGTGCTCGTCCTCGAGTAGGTAAATGATAAAAACAGAATTTTTGATGTGGAATGCTGCCTAACATATTCAGCACATATTATTTTCTTTTGTAGCAAGGACATTGGACTTGAATGATTCAAAGCAATAGTCTATAATTTGACATGAAGATATAAATACTCAAGCATGCTAACAAGCAACCATGTCTTTCAAAATATCAACGCTAAAGAAAGTTATCCCTAGCCCATTATGCTCAATCATTGATCCATTCATGAAACTCACTCAAATATTAGCTACATCTAATGCACAAGTATGACAATAGTTCTCTCTAGTTGGTGCTTTTGTAAGAGAAGATGGAGACTCAAATAAAATAAAAATTGCATAAAAGTAAATAGATAGGCCCTTCGCAGAGGGAAGCAGAGATTTGTCAAATGTGCCAGAGCTCAAAGCTGAAATTAAAGAGAAAAAAAAACATTTTGAGAGGCATGCTTTTCCTGTCAACGAAAACGACCGAGATTTCCCAATATTTTCCATGCTAGACACATCATAGGTGGTTCCCAAACAGAAAGTAAAGTTCATTTCCTTTCCACCATTCTTTCACAATCCATGGCTAGCCGTATCCACGGGTGCCCTCCATACCAACACTATCCAAGGAATTTTGTTGTTACTAATTTGATTTCATTGTGAGACTGGGCATCCCTATTACCAACCACTCTCTCGTGTAATGACAAGTGAATAAACACTCATCGTGAGAATAACACACCTAGCATGGAAAATAATGGCCACCCCCTGCCGCTTCATGAGCGGTACGGGCTCGCAAAACGGAAAAATATTTTGAAAATTAGAGTTGGCACACGCAAATTTACTTGGAACGGCATTGAAATACTGCATATAGTGGACTCATTAGGCACAACTTGGGTTTAAGGAGTTTGGATGCACAAGCAGTATTTCCGCTTAGTACAAATGAAGGCTAGCAAAAGATTGAGAAGCAACCAACCAAAAAGGAAAATGGTCATAAACATGCATTGAACACAACTAACACAGAATAATGCACCATAAGTAGGACATAATTTCATTGCATAACTATTGACTCAACGTGCATGCATAGGGAATCACAAACCTTAACACTAATATTCTTACTAAATCACAATTACTCACCACCATGGCTCACATATTATCATTTCCATATCGCAAAACTATTGTAAGGAATCACACTTATCATATCCAATGATCTATATGAAAGTTTTTATTTATATCCCTCTTGAATATTCATCACTTTGGGACCAATTTCTTATCTTGTGCAAATTACCGTTACTATTATCATCTCTCAAAAAAGATTTAAGTGAAGCATGAGAGTGCAAATATTTCTTCAAAATTTCAATCTTATCAATTCTCAAAATAATATAAGTGAAGCATGAGAATTCATTTCTTCAAAATTTTAGTCTTGTCAATTCTCAAAATAATATAAGTAAAGCATGAGAATTCATTTCTTCAAAATATAGCCACCACCGTGCTCAAAAAGATTTAAGTGAAGCACTAGAGCAACTGCCTAGCTCAAAAAATTTAAGTGAAGCACATAGAGTATTCTAACAAATGATGATAAATGTGTGGCTCTCTCAAGATAGGTGTGTTCAACAAACATGATTGTGACAAACTAAAAAGCAAACAAAGCAAAGACTCATATAATACAAGACGCTCCAAGCAATACTCATATCATGTGACGAATAAAAATATAGCTCCAAGTAAAACTACCGATAGTTGGTAGAAGAAAGAGGGGATGCCTTTCGGGGCATCCCCAAGCTTAGACGCTTGAGTCTTCCTAGAATATTACCTTGGGGTGCCTCGGGCATCCCCAAGCTTAGGCTTTTGCTACTCCTTATTCCTTCATCCATCGAGATCTCACCCAAAACTTGAAAACTTCAATCACACAAAACTCAACAAAAACCTTCGTGAGATCCGTTAGTATAACTAAATAAATTACTACTATAAGTACTGTTGCAAACCCATTCATATTTTATTTTTGCATTATACCTACTGTACTCTAACTTCACCATGGCTTATACCCCCCAATACAATCCATAGATTCATCAAAACAAGCAAGTAGTGCATCAAAAACAGAATCTGTCAAAAACAGAACAGCCTGTAGAAATCTGAATTATGGTCGTGCTTCTATAACTCCAAAAATTCTGAAAAATTAGGACGACATGGGAAATTCATATATCAATATTGTGTAAAAAAATCAGAAGGTGTGGACGTTCCAGAGAAAAACCAAAATTCTAGCACTGGACGCAAAACTTTCTGTTTTCAAACAACATCAATTATACTATCTTCCAAATCATCCCAAAGGCTTTACTTGGCACAAACACTAATTAAAAACACAACCATACCAGTAGCATGACAGTGAAAACACACAATAACAGAAAAAATATATTTTATTCATTGGGTCGCCTCCCAACAAGCGCTATTGTTTTATGCCCCTAGCTAGGCATAATGCATAGTTTTAAGTGTTGTCATCTTTCAAGTTGATTCCATAAGCGGCCCTCATAATTGATTCATATGGTGCTTTAATTTTTTTCCTAGGGAAATGCTCCATACCCTTCTTTAATGGAAACTGAAATTTTATATTTCCTTCTTTCATATCAATAACGGCACCTATAGTTCGTAAGAACGGTTTACCAAGTATTATGGGGCAAAAAGGGTTGCATTCAATATCGAGAACAATAAAATCAACGGGCACATAATTTCTATTTGCAAGGATGAGAACATCATTAATCCTACCAATTGGTTTTTTAATAGTAGAATCCGCCAGGTGCAAATTAAGAGAACATTCATCTATATTGGTAAAACCTAGCACATTGCATAGAGATTTTGGAATTGTGGAAACGCTACCACCCAAATCACATAAAGCATTGCACTCATAATTTTTAATTTTAACTTTAATGGTGGGTTCCCATTCATCATATAATTTTCTAGGAATTGAAATCTCTAGTTCTACCTTTTCTTCTAACACTTTCATCATTGCTTCTACAATATGTTTAGTAAAAGCCTTGTTTTGCTCATAAGCGTTGGGTGAATTTAACATGGATTGTAACAAAGAAATGGACTCAATCAAAGAACAATTATCATAATTAAAATCTTTGTAATCCAAGAGAGTGGGCACATCGCTATTTAAAGTTTTTACCTCTCCAAACCCACTTTTAGCAATTTTCTTATCAAGATTTTCACCCTCCGAATTATGGGGACGCTCTTTAGCTAAAGTTGACTCTTCTTCAGTCCCTTTTTCATCAAGTTTAATATTGCTAAACAAAGAATCAATAGATGAAACACCAATCATTTTAATATCCTCGTCATTACTTTGTTCTAATGATTCCGGCTTAGCCGCCATTTGATTTACTAGCATAGCTTGACCATCAGAAATTTTTCCTAGCAAATTTTCAGTAAGAGCAAATTGAGATTGAAGACTAGCAACTTCTTTACTAACATTATCAAGTTGTTTTGCAATAGCATTCAGTAAAGTAGAGTGTTCTTTGAGTTCCTCGGTAAAAAATTTGTTGTGCTCAAACTGTGTAGTCATGTAATCTTTAGTATTTTTCTCAATTTCGAACAAAATTTTATAATAAGAGCTATCATGATAATTCTCTCGGGGCATCATGATTAAGTAAACAAGGTAACAAGCAGGCAAGCGAGCAAACTAGAAAAAGCAAACGGAAAAATATTTTTGTATTTTTGTAAAAACGTTTTAGAAGTGGGGGAGATGAAAACGAGAGGCAAATGGCAAATAAAGTAAATGCAAGGAGATGAGAGTTTATGCAAAGGTACTTGATAGATGTTGATGATGTCTCCCCGGCAACGGCGCCAAAAATTCTTCCTGCTACTTGTAGCTTGCGTTGGTATTTCCCCGAAGAGGAAGGGATGATGCAGCACAGTAGAGATAAGTATTTCCCTCAGTTATGAAACCAAGGTTATCGAACCAGTAGGAGAATCACACAACACCTCGTTAGCAGCACCTGCACACAAACAACAAATCCTTGCACCCAACGCAAACGAGAGGTTGTCAATCTCTCGGCGGTAAATTGCAAGATTAAATTGTATGTGATAGATAGATAGATTGAAACAAAAATACAAAATAAAATAAATAAAAGAAAATGGCAGCAATATTTTTAGGGTTTTAGTAATATGATTTAGATAGACCCGGGGGCCATAGGTTTCACTAGAGGCTTCTCTCGAGAAAATAGCATACGGTGGGTAAACAAATTACTGTTGGGTAATTGATAGAAAAGCAAATAATCATGACGATGTCCAAGGCAATGATCATGTATATAGGCATCACGTCGAAGATTAGTAGACCGACTCCTGCCTGCATCTACTACTATTACTCCACACATCGACCGATATCCAGCATGTATCTAGTGTATTAAGTCCATAAGAACGGAGTAATGCCTTAAGAACAATGACATGATGTAGACAAGATAAACTCACGTATGAATAAACCCCATCTTTTTACCCTTAGTACCAACGATACATATGTGTCATGTCCCTTTCTTTCACTGGGATTGAGCACCGGAAGATCAACCCACTACAAAGCACCTCTTCCCATGGCAAGATAAATCAATCTAGTTGGCCAAACCAAATCAATAGATCGGAGAAGAAATACGAGGCTATAATAATCATGAATAAAAGAGTGCAGCAAAGACTCAAATAATTTCATGGATAATCTGATCATAAATTCACAATTCATCGGATCCCAACAAACACACCGCAAAAAGTGATTACATCGGATAGAACTCCAAGAACATCGAGGAGAACATTGTATTTAAGAACAAAAAGAGAGAAGAAGCCATCTAGCTACTGCCTATGGACCCGAAGGTCTGTGGTAAACTACTCACGCATCATCGGAAGGGCAGCAAGGTTGATGTAGAACCCCTCCGTGATTGATTCCCCCTCCGGTGGAGTACCGGAGAAAGCCTCCAGATGGGATCTCTCTGGAACAGAAACTTGTGGCGGCGGAAAAGTATTTCGTGGACTCCCCTGAGGGTTTCTGATTTTTTCTGAATTTATAGTGCTGGAATTAGGTCAAATGGAGATGGGTGGGCCCCACGAGGTACCAGGGCGCGCCACCCCCCCTGGGGCGCGCCCTGGTGCTCGTGGCCCACTCCATCATCTTCTGGCCCTCTCCTGAAGCTTCCAGTGTTTATCTTGTCCAATAAAAAATCTCCAAAAATTTTCATGGCATTTGGACTTCGTTTGGTATTGATTTTCTGTAAAACAAAAACAGGGCAGAAAACAGCAACTGGCACTGGGCACTAAGTTAATAGGTTAGTCTCCAAAAATGATATATAATTGCTGTAAATGATTATAAAAACATCCAAGATTGATATTATAACAGCATGGAACAATCAAAAATTATAGATACGTTGGAGACGTATCAAGCATCATGAACTTGGTGATGGAGGATGGTTGATGATGACAATGACGGAAGATCCCCCTCTCCGGAGCCCCGAACGGACTCCAGATTTGGCCTCCCGATGAAGAACAGGAGGTGGTGGCGGCTCCGTATCGTAGAACGTGATGAAACTTCTTCTCTTATTTTTTTTCTCTAGAATTGTGAATTTATAGGCCTGAGATTAGGGTCAGCGGAGCCACGTGGGCCCCACAACCCACCAGGGTGCGCCAGCGGGGGTGGCGCGCCCTGGTGCCTCGTGGGCAGCAGGTGGCCCCCCTCCAATGGATCTAGGCTCCAATATTTTTTATTTAATCAATAAAAAATCTCCAAAAAGTTTCGTCCAATTCCAAGAACTTTTATTTCTGCACAAAAACAACACCATGGTAGTTCTGCTGAAAACAGCGTCAGTCCGGGTTAGTTTCATTCAAATCATGCAAATTAGAGTCCAAAACAAGAGCAAAAGTATTTGGAAAAGTAGATACGACGGAGACGTATCAACTCCCCCAAGCTTAACTCATTGCTTGTCCTCAAGCAATTCAGTTGACAAACTAAAAGTGATAAAGAAAAACTTTTACGAACTCTTTTGTTCTTGTATCCATATATAAGTTTAAATAGTACCCAAGTTTTCAGCAAAGATCATGAACTAACCATGCTCATGATAACTCTTAGAAATTATATTCACTCATATCAATGGCATAATCAACTAGCGAGCAATAATAAGATATCTCAAATGCCAACACTTTGACAAAACAATCATGATATAATATGACAACATGGTATCTCACTAGCCCTTTCTGAGACCGCAAAACATAAATGCAGAGCACCTCCCAAGTTCAAGCAGCAACTAAACATTGTAATTCTTGGTAGAAGAGATCCAGTCATGATGCACACAACATTAACTATACACAATGCATGAGAATGACAATAGTGCTCTCAGGACTGGTGCTTATTTGAGAAGGTGGTGACTCAACAATAAAAATAAAATAACATAGAAGTAAATAGATGGGCCCTTCGCAGAGGGAAGCATGGATTTGCAGAGGTGCCAGAGCTCGAAGCTTAAATCAGAGATAAATATAATTTTGGGAGGTATGTCGTTCCTGTCAACGTCACTACCGAGAGTTTTCAATATCTTCCATGCTAAACACATTAGCGGCGGTTCCCAAGCGGTAAAGTAAAGTTTACTCCCCCTCCACCAACAAACACAAGCCATGGCTAGCCGAATCCTCGGGTGCCCTCCATACCAACAATTTTTCGGGGGAGTTTGTTTTATTATTTTGCAATTTTAATTATGGGACTGGGCATTCCGATTAGCAGCCCCTCCCGTGCAAGGACAAGAATAAACACTCATCATGAGAATAACCCGCTTAGCATGGAAGATACTGACCGCCCCCTGTCGCTCCATGAGCGGTACGAGCACACAAAACAGATGTTCATTTGAATATTTAGAGGTGGCACATGCAAATTTACTTACAACGGCAAGGTAATACCGCATATAAGTAGATATAGTGGACTCATCTGGAATAACTTTGGTTTAAGGGTTTTGATGCACAAGCAGTATTCCCGCTTAGTGCAGGCGAAGGCTAGCAAAAAGGTTGAGAAGCGACCAGCTAGAGAGCGAAAACGGTCATAATCATGCATTATGAATAATCAACATTGAATACTAGCATGAGTAGGATATAAGCACCATGAACATAAATATCGTGGAGGCTATGTTGGTTTTGAATCAACTACATGCGTGAACATGTGCCAAGTCAAGCCACTAGAAACATTCAGAGGAGGATGCCATATCATCATACTACATCATGAACATTTTAATGCATGTTGACACCCAAGATAAATCATTATCCACTCCTAGCTACTTAAGCATGGCATGAGCAACTATAATCTCTAATTGTCATCATAAACATGTTTAATCATAATATGCTGAACCATGGATACCGAGTTAAACATATTTACAAAAACAAAAACAAGTTGAGTTCATACCCGCTTTTCCCTGCCACAGTCAATTCATCAAATCATCGTCATTATTGCCTTTCACTTGCACGACCGAATGATATGAAAATAATAATAGTGCAAGTGTGCCGTGGACTAAGCTGGAATCTGCAAACATTTTATTCAAAGGAGAAGACAAGGGAATATGTGCTCTTTGTTAGATCAACAATAATGCATACGAGAGCCACTCAACATTTTCATCGTGGTCTTCTCCTTACAACGACTCAACAAAAGAAAAGAATTTTAGAGAAACACACTGAAATATTTTTGGAGTTTCTAGTTTTTTTTCTTGAAGGAAGCAAATTAAAGAAGACAAAACAAAAATGAGAAAAAACTATTTACACGGGAAAGCTCCCAACAAGCAAAAGAAGAAACGGGAAATATTTTTGGGTTTTCTTTCAATACTACAACTAATTAAGCTAGAAAGAAAAACTGAAAAGAAACGAGAAATGTTTTTGGATTTTCTCAAAGTTTTTCAAACACACAAGAAGAAAGCGAGAAAATAAAACTAACATGGATTATACAATGAAAAAGGATGAACACCGACAACTGGAATGAAATGTGTGATCATGAATGTAAAGTCGGTGAGAGATATGTACTCCCCCAAGCTTAGGCTTTTGCCTAGCTTGGTCTACTGCCATGGCTGTCCTGGATAATAATCGAAGTGGTAGCTCGTAGAGGCGTTCTGAGCCGCCTCCTCAGCTCGACGGACAGCTTCAACTGTCGCGTTGTACTCGTGCACCTCGCTCTCTGATAGAAAATATCTCTGTTTGTTCTAAAAATCAAAGAGAGCAGGAGCAGGCAAAGCAACATACACAGAACAATATTTATCAAAAACTAAGTTATATTCATATCCATGTGCGCCGCGTTTTAAAAACTTATGTTCTTGCACTGCTTCGAAGTTCAAATATTTATAAGGTAAGAGGGGATCATTGAAATTGGGCGAGACCCCTAACTTTGCAGCTAAGCGGGAGGCATAAATTCCTCCATACAAATCACCATTACCCGTGTTACGCTGCAGTCTACGTGCAACAATAGCCCCAAGATTATAACGCTTGCTACCAGTCAAAGCTGTATGAATGAGACTCAGATCAGGGGCGCAAAGTGCACTGCAGTCTTGCTTACCAACAACACATTTACCATTAAAAAGTGCAAAATACCGAATAGCAGGAAAGTGAATGCTAATTATTCTGGCATGCGTAACTCCCCTATCCTCACCGTTGCAAAGGCCATTAAGAAACAACTCATAGTCAGATTTTAGCGATTCATCTAACGAACCCCAATATGGAATTTTGCATGCATCACAGAATTCTTCTAGAGACATACTATAGGATTTATTATAGAGATGAAACGAAACTCTAGAATTACGAGCATTATACGCAAAATGTTGAGTGAATGAATGGGTGAGGTTGTAGTGCTGCGGAGGCTTATCTGCGAGGAAGGCGGAAAGATCAGTGTTCTAAATGTATTGCTCGAATTCCTCCTTAATCCCCGTACCCAACATGAACTCCTCACAGGGCCATCGGCAAGATTTTGCCTCAGCACCTCTCACCGAACTTGCTCTTGGTTCCTCATATGATTGGCGTGCTAAGCTTTCACTTGATGACGCTTCAGAGGACCTCCTCCTCGAAGAACTCCTCCGAAAGAAGTTCATTTTCCTAAGGACAAATTTCTGAAAATTTTTGGGCCACAAAATGATATCAATAAAACTTCACAAGATTGATAGCAACTACTCATATGGATGTCTAGAGGCTATATCAAGCATTCAAACCACTTGGAACTCAAAGAATTAAACATACAAGCTCATTTTCAATAGCACCAAGAGCAGCTAATTATGCAAAATATAATCCACTAGAGCAAAAACTAATTGGAGCAATGGAGGAGTCACATACCAAGTAGCAATCTCCCAAAACAGTTTTGGAAACGGAGCAAGAACACGAGAGAGAGAGCTACCAGGAATTTTTGCTAGAGGTAAGAGACGAAGTGGGCTGAAGGGATAAGTGAGGGGGGCCCTGTGGGGCCCACAAGCCACTTGGGCGTGCCAGGGGGTGGCGCGCCCTGGTGCCTCGTGGGCACCTAGGGCATCCCCCTGGTATGTTTTTAGTTCCAAAATTTCTTAAATATTCTATAAAAATTCATGTAAAAATTTCAGATCATTCTGAGCACTTTCATTTTTGGGCATTTTTTATTGCACGGATAATTCAGAAAACATGGTAATCATGGCATTTTATTGCATTTAACTAAAAATAACAGAAAACAAAAAGTGGGTATAGAAGGTTGTGCTTACTAAATTCATCGACCACATGCCTCTCAAAAAGAATCCATTAATAAGGTTGATCAAGTCTTATTAACAAACCATTTCCGAGTAACATGAAACCGATGAACCTTCGTAAAAACACTAGGTTACCTCAACGGGGATGTGTACCTCCCCAATAATAAGAGTTTCATATTTCTTTTTGACAGTAGGAAGACGGAGTTGAAAACTTCCAATAGTAATTGTCGGAGTCTTTTCAATAACATGAATACCATTTACTTGAAATTGTTTCTTCGGAAAGTGCACCGTATGTTCATTACCATTGATATGAAAAGTGACCTTTCTTTTGTTGCAATCAATAACAGTCCCTGCGGTATTCAAGAAGGGTCTACCAAGGATAATCGACATGTTGTCGTCCTCGGGCATATCAAGTATAACAAAGTCTGTTAGGATAGTAACATTTGCAACTACAACGGGCACATCCTTACAAACACCGATAGGTATGGCAGTTGATTTGTCAGCCATTTGCAATGATATTTTAGTGGGAGTGAGTTTATTCAAATCAAGTCTTTTATATAAAGAGAAGGGCATAACACTAACACCGGCTCCTAAATCACACAAAGCAGTTTTGACATAATTTCTTTTAATGGAGCATGGTATAGTTGGTATTCCTGGATCTCCTAGTTTCTTAGGTACTCCGTCCTTAAAATAATAATTTGCAAACATGGTAGAAATTTCAGCTTCAGGTATCTTTCTTTTATTTGTGACAATGTCTTTCATATATTTAGCATAAGGGGCCATCCTTAAAATATCAGTCAAACGAGTACGCAAAAAGACTGGCCTAAGCATTTCAGCAAAGCGTTCAAATTCTTCCTCATCCTTATTCTTAGATGGTTTAGGAGGAAAGGGCATGGGTTTTTGAACCCATGGTTCTCTTTCTTTACCATGTTTTCTAGCAACGAAGTCTCTTTTATCATAACGTTTGTTTTTAGAAGGTGGGTTATCAAGATCAATAGCAGGTTCTATTTCAACATCATTATCAAGTTCTTTATCATTATCTGGTTGGGCATTCACATGAGCATCATCATTATTGAATGTTCATTACCAGATTGTGTCTCAGCATCAGAAATAGAAACATCATTACTATCCTCTAAGGGTTTTTCTACCTCAGGTTCACTAGAAGTATGCAAAGTCCTATCATTTTTCTTTTTCTTTTTCTTTTTAGATGGACTAGGTGCATCAACATTAATTCTTTGAGAGTCTTGTTCAATTCTTTTAGGGTGACCTTCAGGATAAAGTGGCACCTGAGTCATTTTACCTCCTCTAGTCATTACTCTAACAGCATGATCATTCGTATTGTTATTCATTTCATTGAGCAATTCACTTTGAGATTTAGCAACTTGTTCTAACTGGGTTTGAACCATAGATGCATGTTTACCTACACCTTTGACATCATTAGCACTTCTAAATAACAGGTCACTCAAACGATCAATCATGTAGGCATTTCGTTTCAATTGTTTCATAACATTTGCATTGAAATGATCTTGCTTAATAATATAATTGTCAAATTCATACAAACATTGACTAGGAGGTTTGTTATAAGGAATATCACCTTCATCAAACTTTATAAGAGAATTTACATCTACTACTTGTGGCGGTGTGTCAAGACCATGTATTTCTTCAATAGGTGGCAAATTCTTAATATCTTCAGCTTTAATACCTTTTTCCTTCATGCATTTCGTTGCTTCTTGCATATCTTCAGGACTGAGAAATAAAATACCCCTCTTCTTCGGAGTGGGCTTAGGCGGTGGTTCAGGAAGTGTCCACTCATTATCATTCTTCAATATATTATTCAATAGTTCCTCAGCTTGTTCAATAGTCCGTTCCCTGAAAACACAACCAACACAACTATCTAGGTAGTCCCTAGAAGCATCGGTTAGTCCATTATAAAAGATATCAAGTATTTCATTTTTCTTAACAGGATGATCAGGCAAAGCATTAAGTAATTGGAGAAACCTCCCCCAAGCTTGAGGGAGATTCTCTTCTTTAATTTGCACAAAGTTAAATATTTCCTATAAAGCAGCTTGTTTCTTATGAGAAGGAAAATATTTTCCAGAGAAGTAATAAATCATATCCTGGGGACTACGCACACAACCAGGAGCAAGAGTATTATACCATTCCTTAGCATCACCCTTTAATGAGAAACGAAACAACTTAAGGATATAGTAATAGCGAATTTTTTCCTCATGAGCGAATAGGGTGGCTATATCATTTAATTTAGTAAGATGTGCCACAACGGTTTCAGTTTCATAGCCATGGAAAGGATCAGATTCAACCAAAGTAATTAACTCAGGATCGACAGAGAATTCATAATCCTTATCAGTAGCAAATATGGGAGAGGTAGCAAACTTAGGATCAAAATTCATTCTCTCCCTCATAGATTTTTCTTTCATTTCAGCAAGCAATTTTATAACTTCATCTCTATCATTACAAGCAAGAATGGCTCTAGCCGTATATCAAAGACATGTTCATGAGGTGATTCAATTCTAGTAGGAGAGCTAGGCATAATAGGTGAATCATAATTCTCAAGAGTTTCAACATTTTCAACATTCTCCATTTGTTTAGCTTTAGCAAGTTGTTCATCAAGAAATTCACCAAGTGGCACAACATTATCAAGCATAGTACTATCATCATCATAAGTATTATTCATAGCAGAAGCAGTATCATCAATAACTTGCGACATATCAGAATTAATAGCAGGTGGTGGTGTTGCAAGCTTACTCAAAACAGAAGGTGAATCAAGTGCGGAGCTAGATGGCAGTTCCTTACCTCCCCTCGTCTTAGAGGGAACGATCTTGGTCTTAGCGTCTTTCAGATTCTTCATAGTGATCAACAGATATAAATTCCAAGTGACTCAGCAAATAGATCTATGCTCCCCGGCAACGGCGCCAGAAAAAGGTCTTGATAACCCACAAGTATAGGGGATCGCAACAGTTTTCGAGGGTAGAGTATTCAACCCAAATTTATTGATTTGACACAAGGGGAGCCAAAGAATATTTGCAAGTATTAGCAGTTGATTTGACACCTGGAGACTAAATACCTGCAGCAGAGTGATCAGTAGCGCAGTAATATGGTAGTTTGATAGCAGTAGCAATAATAGTAACAGTAGCAGCAATAGTAGTAGCAATTGTGACAGTAGTAGCAACAGTAGTAACTTAGCAAGGAACAATATGTGAAAACCTCGTAGGCATTGGATCGGTGATTATGTTGGATAACATTCATCACGTAACAGTCATAACCTAGGGCGACACAGAACTAGCTCCAATTCATCAATGTAATGTAGGCATGTATTCCGTATATAGTCATACGTGCTTGTGATAAGAACTTGCATGACAACTTTTGTCCTACCCTCCCGTGGCAGCGGGATCCATAAGGAAACTAAGGGATATTAAGGCCTCCTTTTAATAGAGTACCGGAACAAAGCATTAACACATAGTGAATACATGAACTCCTCAAACTACGGTAATCACCGAAAAGAATCCCAATTATTTTCACCTTGGGGTATGCAGATCATAACACGTAGCAGGTGCGTATAACTTGCAAGATCGGATCAAGAACACAAATATATTCATGAAAACATAAAGGGTTCAGATCTGAAATCATGGCACTCGGACCCTAGTGACAAGCATTAAGCATAGCAACATCAATCTCAGAACATAGTGGATACTAGGGATCAAGCCCTAACAAAACTAACTCGATTATATGATAAATCTCATCCAACTCATCACCGTCCAGCAAGCCTACGAAGGAATTACTCACTCCCGGCGGTGAGCATCATGAAATTGGTGATGGAGGATGCACTACTAGGGAAAAGCTTATAGGTAGTCGCTTACTAGTAGCGCGCTATATTGACCCGCGCTACTGCTACTTACTAGTAGCGTGCTAGATTGACCCACGCTACTAGTAAATTTTACTTGTAGCGCGTGGCTCAAAAAAACGCGCTACTAGTAAATATCCCCAACCGTGCCCCACGGACATCTCATAGTAATAGCGCGGGTTTGCTAGGCCACGCTAGCACTAGCAATGTAGTGGTAGCGCAGGTCACTACATGCGCTATAACTAAGCCCAGCCCACCTCCTCCTCTGTATTAGGGAGACAACGCCCATCGAACAGCCTCTGCCACTGCTAAAAAAAAAGAAGCGTACAGCCTCTGCCTCCCGCGAACCTCGCCGCCGCCACCAACGCCGGACGATTCCGGCTACTTCCGGCGGCCCTCGCCGGAGCGCAGCACACCCACGAGCTCTCCTCGCGACGGTGCTTACTTCCCTCCGGCCAGATCCGCTCCTCGTGGCCGCAAGCGCTCGCGCGCGACCCCTCCCTGCGATTAGGGTTTCGGCTACCTCCAACTCCGGCGCGGTGAGCTCTCCTCTTCCCTCGATTCATGCCCTCTCATCTCCCCGTCTTCCTTCTCTCCCCGCCCCCCTTACTTATTTCTTCGATTCGGTGCAGCAGCCACCCTCCTCCATGGACGAGGACGATCACCACGGCCCGCACATGGTCGAGCTCGCCGTCGTCTGCTCCGGTGCTGTGCTGGGCCAACAACCTCCGCCTCCACGGCTCCTAGCTTGGGTAAGCACCCCCATCCAGTTTGATAAGATTTTATGCCAAGCAGATGGCTATGGAGTAAAACAAATAAGAATATACTTAACGACAACGTCGAGGATTCGATTGGTGTCTGATGATTAATTACTAGTGGTATTTATTGAGCAAGTTCTAGTAGGAATCTGAAGGAAGTTGTCGTTGTTGTTTTCTTGTTCTGTTTGGTTCATGGGTTCAGGAGTAGGAATAAAATGATTGCATTACCTCTTTGCCTGTTGTATAATGCCTGAATATATCTGTGCGCATCTTGAGAAGTAGAATCTGAAACGTGGTGCTGCAACATCCTAACTTTGGTCCCTAACTTCTGCTCTCTTCATCTGGGTCTTCAGAGGAAACTGCTACAAATTTGAAACAAAGACATGGAGCCAGAATACCCTCATTTGTATTTGCAATTCTGCATGTGGCACATGTATATGACCGTTGAAGCCCTCGAATTAGCCTAGCTGCACCAGAGGATTATTCATGCACTAAACTTGTCTCGTCGCGGGATGTGGGCAAACAAAACAGGGATACTTAGGATATCGTAACACCACTTTCCTCTCCCTCCATTGAGTTTGCACTTTAGCATATGCAACCTAACAGTGTATGACACACAACAGTGCCGGCCGGTGTTTAGCAAAGTGTTTCAGTTTCAGTTGTGCAAGTTGTAGCCTCTAATTCTGAAATTTCCTGAACCCAGGGGTTGGCCATCAAGTAACAGATATGCAGCTACATCACAGTTCCAAGGTTCTCATGCGCCCTGGTCTCCAGAACAACCATGTACAACAGTTACATAGTTCATCCATCGGTCGCAACTAGCTATCTGAATTGTGCTACCTATAGCTATTTGAAGCTTCCACGGCTCCTAGCTTGGGTAAGCACCCCCATCCCCATGGCCATCTGCTTGGCAGAAAATAGCATCCTCTGTTATTTAAGTCATTGATGTAGTGGCTTGCATGCATCATCCTTTTTAGGAGACTCGCTGAGATTCAACTTTAGGACACTGCCATTCTTTGAAGATGATACAAGTAATTGTTTCTATTTGGGTGTCCCTATATATGTGTGTGTAACTGTGTACATTGCCACCTATACTTCTACAAGTGTCTGCACTCTGCCTATTTTCCATGCATATTTTGCAGTCAAATTTGATTACATAATTAGCAAGTTGTGTTTGATGGTATCATTTACATGTAAAGTCAATATCTATCCTTCAGTTTCATGTATCATATTGTCATATATTGAGCTCTTCAGTAGTAAATGTATCATCTTAAGAGTGTACTGAAGCTAGATTTGGATGCTGACGCGTACTAAAGTTTTCACTTTCCCGACGTGGGCGCAGGGGTGATCGACGCGGACTACCGCGGCCCGGTGGGCCTCGTGCTCTTCAACCACTCGGAGGCGGACTTCGCCGTGAAGCCCAGCGGCCACGTCGCACAGATGATCGTCCAGGTGATCGCGACGCCGAAGGTCGCCGAGGTGGAGGACCTCGACGCCACCGTCCGGGGGGAGGGAGGATTCGGGTCCACCGGCGTCTGAACTCCGAGCCTTGGTAGATACATCTAGAGAAGTGGTTTGTTTAGGTTGGTGGTGAACACTAGGGAAGGTACCCACGTTTCGATGATGGTTGTGTGCGTCTGATGTTAAATGGATTCTTGTGATCTCTTCCAGTTGAGCTGGATGTGTCTCTGATTTCCATCCATGAATACTGCATCTAATTTTTATTTTTTTAATTCCTAATTAGCTAGTAGTAGCGTGGGGGAAAAGGTGCACGCTACTAGTCCTAATTAGCTAGTAGTAGCGTGGGGGAAAAAGTGCACGCTACTAGTACTTAGGATAGTAGTAGCGCGGGTGGCACGCGCTACTACTAACTTTTTAGCTGTAGCGTGGGGTAAAAAACGCGCTACTGCTAAAAAATAGCTGTAGCGCCTTAGCAGTAGCGCGGTACCCCGCGCTACTGGTATGCAAAAAACCTACGCTACTAGTAGTGTTTTTCCTAGTAGTGATGGTTGATGATGACGATGACGGAAGACCCCCCTCTCCGGAGCCCCGAACGGACTCCAGATCTGGCCTCCCCATGAAGAACAGGAGGTGGCGGCGGCTCCGTATCGTAGAACGTGATGAAACTTCTTCTCTTATTTTTTTTCTTTGAAATTGTGAATTTATAGGCCTGAGATTAGGTTCAGCGGAGCCACGTGGGCCCCATAAGCCACCAGGGCGCGCCAGGGAGGGTGGCGTGCCCTGGTGCCTCGTGGGCAGCAGGTGGCCCCCCTCCAGTGGATCTTGGCTCCAGTATTTTTTATTTAATCCATAAAAAATCTCCAAAAAGTTTCGTCCAATTCCAAGAACTTTTATTTCTGCACAGAAAACAACACCATGATAGTTCTGCTGAAAACAGCGTCAGTCCGGGTTAGTTTCATTCAAATCATGCAAATTAGAGTCCAAAATAAGAGCAAAAGTGTTTGGAAAAGTAGATACGACGGAGACGTATGACCCGCCACGCGAAGGAGCAGCATCGCCTCCTCCGCTGCCTCTCCGGGTACATTTTGTACGCATCGGGGAGCGGCACCCGGACGACGACCCTCCCGCCGCCGACGCATACATGGAGGAGATGGACCGTCGCCGACCGCAAGGGCAAGGGCCTCGCCAAGAAGTGGTGAACTCCGGCCGCCCACCATGCCTTTTTAGATTTTAGTTGTTTTTATGTTCGATTGATGTTTAATTTGAACTAGCTCGACCCTTTTGAATGAACAAATTGCATGTCCGATGTCCGCAACTGCTAAGCTTTTATGCTATGTCTATAATCTAGGTACTATGCATGGGTTTGTGTGAAATAGGTTGGGTTTGTGGTTGTGGAGGAGGAAATTTGGGTACTGTCCGGGCAGTGCCAGCGGACACGCCTGCGAGCGTATAGGGCTCCAAATTAGGTGATCCTGGTTGTAAATGCTCTGATGTTAACAAGGGACAACCTATCATAACAGGTCAGGCTGGCAGTCGGGCCGGGTTTGGTCGGGTCGACCTCTCTCAAACCTATGCCCAAATCTCTTATCAAGTTAGTCGCCCACCCGCGACCCTACCCATGGGTCCGATTCCATACCAATGCCCTAACCCAACGGGTAACCCGATCCATTAGAGCACCCATCGGTCTTCATACTTTTTTTATTTTACTAATAAACATGCTCGTGCATTGCAACGGAAGAAAGAAACACAATGCGTCCAAATGTGGTAAATCCCAAAGGTGATGATCTTTGCCACCACACGTGCACCAGTAGTTAAACCATGCCATCGCAAGTGAATATCCCAACAATTTTAAAACTACTCTTGTCGAGCTCGACGTGACGGACGCCTTTCCCGAGCTAAGGCGTGCACCTATTCCATACACCATCCCTCATATGCCACTCAATTTTAAGTTGTATATTTGTTTTCAAAATGCATCAACATTGTTTTAAAACACATAAACAATTTTTAAATCACATGGACTTTTTTAAAGAACACGAATACGCATATATTTTTTAGCACGTGAACACTTAGAATTACATCTACCATTTTTAAAGAAAAGGGTGAACAATTATAAAATTAAATGAACATTCTTTTAATATGTGAACACTTTTCTTGAAACTACATACTTTTTAAAAATGCACGGACGATATTAAAAATTACATAACATTTTTCAAACGGCACAAACATATTTTGAATAACACAAAAAATTAAAACACATGAAATCAAATATTAATATGATTGGGGAGTGTAGCAGCTGATAGAGCCATTCTCAATGACCAACATGACCATAATTTTTTTTTGCGGAGGGCCCTGACTTGTATGCTCCGATGGCGAACCATAGATTTTTTTCCTCAGGCATTTATTCCTTCTTTTAATTGGCACATCGAAGTTTATCCTTCTTTTATTTTCCTTTCCCGGCGAAGCGCCTTTTTAGTTTCGATTCCTTCCTGGGTCATTTATTCATTCTTTTAATTGGCACAACGAAGTTTATCCTTCTTTTAATTTCTTTTCCTTCCAAGGTATTTATTCCTTCTTTCAATTTCTTTTCCTCCCTGAGGCACATCAGAGTTTCCTTCCTTTTTGTTTTGATTCTTGTGGTGGCCTATTAATTTGAAATCACATATGTATATAAATTGGTGTGGTGAGGGGTAAGAACGAGAGGTGGGACTATTTAATAAGTGAACGACAGACGATTTTTTTTTTTTTTTGCGTGGTGATGGGCTGGCCCATCATGTGGGGCGCTGCGGAGGTGGAAGACAGTCTGATATGTAAAAAAAATAGAATCTGGGAGGAGGAGGTGATGGACGTGATAGGCTTCTTTCCACGTTTTATTGGGCTTGACACATGTGCTTGAGAAGGGATACCTACAAATAACGTAGCCTTATGTACATAGAAACATCGCGTAGTGGTTTCTGATGGCAAGGCATGGGCTGCGTGTCACGGAGGTCAATTGTTTGACTCCTAGTATAATTTTTTATTCGATATGAGGGACAAAAGTACAAAAAGTTATATATACATTATTTGGGTGGACGAACCAAAAAATCAGATAAATGCACCTTTTTTTATTAGTAGACTAGAAAAAAGGGTTGTGCGTTGCAATGGGATAATAAAATCGTGGTCTTCAAATCAAGTTCCAAATATTCACACTACATGTATATACACGTATTTATATATTTGTGCACCAACCGGCGCATATGCGGACGTAAGACACGTGCATTCTAAGATGCTCACAGTGGATCGATGTGGAACTTGATCCTTGATGCGTGTATTTTTTTTAGTATATCTTCGATGTGTGTATGAGAAGGAAAAGAAAAGGTCAATCTCACGATGGATGAAAACTGGAGGGCCCTATGACGTACAAATAATTCGGAGGAACGCTCTTTTTTTCACTTTTACTGGTGGCGAGGTGGGTAATTTATTTCAACTTTAAGGCAGTTTCAATGACTGGTGAAAAGATCAGAAAAACAATTAACGAAGAGTTTTTTCATTTACAGGTGATATGGTTGTTTTTTAATATTGGATATAGAATATAAATTAGGGCCAGTATGTTTTCCTAGGCAAAGTCCGTACGTGCAGCTTCAGACGGGCGACAACACAATAACCAGACACGAGCATCTACTAGTCTATTTTATAGACATAGCTCCACCTCCCACGCACATCTGTAGGCGAGGTGATACTAAACTAGAAGGGTGGGGCGCGCTTTACTACCCCGTTGATGTTGTTAGCTTTCTTCAAAAAATAATCACTCTATTTAAAAAAATAAGGTGTATTACTTTTTTGAAAAGTCAAACCTTTTAAGTTTGATCAAATTTGTAGAGAAATATATCAAAATCCATAATACCAAACCGGTATTTTTAAATTCATCATGAAATGAATTTTCATACTTTTTTTGTTTAATATTGTGGATGTTGATATTTTTGCTCTGAACTTGGTCAAAGTTAAAGAAATTTGACTTTCTACAAAACTAATACCCCTTATATTTTGGAATAGATGGAATATTTAGTTTGACGGATGGGGGAGATGATAGAGTGTGTTTTATTTTTATTTATAATGCAGTGATTTGGTGGGCCTTTCGTGGTGCGATTCCATGTTATCCGCTAACCAACCTATATTTATGTGGGAAAATTTCTGTGTCGGTGGTCGCATGTACTATTATATCGGTGCTACAATATCACATGGTGACGCTTATTTTTTCTAGGTGGTGAGAGGGTGCACGGGATTGATATGTTTTTATAGGCCGATTACTGCTGATTGATTTGAAAAATCGTTGGCCCCGTCGAAATCGTAAACCAAATCCAAAATTAAATACCTCAATTGAATGGAAAAGCTTCAAAATTAGGGAACATAGTGAATTAAAAGAATTGAATGGGAGAGCTTGAGAAAGTGTTGAGCCGGTCAAAATAGGTTGACCCAATTCTAAATTAAATACCTCAATTAATTGTGAGCCTTAAAAATTAGGAAGCATGGTGTATAGTATAAAAGAATTGAATGAAAAAGTAAAAAAAAAAAATTGACCCGGTCAAAATCGGATGACCCAATTATAATTGAAGACCTTAATTAAATGTGAGTTCTTTTAAAACTAGGGAGCTTAGTGTTATAGATGATAAGCTGCCACTGTGCAGTTTGAACTGCCCATGTGACCGTGCACATGAGGCAGGAAACGAGCTGATGGGCTTTTTAGTCTTTAGAAGCCCAACAGGCCAACATGTTGCACCGTTGTTTCCAAGGCTGCTCTCTCCACTTCTCCAGAGTTTAATAGTTCTTTTATGGGGTGATCTCTTCACTTCTCCAGCGAGGAAAGTATCGTTGGCAGCATTTTTGTGAGTACTTTTAGTCTGCATCTTCATAGAGTGTACTATTCGTCTACATATTCTCAGAAAAATGACCACATGTCATGTAAAATAAAATACATATTTCACTATTACTACTAAACGGGCGACCTATGGGCGAGATCTTATGCCCATATCCTACATACGACTAATCAGGTTACCCATCGGGCTTACTCATGGGTGAAGATGACGACCTATACCCTATCCATTCGAGTCGGGTGCCCATGGACGCGGCACATAAGAAATGTTGTTTTGTTATGAAATGCATGGGGCAGTTGAGACGTCTTTTCAAGAAAACCGATGAGAAAAAATAGAAATGGGAGAAAAACTATCAAAAGGGAAGAGGGGAAGATGAGTAAAGATGTTGGACGAAAGGGAAAGCAAAACACAATGTGGTGAAATCGGGAACCATGAGGCTTTTTTAGATAAGTAGAGATTTCAGCTCATAAACAGTATAATAAAAATTTGTAATACCACATAGTTTTGTTCCAGAATTTTGATTTGAATTTAGGATAATCTACAATTATTGTTATCATAATTTTAACTTACATGAGAAATATCAAAACCGTACTGCTACGCCTAAATACTTGGACGCATACTATATATACTACTCCCTCCGTCCCATAATATAAAAGCGTAACAATGCTCCGTCCCATAATATAAGAGTGTAACGCTCTTATCTTATGGGATGGAGGGAGTAGTGAATAGCGGTCCAAAAAATTTAAAGGATAGTGTGCATGAATTTTCAGATAAGCGAAGTGTTCAAATTTTAAAGCCATACCGTCTGTGTTCGAGCAAGTCTGAAATCATGGTGATAAGCTGTGGTAAATCCTTCTCCACGCCAGGAGAAGGAGAATATGGACGCTTGAGTTGATTGTAAATGGCGCGCATAACTTGGACCTTGTTTTGATTTCGTGGCAAGGAACAGAAAGCATGGCAACGGAATTGCCCTTTGAGGTCTTGGTACACTTGTTTTGCGAGAGTTGTCTTGCCCGTCCCTCCAGACCCAACAACAGCCACCAAGTTGGGTTTGGGTTTGGTTGCTGCTGCGTTGACTCAGAATCAGAACCGGCGAGTAGTTGGATGAGCTCTTGCTTGGGCCCGTCAAGGCCGACGAGCTTGGACGCGTCGTCGACGGCGGCGACAGCCCTGCGATCAACCTTGGACCTCTTGTGGCTGTGCCTGTCGGCGACCTGGACCACCTGTTCCTTGAGATCATCGACGGCCTTGGCGATCATCTGGTGACGAGCCTTGGTCCGGCCGAGCATGGTCTTCATCTTGTCCAAGAATCCGGCGAGCTCGGCGGACTTGTCGCAGACGCGAGCCATGAAGTCGTCGAGGTTGTCGTCGATGTCGTAGGAGTTCTCCCGGATCTCGTGCATGCAGGCCTTGTCCTGCGCGCTGGGAATGGGATCCTCCTCCGACGACGACTTGGCGAGGAGGAACGCGTCCATGGCCGCTAGCTCGCGGGTGAGGAGCTCGACCTCGCCGCACGAGCGTTTGTGCTCGTCGTCGCCGAGCAGCGCGGCCAGCTTTGCCAGGGCGGGCTGCAGCGCCCCCGTCGCTGCGCTCACCAGGCCCTCCTCCATTGTTGCCGTGTTGCTTAGCTCAGTAGTCGGATCTCGATCCGTTTCTCTTTTTTCTATGTGGGATTGTGGTTGTGGGTAATGGGTGATGGGTGGGGCTGTCGTGGATGTTCCAGCTTTATATATGTTTCAACCATGACTCCATGAGTTGTTTGGAATCGGAGGAGCCTGCACGTCGCCCACCTCGTGGCACGCTGCAGGATGGACGTGGCGTACGTCGTAAACAGTGACAGATCAAACGAACAACACGTACGCGCAAATTAAACACCAACGCGTAAAAACATCTACAATCTCGGACACCAAATTCGGGCACTCAAACGGCCGCGAACGTGCCCAGACGTGTCCACGGGTAGTGACCGGGCAGCTCTCAAATTTTCTTCTTGCATCCGAATACTTCAAACCTTAAATACATACAAAACATGCAAAAAAAAAAACTTAAATACTTGCCTGCACTACTCGTTGTCGTTGAAGATGTCCGAGCGGCGCGCCTAGCCCGTATCTCCTCGACCAGCTGGAGGCGCTGCTCCAGCGTCAGCATAGCGTATGTGGTCACCCTCTGCGGGGCCATGGCTGTCGCGGACGGCAAGCGGAGAGGGAGAGAAATGGATGCGGCTCGGGCTGGCGCCCTCACCGTCCGGGTTAAATAGCTGGACTTTGGCCCTCTGGCGGCGAGCTGAGTAGCGCCACGCGGCGTTCACACCCTCCCGGAGGAGACATCTGTTGGACCGTTGGGTTTTCTGGCAATTTTGTGTGGGACCCGATCGTCAGTCCGACGTGGCGGACGCGCTCTGGTGCCAGTCAGCCCGGACGTTTGAGGCCAATTTGAGGCGTCCGGGTGGGTCGGGGTTTTTGGACCGGTCATGCCCAGGCGTTTGAAACCGGTTTAAGGCGCCCACCTGTAGATGCTCTAAGGGCAACTCCTTTTAGTCCGTTTAGGTGAGGACAGGCATCGGGCCCTCGTCCGCTCTTTCCTGACCAGAGGTGGCTAGGGCCTAGATATTTTCTTCTTTTCAAAAAGGAGGTTCAAACCCCCGGCCTATCCATTTTGATGATGCGTACAACCATTGTTATTGTTATTAAGTAAAGTATAAAATAAAAACAATCATAGCTGAATCATCATTACAAAGATACTACTGGAATTTCCCTATACGCCGAGTGCCACGGACACTCGGCAAAGGGCCAATAACCGCCGGCAAAGCCTTTGCCGAGAGTTGCACTCGGCAAAGGCCACCCGACGTACACCTCTCAGGCAAACAGGAATTTGCCGAGAGCCAGGACACGGACACTCGGCAAAGAGTTTGCCGAGAGCCAAACAGTGCCTCGCGGCAAAATAAAGTGACTTCACGTCCGCTGGTTCCGTCAGCTCTTTGCCGAGAGCCACGCTCGGCAAAACTGCCCCAGCCAACTGCCATCTGCTCCCAGCACATGCACCTTTGCCGAGAGCCATGCTCGGCAAAACTGCCCCAGCCTCGCAGCGCATGCCACTTTGCCGAGAGCCACACTCGGTAAAGATCCGTTCCCAGTACTGTTTCTCCTGCTTTTCCCTCGGATCACTGCAGAAAAATAGATATACAATACACAAACATGCATTTGAAGTCTCAAAGTCTAACAACAAACTCGCATAAGCATTATATAAATAGTTCGCACAAGCTTCATTTGAAATCACAAAGTAGCTCTTTGTTACAAGTGCCTACTTACTAAACAATAAAGTGATCAATGCATGTCTACATGCGACCACATGATAAAAGCAACACCACAATTATCACGAACTGAAGGAGAATTATCAAGTTCTTCCATCCACTGAACCCGATAAGCCGTTTCTGGCTAGCACATCCACTAAACCCACTAATTCAGATTTTATCTTCTGGTTAAGCACATACTGATTATAATGATACTCTGTCTTCTCTCTGCTATTGAACGAGTCGTGGGAGCTGCCTTCGTAACGAAGCACTTATTCATTGCATTCAGACCATGAATCGTAGACTCCTGGACACCTACCTCTGTACACCGCATACCACTTCATCTACAAAGAAAGAGAAAAAGAGGCAGAGAAATAATGCAAGGTTAAAGAGCACATCATACATAATCCACGTAAGCATTCATCACTCATATAATCAAAAGCATTAATGATTCATATACCCAAAAGCAACATCACAAGTTCTACTCAAGTTATACTCTGAGTAGACATCAGCAACTACATTCACGACATCAGCATCAAAGTACCTAACAAGGCTACTCTTAAAATGGAACTCTAATCAGACTGGTAGTCTGTGAAGCCGGTAAGCGTGGAGTCGGAGGAGGTGGGGATCTCCCTCTCAGTGGAGGAGCAAGCGTCGTCGGGAATGGCGGTCGGCGGAATCAGTGGCAAAGGGTCGACACTCTCCTTAGGTGGTGCTTCCTTCTTGCACAGATCCACAAAAAACTTAATAAGGATGAGCTACGAGTTCTCCTTAAGGAGCGCCGCCAAGCGGTCCTCACTGGCGCGCGACTCCTTGACCGTGGAGTTGAACCTAGAGGAAGCTGCGTCATCGGTGGAAGCCATAACCTCGAGAACGATGCTAGCACCTTCTATCACACAATGAAAAATAACATAATTATATATGGAATTCTAGGATGTCATCGCAAACTGCAAGGATATGTGTGTTGAATTCGAGGATGTCAACACACATATCACTATTCCGGCTTGTTGGTTGACTTTCAGTCCTCCAAGTCTCCCCATATATGGTGGGTACTCTCTCACTGACATTTCGACTGTCGGTGATGGTGGCTTCTCCTCCTTCCCCTAGTGCATTACCAAAAGGTCTACCACAAGGAGAAGAAGGAGAAGCGACCCCCACGACAACAGTCGGGATCCTTCCCTCGAGAACATCGATCTATCAAACAGGGAGCCCCATCAAAGTGAAAGTCAACCTTTAGCATAGAAGGCACGCCTTTAATGACTCGAGAACATTTCAACATAAACCATAACCCTTTCTATACATATATCATCAGTACTACAGCAAAATTAAACGACTACATTGAATACTAAGACATAATTATGCAGTGCTAGGATAGACAAAAGTCGGGTCAACATTACATATAGTACTAGGATAGACAACCACTACTAGGACATATATACTACTCTAATATATCACCATCATCTGGGTCTGCGTCAAGCTAGTCCTCATCCTCGTCCTCCGAGACAAGGTCAACCACCTCTGGACGTCCGCCGGAGGGGCCTGCCTCACCGTCAGTGCGGGTAGCCGGCTGCACCACCTCCCCATCATCGTCCATAAAGTAGCCGTCCTCATCGAGCTCATCGAAAAGCTGGTCGACCTCCGCTGATATTCTAGCATCCATCTCGGCGTCCTCCTTCTTCCTCTGCTCCTTCTCCTTATTGGCCCAAAAATCACGCTCCTTGGCCACGAGCTGCGGATTGGCCTCAGCATACCTAGCCATGTACTCCTCATCCATCTTGGCCAGTCGGCGTGCCTTCTCCTCCTTGCGGGAATACATCCGGTAAGGAGGGGCATGGATACAAGCATGCTTGGCATCCTTCGGGAAGTTCAGCTCAGCCGGTTTCCGGCCATACATTGAAGCCACCGCGTCATACGCCCGCGCGGCGAGCTCAGGGGTGTCGAACGTGCCAAGCCATAGCCGATCACCATCGCAGGTGATCTCAGCGGCGTAGCGACCCGAGTCACGGCGTCGAACACAACAAAACCCGGTCAAGGGAGAGTGGCGCGGCGCCATCCTCCTGAACAAGTGTCATTCAACAACGGTCTCGATATCAAATTTAATTTTGGTAAGTTCAAAACTAAATGAAAAATACACAACAACTCTTCATGTGGGTTGACTTTCATTCCATCGATGCCCCCTTCAACAACTCTCACCTCTCAAGTGGTGGTATATATGTATGGTGGGGCACTCCTTGCCTGTATATTTCGATCGTCGGTGACGGTCGTTACTCCCATCCCTTGCTGCATTACCAATGTCTCACAGCAAGAGATGAGGAGCAACGACCACCTACGACAACAGCCGGTGTCTTTCCTCTCATAACATCTCTCATCTCTCAATGTTATTTCGACCGTCGGTGACGGTGGGTCCTTTCGTCCTCCCCCTGCATTACCAAGGTCTCAGAGGAGGAGGACGAGAAAGACCGACCACCTATGAATAGCCGGTATCCTTCCTTCAACAGCATCTCATCTCTCACGTATATATGGTGGACACTCTCTCTGGTGGTGGTATATATATGGTGGACACTCTCTCACTGGTATTTCGACTTTTGGTGATGGTCGAGCTGGGCCAGTCCATCGTGCGTGACAAAGGTATATCACAGGACGAACTGGCCCAGATCGACCGCCATCGTCAAAAGTCGATTTTCTTCCTCCAACGGTAATAGTCGGTACCATTCCTCTGAAAACATCTCGCATGCCAAATATGACCGTCACTCGTTCAAGATAAAAACTAGTACATCAAAGCTACTACAAAAAACTACTACAAAAAACTACTAGTCCCACTAATAGATAAAACTACTACATAAAAACTAATGCAAAAAAATTATCTACATAGCACACATAGCATCAATGCATACAACATTATAAAAAATTATCTACATAGCATCCATCCATGTATCAATCCATCCATCTATCTATCCATGCATCCATCAATCCATCTATGCATCCATCTATCCATGCATCAATCCATCCATCTATCTATGCATCCATCTATCAATCCATCCATCCATCTATCAATCCATCCATCCATCTATCTATGCATCCACAAGAGAGGGAAGGGGGGGAGCTCACCGAAGGGGAGGAGCTCGGTGTTGGGGGAGGCCGCGGCCGTGGGGTCGGGGGCGCGGACGTGGGGGGCCGCGGGGCGGCGCCGGGGGTGCGCGGGGGGGGGGGGGGGGTCGCCGGTCGGCGGGGGGGGGGGGGGCAGGTGAGGGGAGAGCAGAGGAGGGAGAGAGGCGCGCGGGGAAAAGAAAACGGGGGAATCAGTTTAAGTGACGGACGCTACCTTTACCGAGTGCTTGTCGGCGTGGCACTCGGAAATGTAATCAAACCTAGATCTAGGTTTTACTTTACCGAGAGTAGCACTCAGAAAAAGTCACAATTAGATCTAGGGTTTCCACTTTTACTGAGAGCCGCTCTCAGTAATTACTCGCGTACCGAGCGCCACTCTCGGTAATGTGATTGATTACCATCCTAAACATGCCGCAAGGACATCACAAAGGATTTCTCATGCCGCTACCGAGCATGATTTCATGTGCCGCCTTGCTGATCTGCAATTTCCGGCGATGAAACCCTAGCAGAGCAATAAATTTCTCGAATATTGCACGCGTGTCCGAAAAATGCGGGGGCCTGGCACGTGTCATGCGATGGCCTCCTTTGTGAGCACGAGAAGTTTCGAGGCCAACGGAGCAACAGGACCCGCACTTCCTGCACAAACCGGACATGTTCCCTCTCGATACCCAGAGACTAGCTCGGAGACGGTGCGGTTTACAAGCGGCCTCAGGGGAGGCTTATTCGAAACACGCCCAAACTTTTACCACACCCTACAGGGGCCATGTGATGACACCGTGCCAGCTCTCGAGGAATTCCGGCATCGTACGATTTTCCGAGGATTTCAACGGTTGCATCAGGCATGCCACCGAGGTACTTTCGGCCCCCGGTGGCAGGGCAGGCCCCTCCCTCCTCTGCACAAGGCCTATGCATGCCGCAAGGACACCACAATGTATTTTCCATGCCGCCTCTAGGCATAATTTCATGCGCCGCCTTGCAGATCTGCAATTTCCGGTGATGAAACCCTAGCAGAGCAATAAATTTCTCGAATATTGCACGCGTGTCCGAAAAATGGGGGGCCTGGCACGTGTCATGCGATGGCCTCCTTTGTGAGCACGAGAAGTTTCGAGGCCAATGATGTCTACTACACAACTTATTCTTGTAGACTCGTGTTGGGCCTCCAAGCGCAGAGTTTTGTAGGACAGTAGCAATTTTCCCTCAAGTGGATGACCTAAGGTTTATCAATCCGTGGGAGGCGTAGGTTGAAGATGGTATCTCTCAAACAACCCTGCAACCAAATACAAGAAATCTCTTGTGTCCCCAACACACCCAATACAATGGTAAATTGTATAGGTGCACTAGTTCGGCGAAGAGATGATGATAAAAGTGTAGTATGGATAGTAGATATAGGTTTTTGTAATATGAAAATATAAAAACAGCAAGGTAGCAAAAAGTAAACGGGCATAAAAATGGTATTGCAATGCTTAGAAACAAGGCCTAGGGTTCATACTTTCACTAGTGCGATCTCCCAACATTGTTGACATAGTTGAATCATATGTAAATCCCTCACGTGCGACAAAGAGTTCACTCCAAAGTCACAAATAGCGGAGAACAAACGAAGAAATTGTTGTAGGGTACGAAACCACCTCAAAGTTATCCTTCCCGATCAATCTTATGAGCCATCCCCATTAATTGTCACGAACAGTCCTAGAGTTCGTACTAGAATAACACCTTAAGATACACATCAACCAAAACCCTAATGTCACCTAGGCACTCCAATGTCACCACGAGTACCCACGGGTTTGATTATACGATATGCATCACACAATCTCAGATTCATCTATTCAAACCAACACAAAGAACTTCAAAGAGTGCCCCAAAGTTTCTACCGGAAAGTCAAGACGAAAACGTGTCCCAACCCTTATGCATAAATCCCCAAGGTCACGGAACCCGCAAGTTGATCACCAAAACATACATCAAGTGACTCAAGTGAATATCCCATTGTCACCACAGATATCCATATGCAAGACATACATCAAGTGTTCTCAAATCCTTAAAGACTCAATCCGATAAGAAAACTTCAAAGGGAAAACTCAATTCATCACAAGAAGATAGAGAGGGGAAAACTCCATATGATTCATCTATATCAACAAAGCTCGCGATACATCAAGATCGTGCCATCTCAAGAACACGAGAGAGAGAGAGAGAGAGAGAGAGAGAGAGAGATCAAACACATGGCTACTGGTACAAACCCTCAGCCCCGAGGGTGAACTACTCCCTCCTCGTCATGAAGACCGTCGGGATGATGAAGATGGCCTCCGGTGATGCCTTCCCCCCTCCGGCAGGGTGCCGGAAAAGGGCTATAGATGGGATCTCTCTGGTACAGAGGCTTGCGGCGGCGTAAAAACTCATCTAGGTTAACTTTCGGGGGTTTCTGAATATATATGATTTTTCAGCGTTGGAATCACGCGAAACGGAGCCACGTGGGCCCCACGAGGTACCAGGGCACGCCTGGGGGGGGGGGGGGGTGGCGCGCCCTGGTGCCTTTTGGGCACTGGGTGGCCCCCCTCCAGTGGGTCTTGGTGCCAATATTTTTTATTTGTCCAATAAAAAATCTCCAAAAAGTTTCAGCTCATTTGGAAAACTTTCATTTCTGCACAAAAAACAACACCACGGTAGTTCTGCTGAAAACAGCGTCAGTCCGGGTTAGTTCTAATCAAATCATACCAAAACCATATAGAATTGTTATAAATATGGCATGAATACTTCATAAATTATAGATACGTTGGAGACGTATCAGCCAACGGAGCAACAGGACCCGCACTTCCTGCACAAACCGGACACGTTCCCTCTCGATACCTAGAGACTAGCTCGGAGACGGTGCGGTTTACAAGCGGCCTGAGGGGAGGCTTATTCAAAACGTGCCTAAAATCTTACCACACCCTACAGGCGCCATGTGATGACGCCGTGCCAGCTCCCGAGGATTGGATTTAAACGGTTAGATCATTGCTCTCACACAGACGGCAAACTCAAAAATACTAATAATTGAATTAATAAAAACTTACTGCGTCTGGATTATCCGACTATTTAAACTGGTCATGTTGCTTGTCTCTGGGCGAGGTGGTACTAAAAGTTTTCTGAGAGCCGGAGCTTTGCCGAGAGCCGCCCTCGGCAATTCTTACTTTACCAAGAGCCGCCCTCGGCAATTCTTACTTTACCGAGAGCCACTCTCGGTAATGGTGCTGTTGGATCATAAATTAATAAAAACCGTTGGCATCCATCATTAAGAACATGGACTGTCACTATGTACCTTCCCTGTCCGGAACAGGTGAAGATTCATAGTGACAGTCCATTTCTTAATAAGAGTGTAATGAAGACCAACACTTGCTTGTTGTGTACTATCCGACTATTTAAACCGGTGCTGATGGTCGTCGTTAAGCGAGGTGGGACTAAACTCAGCTCCCACTTATATATAGATGAAAAAGAGAAAAATAAATAAGGCAAGTAAATATTGTTTGCCGAGAGCCATTACGCAGGCACTCGGTAAAGCAGCGCGACCGTCAGAGCGACGACGACCACTGCCGGTCTTGCCACGTGGCTACCCTTTGCCGTGTGCCATGGGCTGGCTCTCGGCAAATAGGTAGTTTGCCGAGTGTTATCTTTTTGCCGAGTGTTCTTTACCGCTTCGTATCGGCATACGTTCGGGTTTGCCGGAATCCATTGTTGCCGAGCGCGGCTCTCGGCGTACCTGAGCTTACCGAGTGCCCATGGTTTGGCTCTCGGCGAAGAGCCTGGCACCCGGCGTATAGGGAAATTCCAGTAGTGAGAGATGAATAAAACAACCATCACTTTAAAAATGGATCCGCTGATAATCATCTCAGCCAGTACTCGGCTCTAGGCCAAAGAGACGCTAACGAATGGGTAGGTCGTCATCCCACCGTAGACAACTTCCGCAGCAGTCGGGAGGCTGCCCATGCCACAGCGTGTCAATCCATGCCGATACGAGCCAACCTGCAGCATCCACCTGTGACGCCCCCGACTTAATCGTGCGCTAATCATACACGCAAATGCACACGATCAAGCCTAGGGACTCACTTGAAGATATCACAGCACAACCCTAGACACAAATAAAATAATTCAAGCTTTATATTACAAGCCAGGGGCCTCGAGGGCTCGAATACATAAGCTCGATGTCATACAAGCATCAGCGGAAGCATTAGATATCTGAGTACAGATATAAAAGTAAAACAGATAAGCCTTTAACAAGGCGGGGCAAAATAAAAACACTGATCGAAAAGGCGCAGGCCTCCTGCCTGGGAGCCTCCTAACTACTCCTGGTCGTCGTTTATCTCCACGTAGTAGTAGGCTCCTCCAGAGGGGTAGTAGTAGTCGTCGGTGGTAGTAGCTGGCTCCGGGGCTCCGCCGTCTGCTCGCAGCAATCGGGCATGGGGAAAAAAAAGGGGAGCAAAGCAACCGTGAGTACTCATCCAAAGTACTCGCAAGACTTACATCAGAACTATTCTACTTATGCATCGGTATCAAAGAAAGGCTGTATATGTGGACTGAACTGCAGAAATGCGAGAGGAGAGGAGAAAAGCCTAGCCTATCGAAGACTAGCATCTTCAGCGTCTTGCAGCATTAGAAGGGTGTAGATTAGTAACATAACATAAGGTATCAAGCATGTTGAATCGAAGCCTAGAGATCCTTCCTCGACTCCCTGCGAGAAAGCGATCCCGGAGCTTCCAATTAATTAAAGTATCCAGTTCAAGTAGTAGTAGATCGGGATACAACACTGAGCGTCCTGTTACCGTGGACACGGCTATTCGAATAGATAATCTTCCCTGCAGGGGTGCACTACTGTTACCCAACACGCTCGATTAACTCTGGCCGGACACACTTTTCTGGGTCATGCCCGGCCTCGGCTGATCGACACACCGCAGCCCTACCTAGAGCTCAGCAGAGAGGTCCCCGCCGGTCTACATCCTAAGCGCTTAGGGGTCTTAGGCCCATCGCCCTTTGCACTCCGGGTCGTTGCGCACATGGTTAGATCCAGGCACCACCTCTGTCCTGGATGGCGCCGATCCTGCCGTGCCGCACTGCTGAACTGGACGTCTGACCGAGCTTTCGGCTGATACATACGGTGTAGAGGGCCCCATTAAACCATTATCTCACGTGGTGGTAGTGCGTATATGCACGTAGCCAACTCAGATCAAATACCCAAATCCATTAGGCGTGTTTAGTAACTCGCAGAGACGAACAGGGTTCCTGTCGCTCCGACTTGGTAACACGCGGACCCGAACAGGGACCAGGCCCACCTCTCTCCTAGGTGGTCTCCGCCTACCCTGTCGTTCCGCCACGTTATCACTCGCGGGTACCTTTGGGTTCAACCCGTCTTGTTTCATTATCTCGCGGGCACTCTTGGAGCCGGCCCGTCTTTAACATCGAGAGCTGTCGGGACTCAGGTCCATCTCTGACTGGATGGTACCACCAGCCCTTCAGCCCCGTAACAGTAAATGAATGTAGTAATGTAAGCATTTCCACGATCCTCACCCAGAGTGACCACGGCCCGATAACAAGCGTGGCAACGGACAAGGGTGAAGGGCCACAGATGAATCAAAAGCATAGCTAACTAAGCATCATGGGACAACAGGTAGGTATAAACATCAGGCGATAAAATCAGGCTATGCATCAGAATAGGAACTATCGGAATAACAACAGAAGCAATTCTAATGCAAGAATAAGAGAGAAAGAGTAGGCGATATCTGGATGATCAAGGGGGTTTTGCTTGCCTGGAAGCTCTGCTGAAAGGGGCTGGTCTTCAGGGGCGTAGTCGTACTCGGCAGCGGCGTCAGTCTCGGAGTCTATCGGATAAGAAGAGGGGGAAGAAACAATAAATAAAGGCAAATAATGCAACACAGATGCATGGCATGACGATATGCAGTGTTAGTGGTGACCTAATGCATGGCTACATGTCGCAGACGAAGCGGGAAAATATCTGGCAAGGACGGGATTGCTGCCTGGCTTCCTCCATGTAAGCAGAGGCGGATACCATCAAGCTTGATGCTATGGAGGGCCGCCGGTGCGCCCCTGCCCCATCAGCGGCGGATACCTCTGCTGGAGTAGGCTTAGAGCATGGTTAATAGTACAGCCAGTTGATGGCTATATGATGTTGCCGTGTCATCTATAGCCAAGCTTATAGTCGGCAAGTACAATAGTTAGATATAGAGATGTGCTACTTTATTAATACATGACCCACCTCCTACTCTCACATAGTGCCTAGGAGCACGTGCTGCAGCTGGCTCTTATTCTGTAGCTGGCTCCCCTTCTCTCTCCTCTTCTCTCCCCTTCATGTCAGCAGAAAAATAATATTTTAACTCTTATAACCTGCTTACATAAGCTTATTGTACTTGCTCTTAAGCAATCTCCACCGTGTTTGGACACCTGCCTCCTATCACGATGACATCTCGCCTGACAAGCAACACTGCTAGAGCTATGGCGTGTAATATCGTCCGTTGGATCTCCCGCGCCCTTGGTCGACCCTCGATTAAATCTAGCTTCACGTGGGCTGAGTTGTTCACACGTCAACTGTACTGCATAACATGGAGTTGTTGTTGTTGTTGACTTTCTGCACCGGCCATCTATTTTGGAAAACGATCACCTCCCCACCTGTATGCGTATATCGATCCAGACTGGGAAGCAGTTAAGCTAATTAATTCATGTGTGATCTGCATGTCAGTTAAACTAATTCATGTGTGGTTTGCATGTTTTTAGTTAAAAAATATAGGGGTTCCAGTCTACACTTCTTCCATTAATAACATTATCAGTCCAAAGATTAAAAATACTTCGGTTTCTGAAAACTGTAGTTTTTCTCAGTTTTAGCAAAACTACGAGGTGTTTGGCAAGTGCAGTTTTCTTAATTTCTTGGTTTTAACTACTCGTTGCATGGATAATCCTATATACAGTTAGCTGAACCAAATTGAGCTACATCAAGGAGTTGTACAACACTACAACGACGTGATCAGCATGTGCTAATTAACGGCCGCCGCATGCCTATAGCCTTGTCATGCACAAGCACATCCTCTAGCTAGATGCTAGGATATGTAGTTGCTTCCAAGTATCAATCGATCGTGGAGTAGTTCAGCTCGTGCTAATGAACACGGTTTTATCTTGTATCTCTGGCCACAAGGAATCGATCGCCTAGCTAGCTTAGCCTGTTGTGTATAACTGTGCTCCAAGTATCAATCGATCTACTCCACAATCTAAGCTTCCGCGCGTGTAATTGTGTTCCCAGCCGGCGCTAATTCTTTCGTATGTGTACGTGCACTATCCGATAGGACCGAACGTCTAGCTCTATCTAATCTACAGGCTGCCTCTTGTTGCACTAGAACAATAGTCAGCAGCTGAAGAGATCAACGATGGAGCAGTCGAGCTTCCCAGGTGGTAATCTTATTTTCTTGGCTGCGGAAGAGATGAAGGAATGATGGGTGATGAGGACAGGAAGAAGATGGACTCGAGCAAGCGTTTCTCAGTTTATAAAAAAGAGGTTGGGACCTCTTTTCTAGATACAGCAAAAAAAAAAGGGTTTTGGATATACTGCGGTTTGTAAAACTAAAGTATCTGTCGAAGCTAAAGACGTCAAAGTATTTAAAACTAGAGTTTCAACAAAAACAATGGTATATTCTCCTAAAATTCCAAAAATACTAAGGAGCCAAACGCAGCCTAAAGGATGTACCGCCGACTCAGACAAACATTGTCATCTCCATCAATATGGAAGTTTTTAATTTTAGCGTGAAACCTATCGCACACACAAAAAAGGGAACCTATTCAACTCAAACTAAAAAGGAACCCATTTTAACAAGATAACTAAAATATGTGCGCAAGTGCAAATCTAATCCCGAATACTTCACTAACCACCAATTAAATTGGTCTGGACACATCGTTGTTTCTTAAAACAATCTAGGGTATCAGCGACATCACCGCTTTAAGATTTACTAGCACATTGCTAGTGCGTTGCTACGAAGCCAACAAAAGAAGATGGAGAGTTAGCCCACCGGTTGAGAAAAAAATGTGGAGAGACGTTGGTGTCCTGCGGCCGATGGCGATTCACAATTTAAAAGAGAGAGAAAATACAGTGAGAGATTTGCAAGCGACATGTGTTGGAGAATCTTAAACGAACATAATAGATCTTTTGCCAGATTAAAGTGAGACAACATTTCGAATTTTGAAACACAAGAGGATGTAGGAGACTGCACAAGGTCATGCATTCACCACCAACTACCAACTTTATAAGTAGGAAAGATTATATATATAACAATAAACAACAAACCAATATAAAATAATAAATAGTGTGAATATACATATGCATTCATGTTAATACATGCGATGAGTGTTATTTACACTTAAATCAACAAAACAACAAAGCTTTGGTATTTCAAACATTCTAGCAGCTTATAGTCACACAGCCAGTCAATAAGTAGCCAAACAACAGTTTTCCCCACAGGATTATTCCCATCACAACAGTTTTGACAGTATAGTCGGTTCAAATAAATATGATCTTACAAAAATGCTATTCCAAGTAGCAGACACGACATTTCAAGATACAAGATGGAATTCATATGATCCTTTATTTATGTTTCTGAAACGTAAACGAAAACGTAATGGTACCAACAGGAGGATGTAGCACGAACTTGAGTTTCGCTTGCTCCTCTCACCTTTTGTTAACACCTACAAGTGTATGAAAACAGCTAGTGTGTGAAAAATATATAAATCTATTTTGAACATGATAGATACTGTACGGAGGAAAAGAGAAGAAGAAGGACTACATTCCAAACAAATAAGACAAGAATTTTTTGTGACAAAGAAGACAACAATTAATAATTGTTTAGAAGGAAAAAGAAGAAAATGATACCTGAAAGGTAGCCAAAAACCCCAGAGCTAATCCTCATACCAAACCAAGGTGGGACGGTTGGGATGTTCTTCCATTGCCTTTTCCATAGCAGCTCGCGACTCAGGTCCCTCATCCTCATACAGACAGATGTGAAGATGGCGCAACCTGGGCAAGCCTCTTAGTACCTCCACATCTCTCTCATTGATCACGTCCATTGTGATGCATAGTTTCTCAAGGTTGACGAGCGAGGCCACCCATGTCGGAACCTTCTTGACGGAGTCCCCCTCGATGATAAGCTCACGAAGGCCACACTGAGGATCGGGAAACCATGAACGCTTGAAGTACTCATCCGCTGCCTCCTTTACAATGATGTGCAGAGACTCAAGGCCTGCTTTGCCGAGCTCACATATGGAAGAGAGAAACTCCTCCTCGTCCTCCTCGATCTCCTCCTCATCTTTGTCAAAATTAACATCACAATTACCCATATCATACATGTTCCATATTATGCCCAGCTTCCTCAGTTTTTTCAGTTGGCCAAGCCTCTTTAGAAATTCCGTTGTCTGAGTATAAATATTGAGACCTTCCAACACTCGCAATCCCTGCATGGCCGCGATTTCATCCGGTACCGTTTCATAACCATCGACATGTAGAGTTACATAACAGGCCAACCGTTCTTGGATGGTCATAGGGATTTCCATTAGTTTGCTGTATGCTTTCACGTCAATCTCCAAATGTTGCAGCCTTGCCACCTGTTCTGGAATCTTCGTGACGGCTTTGGCATGTTTGAACCTCAAGTACTTGAGGTGCACCAAATTTCCAATACCCGCAAGGTGATCATCTTCTAACTGTGAACAATCCTCAAAGTCCAAAACACGCAAGAGTCGAAACTCCGACAAAGATGGGATCTTCACCTTACGGCCAAACACATGGAGAGATCGGGCACTGGATACATCAAGACCCGGCGGAATCTCGCCATCATTCTGTAGAGACACTCGACGAATCTTGGCCTTGGGATCAGGATTTATAACACCAAGTACACCTACTATAGTAACAAAGTTCTCTTCAATAGCCTTAGATACGATGAACTCATGAACGGTGTCATGAACACGGCAACTCTTCACCTCGTCACCAAATGTCTCGTCCATCTTCGCAGCCTGGATCAAACTCCTGTTGATGAGGTCATTGAAACACATCTCTCCTGACTCATATACTGTATAACCAGATTTTTTCTGAATGAATCCCTCGCCAATCCACCTCCTTATCAAATTCTCCTTCTCAATAATGTGCCCCTTTGGAAATATACTCAGGTACAGTAGACATGTTTTAAGATGAGGAGGAAGATCCAAGTAACTAAGGGATATTATGTTTACCATGTCTTCAACGCTAGAGTTTCTTAGCGCGCGACCAATTGAATCCTTTACTTGCTCCCATATTCCATTTTCACTTGCCTTATCAGCCAACACACCAGATATAGCTATGATTGCCAAAGGTAAGCCGGCACATTTATCCAAGATCTGACAAGAAATCCCTTCAAGGTATGATGGACATTTTTCTTCAGAGTTGAATAGTCTTGTATAGAATAATTGCCTCGAATGCACCATACTAAGAGGCCTTATATTGTATACATGTCCGCTGAAATTTGAACAACATGATTGAGAGACGGCATGTATACGAGTAGTGATTATTATTTTACTACCAGAACTTGTTGTGGGAAATGCACACTCAATAACCTTCCATATTTCCACATCCCATATATCATCAAGTACAATAAAGTACCTGCAAAAATATATAAATAAAAGTTGTGCTTACCGAGAAAAAAATAAGCAGTAAAGGAGTTGAATGGCCATAAGAATATGCTTGTTTGATCACACAGTCAGGAGAAGTTTCAGCAGAATTTGCACTAGAATGGATAGTTCACTGTTCATTAAATGTATCTTGCACTTGTACACTATGATGGCCCGGTAAAAACTAAAATAGTTTGGAAGCTAGAATTCCCTCTAAACGTCAAAATTGCCCTTTGTTATTTATGGAAAGAGGGGTGATGTGAACAAGGGACACCTAACTAAGCGTAAGTGTCACATAAGTAATGTTGTTCTGTTATTAAGACGAAACAACTAAATATCTCTTTTTCAAATGTTAGCTCGCACATAGCATGCATATGGGTTGTCATTCAAGCTGCCTCTAACTTGTATCCGCCTCAGAGTGTTAGTAATATGTCCAGTAACTGGATGTAGGCCATTGATACGAAGGCTAGAGCCCAAATCATGTTAGCACATGCGTGAACTATATGTCTATTTGGTCTGTTACCCCCCCACCTAATGATCTACACCAAAAATACGAATGCCCACAAACTAGAAGTTGGAGGAAAAAAGAAATGGAAGAGGGGAAGGGGGAAACATAAAGAGGTTGGACGAAGGGACGAGTAGGGACCTTAAGGTTTTTTTAGACAATAGTAGAGATATTAATAATCAAAGTTGAATTTTTGGTATTGCAGATTCCAAATGCAAACTCAATGTTCTCAACGACCATATTAGGTAATTTAAAAAATTACTGGATAATTGTCCATGCGTTACAACAAGGACATAAATATTCTTGTAGGTTAACCGAAAATTAACCTGCTATTTTATTAATAATGTGGTTGTGTAAAAGAATAGGATATTATTTGGAATCATTTAAGATGTGCCATGTGGGGCAGTTGAGGCGGCTTTTCAACAAAACCGATGAGAAAAAGTAGAAATGGGAGAAAAACAATCAAAAGGGAAGAGGGGAAGGGGAGTAAAGATGTTGGGTACAAAGGGGCGAGCAAAACGCTATGTGGAACCCTATGGCGTTTTTAGATAGTAGAGATTTCAGCTCAGAAACATTATAATAAAATTTTATAATACCACATAGTTTTATTTCAGAAGTTTGGTTTGAATTTAGGATAATCTAAAATTACTGTTATCAAAATTTAGTTTACATGAACGTACACATACCCCTTCGCTCGCCTCCTGCGACTTGTTAGGGTTTCCCTGTCTCTCGCTGGCGCCGCTGCCGGTCCGCCTCGTCTCCTATGGTCCTTGGATCATGGAGGCGTGGTGGATCCCGGCCCCTGCCCGGGGGGGGCTCCGTTTTTAGCTGCTTTTTGCAGTTTTGTTAGTGTTTTGTGTCATGCTCAGGAAGACAAGGTGGAGGCGGTTTCTTGAAGATGGAATAAGGTCCTCGCCGCCTAGCCCCCGTCCCCGGCGATGTTTCTAGCGTTTTAGGAGGGTGTGTGGAGGTGTGTCTCCGGCGGATCTCGTGGGATCCGGTCGGCGTTTGTCTTCGGTGGATCCGATCTTCGTTCGTCTATGTGTCTGCAGGTTAGATCCTTCCGATCTAGGCTTCTCTTCATCGGCGGCGGTTGCTGTTCTGGTGCGCTGGTCCTATGGGGCCTTAGCACGACGACTTCCCGACTGTCTACCACAAGAATGTTTGCCCGGCTCCGATGATGGAGGGGCTAAGACGGCGGCGCACCTTCGGCTCGCTTCGGTGCTTGTAGTCGTCGCTAGGTGGTCTACGGACCTGGATGTAATTCTTACTTCTGGTGTTCTTTGTACTACCTTGACAGCCGATGAATAGATTGGAAGTTTTTCCCGCAAAATGTTTTTTAGTTTACATGAGAAATATACCATCTACACCTAAATACTTGGACGCATACTATAGTAGAATAGTGGTCCAAATTTTTTTAAGAGATAATCTGCATGAATTTTCAGATAAGCGAAGCGTTCAAAATTTAAAGCAACACATACCTTTTGTGTTCGAGGAAGTCTGAAATCCTGGTGATAAGTTCAGGCAAGTCCTCCACGCCACACGAAGAATAATAGAGTTGATTGTAAGAACAATAGAGTTGATTGTAAATGGCGCGCATAACCTGGACCTTGTCTGGATTCCGTGACACGGAACAGAAAGCATGGCAATCGAATTGCCCTTTGAGCTCTTGGCACACTTGATTTGCGAGAGTCGTCTTGCCCGTTCCTCCAGACCCAACTATAGCCACCAAGTTTGGTTGCTGGTGATGCTGCGTTGACTCAACAGAACCGGCCAGTAGTTGGATGATCTCTTCCTTGGGCCCGTCAAGACCGACGAGCTTGGACGCGTCGTCGGAGACAGCGGGAGCCCTGCGATCAACCTTGGACCTCTTGTGGCTGTGCCTCTCGGCGACCTGGACGACTTGTTCCTTGAGATCATCGACGGCCTTGGCGATCATCTCGTGGCGAGCCTTGGTCCGGCCGAGCATGGTCTTCATCTTGTCCAAGAGTCCGGCCAGCTCGGCGGACTTGTCGCAGACGCGAGCCCCCATGAAGTCGTCGAGGTCGTCGTCGATGTCGTAGGACAACTCCCGGATCTCCTTCATGCAGGTCTTGTCGTGCTGCGCGCTGGGAATGGGATCCGACGACGACGACTTGGCGAGGAGGAACGCGTCCATGGCGGCGAGCTCGCGGGTGAGGAGCTCAACCTCGCCGCGCACCCCCTTGTGCTCGTCGCCGAGCAGAGCGGATAGCTTTGCCAGGGCGGGCTGCAGCGCCCCCGTCGCTGCGCTCACCAGGCCCTCCTCCATTGATTGTTGCCGTGTTGCTTGGCTCAGTGGTCGGATCTCGATCCGTTTCTCTTTTTTCTATGTGGTGTGGGATTGTGGGTGATGGGTGATGGTTGATGGGTGGGGCTGTCGTGGTATGGTAGTGGTATGTGCTGGATGGATGCTCCAGCTTTATATATGTAGCAACCATGAGTTGTTTGGCAATCGGAGGAATCTGCACGTCGCCCACCTCGTGGCACGCTGCAGGATGGACGTGTCGTACGTCGTAAACAGAGATCAGATCAAACGACCACGTACGCGCAAATTAAACACCAACGCGTAAGAGCACCTACAACCGCCGCCGACAAAAAATCCGGTCCTCAAACGCCCGCGGACGTGCCACATGCGTTCGCGGCAATGACCGGGCAGTTTTCAAATTTTCTTCTCTGCATCCGAATACTTCATATTTTAAACTTTAGAGCATCTGAATACTTCATATTTCAAACCTCAGAGCATCTACAGCCGCGGACACCAAATCCGACCCCTCAAATGCCCGCGGACGCGCTCGGGCGCGTCCGCGGACAGTGACCGGTCAGGCCTCAAATTTGCTAATCTGCATCCGGATACCTCATATTAAAAACATTAAATCCATACAAAAACATGCAAACGATGAAATCCACGTACTATGTAGATCAAATAACCTATACTACCCTAATCCTCGTCAAAGATGTCCACTATCTCCGTGCCCGGCTCTGGGTACATGGGCGGCAGCCGCAGCTCCGGCTCCTCCGCGTCGGCCTCCGCATCCAGCTCCGCTTCAACCTCGTCAAAAAGCGCGTCGGTCGCAACCCGTTCCTGCCGGATGAACTGCTGGTTGGCCTCCACATAGGCCTCATCCTGGATGGACTCCAGGATGGCCTGCTGCTCCGCCATCTCAGCCGCTTGGTGCGACCGCAAACTCCGCCTCCGCAGCCTCCATGTTGAAGCCCGGAGCTGGTGCTAGCTCCTCCTCCGGCTCCTCCGCCTCGTCCTCCTCTGGATCCGCCACCTCCATCGGAGCCGGCTGCTGCTCCTCTCCCTCCTCCTCCTCCGCTTGCTCCTCCTCCTCCTCCTCCTCCGGTTCCGGCGAGTCCGGAGGCAACCCGGCAGCGATGCGGGCGGCGCGCGCGGCGCGCCTCGCCCGGATCTCCTGGTCGATCTGGAACCGGCGCTCCGGCGTGAGTATAGCATACGTGGTTATCTTTTGCCGAACCATGGCGAAGCCGGGGGGCGTGGGAAGAGCGGCAGAGCGGGAGAGAGGTGGATGGGCTTGGGCTGGCGGTGCAAAGAGGGGGAGGTGGATGTGGCTACGATTGGGGGACGCCGGCCGGCTTAAATAGCCGGATTTGGCCTGGGGCGGCGAGCCGGAGCGGCGCCACGCGACGTTCACACCCCCATGGAGGAGACGTCCGTCGGACCGCTGGGTTTCCGGACGATTCCATGTGGGACCCCAGCGTCAGTTCGACGTGGCGGATGCGCCCGGGCGCCCCCATATCTGCCCCATATTTGGGCTGGATATGAGGGGTGCCGGTCAGCCCGGGCGTTTGAGGCCCGTTTAAGGAGCCCGTCTGGGTCGCATTTTTTTGACCGGTCAGTGACCGGGCCGTCAGCTCGGGCGTTTGAGGCGAGTTTGGGGCGTCCAGCTGTAGGTGCTCTTAAATCCATACAAAACATGTAAAAAAACCTTAAATACTAGCTTGCACTACTCGTTGTCGTCGGAGATGTCCGGGCGGCGCTCCTAGCCCGTATCTCCTTGAGCAGCTGGAGGTGCCGCTCTAGCGTCAGCATAGCGTACGTGGTCACCCTCTGCCGGGCCATGGCTGTCGCGGACGGCAAGTGGAGAGGGAGAGAATTGGATGCGGCTCGGGTCGACGCCTCAGAGAGGGAGGAAGCGGATGTGGCTAGGGCTAGGGCTGGGGGTCACCGTCCGGGTTAAATAGCCAGACTTTGGACCTCGGGCGGCGAGTCGAGTGGCGCCACACAGCGTTCACACCCTCCTGGAGGAGACGCCCGTTGGACCGTTGGGTTTTCGGGCGATTTTGTATGGGACCCGATCATCAGTCCGACGTTGCGGATGCGCCCTGGCCGCCCCATATCCACCCCAAATTTGACTGGTCATGAGGGGTGCTGGTCAGTCTGGGCGTTTGAGGCCGGTTTAAGGCGTCCGGGTGGGTCGGTTTTTTTACCTGTCAGTGCTCGGGCGTTTGAAACCGGTTTAAGGCGCCCAACTGTAGATGCTCTAAGGGCAATTCCAACGAGTCGCCCTTTTAGTCCGTTTAGGTGGCCAGGAGGACAGGTGTCCGGTCCTTGTCCGCTCTTTGCTAACGGGAAAGGCCTAGGTCTTAGAGAATTTTTTTTCTTCTGAAAAGGAGGTTCAAACCCAGCCTCTTCATCATGATGATGCACACAATCATTGTCATTAATTACTAAGCAGAGTACACAATAAAAACAATCACAACGGAATCATTTACAAACTAATGAATAAAACAACCATCACTTTACAAACGGATCTGCCAATAATCATCTCAGCCAGTACTCGGCACCAGGCCAAAGAGACGCTAGCAAATGGGTGGGACGTCATCCCACCATGGACAAATTCCATAACAGTCCGGGGCACCGATGCCACCGCGCGCCAATCCATGACGGCGCGAGCCGACCTGCATCATCCACCACAAGCACAGGGTCGATGCATCGGCTTCCTCCATGAGCTTGAAGCCTATGGAGGGCCGCCGCCCATCGGTGCGCCCCCACCCCATCAGCGACGGATACATCTGCTGGTGTAGGCTTAAGCAATCTCCACCGGGTTTGGACACCTGCCTCCTCTCACGAGGACATCTCGCTTGACAAAGAGCACTGCGCTAGAACTAAGGCCAACTCCAATGCACGACCCCAAATCATCCGGCCGCGTCCGTTTGGGGGTAAACGGACAGAAAACCCGGCCCAACGCGCGGGAGCAAACGGACAATTGTCCGTTTTCTGTCCGCTTTCGCCCCATCCCCGGCCCAAATTTGGGCCGCGTTTGCGCCGAAGCGGATAGCGCGCGGACGGGCGGGACGCGCGCCCATGTCCTCCCCTGGCCCGCCCGTCGGGGACACAGACGCCCCATTTTCCCTCCTCCCCAAAAAACCCTCTCGCGCTCCCCCTCCCCTTCCTCTACCATGGCCCGAAGAAACCCGGCGACCCGGCCGCCACCACGCGGCCCACGGCGAAGAAGAAGGGCCCGAAGAAGCTGCGGTCGAAGCTCACGCCAGAGGAGCTGGCGCACCTCGACCGTGAATCTGCGAAGCGGAGGGCACGGCGGGCCGTAGCGGCGGACAAGAAGGCCGTGGCCGACTACGCCATCGAGGTTACGACCATGGAGAAGGCCATTCAGTACAAGGCCGACGTCGACAAGAACGAGGAGATCGTCGCCAAGGCCACGCAGGCAGCTACGACGAATGTAGGAGATATGCCCTAGAGGCAATAATAAATGTTATTGATTATCTCCCTGTTCATAATTATGTTTATGTTCCATGCTATAACTGCTATGGTTCTCGAGTCTACAATAACCACGAGGCTCGAAGGAAGACTCATATGCACGTGTGGAATAATAAACGGTAAAATGTATTCCTAGTCTGGCCTCTAAGACTGGCTCAAGTATTGCATGATGATCCTGTTTTCCTGATCATGGGCATGGCTATGCCGGCAATTTTGTGGGCACAATGTTAGAAGAACATTTGTGTTGAATCGACCCGAATTGATGTTATGCTATGAGGTTCATTCGTCATAAGTTAATGGTTAATAACACAGAGAAGTTAATGTTTGCATAATTCCTTAGACCATGAGAGTGTCGAGTTTCTTCATGCTTGCTTCATGAACTTTGGGGTTTGTTAAACGTCATCCGTAAATGGGTGGCTATTACGGCGGCTTACGGGTTCATGGAAAAGTATGTTAAGTAACTTGATAGCTCAAGATTGGGATTTGCTCCTCCGACGATGGAGAGATATCTCTGGGCCCTCTCGGTGTTACGGTATCCATCATCGTCTGGCCAGACACAAGTGTGATTTGATCACAGGGATACCGGAACACAGAAACGAGAAAAGAGAACAAAAACCGGCAACGAAGTAACTGGCATTGTGGACAAGTGTTGATCCACGAGGATGCCGATGTTTCTCACCTCAGGTATTTGTAACATATCGCGAAGCAACAGGAATAGCACACGGCAACTGGAGGTTCACTCGAATATTCATTCGTGTGGGTATAGGGGTCAATATGGGTGTCCACGGCTCCGATGTTGATAATTGATCGGAAAGAGTTCCGGTCATGTCTATACTTCACCGAACCTATAGGGTCACACGCTTAAGGGTCATCTATCTGCTGAATACTAGACGGGGAGTCTGAGAGAAAATCACCGAAAAAGTTTCGGACGAAACGGAAACGTTCCGGAGAGAACACCGGAATAGTTCCGGTGAAACTGAAAAGTTGTTTCAGGGTATTCCATTAAGTCAAATTGGTTCTGGCACACGCCTGGAAATTCTTGGAGGATGCTAGAAGTGTTCTGGAAACTTCTGGGAATTTTCCGGGACAAAAACCGGAAATGTTTCGGAGCAGCCGGAACCGTTTTGGTTGCTTTTCGCTGAAGAAACATTGTTCCGAAATTGTTTCAGAATGCGTTCAAAATTGTTTTGGTGGGTGCTAGAATTATTCTAGGCACACAGAAATAATTTGGGTTTTAACGGACGCAGAAAAATGTCTTCGTGAATAGTGAAAAGCACTTTTTGGGTTGATATGCAAATGGGGTTTTTCTTCTAGAAGAAAACCACTTTTGGTGTGTGAAAGGGAGGTGGAGCTCCCCAAGGGGGCTGCAAATTTCGGCCATGGCATGGGGGGGCCCTCCTTGAGGTTTCCTTCCACCTCATGGTGGATATCTTCTACACACCCTTATGTGGCATGTGGTGGAAAGATCCTAGGAAGGTCCTTTTGGTCTTTCCTCTACCCCTTGCTCCTCCTATAAATAGAGGTGGAGAGAGCTCTCCAAAATCAGCTCATGCTTGCTCTCATACACATGCCATTGACTTGTCTGGCTTCTCTCTCCCTCCCAGCGAAATAGTTTCGTAGAGCCGAAAGGCTGTGTGGGTTCCGGTGGGAACTAGTTCTGGACGGCGAAGCCCTGCCGGATAGATGACACCGTATGTGTGCAACTCTGTAGAGAGATCGTAGTTTCGGTCTTAGTTCGAGAGTGCCTCCCGAAGGGCTGTCCAAGTGATCGTCTTAGTTTCGAGGGTCCTCCCGAAGGGCTGTTCGAGTGACCGTTCGAGTTTCGAAGGTCCTCCCGAAGGGCTGTCCGCGACACCGTCCGAGGGACTGTCCGACCGCCTCCCGGAGGGCTGTCCGAGGGGCAGATGTGGGAGTACATCCTCGCGGTTGGGAGGTTGTAAATCCTAGCTGCGGGGATCTGCACCGCCGATCGTCATCGACTCTACTTCCGCTGCGCTACGAGTCGGTAACAAAACAGATCAAACCTTGTATGCAATCTCCATAGTGATCCTGGGCTGGTGCGTAGGTCGGAAATTTTTGTTTTCTGCTGCGTTACCCTACAGTGGCATCAAGAGCCGTGCTATGCGTAGATGTAGGTTGCGATCTAGAATACATAGAGATGTATGGGTGTTGCACAATATAATTAGGTAGTAGATGAGATCTATTGCTGAAAATTATTTGTGCGGGTAGCAGATGAAATCTGTTACCCGATGTTCCTGTTGCTTCCCCTGAATTTGTGTAGTCCTGATCTTGACGGCATGGTGGAATCTCACAAAGTTCTGGCAATCCGCGATCCTTTCATGCTGCTCCTGAGTATGCTGATTGACAGATCAACGAAGTGCTAACAGTTCTTTGGGTTCCACCATAGTTGAGAAAGATGGATGTTTCGCAGACGAAAGGGCAATGCAGATGTGATCTGCACGGGGGTCACGCGTATGACGAAGTTTAGTATGGGGCTCGAGATTTTATTATCTCGTGTTTCATACACCCTGGAAGGTTAATCTAGCAACTTGGATTATCATGCTTGATGATGGACGTTGGTAGCTTCGGTTTGTTTCGAAACCTTAGAAGCCACGAAAAACAAGTTTTTGCATGAACCGATTAGAGGCGTCTAACTTGGTTTTGCAGGATGGTTTGCATGTGCATATGATGTGGTATAGCAGTGCTCATATTAATTTGATTATGTATGAGATGACTATATGATGTAATATTAACATGACCTGCGTGTCATGATTCGGCATGATGGCTGGAGCCATATGATTGCACTTTAATGACCTGCGTGTCAACCTTATGTAATGCACTTATTTTATTAGCTATAGAGATAGCTATATTATTTGGTGCATCGACAAGGTGGTGGCAATCTTCGCGAAGGTGAACACCAACGCGAATGCCGAAGACGAAGAAATGAAAGACTTCTCCGTCAGAAAGGGCTATACCATATCATGCTATTATGAATTGCCTGAGATGTTTATCCCTTATGATGCACCCTTCTTGATTGCGTGGTAGTCGCTTTTATTAGGGTGATCTCTCACTAAAAATATCAAGTAGTCAGTGTTCTCCCAAGTGTAGCACCGTCACGGCACCTAACTTTTCAGGGTGCGCCATGCTGACATGGGTACGAACGATTAGGGATGTGTGAGGCGGGTGAGTTGAGACCTCGCAGCAAGATCACTTGGTTGTCTTGACGTTCAGGCATGAAAGTCATGAGCTCAGAACACACGCATCGAAAGATGAACAAGAGTCACATAGAGATGTGATCGGCAAGTTTGCCTAACGATTGAAGTTCTCGTCTTCAGTGATGCTCACCATCAATGGCGTTGAATTTAAATTCGTGTCTTGAATCATTCATAATCAATTTTGAGAGATATTGATTTGAGTGGGAGCGCACTGTTGAATTAACTTGTTTAATTCTCAGTGCAATTAATTTTGAACACTGTCTAAGTGTGGTTTGCATAATAGTTGTAGAATAATGGCTCGCGTTTCCACCTTCCCTATTAAAATTGAATAGCTGTTAAATATCTGGTTAAAACTTTACGGTTGGTAACGTAATGTGAGGATTGTCCTCAAGAGTGCCGAGAAGGACTTTGTCCTATCGCATACTTTCAGTATTCTCCCACTAATGCTATGGATCATGTGACTCTCGTCCTTCGATCCAAAAGCTAGAATTCTGTTTCAATCAAATGCAATACGTTTGCTTCCATGAGACCCGAACTTCGTAAGTTTGGATAGTTATGTGATATTCATGGAATCTGAAAATCATTTTCAGAGACAGACAAAGGCTAAAAGATATGAGATATCCAAAGCAGTGTTTGTTTGCAAACTACTAGTAAAGAAGTTTACTATGCATTAGACTGATAAGAGAGGGATCCAGGAGAACGCCTATCATATGATGAAGGGTGAATAAAACAACAACTTAAAGAGAAAGGAAGTGTCCGAAGGGTGTTAGTAAGATTTTCACGCCTAGGAAGTCCGGGGCTAACGCCACTCTTAAGTTGGATGCTTCTTCTGAGAGTAGAAGAAATACTAAAAGTTAAACTGTTAGAAGTATAAAGGCAAATAGAGAGAAGACTGGAATATCCAGCTCATGTATGAAAGTCATACAAGTTATTGATGTATAGAAGGCTGGTCAAAGAAATAGTTCTTGGGAATTATGATTAAACATGTTAATCACTAATTCTTGGGTATTGTGAGTTAATCACAAAGATACCCGCTCGATTGCATTCTGTTGCAACTCGATGTAAGAACTACTATGGCCTGAAAGACTAGCCAGGAATGAGGTTAGATACACGCAGGGAACATAGTAAATGTTACTATGCCATCCATAGGTGTATTCCCTATGTATTTACTTTCATAATTCATTTTAGAGTTTCACACTCTAGCCCTTTGCATAAGGTATCTTGCAAAAAGGTTGTTCATAAGAGAACTTTTGATGTTCGGTGTTATGAATAACATAAGGGCCATACTTTCATTATGAATGAGACGTATGTTATGAATATTGATAATAATACATAACCTCTGTGTTTACTTTCATAATTCATTTTAGAGTTTCATACACTCTAGCCCATTGCACAATGTTTGTTGCAAAAGAGTTGTTCATAAAAACAACAATTGTTGTTCAGTATTATGAATAACATGAAGGGACATGCTTCCATCCTAGATGGGATGTATGTTATGAATATTGATGGAAATATGATACATCCATAACACTGACGCTAAATGTCGCAAGACTAAAAGAATACCACACAAGTGTGGCACTGCATTTGGTCACATTGGAGAAACCCGCATGGAAAATTCCATTATGATGGATTTTTGAAGTCGTTTGATTTTGAATCATCTGACACTTGCAACTTTCCTCTGAAAAGTGAAGTGACTGAAATACCGTTCACAGGCCATAAGGAACGAGCAAAGAACATATTGGTGATCATACATTATGATGTGTGTAGTCCAATAAATGTTGTTGCAAGTAGTGGATTTATCTATCTTCAGAAATGACTCAAGTAGATATATGGATATTTACTTGTTGAGACGTAAGTCTGGATCTTTTGAATTCATTCATAAGGTTTTCAAAAATGAAGTAGAAGTTGTTGTAACAAGAAAATTATGTTTCTACAATTCGATTGCAGAAAGGAATATTTGAGTTACAAGTTTAGCGAATGTCTGATGAGTTGTGAAAGGGGTTTCATAACTTGCACCTCCCGGAACACCACTGCAAGTGGAGAGTCCGTGTAGATGTAATCAAACCATTCATGACATGGTAAGATCAAAGATGACATAAATAAATTTGCCATTACCCCTTTTAAGGAGTAATGCTTTAGAGACTGCGGCTTTTACACTAAAAAGAGATCCATCAGGTCTGTTGAAATGACGCCATGGTATGGTACGCCCAACCATGTTATATCTTTTCTTAACATTTGGAATATGGGGCTTGTGTAAAAGGTTACAAACCTATTCCAAATCAGACAAGTGCTATTTTGTAGGTTATCCCAAGTCATTGGGTATTCCCCCACCACTATACCGAGGCAAACGATTTTGCCACAAATCGGTATGATTTTAAAGAGAATAGTTCTTACAAAAGGTGAGTGGGAGGGCATTGCAACTCGACGAGATAACCAGTATATTCGTCATCAGGTCAAAGGAAAGGAACCTTGGAAGTGATTCCGGAGTTTCCTACTGCGACTGATACGGAAGCCTCTACATGAGATGTATGGACTTCGGTCGAACTTGCAGCTGAACCGCGTAGGAAAAACTCGTGCAAACCTCTCAGGTGCACATACGAGATATTGTTGTTAGACAACAGTATACCTACGATACACAAGGAAGCGTTGATGGGCCCTGACTCCGGAATTGGCTAAATGCCAATACAATCCGAGATAGTTTCCATATAAGTGATTCGAGATTAAAATCTTGATACACCTTTCGGAAGACTTAGAGTCTAACGAATATTTATGGAACTAAAAACTGATACGGATAAAATGTTTTATCCATAAAGCTCGACTTGTTGCAATAACAAGTTGAAGGAGTTGACTACGATGAGATTGTCTCACCGTAGCGATGCTTGAAGTCGGTTCGGGTTGAACTAGCAATTAATACATATTTCAATCATGAGATATGAAACATGGATGACAAAAGGATTTCCATCTGATGGAAATGAAACCTAGGACTTGTATGTGATACAGTCCAAAGTAATTTGTCGATCCAGAGGATGCTAGTAAGTATGCAAACTTCAGAGTTCCAGCGATGGACAGAAGAGAGCAAAGTGGAGTTGGAATCTTCGTTTTTGATGGAATGGTCAAAAGGGTTTTGACTTCACCAAATGGGTATCGAAGATGCTTGTGATTCAAGAAAGTAAGTGGGAGCATAATAATATTTCTAAAAACCTTGTGTACTTGACACATTGTTAATTGGAAATAAATTTCTTGACACGAATTAGGACTTCATTTGAAAATAGTTTTTCGATGAAGTGCTTAGGCTAAATAGCCTCAATATTAGGCATGATGATCTATGGAGATAGATTTACCTAATGGGGCTAAGCTATGAATACATATTGACAAGATGCTAAAACTTTTTAGCATTGAAAACCGTCAAGGAGTGATTCTTGCCGAAGTCACATGGAAAGAGTTTTTGCAAGACTCGGTGTCCCAAAACACTGATGAGCAAAATACATGATGGTGATTCCACACACTCTTGTGTTTGGATTAATCATGTATTCCATGGTTTGTAAAAACAACCAGATATGTCCAATACTCCAAAGTTGTTGCGAGTATAGATACCAAAGTGATCAAAGTACTGATCATAGGACAACAGTGAAAGATGTCATTGAGTACTAGAGTAGTAGTGATGACATGTTTTCTCGCCAGCAGAGATTATGAAGTGCTCGTTGTAAGTAATTACATCGATACAGTCTTCATCAATGCTCCATGCGATTTTCGATTTAAGTTAAGGGTTTTTGTGTAATACACAATATGGTGGCACGGTAGTTGGAAATTGTTCCAAACAAGATATTGTGGCGAATTCTATAACAAAGGCTAAGTATGTTGACGCTTAAGAAGCGACAAAGAAGTTGTTGAATCATATAGTTCATTCATGAACTTAGTATGGTTCCAAGATGACTTTGGTCTATGGGACACTATTGCAGATAGTTGCTCCATAGCTCAGTCTGAGGAATCAGGTTTCGACCAATGATTCACACATATGCAAAGCCAAGTCCGCACAAAATATGAATTTTGTGAAAGCGTGAAAACGCGAGGATATGCAAAGTTACACACGGAGCTGAAGTCGTCAGATCCGTTGGACATCAGGCTATACCACATGCGAAGCATATTTTACACCGGTATGCCACAGGTGTAAAGTGCATTAGCATTGACTAGATTATTGACTCTAGTGCAAGTGGGAGTCTGTAGGAGATATGCCCTAGAGGCAATAATAAATGTTATTGATTATCTCCCTGTTCATAATTATGTTTATGTTCCATGCTATAACTGCTATGGTTCTCGAGTCTACAATAACCACGAGGCTTGAAGGAAGACTCATATGCACGTGTGGAATAATAAACGGTAAAATGTATTCCTAGTCTGGCCTCTAAGACTGGCTCAAGTATTGCATGATGATCCTGTTTTCCTGATCATGGGCATGGCTATGCCGGCAATTTTGTGGGCACAATGTTAGAAGAACATTTGTGTTGAATCGACCCGAATTGATGTTATGCTATGAGGTTCATTCGTCATAAGTTAATGGTTAATAACACAGAGAAGTTAATGTTTGCATAATTCCTTAGACCATGAGAGTGTCGAGTTTCTTCATGCTTGCTTCATGAACTTTGGGGTTTGTTAAACGTCATCCGTAAATGGGTGGCTATTACGGCGGCTTACGGGTTCATGGAAAAGTATGTTAAGTAACTTGATAGCTCAAGATTGGGATTTGCTCCTCCGACGATGGAGAGATATCTCTGGGCCCTCTCGGTGTTACGGTATCCATCATCGTCTGGCCAGACACAAGTGTGATTTGATCACAGGGATACCGGAACACAGAAACGAGAAAAGAGAACAAAAACCGGCAACGAAGTAACTGGCATTGTGGACAAGTGTTGATCCACGAGGATGCCGATGTTTCTCACCTCAGGTATTTGTAACATATCGCGAAGCAACAGGAATAGCACACGGCAACTGGAGGTTCACTCGAATATTCATTCGTGTGGGTATAGGGGTCAATATGGGTGTCCACGGCTCCGATGTTGATAATTGATCGGAAAGAGTTCCGGTCATGTCTATACTTCACCGAACCTATAGGGTCACACGCTTAAGGGTCATCTATCTGCTGAATACTAGACGGGGAGTCTGAGAGAAAATCACCGAAAAAGTTTCGGACGAAACGGAAACGTTCCGGAGAGAACACCGGAATAGTTCCGGTGAAACTGAAAAGTTGTTTCAGGGTATTCCATTAAGTCAAATTGGTTCTGGCACACGCCTGGAAATTCTTGGAGGATGCCAGAAGTGTTCTGGAAACTTCTGGGAATTTTCCGGGACAAAAACCGGAAATGTTTCGGAGCAGCCGGAACCGTTTTGGTTGCTTTTCGCTGAAGAAACATTGTTCCGAAATTGTTTCAGAATGCGTTCAAAATTGTTTTGGTGGGTGCTAGAATTATTCTAGGCACACAGAAATAATTTGGGTTTTAACGGACGCAGAAAAATGTCTTCGTGAATAGTGAAAAGCACTTTTTGGGCTGATATGCAAATGGGGTTTTTCTTCTAGAAGAAAACCACTTTTGGTGTGTGAAAGGGAGGTGGAGCTCCCCAAGGGGGCTGCAAATTTCGGCCATGGCATGGGGGGGGCCCTCCTTGAGGTGTCCTTCCACCTCATGGTGGATATCTTCTACACACCCTTATGTGGCATGTGGTGGAAAGATCCTAGGAAGGTCCTTTTGGTCTTTCCTCTACCCCTTGCTCCTCCTATAAATAGAGGTGGAGAGAGCTGTCCAAAATCAGCTCATGCTTGCTCTCATACACATGCCATTGACTTGTCTGGCTTCTCTCTCCCTCCCAGCGAAATAGTTTCGTAGAGCCGAAAGGCTGTGTGGGTTCCGGTGGGAACTAGTTCTGGACGGCGAAGCCCTGCCGGATAGATGACACCGTATGTGTGCAACTCTGTAGAGAGATCGTAGTTTCGGTCTTAGTTCGAGAGTGCCTCCCGAAGGGCTGTCCAAGTGATCGTCTTAGTTTCGAGGGTCCTCCCGAAGGGCTGTCCGAGTGACCGTTCGAGTTTCGAAGGTCCTCCCGAAGGGCTGTCCGCGACACCGTCCGAGGGACTGTCCGACCGCCTCCCGGAGGGCTGTCCGAGGGGCAGATGTGGGAGTACATCCTCGCGGTTGGGAGGTTGTAAATCCTAGCTGCGGGGATCTGCACCGCCGATCGTCATCGACTCTACTTCCGCTGCGCTACGAGTCGGTAACGAAACAGATCAAACCTTGTATGCAGTCTCCATAGTGATCCTGGGCTGGTGCGTAGGTCGGAAATTTTTGTTTTCTGCTGCGTTACCCTACAACGAACGCCCTCATGATGCTAGGGTTGTGCCGACCGCCATCGGCCATTCTCTCCGCTGCCGCAATGGCCGTGGCGAGCACCGGCTCGTCGGCCGTTCGCCCTCCGCATTACCAGTCATTGTCCTCGTCCGTAACCCCGGAGACGCCCGGGTTCTCCACGTCGCGGCTGCACGGCCAGACCCGGTTCTCGACGTCGCCGGACAGCAGCGGGATCGCGCCGGCCACGCCCTCCATCCCGCCCGTCATCGACCTCAACGTCACGCCTGTGGGTGGCCAGTCGTCAGATGGGATGCCCCGGAAGCAGGCCAGGTCCATTCCTACGGCCACATTTCCCGACGCCCGCAAGCTGTTCAAGGGAACGCCAACCCCGACCACACCGGCCGACGACCCTGAGTACACCCAGTTCATGCAAGACGTCATCTTCGAGGGCAATGGGCAGGCTTTCCACGTCGACGACCAAGACAACACTTTCAATCAAGGCCATGCTTTCGGTCCCGATGAAACACAAAGCCAAGATGGCCGCGGCCACTATGGTGTCGACGAAGAAGAAGAGGCCGACGACCATGGCAACTCTTGGCATGAGGATGATGAAGACATCTATTGCGATGGTGAGGAAGAAGAGGTTGACATTGCGGACGAGCCATTGATCTTCATCTATGAGCTCACCCAAAGAGCCGAGGCACAAAGAAAGGGGAAGAGCATTCGCACCGGATCATACAACAAAGATGAGGACTCTTTGATTTGCGAGAGTTGGATGGAGATAGACCAAGATCCCAAGACCGGTGCCGAGCAAAAAGGAGCCGTCTTTTGGGAGAGAGTTCAAAACCTTTCATGAAAGGAGGAAGTTTGCGAGCACCCATGGCATCAACTCCATCCAAAAGAGATGGGGGTTCATCCAACAAGAGTGCAACAAGTATTGTGCCGCGCTTGAGAGTGTAGAAACCCGTCCCGTGAGCGGCCTAGGAGTGGGTGACTTGGTATGACCTCTCCTCTTTGTGCATTTCTATGCCATGAACATGTTTGAATTTTGTGTCATTTTGCTTTGTAGTCTTCTCCTTGATTCTGTAGGCATTCCAATCTTTGGAAGCCTTCAAGGCCCACCACATGAACAAGCCATTCATTCTCACCCATTGATGGTCACTCATCAAAGATTATCCCAAGTTTAAAGATCAATATGCCACTCTAATGAAGAAGAAGAAAGGGAAGGCGTCCGTGGCCGGGACTGAAGAAGATATGCCCAAGAGGTCGAGGGGCAAGACCAACTCGAAGATTGACGAGAAGCGTGATGCCGCATCCTTCGCCTTGCAAGAAACTTTGCAAGGCATGATTACTCAAAAAGAAGTGCGGGGGGAGAGGGGGAGCAAATGAAGATATACTTGGAGCTCCAAACGAAGAAGCTTGACATAGAGGAGGCCGCCAAGAGGAGGAAGATTGACATCGAGGAGGCCGCCCAAGCAAAGAAGCTCACGACCGAGGCCACCATTGCCGACACCAAAGCAAAAGAGGTGGCCCTTGCGATCATGAGTGTGGACTTGACAAACATGTCCCCGAAGAGAAAGACTTGGTTCACGAACAGGCAAAAGGAGATGTTCAACCAAGACGGCCTGGACTAGGGAGGCATCGGCCGTGAACTATGGCCGTTCTTTTTGGAGGCTGGCTAGTGTGTCGGCCGCTGGCTTTGTTGCCGGCGTGAAAAACTAGATTCATTTTGGAGACTGGCTAATGTGTTGACCGCTGGTTGTGTTGCCGGCGTGAACTACTTGGGGGTTGACCATTTTTTGTAGGCTGGCATTTTTTTGCCGGCCGCTGCCTCTATTGCCGGCATGAACTAGCTAGGGCCGCTAGCATGGATCATACGTCCGCGTTTCAAATTTGATAATTTCCCATGCAGCCCGGACAAGATGCGGCCGAGATGCGTCCGCGCGTTGGGCGCACGGCCAGCGCATCCACAAAAGAGGCCGGACGCCGCCCCATTGCCTTACCCAAACGGACGAAATCCGGACAAAACGGACGTCCGTTTGGGGTCGTGCATTGGAGTTGTCCTAAGGCGTGTAATATTGGGCGTTGGATCTCCCGCGCCCTTGGTTGACCCTCGATTAAATCTAGCTTCACGTGGGCTGAGTCATTCACACGTCAACTGTACTGCATAACATGGAGTTGTTGTTGTTGTTGACTTTCTGCGTCGGCCGTCCATTTTGGAAAACGATCACCTCGGGCGCGTTTGGTTGCCCGCATAAGGTCCAACCAGGCCCGCGCAGGAAGAAAACAGGCTGATTGGTTGCCTGTATACACTATTGGGCCTGCATGGCACGAACTTTACAGCGCCTCTGGGCCTGTCTTGCGAGGCACGCTCGAATCGATAGTTTCTCTCAAGCCAGGCCCGCGCGAGGCACGTGGGCGGCTGGGGCTGCACGCGAGGAGCCACCCTCGAGAAGCCGCGTTGCTTCCCGAAGCACCGGCATTTATTACCCTCACCTTCCCTCACCGCTCTCTCTCCCCTCACCGCTCTCTCTCCCCTCTCCCTTCTCCCCACTCTCACCAACGGCGGCGGCGGCAGGCAGCAGATCGGAGAACAGCAAGTCGACCTAGCCGGCCACCTTCACCGGCATCCGCAGCAGCACTTCGGCAATGGCGGTAAGCAATTTTTTCCCCTCCTCACCTACTATTTCGCATTCGATTCGAGTTTAGGTTCGATCCGCGTTAGGGGAATGGGGAATCGGGGTAAACACCAATAGGAGTGATCATAACATCGTCATGACTACCGGTAGATATGAGGTTCCCGATCCGGATTGAGTACAATAGGAATGGGGATTAGGGTTCATCTTACATAGTACGCACAGATCTTAGCCTCGGGGACCCTAGAGGCGATTGGAGCGGCTGGTGGCCTTGGCCTTGGTCTTGGTCTTCTCCTCGACCTGCACCGCCGTCTATTCTTCCTCGCCGGAGTCTAGCTCGATTGGCATGCTTCGGTGTCCTGGCTCCGGTGCTCTCACAATCATCGTCACCGCATCTTCTTCTTCCACCTCCATAGCCACCGCTTCGACTTGTTGTTGGAGTTCATGGCGTTGGGTTGGAGGAAGAGTGAGAGACATAGAGGTGGTGGGTAAGTGGTCACCGTCACGGTGGGTAAATAAAGGGCACACGAGCATAGGTTTTAATGGCGATGTTGCAAGGTTCATAATGCAGATCCTGACCCAGCCTTTGAACCTCTTCATAATGTAGATCGACACAGAGAACAAGGGAAAGGAGGTGGTGGCATCAAAGGAGCAGGACAAGGGCAAGGACGATGTGCCGCCCTCAAAGGTGACGCCCGTCCAGAGCCCGGCCACGGACGACGACGTGCCGGGGGTGCCCCCCAGCGGCAAGCGCCGAAACTACGGCCACTACCATGAGGTGGGAGGGCCAACCAACTTCTGCAAGGTGATCATGGCCCCCCAGCTCGAGGCCATACCTATGCCCTTGGACTTCAGGAAGCACTTCCCGTCCGTGCCGCAGGAGTTCAGGCTGAAGACGAACACCGGATGCTTCTGGAGGGTTACTGTCTGGCTGTTGAACGACAGGGTCACCCTCGATCAGGGTTGGGCCACCTTCGCCGCCGTCCATCAGATCAAGATAGGCTTCATGGTGACCTTCAAATTGCTGACTCCCGACATGCTGAAGGTCATCGTCTTCAATGACGATGGCATTGAAGTGGTGACCAGGTGCGGGAGGCACGACGACGCCTTCGCCGTGAACACCTAGGACAGCCCCTCGTATGCTCCACCTGCTTTAGTTTAATATCGATCTGCTTTGTGTTTGAACTGATCTGTTTATGTGTGGCACAATATTTCTAGCTGCTTACTGCTATGTTCTGTTGTGTGTGTTCTTCATGACACTGATGTGTGCTGGTAACCACACCACCACGCCGAAGAGGTTATCAGACAACACGCGTTGCATGCAACCAAACAGCAGGCCTTGTGTTTGCGCGTACACAACCGGCCAACCAAAGACCGTGCGCTAAGCTATCTCCTAATGCGTGAGAACTAAATGCGGGCAACCAAACAGGTTGCAGATGTTGGTTTAGAGGCTGCATTTACTCAACCAGCCTCATGTGAGCCAGGCCCGGCTGCTACGGCTGCCAAACACGCCCCTCGTGTATGCGTATATCGATCAAGACTGGGAGGCAGTTAAGCTAATTAATTCATGTGTGATCTGCATGTCAGTTAAACTAATTCATGTGTGGTTTGCATGTTTTCAGTTAAAAAAGATACGGTTCCAGTTTACGCTTCTTCCATTAATAACATTATCAGTCCAAAGATAAAAAAAAAACATTATCTGCCAGCGAAGCAAAGCCAGCTCTCATTTTTGAGTTTCTTGGATAATGGAAGAGCACCTCCCGGCGTCAACTGTTGCCGGTTCTGCTGTCATTTCGGGTTAGGATCCATGTTTATGGTGGGCCGCATCTTGTTGAGACATGAATGCAGAATTTGTTATCCTTTTGAGACAAAGCGAGAACAGGCAAGCAGGATTAGGGTTGTTACCTGCATCGCAAGAGCCTAAATTGGGTAAAGTCGAATCTTTTATAACACTAAGCTTCCTAGTTTTAAAGAGGCCACATTCAATTAAGGTCTTTAATTAAAATTGGGTCACCCGATTTTGACCGGGTCAACAATTTCTCAAAGCTCTCTCATTCAATTCTTTTATACTATACACTATGCTTCCTAATTTTTAAGGCCTCACAATTAATCAAGGTATTCAATATAGAATTGGGTCAACCTATTTTGACCGGGTCAACACTTTCTCAAACTCTTCCATTCGATTTTTTTAATTCACTATGTTCCTTAATTTTGAAACTCTTTCATTCAACTGAGGTATTCAATTTTGGATTTGATTTACGATTTTGACCGGGCCAATGATTTTTCAAATCAATCAGCAGCAACCGACCTATAAAAACATATCAATCCCACGCACCCTCCCACCACCTGAAAAACGAAGCGTCACCATGTGATATTGTAGCACCAATATAGTAGTACATGCGACCACCGACACAGAAATTTCCCAACGTATATATAGGTTGGTTAGCGGATAACTCAGAATCACACCACGAAAGGCCCACCAAATAACCGCATTATAAATAAAAATAAAACACACTCTATCATCTCCCCACCCGCCAAACTAAACATTCCATGGATCAAAATATAAGGTGTATTATTTTGTAGAAAGTCAAATTTCTTTAACTTTGACCAAGTTCAGAGAAAAATATCGACATCCACAATATTGAACAAAAAAGGTATGGAAATTCATTTCATGATGAATTTAAAAAAATATCGATTTGATATTATGGATTTTGGTATATTTCTCTACAAATTTGATCAAACTTAACAGGTTTGACTTTTCAAAAAAGTAATACATCTTATATTTTGAAACAGAGTGATTATATTTTGAAGAAACCCAATAACACTGAAGAAACCCAACAACACCAACGACGCAGCAAAGCGCGCCCAACCCTTCTAGTCAGGGTTAAATATAGATGACATAACGCTTCGTTTGGATGTCCGTATTGAAGACCTTCGTATTGAATTGGATTGTAATTCCAATTCAACGAGGAAACTGAAATGGCACGAATACGAATTCGTCTGTTTGGTTGTTCACTGAATTGGCCCTTGAAATGCCTGTGAGGTTTCAATACCAAATCCTGTTTGGATGATAAACTTTAGAATTGCATTCATACATTCATTTCTCATACAACAAAGCTTGGAGACGGCACTTGCATTGTTGTATTATACGCATGACTGAACTGCTGAAATAACCTGCACAGTCTTTGTGGTTCTCGATCATAAAACAGTGTTATCACTGAAATTGTCAGACCCTGTACTGAAGAAATCAACACTGTTGTTAAGTTCAGTTAACTGCTACCTTACCTCTTCCATGAAGATTCAAATTGGCCCATTCATTGCTACGCTACGGAGGCAAGATACCGTACCAAAACACTGTGTTCTTGGACGGTCGGGTTGGTGAGCAGCAGAGGTCTTACCTCTAGCACTAGCGGAGGTTGAGGGAGCACAACCATGGTTCAAATCGGGGCTGAGGTACAGTGGACTGGGACGCAACTCAGGAGATGGGGCGCAACGGACGGGATGGTGGTCTCCACCGGACTTCCTCTCATTTCCCCACCGTCGAGGATGGGGACGGAGACCAGAATCCATGGTGGTCGCCGTCGGAGATGGAGACGGGACCGGGGTGAAACTATGGGAGCACAAACTAGGAGATGCCGGGGGGGTGGAGAAACCGGGGCCGGGAATGGGGAAGTGGGGGAAAGGACCGTTGAGGAAGGATACCTGCACAGCCGCCGAGCGTCGTGGTGGTCGCAGCCGAGTCTCTCCCTTTCCTTTTCTCATGTTCGTGGTCGAGGGGGTGAAACGGTATGTTTTGCGGGAGCGAGTGATTTCGGTCGAAATCGGAGCGGCAGCCCTCCGAATCATGGGAGGGAGTTTTACATGGGAGCCAAAACAGGCTGAATTGCCTCTTCGTTTCCAATACAGATTCGGTGTCCAGCCAAACACCTGCATTGCTGCTAGCTGAATACCAATTCAGTTTCCATGGCTTCAATGGAGACATCCAAACGCAGTGTAATAGAATTGAAATTATCATTCATGTTGGACGAGGATTTTTGGCTTTCGATTTTCAAACTTTTATATTTTTCGAACGACAAGTCCAAATTAAGTTATGTTTTCATATTTGTGTGTTCGCGTGATGAGGGCTTTCAAATAAGATCCATTTTGAATACGTTTTGACGAATTTTGAAAATAAATATTAAGTTTATATTCTTGGAACTTAGTATGGGTGACCGATAAAATCATGATTTTTGTTCATATGACCGACAAAAAAATAGCATGTTTCAGTTAAAAATTGTAAGTTTCAACATTTGAAATGTAAAAATCACTAGACAATCGAGCAGCCAGGCAGGGCTTGGCACGTGCGTGCCCTTGGGTCCGCATTCATGTTGCATGTTGATGCATGGCTACATTTTGAGGTGAGCCTTTTTCATGCATGTTACATGTTGAGGTGACATGCTTGTATGTTAAGTAAAATATGTTATTGTGGCCTAGCTGTTTAGATATAGCAGATTAATCACAACTTGGGGATTAAGATAAGATACAATCACAAGAAATCAATCAGTGGGATCATGTGTGATCCATGTACAGTTGGCTGTAACCGTTGACTTGATCATATATATGCCGGATAATAAGAGATATGATGAGAGAAGTTTATGCTAACAAAAAGTCAAACGTTTTGGCTGATTAGTTGCTTGTTCCATACTTCCATCTCATGCCTGCCATAACGGTCCAAGTTTTCAAGCCGTATCTTCTATAAATTGATCCAAAATTCATTTGTATAGAGCACACATCAACCCGCTCCTCGCCGCGTACTAGCTAAAAACTCAGGAACATCGATCGGCCATGGCGGAGTCGGACCACAGCATCCACGTGCTCCTCGCCGCGTACCCAGCCCAAGGCCACATCAACCCGCTCCTCCAGCTGGCCAAGCGGCTCGCCGGCCAGCCCGGCGTCCGCTGCACCCTCGCCGTCACCCGCTCCAGCCTCGGCGGAGCATCTCTTGACGCCGGCGCCGTCCACGTCGCCGCCTTCTCGGACGGGTGCGACCAACGGGGCTACGACGAGGTGGGCGACGTGAAGCTCTACCTAGCGCGGCTCGAGTGCGCGGGCTCGTCCTCGCTGGACGACCTCCTCCGCTCCGAGGCGGAGCAGGGTCGGCCGGTGCACGCGCTCGTGTACGACGCGTTCCTGCTCTTCGCGCCGCGCGTGGCACGCCGGCACGGCGCCAAGAGCGCGGCCTACTTCACGCAGGCGTGCGCGGTGAACCTGGTGTACGCCCACGCGTGGGCGGGCCTGCTGGGCGTCCCCGTGGCCGTGGACAAGGACAACACGCCGGCGTCTCCCCTGCCCGGCATCCCGACGCCGCTCTCGCCGTCCGACTTCCCTTCCTTCCTCACGGACACGGCCGCCCCCACTTACCTGGACCTGCTGTTGCAGCAGTGCCAGGGGCTCGAGGCGGCCGACTACAACCTCATCAACTCATTCGACGAGCTGCAGCCCGAGGAAGCCGAGTACCTGGCGTCGCGATGGGGCGCCATGACGGTCGGCCCCAGCGTCCCGTCGGCGTACCTCGACAACCGCGTGGCCGATGACACGTCCTACGGCTTCCAAATCCATACGCCCATGGCGGCGGAGTGCAAGGCCTGGCTCGACGGCAGGCCGGCGAGCTCCGTGGTGTACGTCTCCTTCGGCAGCCTCGCCACGCCCCAGCCGGCGCAGGTGGCCGAGGTCGCCGAGGGGCTCTACGACAGCGGCGCGCCCTTCCTGTGGGTGGTCAGGGCGTCCGAGGCCTGGAAGCTGCCCCAGGGCTTCGTCAACAAGGCCGATGGGCGTGGCCTCTTGGTGACATGGAGCCCGCAGCTGGAGGTGCTGGCGCACCCGGCCGTGGGGTGCTTCGTGACGCACTGTGGGTGGAACTCCACCATGGAGGCCCTCAGCATCGGCGTGCCCATGGTGACGGTGCCGCAGTGGGCCGACCAGCCGACCAACGCCAAGTACATTGAGGACGTCTGGCGTGTCGGTGTGCGCGTGAAAGGGGCCGTGACGAAGGAGGAGCTGGCCAGGTGCGTGATGGAGGTGATGGACGACGGCAAGGGATACCGGACGAATGCTGCAAGCTGGAGCCACAAGGCGAAGAAGGCCATGAGTGCGGATGGCAGCTCAGACACCAACATCACCGACTTCCTTTCCAAACTTCGACTCGGCAAATAGATCGACCGACAAATCATGAAATAATGATGAATCTAAGTATATATCCCTTCTCTTCAGTGTTTGTGTTTGTTCTTGTGTATCTTCAACCGAGCTTTTTATGTTTGTTTTTGTGTAGTCCTCAACATGGCTTGTTATTTCAATACCATTCTCGGAATAAAATATCATCCTTTTCTTCTTCTTTTAATAACTAAACGTAATTATCAAACACAATAAGGCGCACAGGAAGGGTGGACTCTCGCGATTTCCATATCGGCAGAGGAACATTAGTCGGTGGAGAAAATCTCGTTCCGTATTGGCGTTGTTTTTTTGTCTCATTATCAAATTCATTTCTTTTTCCATTTTTTTAAAAAACTCACAAGTGTGTGACCTTTTTTTTCAAATTCGCGAACACTTTTCCAAATTCATAATCATGTTTTTCTTTTTTGCAACCAGTTTTCCAATTCGTGAATATTTTAAAATTCTGTTTACAATTTTTGAATTCACAAAGAGTTTTTTCAAATCTGTGAACACTTTTTGAATTCATGAACAGTTTTTAAATTTTGGAAACATTTTTTGAATTCACAAACATTTTTTTGCATTTCACGAAAATTTTCAAATTAGTGTTTTTTTTAATTAATTAACAGTTTTAAAATTCGTGAAATTTTCCAATTAGGAAGGAAAAAAAATAAGAGAAGGTACAAGCGAGTGGCAAAAATGGGCCGCCCATGCGACATGCGTGTGAGCCCTCCTGTGCGCACCAACGCCTTAAGCGCTAAAGAGGGTCTTCCCCAGACACCAGCCTATTAGCCCCTAAAAAAAGAGTACCAGCCTTATGGTTTTTTTTTTCTTGAAAGGCAGCCTATTACAGTTATAATGGAGAAATCCGGTGTAACTATTACAACCCAAAAACAACATTCCAAACCCACCTTTTTCAAAGAAAAAAAATCCAAGCCCGCCAAAGCTTTTTACGGGCGGAGAGGATGATTGGCTGAACTGAAGGGAGTGCCTAAAACAAAATTTCAATGTTTTCAGATTTTGTAATCGGAGCAGTAACCGAGTAGCGCATTCTCTAGCAGCATATGGATGTACTCTGAATGTTAGGGATGAGCTATATGCAGACAATGTAATCCCGAATGTACAACTTCTTCTGGCCGATTTAGCTCCGTCCACTAAGTAATTCAATAGTTCCATTTAGATTAAAAAATAAGCCCACCCAGTTCTTTTTACGGAGGGTGTTTTACAGGTGTATTGGGCTCAAATATGTCATTCCAAGCGGGGCCTTACATCATGGACTTTTATCTTAATATACACATCAACAGTGCAGATCGGAATAACAAACGATGATCCTCCAAGTGGTGCTCTAGGAGGATCTCAGTGAAACGAAAACAGATATCTTTTGAAAGAAACCAATGAGAGTATCATTCTGTGTATGTTCGAAAAAAGTTCTATGTACAGAAGTAAAGAAGAAAACTATAATAGATTGCGAGTGCTTCCTCTTTGCTCTGTGGATAACCAATGCAAGTTCTTTCCCAAGCTTGGGCCAAACCAAACACAACAGCATAGAGCAACAGCACAATGAGCAAAGCGAGAAAAAAATATATGTAAGCTTAAACAGTTAAAATGCTTGTCCAAATGCTTTTGTCAGAGCACAGGCCGCCCGATCATTCACACACACACACACAAAAGGTAAGCAGATTAAAAGGTATACAAGATACTCGACATTAGTTCGTTTCTTGACAGAACAATCATGGTACAAGATATATTGCTGCCACCAGCAGACTGCCAAATGTATAGTTCAAACGATGCTGTGAATCTATAACAGAGATATGCTGCGAAGTATCGTAAACATTCTAATGAATCGCTGTGACGAATGGTTCCTAAGATCTTTCAGTGCTTGGTATATATGTTTTCTACATTATTACCTGTTCTGGCTTCAAGTTGCTGGGACCTTCCTGTTGGGCTCAAAGACATACTTGATCAATGAGTCTTTGATCGATAGCAGCTCGGGGAACTCTCTCTTCAGCTTTGTCGCGTCCATCTCGTTGTTGCTCCGAGGTGCAACTATGACCTTAGCCTGTTCTTCTAGCGTGAAGTTTGTCCACTTGTAGCTGGGATCCATGTACTTCTTATACATCTCCAGAATCTCATTGTGGCTGACCACGCCAGGATTGGTAAAGTTCCAGATGCCCCGCAGGTTCCTTTTTGCCATCTCAACTGAAATCGGCAAAAGCTCATCCAACACAGTCATGCTGTTTGGGATGTTTACCACCTTGTCGTAACGGCTAATCTTTGTGATGAAGTTTCTGGGATTGTTGAGGTCAGACGATATTGGCATCCGGACTCGCAGAGTGCAGACATTCTCGTACTCCTTCAACAGTTCCTCAACCTGCATTGTCCAGGTTAAAAAATGATCAGAAGTTTCTTCCACGATTTGCATCTTAAATTTAAAAACATAATATCACCACACAGATAAAATACTAACAAAGTAGTCGTTACAGAAGGGAAGAAGCAGTTACCATTGCCTTGGTCTTTGAGTAGAATGAACCAGTAAAGTTTGGTTTATCCTCTTCTTTGAAGCCGATGCCTGACCCTTCAGGATGATTTGCATCATATTCAAATATGCACCCAGTGGCATAGTTTATCACCAATAACCCATGCTCCCGACAAACATCAGCTAGAGTCAAGGTACCCACAACATTGGTACGTATGGTGTCTGGCTTGTGAGACTCACACCAATCAACATTGGGTCTGCCAGTAACACCAGCAGCATTGAAGACATGTGTTGGCTTAACAGTTTGGATATCAAGGACAATGGAAAAGCGCTCTTCCAAGCGACCTTTTCCATATTCGTATGGAATTCCTTGCTTCTCGCATATTTTGCCAAGAAGTCCACCAATCCATCCTGTCCGGCCATATATCAAGAACTTGAACGAACGAGTTTGGGAAGAACCTTCTGATGTTGGAGCCACCATCTTCGTATGATTGTTAGTAAACAGATTTAGCATTCCTTTAATTTCCTCAGAGCCCTCATACCCAGGCATCATCAGTGTCCTCGGATGAGGCAACAGTGCACCAGAAACATCACCCCAATAGTCAGAATTAGCTACATACCATTCCATTGTCTTCCTCAGGCCCTCCTCCCATCTAGTGCGCTCAGACCACCCAAGACTCTTGAGCTTCTCATCATCCAAGAAATACCTCTGATCATTGAAAGGTCTATTATCGACCAACTGGATAACTTTATCAGCTTCAAGATTGAAAAGCCTGCAGACATCCTTTGCCACATCAGTGACTGTCCTCTCTCTCTTTGTTCCAATGTTGTAAACATGTCCAACTTCTCCACGATGAAGAATGACTTCAAAAGCCTCAGCAACATCCTCACAATAGAGGTAGCTTCGGACATTGGACCCATCACCATGAATTGGGAGGGGCTTTCCTCTCATAGCCAAAAGAATGAACTTCGCAATAAGCTTTTCAGGAAACTGGTTAGGACCATACACATTATTTCCCCGGGTAGTGATGACCGGCAGACCATAGGATCTCCCATAAGCCATGACAAGCATCTCTGCTCCAGCTTTGGTGGCTGAATAAGGATTTGTAGGGAGCAGCTGTGAGGCCTCATGGTTGCCAACCACTGCATCCTCATCAGTCTCGCCATAGACCTCATCAGTGCTAACGTGGATGAACCTCCTGATCTGGCCAGTGACCTTGCAAGCTTCAAGAAGAACATGAGTACCGTAAATGTTGTTCTTGGTGAATTCAAAGGAGTTACCAAAAGAATTGTCAACATGTGTCTGGGCTGCAAAGTGCATTATTGTATCAATGTTCTCTGTGACCAGGAGGAAGTTGACAAGATCAGCACTGGCAATATCGCCCTTGACAAACTTGAAGTTTGGTGACGAGCTGGCAGGGAGAAGGTTCTTCAGATTGGAGCAGTAATCAAGCTTGTCAAGGACGACAATCTTGTAATCAGGGTAGTTCCGTACAATGCGGTTTGTGACATGGGAAGCGATGAAACCAGCAGCTCCTGTAATGAGGATGCTCTTAGGTGTGTAGGGTGTCGCCATATTGGACTGTAATTTCTGAAATCCTGTTGTACAAGTAGAGAATTTAAAAGGATCAGATGACATACAGTTTATGATACAGCCAATATAAAATGAAACAATTGATAAGTAATAACTAGAATATTACTATATATTATCTTTTGAACTGTCGGAACATGATACAATGAGAAACTGAACCAAGCTCCCCTGTAGAAAGGCCAGTCTCAGCCTCTAAGATCACTACATAAATGGGAAACTGTATCTATTTCTCATAGACCGGAGTGCATGATCCAACTACCAAGCTCGAAATTAAAACTCTGGGAATTTTAACAAAAAAGTGGAGAAATGCAGTCATGCAAAACAGGCACACTCTGCCTTTTTGTTTGCGACAGGAAAATAATTGGTTCACACATTCGTACAAATATCAAAGCTGAAAGCAGAATTTATGAGTGCATGACAGAGTATCCAGTGTTATTTCCCATCCAGATAAACAAAAGTGTGAATGAAATTTGATTAAGATCCTGCCATCCCTATTTAGAAACAACAAAACATTGTAATTGGAACCGCAACATGGAACTCTTGCATTTTCAAGCGAACCACACAGGGGAGAGATGCATCGAGGTAAATTTGGATATTCATGCTATCCTATCAAACCACAATATAACAGAAGTACTCACTGTAAAAACATTTTCACTGACAGATCATGGAAAACAATGGATAACAGACAGGAACGTGCACCAAATTCCAGATAAGTAGACATCTAATGATTTTTTTTAGACCAAGATCTGAACCTGTTTTGCAAGTACATACTAGTTATTTGTCTTTTCCACATCTGGCAGTCCACGTGCCAACAACTATCCCTAAAGCATACTCAAGCAGCTAAAACTTGGTCAAACATGCCGGGCCATTATCAGTGGATCTTACGAAGAGGCCGAATTTTGAGATCTTGGACTGGTCTACAAATGAGGGAGTGAAACAAAAAAAACTAGTACTAGACAACAGCAGAACATGGTCATCGGGGTTAAGATGCGATTTGTGATCTTTCTTTCTTTTTTGATAGATCTGAGCACGGTTTCTGGTATTCTTGGAACCGTTGCGACAAAATTGATAGAAGAGGGAAGACAGGGAGATGGCATCCGAAGCACGCAAGGAACCCGATCCGGGCTTGGCAAAGAAGGCAAACACCTGCCGTGCATTACAACACAATGCAAGAACATGGCCACGCACCTCACCTCAGTCAGCTACTGAGGCGTCGGTCGATCGGAGGCTGCGGCCAGAGAGAGAGAGAGAGAGAGAGAGAGAGAGCGCGAGGGGGAGAGATGTTTAGGGGAAGAGGGGGAGAGAAGACGCGAGACGTACCGTGCGCAGCACGCGGCGGAGAGGAGGAGGAGGGGCGGTGGCGTCGGTCGATGAGGGAGAGCGGAGAGGGGGTTTCCCGTCAATAAATGGAGAAATGGCGGCGTCGGCGGTGGCGGTGTCGGTGTGCGTGAGAGCGAGATGATGGGGGTCGGCGGAAAGCACGACGGGGGAGGTGGTGGGGAAGGCGCTCACGCGGTGTCACTGCGCCCCTGCCCGCCCAGATCTCACGCAAACTCCACCTCCACGGCTTTTATTAATTCTCCCTCCCCCCCCCCCCCCCCCCCCCCCCCCCCCCGCGCTCACCTTGGCTATTTTTTTTTAAATAATACATTTTTTTTATTAATTTTCAGAAATATTACGTCATTTTTTTAATAAAATAATAATACAGCGTCAGCTTATTGCAGGCCGATAGGAGCCAGTCGTCCTACTGCTGGCCGACAGGAGGCCATCGGCCTATCGGTGGCCGACAAGTGGCCTATCGTCCACCTGTAAGCCGAGTAGTGGCTAGCCCACGTCACCCCGCTCCCCAGTCGGCCCGAGGTAGTGCTGTCGGTGGCTGGGGCCAGCCAATAGCCCTATCGGCCACCCGCGGGCCGATCGGCTATCTACAGGCCGACAGGGTGGCCAGCCCAGCGCCCAGCCCCTTTTCTTCTTCCTCTTTCTCTCCTTCTCCTCTGTTCTTCTGTTCTTCGTTTCCTCTTCTCTCCCACCTGAAAACTCTCTGATTTATACACCAAAATCAGCCATTTTTTTGCGGATTTGCCACCGTGGATTCATTGTAGGTAGTTGGGGGAGGCAAGGGAAACCTCGATCTACTGATGGGGTAGCTCGTGGTGGTCGTGGTGAGCATTTTTTTTGAGCTTTTTTTTAGCACATTGGAGGAGGTTGTGGTGGCGGTGAAGGTGGAGGTGGCGGTGGTGAAGCTCGGGCAGTGTGGTGGAGGTGAAGCTCCGGCGGTGTGGTGGAGTCTCCGGCTCCGGTTCCGGTGATTGAAGTCCGCCGTTCGTCGTTGCTTCGCACGCTTCAAGGGTATAATTCAACATACATTTTACCTGTGAATATTTTTAGTTGTGTGAATATTTGTAGTTGGTCCGGTAATATTTAGTTGCTCCGGTAATATGTAGTTGGTCCGGTAATATTTAGTTGTGTCAAATATTTAGTTGTGTGAATATTTTTAGTTGCTCCGGTAATATTTAGTTGTGTCAAATATTTGTAGTTGGTCGGGTAATATCCTTAATATATTTAGAGTTCAAATTTTTAGGTGTGTGAATATTTGTAGTTGGTTCGGTAATACTCCGTAATATATGTACATGTCAATTATTTAGGAGTGATAATATATTTAGTTTGTCATGCTGCTTAATAGTTGTCTTTCATTGTTGAAAAAAAATTTAGGTGAGCCGAGATGTCTGATGTAGTGAAGTTCGTATTTTACTACGGTTCTGGTACTGTCCAAACAACTGAGACGGGAGCTGATCTGAGTGAATTTGATGGTGGCGTCGGCGGTGGCGGTGTCGGTGTGCGTGAGAGCGAGATGATGGGGGTCGGCGGAAAGCACGACGGGGGAGGTGGTGGGGAAGGCGCTCACGCGGTGTCGCTGCGCCCCTGCCCGCCCAGATCTCACGCAACCTCCACCTCCATCACATGGCTTTTATTAATTCTCATTTTCCTTTCTCCCTCCCTCCCCCAGTACTCACCTTGAGTCCTCCGGGTCCACCCCATCCCCATTCCGACCGGAGAAGACAGCGTCGCCAATGGGAGTGTTCATGAGAGAGATAGTTGGACCGTCGTTGCAGTTAGTAGAGGTTGTACTAGATACAAGTTTAGGTTTTGGTACGTCTCCATGGCGTTTGGTGACAATGCCATATCAAAGCATCTTTTTGGCGTATGTGAGCGGCGTCGCATTCTTCCTCTTATTCTCGTCCATTATAGGTGGTGATTGCGGATCCAGCAATGACTTCTTCAATAAGCTCGGGAGACCTCTAGTGTGGCCAGATTTGGGGTCATCTTTAATCCTTCTTCATCGTCGCAATGGTGGTTGGAGAGACGTACTGAAGATCGGGCTCTACTGTCATCAATCATGTGCTTTTTGGGAAAGCGAGCTCGCTTGAGACTTTTTCATCTTGTTCTTCCCGTTGCATTGACCTCGAGATCACTGGTTCAAATGCTTTTGTAGTGCCTTGTTCAACCTCCGTATGGAGGCCTTTGTTCCCTTGCCCGTCGTCGGTAAAGTTACCATTCAAGACGCTAATCTTCGTGTATCTCATGAAGTCGTTGTTGGAAGTGCATTTAGTCTCATGTATTGCTTTGGTAATTAATGACAATCGTTATGGACTAATTTTTTTTATATTTAAAGGTGTTGTAGCAGTGGATTTTAATCCTACTCAAGATCGTACCGCCTCCTATCCTGCGTGGAGCACAAACAAGCAATCAAGACATTCAAGAATAGTCAAAGCCACCCCTCATGGGTCCAAGCAGGTCACCCCGGTCAACGGAAGTCTAAGCAAGGCTTCATGGTCAACAACTCAAAGGAAGAAGACCACATAAAAGAATAAGTTAAGGAGAAGACAGGGGAGCAAAGAAGCCAAGCCCAAGCAAGGAAGCCTCCTCGTAGTGTAAGGATTCTCCCCTTAATGGTCTACAACCCACCTCCAGTCCCAACAAGAAGCACATGGGCTAAAGGACAAAAAAATACCTTGTACTACTCTCCCACCTCCTTACTCCAAGGGTGGGCTTTGTCATTTGTCAAGGACCCCTAGGCGATATAAGGCCCCCCATGTGTTGGAAATATGCCATATATATAATGTTATTGTTTATTTCCAAGTTTATAATTAGTGTTATGTTCGGTGCTATAATTGCAATGGTTCTCGAGTCTGCATATCCAAGAGGCTCAGAGGAAAACTCATATGCATGCGTGGAATAATAAACGGTAAAATAGATTCCTATTCTCGCCTCTAAGACTAGCTCAAGTGTTGCATGATGGTTCTGTTTTTTCCGATCATGGGCATAAGTTAGTGAAACAAGGATGTCGGCAACTTTGAGGACACGGTGTTAGAACACTTGTGTTGAACTGACCCAAATTGATTGTTATACTAAGAGATCCTTTCGTCACAAAGAGATGTTAACGTATGCACGATTCCTTAGATCATGAGAGTATCGAGTTCCTTCATACCGGATGATGCACTTTGAGGTTCGTCAAACGCCAACCGTAACAGGATGATCATAATAGTAACTTATAGGTTCACTGCCAAGGTATGACAAGGGACTAGATAGCTCAAGACTAGGATTTGCTCCACCGAAGATGGAGAGATATTGTTAGGGCCCTCTCGGTGTGACGCTATCCATCATCACCTGGCCTGACACAACATTACTTGCTCATGGAGATGTCGAAACAAGGGGACGAGAAAAGAGAACAAAACCGGTAACGAGGAAATGCCATAATGATCACATTGTTGGTCACGGGGATGCTGATAAATCTCACCTCGGATTTTGTTAAGTATCGTGAAGCAAAAGGAATGGCACACGATAACTATTGGTTCACTCAATAATAATTCGTGTGGGTATAGGGGTCAATTTGGATGTCCATGGTTCCGCTATTGTTCATTGGACGGAAGGAGTTCCGGTCATGTCTATACTTTACCGAGCTTGCAGGGTCACAAGCTTTAAGAGTCATTGATCTGTTGAGTAGTAGATGGTTTAGGAGCTTGAGAGAAAATACCAGAAAAGATTCGAAGATGTTGAAAATAGTTTCAAGAGAGAAACGAAAGTGTTTCGCAGAAACCAGAAGCGTTTTGAAGAAAACCGGATAAAACTGGGAGACCGAAAAATGTTCCAGAGGGAATAAAAGATAACATATGGGAAGGTTCCAGAATTTTCCGGAACCTCCTAGAGGTATTGGGGGCGCCATGGGCTAGCTCAAATAGGCAAGGCCTTTAGAGGCTAGCTGCATGAGCCTTGAAGGCCCATTAGGTGGGCGCCTCCACCATAGTTGGCGTCCAAGCCAGTTGGTGCGGCTAGGGTTACGGGTGGGGTCCACCCCTTGGTGCGCCTCCCCTAGGGGAAGGGAGACCCTCCTCCAAGTCTCCTCCCTTCCCTTGCTCCTATATATAGTGGAGGGGGCAACCCCTCTTTTGCACACAATTTCCAGGCGCAACAGCTGCCCCCCTCTATCTCTTTCTCCACAAAAAAGTTTCGTTATGCCGCTAGGCTGCTCCATCAACTAAATCTCTGATGCTGCTAAGTTCTGGACGATGAAGCCTTGTCGAATCAGTGAGTACGTATGCATGGATACCTACAGAGAGATCGTGCTTTCGATCTTCGTTCTTGTGGTTGGGAGGTTGTAAATCCTAGCTGCGGGAATCGGCACCAATAATCTTAACCAACTCTTCTTCCACTGCAACTCTAGTTGGTAAAGATCCAATCTAACCCTTCTACATCTTCATAGTGTTCCTGGGTTCGATCCTCGGGACAATTTTTTTGTTTTCTACTACGTTTGCAAACAATGGCATCATGAGCGATCTATGTGTAGATGCAGGTTATGATTTGAACACATGAGATGGGTGGGTACTGCACAAATAATTTTGTAATAGATGAGATCTATTGCTTAATAAAATTGTGCGAGTAGTAGATAAGATATATTGTTAGTAGATGTAATACATTACTTGATGTTCTTATTATATCCCTTGAATTTATGTCTTTTCTGATCTTGACAGCATGGTGGAATTTTGCTACAAAGTTCCGGCTATCCGCGACCCTTCTATGATGCCCATAGTATGCTGGTTGTTAGATCAAAATGTGCTTGAGTTCTTTGAGTTTCACCTTAGTTAAGAAAGATGAATTTTCGCGGACTAGAGGGCTTGTAGATGTGATCTACATGGGGTCACGCGTTGAACGAAGTTTAGTCCGGGGCTCAAGATTTTTAATTAGGCCTCGTGTTTCATGCACCCTGCATGTTAATCTAGCAACTTGAATAAATCATACTTAATGATGAACATAAGTAGCGACGGTTTGTTTTGAAACCCTAGCATCCACGTTAATTAAAATTTGCATAAACCGATTGGAGGTGTCTAACTTAGTTTTACAAGATGTGCATATGATATGGTATAGCCTTCGTCATATTAATGAGATTATGTATGAGATGTCTATATGTTGTAATTCTTCACATGACATGCATGTCATGGTATGACATGATGGCTAGAGCCATGTGATTTTCACAGTTTATGACCTATTGGTACGTCCCCAACGTATCTATAATTTTTTTATTGTTTCATGCTATTATACTATCAATCTTGTATGCTTTATATGCCATTTTATATCATTTTTGTGGACTAACCTATTAACTTAGTGATCAGTGCCAGTTCCTGTTTTTTTGCCTATTTCTTTGTTTCGCAAAAAAACATCCCAAACAAAGTCCAAACACGATGAAACTTTACGGTGATTTTTTCTGGACCAGAAGAGACCCTAGAAGCTTCGGGGGGAGACAAGAAGACACACGAGAGCGCCACAAGATCAAGGGGCGTGCCCCTAGGGGGATGCGCCACCCAAGCTTGTGGGCCCCACGAGCATCTGTTTGACCTAATTCTTGGCCTATAAATTCCTCAAAATCTAGAAACCCCTAGGGCGAGACCCGAAACAATTTTATCGCTGCCGCAAGCCTCTGTTCTTCCATGATCCCATCTGGAGGCCTTTTTCGGTACTCTGCCGGAGGGGGAATCCATCACGTAAGCCATCTTCATCAACCTTGCTGCCTCCATGATGATGTGTGAGTAGTTCCCACAGGACCTACGAGTCCATAGTAGTAGCTAGATGGCTTTCTCTCTCTCTTTTTGATCTTCAATACAATGATCTCTTTGGAGATCTATTCGATGTAATTCTCGAAGTCTGTTTGTTGGGATCCGATGACTTGTGGGTTTATGATCAGATTATTCATTGAAAGTATTTGAGTCTTTTCTGAGATTTATATATGTGTGATTTTATAGCCTTGTATTTCTCTCCGATCTATCTATCTCTTTTGGTCAATTTGATTGATTTATCTTCAGTGGGAGAGGTGCTTGGTAGTAGGTTCAATATTGCGGTGTCCTTACTCTGTGACAGGAGGAGTTGCATGGCACGTATTTGTATTGTTGCTACTAAGGGTAAAACGATGGGGCTCGAACATATTAATTAAGCTTGCTTTGTCTACATTATGTCATCATGCTTCAAGCATTACTTTGTTGTTATGAACTTAATACCTTGCGATGCATGCTGGATAGCGGTCAAGGGGCGGAGTAATAGTAGTAGATGCTGACAGATTTTGGTCTACTTGACACGAACGTTATGCCTATATATTGATCATGCCATGAAGAATCATCATAACTATGCGCTTTTCTATCAATTGCCCAACAGTAATTTGTCTACCCACTGTTGTTATGCTCATGAGAGAGATGCCTCTAGTGAACCTATGGTCCCCGGGTCCATTTACTTTATATTTACTAAAAACCCTAAAAATACTTGCTACAATTTATTTCCTTTTTATTTTATTTTATTTTATCTATCTACCACTACCAGATTTAATCCTTGCAATTGGCGAAACAAGGGGATTGACAACCCTCTTGCCTTCGTTGGGTGCAAGCATTTGCTTTGTGTGTTTGCAGGTACCGTTGATCTTGTTTGTGTGGCATCTCCTACTGGTTTGATAAACCTTGGTTCTTAACTGAGGAAATACTATCTGCTACTATACTACATCACCTTTCCTCTTCGGGGAAATCCCAACTCTATCACAAGTAGCTGAAGAATTTCTGGCGTCGTCGCCTGGGAGGCTTCACCAAACAAGTCCAGGTTCCTTCGCTCACATTTATCATTTGCTTGTTTTTACTTTCTTTGCCATTTGCTTTTTATTTTCCTTCTCTTTTCCATCTCCCCCTACTTCTCTAAAAAATTAAAAAATACCCAAAAATATTTGTGTTGCTATCTTTGCTTGAATCGCCATCATGTCTACCCAAGAAAATACTAAGTTGTGCTATTTCTGAAATACTAATAATAATGATTTTATTAGTACACTAATTGCTCCTCCCGCCACTAGTGCGGAGTCATATGATATAAAAGTTGCTCTATTAAATCTTGTTATGAAAGAACAATTTGTTGGAAATCCCAATGAAGATGCTGCATCCCATCTTAATACTTTCGTTGAATTATGTGATATGCAAAAAATGAATGATGTGAATAATGATATTGTGAAACTGAAATTATTTCCTTTCTCGCTTAGAGATCGAGCTAAAGCATGGTTTTCATCTTTACCTAAAAATAGTATTGATTCATGCAACAAATGTAAAGATGCCTTTATTGCTAAATATTTTCCTCCCGCTAAGATAATATCTTTTAGAAATCAAATTATGAATTTTAAGCAACAAGAGCAAGAACTTGTTGCACAGTAATGGGAGATAATGAAATTAATGATTTAAAATTGTCCCACACATGGATTAAGTTTATGGATGATAGTGCAAAATTTTATGCGGGACTAAACTTTGTTTCAAGTAACCTTCTAGACTCAGCTGCAGGTGGAACATTTATGGGAATAACACTTGTAGAGGCCATGAAGCTTCTCGACAACATGACGGCAAATTACTCCCAATGGCACACCGAACGCTCTTCAACTGGTAAGAAGGTAAATTCTGTTGAGCAAGTGTCCTCCTTAAGTGATAAAATTGATGCTATCATGACTATGCTTGCTACTAATTTTTTTCCAATTGATCCAAATTATGTTCCATTATCTACTTTGATTGAGCAAAATAATGTTGCTATTGATGTGAATTTTATCTCAAGAAATAATTTCAATAATAACGCTTATAGAGGGAATTTTAATAATCCTAGACCGTATCCCGGAAATCCCTCTAATAATTATGGTAATTCCTATGGCAATTCATATAATAATAATAATAGGATACCTACTGAACTAGAGAATAATATTAAAGAATTTATTAGTTCTCAAAAGACTTTCAATACCATGGTTGAAGAAAAATTGAGTAAAGTTTATGATATGTCTAGAAACATGGATAGACTTGTGCATGATGTGGACATTCTTAAAACTAAAATTTTGCCACCTAATAAGGATGAAATATCTGAATCTCTAAAAGCTATCCTAGTCTCCATTGATGAAAGTAGAAAAAGAACGGAAAGGATGAGAGCTAGACGTGAATTTTTAGAAAGGAAGTTCGCATCCGGTTTTCATGACAACAATAATGAAGACATTAAAATGATTGGTGTGTCATCTATTGAATCTCTATTTACTATATTAAACTTGATGATGAAGGGACTTGAGATGAGTCAACTTTAATTAGTAGACATCCCGATAATTTGGCGGGTGGTGATCATAATGCTAAAAACAATAAAAGTGGGTTTGAAGAGGTTAAAACTTTAGATAGTGATGTGCCCACTACTTTGGATTACAAGGACTTTAATTTTGATAGTTGTTCTTTAATTGAATATATTTTCTTGTTGCAATCCATGATCAATTCACCTAATGCCTATGAACAAAAATAAAGCTTTTACTAAACATATCGTCGAAGCTCTTATTAAAGCTCATGAAGAGAAACTTGAACTAGAAGTCTCTATACCAAGAAAGTTGCATGATGAATGGGAACCAACAATTAAAGTTAAGATTAAAGATTATGAATGTAATTCTTTGTGTGATCTAGGAGCTAGTGTTTCTACTATGCCAAAATCTTTATATGATGTCCTAGGTTTCACTAATATGGATGAATGTTCCCTAAATTTGCACTTAGCAGACTCTACAATTAAAAAGCTTATGGGTAGAATTAATGATGTGATTTATGTACCCATGCACTTCATTGTGCTTGATATAGAATGTAATCCATCTTGTCCCATAATACTTGGTAGACCGTTTTTGAGAACCATAGGTGCGATAATTGATATGAAAGAAGCTAATATATGTTTTCAATTTCCATTAAAGAAAGGAATGGAACATTTCCCAAGAAAGAGAATTAAACCTCCTTATTAATCTATAATGAGAGTCACTGATACGTCTCCAACGTATCTATAATTTTTGATTGTTCCATGCTATTATAGTATCGATCTTGGATGTTTTATATGCAATTATATGCCATTATATATCATTTTTTGGGGCTAACCTATTAACCCAGTGCCTAGTGCCAATTGCTGTTTTCTGCTTGTTTTTGCCTTTTCAGAAAATCATTATCAAAAAGAGTCCAAACGAGAAAAAAAAACTTTGGATTAATTTTTTCTGGACCAGAAGAGACCCACGAAGCTTCGGGAGAAGACCAGAAGAGCCACGAGGAGGCGACAAGCCTGGAGGGCACGCCCAGGGGTGTAGGCGCACCCCCCAGGCTTGTGGGCCCCTCGTAGCCCCTCCTGACCTAATTCAAGTGCTATAAATTCCCAAATATTCCCAATATACCAGGGAGACAGAACAGAAAACCTTTCCGCCACCGCAAGCCTCTGTTCTTGCACGATCCCATCTGGAAGCCTTTTCCGGTACTCTGCCGGAGGGGGAATCGATCACGGAGGGCTTGTTCATCAACCTTGCTGCCCTTCCGATGATGTGTGAGTAGTTTACCACAGACCTACGGGTCCATAGCTAGTAGCTATATGGCTTCTTCTCTCTCTTTGATCTTCAATACCATGTTCTCCTCGATGTTCTTGGAGTTCTATCCGATGTAATCTTCTTTTGCGGTGTGTTTGTTGGGATTCGATGAATTGTGAGTTTAAGATCAGATTATTCATGAAAAATATTTGAGTCTTCTCTGAAATCTTTTATGCATGATTATTATAGCTTTGTATTTCTCTCCGATCTATCGATTTGGTTTGGCCTACTAGATTGATTTATCTTGCAATGGGAGAGGTGCTTTGTGATGGGTTCAATCTTGCGGTGCTCAATCCCAGTGACAGAAGGGGACATGACACGTATTTGTATTGTTGCCATTAAGGATAAAAAGATGGGGTTTAATCATATTACTTGAGTTTACTTTGTCTACATCATGTGATCTTGCTTAAGGTGTTACTCTGTTTCATACTAAATACCCTAGATGCATGTTGGATAGCGGTCGATGGGTGGAGTAATAGTAGTAGATGCAGGCAGGTGTCGGTCTACTTGTCTCGGACATGATGCCTATATACATGATCATTGCCATGAATCCGTCATAATTATTTGCTTTTCTATCAATTGCCCAACAGTAATTTGTCAACCCACCGTATGCTATGTGTTCAAGAGAGAAGCCTCTAGTGAAAACTATGCCCCCCGGGTCTACTTTATCATATATAAAAAACCTAAAAATACCTTTCTGCAATTCATTCAATTTTATTTTATTTAGTATTTAGTTTATCTATCTATCACTATCAGAATTAATCCTTGCAAATAACCGCTAAGAGGATTGACAACCCTCTTATTTGCGTTGAGTGCAAGTGTTTGCTTTTGCGTGTGCAGGTGCACTTAACGGGATTTTGCTTGGTTCTCCTACTGAATTGATTACCTTGGTTCTTAACTGAGGGAAATACTTATCTCTACTATACTGCATCATCCTATCCTCTTTGGGGAAATACCAACGCAGTCTACAAGTAGCAGGAACAATTTCTGGCGCCGTTGCCGGGGAGACATCATCAAAATTACCAAGTACCTTCGCACAAACTATCATCCACTTGCATTTATTTTATTTTGCCTCTCGTTTTCATTTCCCCCACTTCTAATTTTTTTTAGAAAAACACAAAAATATTTTTATTTGCTTGTTTGCTAGTTTGCTTGTCTTGCCATCATGTCGTTAGAGGGATTTCGCGATAGCTTTTATAACAAAAGATTGTCTGAAATTGAAAATGTCACTAAGAGTTTTATGTCTTCACAATTTGAGCAAAATAAATTATTTTCCAAAGAACTTAAGGAACACTCTAGCTTGTTGGATGCCATTAATAAACAACTTGAAGATGTCAATCTAGAAGTATCCAACCTTCAGGCTCAACTTGCTAATACTGAAAATTTGCTAGGAAAGATTTCAGATAAACAAACAACTCTAGTGAACAAGATGGCTGCTAAACCTGAGTCACTATCTAGTAATGATGAAGATATTAAAATGATTGGTGTCACTACTATTGAATCATTATTTAGTAATATAAAACTTGATTAAAAAGGGACTGAAGAAGAGTCAACTTTAGTTAAAGGGGGTCCCAATTGCTTGGAGGATGATAATCTTAATGAAAAAGTGAAAAAAGTGGGTTTGGAGAGGTCTAAACTTTAAATCGTAATGCACCCACTACTTTGGATTACAAGGACTTTAATTATTATAGTTGTTCTTTAATTTAGTGTATTTCCTTGTTGCAATCCATGATTAATTCACCAAACGCATATGAACAAAATAAAGCTTTCACTAAACATATTGGAGAAGCCATGATGAAAGCGCATGATGAAAAACTTGAGTTGGAAGTTTCAATTCCTAGAAAATTACAAGATGAATGGGAACCTACTATTAAAGTCAAAATTAAAGATTATGAATGTAATGCTCTATGTGATCTTGGTGCTAGCGTTTCCACTATACCAAAGTCTTCGTGTGATGTGCTAGGTCTCACCGACATGAATCCTTGTTCCATTAATTTGCATCTTGCGGATTCCACTATTAAAAAGCCAATGGGTAGAATAAGTGATGTGCTTATTCTTGCAAATAGAAATTATGTGCCAGTGGATTTTATTGTTCTTGATATTGAATGCAATCCTTCTTGCCCCATAATACTTGGTAGGCCTTTTCTACGAACAATAGGTGCTATTATTGATATGAAAGAAGGTAATATAAGATTTAAATTTCCATTAAAGAAAGGGATGGAACACTTCCCTAGAAAGATAATTAAAGCACCTTATGAATCTATTATGAGGGCCACTTATGAAATTAACTTGAAGGATGACAACACTTGAAACAATGCATTATGCCTAGATAGGGGCATAAAACAATAGCGCTTGTTGGGAGGCAACCCAATGAATAAAATAAAATTTTGTTTTTACTTTCTGTTCTTGTGTGTTTACACAATTATAGCCTCTGTTATGATTGTGTTTTTATCTTTTAATTAGTGTTTGTGCCAAGTAATGCCTTTGGGATGATGTTGATGATAGTATAATTGATGCTGTTTGGAAAACTGAAAGTTTTGCGTCCAGTGCTAGAATTTTAATTCTGTACTGGAGCGTCAGAAAAATCTTAAATTTTTACGCAGTATTGGTATATGATTTTTTTACGTTGTCCAAAGTTTTCAGAATTTTTGGAGATACAAAAGTATGGATTTTAAATAGATCTTTACAGACTGTTCTGTTTTAGACATATTCTGTTTTTGTTGCATAGTTTGCTTATTTTGATGAATCTATGGATCGTATCGGGGGGTATGAGTCATGGAGAAGTTGGAGTACAGTAGAATTATGCCAATATTAAATATGAATCAATTTACAACAGTACCTAAAGTTTAAGATTTGTTTGTTATACTAACGGATCTCACGAGGTTTCTGTTGAGTTTTGTGTGCTGAAGTTTTCAAGTTTTGGGTGAGACTACGATGGATAAAGGAATAAGGAGCGGCAAGAGCCTAAGCTTGGGGATGCCCAAGGCACCCCAAGGTAATATTCAAGGAAGACTCAAGCGTCTAAGCTTGGGGATACCCCGGAAGGCATCCCCTCTTTCGTCTACAATCTATCGGTAACTCACTTGGAGCTATATTTTTATTCATCACATGATATGTGTTTTACTTGGAGCGTCTTGTGATATAGTTTGTTTACTTTTGTTTGCTTTTTAGTTTGTCACAATCATCTTTGCTGCACACACCTTTTTGAGAGGGACACACATTATTCGTGATTTGTTAGAATACTATATGTGCTTCACTTATATCTTTTGAGCTAGGCAGTTGCTCTAGTGCTTCACTTATATCTTTTAGAGCACGGCGGTGGTTATATTTTAAAGAAATAGATGCACTCTCATGCTTCACTTATATATTTTTGAGAGTCTAATGAATAGCAATGGTAATATGCACGGGTTATGAATTTGATCCTGACATGATAGGTATTCAAGAGGGATATAATAAAAACTTTCATGTAGATCACTGAATATGATAAGTTTGATTCCTTGCAATAGTTTTGCGACATTAAGATGGTAATATGTGGGAGGTGCTAGTAGATAATTGTGGTTTAGTAAGAATATTGGTGTTAAGGTTTGTGATTCCCGAAGCATGCACGTATGATCTGTCGTTATGCTAAGAAGTTGGAGCATGAGTTATTCTTGATTGTCTACCTTATGAGTGGTGGTCGGGGACGAGCGATGGATTTTTCCTACCAATCTATCCCCCTAGGGGCATGCGTAGTAGTACTTTGCTTCGAGGGCTAATAAACTTTCGCAATAAGTATGTGAGTTCTTTATGACTAATGTGAGTCCATGGATTATACGCACTCTCACCTTTCCGCAATTTGCTAGCCTCTTCGGTACCGTGCATTGCCCTTTCTCACATCGAGAGTTGGTGCAAACTTCACCGGTGCATCCAAACCCCGTGATATGATACACTCTATCACAAATAAGCCTCCTTATATCTTCCTCAAAACAGCCACCATACCTACCTATCACGGCATTTCCATAGCCATTCTGAGAGATATTGCCATGCAACTTCCACTGTTCCGTTTTTATGACACACATCATCATTGTCATATTGCTTTGCATGATCATATAGCTGACATAGTATTTGTGGCTCAGCCACCGTTCATCATTTTTATACATGTTACGCTAGCATCATTGCACATCCTGGTACACTGCCAGAGGCATTCATATAGAGTCATATATTTGTTCTAGTATCGAGTTGTAATTTTGAGTTGTAAGTAAATAAAAGTGTGATGATCATCATTATTAGAGCATTGTCCCAGTGATGAAAGGATGATGGAGACCATGATTCCCCCACAAGTCGGGATGAGACTCCGGAAGAAAAAAAACGAGGCCAAAAAGAGCCCAAGAAAAAAAAATAAGAGAAAAAGAGAGAAGGGGCAATGTTACTATCCTTTTTCCACACTTGTGCTTCAGAGTAGCGCCATGTTTTTCATATAGAGCGTCTCCTATTTTGTCACTTTCATATACTAGTGGGAAATTTTCATTATAGAACTTGGCTTGTATATTCCGATGATGGGCTTCCTCAAATGCCCGAGGTCTTCATGAGCAAGCAAGTTGGATGCACACCCACTTAGTTTTCATGTTGAGCTTTCATACACTTATAGCTCTTAGTGCATCCGTTGCATGGAATCCCTACTCCTCGCATTGACATCAATTGATGGGCATCTCCATAGCCCATTGATTAGCCTCGTTGATGTGAGACTATCTTCTTATTTTTGACTTCTCCTTATTAATCTCTACCACCATACTCTATTCCACCCATAGTGCTATATCCATGGCTTACGGTCATGTATTGCGTGGGGGTTGAAAAAGCTGAAGCGCGTTAAAAAGTATGAACCAAATGCTCGGCTTGTCGTCGGGGTAGTGCATGATAAATATTTTGTGTTAAGAAGATGGAGCATGACCAGATTATATGATTTTGTAGGGATAACGTTCTTTAGCATTTTTATTTTGAAAGACATGATTGTTTATTAGTATGCCTGAGTATTGATGTCTTTATATCAAATTATAGACTATTGCTTTGAATCATTCAGATCTTATTATTCATACCGTAAGAGAGATTACATGATGAAACATGATAGGTAGCATTCCACATCTAAAATTCTGTTTTTATCATTTACCTACTCGAGGACGAGCAGGAATTAAGCTTGGGGATGCTTGATACGTCTCCAACGTATCTATAATTTTTGATTGTTCCATTCTATTATAGTACCTATTAACCCAGTGCCCAGTGCCAGTTGCTGTTTTCTGCTTGTTTTTGCCTTTTCAGAAAATCATTATCAAAAAGAGTCCAAACAAGAAAAAAAAACTTTGGATTAATTTTTTCTGGACCAGAAGAGACCCATGAAGCTTCGGGAGAAGACCAGAAGAGCCACGAGGAGGCGACAAGCCTGGAGGGCGTGCCCAGGGGGGTAGGCGCACCCCCCAGGCTTGTGGGTCCCTCGTAGCCCCTCCTGACCTAATTCCAGCGCTATAAATTCCCAAATATTCCCAATATACCAGGGAGACAGAAGAGAAAACCTTTCCGCCGCCACAAGCCTCTGTTCTTCCGCGATCCCATCTGGAGGCCTTTTCCGGTACTCTGCTGGAGGGGGAATCGATCATGGAGGGCTTCTTCGTCAACCTTGCTGCCCTTCCGATGATGTGTGAGTAGTTTACCACAGACCTACGGGTCCATAGCTAGTAGCTAGATGGCTTCTTCTCTCTCTTTGATCTTCAATACCATGTTCTTCTCGATGTTCTTAGAGTTCTATCCGATGTAATCTTCTTTTGCGGTGTGTTTGTTGGGATCCGATGAATTGTGAGTTTATGATCAGATTATTCATGAGAAATATTTGAGTCTTCTCTGAACTCTTTTATGCATGATTATTATAGCTTTGTATTTCTCTCTGATCTATCATGTCATCTTGCTTAAGGCGTTACTCTGTTTCATACTTAATACCCTAGATGCATGCTGGATAGCGGTCGATGGGTGGAGTAATAGTAGTAGATGCAGGCAGGAGTCGGTCTACTTGTCTCAGACGTGATGCCTATATACATGATCATTGCCATGAATCTGTCATAATTATTTGCTTTTCTATCAATTGCCCAACAGTAATTTGTCTACCCACCGTATGCTATGTGTTCGAGAGAGAAGCCTCTAGTGAAAACTATGGCCCCCGGGTCTACTTTATCATATATAAAAAACCTAAAAATACCTTGCTGCAATTTATTTACTTTTATTTTATTTACTATTTTAGTTTATCTATCTATCACTATCAGAATTAATCCTTGCAAATAACCGCTAAGAGTATTGACAACCCTCTTATTTGCGTTGGGTGCAAGTGTTTGCTTTTGCGTGTGCAGGTGCGCTTAACAGGATTTTGCTTGGTTCTCCTACTAGATTGATAACCTTGGTTCTTAACTAAGGGAAATACTTATCTCTACTATGCTGCATCATCCTCTCCTCTTTGGGGAAATACCAACGCAGTGTACAAGTAGCAGTCACCTACGGTATTGCTTTGAAAGATGATAACGCGTGAAATTATGCATTATGCCTAGCTAGGGGCATTAAACAATAGCGCTTGTTGGGAGGCAACCCAATAGTTATCCCTTTATATTCCTTTTTTATTTTTGTGTGTCAACATGATTATTGCTACTGTAATGATCATGTTTGTATCTTTGCTTTTGAATTTTGTGTCAAGTAAAGCCTTTAGGATGATTTGGATGATAGTTGATTTGATCCTATGCAGAAACAGGAACTTTTTCGCCCAGTATTTTAATTATCATTCTGTACTGGAATGGGATAAAATCCTGAAAGTTTTACACAGTATTTGGTTACAAAGTTTTTATGTTGTCCTAATTTTTCAGAATTTTTGGAGTTACAGAAGTGTGACTAAAAAATGCTTCATTGCGTACTGTTCTGTTTTAGACAGATTTTTTTATTGCATAGTGTGCTTGTTTTGGACGAGGCGATTCGGTGCCCAAGCTCAGTTACACCCGCGATGAACAAAAAATACAAAAAAATACTAGAAAAAAATCAAAAAATTCCATTTTTTTTGCATTAAATATAATTTGGTGCATGAGGTGCGCTCCAAATTTCGGATCATTTGGACATCTGAGTAGCTCTCGGGAAAAAAGACAAATTTGGAGTCTGTGAAAAAGTTTACTGTTCATGTATTGCTCTGACCCAATTTGTCTTTTTGCTGAGAGCTGCTGATATGTCCAAATGATCTAAAATTTGGAAAGCACCTCATGCACCAATTTGTCTTCCATGCAAAAAAATGGATTTTTTTTTTGTATTTTTTTTGAATTTTCTCTTCACCGGGTGCAGATGAGCCTGGGCTCAGAAATGGATATTCGAACTTTGATGTTTCTATGGATCGGTGGGTATAAGTCATAGAGATGATAGAATATAGTAGATATTATGCAAGAACAATTATGAATCTATTCATGACAGTACCTAAGTTAATGGTTATTTTATTATACTAATGGATCTCACGAGGTTTTGTTGAGTTTTGTGTGGTCGAAGTTTTCCATTTTGGGGGCGATGACGATGGATGAAAGAATAAGGAGCGGCAAGACCCTAAGCTTGGGGATGCCCAAGGCACCCCAAGGTAACATTCAAGGAAGATCCAAGCATCTAATCTTGGGGATGCCCCGGAAGGCATCCCCTCTTTCTTCTCCAATCTATCGGTAATATCACTCGGAGCTATATTTTTACTCATCACATGATATGTGTTTTGCTTGGAGCGTTGTGTGTTTTTGTTATATTTGTTTGCTTATTTACACAATCATTGTTTTCTGATCACACCAATTATGAGAGACACACATTCTTCACAATTTATTAGAATGCTCATTATGCTTCACTTATATCTTTTGAGTTAAGGCAATTGCTCATGTGCTTCACTTATATCTTTAGAGCACGATGATAGTTATATTTTAGAGAAATCAATTGCACTCTCATGCTTCACTTATATCCTTTTGAGAGTTGAATTGGTAGTCGTTATTTGCATGAGTTATATGTTTAGTCCAAAAATGATAAGTATACAAGAGTTGTATAATAAAAACTTGCATGTAGATCACTGAATATGATGCGTATGATCAACTATATTAAAGTTATAATATAAAAAGTTTTCTAGTTGATAAGCATTGGTTAGTAAAAATATCGGTGTTAAGGTTTCTGATTTCTACCTCATTAAAGTGTCGGTCATGGCATGGCGAGGAAGTTGGAGCGTAATTTATCCTTGATTGATATCCTTTGTGTTGTTCGAATCGGGGACGCACGATGGTTAACTCCTACCAACCTCCTACATAGGGGCATGCGAGTAGTACTTTGCTTCGAGGGCTAATAAACTTTCACAAAAAGTATGTGAGTTCTTTACGACTAATATAACGTGAGTTTTTGGACTATAAGCACTTCCACCCTTCCATAATTTGCTAGCCTCTTCTGTATCGTGCATTATTGCCCATTCTCACCTCGAGACTTGGTACAAACTTCGCAAGTGCATCCAAACCCCGTGATATGATATGCTCTATCACACATAAGCCTTATTATATCCTTCCTCAAAACAGCCACCATACCTACCTATCATGGCATTTCCATAGCCATTCCAAGATATATTGCCATGCAACTTCCACCATTACTATTCACATGACTTGAGCATTCATTGTCATTTTGCTTTGCATGATCATATAGAGCTGACATGATATTTTGTGGCAAAGCCACCATTCATCATTGTTATACATGTTACGCTACATCATTGCACATCCTGGTACATTGCCATAGGCATTCATATGTAGTCATATCATTCAGTTTATCGAGTTGTAAGTAAATAGAAGTGCGATGATTATCATTATTAGAGCATTGTCCCAGTGAGGAAAAGAATGATGGAGACTGATGAGTCCTCGAAAAAGTGGGGATGAGGTTCATGATATTGTTCTAAAAAATGAGAAAAAAAATAAAAAGAGAGAAGGGGCAATGTTACTATCCTTTACCACACTTGTGCTTCAAAGTAGCACCATGTTCTTCATATAGAGAGTCTCCATGATTTGTCACTTTCATATATATACTAGTGGGAATTTTTACATTATAGAACTTGGCTTGCATATTCCGATGACGAGTTTCCTTAAATGCTCGAGGTCTTCATGAGCAAGCTAGTTGGATGCACACCCACTTGGTTTCATATAGCGAGCTTTCATACACTTATAGCTCTATTGCATCCGTTGCATGGCAATCCCTACTCCTCGCATTGGTATCGATTGTAAGGTCTCTCCATTGCCTAACGATCCGCCGAGTTGATGTGAGACTTTCTCAACTTTTTGTCTTCCCTTATAAACCCCTACCATCATTCTCTTTCACATCCAAAGTCCTAAGTCCATGGCTCACACTCATGTATTGAGTGGAGTTGAAAAAGCTGAAGCCAGAAAAAGTATCATACAATTGCTTGGTTTGGCACCGGGGTGTTAGTGATTTATACTTTATGCTAGGAAGACCGAGCTATGCCATGCTTACATGATTAAATGAGTAGGAATAACGTTTTTTAGCATTCTTTATTTTGAAGGGTGATAATTATTTTCTAGCATTCTTGCATATTATCATTTTGATATCTATTAAGTCATCGCTTCTCAAAATTCATGCCAAAATGAATTACATGATCAAGACATGTTATGTAGCATTTCATATCAAAAATTCTGTTTTTATCATTTTACTAGAGGACGAGTAGGAATTAAGCTTGGGGATGCTGATACGTCTCCAACGTATCTATAACTTTAGATTGTTTCATGCTATTGCATTATCAATCTTGTATGCTTTATGTGCCATTTTATATCATTTTTATGGACTAACCTATTAACTTAGTGCCCAGTGCCAGTTCCTGTTTTTTTGCCTATTTCTTTGTTTCGCAGAAAAATCATACCAAACGAAGTCCAAACACGATGAAACTTTACGGTGATTTTTTCTGGACCATAAGAGACCCTAGAAGCTTCGATGAGAGACTAGAAGACACACGAGGGCGCCACAAGCTCAAGGGGAGCGCCCCTTGGGGGGGGCGCCACCCAAGCTTGTGGGCCCCACGAGCATCCGTTTGACCTAACTCTTGGCCTATAAATTCGCTAAAATCCAGAAACCCCCAGAGCGAGACCTGAAACAATTTTATCACCGCCGCAAGCGTCTATTCTTCCACGATCCCATCTGTAGGCCTTTTTCGGTACTCTGTGAGAGGGGGAATCCATCACGGAGGCCATCTTCGTCAACCTTGCTGCCTTCATGATGTGTGAGTAGTTCCCACAGGACCTACGGGTCCATAGTAGTAGCTAGATGGCTTTATATTTCTCTTTTTAATCTTCAATACAATGATCTCTTCGGAGATCTATTCGATTTAATTCTCGTAGTGTGTTTGTTGGGATCCGATGAATTGTGGGTTGATGATCAGATTATTCATTGAAAGTATTTGAGTCCTTTGCGAGATTTATATATGTGTCATTTTATAGCCTTGTATTTCTCTCCGATCTATCTATCTCTTTTGGCCAATTAGATTGATTAATCTTCAGTGGGAGAGGTGCTTGGTAGTAGGTTCAATCTTGCAGTGTCCTTACTCTGTGACAGGAAGAGTTGCAAGGCAAGTACTTGTATTGTTGCTACTAAGGGTAAAACGATGGGGTTCGAACATATTAATTGATATTGCTTTGTCTACATTATGTCATCATGCTTCAAGTATTACTCTGTTTGTTATGAACTTAATACTGATACATCTCCAATGTATCTATAATTTTTTTTTGTTTCATGCTATTATATTATCAATCTTGGATACTTTATATACATTTATATGATATTTTATAGCATTTTTTTGGGACTAACCTATTAACCAAGTGCCCAATGCCAGTTCCTGTTTTTTGCTTGTTTTTGGCTTTTCAGAAAATCAATACCAAACGAAGTCCAAATGGAATAAAACCTTTAAAATGATTTTTCCTAGTCCAGAAGGGGCCCTAGAAGGTTCTGGAGGAGGCCAGAAGAGCTACGGGAGAGCCACGAGCTCACCGGGCGCGCTCCCTGAGCTCGTGGGCCCCACATAGCTCTGTTTGACCTAATTCCACCTCTATAAATTCCTAAATATTCCCAAACCAACAGATAGCCACCCGAAATAACTTTTCTGCCACTGCAAGATTCTGTTCTTCCGTGATCCCATCTGGAGGTCTTTTCCGGTACTTTGTCGGAGGGGGAATCGATCACATAGGGCTTCTACATCAACCTTGCCGCCCTTCCGATGATGTGTGAGTAGTTCACCACAGACCTACGGGTCCATAGCTAGTAGCTATATGGCTCTTCTCTCTCTTTGATCTTCAATACCATGTTCTCCTCGATCTTCTTGGAGTTCTATCTGATGTAATCTTCTTTTGCGATGTGTTTTTTGGGATCCGATGAATTGTGGGTTTATGATCAGATTATTCATTGAAAGTAATTGAGTCTTTTCTGAACTTTATTATGCATGATTGTTATAGCTTTGTATTTCTCTCCGATCTATCCGTTTGGTTTGGCCAACTAGATTGATTTATCTTCACTGGGAGAGGTGCTTTGTAATGGGTTCAATCTTGCGGTGTCCTCACCCAGTGACAGAAGGGGTAGCGAGGCACGTATTATATTGTTGCTATTAAGGGTAAAATGATGGGGTTTAATCATATTGCTTGAGTTTACTTTGTCTACATCATGTCATCTTGCTTAAGGCGTTACTCTATTTGTCATGAACTTAATACGATAGATGCATGCTGGATAGCGGTCGATTGGTGGAGTAATAGTAGTAGATGCAGGCAGGAGTCGGTCTACTTGTCACGGATGTGATGCCTATATACATGATCATTGCCATGAATACGTCATAACTATGCACTTTTCTATCAATTGCCTAACAGTAATTTGTTCACCCACCGTATGCTATGTGTACGAGAGAGAAGCCTCTAGTGAAAACTATGGCCCCCAGGTCTACTTTAATCATATTATAAAAACCAAAAATACCTTGCTACAATTTATTTACTTTTATTTTGTTTTGCAATTTATATATCTACCTATACAAGATTTGATCCTTGCAAGTAACAAGTTCAAGGGGATTGGCAACCCTCTTGCCCGCGTTGGGTGCAAGTATTTGCTTTTGTGTGTGCAGGTGTTGTTCACTAGGATTTGCGTGGTTCTCCTTTTGGTTCGATAACCTCCACTACAAAAGACACATCCGTGACATTATGGCCCGAACGAAAACTTTTTCTGTCATGGTTGTTACACTTCTATGACAATAATTGTGACAAAAACACGTATCATCATAGATGTGGTGGGCTCCTACTTCCATGACAAAAAATTATGATAGAAAATGTGCTTTTCATCCTGGGCGGGCCAGAGACGCACCCGCATGACATTCTTTGGGCCATCCATGACGTAAAAAATCGTGGTAGAAGTGAGGGCGAGGAAATTTTTGGGGAGTTCCCGGTTACGGTGGGTGGTCGGGGCCGAGCGATGCAGTGTGGTTTGCGCGTTTCTCTCATACGCGCGCGTGTGTGCGAGGCGTTCGCTAACTGAATCCGAGCGAGGCATTCGCTTACTGAACTCGAGCGATCGATCGATCCCTCGCACTACTACACGTACTGAACCCAAGCGATCGATCCCACTGCGTACTGAACCCGAGCGATCCCTTCGCTGCTAACTGAACCCGATCGATCCTTCTCGCTGCTTAGTGAAGCCGATCGAGCCCCCGTGCGAGACGTAGCTAACCGGTGTTGGGTTGCCTCTTGATGAACAGTGCCCGTTGCTGCCGTGCGCGCGATACACGTAGACACGAGTCGAGACGCATCGATCGAGCCGATTGGTTGGCTATGGATGAACAGTTCCCGTTGCTGCCACCCGCTTGTACGTCCCACCCCAGCCTCTGGGTTGGCTGTGGATGAACAATACCCTGGCAGTGTGAAGGTGGTTGGCGCTGGATAAACAGGACCCCAAGAGGAGGCCACCACACCCCAGCCGGTTGGGGGTGGATGAGCAGGACCCCGTGGAGGCTGGATGAACAGTAGCCGGTGGAGGCTGGAGGAAGTCGACGGTGGATGAACAGTAGCTGGTGTCGGCTGGAGGAGGTCGACCGTGGATGAACAATAGCCCGTGGAGTCCCGTTTTGCAGTATGCCACACCCCTCCCGATGAACAGGACTCCGTTTCGACCGTAGGCAGTTAGGTAGAAGTCCGTTTCCTCCGTTTTGCGGTACACCAGACGCCTCCCGATCAACAAGACCCTGTTTCGACCATAGGCGGTTGAACAGAAGTCCGTTTCCTCCGTTTTGCGGTACGCCAGACCCCCAGCCGATGAACAGGACCCCGTTTCGACCGTAGGCGGTCGAATAGAAGGTCGTTTCCTCTGTTTTGCGGTACACCAGACCTCGAGTCGATGAACAGGACCCCGTTTCGGCTGTTCCATCCAAGCAGGTTGGCTCCCGATGAACAGGATGCGTTCCGACCCAGTCGCTTAGCTCCCGACGCTGTTTCCTCTGTTCCGACCCAGCCGGTTGGCTGCCGATGAACAGGAGGCCGTTGCTGCCGTCCGTTGCCTCTCTCCATGTACATGAGCCCTGGCCGTACGTATGCGTGAGTACGCGTTCGAGACCCCGCTCGTATGTACGTATGTGGCCGTATTTTTTGCAGCGTGGTTGTACGTCCGTGTACTCGATTTAGACGGGACTGCCTGAACTGCTACGTATGGGGCTCTACTATGACACGTGCCGCTTCTTTTTTTGACGTGACGTGCCGCTCCTTACAAGCCCACGGTTCGTCGTTGTAGAGAGACCGATCGACCAGTATGTACGTACACGTTCGTGACCGGACAGACAATGCTACGTATGCTTTGACCTGGTGGGTCCCAGCTGTCAGTGGATAAGGAGGCACTTCCTTGCGTGCGAAGATATAGCTGGTGGGTCCCAACTGTAAAGCGGAGGAATCATTTTTTTGCGCGTAATAAGGAGGCACTTCCTTGCGTGCGAAGATGTAGCTGGTGGGTCCAGCTGTCAGCCTCACCGCGTATAGTCCTCTTCTGATGGCTGTCGTTCATTGACCACGTTGACTACGCCACGCTGAGAGCACCAAGGCGGTGGACGACGGCGAGGCCTAGGAAGGGAACGACGCGGAGCCGGGGAAGACGCGACAGTGGATGCCCACGTGGATGGGAGTACGAGGGTTGACTGGTTCGGCTGCGGTGTGAGGCTGCCATCGCCGGAGAATAACAGGGGATGTGAGTGAGTAGAGGGAAGGCCTGGCCAGCGGTGGGAGTAGGGTGGGGCGGTGAGGCCTGTGCGGCAGCACAGCCGGCCATGGGAGGCAGGAGCAGGCGGTCCCGCCGGCGCTGGTTTGGGAAGCTGGAGCAAGAAGATCAGAGATTGAAGAAGCAGCACGGCCGCTGGATTAGCATCCAACGGTCACTGCTGCTAGAATCATTTGTTGACTAAGTTGATGAAGCCCTGCGTACGCGTCAACCTAGTAGGCCCACAAGTCAGCCTCCCAATCTGGTGGGTCCCAGTTGTCGTGGGTAGGAATAATTTTTTTTGCGTAATAAGGAGGCACTTCCTTCCGTGCGAAGATATAGCTGGTGGGTCCTGATACGTCTCCAACGTATCTATAATTTTTGATTGTTCCATGCTATTATAGTATCAATCTTGGATGTTTTATATGCAATTATATGCCATTATATATCATTTTTTGGGACTAACCTATTAACCCAGTGCCCAGTGCCAGTTGCTATTTTCTGCTTGTTTTTGCCTTTTCAGAAAATCATTATCAAAAAGAGTCCAAACAAGAAAAAAAACTTTGGATTAATTTTTTCTGGACCAGAAGAGACCCACGAAGTTTCGGGAGAAGACCAGAAGAGGCACGAGGAGGCGACAAGCCTGGAGGGCGCGCCGAGGGGGGTAGGCGCGCCCCCAGGCTTGTGGGCCCCTCGTAGCCCCTCCTGACCTAATTCCAGCACTATAAATTCCCAAATATCCCCAATATACCAGAGAGATAGAAGAGAAAACCTTTCCGCTGCCGCAAGCCTCTGTTCTTCCACGATCCCATCTGGAGGCATTTTCCGGTACTCTACCGGAGGGGGAATCGATCACGGATGGCTTCTTCATCAACCTTGCTGCCAGTCCGATGATGTGTGAGTAGTTTACCACAGACCTACGGGTCCATAGTTAGTAGCTAGATGGCTTCTTCTCTCTCTTTGATCTTCAATACGATGTTCTCCTCGATGTTCTTGGAGTTCTATCCGATGTAATCATCTTTTGCGGTGTGTTTGTTGGGATCCAATGAATTGTGAGTTTATGATCAGATTATTCATGAGAAATATTTGAGTATTCTCTGAACTCTTTTATGCATGATTGTTATAGCTTTGTATTTCTCTCCGACCTATTGATTTGGTTTGGCCTACTAGATTGATTTATCTTGCAATGGGAGAGGTGCTTTGTTATGGGTTCAATCTTGCAGTGCTCAATCCCAGTGACAGAAGGGGACATGACACATATTTGTATTGTTTCCATTAAGGATAAAAAGATGGGGTTTAATCATATTGCTTGAGTTTACTTTGTCTACATCATGTCATCTTGCTTAAGGCGTTACTCTGTTTCATACTTAATACCCTAGATGCATGCTGGATAGCGGTCGATGGGTGGAGTAATAGTAGTAGATGCAGGCAGGAGTCGGTCTACTTGTCTCGGACGTGATGCCTATATACATGATCATTGCCATGAATCCGTCATAATTATTTGCTTTTCTATCAATTGCCCAACAGTAATTTGTTTACCCACCGTATGCTATGCGTTCGAGAGAGAAGCCTCTAGTGAAAACTATGCCCCCCGGGTCTAGTTTATCATATATAAAAAACCTAAAAATACCTTGCTGCAATTTATTTACCTTTATTTTATTTAGTATTTTATTTTATCTATCTATCACTATCAGAATTAATCCTTGCAAATAACCGCTAAGAGGATTGACAACCCTCTTATTTGCGTTGGGTGCAAGTGTTTGCTTTTGTGTGTGCAGGTGCCTTAACGGGATTTTGCTTGGTTCTCCTACTGGATTGATAACCTTGGTTCTTAATTGATGGAAATACTTATCTCTACTATACTGCAGCATCCTCTCCTCTTCGGGGAAATACCAACGCAGTCTACAAGTAGCAGGAAGAATTTCTGGCGCCGATGCCGGGGAGACATCATCAAAATTACCAAGTACCTTCGCACAAACTATCATCCACTTGCATTTATTTTATTTGCCTTTTTATTTGCATTTACCTCTAGTTTTCATCTCCCCCACTTCTAATATTTTTTTAATAAAAACACAAAAATATTTTTATTTGCTTGTCTGCTAGTTTGCTTGCTTTGCTTGAAATTGCCACCATGTCTGAGTTTGTTATTGAAAAAAGTGAGGATTGTAAAATCCCTAAAATAGAAATTCCCTCAAATTTAGACTCAAAAATTTTTGTAGTAGGGAGTGGAAATTTCATAGGGAAAAACATTATCCAAGAGTTCTTTAATTGCACGGGAACTTTGGTTTGCAATGATACTCCAATTCTTAAAAGAACCAACAGTTATGGGGAGGCTATCTCCGCACTTATTCTTAAACTTGAAAGAAGATTTATTCGTACTCATCCTACCTTGCAAAGATTGTTTTATGAGTTGCCTATTGTAAACAACCCTAAGGCTAAAAAGATAGCTACTGTTATCCTTATGAATGAGTTTGATTACATAGTACGAGAAGCTAGAGAGATCTTTGATTTCTGTCGGGGCCGGTTTTCCGGGTCTTAAAATCCCAGAAACAACCCCTCGTGTCATCACCAGCCCCAAGATCATTTTTACTGGTGGACACATCCTTGATACAGAATTCCAAGCAGTTACAAGAATTGGATACATGACCATAAAGGTCTAATGATACAACAATGATTTCTAACAGTGAAAGGCGGAAGCGGGTAGCGGATCTCCATCTCTGGTGGGGCTCCATTTCCACAGGAATGGCCGACCGGGATAATTCCTATCTCGCGTGGCTGCTATCTTAGGCTCCTAGTCCGCATGGATGTCGTTGTAGTACTTCTTGTTGAAATCCTGACCTGGCCAATTAAATATCCAAGGACAAGCCAGTGAGTACGTTGGAATGTACTCTCAAACATTATGAACAAAAGATATACCGAATGCATATGTTCATGGTGGATTAAATTATATGCATATGCTGACCAAAAATTAAAGCATGGCATGATAAATATTAATACGGTGTGGATGAATTAATATGTTACTTTAGTAATTAACCAAGAAAATAAAATGGAACATCGGGCACTGGACCACCCGAGGAATTCCAAGAAAAATGCCAAACGGGTGTCTGAAAGCGACACCTCGAGAGGTCTTGAAAAGAAATGCCAAACGGGTGTCTGAATGCGACACCTCGAGAGATCTTGAAAAGAAATGAGTATCCAGGTGGGCTAGCCATCCTAAGTGATACCCAGAAAAAAAAAGAGTATCCAGGTGGACTAGCCATCCCAAGTGATACCCAGAAAAGTAAATAAAATTGAGTATCCAGGTGGACTAGCCATCCCAAGTGATACCCAGAAAAAAATTAGAAAAGAGTATCCAGGTGGACTAGCCATCCCAAGTGATACCCAGAAAAGTAAATAAAATTGAGTATCCAGGTGGACTAGCCATCCCAAGTGATACCCAGAAAAAAATAGAAAAGAGTATCTAGGTGGACTAGCCATCCCAAGTGATACTCAAGGTTGCACATAGAAGAAAAAGGGTTAGTCCACAATAATATTCATGTTAACAATAATATTCATGCTGGCATTAGTGGTGACAATAATTATCCTGCAAAAATGGATCATGCTCAATTTTATTTATTTCCTCCGAAGACCGACACTAAGACCGACACTTGACCAACCCAGACTGTAGTCCTTAACACCGGACACGGCTATTCGAATAGGTTTTAAAACTCTGCAGAGGGTGTACTCTTTACCCACAAGTAAAGGATTTCTTTAGCCAACACCGGGACGTTGACTAGTTCCAATTACGGCCTTTGGGTTGAAAACACACCTAACCAGCACACACCAGCTTAACCGTTCTGATGCCCGGAATCACCCAAGGTATCATTCCAGAAAAACTCTAAGACGGGGAGACCATCGTCTCGAATAGCATGGGATCACTATTTATAACGTGCGGATTACAAGGGATGCCCCCTCTCGGCCCAGCCGGATACACCCATGCCCCCTGACCAGGTGACATGCCTACCAGAGGCCTTCGGTATCTTTCACCATGGCCTCTCTGTATGGTGTGTGCAATGAAAGGGGTTAACAACTTACTGAACCATACCCTACCTGAGGCAGCGACAAGTGGCAGCACGAAACAAGTATGGGGGTTACCGGAACAAGACTCAATCTACGGTCGACTCAGAAGGTTTAAGTTTTCCCTGTAGTGGTTAGCACAATATATTTCCTTGGTAATACCCAACCGGGTCACCATCTGGTATGTTCCAACATACCCTTATAGATCATTCTCGTCACAACGAGATTTCAGTCTCACGGTCACTTTTCTTGTGATTGATTCTTTCCTGCAGATTAGTCCGGTCCAGCATAGGCATATGTGACATGTGAAAATAACCATACTCACTCATACGTCTTGTTTAAATGAAGATAAAATATTATCAAGGGATCATGCATGTATAACTAACAATATGCAAATTTATTTGAATTCAAAATATTCATGATTCAATTATTCTTGCAACAATTAACCATGCATTCATCATATCAAGTGTTCAAGATGCTTGCCTTGGTTATGCAGTGGTGCTGGTTCACTCCAAAATTTTGCAAAAAATTTCTTCCCTCCATTTTTCCTATTTTCAAAATATTGGAATAACCACATAAACTTAAAACAGTACAAAAAAGTTGTCTGGAAATTTTTGAAATAAATACTAAAATAAACTAGATGAAAAATGAGGAATTTCAGAAAAAGAATCAAATGATTTGGAGTTGTGAAGAAATGAACTATTTAATAAATCCAACAGAGACAAGGCCTAGGAAAAATGTTCACCCTAGCTGGATTAATAGAGCATGAATTTAGGAGTATGTAGAAATTTGAATCATCAATTTTGGTTTTGAAATGATTGCTCTAGGATTATTTGAAATTTGCTGGAAAAGAAAAAGAAAAGGGCATCACTCTGATGGGCTGAGCAGAAGCGCGCCCTGGGCGGAACTTAGCCGTCTGGCGCCACTGGGCCAGGCCCAGTCGCTCGGCCGCGCGAAAAAAGCTGCCGACGTCAAAGGCGTATTCCAGGGAATACGCTTTCCCCACGCGAAGACGGCTTCAACGGAATCCGTCTCCACTTACCGACGAGTCGACGCGGCTTCAGTCGCTGACAGTGGGTCCCACGGCCCCACTGTCAGGTTTGACTGGGGTCAGCGCGCCCTCCTTCCTCTCGCGGTCGGACAGAGGCGGGGCTCCGGCGAGGCTCGCCGGCGAACGGCGGCGCCTCTCGGGAAGCTGAGGCCACCCGCGTGTCCAGGAGAGCCTGGCGATCCTGACAAGGTACGGAACAGCCGCCGGGGAGCCCTATCTTGCCGGAGGCGAGCTCACCCGAAGAGCTCTGGAGGAAGTAAATTGGGCGTTTTGCCCACGGGCCATCTCCGGTGGAATTGATAGGGGAAATCGATGTGTGGTGGTTCTGTGGGTCGACTGGTGCAATAAAATGGGGAGGGGAGGCTGTGGCTGGCTCGGAATCATCCGAGAGGTGGCGGCGGCCGCAGTTGCCGGAGAGGAAGGAGATGACCTTCTCCGGTCGTTTGGTTGCTTGGGGAGGCTCACAGGAGGAGGAGGAGAGGTGACGATCAACTGGACATGCTCTGGGGGCTTCTTATGCGGAGGGGAAGGCGGTGCCGTGGGTTCCAGAGATCGGCCACGACAGCAGTCGCCATTGATGGCGCCGTTGAGGCCGGTGAGGGGGTCGGTGGTGGTCGGCGTGGTAGGTGAGGGCGGTGGCCGTCCGTATTTACGCCAGGGACGCGCTGGTTGGCGAGGAGGTGAGCACGCATCCTGGACGGTGCCGTACGCGAGTGAAAGACGGCGGCGGCGACTATGGTCGGCGTGGACGGCGGTGGCCGGCCCTAGCGGCCAGGTCCTGGTGTTGGCGAGCTACCTGGCTTGCCCGTGAAGCTTGAGAAGGTGGAAATCGTGCGGGGGAGGCAGCAGAGCAATGGTGCGAGGACGAGGCCGAGCCTGCCAAACGAGCGCTCTGCTCGTGCTCTATGCATGCACTCAAGTTGCTCGACGCAATGCCAGGCCTACCTAGGGAGCTCTTCTGAATATGAGACTTGACAGGGTTGTGTCTCTCTGGATGCTACAGATGGTGGACAAGATAGTTTGGCCAATTGATCAAGTGTTAAATGTAGTTTAGGAGGAGGCAAAATTTATATCATGCACACAAGGTGCTTGACAAAATGCTAAGGTGTCCTAGGCATTTTTGTTAGCTATGAAAATTAGCAGGATGCTGTCTCACTGGATGATAGAGATTGTGGTGGAGTTAGTTTGGCAAAGAGAAAAACTTGTTAGTGTAAGTTTTGGAGAAATTCAGTTCTGGACCCAAACTTGGAGGATTTATTTGGTGGGCTTCCAAGATGCAAATGGAGTTGATCTTCTGGACTTAAGGGTTTGGTTGGATGGACTATGAGGTGGAACAATTTCAGAATTTTGGAGCAAGGAAAATTAGGGTTGCAGTTATAACCTAGGAATGGGACAGAATTGAAAAGAGGATGTTTTGCTCAAAGTTTTCAAAGGACCATGTTGGGTTTTTGCATAAAAGTGATCTATTGGCATCATATGACCCCTCATAATTTTTGTGGAATTTTAAAAGAATTATTTAAAATAGTTATAGTGCAACATAAGCATTTCAAAGATTGAAAATGCTATTAAAAGGATTATTTTGGGCAAATTTTATTATAAAAATATTTCCCACTATTATTTAAAATATAAATGAATTGTTTTAAGGAAACTACCAAAGCCCACTATATTTTACAAAAATTTCTATATGGAGGGAAGAATTTTAGAAAACAGAAACTGAAAATACTCTGAAATTAATAAAAGACCTAATATAATTCAAAATTTTATTTCTAGCCAAATTTTTCTTAATAAAATTATGGTTAAATTTTTGGGGTGTTACAATTTCTCTAATATGAGCCAAGAAAATCCTATGATAGATGAAATTTTATATAATGAGGAATATATGCTGAGATATGTTTTTCATGATCACCATGCTTTTGATGAAAATACTAAAAAAGAAGTTTGTCCCCTACATATCATCCAACAAGTTTTCAATGGTATTAATCAGAAGTATTCTTCGATCGTAAAAGGGAACCAACAAGGGTTTGAAGAAAGTAGCCTTAATGACCCTAAAATTTTGGTTGATGATGTGTTCCCCACTGATTTTGAAAAACGTCCTGAAAATCACACACCTAAGGATGTCAAAACCAAAGATGACAACACTTGAAACTATGCATTATGCCTAGCTAGGGGCATAAAACAATAGCGCTTGTTGGGAGGCAACCCAATGAATAAAATAAAATTTTGTTTTTACTTTCTGTTCTTGTGTGTTTACACAATTATTGCCTCTGTTATGATTGTGTTTTTATCTTTTAATTAGTGTTTGTGCCAAGTAATGCCTTTGGGATGATGTTGATGATAGTATAATTGATGCTGTTTGGAAAACAGAAAGTTTTGCGTACAGTGCTGGAATTTTAGTTCTGTACTGGAGCGTCAGAAAAATCTGAAATTTGTACACAGTATTGGTACATAAATGTTTTACGTTGTCCTAATTTTTTTAGAATTTTTGGAGTTACAGAAGTATGGCTTCTAAATAGATCTTTACAGACTGCTCTGTTTTAGACAGATTCTTTTTTTGTTGCATAGTTTGCTTATTTTGATGAATCTATGGATCGTATCGGGGGGTATGAGTCATGGAGAAGTTGGAGTACAGTAGCATTATGCCAATATTAAATATGAATCAATTTACAACAGTACCTAAAATTTAAGATTTGTTTGTTATATTAACGGATCTCACGAGGTTTCTGTTGAGTTTTGTGTGCTGAAGTTTTCAAGTTTTGGGTGAGACTACGATGGATAAAGGAATAAGGAGCGGCAAGAGCCTAAGCTTGGGGATGCCCAAGGCACCCCAAGGTAATACTCAAGGAAGACTCAAGCGTCTAAGCTTGGGGATGCCCCGGAAGGCATCCCCTCTTTCGTCTACAATCTATCGGTAACTCACTTGGAGCTATATTTTTAGTCATCACATGATATGTGTTTTACTTGGAGCGTCTTGTGATATAGTTTGTTTACTTTTGTTTGCTTTTTAGTTTGTCACAATCATCTTTGCTGAACACACCTTTTTGAGAGGGACACACATTATTCGTGATTTGTTAGAATACTCTATGTGCTTCACTTATATCTTTTGAGCTAGGCAGTTGCTTGATACGGCTCCAACGTATCTATAATTTTTGATTGTTCCATGCTATTATAGTATCAATCTTGAATGTTTTTATATGCAATTAAATGCAATTATATATCATTTTTTGGGACTAACCTATTAACCTAGTGCCCAGTGCCAGTTGTTGTTTTCTGCTTGTTTTTGGCTTTTGAGAGAATCTGTACCAAACGAAGTCCAAATGCCACGAAACTTTTTGGAGATTTATTTCTGGACAAAAGAGACCTTGGAAGCTTCGGGAGGAGGCCAGAAGCCTCAAGGAGGCTTCCCAAGGCAACAGGGCGCGCCCCAGGGGGGCGCGCCGTGTTGCCTTATGGGGCCCACATGACTCCGTTTGACCTAATTCCACTTCTATAAATTCCCAAATATTGGGAAACCAATAGAGAGCCAGAAGAGAAAACCTTTAAGCCGCCGCAAGCCTCTGTTCTTCCGCGATCCCATCTGGAGGCTTTTTCCGGTACTCTGCCGGAGGGGGGATCGATCACGGAGGGCTTCTACATCAACCTTGCTGCCCTTCCGATGATGTGTGAGTAGTTTACCACAAACCTACGGGTCCATAGCTAGTAGCTAGATGGCTTCTTCTCTTTCTTTGATCTTCAATACCATGTTCTCCTTGATGTTCTTGGAGTTCTATCCGATGTAATCTTCTTTTGCGGTGTGTTTGTTGGGATCCGATGAATTGTAAGTTTATGATCAGATTATTCATGAGAAATATTTGAGTCTTCTCTGAACTCTTTTATGCATGATTAAATATAGCTTCGTATTTATCTCCGATCTATCGATTTGGTTTGGCCTACTATATTGATTTATCTTGCAATGGGAGAGGTGCTTTGTGATGGGTTCAATCTTTCGTTGCTCAATCCCAGTGACAGAAGGGGACATGACACATATTTGTATTGTTGCCATTAAGGATAAAAAGATGGGGTTTATTCATATTGATTGAATTTGCTTCTCTACATCATGTCATCTTGCTTAAGGCGTTACTATGTTTTTATTAACTTAATACTCTAGATGCATGCTGGATAGCGGTCGATGAGTGGAGTAATAGTAGTAGATGCAGGCAGGAGTCGGTCTACTTGTCTCGGACGTGATGCCTATATACATGATCATTGCCATGAATCCGTCATAATTATTTTCTTTTCTATCAATTGCTTAACAGTAATTTGTTTACCCACCGTATGTTTCTGTGCTCGAGAGAGAAGCCTCTAGTGAAAACTTTGGCCCCCGGGTCTATCTTTATCATATTAAAAACCTAAAAATACCTTGCTGCAATTTATTTTATTTTATTTTTATTAGTAATTTAGTTTATCTATTTACCTCGATTAGATTTAATCCTTGCAAATAACCGCTAAGAGGATTGACAACCCTCTTATTTGCGTTGGGTGCAAGTGTTTGCTCTTGTGTGTGCAGGTGCGCTTAATAGAATTTTGCTTGGTTCTCCTACTGGATTGATAACCTTGGTTCTTAACTGAGGGAAATACTTATCTCTACTATACTGCATCATCCTCTCCTCTTCGGGGAAATACCAACGCAGACTACAAGTAACAGGAAGAATTTCTGGTGCCGTTGCCGGGGAGACATCATCAAAATTACCAAGTACCTTCGCACAAATTATCATTCACTTGCATTAAATTTATTTACCTTTTATTTGCATTTGCCTCTCATTTTCATCTCCCCCACTTCTAATTTTTTTTTACAAAAACACAAAAATATTTTCTTTGCTTGCTTGCTTTTATTGCCATATCAACACACAAGAACAGAAAGTAAAACAAAAATTTAAGATCACTATGGATCCTCATCCACTTGCTAATCTTTTCAAAAGAACCACTTATAATGAACCAATTGCTGGTGATTTGAGTGCTCTTGATTTTCTCTATGAAGTTTTGCTTGAAAATCTTGAATCTGAAAATTGTATTGAAGTGTTAGAAGAAGAAATTTATAAAGTGATTCATGATAGCTCCTTGATTGAAAAGCATGATTGCAATGATGTTACTATAAATTCTATTAATGTGAATTGTGCTAATAATATGCAAAACTACAAGCTTGGGGATGATAATTTTGTTATGTCCACTACTTATTGCAATGATCATGATTGGGGTGATAATGCTTCTTATGATCTTGAAAATTTATTTAAGCCTCATGATGAATATGTTATTGATAATAATGATTGCAATACTATTAAAAGCGGGTTTGGAAGAGCATCAACTTTAGGTAATAGTGATCCCACTACTTTGGAGAATTATCAATCTTATGAAATTTTTGATAAAAGTGGGTTTGGAGAGGTCATGACTTTAGCTGATGTTAATCCCACTATCTTGGAAGATTATAAAACTTTTATGCATGTGGATCATGAACATAAAATTGTATATGATAGCTATATTGTTGAATTTGATTATGATCCTACATGTAATTATTATGAGAGAGGAAAATATGGTTGTAAAAACTTTCATGTCACTAAATTACCTCTCTTTGTGCTAAAATTATTAATGCTCCATTCTTCCTATTTACATATGCTAGATATTGCTTGTCTTGATGATTTGTTTTCCTATAAAATGCCTATATGTAGAAATTATGTTAGACTTAAATGTGTTTTTCACATGTTACACGATGCTCTCTTTGTGTTTCAATTATTATCTTTCATGAGAGCATCATTGAAATCTCAAGCCTATCTTAATGGCTATAAAGAAAGAGCTTGTTGGGAGACAACCCAATAAACTTTTTATTTCTGTTTTTGAGTGTTTGCATGATTATAGCCTCTGTTATGATTGTGTTTTTATGTTTAAATTAGTGTTTGTGCCAAGTAATGCCTTTGGGATGATTTGGAAGATAGTATGATAGATGCTGTTTGAAAACAGAAACTTTTGCGTCCAGTGCTGGAATATCTAATTTTTGCTGGAGTGTCAGAACCTTCTGAATTGTTTTACGCTGTATTGATATATGAATTCCCCACGTTGTCCTATTTTTCAGAATTTTTGGAGTTACAGAAGTATGACCATAATTCAGATCTTTACATACTGTTCTGTTTTAGACAGATTCTGTTTTTGTTGCATAGTTTGCTTATTTTGATGAATCTATGGATCATATCGGGGGTATGAGTCATGGAGAAGTTGGAGTACAGTAGCATTATGCCAATATTAAATATGAATCAATTTACTACAGTACCTAAAGTTAAATATTTATTTGTTATACTAACGGATCTCACGAGTTTTCTGTTGAGTTTTGTGTGCTGAAGTTTTCAAGTTTTGGGTGAGAGTACGATGGACAAAGGAATAAGGAGCGGCAAAAGCCTAAGATTGGGGATGTCCAAGGCACCCCAAGGTAATATTCAAGGAAGACTCAAGCGTCTAAGCTTGGGGATGCCCCGGAAGGCATCCCCTCTTTCGTCTACAATCTATCGGTAACTCACTTGGAGCTATATTTTTATTCATCACATGATATGTGTTTTACTTGGAGCGTCTTGTGATATAGTTTGTTTGCTTTTGTTTGCTTTTTAGTTTGTCACAATCATCTTTGCTGAACACACCTTTTTGAGAGGGATGCACATTATTCGTGATTTGTTAGAATACTCTATGTGCTTCACTTATATCTTTTGAGCTAGGCAGTTGCTCTAGTGCATCACTTATATCTTTTAGAGCACGGCGGTGGTTATATTTTAAAGAAATAGTTGCACTCTCATGCTTCACTTATATCTTTTTGAGAGTCTTATGATATCAATGGTAATATGCACGGGTTATGAATTTGGACCTGATATGATAGGTATTCAAGAGGGATATAATAAAAACTTTCATGTAGATCACTGAATATGATAAATTTGATTCCTTGCAATAGTTTTGCGATATTAAGATGGTAATTTGGGGGTGGTTGTCGGAGTTGGGGCTCCGAGGACCCAAAGGTTCGAACACTGGGGTGAGCACGTTCCTACCTCCTCGTCCCCTACCACAGCTAACTACGATGAAGCTACGGCGAGAGCGTGCGAGCGGGAGCGGGTCACGGGCTCAGTGGTTTACCCAGGTTCGGGCCACCTTGCGGTGTAAAACCCTACTCCTGCTTGGTTGGGATTGCTCTGGGCAAGAGGATGCTCTCGCGTACAAGGTAGGAGATGAAGGGATCCCCCACTACAGCGGCACCCTGCCCTCCTTTTATATCTGCCTTGGTCCTCTTCCCCCGAAAACATTGGCGGGAAGGGTTGCCACACAACGACAAGTTTGAAGGGGGACAGGACCGCAATCTATCCTGACAAAAGGTGGTCTTCATCTACCAAGCGACCGTCCATGACGCGTCGGTGGGCTCGGGGATGACCTCCGCCCTGCGCGCCCGCATTCTTGGTCTTCTTTCACCGATCGGGCAACCTTTGGGGGTTGCTTTGGGAAGTGGATTGTTGGCCTTGCTCCCTTAGCACAAAAGGGGAAATCTTCTCCATTCGCGCCTGCTGGCACGGCCTCTGTCGTCGTTCGTCGCTACGCGCGTCACCCACGTGATGGGCATGAGACCGCGCGACCGAGCCGAACATCACTTGTCTTTCTCGCCCTCGGGAGGGTGCCTCTGGATTCAACCTCGGGAGGCCGCCTCGCGAGGCTCTCGGTGAAGTGGCTGAGTCTTGCTTGCTCGCTCCCTGAGGAGGGGTCCTCAGGAGGCCAGGGCCTCATGAGGGGTCTTGCTTGAGATGCCCGCTGGTGGCCGCCTGTTGGGCCTCCGCCAGGCGTTGCACCCTGGGCCAATGGCAGACGGGTCGGGATACCCCGGGTTCCACGGGCCCGATAGTAGCCCCGGGCCCGCGGCGCGCATGTTCCCGCCTACTAGGGGCGAAACGGCGCGGGCCCTAACCGCCCGCGGGCCAGGCGCGACGCATGGTTGACGACGTGACGGGGGACGCCGCCACTTCTCCCACGACGCCTCGGTAACAGCCCGCGCTGACATAAAGCCTGCCCGTGCGCGGCGTGAGACCATCATTGCCTTCCTTCGCGCATTCCATCTCCCCGCGCACGTCGAAGGCAGAACAGCGCTGAGCGCGCCTCCCTCGAGAGCTATAAATGCGAAGAGGAAGGACTCCCCGCCCATCTTCTCCACCAGATCCTCCCTCCTACTCCACGATCCAGGCGGGCCTCCGCGGCGATGGCGAGGGGAAGAGGCCGAGCTTGCGCTTCTGCTGCTGCATCCAGGGTTCCGCCCCGGGGGAGCGGGCGCTCTCCGGCGGCTGCCGGTGCCAGCCCCAGCGGCCGTGGAAGGGGCGCCACCCATGGGCACGGAGGGCGCAGGGCCCGCGGCCGAGGTGGCCACGGTGGGGCAGCCGCCCTACCTCCCCAGGCAGGGAGCCACTCAGCGGAGGCGGCTCATGAGTTCATTGTGAACATGCATCGCCGGCCCTGCACCTGGCTCCGGCTTCCCGACTCCTTCGCGGAGGCGATGGCGGACCGCGTGCCCTTGGGCCTGTGGGTGCAGGCAGATGGCTGCTGCAACGGCCCCTCCTAGGTGGCGACGGAGTTCACCCCCTCAGGCTTCATGTTCTTGAAGCAGGGGTGGAAGTCGTTCATCCTCGCTCGCGGCCTGAAGCGGGGCCATGTCCTTCAGTTCAAGTACGACAGGGCCGCCATGCTCTTCGTGAAGATCTTCGGGATCTCCGGCAGCCGTCTGGAGTGCTGCGCGGAGAGCGAGGACGGCAGCTATAGCGGCTCCTCCAGCAAGGACGATAGCGACAACGGTGCCGCCTTCTTCGGTGGAAGCGGGAGCGATGGCAGCTCCCCCCGCGTCAAGAGCGAAGACGAAGACTCCGACTAGGCGCGCGCGGCGTCCGTGTTGGAGTCTTGGGGATGACGGCGCCTCGCCTAGGCCTCTTTCTTCTTTCCCTCTTTTCTCCTACACTGGATCGATGTATCCCCATGGGGGTGTGAAAACAGTGGCTTCTATGTTTTAATTTAATGCTTTTGTGGTTTCGAATGTGTGTGTTCCCTCCCGAAGTCCTCTCGCGAGGCTTGTTTTTCTCTTTCTCATTTGCCTCGGCGCTCTACGCCGTCAGGACCCAGCCCCCGAGCGGGCCTACAGCCGTCGCTGGTATGTCAGGTCGTGATGCTTGGACAAGGCCAGGAGGTGAGGGGCACCGGGAGCTAGTGAGGGCTCCTGAGGCGCGATGCTCAGGAAGCCCCCCTTTGGCGTGCAAGCGGCTCACGCGAAAGGAAAAATGCCAGCACTTAGTGAAATCACGAAGGGAGGGAACTTGAGTGATAGTGAGGGCGTCCCGCGAGGTGGTTAGACTTAGCTTTTCGCAGAGGGTAGCGTTGGGCGAGCTGCAGCTCACGAGGCATGCGTCTCGAGGCTTGGCCCTCGAAGTCTGTCTCGTGAGGCCTTCCGATTAGGCGACCGCCACAGGCCGGCTCGCGAGACGCCACCCACGAGGTTTCCGAGGGGCTTGCCTCCTGAGACAACTGCATGTCGACAAATCTCACAATGGGGGAGTGACGTGCACTTGCTAGCTTGCTCGTGGCCGTTGCGTGAGGAGATAAAGCATCAAGGACCTTGGTGAGGTGACGTGCATGGGAGCAGACCCGTGAGCCAGAGCTCAGTCACATGGATTTAGCGGCGCTGCAGGGACGGACCCGAGCACAGGCGCCGTGCCTAGCCCCCGCTCATGGAACGGTCAGGAGAGGGGTCGCGAGCACGTGGCGCTCTCGAGACGACATCGCACCAAATACGCAATTATGTAGGCAACATAAACTTATTAGAGCATAATCAGTAGGATTCATTACACAACCAAAAGGGAGAGGGGCGATGCTGCTGTGTCCGGCACGGATCAGCTTGAGGTTGGTGCGGCCTGTGAGGCGCCCTCAATGAAACAACCCAAAAATCACCTGGTAGTACTGTGCTGGAGAAGTGCATGGGTCGCTCAGCGAGGTTTGCCGTGGAAGCTTGCTCCTCAGGGACCGAGGGGCTCCTGAGGCCCAGGGGGCTTGAAGCGCGTCAGCCGCTGGAAGGCGGTGCCGGCGTTCCTCGGGCCGAAGGGCATGCGGGCGTAGCTGGTGGTGGAGTTCGCGCCCTGGCCGACGCGCGACAGCAGAAAGGGGTCCTGAGGGCAGGCCTTGTTGAGGCTCGTGAAGTCGACGCACATACGCTCCTTGCCGCCCTTCTTGGGGACGACGACCGGGTTGGTGAGCCACTCGGGATGGCGCACCTCACGGACGACTCCAGCTTCTTGCAACTTGTGCACTTCTTGGACAATGAACTCTTGCTTCTCGGGTGCCTGGCGCCGTGCTTTTTGCTTGATGGGGCGTGCGTTGGGGCACACCGCTAAGTGGTGCTCGATCACCTTCCTCGGTACACCGGACAAGTCAGATGCTTTCCAGGCGAAAACATCCAAGTTTGCCCGAAGGAAGGCGACGAGCGCGCTTTCCTATGCAGGAGGGAGGCAGGTGTCGATGGTGAAGGCAAGGCCTGAGCCGCTGCCGTCAACTGACACCTTCTTCGTCCTGGCGCGGTCCTGAGAGAACAACTGCTTCTTCTTCGCGGGTGCGGCCTCAGGAGGCTCGACCGCGTCCTCGTCAGCCGGATGCGCGGCAGCGGCGGCTTTGTAGGCATTCTCGAGGGAGCAGACTGCGTCCTTCTCATCACAGGTGATGGTGATGATGCCGCTGTAGCCAGGCATCTTGAGAATGTTGTAGGCGTGGTGGGTCGCCGCCATGAACTTGGCGAGAGCTGGGTAGCCCAAGATGGCATTGTACGGCAGGCCGATGTGCGCCACGTCGAAGTCGATGAGCTCAGTGTGGTAGTTGGGTGCCGAAGGTGACAGGAAGGCGCACTTGCCCTAGAGGGATGGTGGAGCCATCAGTCACCCCGGAGAAGGGCCTGGTCGGCATCAGCTGGTCGTAGGGCACTTGGAGCATCTCGAAGGTCTCGATGGAGATCACATTGAGGCCGGCGCCTCCGTCAATGAGGGTCTTGGTGACCGCGACATTGCTGATGGTGGGAGTGCACAACATGGGGAGCATGCCTGCGGTGGCCGTGGACTTGGGTTGGTCCTTGGAGTCGAAGGTGATGGCGTACTGCGACCACTTGAGGGGCCGCGCGGCCTCAGGCTTCGGGAGGGCGGCGTTCACCTCGCGAGGGAGCTGCTTGAAGTGGCGGTTGGACACGGAAGCCTGAGCCCCGCCAAGGATGCAGGCAACCGCACGAGGTTCCAGGTAGCCCCCGGCGCCCTTGTCAGGCTGGTTGACGTCGTTCCTCCGGGGTGGCGGCGGCAGCGGTGGGAGAGCGGCGTTGGCCTGAGGGTTTGCTTCACGAGGCTGATCGCGCCAGGCGGCCTCACGAGGCTGGTCGCGCCAGCCTTTGCGGAAGTTGCCGTTGCCGTTGTGGCCATCCCAGTGGTTGCCGCCACGGCCACCTCCGCGGCCGGCGCTGCGGTCGTTGCGGTCACCTCGGCGGCCCTGGCGCTCGTTGCGAAGCAGCTTGAGCTCCTGGCAGTCTTCAGTGTTGTGGGAGCGCACGTTGTGGTAGGCGCAGAACGGGCGGCCGTCTTTCCTGGGTATAATCTATCTCATAGCTGATAGTAGATGGGTAAGTCCCGTTCATTGTGTCCCTAAGAAAGGAGGTATCACCATTGTTCCTAATGATAAAAATGAACTCATTCCACAAAGGATTGTAACTGGTTATAGGATGGTAATTGATTTTAGAAAATTAAACAAAGCTACTAGAAAATATCATTACTCCTTACCTTTTATTGATCAAATGTTAGAAAGATTGTCTAAGCATACACACTTTTGTTTCCTAGATGGTTATTCTGGTTTCTCTCAAATACCTGTATCACAACCCGATCAAGAGAAAACCACCTTTACTTGTCCTTTTGGAACTTATGCTTATAGACGTATGCCTTTTGGTTTATGCAATGCACCTGCTACCTTTCAAAGATGTATGACTGCTATATTTTCTGACTTTTGTGAAAAGATTGTTGAGGTTTTCATGGATGATTTTTCCATTTACGGAACTTCTTTTGATGATTGCGTAAGCAACCTTGATCGAGTTTTGCAGAGATGTGAAGAAACCAATCTTGTCTTGAATTGGGAGAAGTGCCACTTTATGGTGAATGAAGGTATTGTCTTGGGGCATAAAATTTCTGAAAGAGGTATTGAAGTTGATAAAGCTAAGGTTGATGCTATTGAGAAAATGCCATGTCCTAAAGATATTAAAGGTATAAGAAGTTTCCTAGGTCATGCTGGTTTCTATAGAAGGTTTATTAAAGACTTCTCTAAAATTTCTAGGCCTCTTACCAATCTTTTGCAAAAAGATGTTCCATTTGTTTTTGATGATGATTGTCTAGAAGCCTTTGAAACACTTAAGAAAGCCTTAACCACTGCACCTATTGTTCAACCACCTGATTGGAATTAGCCTTTTGAAATTATGTGTGATGCTAGTCATTATGTTGTTGGTGCTGTTCTAGGACAGAGAGCTGATAAGAAATTAAATGTTATCCATTATGCTAGTAAAACTCTAGACAGTGCCCAAAGAAATTATGCTACTACTGAAAAAGAATTTCTAGCAGTTGTGTTTGCATGTGATAAATTCAGATCTTATATAGTTGATTCTAAAGTAACTGTTCACACCGATCATGCTGCCATTAAATATCTTATGGAAAATAAAGATGCTAAACCTAGACTCATTAGGTGGGTTTTATTGCTACAAGAATTTGACTTGCATATTATTGATAGAAAGGGAGCTGAGAATCCCGTAGCAGATAATTTGTCTAGAATGGAAAATGTTCTTGATGACCCACTACCTATTAATGATGATTTTCCTGATGAACAATTAGTTGTCATAAATGCTTCTCGTAATACTCCATGGTATGCGGACTATGCTAATTATATTGTTGCTAAATTTATACCACCTAGTTTCACATACCAACAAAAGAAAAAGTTCTTCTATGATTTAACACATTACATTTGGGATGACCCGCATCTTTATAAAGGAGTAGATGGTATTATTAGACGTTGTATACCTGAGCATGAACAGGAACAAATCCTATGGAAGTGTCATTCCGAGGCTTACGGAGGACACCATGCGGGAGACAGAACTGCACATAAGGTATTACAATCTGGTTTTTATTGGCCTACTCTTTTCAAGGATTCTCGTAATTTTGTCTTATCTTGTGATGAATGTCAAAGAATTGGTAATGTTGGTAGACGGCAGGAAATGCCTATGAATTATTCACTTGCTATTGAACCATTTGATGTTTGGGGATTTGATTATATGGGACCTTTTCTTAAATCCAATGGGTATACTCATATTTTAGTTGCTGTTGATTACGTTACTAAGTGGGTCGAAGCTATTCCAACTAGTAGTGCTGATCATAACACCTCTATTAAAATGCTTAAAGAAGTTATTTTCCTGAGGTTTGGAGTCCCTAGATATTTAATGACTGATGGTGGTTCACATTTTATTCATGGTGCATTCCGTAAATTGCTTGCTAAATATGATGTCAACCATAGAATTGCATCTCCCTATCACCCTCAAATTAGGGGTCAAGTAGAATTGAGCAATAGAGAAATAAAATTAATTTTGCAAAAAACCGTCAATAGATCTAGAAAGAATTGGTCTAAGAAACTCGACGATGCATTATGGGCTTATAGAACTGCTTATAAAAATCCTATGGGTATGTCTCCTTATAAAATGGTTTATGGAAAAGCATGTCATTTACCTCTTGAGTTAGAACATAAAGCATATTGGGCAATTAAAGAACTCAATTATGATTTTAAACTTGCCGGTGAAAAGAGGTTATTTGATATTAGCTCACTATATGAATGGAGAACCCAAGCTTATGAAAATGCCAAATTGTTTAAAGAAAAAGTTAAAAGATGGCATGATAGAAGAATTCAAAAATGGGAATTCAAAGTGGGTGAGGAAGTTCTATTGTACAATTCTCATTTGAGATTCTTTGCAGGAAAACTTCTCTCTAAATGGGAAGGACCGTATATCATCGAAGAAGTTTATCGCTCCGGAGCCATCAAAATAAACAACTCCGAAGGCACTAATCCGAGAGTGGTGAATGGGCAAAGAATTAAGCAATATATTTCAGGTACCCCCGTTAATGTTGAAACTAATATTATTGAAACAATTACACCGGAAGAATACATAAGAGAGACCTTCCGGAACGCTCCAGAACCCTGAAAAGGAAGAGGTACGTGATACGGTAAGTAAACTGACTCCAAAAATTCCATAAAAATACTTTCTGTCAGTTTTGGAATATTAGAAAAAAAATACAAAAATAAGAAACAGCCGAGGGGACCCACCTGGTGCCCACGAGGCACCAGGGAGCGCCACCCCCCCCCCAGGCACGCCCTGGTGGCTCGTGGGCCCCTCGTGAGCCTTCCCGACTCCGTTTTTCTTCTGGATTACTTGTTTTGCAAGATAAAAATTCTTTATATATACTCCCGGACATTTTCACCACCGTATCGCAGAAATCTCCTCTGTTCTTGTTTCGTGCTATTTTTCTGACAGATCTAGATCGCTATGGCTCCACCAAGCTCCTCCAAGGACAAGTTCTACGAGAAGGTCATCAACTCCTACCTACCGAAGGTGATGAAACACCCTCAAGCCATTGAGATGCGTGAGGGGGTGCTTCACATCCGGGATGTGCAAGGACCCAAGAAGACCAGGAGCGTGGAGTCCAGGCTCGAAGCGGTGGAGCAGGAGATCTTCAAGTGCCAAGGGATGGTGGAACGTGGACTCAGCGCCAACCACTCCATGATCACGGAGTTCACCCATGATCGCAAGGTGGACGACCGATCGATGGGGGACATCATCTTCAAGCTCAATGAACGAATCGACTATCTCCAAGGCCAAATCTATGATCCTCAAAACCAAAATTATGAGTATGAGGCAAGATTCAAAGGTATGAGTTTAGCTGCAAGTTTCAGGATTCCAGAGACTCGTTCATCTTTTTATGATGGGAAACCTTTGCCATGGAAGCCGGAGGACAAGCCCACCACTTCATCACCACCACCATCACCGAAGAAGGAAACTTGAGTACATGGGTATGGGCAGTCCCCTTGGCTTGTGCCAAGCTTGGGGAAGGTGCCCTGGTATCGTATCACCATCACTTTTGCTATCTTTACCTATTTTTAGTTTGATCCTTAGTTATTTCATGATTTAGTTGAATAAAAGTTTAGTATGATCTATTTTCGAGTGCTAGTTTCGTGATCTATCTATCTATGTAATCGAGTTGAGAGTTATATAATAAAGAGTAGTTTGAGTTTTTGCTTCTTTACTTTCATGTTTCAATCTTAGCAATGAAAATAATGAAAGAGATCATATGCTAATCTTATGGAAAGTAATGACATTACATAAAGAAAAGTATAAGTGGTAAAATTTATTGGAAGTTAACAAACATAGCATTAGTCAATGATGCAATTCATGAAAGAATTAATAAGGGAAGAGAAGATTCACATGCAAATACACTATCTTGGACATCTTTTATGATTGTGAGCCCCCATTAAGTATTTTATGTCAAATTGATGACGTTGGACAAGGAAGACAATGTAATGAATTATGTTTGCTTATATTCACATAGAAGTTATATTGTTATAGATCCTCCAACATGTGGTGCTTGCCCAATATCTTTGCTAGCCAAAAATCCGCACCAAGTAGAGATACTACTTGTGCATCCAAAACCCTTAAACCCAGTTTCATGCCATGAGAGTCCACTATATCTACCTATGAATTGAATAAGATCCTTCAAGTAAGTTGTCATCGGTGCAAAAAGCAATAAAAATTGACTCTAAATATGTCTGAACTTTTATTGTAAGGGAAAATAAGCTTTGTACGAACTTGTGATAGTAAAGAAATAAAAGCGACGGACTGCATAATAAAGGTTCCTATCACAAGGGGCAATATAAAGTGACGTTCCTTTGCATTAAGAGCTTGTGCATCCAACAACAAAAAGCGCATGACAACCTCTGCTTCCCTCTGCGGAGGGCCTATCTTTTACTTTTATGTATTTACTTTTTATGCAAGAGTCAATAGTGTTCTCCTCTACTTCCTTTTTATTTTTCTCTTTTGCAAGCATCATGTGGTGGGGAAAGATCTAGGCATATATATCTAGTTGGATATGAGTGATCATGAGTTATTATTGTTGACATCACCCTTGAGGTGAATAAGTTGGGAGGCGAAATTATAAGCCCATGTCTTTCTATGTGTCTAGTGAAACTTTTTGCTCCATATATATGTTGTGAGTGTTAGCAATCATAGAAGACTATATGATGGTTGAGTATGTGGACTTGCTAAAAAGCTCCTACATGAGACCCTTCCTGAAAATATTATGAATTGCAATTGTATTGTTGACTAATAACATAGTTTGTTAGTTTTCAAGAAAGTTTATGCCTTATACTTCATTGTTGTGATGAATTGTTACTTGCTCATGAGAAGTTCTATGATAATAAATATTGCTGTTATAATAATGATCATGATGCTACTATGTCCATATTTTGTTTTTATCGACACCTCTCTCTCTAAACATGTGGACATGATTATCGATATCGGCTTTCGCTTGAGGACAAGCGAGGTCTAAGCTTGGGGGAGTTGATACGTCCATTTTGCATCATGTTTTCTTACTGTTATTTATAGTGTTTTTAATCAATATAACACTTGGTGGAGCAATTATAATGCCTTTTCTCTCTTAATATGCAAGATTTACACAAGGAGGGAGATTGCCGGCAGCTGGAATTCTGGACCTGAAAAAGCAATGTCAGAGATACCTATTCTGCACTTCTCCAAATGAGCTGAAATTTCACGGAGATTTATTTTGGAATAAATAAAAAATACTGGAGCCAATAAGTACCAGAGGGGGCCACCCAGGTGCCCACGAGGCACCAGGGCGCGCCACCCTCCCCCCCCCCCCAAGCGCGCCCTGGTGGCTCGTGGGGCCCCTGGCCAGCCTCTGGCCCCCATTTTCTGGTATATAAGTCCATTTGCCCTAGAAAAAATAAGGAGAAGACTTTTTGGACGGTGCGCCACCGTCTCGAGGCGGAACTTGGGCAGGAGCACTTTTGCTCTCTGGCGGAGAGATTCTGCCGGGGATACTTCCCTCCGGGAAGGGGAAATCGAAGCCATCGACATCACCAACGATCCTCTCATCGTGGGAGGACCAATCTTCATCCACATATTCACAAGCACCATCTCATCTCAAACCCTAGTTCATCTCTTGTATTCAATCTTTGTCTCAAAACCTCAGATTGGTACCTGTGGGTTGCTAGTAGTGTTGATTACATCTTGTAGTTGATGCTAGTTGGTTTATTTGGTGGAAGATTATATGTTTAGATCTATTATGCTATTTAATACCCCTCTGATCTTGGACATGAAGATGATTTGTGAGTAGTTACTTTTGTTCTTGAGGACATGGGAGAAGTCTTGTCATAAGTAATCATGTGAATTTGGTATTCGTTCGATATTTTGATAATATGTATGTTGTTGATTCTCATAGTGGTGTCATGTGAACGTCGACTACATGACACTTCACCATCTTTGGGCCTAAGGGAATGCATTGTGGAGTAGTAATTAGATGATGGGTTGCTAGAGTGACAGAAGCTTAAACCCTAGTATATGCGCTATTCCGTAAGGGGCTGATTTAGATCCATATGTTTAATGCTATGGTTAGAGTTATCTTAATTCTTCTTTCATAGCTGCGGATGCTTGCGAAGGGGGGTAATCATAAGTGGGAGGTTTGTTCAAGTAAGAACAGCACCCAAGCACCGGTCCACCCACATATCAAATTATCAAAGTAACGAACGCGAATCAAACCAACATGATGAAAGTTACTAGATGAAATTCCCATGTGTCCTCGACAACGTTTTGCTTATTATAAGAGATCGTTCCGGCTTATCCTTTGCTACAAAAAGGATTGGGCCACCTTGCTGCACTCTTTGTTACTATTGCTACTTGTCACTTGTTACAAATTATCTTGCTATCAAACTACTCGTTACCGATAATTTCAGTGCTTGCAGAAAATACCTTGCTGAAAACCGCTTGTCATTTCCTTCTGCTCCTCGTTGGGTTCGACACTCTTACTTATCAAAAGGACTACGATTGATCCCCTATACTTGTGGATCATCAGTTAGGGATGCTCGAGCACCGTTCGTGGGCTGGCATCTCATTTAATCCCGTTGGCGAAAAAATGTCCGTGTTTTTGTAAAAATCCATTATATTCACAGATAATTTTCTAGATGGTTTTACAATTTTTGGATCTAAAATATATTCAAATATAAATGGAAAGAACAGAAATAAAGAGAGAGAGAGATGAAAACTTACCTACCGGCCCAGCACTGTGCAGCCTAGCCCATCTACAGGCAACCCCGTCTTCAACCTCGCGCATAGTTGGCAGAGGACGACGCGTCCGAGAGCACCGGCTCCTGCTTCGCGCCTTCGAGGCCTTCTTTGTCCCCAGCTCTATGCCAAGAAACAAGCATGATACCACTAGTTTGAACCTATCTACTATCCACGCTATACCCTCCTCTTGCGCACTCTCCAACCATGACCGAGAACGCCATGGCCGCGCCAACTTCAACCAACGTAGGCACTCTACTCGCCTCGCCTCAGCACCATGTCCTTTAGCTCCGCCTCGCCACCATTAACCTAAGAGACGAAGATCGCTAGACCGGACGCCCTGAATCGCCGCCATCATCGCCTTCTTCACAGTCTGCAGCCTAGGACTACGCTGTCGATTCGTCGCCTATAGCCCATCCCCGACGTACTTAAAGTGCTCCACAACCTTAACGTGATCTCCACAGCTTTTCCCGATCTCCTTGTCAACGTTTTCCTGCCGTAGTGCCATTAATGTCGACCTTCCTTTGCTGATCCGGCATGAGCTCATGAAGACGCTCCGGTGACCATTTTGTCACCTAACCGTGTCAAACTGCATGGCAAGCAGCCATAGAACAACACCAGCACAAAAAAATCATTCAAATCCGTGCTATATCTTTGTTTCCTACAAACACCAAACTCCGGCGACGATGGTATTCACCCACTGCCTGTGTTTCGGTCCACCCCCGGCCACCCTGATGCCACCCGTCGATGAGCAAGAGCACCAGCTAATGGTAGAGGCAAAGATATCATCAAGCCATCACTGGAATCGGCCAGACGAGCAACGACGCTCTGCCGTGCTTTGCATCGGCGACTAACCGCCGACTGGCTGACGTGGCCGTACTTGACCGTGGCCCACATGTCGTATTCTCACAGTGATGCATGTAACGGTCAAAGGGGGTTGACCCAACGGAAATGCTGCCTTTGGCCATATGTGAGATTCAGCTAGAGATAGTAGGGCAAAAGTGAGCACAAGTTAAAAGGTTGGGCAAAACTGAGCACAACTAAGCAACGGAGGGCACGAAAATAGAAATCCCTTCTTTATTTGCGTATGTTTGAAATCTTGTTGAGCCCCATTGACTTGGGAGCCATATAATTGTGATAGCATACAATGGGTAATTTTTTATTATAATTATACAATAATGTTACAGCAGGACATGATGGGATTTGAAGTTATATGTACTAACCCCTCTAATAGAAAGTTCGGTTAAGTTTTGTGTGGATGAAGTGTTTGAAGATCGAGGAGGTATCGATATGAGAAGAATAAGGAGAGACAAGAGTTCAAGCTTGGGGATGCCCAAGGCACCCCAAGTAAATATTCAAGGAGACTCAAGCGTCTAAGCATGGGGATGCCGCGGAAGGCATCCCATCTTTCTTCGACAATTATCAGTATGTCTCGGTTTTTGTTTTGTTCACATGATATGCGTAAATTCTTGGAGTGTCGGGTGCTTTTTATTTTCCTTTAATAATGCACAATGCTGGTATGAGATAGTCCTTGGTTGATTTATAGAATGCTCTTTGCACTTCACTTATATCTTTTGAGTATGGCTTTATACAATGCTTCATGTGCTTCACTTATATCATTTGAAGTTTGGATGCCTATTTCTCCACATTTGGAAAACCGTTATTTGTAGAATGCTCTTTTGCTTCACTTATATTTATTGGAGTGTGGTCTTTTGTAGAAAGAATTAAACTCTCATGCTTCACTTATATATATTTAGAGAGTCAACAGGAATTGGTCACTCGCATGGTTAGTCATAAAATCCTACATAAAACTTGTAGATCACTGAATATGATAAGTTTGATTCCTTGCAATAGTTTTGTGATATTGAGACGGTAATATGTGGGAGGTACTAGTGAATAATTGTGGTTTAGTAAGAATATTGGTGTTAAGGTTTGTGATTCCCGAAGCATGCACGTATGGTATGTCGTTATGCTAAGAAGTTGGAGCATGATTTATTATTGATTGTCTACCTTATGAGTGGCGGTCGGGGACGAGCGATGGTCTTTTCCTACCAATCTATCCCCCTAGGGGCATGCATAGTAGTACTTTGCTTCGAGGGCTAATAAACTTTCGCAATAAGTATGTGAGTTCTTTATGACTAATGTGACTCCATGGATTATACGCACTCTCACCTTTCCGTAATTTGCTAGCCTCTTCGGTTTCGTGTGTCGTGGTATTCTCACGGCAGATGCCATGGGTAGGCTAATCGAACATGGTTGGGGCCAGAGGATGTCGGAGGGTTCCGGATGCGAGAATGGGGACAAGCGGTGGACGACACACGATGTACCCAGGTTCGGGGCCCTCCAGGGGAGGTAACACCCCTAGTCCTGCAAACTCGACTAGATGGATCGCTAGGCGAGCTACAATGGGGCTCCTTGAGCTGTTTTTGGGTGGAAGAGGAAAGAGGCCTTGCTCTCTTCTCCTGGTCGAATGGTGGGGTGCTTCGCGTGGGGATCAAGAACTCTGGGTCTCGACCCTCTGCATGGAGGGCTCCCTGGGGGTCTTATAGGCCGGCTCCCCAGGGTTACAACGGTAATCTTCCAGGGTGTGGGCCCTGCCGTCATCGACTCATGCCGGACAGTGGGGCACGCCGGCTGCTGGGGCTGCCGGTTGCGGGTCCCGCACTGTGGCATGTCTTCGCTTGCGTCACGGGGTGGCGAGCACTGTTTAGCTACAGCGCCCCGCCGGGTCGCCGCCGCCGACCCCGGGCCGTGGTCTCCGGGCTCCCTGTAGCCATGCTCGCCCGGTCAGCGGGGCAGCGCGTACTGTTGCCATGCCCGCCCGGTTTATGGGACGGCGCGCGTTGTAGCCATGCTGGCTCCGTTTTGGGGGCCTGTCTTGTCATCTGGCCGGCTAGAGTTGATGCCGGCTCGGACGTCCGCCACCTCCGGCGTTGCCGGTACAGGCTTCTTCGTGACGCCTAGCCGGGTCGAGGGTCTTCGGGCCGGCTGGCGAGCAGGTCGGGTTGAGGGTCTTCGCCATGTCGGACCGGGTCGAGGGTTGTTCGGGCCGGCTGGCGAGCGGGCCGGGTTGAAGGGTGCTGACCACCCCGTTGTTTTAAAATGTTAAGTGCTGATGACCCTACCCGGGTTATCCCCCCGACAGTAGTCCCCGAAGCTGGCGTGGCCTCCGGCCACCGGCTAGAGGCCCCAGCAGCTTACCCCCTTGAGGAAAGATGGGTCACGCATCCGGCCTGGGTGACAGAGGCGGGGAATGGGCCCGTCGATCCGACTTCCAGTACGAAAAGTCACGCCCGCCGCCCATCGGGGGCTCGCCACATGGCGCCGCGACCGGGCCTCGGCCTGCCAGGCCACGCGCATGATGGGACATTACCGTAGGGTGGGCCCCTCGGGCCACGGGCCCGGCGCACGCGTGCGGGATTTTCTGCAACGGCCCTGGACGCTTGCGCCTTTCGGGGCGTTTTAATGCGCCCGCGCACCACGGAGGGGGTGGGGGAATGTGGGCACAAATGATCCCACTTCCCCTACGCCCCCGCAGGGTTTAAATGAGGGGGAAGGGGGAGGAACTGACGCATAGACGCCCCTCGCCCCATCCTGCTGCTGCTGCTACTTCTTCCTCCCGCTCTGCGCACCTGTGCCTGCGTTCGTACGCCCGTCGTCGCCGCCGCTCCGTCCGACAGGTTGACCGTAGCGCGTAGGTGCGCCGCAACTCCATCGCTGCTCCCACTCTTTCTTGCTGAGCCTGTCAATGGTGCGCCTTGCCGGATCCTGGGAGGGGTCCGACGTCACCGGGGACGACATTGAGTACCTCCGCCGTACGCGGAGGCTGCCGCCGGCGGACGTGGTGGAGGTGCGCGTGCCCGGACCGGAAGAGGTCCCGGCGCCGCGCGAAGGCGAGGTCGTCGTCTTCCTCACGCACTTTGCCCATGGTTTCGGCCTCCCGGCGAGCGCGTTCTTCCATCGCTTCCTTGACTTCTTCGGCCCGCAACCACACCACCTTGGCGCCAACACCGTTCTCCAGCTCGCCGCGTTCGTGACCTGCTGCGACGGCTACCTCGGCGTCTGGCCGGGTGTCGACTTGTGGGGTCGAATGTTCTTCTTCAAGGCGCAGATGGCGGAGAAGGGCGTCATGGCCACCTGCGGAGCGGCAGTGATCTACCGCCGCCCGTCCGGCTTGTGGCCCAAGCTACCGGTCGTCGAATCGGCCAAGAAGTGGCACAAGTCATTCTTCTACGTTTAGAACGCCGACCCAGCGATCAACCACGTCAATCTGCCGCCCTTCGTCAACAACCCGCCGACCGAGCAGCTGAACTGGAAGCACTACCCCCGGCAGCCACCTGCGGAGATCTCGACCCTCTGCAGCCGGCTGGCGGAGATGCTGGACGGCGAGGGGCTCCGAGCCTCTGATTTTATCGCGGCCTTCATCTACTGTCGGGTGCTGCCCCTGCAGCAGCGGCCGCACCGGATCTGTGACATGAGCGGCCGTCACGATCCCTGCCGGATGTCGTCGAAGGAGCTGACGCCGGCCGAGGTCGCTCGTCGTGTCAACAACATCTCCGTGGCCGGGCTCGCTGAGAAAGGGTGGAGCTTCGGCATGGAGCCGTACAGTCGGGACGCCCCTTGCCGGAGGTGAGTACTCGGACCCTGTTTTTTTTGTTTGGCGCGTCCCGCTTTCCTTCTCCGATCTGATGTGCGAGGCCGGCCGCAGTGCCCTTCGGGTCGGCAGGATACCGGAGGGCCGAACCCCTGGACCGCCTTGGTGCCAGACCGCGAGGCCTCCGACAAGGAGGAGGAGGCGGATCTCGAGTCCGTCGATGGGGGCGGCGCCGTCGTGAGCCCGCCCGACGGGGAGCCGTTGGAGGGAGACGCGGAGGAAAACGCCGGCGAGGACAATGCCGAGCCGCCGCACCTGCAGACCTCCCTCGCCCCCATGCCCCGAAAACGGCTTCGCCGGGTGGGCAAACAGTCGGAGGAGGCGCGGCCGCACGAGAAGCGGCCGGCTACCGGGCCGGGGCCCGCGGCACGGTCTGGAGAGAAAAGGCCCATGGATCCGGCGGTGGCCGGGCCCCGGAGGGTGGTGAAGAAGGTCCGGTCGGCCGCCCGAACGTTCGAGGGGCGGCAGGTGGCTCTGAAGCCGCCAGCCCAGCGCGCCAAGCCGACCATCCCTATGAGCTCGGGGTAAGTTGGGACCCTGAATCCGATCTCCGATTCTCCCGTTATCTTCATGCGCTCTCTGACCGACGTTTGCCATGCAGGACCCCAAGGGATGTCGCCAGGGCCGCCAGCCCTTCCATGCTGAGGAGCGGGAGCAGAACCGGCGAGGGCCGACCAGCCGACCCAGCATTGGTCGCTTGGGACGCCGGAGCGGGTGAACCCCGCGAGCGGACCGGAGTCGCCACCCGAGAGGAAGCGGACCCTGCCGCCACGGGACGGGAAGATGCCGCCGCCAGAGAGCGGGAAGATGCCATGGGAAGAACGCAGGCGGACGCCCATGCCGGGGCGCGAAGGGACGCCGCGACCGAGGCGCCAGCAGGGGCGGACGAGACGGCCGACGCAGTGCCGAAGAAACCCGTCGGGACGACTGGACGGTGCCGGGCGGAGGGAAATCGCTGCTCGGTACGGAGGCTGCACCGGAGGGCTCTCAAGCCTTGGCGCTCCAAGGACCGGAAGCGCGGACCCCTGATCGTGGCCCCGAGCTGCGGGGGGAAGACGACTCTACCCACCAGCCTCGGCGGGAGCGGTCGGATGCCGGAGGGGTCACCGGAGATGCACCCTTGGAGGACACGGGGCCTCTGGCGGGCTCGGAGGCGTCGGAGCTCCCCGAGTGCCGCAGGCGGGCGGAGGAACTCGTGGGCCAGCTTCGGCAGGTGGAACGGTCCATCGCGGTGAGCTTTTGTTGTCGTCGGCTCGTGCTTTGAGCAGTGGGGGCGCGCCAGCGCTCCCACTGGGTGTAGCCCCCGAGACTTGGGCCGGCTGCCGCGCGGCCGGGCCGAGTCTCTCCGATGTTCTTTGCCTGAACTCTTGTCGCTCTCCTGCAGGCCGAGAACGGTCAGCGAGCGGAGACGTGGAGCCGGCTGCAGGCCCGTAACGAAGCGCTCCAGGACCTCCTCCGAACTCGGGAGGCAGAGCTGCGCCAAGCCCAAGGTACAAGCCGGGTCAGGTCTTTTTGAACCTTAGGTTCGCCTATTCATTGGTTTCTGAAAGTTGCTTTTGGGTCGCTGCAGCTCGCGCCGCGTCCCTGCAGAACCGGCTGGACGAGGCCGAGTGGCGGTTCCATGAGGGTGAGCTCCAGCGTCGCCGGGTCGCAGACGCGTGCGTTCTGCTGCGGGCTGAGAAGGAGAAGCAGGAGGCCGAGCATAACTCGGAGCTCCAGAAGCAGGCGGACACATGCCGCGACCTGGAGGCCGCGGCGGAGGTGCAGACGGCAGAATGGGCGGCCAAAGAAGAGCAGCTGCAATGGGAGATGCGACGGTTGGAGGGGCTCTTTGCTGGTAGGCTTTGCCGTCGTTATGACCGTTTTACCGCCTTCGGTTCTTGGGGTGGACGCCTGATCCCTACTTCTGCTATCTTTAGAGAACTTCCCAGACCTGCAGGGCGCAGCCGAGGCGGCCGTGGAGGAGCATCGCCGGTACCGGAGATGCCAAGGGCACGTCATCGAGGAAGGTGCCGCCTGGGACGCGCGAGAGATCATTCTTGCCGCCGACTTCCGGGTGCCGTAGCTTGGGCGCTACATTAGCCGACTCCGGGGAGCCGGTCTGAGGTTGGCGGAGGCGCTTTGGCCCGGAGCTGTCATGCCCGAGACCACCCTTCGGATTCTCCGGTGGCTGGAGGCGGCGCCCGAATGCCTGGAGGCGTGGAAAGCTTCCGCCGCCCGGGCTGGCACCTAGATGGCTCTGGGCTTCGTCAAGGCGTGGTACCCCAGCGTGGAGATGGCACAGCTGGCCACCCGTTGAGCCAAGGCGGACCTGACACCGGCTGCGGAGGCCATTGCTTACCGCGCCAGCGCCCTTGCATCCTACATCGACCTCGACGAATTCGTCAGGGATAGTGGGAAGGATGGGATGGAGCTGCCGGAGGATACCCTTGGGCTAGCCCTCAACGGTGAAGAGGATGGGGAGGAGGAGACCGGCTCCAGTGACGGCGGCGATGACTCGGAGCAGTTGGCCGGCGGAGAGGACGATGCTAACTCTGCGGGACCGGAGCCGGCCGCGTCCGCAGATCAGCCCGAAGCCTAAGGGGCCTGCCTTTATCTATTTTTTTATTTCCTGTACAATCGTAGTTAGATCACAGGTCCACCCACTGGGGTGTATTCATGTAATGAACTCCTGGCTATGGGCCTTTTGACGTGTATGATTGCTCTGTTTGTGCGTAACTTTTGTCGGTCGGTGACTCGGCCCTGCTTCTTCCTTCGACCCTTTTCCAGTGCCTCTTCCATTTGGACCTTCTCCCAGCTAGCCGCACAGCCAGGAGCCGGTCTGTAGCTGGGTCAAGGAGCTGGCTTCGAAGGAGGGCGCACAATACTTAGGTTCTTAGGACGTGAGTGCCAGCGAATCACCCACTGAGCCGGCTGGCAGCGGGCGGTGGAATCGTCTGAAACACTGCCGGCCGGTGTGGTGTCAAGTGTAAGTGGGGGGCCGGGTTGACCGAGCCGGACGCTCGTACTTAGCCGTTTCTTCCACGTGAAAGCACTTTCGGCCCCTGGCTCCTGCCGGCCAGACAGCCGGGTGCCGGACTGGGGCGATCGGCGAGGAGGGGGTTTAGGCGCTGTTCACGTGGGTTTGGTGGCTATAAGGGACGAGGCGCGGGCTAGCCGGCGAGCCCCCGGGCCCCTGAGCCGGGCATGCCGACCCGACGGGGCGGAGGCAAGAAATGCGGCGATATGCACAAGAGGTGGAATATTTGACAGAAACAAGAGGCAGCCCCCGAGTGTCGTTCGGGGGACCTGCTGATTTCATTAACTCCAAAAGATAGAGGTACATGCATATACAGGCTTAACTGTAAAACAGGCGGAGGAGCTCCGCGTTCCAGGGGCGTTCCGTCTCTTCGCCGGAGGTGTCTCTCTTGTGTTTGTTTGTCTTCTGCGCGTCGATGAGGTAGTACGTGTTGTTGTGCAGGGCCTTGCTGACGATGAAGGGGCCTTCCCATGGGGAGGATAGCTTGTGCTGGCCGGCTGTCCATTGGATCAGCCAGAGCACCAAGTCGCCCTCGCGCGCCTCCTTTGTGTCTGCTTTCGTGAACAGGGTGACCCGAGGCGAGTCGAACTCGATGTTTGTAGGGATGATCGCCTCGGCCCCATAAACTAGGAAGAACGGTGTGAAGCCGGTCGACCGGTTCAGCGTGGTGCGCAGGCTCCATAATACCGCCGGTAGCTCGTCGATCCAGCTGCCGGGTGAGCGCACAAGGGGCTCGACGAGCCGGGGCTTGATGCCGGTGAGGATGAGGCCGTTCGCCCGCTCCGCCTGCCCGTTCGATTGGGGATGCGCGATAGAGGCTATGTCTAGCCGGATGCCGAAGACGGGGCAGTAGCGTGCCAGTGCGCCCATGGCGAAATTGGTGCCGTTGTCGGTGATGATGCTGTTGGGGACGCCATAGCGGACCGCGATGTCTTTGATGAAGTTGACGGCCGTGGGGCCGTCCAGCTTCCTGATCGGCCTCTCCTCGATCCACTTAGTGAACTTGTCAATCTCCACCAGCAGATGCGTCATGCCGCCTCGGGCGGTGTTGGGGATGTTTACCAGCATAGAGACCTGGCAGGGTGTTAACCCGGCCATAACGCAAGCTTAGTGGGTCAACTCACCGCGGGGCTGAAGACTCTGTGTGGGCCGGCTTAACGAGGCCTGGCAAGGATAGGCCGGCTTAAGCAGTGGGCCGGCTCACGAGAAGATAGATGGCAATAAGACTGTCTTGGAGCACAAGTAGGAAAGAGTAGGAGGCGGGTCAAAGAACGACCCGGACTCTCGTGTAATCTAGGGTTCCACCTGTATATATAAAGGGGAGCACCTATACGAAAAAGACTAAGTTGCAATCTCCCCGAGAGCTAGGTTAGTGAATCCGCATCCCTGTAATCACAGTCTACAGCAATACAATCAAGCAGGACATAGGCTTTTACCTCCATCGTGAGGGGCCGAACCTGGGTAACCCGGTGTCTTCTCGTTCCCGATCAACCCCGTTAAGCTTCCACACTTGTGTGATGGCCTCATCTCTAAGTCCTTTCACAAGGGCATCTACCGTGTCAAAACCACGACAGTTGGCGCCCACCGTGGGGCTCACGCACGGTGGAGTTGAGTTCTTAGCGGGATCTCTCCCAGGGTTCAGAAAGTACGCGGTTGGCATGATGACCAAGAGCCGCCGCGGGAAGTTCTACATCGACGATTCATACTGGGGCCCCGACGCCGACTCAATCGAGTACGGGTACCGAGTCCCCTTCGGAAAGATTCACACCTTCATTGGCGTGGTCAGCGAACCGGCCGCTGGGTTCGAGAATATCGCCGGCGTCCAGTCGGCACACCGCACTGGTCAGCGCCTGGCGAGACCCGGCCCGCGTCAAGCCGGCCCAAGCCATGCTTTCGTGGGTTTCACCCAAGGGGTGGCCTTGTCGGAGAACTCCATGTCTCAGGACGACACGCTCGCCCAATCTGACGGCGAGTCCTCAACGGGAGAAACCGAGTCAATCCTTCCTCTGCATGCTGGGGGGCTCGGGCACGCCAACGACGTCTTTCCAGAGAGCCCGGATCCGCCTCGCTTCGCGACGGTGTACATGGCGGGAAGGCAAGATCCGGTGTGAGACCCGGCCAACCCAATGGCGGGGCAGAATAACATCCTTGCCGGCTCAGGAGGAGCCAGAGCGTCGGCCACCGGCTCTCAGAAAACCGGGGCTCAGGCGTTCGCGGACTTGATGACTATGCTGGCAGCCCTGTTGGCCGAGCCGGTCACCGCGGAGAATGCGGCGGCGCGCAACACGGAGATCACGAAGTGTCGCGAGCAGATGGCCAAGATCCAAGAAGACATCAACGCGGAGAACGCTTGCATGATGCAGGAACAGGCCCGGATTGCCGATGAGAGGCAGCGCCTGGAAGAGGAGGCACATTACCTGAACCGCCGGCAGGCCGAGTCGGAGCTCGTTCACAGGAGGCGTCATCAGAGCCGGCTTCTGGCTAATCTTGAGCCGACTCAGCTTTTCACCACACCTCCGGCTCCGATGAACCTGGGGACTGGAGTCATCCCCACGGGAGAGCCGCCTTTGTAACAGTCGGTCCAGCAGTGGGAGCCGGCACAGCATTGCACGTCGGAGCAGCAGCAGCAGCCACCGTCTCACCGGTTCCAGACCCCAATTGGACACTACTCTAACCCAGTGGATAACGTGCTGGCAGCGACCCCCAACTTGGCAGCTATTCCGATCGAGGGGGACGGCCAGATTCAGACTGAGGCCAGGAACGCCATTGCAATGCTCAAGATAGCCGTAGTGCAGCAAGCCAACTACTCACATAGCCAGCTTCGGCTTCACTCGACTCCTCATCAGAGCCGCACCAGGAGTCAGCGCCCTGAGTCGCCAGCGGTCTCCAGCAGCGCACACCGTAGGAGAGCCGCCCAACCGCTGGCGGAGCAGCACCAGCCCAGGATCCCACAGGACGTTGCAGACGCTGTTCGGATTCTGCGAGCTTGGGAAGAAGCAAACGCGCGTGCAGGGCACAACCCGCCGGCGCGAGTTAACCCATCGCTGGATATCAACCCGCCGCCGAATGTTAACTCGCCCGTCGCGACCTAGACAGATGGCCGACTTGGGAGCTCTTCTAGCCGCATGATTGGAACCCCCTGTTTGGTACCAGCACTGCGAGAAGCGCGCATCCCCCCGGATTTCAAAGGGCCTCACAATGTCCCTAATTATACAACGAATCTGGAGCCCACCGAGTGGATCGAGAGTTATGAGCTGGCAACGGACTTGTTGGGCGCAAGTGAGTCAGTATGCGCGCGTTACCTCCCTCTCATGTTGGAAGGCCCTGCACGCACCTGGATGAAAAACCTACCGGCGAATTCTGTCAACACATGGCAGGAACTGAAGGAGCGCTTCATCAAGAATTTCCAGGGGACCTGTAAAAGGCCAACCACAATTGTTGATCTTGAGCGTTGTGTCCAGCGCGAGGATGAGTCGTCGCATCACTGGGCTCACTAGGTTGCGGAGGACATACACAGTTCGGACAGCATCTCGGCGGCTCGGGCAGTGCTCGTTCTGGAACGAACATGCAAATTTCAGCCCCTGGTCCAGAAGCTTGGGCGGCTCAAGTGAAATGTCTAGGACAGGGGAGACCTCATGGATGTCTTAACCCGGTATGCCGATTCAGATAACACCAACGATCCGCTGTCAGACGAGGAGAAATCTGACAAAGGGAAGAAGGCTGGTGGCAATGGTCAGCAGCAGAACAACAGTAATGGTCAGAGCAACAGTGGTGGTAAATGCAAGGGTCATGACGGTAGTTCCGATCTGGTGGCAAACACAAACACAGAGAATAAAGGTCAGCGGCAGAATGACGGTTCAAGGAGGCAGTCTAGAAATCGCCCTCTCACTAACGAGGAAGCTCTTAAGGCTCCTTGTCCGAAGCCGTCCAGTCACTCCTGGGAAAATTGCTATGTCATGCAAGAGTTTGCCAAGCGGGTCTTCTAGAATCATCATAATGGAGGTGGCAACAGCAGACAACCCGCTAACCAGGGACCCGGCTTCTTGGGCGCCGGCTTACAAGGGCCCTTCGCAGGACCCGGCTTCCAAGGGAACAGTGGTCAAGGCGGCGGGTTCCAGGGGGCTGGTAACACTGGAGGTGGCAATCAGCGAAACAACCAGGGAAATCAGCATCAGGCTAGTGCGGCAGGGTTTCAGAGTAACCCAAAACAGCTAAATAGCGGACAGTATCACGTTTTCACCACTAGCACCTGCAAACAGGATCGGAAGGTACAGCGATGAGCCGCCCACGTGGTTGAGCCGGCGGCTCCTTACTACCTCAACTGGTCTGAACAGTCGGTTACCTGGAGCAGGGCAGATCATCCTGTCCTTGTCGATCACCCTGGCCACCTGGCTCTGGTGGTTGCGCCACAAGTCGGTGGTTACACCCTGACTAAGGTGCTTATGGACGGAGGCAGCAGTATCAACATTCTGTACTATGACACGTTCAGGCGGATGAATCTGTCCGATAAGCAGTTCACTCCATCCTCTACAATCTTTCACGGCATTGTTCCTGGCAAGTCAGCCTATCCCATGGGTAGAATTTCCCTTGAGGTGGCCTTTGGCTCAGAGGATAACTGGCGTTCAGAGTTCCTGTCCTTTGAGGTGGTTAAGCTTAAGAGCCCATACCACGCCTTATTTGGCCGGCCGGCTTATGCGTGGTTCATGGCACAGCCGTGCTACGTTTACCTAAAGATGAAGATGCCAGGACCAAGGGGAACCATCACAGTGGAAGGCAACCGGAAGATTGCACTCGAGTGCGAGGAAGGAGACGCAGCTTATGCTGAGACGGCTTGCGCTCCAGTGGAGTTGCAGTATTATAAGGATAATGTTGACCCGTCTGACAAGACATCCCTGAAGAAGCCCACTACGGAGTCAGACCCCCTACTCAAGTTTAAGTCGGCCAGAGACACAAAGCAAGTTGATTTCACCCCGGGCAATTCTTCAGAGCAGTTCACCATCGGGGCAAATATGGATCCCAAATAGGAAAGCGCGCTCATCGAGTTCATCCGTGAGAACCAGGACATCTTTGCATGGAAACCTTCTGACATGCCAGGTGTACCGAGAGAACTCGCTGAGCACTCCCTTAATGTGGATCCCAAGTTCAAGCCAGTTCGCCAGTATCTCCGTCGTTTTAATGAGGAAAGGCGGAAAGCTATTGGTGAAGAAGTGGCCCGGCTCCTAGCTGCCGGGTTCATCGTTGAAGTCTTCCATCCTGAATGGCTAGCTAACCCGGTGCTTGTTCTGAAGAAAAACGGGACTTCGCGGATGTGTGTTGATTACACAGACCTGAATAAGGCTTGTCCTAGTGACCCCTTTGCCTTGCCCCGTATTGACCAGATCATCGATGCTACGGCTGGTTGTGAGAGTCTATGCTTCCTGGATGCTTACTCAGGCTATCATCAGATTAAAATGAAGCTGGAAGACCAGGAAAAGACGGCTTTCATCACACCTTTGGGGCCTTCTGCTATACAACCATGCCGTTTGGTCTGAAGTGTGCACAAGCGACTTACCAGCGTTGTGTCCAGAGCTGCTTTCACAAACAGATCGGGCGGAACATTCATGCTTATGTTGATGACATTGTGGTCAAATCCCAGAAGAAAGAAACTCTGTTGGAGGATCTCAAGGAAACGTTTGACAACCTCCGCATCTACCAGATGAAGCTTACCCCGGAGAAGTGTGTTTTTGGTGTCCCTGCAGGAAAACTTCTGGGATTTCTGGTTTCCGATCGTGGCATTGAAGCTAACCCGGAAAAGATTAAGGCAATCACAACTCTGGCTAAGCCAGCCAGACTGAATGATGTGCAAAGGCTGGCTGGGCGGGTCGCAGCGTTAAGCCAGTTCATAAGCCGGCTTGGAGAAAAGGCCATTCCGTTATACTAGTTGCTTAAGAAATCAGATGACTTCGTCTGGAGTGATGCTGCAGATCAAGCTTTTGAGGCCCTCAAGAAGCAGTTATCTGAGCCGAAAGTCCTTGCTGCCCCTCGTGAGAAGGAGCCAATGTTGCTATACATTGCTGCTAATAACAAGGCTATAAGCGTGGCAGTCGTGGTGGAGCGCAAGGAAGATGGCAAGGAGTATCCAGTCCAGCACCCTGTGTATTATATCAGTGAAGTGTTAACCGAGTCCAAGCAGCAGTATCCACATTGGCAGAAACTGGTCTACGGAGTATTTATGGCTAGCTGCAAGCTGAAGCATTACTTCCACGAGCATCCGATCACTGTGGTCAGCTCAGCACCTCTTGGGGATATAATCCAGAACCGGGAGGCGACAGGCCGGGTTGCTAAGTGGGCTATCGAGCTCGGTCCGCATCATCTCAAATACGTGCCTCGCACAGCAATCAAATCTCAGGCGTTGCTGGACTTTATTAATGATTGGACAGAGTTGCAGGCTCCCGAAGAGAAGCCCGACACAACATACTGGTCCATACACTTCGACGGCTCAAGGCAGCTTGAAGGCTCGGGGGCTGGAGTTGTGATTACTTCCCCACGAGGAGAAAAGTTTTGTTATGTTTTGAGACTTATGTTCCCTTGTACTAATAATGCAGCAGAATATGAGGCCTTGCTTCATGGGCTTCGGATGGCTAAGGAGATGAACTTGAGCCGGGTCAGGTGTTTAGGCGACTCAGACTTGGTGGCCCAACAGGTTTCTGGTACTTGGGGTTCCAAGGATCCCCTTATGGCGGCTTATCGGCATGCGGTCACAAATATTGCTGGACACTTCAAAGGTTATCAAGTTGATCACATTGATCGCAGACAGAATGAGGCGGCAGATGCACTCTCTCGCTTGGGCTCGCAGCGCAAGCCGGTGCCACCCAATGTGTTCCTAGACGTTTTACACAACCCGTCTGTCAAGTTACCAACAGAAGAGGACTTGGCTGTTCCTGACCCAGAGGCGGCTCTAGTGGCTGCTATCCATGCAATCCCTGATTGGACGGTCCCCTACCTGGATTATCTAAGCCGGGGTGAACTGCCAACAAAGGAACTCCTTGCTTGACAGATCATTAGACGTTCCAAGTCTATGACCATTGTCAATGGCGAGTTGCACCGACGAAGCGTCACTGGCATTTTTCAGCGTTGTGTTTCACCTGATGAAGGCCACACAATTCTCAATGAAATTCACTCTGGCGATTGTGGACACCATGCTGGCTCAAGATCACTGGTCGCGAAGGCCTTCCGGCATGGTTTTTACTGGCTCACGGCTCATGCTGACGCAGAGGAAATTGTCCGTAAATGTGATGGTTGCCAGAAATATGCTCGCCAGGCCCATGTGCCGGCTCAAGAGTTGAGGATGATCCCGATTACTTGGCCATTCGCGGTTTGGGGGCTTGACATGGTAGGGCCATTCAAACGTTCTAAGAACAAGCATACGCACCTACTGGTGGCTGTGGACAAGTTTACCAAGTGGGTGGAAGCAGAGCCAGTCAGCAACTGCGACGCGGCTACAGCTATCAAATTTCTGAAAAAGCTGATATTCCAATTTGGCTACCCGCACGGTATCATTACAGACAATGGAACTAATCTGTCCAAGGGAGTTATGGAACAGTTCTGTCAACAGGAACACATCCGGCTTGATCTATCATCGGTTGCGCATCCTCAGTCCAACGGACAGGCAGAAAGGGTCAATCAGGAAATATTGCGTGGTATCAAACCCCGGCTCATGGTGCCTTTGCAGCGCACGCCAGGTTGCTGGGAAGAAGAACTACCTTCAGTACTTTGGAGCATACGGATACTCCCAACAGATCAACAGGCTATACGCCATTTTTCTTAGTTTATGGTGCAGAAGTTGTGCTTCCAAGCGATATTCGGCATGACTCCCCTCGAGTGGCGGCTTATGTGGAATCAGATAATGAGCTAGCTCGCCAAGACGCTCTTGATGCTCTGGAGGAAGAGCGTAACCTTGCCGCATCCAGATCAGCAATCTATCAGCAAGACCTATGTCGCTACCACAGCCGTAGAGTTCGAAGCCGCACTTTTCAGGAAGGTGACTTAGTGCACCGTCTGATACAAGACCAGACATGCATGCATAAGCTTTCTCCACCTTGGGAAGGGCCCTTCGTGGTCAGCAAGAATCTCAACAATGGGTCATATTACCTGATTGATATACGTGAGGCAGATAACTCACATACCTCTGAGGAGGAAACAAGCCGGCCTTGGAACATTGCCCAGCTCCGGCCATACTACACTTAAGTCATTGACTAGGTCACATCTTTGTACATACCTTCTATCATGTATATACCTCTTTTCCGATCAAATAAAATAATGACCAGCAGCACGGTATTAAGAGTGTTGTTTTGCCTCAAAATTTGTGTGCTGGATCTTTATTTGTTGATCTTGGTTACTTGGGGGCTTCCAACTCAATTGAGTTTAGCTTACAAAACCCTTTTAACCCGGCGAGATGCCACAAAGTTGGTTAAACCTGCCTGTTTGCAAGATGCTACTCCCTAAAAAAAATGACCCGGCGTACGTCTGATGAGTCAATCACATAGGTGACCCTGAATTCATCAGAGTTAAAACGACTGATTGGTTGTGTGAGAGCCGGCTTTCAGAGAGCAAGGACAAACCAACAGGCCAAAGTGCCAGCTTCATGAAAGCAGATTCCGGCTTGCGCCTTATGAGCCGGCTGCTTCAACTTGTGTTCAGCAGCCGACTTACGCTTTATAAGCCAGCCGGTCCAAGCATGTTCCGGCTTACGATTATGTTCTTTATGTTGCACTCATCTCATCTCTGCATACATGCATACATCCATGCATAACATTCACATTGCAAAACAGTAACAAATATTACTCTTTTAGGTGATTTTATCACTCACCATCACATGCCATTGTTATTGTTTCAGTGGAATCACTCTATTATAAACAACGGCTCTCACAGCCCATAAGAGGATTCGCAGAATCGCAAAGTGTTTATACAGGCAATCTGCAAGCTCAGTACACGATGGCACTGGCATCAGCACCAAGTTTTATACTACACTATTACAAGCTGCCCATGAGCTGCGGCCATGGCAAAAAAAATTTACAAGTTCGGCCTACTAAGATAAGCCGGCGTTTATATCGCCGGGTCAAAACTGGCACCAGCGCCCGATGGAGCACCATGAGCCGGCTCTTCGCGACCGTCGTCATCCTCTTCTTCTTGGCTTGAGTCGCTGGTCAACCACTGAATTGAGCGTAACGCCTCAAATAGAGCATCATCGGATATCAGGGAGGAAGGGTCGACTTTAGGAGCAAAGGATGGCTTACGCGTACGGGTTAGGGCCACCGGCTCATGATTTGGCGGCTCTATCCGCTCGTTCTCCTTGGAGTAAGGCGCCTGGTACCGGGTCAGATCGGCCTCTTCTGCGATGTCGGTGGCGGCAACCCGGGTTTCTTTGATACAGCGCTGGAAGTCCCTCTTGGTAAATGGCGAGTCGTCCACATTGAACTCTGGATACCCGCCCGCCACCTGAGCCGGATCAAGTTCCGGCACGTACGCCTTGGCTCGAGCAAGTGCGGTCAGAGCCCCAGTGCGGCAGCATGCCCTTTTCCAGTCCTCGAACCACTTGGGCACGACTGATAGTTCTTTCAGCGTATCTGCAATCAGCTGAGGCGGCGCCTTGGTGTTCTTGGCGGCCATTATGCAGTGACAGCCACCTATGTACAGTTGTTCTACCAGGGTGTACACCGCCTTCAGTTTCACCACCGGCTGCTGCATAAGAGTTTGATTTTTTCGGCCTGCAAACATAAGTATACACCATCAGTCAAGCCGGCCTGGCGTATTTCAGCCGGAGCTGTTGGGGCATGGCAGTCTGTTTGCTTACCAAAGATAGCCCGGCACATGGCGGTGATCTGGCCTTTTAGAGTCGTCAGCTCTTGAGTTGCCGGCTCAAGTTTGGCTTCGGCCTCTTTAGCTCGAGCGGCTTGGGCGGCTCTTGCGGCCTCTGTCTCTTGCAAGGTGTTCCTTACAATGACCACATACTTCTTCGCTTCAGCGGCGGCTTCTTCATATTCTTGGCGCAGTTTTTTCTCCTTCTTGGCTTCCTTTTGGAAGCAGGAGGCCTGGGCTTCTACTTGATCCAGCATTTCCTGCAGAGCAGTCTGTTATACATCACATGTACATGTATGACCCGAGCCACCCTAAAGGACAACCCGGCCCATGGGGGCTACATGTTTTCAAGCTTCAAAACCCGTAAGGCAAGTTCCATGCAGCTGCAAGCAATCTACATGGCACTTGGGGGCTAATGCATAAATTGATCTACCCGGCTTACAAGTTATGAAGACCCGCCTGTCATGAATGGCGAGCCGGCCTTTGGGGTCACCGATTGAAGTTATGCATACAAGTTTACTTTTGAAGTCCCGGGTCATCATTCCATAATGACCTGGCCCTTGGGGGCTACATATATATATGGTACAAAATGAAGGGTGCAAATTACCTCATACTTCCGCTTCAAAGACGTTATCATGGCGATCTCTGTGTCCCGGCTTTCAGACAGCCGGGTCAGCACAGCCCGATGAAGGGTACTGGCATCTTGGTCCTCAAATGTAGAAAACTCAAGAGCCGTCTTCCCCTTGCCCTTCGGGACCGGCTCAGGCTTGGCCGGAACTTTGGTAAGAGCAGTGGAGGATTTTGGTGCAGCAGTTTGCCGCTCGCTCGTCACCACTACTTCTTCTTGAGCCAGCGCTTCTTCTTGAGCTGGCGCCTCGGGCTGCGGGGCGGGTTGATCTTCAATTATATTTTCCCTCTCCTGAGCAGGAGGGGATGCATGATCCGGGCTTGTTGTGTCCAGGGGCGGCGGGCTGTTTTGGGCTGCCGGCTCGTTCTGGGTGACCAAGGTGGCCTCTCCCTCTCCTTGAGGGCCTGGTTGAATAATCGGGTCAGATGACCCGGCAGGTGCTTTCATCTTGATAGCTTTGGCATTGTACAAGAAACAAAGGAGTTATTCATTTGAAGGGGGGAAGAATTAAGGAACTGTTATGTCAGTATTTACTTACCCAAGGTTGATGTTGAAAGCCGGCGCCTGCGTCGCGCTTGACTCGCCCGAGGAATGGGATGTCTGATATGCCGAGTCATTTAAATGTAAGGGCTCCTTAAAATGGCCAGCTAGAGGAAAAGAGGAAGTTGGACTAAGAAGCACCTCAGCTCGCGCCTTACGGGATGGCGGCTCATATGGAAGCCCGTCGCTTAACTCGCCTTCACTGCTCCGGGTCTTCCTTTTGGAGGTCTCGGCTTGAAGAGTCTTCTTCAAAACAAATTTGGGATCCAAATGAGCATCCTGGTGGGAAAAGGGGACCTTACGGACGGCAACCCGGGCCTTCCTTCGAACCTTGCGGATCATAGCCCGTGTTTTCTTCCGAATAGGAATTGGAGAATCAGAATCAGAAGAAATCAAGGTTACCTCCGGCTCATTGGTGTGGCTAATTTCGGCTTCATCCTGAAGAGAAGGGGCGTCAGCAAGTTGAATAAAACGACGACCAAGCGAGTCAAGTTCTACCTCAGCCTCGCCTTCTGTAGCCGGCTCATCAGCATCGGCCGGCTCATCCTGTTGCTCTGTTGGAACAGAGGCGGGTTGTCGAGGCTTCTTCCTCTTCCAAAACTTGTCATCTGTCTGCGTTTGAGATGAGTCGGTGATTATGATTGAGATGAAAAACGCAAGTCAAACAACAAAGTAAGAGGGTACAAGTACTTACTGAAGGTACCGGGTTGGTCAAGCAGAAGGGAGCTAGCCCAGTTTTGTTGCATTTATCTTGGGGCTCTCCTAGCAACCTCTTGGTGACCTTGCTGATGTCACTCGTAGATAGGTTAACTTGGCTGAAGCGTTGAACGTCAGCCGGCTCACCAGTGTAGTTGCACATCAAGTCGCCCCTGTGGCTAAGGGGTTGAATTCGCCAACTTACCCAACACTGGGTCAGGTCGACCCCGGTGAGGCCATTAGCAGCCAAAGCTCTTATCTTGGAATAAATTGGAGCAATCTGTTTCCGCTCCTCTGCTGATGGCCAACCCGGGAAGGCAAGGGTGGCATTGAGACGGTCCAATCTGTAACCCGGCAAGGGGTTTTCATCTTGAGGGGCAGTGTTCTTGCAATAGAACCAAGTCTTGTTCCAACCCTTGGGATGACTCGCCAGCTTGGCCTCTGGAAAGGGGGTGCTTCTTCGCCTTTGAATGGAAACGCCACCAAGTTCTATACTAGGGCCATCGGTGAACTCGGTCTGATGGTTGATGTAGAAAAACTCTCGACAGAGAAGGACAGTTGGCACTATTTGGAGATACACTTCGCAGAAGACTTGAAATTGGCATAGATTTGTGATTGAGTTGGGGCCAAGATCCTGTGGTCGGAGATCAAAAAAGTTGAGGATGTCACGGAAGAATTTTGACCCGGGCGGCCGAAACCCCTTATGAAGATGATCTGTGAAGACCACCACTTCGTCCTGCTTAGGCTGGGGGGAGCTCTCTTCATCAGGCGCCCGCCAGCTGATCATTGCTTGAGCCGTCAAGAGGCCTTGCCCCACGAGCTTGTTCAACATAAGAGTGGAGACATGGGATCTGATCCAGTTGCAGGATTTGTCGGTCTTGGGGGCCATGGCGACTTCAAATTTTAACTGCAAAGGCAATAATGATAAGCTGGCGTGTTAAGCTCATAAGGTGTAACCCGGCAAAGTAATGAGGCAATCATGGTTGCTAAAATTCATGACCCGGATTTATACAAGCCGCCGAAAGCAATGATAAGCCGGTGTGACAATGAGCCGGGGTTGACGAGTCAGTGGTGCGTTGGGTTTCTTCTAAGTGTTGAGCTACCTATAAACAGGAATCTAACGGAGCAGTTGCCATTACGGATCTGAAAATACTACGGAAAAGAAAATTTAAAAGACCTAGGTGGGGATGGATATGAGGGCCCGTGGTTAATGCAGGTCTGTAGAAGACGATACAGAGATCTAGATGCGAAAAATGGCATCGCCGAAGTGCTAAAAGTATTTATCTAGGTGATTCAAATGCATTTAGATCTACTGAAGAGAAAGGAGGATGAACACCGATGAACACCGATGCGTTGCAAAAAGGAATGGGCACTGCAGATCTGAAGAAAGAGGGATTTGGGCATACCTGTGAGCGGCGGAGGCGACCGAAGTATTCTGGATGAACTCCGGCGGCGACTGGGGCGGCGGAAGGGTCGCAGCTAAGGTGGTCGGAGAGCTCAAGATGAGCGGCGGCGCTTCGGATATAAAGGAGCGAGCGCGAGGAAGAAGAAGAGATGAAAAGTGACCGAGAAGGTGAGGTGGCCTTTTTTATAGGCACGGTAAAAGTTAAAACGGCAGGGGCGGAACCCCAGGCGGCGCAGTAATTTTCGGCTGCGGGCTCCTCGATTCTCGCGCCTGACAAGACGATACATACCCACTCAAAGATTTGAGGTGATGTCATCCTAGATTTTGCGGAAGTGGATTGTGACGTCATGAGGGGAAAAGAGCTGAAAATGCAAGTCTGAACCTGAAGGGGAGACCCGCCGATCCATTTAACCCGGCAAATTGAGCCGGCCTAGGACGGTGTTCTAAAGAACCGGCTTGGGAAGCACTTGGAGAGTATTACTGATGTTTTGCTTTTTCAGGTTGAAGTTTAACGTGAATAAATTCAAGTCAAACTGAGGACTAATGTTGGGGATGTTTACCAGCATGGAGACCCGGCAGGGTGTTAACCCGGCCATAACGCAAGCTTAGCGGGTCAACTCACCGCGGGGCTGAAGACTCTGTGTGGGTCGGCTTAACGAGGCCTGGCAAGGATAGGCCGGCTTAAGTAGTGGGCCGGCTCACGAGAAGATAGATGGCAATAAGACCGTCTTGGAGCACAAGTAGGAAAGAGTAGGAGGCGGGTCAAAGAACGACCCGGACTCTCGTGTAATCTAGGGTTCCACCTGTATATATAAAGGGGAGCACCTATATGAAAAAGACTAAGTTGCAATCTCCCCGGGAGCTAGGTTAGCGAATCCGCATCCCTGTAATCACAGTCTACAGCAATACAATCAAGCAGGACGTAGGCTTTTACCTCCAATGTGAGGGGCCGAACCTGGGTAACCCGGCGTCTTCTCGTTCCCGATCAACCCCGTTAAGCTTCCACACTTGTGCGATGGCCTCATCTCTAAGTCCATTCACAAGGGCATCTGCCATGTCAAAACCACGATAGGCGGTCTTGAACGGCCCCACCATGTCGAGGCCCCAGATGACAAAGGGCCATGTGATGGGAATGGTCCGGAGAGCCGCGACCGGTTGGTGGCTCCAGTTGCTGAAGTGCTGGCAGCCCTTGCACTCGAGGACTAGTTTCTTTGCGTCCTTCAGAGCCAAGGGCCAGTAAAAACCATGGCGGAAAGCCTTGGCCACCAGGGACCTTGAGGCGGCGTGGTGCCCGCACTCGCCCTGGTGAATATCCCGCAGGATTTCGAGGCCTTTGGCCGGCTCGACGTAGCACTGGAAGATGCCGGTCGTGCTGTGTTTAACGAGCTCGTTATTGATGATCGAATAGGCGGGAGCCCAGCGTTGCACCTGCCGAGCCGAGACCTCGTCGAGGGGAAGCACGCCGTTCATCAAGAAGGCGAGAATCGGCCGTGCCTAGGATGGAGCTTCTACCATCGCGACAGCGTCCGGCCCGGGGACGGTCGGGTGAGGAGGCGGCGAACTGGAGTCAGCAGCTTCTGGAGCCGAAGCGGCGGCCTCCATGTCGGGGCTGGCGGCCCCCGGGTCCAGGCTGAACACGGCAGCCCCTGAGCCCGGGACGGTAGTCCCCGAGTTCGAAGCCGGAGCTGCCGGGTCGGTTGGGACGAAGATGGACTCCGAATTTGGGGACGGCCTGATGGAGGGTTTGCACAGGTACTCCAGGGAAACGCCTGCTGGGATGGCTAGCCGGCTGGAGCCAATCTTGGCTAGAGCGTCTGCCGCCTCGTTCTTGGTCCGGGGGACATGGAGGAACTCATAGCCGTCGAAGCTGCCGGACAGCCGCTGGACCAGGTTGCGGTAGCTGGCCATGTTGGCGTCCCTGGCGTCCCATTCGCCTGAGACCTGCTGGATCACTAGGTTGGAATCGCCATAATAGAGGATGCGCTGGATGCCGATCTCCTTGGCCAACCGGAGGCCGTGGACGAGGGCTTCGTATTCGGCGACGTTGTTGGAGGCGGCGAAGTGTATCTGGAGCGCATAGCGCAGACAGTCATTCTTCGGGGAGGAGAGCACGGCGCCGGCTCCCAAGCCGGTGAGCATCTTCGACCCGTCGAATGCATGCGCCAATGCGGCGAGTCGGGTGCCGGTGGCAAGTATTGGGTCTCTGCCCAATCGACTAGGAAATCCACCAAGGCTTGAGACTTGATGGCCGTGCGGGGCTCGTAGTGGATCGTGTACGCGGCCAGCCCGATGGCCCACTTAGCCACCCGGCCGTGTTGGGGAATGTTGCATGGGAAACAAAAAATTTCCTACGCACACGCAAGATCTATCCATGGTGATGAGCATCTACGAGAGGGAGAGTGAATCTACATACCCTTGTAGATCGCTAAGCGGAAGCGTTAAGAAACGCGGTTGATGTAGTCGAACGTCTCCGCGATCCAAATCGCAAGTCGTCCCTCGATCCGATCACAAACTAGTGCCGAATGGACGGCACCTCCGCGTTCAACACACGTACGGCTTGATGACGCCTTCACCTCCTCGATCCAGCGAGCGATGGTGAAGTAGTAGATGAGTTCCGGCAGCACGACGGCGTGGTGATGATGGTGAGGAACAATCTCTGCAGGGCTTCGCCAAGCACTACGGAGATTAAGACGGGAGAACTAGAGGGTTAGGGTTGCCGACACACGGCTTGGGAAATCTTGATGTGTCCCGTGTGCTAGCCCTGCCCCTCTATTTATATGTTGAGCCTTGGGGTCTAAACTTGGAGTAGAAGCCTCCTCCAGGTCGGTTTTGCCCGCACAAGGTCGGTTTGGCCCGCAGGGAAAGAGTCCAACTCGGATCCCTGCAGTACCGCGCACAAGCGGTAGTACCGCTCACGAGCGGTAGTACCGCTTGAGCGGTAGTACCGCTTCATACAAGCGGTAGTACCGCTTACGCAGTAGTACTGCCTTACCAGCGGTAGTACCGCTTAAGGCAGCAGCAAAACTTCCTTTTGCACTTTCCAATACCTCGTGGGCTTTACCCCTTTGGCCCATATAAAGTGTTGCTGCACCCGAACACTTCGGTAAACACCCGGAACCCCTTCCGGTGAATTCCGGAACCCTTCCGGAGATCAAAACACTATTATCACATATATCAATCTTTACCTCCGGACTCTTCCGGAGTTCCTCGTCATTTCCGGGATCTTATCCGGGACTCCGAACAACCTTCGGTCACCAACAAAATAACTCAACTATACTAATCATCACCAAACGTTAAGTGTGTAGACCCTGCGGGTTCGAGAACTATGTAGACATGACCGAGACACCTCTACGATCAATAACCAATAGCGGGACCTGGATGCCCATATTAGCTCCTACATATTCGACGAAGATCTTTATCGGTCGAACCTCTATGTCAAGGATTCAGTTAATCCCGTATGCTGTTCCCTTTGTTCTTCGGTATGTTACTTGCCCGAGATTCGATCGTCGGTATCTCTATACCTAGTTCAATCTCGTTACTGGAAAGTCTCTTTACTCGTTCCGTAATACAAGATCTCGTGGCTAACACTTTAGTCACATTGCTTGCAAGGCTCATTGTGATGTTGTATTACCGAGTGGGCCCTGAGATACCTCTCCGTCACACGGAGTAACAAATCCCAGTCTTGATCCATGCCAACCCAACAGACATCCTCGGAGATACCTGTAGAGAACCTTTATAGTCACCCAGTTACGTTGCGACGTTTGATACACACAAGGTACTCCTCCGATGTCAGGGAGTTGCATGATCTCATGGTCATAGGAACAGATACTTGACATGCTGAAAAACAATAGCAATAAACTGACACGATCACATGCTACGTTTATAGTTTGGGTCTTGTCCATCACATCATTCTCCTAATGATGTGATCCCGTTATCAAATGACATCTCATGTCCATGGCTAGGAAACCTTAACCATCTTTGATCAACGAGCTAGTTAACTAGAGGCTTACTAGGGACACAGTGTTGTCTATGTACCCACACATGTATTTGAGTTTCCAATCAATACAATTATAGCATGGATAATAAACGATTATCATGAACAAGGAAATATAATAATAACCAATTTATTATTGCCTCTAGGGCATATTTCCAACAGTCTCCCACTTGCACTAGAGTCAATAATCTAGTTCACATCACTATGTGATTTACATTGTAATGAATCGAACACCCATACAGTTCTGGTGTTGTTCATGTTTAGCCCTTGGAAGAGGTTTAGTCATCGGATCTGCAACATTCAGATCCGTGTGTACTTTGCAAATATTTATGTTGTCCTCCTTGATGTAATCGCGGATGGAATTGAAACGTCGCTTTATGTGTCTGGTCCTCTTGTGAAATCTTGGTTCCTTGGCTAGAGCAATGGCACCAGTATTATCACAAAACAGAGTCATTGGGTTAAGCGCACTAGGCACTACTCCAAGATCTGTCATGAACTCCTTCATCCAGACACCTTCCTTCGCCACCTCCGAGGCAGCGATGTACTCCGCTTCGCATGTAGAATCAGCTACCACGCTTTGCTTGGAACTGCACCAGCTAACCGCACCCCCATTAAGAATAAATACGTATCCGGTTTGCGACTTAGAGTCATCCGGATCAGTGTCAAAGCTTGCATCGACGTAACCCTTTACGACGAGCTCTTGATCACCTCCATAAACGAGAAACATGTCCTTAGTCCTTTTCAGGTACTTCAGGATATTCTTGACCGCCGTCCAGTGTTCCATTCTTGGATCACTTTGAAACCTTCCGACCATACTTATGGCAAGGCTGACATCGGGTCTTGTGCACAGCATTGCATACATGATAGAGCCTATGGCTGAAGCATAGGGGATGACACTCATCTTTTCTCTATCTTCTGCAGTCACTGGGCATTGAGTCTTACTCAACTTCACACCTTGCAATACAGGCAAGAACCCCTTCTTGGACTGATCCATTTTGAACTTCTTCAAAACTTTGTCAAGGTATGTGCTTTGTGAAAGTCCTATTAAGCGTCTCGATCTATCTCTATAGATCCTGATGCCTAATATGAAAGCAGCTTCTCCTAGGTCCTTCATTGAAAAACTCTTGTTCAAATATTCCTTCACGCTTTCCAACATTTTATATTGTTTCCAATTAGTAATATGTCATCCACATATAATATTAGAAACGCTATAGAGCTCCCACTCACTTTCTTGTAAATACAAGCTTCTCCGTAAACTTGTATAAACTCGAACGCTTTGATCACCTCATCAAAGCGAAGATTCCAACTCCGAGATGCTTGCACCAGCCCATAAATGGATCGCTGGAGTTTGCAAACTTTGTCAGCATTCTCTGGATCGACAAAACCTTCTGGTTGCATCATATACAACTCTTCCTTAAGGAAACCGTTAAGGAACGCTGTTTTGAAATCCATCTGCCAAATTTCATAATCGAAAAAGGCAGCTATTGCTAACATGATTCTGACGGACTTAAGCATCGCTACGGGTGAGAAGGTCTCATCGTAGTCAACTCCTTGAACTTGTGAAAAAACCTTTGCCACAAGTCGAGCTTTATAGACGGTGACATTACCGTCCGCGTCCGTCTTCCTCTTAAAGATCCATTTGTTCCGAATGGCCTTACGCCCTTCAGGTAATACTTCCAAAGTCCACACTTTGTTTTCATACATGGATCCCATCTCGGATTTCATGGCCTCTAACCACTTCTCGGAATCCGGGCCCATCATCGCTTCTCCATGGCTCGTAGGTTCGTCGTTGTCCAACAACATGACTTCTAAGACAGGGTTGCCGTACCACTCAGGAGCAGTATGCGTCCTTGTCGACCTACGAGGTTCGATAGCAACTTGATCCAAAGCTTCATGATCATCATCATTAACTTCCTCTTCAACCGATGTAGGCTCTACAGAAACATCTTTCTGCGCTGCGCTACTCTCAGGTTGAAGTAAAGGTTCAACAACCTCATCAAGTTCTATCTTCCTCCCACTCAATTCTTTCGAGAGAAACTCTTTCTCAAGAAACGTTCCGTTTTTAGCGACAAACACTTTGCCTTCGGATCTGAGGTAGAAGGTATACCCAACTGTCTCTTTGGGGTATCCTATGAAGACGCATTTCTCCGCTTTGGGTTCCAGCTTTTCAGGCTGAAGCTTTTTGACATAAGCATCACATCCCCAAACTTTAAGAAACGACAGCTTTGGCTTCTTGCCAAACCAAAGTTCATATGGCGTCGTCTCAACGGATTTCGATGGTGCCCTATTTAAAGTGAATGCAGCTGTCTCTAATGCATAACTCCAAAACGATAGTGGCAAATCGGCAAGAGACATCATAGATCGCACCATATCCAATAAGGTTCAATTACGACGTTCGGACACACCATTACGCTGTGGTGTTCCAGGCGGTGTCAATTGTGAAACAATTCCACACTGTCTTAAGTGACTACCAAACTCATAACTCAGATATTCTCCTCCTCGATCAGATCATAGGAATTTAATCTTCTTGTTACGATGATTCTCAACTTCACTCTGAAATTGTTTGAATTTTTCAAATGTTTCAGACTTGTGTTTCATTAAGTAAATATACCCATATCTACTTAAGTCATCAGTGAAGGTGAGAAAGTAACGATAACCACCGCGCGCCTCAATGCTCATCGGACCGCACACATCAGTATGTATGATTTCCAACAAGTCACTTGCCCGTTCCATTGTTCCAGAGAACGGCGTTTTAGTCATCTTGCCCATGAGGCATGGCTCACATGTGTCAAGTGATTCAAAATCAAGTGACTCCAAAAGTCCATCAGCATGGAGCTTCTTCATGCGTTTTACGCCAATATGACCTAAACGGCAGTGCCACAAGAAAGTGGTATTATCATTATTAATTCTACATCTTTTGGCATCAATGTTATGAACATGTGTATCATTACTATCGAGATTCAATAAGAATAAACCCCTCACATTGGGTGCATGACCATAAAAGATATTACTCATATAAATAGAACAACCATTATTCTCTGATTTAAATGAGTAACCGTCTCGCAATAAACAAGATCCAGATATAATGTTCATGCTTAACGCAGGCACTAAATAACAATTATTCAGGTTCATCACTAATCCCGATGGTAATCGAAGAGCGAGCGTGCCGACGGTGATCACATCAACCTTGGAACCATTTCCCACGCGCATCGTCACTTCGTCCTTTGCCAGCCTCCGTCTATTCCGCAGTTCCTGTTTTGAGTTGCAAATATGAGCAACCGCACCGGTATCAAATACCCAGGCACTACAACGAGAGTTGGTAAGGTACACATCAATAACATGTATATCATATATACCTTGTTTGTTGTTGGCCGCCTTCTTGTCAGCCAAATACTTGGGGCAGTTCCGCTTCCAGTGTCCAGTTCCCTTGCAATGAAAGCACACAGTTTCTGGTTTGGGTCCAGCCTTGGGTTTCTTCACGAGAGGAGCAACTGCTTTGCCACTCTTCTTGGAGTTACCCTTCTTACCCTTGCCATTTTTCTTGAAACTAGTGGTTTTATTGACCATCAACACTTGATGCTCCTTCTGAATTTCAGACTCAGCGGCTTTCAGCATCGCAAACAGCTCGGCGACTGACTTGTTCATCCCGTGCATGTTATAGTTCAACACGAAGCTCTTGTAGCTAAGTGGCAATGATTGAAGAACTCTGTCAGTGATAGCCTCTGGCGGAAGGGGCATCCCCAATTCAGCCAGACGGGTGGAGTACCCAGACATTCTGAGTACGTGATCACTGATAGACCCGTTCACCTCCATCTTGCAAGCATAGAACTTATCGGAGATCTCATATCTCTCGATCCGGGCATTCTTCTGAAAGATAAACTTCAACTCCTGGAACATCTCATATGCTCCATGACGTTCAAAACGTCTTTGAAGTCCCGGTTCTAAGCCATACAATATTGCACATTGAACTATTGAGTAATCTTCAGAACGAGCCTGCCAGGCGTTCACAACGTCTAGAGACTCAACTGGAGCGGGTGGATCACCAAGCGGTGCATCAAGGACATAAGCCTTCTGGGAAGTCGTAAGGATAATCCTTAGATTACGGGCCCAGTCCACAAAGTTACTTCCATCATCTTTCAACTTAGCTTTCTCTAGGAACGCATTAAAATTCAGGGGTGCTACTACGCGAGCCATGATCTACAACATAAATATAGCAAAGACAACTTAGACTATTGTTCTAGATAATGAGTTTAGTTAATCATATTACTTAAAAAACTCCCACTCAAATTGACATCCCTCCGATCATTCGAGTGTAACATGATCCAAATCCACCAACTCAAGTCCGATCATCACGTGAGTTGAGGTGGTTTCAATGGTGAACATCTTCATGTTGATCATATCTACTATATGACTCATGTTCGACCTTTCGGACTCTTGTGTTCCGAGGCCATGTCTGTACATGCTAGGCTCGTCAAGTTTAACCCGAGTGTTCCGCACGTGCAACATGGCTTACACCCGTTGTATGTGAACGTAGAGTCTATCACACCCGATCATCACGGCATGTCTCGAAACGACGAACTTTCGCAACGGTGCACACTCGGGGAGAACACAATTTATCTTGAAATTTAAGTGAGGGATCACCTTATAATGCTACCGTCGTCCTAAGCAAAATAAGATGCATAAAAGGATTAACATCACATGCAAATCATAAGTGACATGATATGGCCATGAACTTGTGCTTTTGATCTCCATCTCCAAAGCACCGGCATGATCTCCATCGTCACCGGCATGACACCATGATCTCCATCATCTTGATCTCCATCAACGTGTCGCCATGAGGTTGTTGCGCCAACTGTTGCTTCCACGACTATTGCTAACTCATAGCGATAAAGTAAAGCAAAACGGCGAAAATAATTAAAGACAACTCTATGGCTCCTGCCAGTTGCCGTACTCATCGACATGCAAGTCGTGATATTCTATACAACACATGATCATCTCATACATCACATATATCTCATCATGTAATTGGCCATATCACATCACAACATACCCTGCAAAAACAAGTTAGACGTCCTCTAATTGTTGTTGCAAATTTTACGTGGCTGCTACGGGTTTGTAAGAACCGTTCTTACCTACGCAAAACCACAACGTGGTGTAGTGATTGCTTTTTGATCTTCTAAAAGAACCCTCTTCATTGAAATCGATTCAACTAAAGTGAGAGAGACAGACACCCGCTAGCCATCTTTATGCAACGAAGTTACATGTCAGTTGAAGGAACCGGTCTCTCGTAAGCGTACGAGTAATGTTGGTCCGGGCCGCTTCATCTCACAATACCGCCGAATCAAGTATCAACTAGTAACGGCAAGCAATATGTATACACCCACGCCCACAACTCGTTTGTGTTCTACTCGAGATCTCATCTACGCATAAACCTGGCTCTGATACCACTGTTGGGGAACGTTGCATGGGAAACAAAAAATTTCCTACGCACACGCAAGATCTATCCATGGTGATGAGCATCTACGAGAGGGAGAGTGAATCTACATACCCTTGTAGATCGCTAAGCGGAAGCGTTAAGAAACGCGGTTGATGTAGTCGAACGTCTCCGCGATCCAAATCGCAAGTCGTCCCTCGATCCGATCACGAACTAGTGCCGAACGGACGGCACCTCCGCGTTCAACACACGTACGGCTTGATGACGCCTTCACCTCCTCGATCCAGCGAGCGATGGTGAAGTAGTAGATGAGTTCCGGCAGCACGACGGCGTGGTGATGGTGGTGAGGAACAATCTCTGCAGGGCTTCGCCAAGCACTACGGAGATTAAGACGGGAGAATTAGAGGGTTAGGGTTGCTGACACACGGCTTGGGAAATCTTGATGTGTCCCGTGTGCTAGCCCTGCCCCTCTATTTATATGTTGAGCCTTGGGGTCTAAACTTGGAGTAGAAGCCTCCTCCAAGTCGGTTTTGCCCGCACAAGGTCGGTTTGGCCCGCAGGGAAAGAGTCCAACTCGGATCCCTACAGTACCGCACACAAGCGGTAGTACCGCTCACGAGCGGTAGTACCGCTTGAGCGGTAGTACCGCTTCATACAAGCGGTAGTACCGCTTACGCAGTAGTACTGCCTTACCAGCGGTAGTACCGCTTAAGGCAGCAGCAAAACTTCCTTTTGCACTTTCCAATACCTTGTGGGCTTTACCCCTTTGGCCCATATAAAGTGTTGCTGCACCCGAACACTTCGGTAAACACCCGGAACCCCTTCCGGTGAATTCCGGAACCCTTCCGGAGATCAAAACACTATTATCACATATATCAATCTTTACCTCCGGACTCTTCCGGAGTTCCTCGTCATTTCCGGGATCTTATCCGGGACTCCGAACAACCTTCGGTCACCAACAAAATAACTCAACTATACTGATCGTCACCAAACGTTAAGTGTGTAGACCCTGCGGGTTCGAGAACTATGTAGACATGACCGAGACACCTCTACGATCAATAACCAATAGCGGGACCTGGATGCCCATATTGGCTCCTACATATTCTACGAAGATCTTTATCGGTCGAACCTCTATGTCAAGGATTCAGTTAATCCCGTATGTTGTTCCCTTTGTTCTTCGGTATGTTACTTGCCCGAGATTCGATCGTCGGTATCTCTATACCTAGTTCAATCTTGTTACCGGCAAGTCTCTTTACTCGTTCCGTAATACAAGATCTCGTGGCTAACACTTTAGTCACATTGCTTGCAAGGCTCATTGTGATGTTGTATTACCGAGTGGGCCCTGAGATACCTCTCCATCACACGGAGTAACAAATCCCAGTCTTGATCCATGCCAACCCAACAGACATCCTCGGAGATACCTGTAGAGCACCTTTATAGTCACCCAGTTACGTTGCGACGTTTGATACACACAAGGTACTCCTCCGATGTCAGGGAGTTGCATGATCTCATGGTCATAGGAACAGATACTTGACATGTAGAAAAACAATAGCAATAAACTGACACGATCACATGCTACGTTTATAGTTTGGGTCTTGTCCATCACATCATTCTCCTAATGATGTGATCCCGTTATCAAATGACATCTCATGTCCATGGCTAGGAAACCTTAACCATCTTTGATCAACGAGCTAGTTAACTAGAGGCTTACTAGGGACACAGTGTTGTCTATGTACCCACACATGTATTTGAGTTTCCAATCAATACAATTATAGCATGGATAATAAACGATTATCATGAACAAGGAAATATAATAATAACCAATTTATTATTGCCTCTAGGGCATATTTCCAACAGGCCGGTGGCGTCCCGGCTGCCGATGATCTCCGAGAGGGGGCCGTGCTCACCACGGTGATGAGATGCTCCTGGAAGTATGGCTTCAGCTTCTTCGCCGCAAAGTACACGCCGTAACACATCTTCTGATAGTGAGGGTAGTTCTGCTTGGAGGCGGACAAGACCTCGCTGAGTTAGTACACCGGACGCTGGACCGGCAGCGGCTTGTCGGCCTCCGGCCGCTCCACCACCATGACCACGCTCACTACCCGGGTAGTGGTCGCGATGTATAACAGGAGCGGCTCCTTCTTAGCCGACGCGGCCAAAATGGGTGTGGTGGAGAGCTTGCGCTTGAGGTCACGGAAAGCCTCGTCCGCCTAGTCGTTCCACTCGAACGGGGTCGTCTTCTTCATCAGCTGATACAGGGGCAAGGCCCTTACCCCCAGCCGGCTGAGGAAACGGCTGAGGGATGCCAAGCAGCCGGTGAACTTTTGCACGTCGCGCAGCCGAGCCGGCCTGCGCAAGCGCTCGATGGCCTTGATCTTCTCCGGGTTGGCCTCGATTCCACGCTCGGAGACAAGGAAACCAAGGAGCTGCCCGGCTGGGACGCCGAACACGCACTTCTCCGGGTTGAGCTTGATCTGATACGTGTGCAGGTTGGCGAACGTCTCCGTGAGGTCGGCTAGCAGGGTGAGGTGCCTCTTGGTCTTGACCACGATATCGTCTATGTATATGTGGACATTCCTACCGATCTGGGGCAGGAGACACTTCTGCATGCAGCGCTGGAAAGTCGCGCCGGCGTTCTTCAGGCCGAACGACATGGTGACGTAGCAGTAAGCTCCAAAGGGCGTGATGAAGGAAGTCTTGAGCTGGTCAGCCGGGTCCAGCTTGATCTGGTGGTAGCCGGAGTAGGCGTCCAGGAATGATAGCAGCTCGCAGCCGGCCGTGGAATTGATCACCTGGTCGATCCAGGGCAAGGCGAAGGGGTCCTTGGGGCATGCCTTGTTCAGGCTGGTGTAGTCGATGCACATGCGCCACTTGCCATTTTTCTTCAGGACGAGGACCAGGTTCGCTAGCCACTCTGGGTGGAATACCTCCATGATGAAGCCGGCCGCCAGTAGCCGGGCGATCTCCTCCCCGATGGTCCTTTGCTTCTCCTCAGAAAAGCGGAGGAGCGGCTATTTGATCGGCTTGGCATCTGGCCGGACGTGCAGCTTGTGCTCGGCGAACTTCCTCGGGACTCCGGGCATGTCCATGGGAGACCATGCGAAGACGTCCCGGTTTTCGCAGAGGAAGTCGATGAGCTCACCCTCTTGCTCGCTGCTGAGCCGGGTGCTGATGGTGACGCATTGGGATGGATTGGCCGGGTCCAGAGGGATCTGCTTGGTGTCCTTGGATGGCTGGAAGGATGCCTCAATATTCGGTTCATGGATGAAGGGAGGGCCGGCACGGCTGGCTGCTCGTTGGTTAGGGCCACGAGCCGGTCGAGCCGGTGCTTCGCCTCCGCCACGACTTGGGACTCGGCCAACCGAGAGGCGGCCTCGGCACATTCGATGGATTTTTCGTAGTCGCCGGTTATGGTGATGGCGCCTCCTGGGCCCGGCATCTTGAGCTTGAGGTAGTCGTGATGGGGAGTCGCCATGAATTTGGCCAACGCGGGCCGGCCCAGGAGTGCATGGTAAGGACCGCTCAGATCGACCACCTCGAACCAGACTGGCTCGTGGCGGAAGTTGCGTGGGTTGCCGAAGAGCACGTCTAGCCGGATCTTGCCGAGGGGAGAGCAGGAGAGCCCCGGCACGACACCGTGGAAGGTTGTTCGGCTGGGCTGCAGATGTTTCTTCTTCAGGCCCAGCCTAGCCATGGTGCTGCGGTAGAGGATGTTGATGCTGCTACCACCGTCGATGAGCACCCGCGAGAAGCGGCAGGCATGCCTCTCGGTCGCGAAGGTGGAGTCGACGACGAGGGCATGGTCTCTTGGCGGGAGTGTCGACGCCGGGTGATCCTCCCGGCCCCAACTGACCGGCTGCTCGGACTAGTGCATGAACTGGGGAACGGGAGGGGCGGTGGCATTCACCTCATGGGACCGCCTGACCTGGCTGCGCCTGTTTGACGCCTCGCTGGTGAAGACGACATAGGATGCGTCCGAGCGGAGGGAGTCGCTGTAAAGCTGAGGACCCGCTTGACCCGATGCTGGCACCGGAGCGCGGACGGCGTCGAATTCTCACCGCACCATCTCGAGCCGGTGCCGGGCGGCCGCGAGTCCGGTGGCCTCGGCAAGCAACGATTGGCGCGACGCGTCGAGCTCGGCCGTGGTGAAGGCCGGTCCGGTGCTGGGGGCGGAGAGGGCGCGCGCGTCCTCACCGGGCACTCGCAGGCGACCGAAGGCGACCGCGAGTGGCTCCATCCGGGAACGGGGAGCGCCATCACCGCCGGGCGGCAGCGGGTCAGGAACGACGAGCACCTCACCGGGGAACCCGGCCGGGACGAGCGCGACAACGACGCGCAACTCACCGAAGGGAATGACCAAGCCACCAGCGAGGAGGGCGGCACCATGCGTCGCGTCAGGGCCGGCGCGCTCGACCGTGCCAAGTGGGCCGATCAAACCGTGCACGATGCGCTCGCCGGTGGGAGTGAAGGGTCTCATCCGGAACGAAACTCCAGCCGACGCAGCGGACGGCCCCATGGTGGGCGCCAACTGTCGTGGTATTCTCACGGCAGATGCCATGGGTAGGCTAATCGAACGTGGCTAGGGCCAGAGGATGTCGGAGGGTTCCGGAGGCGAGAATGGGGACAAGCGGTGGATGACACATGATGTACCCAGGTTCGGGGCCCTCCAGGGGAGGTAACACCCCTAGTCCTGCAAACTCGACTAGATGGATCGCTAGGCGAGCTACAATGGGGCTCCTTGAGCTGTTTTTAGGTGGAAGAGGAAAGAGGCCTTGCTCTCTTCTCCTGGTCGAATGGTGGGGTGCTTCACGTGGGGATCAACAACTCTGGGTCTCGACCCTCTGCATGGAGGGCTCCCTGGGGGTCTTATAGGCCGGCTCCCCAGGTTACAACGGTAATCTTCCAGGGTGCGGGGCCCTGCCCTCATCGACTCATGCCGGACAGTGGGGCCCGCCGGCTGCGGGTCCTGCTGGCCGCCCGGCAATGTGGCATGTCTTCGCCTGCGTCACGGGGTAGCGAGTGCTGTTTAGCTACAGCGCCCCGCCGGGTCGCCGCCGCCGACCCCGGGCCATGGTCTCCGGGCTCCCTGTAGTCATGCTCGCCCGGTCAGTGGGGCAGCGCGTACTGTTGCCACGCCTGCCTGATTTACGCGACGGCGCGCGTTGTAGCAATGCTGGCTCCATCGTGGGGGGCTGTCTTGTCATCTGGCCGGCTAGAGCTGATGCCGGCTCGGACGTCCGCCACCTCCGGCGTTGCCGGTACAGGCCTCTGCGTGGCGCCTGGCCGGGTCGAGGGTCGAGGGCCAGCTGGCGAGCAGGCCGGGTTGAGGGTCTTCGCCATGCCGAACCGGGTCGAGGGTTGTTCGGGCCGGCTGGCGAGCGGGCCGGGTTGAAGGGTGCTGACCACCCCGTTGTTTTAAAATGTTAAGTGCTGATGACCCTACCCGGGGGTTATCCCCCCGACACCGTGCATTGCCCTTTCTCACCTCGAGAATCAATGCAAACTTCGTCGGTGCATCCAAACCCCGTGATATGATACGCTCTATCACACATAAGCCTCCTTATATCTTCCTCAAAACAGCCACCATACCTACCTATCATGGCATTTCCATAGCCATTCCGAGATATATTGCCATGCAACTTCCATCATCATCATATACATGACTTGAGCATTCATTGTCATATTGCTTTGCATGATCGTAAGATAGCTAGCATGATATTTTCATGGCTTGTCCGTTTTTTGATATCTTTGCTACGCTAGATCATTGCACATCCTGGTACACTGCCAGAGGCATTCATATAGAGTCATATTGTTCTAGTACCGAGCTGTAATATTGAGTTGTAAGTAAATAGAAGTATGATGATCATCATTATTAGAGCATTGTCCCAGTGAGGAAAATAAAAAAAAGAAAGAAAAAAGGCCAAAAAGAGCCCATGAAAAAAAATAAAAAAAATAAAAAAATGAGAGAAAACGAGAGAAGGGGCAGTGTTACTATCCTTTTCCATACTTGTGATTCAAAGTAGCACCATGTTTTTCATATAGAGAGTCTCCTATGTTGTCACTTTCATATACTAGTGGGAATTTTTCATTAAAGAACTTAGCTTGTATATTCCGATGATGGGCTTCCTCAAATGCCCAAGGTCTTCATGAGCAAGCAAGTTGGATGCACACCCACTTAGTTTTCAGTTTGAGCTTTCATACACTTATAGCTCTTAGTGCATCCGTTGCATGGCAATCCCTACTCCTCGCATTGATATCGATTGATGGGCATCTCCATAGCCCGTTGATCCGCCTAGTTGATGCGAGACTTTCTCCCTTTTTGACTTCTCCTTATTAATCTCTACCATTATATTCTATTCCACCCGTAGTGTTATATCCATGGCTTGCGCTCATGTATTGCGTGGGGGTTGAAAAAGCTGAAGCGCGTTAAAAAGTATGAACAAATTGCTCGGCTTGTCATCGGGGTAGTGCATGATAAATACTTTATGTTAAGAAGATGGAGCATGACAGGATTATATGATTTTCTAGGGATAACTTTCTTTAGCATTTTTATTTTGAAAGGCATGATTGTTTGTTGGTATGCCTAAGTATTGATGTCTTTATATCAAATTATAGACTATTGCTTTGAATCACTCGTGTCTTAATATTCATGCCATGATTAGAATACATGATCAAGATTATGTTAGGTAGCATTCCACATCAAAAATTATCTTTTTTATCATTTACCTACTCGAGGACGAGCAGGAATTAAGCTTGGGGATGCTGATACGTCTCCATCGTATATATAATTTTTGATTGTTTCATGCCGATATTCTACAACTTTCACATACGTTTGGCAATATTTTATATTATTGTTGGGACTAACATATTGATCCAGTGCCCAGTGCCAGTTCCTGTTTTCTGCTTGTTTTTTGTTTCACAAAAAATCCATATCAAACGAAGTCCAAACGCGATAAAATTTTACGGAGAATTATTTTGGAATATATGTGATTTTTAGGAAGAAGAATCAACGCAAGACGGTGCCCGAGGTGGCCACAAGGCAACAGGGCGCGCCCTAGGGGGGTCATGCCGTGTTACCTTGCGACTCTCTCGAACGTCGGTTGAGGCCCTTCTTTCGCTGCAAGAAAGATAATTTCTAGAGAAAAATGCCCTCAAAATTCCATCCCAATTGGAGTTACGGATCTCCGGGAATATAAAAGACGGTGAAGGGGTCAGAAAACGAACGCGAAACAGAAGAGAAACAGAGAGAGAGAGAGATCCAATCTCGGAGGGGCTCCTGCCCTCCGGGAGCCATGGTGGCCATGGACCAGAGGGGAAACCCTCCTCCCATCTAGGAGGGAGGCCAAGGAAGAAGAAGAAGGGGGGAACCATCGTGACGGCGATCTACACCAACAACTTCGCCGCCATCAACACCAACTCTCTCCCCCTCTATGCAGTGTAACACCTCTTTTCCCCGTTGTAATCTATACTTAAACATGGTGCTTAATGCTATATATTATTATCCAATGATATGTGGCAATCCTATGATGTTTGAGTAGATTCGTTTTGTCCTATGGGTTGATTGATGATCGTGATTGGTTTGAGATGTATGTTTTATTTTGGTGCTGTCCTATGGTGCCTGCTGTGTCGTGCAAGCGTGTGGGATTACCGTTGTAGGGTGTTGTAATACGTTCATAATTCGCTTATAGTGGGCTGCGTGAGTGACTGAAACACAAACCCAAGTAAGGGGGTTGTTGCGTATGGGAGTAAAGAGGACTTGTTACTTAATGCTATGGTTGGGTTTTACCTTAATGATCTTTGGTAGTTGCGGATGCTTGCTAGAGTTCCAATCATAAGTGCATATGATCCAAGTACGGAAAGTATGTTAGCTCATGCCTCTCCCTCATATAAAATTGCAATAATGATTACCGGTCTAGTTATCGATTGCCTAGGGACAAATCTTTCTCTTGTGTTACAAAAAGCTTTGTACTAAACAACTAACTTTTATTATCTTGCAATTTACTCGTAGTTTTATTCCCGCTAAGTACTTCTAGTTTTATTCTTGCAAACTTATCCTTACACCTACAAAGTAGTTTTATTCTTGTTCTGGGTAAAGCGAACGTTAAGTGTGCGTAGAGTTGTATCGGTGGTCGATAGAACTTGAAGGGAATATTAATTCTACCTTTAGCTCCTCGTTGGGTTCGACACTCTTATTTATCGAAAAAGCTACAATTGATCCCCTATACTTGTCGGTTATCAGATGGCTTCTTCTCTCTCTCTCTTTGATCTTCAATACCATGTTCTCCTCGATCTTCTTGGAGTTCTATCCGATGTAATCTTCTTTTGCTCTTCATTGAAAGTAATTGAGTCTTTTCTGAAATTTATTGTGCATGATTGTTATAGCTTTGTATTTCTCTCTGATCTATCTGTTTGGTTTGGCCAACTAGATTGATTTATCTTCTGTGGGAGAGGTGCTTTGTAATGGGTTCAATCTTGCGGTGTTCTCACTCAGTGACAGAAGGGGTAGTGAGGCACGTATTGTATTGTTGCTATTAAGGGTAAAACGACGGGGTTTAATCATATTGCTTGAGTTTACTTTGTCTATATCATGTCATCTTGCTTAAGGTGTTACTCTGTTTGTCATGAACTTAATACCATAGATGCATGCTGGATAGCGGTCGATTGGTGGAGTAATGGTAGTCGATGCAGGCAGGAGTCGGTCTACTTGTCACGGACGTGATGCCTATATACATGATCATTTCCATGAATACGTCATAACTATGCGCTTTTCTATCAATTGCCCAATAGTAATTTGTTCAACCACCGTATGCTATGTGTTCGAGAGAGAAGCTTCTAGTGAAAACTATGGCCCTTGGGTCTACTTTAATCATATTATAAAAACCAAAAATACCTTGATGTAACTTATTTATTTTTATTTTGTTTTGAAATTTATATATCTACCTATACAAGATTTGATCCTTGCAAGTAACGAGTTCAAGGGGATTGACAACCCTCTTGCCCGCATTGGGTGCACGTATTTGCTTTTGTGTGTGCAGATGATGTTCACTAGGATTTGCGTGGTTCTCCTTTTGGTTCGATAACCTTGGTTCTCACTGAGGTAAATACTTATCTCTACTGTACTGCTTCACCCTTCCTCTTCGGAAAAAAATCCTAACGCAGCTCACAAGTAGCAAATACCTTGAGATGCATGCTGGATAGCGGTAAAGGGGTGGAGTAATAGTAGTAGATGCTGACAGATTTTGGTCTACTTGACACAGACGTAATGCCTATATATTGATCATGCCATGAAGAATCATCACAACTATGCGCTTTTCTATCAATTGCCCAACAGTAATTTGTCTACCCGCCGTTGCTATGCTCACGAGAGAGATGCCTCTATGTAATAGCCTGACTTAGTAGGGAGGATAGACTACTCATATCAATAAGGAATTCCTTCTTTTCTGGGAGCCCATTCGGAAAGAACTCCCAAGTTAAGCGTGCTCAGCTTGGAGTAATTTCAGGATGGGTGACCGACCGGGAAGTTGCTCCCGGGTGCGCATGAGTGAGGACAAAGTGCGCAAGAAAGACTAGTATTGATCTGTGAGGCCAGTCTAGATCTCGCCAGGAGTAACGACCACCGGCGGGTGTGTCCGGGGTGTTACAAGTTGGTATCAGAGCCGACCCTCGCGGTTACACGGATGTTTGCGGGTCAGGTGTGCGGTCATGTTGTGCATGACGTTTGTGACCCGTCGTGGCACACGGCATGGCACATGTGCCGGACTGCTCGCACAGACGTATGTGCTAAGAGGGAATGTTCCTGTGCCCGACGAGGACATCGGTTCCTTTGAGTGGGGGTGTATGTAATAGCCTGGCTTAGTAGGGAGGATAGACTACTCATATCAATAAGGAATTCCTTCTTTTCCGGGAGCCCATTCGGAAAGAACTCCCAAGTTAAGCGTGCTCAGCTTGGAGTAATTTCAGGATGGGTGACTGACCGGGAAGTTGCTCCCGGGTGCGCACGAGTGAGGACAAAGTGCGCAGGAAAGACTAGTATTGATCTGTGGGGCCAGTCTAGATCCCGCCAGGAGTAACGACCACCGGCGAGTGTGTCCGGGGCGTTATACTCTAGTGAACCTATGGCCCCCGGGTTCATTCACTTTATATTTACTAAAACCCTAAAAATACTTGCTGCAATTTATTTCCTTTTTATTTTAGTTTATTTTAACTATCTACCACTACCAGATTAATCCTTGCAATTGGAGAAACAAGGGGATTGACAACCCTCCTGCCTTCGTTGGGTGCAAGCATTTGCTTTGTGTGTGTGCAGGTACCGTTTATCTTGTTTGTGTGGCGTCTCCTACTGGTTTGATAAACCTTGGTTCTTAACTAAGGAAAATACTATCCGCTGCTATACTACATCACCCTTCCTCTTCGAGGAAATCCCAACTCCATCACAAGTAGCACCTATGAAAGGATTGATACGGTCGACTAGAGGGGGTGAATAGGGGACTACAAATTTTAGGTTTAGTTGCCAATTTTAGGGTTAAGCGGACAAATGGGGTTCACTAGAAATGCAAGTAGGTGAACACAACCTATATGGAAAGCGAACTTAAAGCACGGTATGCTAGGCAACAATCTAGATAGCAAGCCAACAAGCATACAAAGAAAAGCAAGGTGAGGGAAAGGATTAACCACAAGTGAGTCGATGACGCGGATTTTATCCCGAAGTTCACTCTTCCTTGGTGAAGAGCTAATCTCCGTTGGATCGGTGCCGGAGCCAAAGCTTCCGGAATGCCACGGAAGGCTCACCGTATTCTCCTCGAGTCACCCCCAACGGATGAGCCTCAAATCACTCGGGGTTGGTATTGCTCCGTCTACGGAGTAAGGAAGCTTCCAGAGGAACCTCTAACCGTCTAGGAGCTCAAGCTCCGAGAGTAACAAGTTGGTGAAGATGAACAAGTCAAGGGAACACAAATTGGTTTGCTAGGAATGTAGATCGGGTGAATCTCCTCCAATCCCCAAAGAATCAGAGTGTTTGGGTGGATGAGGATGGAGGTCTCGAGCTTCTAGGGTTTGGCAATGGTGGGGAAGAGCTTGGGGAAGATTCAGTCATAAGGTGGAAGAAGGGTGGGTATAAATACCCCAAGGGGAAAAGAGCCATTGTCCATGTTGGAAATATGCCCTAGAGGCAATAATATTTGTATTATTTATTTCCAAGTTTATAGTTAATGTTTATATTAATTCTATGCTATAACTGCTATGGTTCTTCAATATGCGATTCAGAGGAACACTCATAAGCACGTGTAGAGATATAAATGGTTAAACCAGATTCCTAGTCTTGCCTCTAGGACTAGCTCAAGTGTTAATTTGATGATTCCATTTTTCTGATCCTGGGCATGAAGTTTATGCCAGTAACATTTGAGAGCATGATGTTGGTAGACACTCGCGATGAATTGACCCAAGTTGTTTTTTATACTTACCGTCTGAAGTCTATAGTTCATAACATAGGAGTTTACGCATGTATGATTCCATGGACCATGAGAGTATTGAGTCACTCCATACCGGACGTTGCACTTTGGGGTTGTTCCAATGTGGCACCCCGGCTCAGAGCAACCGGTATACCTTGCATTGCCAGCCCAGAGATCAAGTCTTCTGGCAATACACAACAACTTGGTACAGAAAATAACCGCTTTATTGATCTCTAGCGGACACATAGATTCAAATATTACAGGATAAGTGAGGCCAAGCGGCACACACGGTGCGGCTGCACTTATGTACATTATTTAGTAGACATCTTAGGGGCCTCGATGATAAAGGGAACTACTACGCGGCAGCGGAACGACGAGGTAGCGGAACTCCACTCCACAGGGACACTGCTGGGACACGTCCTAGAGCGCGACATACTGCTCGACATCAACACCATGCATGGCTTCTCCTGCATCTGGCATGATAAGCCAGATGAGTACTTTGAATGTACTCGCAAGCTCACAGCAAACAAAACAAGTACGACAAACAATAACAAGGCATTTAACAAGTTTAATGCATGAGCATGATACTACCCGACATGAGGTGTGCGTGAAAAGTTGACGTGGTCCCTGGGACCAACTTACCATTCCGGGGACACCACGTAACCACCGTCCATAACTTACCAACGTGATCCTCACTTGATCACAGCAATACCGTTCATAGTGATCCTCACACGATCACCAATTCTACATGTGCCGTCTTGTGAATCTTAGTGTGCAAGTTAATTATACCTGTTGACCCACGGTGTGACCTACTACGAACTGTGTCCATATCCAAGGACGCGGCTATCGATACAATATACACTCTGCAGAGGTTAGTACATTGTACCCACACTACGGAACTCATGGCCTCGTGCTCCCATTCGGGTGGACCAACAATATTCCGATAAAACCAATCTATTGCATGACACTCTCCCGGCCACTCCGACAAACTCCCCTTTGGGCTATGTCATGGGTGGCCCCGATGTCAACTCATGACATCCGCCACCTCTGTGGCTGCCACCGTCGTGGCCAAACAAAAACATCGTCCCAAACGGGGACCTCGGTACCGTAAAACTCGGGCACACAAAGTTATGACTGCCTACCGGGCCAGGGTAGCGCCAGTGCACAACCTTCCCTAGTAGGAGGCACCAGCGAGAGGCATGACAATAGACCGCATTAGGGCCTCCCCATCCAGGCAAGTGTGGTTGCACTGGTGAGCTCGATTCGGTGGCACCATGACTCAATCAACAGCTTGTTCAAGTTGAATTATCATCAATTTTAACTTGAAATAAAAAGATTCGAGCCATAGTGTGTGAATGGATGCACGGGTCATGATCATGAGTAACTAATGCATCATGCTACCATGAGAGTATATGACATGATCTCTACTGCACACTTAGCAAGAAACATCTTCTCTACTGCATAGCATCAAAATGACATGGAACAAATACAATGCAATAAGTTTTATATAGCACATTATTTTAATAGTGGAATATATGATGAATTTAATTCAAATAACTATTGTTATTGCAATGCCATCCTTGCATATGAATGTTGTGGCTTGCCTTGGTTCAGAGGAGTGTCACAATACTCCTGGTCTTCTCCAACACAACTAGGAGCTTCTGAAAATATTTTAAATGCAAAAAGAAAATGTCACATAAAGCATTTTATGTCACCAGAAATTCCAAACAGCTAGGAAAATTCTGAAATTTGGCATGCAGAAACGTTAGCTTACTACAAACCAGTAGCAAAAAGAATCAACTCATTTGGACTTATAGAATAGAAATTAGAGCTGGTCAAAGTTAGAGTCAAAATCTGGATTTAAATGAATTTACAGAAATTTCCATAGAGGGCCACGTCGAAGGCGTATTCTGCGAATACGTCTCCACTTAAAATGGTTTGGGGGAGAGAGAGAGGCTGACAGGTGGGGCCCTCTGTCAGGGTTAAACGGGAGAGAGAGAGAGAGGGAAACAGGGGAGCGGCGCTATCGCCGGTGATTCTCCGGCGAGGAGACCACGGCGGTCGCCGGCGATGGTCGGGATGGACTCAGTACATCACGACGAACACGCACGTACCCGAAGTGATGGCGGGGGTGGCCGGACGGCGACGGACCGTTCCTCTCCAGAGACGGCGGCGGCGGAGCTCGTCGGATACGGCGACTCTGGCGATGATCCGGCGAACCAGTGGTACCGTCGAGCTCAGGAGATCACCATGACCTCGATGGAAGCAGAGAGAGAGGCTGGGGACGACTGGAGCGAGTGCACGGTCCAGGTGGATCCGTGGCGGACTCCGATGATGATCGGCGGCAGGAGGCCCTCCCGGCCTTGCCACGCTTGCTGGGGAGTGATTTGTGGCCAGTGGAGGCGAGAGGGATGACTAGAAGGGCTCGGGGATGGCTCTATTTATAGATGGCGAGGTGGCCGTGCTCGGGACTCCGCCGGCGACGAGCTGCAGAAGAAATGAGAGAGGGAGGAGCTCAGGCGCGACGTGGAGGAGATGTAGTGGAGCACAGCTACACGGTGCACGCACGCGGGCACAGTGCGGCGCACTACGCAGGATAGACGGAGCACGCGCGCGCACTGTTCCGCCTGCTAGCGCCTCGGCTGCGTCCGATGAGCCGCTTGCTGGCGTCGGGGACGAACAGGGAGAGGCTAGGGGCACGCGGGAGGCTGCGGAGCGGCTGGGGCATGCTGCGGTGGGGAGAGGAGAGTGAATGGGCGGCGGCAGAGGGGCCCGATGCACAGAGCGCGGCGAGCGCATGCCAAACCCCGTGCACCCACGCGGTTACCACGTGCATTGGCACACGCGGTGCTTTAGGCGATGCTAGACCGTGTCAAAGGTGAAGTCCCTTCAACGCGGTGCCTAGAGATGCGCTTGGTTTGCCATCTGGCTCAGTGGATATGACATCAGCATGTTGCAAAGTTTCTGGACAGAAACTTGGGACAATTGCTGAGGAAAAACGGCTAGGAATTAAGGGCTGAAATTTTGGGGTTAAGCATGTCTTAGGAGGTTAGTCATGTGGTAAAATTTCAGCTCCAATAGATCAAGGAAAAATATACTTGCTTCACAAAGTGCCAATTCTGTCCAGAAGCCAAAATATTTTTCTTAGCTAAAAATTCCCAAATGACCATGGGATATTTTTGCATGGGGAGGTGGGGCATGATCCAAAGAATATTTGGGAATTTTCTTGGAATTTTTGAAGCAATAAAAATGAGGGTTGCCTCATAGCTCAATGAGAAAACAGCTATTTTTAGGAAGAAAAAGAATATAATGCCATTAAATAAAATTATCCAATGGCATTATGGTGAGAGGGGTGAGGTCTAGGGAGGGTTTATGGATGATAGAACCCACTTGGAAGAAAATCAAAAATAATTCCAAGTGGCAAGTCCAAAAGAATTGACTGAAAACCTAAATGCAAATTCAAATATTCAATAAATCCCAATAAAAGAAAAAAGGCAAAAATCCAGGGTGTTACAAACCTCCCCCCCTTAGGATGAATCTCGTCCTCGAGATTCGTTTGCTCAGGAAACAAATATGGGTATGCAGTCCTTAAGAAATCCTCTCTTTCCCAGGTGGCCTCATCCTTAGTGTGGTTCTCCCATTGGACCTTGTAGAACTTTATAGTTTTGCTGCGGGTGACTTTGTCCATCTCTTCCAAGATTCTCAAGGGTTTCTCTTCATATGTTAAATCTTTGGCAAGCTCTAGTTCGGTCATATCTGTCTGTTTTGCGGGTGGTGCGATAAATTTCCGTAGCTGGGATACGTGGAAAACATCATGAACCTCGGATAGCTCGGGAGGTAATTCTAACTGATAAGCCACTTTGCTCACTCTTGTCAAGACTGGAAACGGATCGATGTATCTTGGTGCGAGCTTTCCCCGAGTATGAAACCTTTTAACTCCTTTCATGGGGGTAACTCAGAGATATGCATATTCACCTGGTTCGAAACTGATCTGCCTATGCTTTGAGTCATAGTAGCTCTTCTGACGAGATTTTGCTACTTGCAGTCTGTCTCGAATTTCTTTAACTTGCTTTTCTGCTTCCATCATCAAATCAGTCCCGAAGATTCGGATGTCTCCTGTCTGAGACCAGTTCAGCGGGGTGCGACACTTACGTCCGTATAGAGCCTCAAAGGGGGACATCTTGAGACTAGTTTGATAGTTGTTGTTGTAGGAAAACTCAGTGTACGGCAGGCTGTCTTCCCATTTGGGTCCATGAGCAAGAGCGCAGGCCTGAAGCATGTCTTCCAAGATTTGATTTACCCGTTCTGTCTGCCCATCTGTCTGGGGGTGATAAGCAGTGCTATGCTTCAAAGCGGTTCCCGGGGCTTGGTGTAGACGTAGCCAGAACGCCGAGCTAAACAAAGATCTCCGGTATGAAGTGATAGTCCTGGGTATCCCATGCAGACTGACAATCCTGGATATGTAAAGTTGAGCGAGTTGGTCTACACGGTAGGTTGTCCTTATTGGAATAAAGTGAGCCACCTTTGTCAACATGTCGACCACAACCCATATAGCGTTATTTCCTCGTGGTGTCTTCGGTAACCCCACGATGAAGTCCATGCAGATATCATCCCATTTCCATTGCAGAACGGGTAAGGGTTGAAGTAGACCGGCGGGTTTTTGATGTTCAGCCTTTACCTTATTGCATATATCGCAACAGGCGACGTAATAGGCGATATCTTTCTTCATACCTTCCCACCAGAATGTTTGCTTCAAATCTTGATACATTTTAGTGCCTCCGGGATGAATGGAGTATGCAGACTCATGAGCTTCCTTCAGAATCAGCTGCTTTAATTCCCCACGGTCAGGTACACAGACGCGATTCCGAAATCGGAGGGTACCTTTATCATCAAGGTTGAAATCTTGTGTCTTCCCTTCTCGTACTTGGGCCATTACCTTGAGTAACATTGGGTCACCAGGTTGAGCATTATGGATTTCGTCTTCCAGAGTAGGGGTTACTTCCAAGGTAACCGAGCATGTTGCATCACAAATGATCATATTGAGCTGAGCTATTTCTTCTCGAAGTGCTGGGTGCAGACGCTCGATTAATGAATTTGCTGTGGCCGGTTTGCAACTAAGAGCATCGGCAACCACATTCGCTTTTCCTGGGTGGTAGTTGATACCAAGGTCATAGTCTTTGACCAACTCAAGCCATCTTCTTTGTCGGAGGTTCAAGTCCGGTTGCGTGAATATATACTTGAGACTCTTGTGATCGGTGAAGATTTGACATCGTTTTCCAATGATGTAATGCCTCCAAATTTTTAAGGCATGGACCACAGCTGCCATCTCCAAGTCATGTGTAGGATAATTCTCCTCATGCGGTCGAAGCTATCTTGATGCATAGGCCACGACCTTTCCATCTTGCATAAGCACACACCCAATGCCACACCTGGATGCGTCGCAATAGATGTTGAAACTTCGGTAGATATCTGGTAGAGTCAACACCGGAGCGGTGGTCAAACGGGTCTTTAGCTCATTGAAACTGTTCTCACATGCTTCTGTCCATATGAACTTCGGATTCTTCTTGAGTAGTTCCGTCATTGGTTTGGCAATCTTTGAGAAGCCTTCAATGAAGCGACGGTAATAACCTGCCAGACCCAAGAAACTCTTGATTTCTGTCACTGAAACAGGTGTCTTCCAATTTAATACTTCTCTGACTTTGCTTTGATCCACGGCCACTCCTTGAGCGGAAAGAGTATGCCCAAGGAATCCCACTTCCTTCAGCCAAAATTCACATTTGCTGAACTTGGCGTAGAGTTGATGAGCGCGTAATCGCTCCAATACTGCTCGGAGATGCTGTTTGTGATCTTCTTCACTTTTGGAATATATAAGGATGTCATCAATGAATACTACCACAAACTTGTCCAAAAAGTCCATGAACACCTTGTTCATCATGTGCATGAAGAATGCAGGAGTGTTGGTCAGTCCAAATGACATGACTGTATACTCGTACAGCCCATATCGTGTAGTGAATGCTGTCTTGGGGATATCTTCTTTTCTGATTTTCATCTGGTGGTACCCGGTTCGCAAATCAATCTTGGAGAACACTTGAGCTCCACTAAGTTGATCGAACAAATCATCGATCCTGGGAAGCGGGTATTTATTCTTGATTGTGACATCATTGAGAGCGCGGTAGTCAACACACATCCGGAGACTGCCATCTTTCTTGCCCACAAATATGGCAGGTGCACCCCAAGGAGATGAACTGGGGCGAATATATCCTTTTTGAAGCATCTCATCCAATTGCTTCTTCAACTCCACTAGTTCGGATGAAGGCATTCGATAATATTTCTTGTAAATCGGTGTTGTCCCGGGCACAAGCTCAATGGAAAACTCAAGCTCTCGATCGGGTGGCATGCCTGGCAATTCTTCTGGAAACACATCTGGGAATTCACAAACCACTGGGACTAAATTCATATCTATAGCAATTGCTGCATAAACCATCCCCTTCTTTGGCATGGCTCTACCGGCAACGAACCGAGCAGACTGGCCCGAGGGATTTATTAGCGTGACTTCTCTTGTTGCGCAGTTGATGCGGACCTGGTGTCTTGTCAACCAATCCATCCCCAAAATAATATCCAATTTTGGAGATTCAATGGATACCAGGGATGCGGGGAAGATAACTCCATTGATTGATATTTCCAATCCTCGGCATACAATATTTGTCCTGAGCATGGATCCAGGGGATTGTACCACCATGACTTTGTCCAAAAGCGTATAGGAAAGTCGATGCTGGGCAACAAAATTCCGCGAAATAAAAGAATGGGAAGCCCCGGAATCGAATAAAATTGTTGCAGGTATGTCATTAATAGGAAACATACCAATGACCACATCGGGAACTTCGGAAGCTTCTTCAGCGGAGATATGATGAACTTGCCCTTGAATATACTTCTGGTTGGGGAATTGTCCCACATAATTGGCTTGAGGCTTAAGGTTGGTTGGTGACTTTCCATTCTTGGGACACTGCCTAGCGTAATGCCCAGCTTGTCCACATGAGTAACATGCATTGTTACGCTGACAGTCTTCCTTGATTGGCTTGGTGACCACAGTCTTAATCTGACTTTCATTCTTGATGTTCCCCTGCTGTCAGGTTGGCTTGAACTCGAACTGTGGTTGCTGCCAAGTACGAACCTTCTGAAAAACTTGCCCTTCCTTCTTGGGTTCAAACTTGCGTTTGCGGTCTTCATATGCAGTCTTATGATCATTAACAAGTTTGTGTTCCCTTTCGGCAATGAGTGCCTTGTTCACCAGAGTTTGGAAGTCGGGGAAATCCAGCATGCTGAGTGCACATCGGAGGGTAAGGTTGAGTCCTCCGAGGAACCGATCTATCTTCTGTTCTTCGGTGGCCACATCATGTGTGGAATAACGGGCCAAGTGATTGAACTTGTTTAAATACTCACTTACAGTCGAGTTCCCTTGTGTAAGGGTGAGGAATTCTTGCAGCTTGACCTTCAAGATACCGGCGGGAATATGATACTTGCGGAATTTATCTTTGAATTTATCCCAAGTAATCTCGTCATCAGCAGGCCACATAATTTTGGTATTGTCCCACCATATAGCAACTGGTCCTTCCAGATAATGAGTGGCGAAGGGTACCTTATCAGCATCTTCAGTGTGAGCAATTTCTAGCTTCTTTTCAATGGTCCTCAACCAGTCATCGGCTTCCATTGGATCCACTGCTTGACTGAAACTTGGCGGTTTGGTCCTCTGAAAGTCTGACAGCTTGGAGTGATTACCATTGTGATTATTCTGCCCGACCATAGTCTGCATGCTTCTCAGGAACTCCATCAGATCTTGGTTCCTCTTTTCCTCAAACATTCGCATAATCTGCTCTGTTGTGGGTGCTTGAGGTGGAGGAGGTGGTGGCTGATATGGTTCTGGAGAATGTCATGCTTGCCTGGCGGATCGACGAACTGGAGTATCGTCACCACCATGACAGTTACTGCCACACCTTGTCATCCTATATATGTTTCCCAATACGAAGCATCGAGATGAGCAACATCCATTAGGGGAAAAATAGGAAGGTGAAGCAACAAACCCGGAAGAGAAATGCGAGGAAAATCCAAGGCAAAAAGCAGAAACAACTTAATTATACAATACATCATCCAGCATACATAACAGGACGACAGCATGGATAGTACTACTACATGCATACAACCAAACACCACATCATCCTCGTCTACTCGTAATGGCAGCGATCGCACTGGCACTCTGACGGTCCTGCTGGTGTCTCCTCGGTGTCGGACTCCGAATCGGAACAGATAACAGACACCTCCGGAGCAAAGGAAACACGACGACGCTGACGGGACGACTCTCCCTCAGGGTCTGGAGCAGGGTGGCTCCGCAGCATCAGAGCGGCTGGGGTAGCGAGAAGCATAGCCCACTGGGCTGGGGACTCATGGGGAGTCACCGCCGAAGTACCCGAGTTACTCTGAGAAGGTGTGGGAGTCACTGGTGCAGGTGGAGGTAAGGTAACTGGAGGAACAAGTGGTGTATGGATAAGTGAAGGTGGAGCGAACACAGATCGAGCGGCAACTAACTCGTCGCGAGTGCGGTTCAGCTCCTGGACTAGGCTGACGATCAGAAAGTATCCAGCCGTTATGTAACGCGACAGGTGGCTGGCTGACCGGTCGCACTCCGGATCAATATAAGGGAAACGGATCTGTCCTGACTCAAACAGGGACGGATAGAAGTAGAAACCTGGGTGAGTCTGCATCTGAATCTCGTTATAGCGCAAGTCGGTGAGAGCCTCGAATGCTGCAAACTGGATCGCCTGGTCGGGTGTAGAAGCAGTCCCGCCCTTGGTGGAGCGAGTGTAAGTGCCCACCACGGTACTGTTATGCAGGACGACCTCCGCGTGATACTCGTAAACACCATCTGCAAGCTGCTCTCGATATACCTGGTACACCGGGTCATCACCATCGGGGTAGAGTCGGCGCCATATGTTGCTAAGCAGATGCGGAAAGGTGGAAGGTGCCGGCTCAGGCTTATACGGATAAGGGACTGGTGCCATCTACACTCACAATATTAGCTGATCAGCATTAACAGTAAACTATATGCATGCAATGCAACACCCAAGTGCAGAGTCAAACCTCAAATCGCTACAAAGGCTAAAACTACTATTTTTCTAATGCATCGGCTGACTAGGGCGTCCTACAGTCAGCGCGGCTCTGATACCAAGCGTTGTGGCACCCCGGTTCAAAGCAATCGGTTTACCTTGCATTGCCAGCCCAGAGATCAAGTCTTCTGGCAATACACAACAACTTGGTACAGAAAATAACCGCTTTATTGATCTCTAGCGGACACATAGGTTCAAATATTACAGGATAAGCGAGGCCAAGCGGCACACACGGTGCGGCTGCACTTTATGTACATTATTTAGTACACATCTTAGGGGCCTCGATGATAAAGGGAACTACTACGCGGCAGCGGAACGACGAGGTAGCGGAACTCCACTCCACAGGGACACTGCTGGGACACGGCCTAGAGCGCGACATACTGCTCAACATCAACACCATGCATGGCTTCTCCTACATCTGGCATGATAAGCTAGGTGAGTACTTTGAATGTACTCGCAAGCTCACAGCAAACAAAACAAGTACGACAAACGATAACAAGGCATTTACCAGGTTTAATGCATGAGCATGATACTACCCGACATGAGGTGTGTGTGAAAAGTTGTCGTGGTCCCTGGGACCAACTTACCATTCCGGGGTCACCACGTAACCACCGTCCATAACTTACCAACGTGATCCTCACTTGATCACAGCAATACCGTTCATAGTGATCCTTACACGATCACCAATTCTGCATGTGCCATCTTGTGAATCTTAGTGTGCAGGTTAATTATATCTGTTGACCCACGGTGTGATCTACTACGAACTGTGTCCATATCAGAGGACGCGGCTATCGATAGATTATACACTCTGCAGAGGTTAGTACACTGTACCCACACTACGGAACTCATGGCCTCATGCTCCCATTCGGGTGGACCAACGATATTCCGACAAAACCAATCTATTGCATGACACTCTCCCGGCCACTCCGACAAACTCCCCTTTGGGCTATGTCATGGGTGGCCCCGATGTCAACTCGTGACATCCGCCACCTCTGTGGCTGCCACCGTCGTGGCCAAACAAAAACATCGTCCCAAACGGGGACCTCGGTACCGTAAAACTCGGGCACACAAGGTTATGACTGCCTACCGGGCCAGAGTAGCGCCAGTGCACAACCTTCTCTAGTAGGAGGCACCGGCGAGAGGCATGACAATAGACCGCATTAGGGCCTCCCCATCCAGGCAAGTGTGGTTGCACTGGTGAGCTCGATTCGGTGGCACCATGACTCGATCAACAGCTTGTTCAAGTTGAATTATCATCAATTTTAACTTGAAATAAAAAGATTCGAGCCATAGTGTGTGAATGGATTCACGGGTCATGATCATGAGTAACGAATGCATCATGCTACCATGAGAGTATATGACATGATCTCTACTGCACACTTAGCAAGAAACATCTTCTCTACTGCATAGCATCAAAATTACATGGAACAAATACAATGCAATAAGTTTTATATAGCACATTATTTTAATAGTGGAATATATTATGCATTTAATTCAAATAACTATTGTTATTGCAATGCCAGCCTTGCATATGAATGTTGTGGCTTGACTTGGTTCAGAGGAGTGTCACAATACTCCTGGTCTTCTCCAACACAACTAGGAGCTTCTGAAAATATTTTAAATGCAAAAAGAAAATGTCACACAAAGCATTTTATGTCACCAGAAATTCCAAACAGCAAGGAAAATTCTGAAATTGGGCATGCAGAAACGTTAGCTTACTACAAACCAGTAGCAAAAATAATCAACTCATTTGGACTTATAGAATAGAAATTAGAGCTGGTCAAAGTTAGAGTCAAAATCTGGATTTAAATGAATTTACAGAAATTCCCACAGAGGGCCACGTCGAAGGCGTATTCTGCGAATACGTCTCCACTTTAAACGGTTCGGGGGAGAGAGAGAGAGGCTGACAGGTGGGGCCCCCTGTCAGGGTTAAATGGGAGAGAGAGAGGGAAACAGGGGAGCGGCGCTGTCGTCAGTGATTCTCCGGCGAGGAGACCACGGCGGTCGCCGGCGATGGTCGGGATGGACTCAGCACGTCACGGCGAACACGAACGTACCCGAAGTGACGGCGGGGGTGGCCAGACGGCGACGGATTGTTTCTCTCCAGAGACGGCGGCGACGGAGCTCGTCGGATACGGCGATTCCGGCGACGATCCGGCGAACCAGTGGTACCGTCGAGCTTAGGAGATCACCACGACCTCGATGGAAGCAGAGAGAGAGGCTGGGGACGACTGGAGCGAGTGCACGGTCCAGGTGGATCCGTGGTGGACTCCGGCGATGATCGGCAGCAGGAGGCCCTCCCGGCCTTGCCGCGCTTGCTGGGGAGTGATTTGTGGCCAGTGGAGGCGAGAGGGATGACTAGAAGGGCTCGGGGACGGCTCTATTTATAGATGGCGAGGTGGCCGTGCTCGGTACTCCGCCGGCGACTAGCTGCAGAAGAAATGAGAGAGGGAGGAGCTCGGGCGCGACGTGGAGGAGATGTAGTGGAGCACAGCTACGTGGTGCACGCACGCGGGCACAGTGCGGTGCACGCACGCGGGACAGACGGAGCACGCACGCGCACTGTTCCGCCTGCTAGCGCCTTGGCTGCGTCCGGTGAGCCGCTTGCGACGTCGGGGAGGAACAGGGAGAGGCTAGGTGGTGCGCGGGAGGCTGCGGAGCGGCTGGGGCATGCTGCGGTGGCGAGAGGAGAGCGAATGGGCGGCGGCAGAGGGGCCCGATGCACAGAGCGCGGCGAGCGCATGCCAAACCCCGTGCACCCACGCGGTCACCGCCTGCACTGGCACACACGGTGCTTTAGGCGATGCCAGACCGTGTCAAAGGTGAAGTCCCTTCAACGCGGTGCCTAGAGATGCGCTTGGTTTGCCATCTGGCTCAGTGGATATGACATGAGCATGTTGCAAAGTTTCTGGATAGAAACTTGGGACAATTGCTGAGGACAAACGGCTAGGAATTAAGGGCTGAAATTTTGGGGTGAAGCATCTCTTAGGAGGGTAGTCATGTGGTAAAAATTTCAGCTCCAACAGATCAAGGAAAAATATACTTGCTTCACAAAGTGCCAATTCTGTCCAGAAGCCAAAATATTTTTCTTAGCTGAAAATTTCCAAATGACCATGGGATATTTTTGCATGGGGAGGTGGGGCATGATCCAAAGAATATTTGGGAATTTTCTTGGAATTTTTGAAGCAATAAAAATGAGGGTTGCTTCATAGCTCAATGAGAAAACAGCTATTTTCAGGAAGAAAAAGAATATAATGCCATTAAATAAAATTATCCAATGGCATTATGGTGAGAGGGATGAGGTCTAGGGAGGGTTTATGGATGATAGAACCCACTTGGAAGAAAATCAAAAATAATTTCAAGTGGCAAGTCCAAAAGAATTGACAGAAAACCTAAATGCAAATTCAAATATTCAATAAATCCCAATAAAAGAAAAAAGGCAAAAATCCAGGGTGTTACATCCAACGTCATTCATAAAAGGGTGATCATAACGGCAACTTTTACGGGTTCATCGGAAACGTATGACGATAGAATAGATAGCTCGAGACTGGGATTTTCTCCTCTGATGATGGAGAGATATTCTTAGGGCCCTCTTGGTGTGATGGCATCTATCATCGTCTGGCCATAAAAAGCGTGAAATGATCACAAGGATGCTGGAACACGAGATTGAGAAAAGAGAACAAAACCATAACGAGGAAGACTGGTATAGTGAGCATGTCTTGATCTCACTATACCGATAAATCTCACCTCGGGTTTTGTAATGTATCGTGAAGCAAAACGAACAACATTTGATAACCAACCATTCACTCGAATATCATTCATGTAATTATACGAATCAATATGGATGTCCACAGTTCTGTTGTTGATCATTGAACGACAGGAGTTTTTGTTCATGTATATATTTTACCAAACCTGCATGGTCACGCGCTTAAGGGATTACAATTTGTTGAGTTCTATAGGAGTTAGGAATATGAGAAAATATTACCGAAAATGTTTCGGGAATAAAAGAGATTGTTCTAAGAGAATACAGAAGAGTTTCGAAGAAAACCGGGTAATACCTGGTAATTATAAATAGGTGGAAAATGTTTTCGGGGACCTAATATAAATAATAGAGGGCTTAGATAATTATCTAGGAGTCTCTAGGATTTATTTAGATTCAATGGGCTAAGGAAAATATCCATTAGGCCTACTAGATAACCTGTTGCACCAATTGGAGCACAGACCAACTACAACCTGCAAGTTAAGCGAACTATATGAAACATAAAATTGAAGTCAAGCGAACTATTTGAAGAGACTAACTAATCAACTACAGTATGGAAGTTAAATGAACTTTTTGAAACATAAAATGAAAGTTAAATGAACGAACTGCCTTGGCCTCTTCAGAAACTGGCGCAAAGGAGATCAGATCATAACCTCAAGGCCTCGTCCTTTCTCAAAGATAGTTCTGCGACCGCACATTAGAGACAAACTAACCAACTACAACTTGGAAATTAAATGGACTATTTGAAACATAAAACAGAAGTTAAACGAACTGTCTGAAGAGACCAACTGCAGCCACTCGCGCAAAAACTAATTGCACCCAAGAAGAGAAGCAACGGATACAATAGAAAATTTAGGTGAACTATTTGATGGATGTCTCTCGCTAATGACTTGCAAGTAGTTATGTTGCTAACAGATGACCCGTTGCACCAATTAGCGCAGATCCCAACTGCAATATAGAAGCTAATAAGCGAACTATTTGAAACATAAAATGGAAGTTAAGTGAACTATTTGAAGGATCTTTCTTGTAAACGGTCTGCAAGGGATTACGTTCGTATAGTATTGCGTTCGTATCTGCCCTTTGTATTTACCAAATCATTGCCTATGTCCTTCTTTGCCCAGCAAGGGAAACCCAACAGCCAAGTCAATACAAAGGAACAACCGAGGTGACTCGGGACCATCCGGGTAGACCACAGAGTAAAATACCGGGCAGACATCCTAAAGCACAACATCTGGCTTTGCTCGTGCTCTTCTTGTGCACGCACTCGTCCCTGGCCCGTAAATCACCTGTTCGGTCCGTTTGGTCTCCTTTTTTCTCATGTGGTTCTGGGTGGGTGCAACTTCTTCCTTTGCGGCCCCTGGCCGGACATCGTGTTTTGAAATGTGCACCCGCCTTTGCGGACGGCCAAATGGAAGGCCAAACAATCTGACCAGACGATTCACATGCCAGGGGATAGCCCAACCAACGAGAACATGCAGCCCAGCATCCTAAAGCCGGCCAGAGATTCCAAAACATGCCATCCAACCAGGAGCAACTTCCAAAGACCGGGCAGGCACGTCAGAACACACCATCTGGGCGAGACTACAGAGTCCAAACTCCATCATCATCTTTCTATCTACTAGGCATGTCGCTTTGTCCTACTTTCGAGTGTTTATCTACTTTCGATTTCCTCCCTTCCTGCTCGGCCTTTCCCCGAGTAGAAGCCATACATACGAAATTTGCTAATTCTCATCTAGATGAGACGTAACAAAGCTTTATTTAACTTCTTTGACGTTTGATTTTACGTGGATATTCGTGTAATATTTTTCCTGTCTTTTTTCCTTCCTGATTTTCCATATTGACGTCAGTTCGACGAAGCTGCTACTCCCGTAGGAGTTTTTGGATTTTCCCGAAGAGGAAGGGTGATGTAGCACAGCAGTAGAAAGAATTTCCCTCAGTTAAGAACCAAGGTTTAATTGAACCAGTAGGAGTCTCCAGGCTAACAAGATAAGCAACACCTACACACAAACAAAATAAATGCTTGCACCCAACTTGGCAAGGGGGTTGTCAATCCCCTCGTCTTGCTAGTTGCAAGGTTAAAAGCGAATAGTGGTAGATAGTGATATAGCAAAGCGGCAAAATAATAGATGTAAATAAAAGAGCAATTGAGTATCACAAGTATTGATAGAGAATGGACCCGGGGCCATAGGTTCACTATTGGCATCCCTCTCGAAAGTAGGTAATGGCATGGTAAACAAATTACTCTTGGGCAATTGACAGAAAAGCAACATTCATAACTATGATCATTCATGCATAATCTTGTATAGGCATCACGTCAGTGACAAGTAGACCATAATCCAACCGCATCTACTATTATTACTCCACCCCGAAACCTCTATCCAGCATGCATCTCAAGGTATTAAGTTTAATGAAAAATAGAGTATAAGCAAGATGACATGATGTAGGCAAAAAGAAAAATAGGAATAAGATCAATCCCTGTCGTTTTATCTGTAGTAGCAACAACATATCACATGCCTTCTCCCCATTCTGTCACTTTGATATAGATCACCGTGAGGTTGAACCCACTACTATGCACCACTCCCTCTGAAGAATTACCCATTTATCTTGGCGAGAGAAGACAAATAACTCCCATTCTGTCACTTAGATATAGATTACTGTGAGGTTGATGAAGAGGCCTCCCATGGTGGCTTCCCCCTCGGCAGAGCACCGGAACATGGCTCCAAATGGGATCGCCTTTAGAATAGAGGCTTGCGCCGGCGATAAAATTCTCTCTTCTATCTCTCTGAGCGTTTCGGGAATTATGGAATTTATAGGCGGAGGAATTAGGTCAAACGGATCTGCAGGGGGCCCACAAGCCTAGGTGACGCGGCCCCCCTTGGCCACGCCACCTGCCCTTGTGGTTTGCTAGTGGGTCCTCTCATGGTTTCCCGAAGCTTCTAGGGTCCTTCATACTCTAGAAAAAATCGTCAAAAATTGGCATCGTATTTGGACCTTCCTAGATATGGTTTTTCTGTGAAACCAAAAACAAGCAAAAAAACATAAACTAGCATTAGAACTAAATTAATAGGTTAGTCCAGAAAAATAATATAAAAAGGTATAAAATAAAAATAAAAGCATGTATAAATGATAATATAATAGCATTAAATAATAAAAAAATATAGATACGTCGGAGACGTATCAACATCCCCAAGCTTAATTCATGCTCATCCTCGAGTAGGTAAATGATAAACAAAAGAATTTTTGATGTTGAATGCTATCTAACATGTCCTTGATCAAATGATGTAACAATTATGGTGTGAACTAAGATCTTAAGTATTTCAAAGTAATAATCTATATTTGATAATAAGCAAGTAACATCAACATGTGTAAACAAAATCACTATTACTTTTCAGAACCAATGTCGTCAAATAATACCAATTAATACTCAATGTCATATACATGTCCCCAATCATCCAGGCTTTATCAAATTCAGACGCCTTATCATAACAACAACTCAGACCGTCGGTCAAGTAGCCAAATCCATGACGAACCCTTTTCTACTACTTAGCACTTCGTTCAATGTTAGGACTACAAGCCTTGGTCTTGGCACTTTGATGGGGGTTTATAGAAGACAAAAAATTAAGAAAGTCTCGCATCAACGCGGCTTGATCGTTAGAGAAGATGAAGTCTTACAATCGATATCAATGTGAGGAGTAAGGATTGCCATGCAACGGATGCACTGGAGCTATAAGCGTATGAAAGCTCTTCTAATGAAGCTAAGTGGGTGTGCATCCAACTTACTTGCTCATGAAGACCTCGAGCATTTTGAGGAAGCTCGTCATCGGAATATGCAAGTCAAGTTCTAATAATGTAAAAATTCCCACTAACATATGAAATGAGTATCATGAAGACTCTCTATGATGAAATACTTGGTGCTACTTTGAATCACAAGTGTGGTAAAGGATAGTAGTGCACCCCCTCTCTCTTTTTCTCTCTCTTTTTTCTTTTTTTCTCTCTTTTTTTGGTGGGTTCTTTTTGGCCCCTTTTTCTTGGACTCATTGGCCTCCTCCCCTCTTTTTCGAGGAATCATGGGCCTCCTCCTTTTTCCTCACTGGCAGGGGCACACTCTAGAAATGATTATCATCACACTTTTATTTTACTTATAACTCTAAAATAAAAATAATAACTACAAATGAATGCCTCTAGTAGTGTACCAGGATGTGTACTGATCTAGCGTAACATGCATAATAAATGATGAATGGTGGCTTTGCCACAAATATCATGTCAGCTCTATGATCACGCAAAGCAAAATGACAATGAATGCTCAAGTCATGAATGGTAAGAATGGAAGTTGCATGGCAATATTTCTCGGAATGGCTATGGAAATGTCATAATGGGTAGGTATGGTGCTTGTTTTGAGGAAGATATTATGAGGTTTATGTGTGAGAGAGCATATCATCCCATGTGGTTGGATGTATCAGTGAAGTGTGCACCATGTCTCAATGTGAGAGAGGGCAATGCTCGATACTGAAGAGACTAGCAAAATATGGATGGTGGAAGTGTTGTATAGACCTCAACTCATAACCCAAAACAAATCCCTAATACTTTGTAGCTTACACCGGGTAACCATGAGATCCACTACCCCAAGGGAAAGTATTTGGCGAAGCCGAAGCCCGTTGTGCATCTCCGACCCATGATACGTGAGAGTGTTACTTACAACACCCTTCAATTTAGACCCTTCATAACTAGCTTCACTTAAACGACTGAGTTGAGTACTAACGTGTATGACCTTATGACACATTTCCACTACTTTGCGCAAGTGATTAAGGCTACACACAAATTAATTACCTACTATATTATCTCAAAATTATTACAAATGGACCCTATTTATCAAAGTTCAATTGATCTACAAGTCCATGCAAGTTTTTACTATACCACTCATATATACCCGATTATTTTTAGACCAACCATATAATTCTTGCAAATTACCATTCCGATTTAACTCTCTAAATAGATATAAGTGAGGCATGCGAGTTTAATTTTTCTATAAAATATAATTTATCGCCATGCTCTAACATATTTAAGTGAAGAACTAGAGCACTTTCTACAAATGCCTCAACAAATAGATATAAGTGAAGAACAATTGAGCATTCTATAAATATGAGATAAATGTGTGTGTCTCTTAATATGTGTGACCTCCACTTTTAGGGTGGGACTAAACTTTAGAACCACCTCTTGCCATTTATTCATGGGCTTTTGAGATTTACACTAGGAATTTCAGAAAATCTTCATGGGCCAAGCCCATTATTCTAACACTTGCTAGGGTAGCCAGGTTTTCTACGACTTATGATTGGTTTGAGGAGCCTATGAATGATTGTACCCCTCCTCTTAGGCTATGTAATTTTTATTTTGAATTAATAAAGTTCTATTGTTTATAAAAAATGATATTCTTAACCGATGTCATGTAATTGTCGTCTAGATCAGCCTGGTATCTGCTCGTAACACTTAGAGCATATGAAACATCTGGTCGAGTATATAACATAGCACACATGATGGACCCGATAGCCAAAACATAGGTAATCGCATCTATGCGACATTGATCATGGGAAGTCGTGGGACTCTAAGTCTCCCTAAATGTCGAGGGATTTTACGTCGATCCAGATCGGACAGCCGGGCCACCGAGGTGACTCGGCTCTGTTCTCTAGTAAATCCGCGTGTTTCTATTCTCATCTTCAGTTTTGGGAAATTTGGTGGAAAATATTACATCTCATATTCTCATGAAGCAAGAACTTTTAGGCGTTTACAGATTAAATGTGAGATGTTTACTCGGCGTACTCTGAGATATGCAAACGTGAGCCAGCGAGCCATGTGTCTCCGTACTTTGTCATGATCATCTTGAGGACACGTATGACGGTATGAACACATTGCAACTGATGACAAAGCTAATCGACGATCACAAAAACTAGTTAAGCTGTCTCCGATTTCTGCAGTGGGCGGGCAGACTAAACAGCAACATACAGAAAGATGGGTCTCGAAATCAAGGTCTGATCCATGACGACGACGAACATACTACAGAACAAACAAGAAGAAAACTAAAGGTTGGCAATGCAGAGCCCAGCGAACGCGCGCCTAACTGATCATCAGCGGTAGTGATGCAGAGTATTGTCTTTCTTCATCCTCTTCTTCTGTCGTGTTCCCTGTGCAGTGGCGGTGTCTTGCTACGATCTGTCTCGTCAATGGTGATGGGGGCAAAAACTTGAAGGGTCGGTCAGTAGGATGGGGTGGCAAGGGCCAGCTCGGTGCCCACTCTGCCGCCGGTCGTCGTCTTCCCGCCTTCCGGCAGGCCGGCGGCGGCTCCGCACGGGAACGGCAGCGACGACGCGTCCTGAGCCGTGTGCCGGAGCTGCAGGTCGAGGCAGTCGGAGTGGGGCTGCGTTGACTCCTGGAGGCCGACGTCAACCCTGGGGCTGCTGCAGGTGGCCGGCGGCTGCGGAGGTGGTAGGACCGGCGAGTCTGGGGCGGGGAGGAGCAGGAGCTTGGACGAGGAGGCGGCGTTGGTGGAGGAGGCAGACGGCGGCGTGGGCGGGAGCTCGAGACTGCCATCCATCGCGCACTCGTCCTCGTCCACGGACGCGACTCTCGCCGCCGTCGGGGTCCGCGGCGACGAGGGTTGCGCCTCGTCCGGCCACTCGCTGCACTTTCTGGACGACCTCTTCCCGCCGTCGCCATCGACATCGGCGAGCTGGTCGCCTGCGCCAGCGGCAGCAGCATCTGTTGCCTCGCCGCCATTGCTCTCCTGCCTGTCAGCTTCGCGACACTCCTTGGCACACAGAAGAAGACGCGGCTCTGGTCCCATGATCCGCAGCTGCTGCTGCTCCCCATCATTCAGAAACTGCATGCCCTCCTGTTCACACATACAGTAAATTACCAAATCATTCCTCAAATCTAATGCTAATGTGTAATCATCAGGCACAGACTTTGGAGCAAATGCTAACATAACAAGAAATCATGAAGATTATTCATTATTCATCAAGCAACTTGTGCAGTTGATGAACTGCAGCCAAGTGTACCTTGAGAGATAGGAAAGAAGTGGACAGAGCAGCCACCTGCCCCTCCAGCCTGGTGTTCTTCTCAAGCACAGCCTCATACTTCTCCTGCAGAACAGATCTAGTGTCAGCTCCACATCAGGCACATGATTAACTCATCATGAAATGCAGCTAAAGTTGATCTGTAGTGTACAATGAGAACAGGAGCTGGGCAAAGACTGGTTAAAATTCAGATGTACCTTGAGGAACAGAACCTCCTCTTCCAGCTTGCCATTCGCCCGTGTCGCGCTGGCGTACTTCTCCTGAAAACAGATCCACAGCAATGGATTCAGCATGATCAACAATGTGGAGACAACAACTCAACCAGGAAAGTAGAATCTGATTATTCATATTTAACTTGGCAGGCATTTCTTGCAAGCTGAGGAACTGCAGCGGTTAGAGTGTACCTCCAAGGACAGAACTTGCTTTTCCAGATTGCCATTGGCCTTCAGCACACACTCATACTTGTCCTGCAAATAAAATCAGCATGAGTTCAAGATCAGCTAAGGAAATGCTCCATGGAATAGACAAAAAGAAAGTGAACTTTGCAATTCTTACAGCACTAGTGGAAAGAGATATGCACTCTGATGATTAATAAAACTACCTATGTCAAGTGTACTTTGCGGTATATCTGCAGATCATCAATGGAAATAAAAAGGTGCTTTGCCTAAACATCCACCTTAACCTCAGTGTAAAAAATGTGAGAAGCAAAGCTGAGAAAGATTGGTGTGTACTGCAGGTGTCTCTGCAATGCCTTCCCAGAGGAGACAAATTGAGAGTTACTCGTACAAATGTACCATGCTTTGGAAAGGCAAACCTGCTCCTGCATCTCACAAATTTCTGATGCAGTACTGCAATGCAATGTAGTACTATGAGGCAACCAAAACCAAGACTTGCCACATGGAAACAACTCAAATGTCAAAATTTCTTTCTTTCTGTAATTGAAACTCCAAAACAAGACTATCACAAAACCAAAACCAAAACCAAAACCAAAACCAAAGACTTTCCACTTCCAAGCAAACTCAAATGTCAAAGTTCTTCCTTTAACTGAAACTCCAACACCAAAGTTTTCACAGAAGATGGAACCAGAAACATGCAAACCCTGACAACTGACAAGTGTGCATCACAACTAAGGGGGTGGGCTACATCCATGCATGCATACCCCATTTCCCCATATTTTTTACTACAACAAATGTACATGATGCAGAACAGGGAATTTTGACAGCAAATATACATGATGCAAACAGAGATGCAAAGCAAAGAGATGCATATCTCAGGACAGACAAGTGTGGTCACCTGATAAGGCTCATGAGAAATGCAGGCTTTGAATGCCTCAGGTTTCACTTCATTGTTCATTGTGCCTTGATGTGCCTTCACCAGCTGCTGCATGTGCCTTGATACACAAATTCAGAGCAACAGGATTCAGTGCCAACACAAAACTAGCATTACTACTTACTGTATGCAAGAATGTTGACAATATAGTATTAGCAATTCAGCACAAGTAATCAATTTTAGCACATATTAGCATTGCTTTATTCAGCACAAGTGCCTTCATACACAAATTGTAACAAAATTCAGTGTTAACACAACACTGGCATTGCTAGTTTGCTACTTACTGTAACAAAATATTAGCAATTCAGCACAAATGATCAACTTTAGTACAAACATTTCTTTGTCACATGCAAGAATCAACGGAAGATCGTATCACTATTGCACTACATTCTCCAGTAGACCAATCCAAGAAGATGAAGAAGAAATTGCAAGAGATCGAAGGGAGGAGAAGGGGAAAAAAGGAGACCTTTTTACTCCGGCGAGCTCCTTGGTGAGCTCCTCCACCTGCATCTTTGCCTTGAGCGCGTAGCCGTCCGCGGACACGGGGTCCCCGCGCTTCCACCCTGGAGGCGGCACCCAGTACGGGTCGACGCCGACCTCCCGGCGCAGGGCCGCGAGCTCGGCAGGCTCGAGCCAATACTCCATGGCGCCGTCGGCGTTGTGGCGGCGGCGGATGCGCTCGGCGCTGCCGCGCGGCACCTTGTCGGCGGTGTGCTTGAGGAGGTGGTCGAGGAGGCCCGTGTCGCCGACGTGCTTGCGCGCCGCCTGCCGCAGCTCGCCGCGGGGGACGGTCTTGCCGGCGCGCGCGCCGAAGCGGCGCAGGACGCCGAGCAGGGACGCCTCGGCGGTTGCGTAGCGCGTGGCCGACCACCGGTCGACCATGCCGCGCGGCACGGCCAAGGCGGCGGTGGCCTCCTCGGCCTTGATGGCGCGAGGGGGCTTCGTCTCCGGCTCCTCCGTGACGGTGACGCCACGGCCGCAAAGAGGAGCCTTGGTCTTCCTCTCCCTCTTGACGGCCACCAGCACCACCGCCGTGCGCTCATCCTCCGGCAGGCCCCTCTTCCTCTCCGCCTTGACCGCGGTGCGCTCGTCCCGGCCGTCGCCCTTCTTCTCCTCTGGCAGGTTCGTCTTCTTCTCCTTCTTGACCACCTTGCGCTCCTCCTCCTCTGGCGGGTTCATCTTCTTCTCCTTCTTGACCGCCGTGCGCGTGTCCTCCTCCGGCACCGGCAGGGTCGCCTTCTTGGCGCGCTTGGCGACGCCACGGCCACGGCGACGAACGTCGTTCCTCTTCCTCTTCCCCTGGTCCGCCCTGGCCACCACCTTGTGCTCGCTCTCTGCTTCCGGCCCCGCGTCGGCGTTCTCGAAAATCTCGACCTTTGGAGCGGGAGCGGGCTTTCGGACCCTCCTCTTGGGGAGGCTGAAGCTGTTGACACGGCCGGGCTTCCTCCTCCTCCGCTTCTTGGTCGTCTTCTCCTCCGCCACGGCCGGCGCCTCGCGCTCCTCCTCCTGGCGGCCGCTCTCTCCTCCCTCCTCATCCGCCTGCGTCTCCTCAAGCAGCCCGAGCAGGTCCTTGGTCTTGACGTTGCTGGAGCTCCCCTCGTCGCCCCGCGTCGCGTTCGCGCTGCTGTCGGCGACGACGGCGGGCGGCGCGGGCAAAGGGTGCACACGGCGACGATCGTCGTGGCGCGCGGCGCGGTGGCGGGCGACGTAGTGGACCCGCTTCCGGACGCCCCAGCCGAGGCCGGTGCCCTGCAGCGCGAGCAGGCAGAGGTGGGCGCTGGGCTTCCTCGGCTGCGGCGAAGGCGAAGGTGCTCGCGGGGACGGCGCTGGGGGTGCAGGTGGGAGCGGCGCCGGGTCGCGCTCGTGCTCCGGCTTGAGGATGATGTCGTGGCCGTCGTGCTCCGGCTTGAGGTTGAGGTTGTCGTGGTCGCGGTGGTCCTCGTGCTTGAAGAGGTGGTGCTTGGAGAAGTCGTAGAGGCGGGGCGCGGCGGCCCAGTAGGCGTCGTCGCCGGCGCTGCCGACGCCGAGGTCGTCGGCGATGGCGCGGCGGCGCAGGACGGCGGAGGCGTGTATGGCTGTGGGGCTCATGGCGTGAGCAGAGCCGGTCGCGAACGGAGGGGTGGGTGAAGGAGAATGGAGGATGGAGTTGAGCAGGAGCGGAGGGAGGGAGGGAGGATTGCGTTGCAAGAAAGTGAAGAGGCCGGTGGTGCAAGGGAGGGGAGGCGATGGGGGTATAAGAAGAAGCCAAGAGAAGAGCGGGTGGGCGAGGTGGTGGTGTGCTGCTGCTGCTGCAGGCGGGGTGGCAGGGGGAGATGAGGTCCGGTCCGGTCACAGAAGAAGGGGAAGGATGGTTGTTGGGTGGCAGCTTTGGTTTGCTTTGCTTTGCCAGGCGAGGAGGAACACGCTTGATCCTATCCATCCGTCCCTCCCCATGTCTCCTCTGTTGTTCATCAATAGGGTGCACCAGAACCAGAGAGAGAGAGAGAGAGAGAGAGAGAGAGAGAGAGAGATTGGTGGGAAAGAAACCTGAAAAGGGATCGTCTCGGATCAAGGAAAGCAGAAAAGCAATTCCAAGCAGAGAGAGAGAGAGAGAAACAGAGGGGAGATACGTCCGCCGTGTGCTCGGTTCCCGCCAAAATTCAAAAACGAAACAACAAACAACACGGTCGTCCCAATGGCTCTTTTCCCGCCAAAAACCCAATGGTGCAAAACGACGACAGGCGAGAGTGTGAGTGACGGCTGATCAATCACCCACGGTCAAAGTAATAATAAAACAAAATTGGTATGGTAATTAAGGAGGATCATGCCGACAATTACTGGCAAGCTGATTGTCATCCTTCCTGCCTCTGCTCTGCTTTGGAATAGCCTGCTCGGTTTGCGGGAGGGCTATACACCATCTCCCCCCACCCTCCCAGCAAGGGGATTCAGGAGGTCAATTGCAAGCACCTGATCAACAACACAAACCTAGACCAGCAAGGAAGCAACCAAAGAAATGTCAGATCAAAGGTGGAGGTAGGTACTGTTTCTTCAGGCTCTACTGATCATGGGGATCAGTCCGCTAGAGATTTCACTGAATATGCATGCTCATGTAACTTGCTACAGTTGTGGTGATGATGAGATCTCACATTTAGGTGAGACGATGAGATCAACCCCAAAAAATCATATTCAGACCTTTCGAAAAAAATCTGAAATTATTTTGACAACGTTCATGTGGGGTATGTCTACAGCTCCAAAAAAACCAGCTCAAAACTCGGTGTACATTTAGATTCAAGAAAGACAAATTCGAATGTGAATAGTAGCAGCTTTGGGTGAATAGTACTTTGACACTATGCACATCCGATTTTGTCTTTTTTGTTTCTATTAATGTAAGTTGAATTATGAGCTACTAATTTTTTTGAGGTTGTACATCAAACATTGATGTGTCTACAAAAAATTTGAGAAAATTTGAACATGTATTTAAAAAAAAAATCGATGTCATAGATATCACCTAATGTGAGATCTCACTATTTAGGAATAGAGGATACGGGCTAAATACTAAGGGGTATTTCAGAAAATTTTCATGGGGTGGGGTGGCCGCGATGTAGGTACAACAGTAGAGGTTACTACTACTCCTACCGTCAAAGTAATTAAACTGGTAGTACTTACTACTCCCTCCGTTCCTAAATACTATAAGTCTTTTTAGAGATCCTCCGTTCCTAAATACTATAAGTCTTTTTAGAGATTTAAATATGGACTACATAAAGATGAATATAGACGTATTTTAAAGTGTAGATTCACTCATTTTGCTCCTAAATACTATAAGTCTTTTTAGAGATTTAAATATGGACTACATAAGGATGAATATAGACGTATTTTAAAGTGTAGATTCACTCATTTTGCTCCGTATGTAGTCCATATTAGAATCTCTAAAAAGACTTATATTTAGGAACTTACTACCGTAGTAATTAAGGAGGATCAAGCAAACAGCACGACGACAAACCTGAGTACGTACCTGACCAACCAACCAAAAGAGAGTAAGAAACCATCCAAGAAGGAAAAAAAAGCAGCTCTGGTCAAAGCGAGCGCCAGTGCACTGCTCTCCCGCCAAAACAAGAAAGGAAGGCAAGCAAAAAGAAGAAGAAAAAACAGCCACGGACAGACGGAGCAAGTCAAGAAACTTCCTTTTTCCATCAATTAGCAGATTATAATTACCAGTCAGGGAAGGGTAAATAACACGTCCTCTTCTGTGCCGTGCCGTGAATAACAACACAGGCCCAAAAGTTACAGTCCTCCATTAGCCCTACATACACTACCCAGAGCGCAAAAACTGGTCAGCTGGAACTGGATATACCTCCTCTCTTTCTTCGATCACGCTTCTATTTCTACTCTATATCAACATCATTGCGCGGAGGAGCCTTCTACTTTTGCCCACACCGGAGCAGCAAAAATGGCAGTTGCGCACAAGCACACGCACCGCCCTCTCTGAGCCCCGGGGGGAGCTCACACGGTCGTGCGCGCGAGGTACTTGCCGCGTTCATAGCTCAGTGCCCGGAGCGCCGCCGAGCACAGCGAGGGGACCAGCACGGCGCCGGGGACGCCCAGGGCCTCACAGCCGCCTTCCGATGGCGGCGCTGTCTTCGACTGTGCGCCTGCGCCTATGGATGCCAAGGCGGCGTTCAGTCCCGTGGAGGAGGGCTCCGTCGAAATCCTGGAACAACAACAAAGGCACAGGCAATCACTATTTTCAGCGCGCGCAGAAAAAGAGATTTCGACGGGCGATGGATGATGGCAGGGAGGAACCGTGGTGCCTACGTTAGATCGAAGCGGCCAGTGTCTGAGGTCATCGCCGCGCAGACGCCGGAGACGACCCACGGTGGGAGAGCCGCATCCTTTATCTCCATGCTGTAGCACATGCTGCCCGCCGCAAGAGGAGGATCAGACGCTGCTGATCCAGGTTCTCCTGCGTCGTCGAAACCGCTAGACGAGGCCAAGCCGCTGTCGGCTTTCCTCATCTCCCTGCATATCACCTGCAAGACAATGTATTCAGGGAGGGCATAAGATTTTCCGAGTTTTTGCACAAACACAGCTAAGTGGATGAATAAGGTGCTTCTAGACCGAGTGTTCTGCAACTTGTTAACAGAGAATCCAGTGAACAAAATACTTGACACTAACGATAATTGTGCAATAGTAGGCACCACGTGGTTAATAACTGGGCATAAATGTGAGTACGCAAAACCATTTTGCTTGCTGCCTAAGGAAGCAGGCACGAAGAAAAACAAAGTCGATGGAAATGAAATTACCTCCGGACTATGGAGGCAACCATTTTGAAATGGCACCGGTGAATATAGCACCGGGACGTCTGTGGCAGATAATGAATTCAGAAAGGACCTGGAAAAAGAAATCACAAGATTAGATTACACAGCATGAAAAACCAGGGGGTTAAAAGGAACAGAGTGATTATTACAGATTAAGCGCCCTACTTGTAGTTCAACAAGACATCATATAAGCCATGAACGCTCTTATTGCCAGTAAATGAAAGGAGCGACTGCGTGGTGTTGTCCACCTCAGATAAAGCATCTATATGAAGTGTCTGCCCATTCAATAGAAAACAATCACAGTCAGTTACTAGCTGCAGCCTTACCAGAGCAAATGAGGGCAAGTTAAGAATCAAATAGAACCTGGCCCAGGTTGAGTGTTCGGATTTTTGAGAATTCGATCAGGTCGTCTTCGGTAGCCTGCTCCACTTCGGCCTTGCAAAGGGGCATAGAAAAGCAAACACCCTGCAACAATGCAGTCATATGGTCACACAATTATGATCGTAAGTGACAATGATGTTTTAACCCATTACAAAGCTTGAAATCAACACGGCCTAGATTGGCCTGGAGCAATTCGATGCCCTAGAGACCAACATACCAAGTTAATATTTCATTCCTATTATGGTACTCCCTCTGAAAACTAATATAAGACGTTTTAGATCACTAAAGTAGTGACCTAAAACGTCTTATATTAGTTTACAGAGAAATACCAAATAAGGGTAGAAAATTGACTTCAACAACCAAAAAGATGTTTCTTTCAGTAAAATGGGCAAACAGAAGAAGCATTGGGTTTAATCACAAAAGTATTAAAGCTCTATTCACATGTGGAACTAGTGTGATGTTGTAACTCATATGTCGTAAGCCCCCAAAAAAAATGAAAGTGGAAAATGAAGAAATCTAGAATAGACTTGCCAACCAATAAGTCGATCTAGTTGAGTGAAGTAACACTTAGAAGTTGGAAGCAGTAATGTACATAATGGTTGGTCTGTAACAGAAATGTGGCACTGTAATAGGGATTTTTAAAAAGAAATGTGAAACGATGGTGAGGTCGGAAAAACAAAATGAAGGACTGACCTGTTTTCGTAGTAGTGACCTCATGCCACGTGTAGATTGTGATAAGTAGGCATTACAGGACTGCTTCTCCGAACAGTTTCCGCTGATAAATAGAGCAACAAATTGTGCCGTATAAACTACAATAACAAAAGTAATGTTCAGTAAGATGAATGAGGGTGAGCCATAGAGTAACAGTCTAGTAGAACCTAAAGATTCAATACTTCCAAGGAAAATGAAATATAACTGCAAGTGAAGGTGATCTTGAGACAAATGTGGATTCTTAACATGTTCAGAATTCATTGTACATGTACAAAAACAGTTAAATTTTCCATATATATCACTTATCAAATTATTATGAAGGATTGAGGTGTGAGGAGCAAGAAGATACCATAGAAGATATTCAACAGATTCTTCCGGAACATGTAGTAAAGATTCTGAAAAGAATCTTCCCAATCCTGATACCTTTTGTGAATGAACTCTTTTTCTACATGCCAGAAGGAGAAAAGGTAAAGAGATCCATCCACAAAAGTACGGGGATATTTTATCTTGAAAAGCAGACAATAGTTCAGGTCTAGTAATTACCTCCTCGTGCAGTTGATGAGAGCATAGCAGATACGATGGGAGCAGGTAACATGGATTGTGGATATACCCATGACTGCAGTGCCTTCGAGAACAAGAATTCCTTGTTGCTCTCTTGCCTCGTGCGTCCTGAACTTTGAGACCTACCATTATAACTCTGAGCAATGGGTCCAGCAACACTGCCCCTACAACTTGTACTCAAATTGTGACACCTGTTGCAGGCAAGAGTTATTATACTTTGGGCCTTTGAGGCAGAAAATCTAAACAAAACTAAACAAAGATGACAGGGTTCAATTTGCAAGTAATTTTCAATTATTTTTCCTAGTGACCTTATGCTGTACTAGACATGATATCACTTGGACCACTGGACCATAGTCATACAGACACCAATAGTTAATTGAAATTTCTGGAAAAAAATTGCAGGTAAAGTAAGCATCCAATGAGACTAAATGACTAAGAGACACATACCATTTACATATCTAATTTTCAGAGTGTCAATCTAAGATATGTGACCAGTTCAATCAAGATACTCATGAACTTTCTCTGGGAAGGGTGCATTTTCTAAATGAAAACAAGAAAGAAATGCAAGAGAAGCTAATGCATACGCACCACTTCACAGAAGATGATGAAACAAACTGCAGGGTAGTCTTCAAGGTGAGATCCAAAGGAGCTCTTTTTCCTGGTATTGTGATCTTGGAAGGGCACATCTCTGAAGACTTCAAAGGAACGTCACCAGCTTGTATGTTAGTGCCACTGGAAGCTCCAGAAGCACCACGAGCTCCGAACCCTTTCATCACTTTGTCCTACACAACGCACTAGAAAGATTAGAGGATGAGGTAATATATGCATATATTGTAGTGCACTAGGTAGATGCTCCTTACCATGTCGAATTTGCTAGAGCCAGCCAGATTCTCATCGCCAACGTGAAGCTCTGATACACTCCGCAGAGCATTCTTGCTGCATTTCTCAGCTTTCCTAAAACCTGGTTTTGCTGCTTCCGCGAGCGATGGAGCAGAAGAGTCCAACTGGGCAGAGTCTCCATTGCCGCTGAATTTTGGAAAAACAATGCAAATAAGAGCATGGACATGGCATGAAACAAGATCCACTGCCTCTGGTAAAATAATTACCGTGGAAACAGAGATTCTGCAGACTGTGAAGCCGTTACAGCATCAGCAGACTTGGGAGCCTTCTCCTCATTGTTCAGTAAAGCATTCTGCTTTCAAGACATTATTACAAGTTATATAGCAAAACAAGTGCTTCAACACGATGCTGTCAAATACTTGCAGAGCAATGAGCACCATTATGCCTGGCAAAATGACGTCTAACCTTACAATTTTCCTTTCCCGTGTTCCTGGATTTTTTAACTTGGAACACATCTGTGACTCGAGTGCTGATGTGTTTGGATATTTTCTGGTTTTCTGGGTTCCGAAGCCCAGTGCTTGGCCTATACCCACAAGATTAGTGAGGCATCAAATTTCCCAAAGCAAAGCACAAGAGGAGAGGAACATCACGATACATGATTACAACAGAAGACTGATTACAACGGAACACTTTATACCTATCAAACGCCACGGAAGGTAATGACTGATCATTGGCAACCTTTTCAGACACGTGTCGCTTCAACTGCTCTCCCTGCAGGAACCAATCAATGGAATAAGTTTCAGTGTTCATCTGCAACCTTAAACTCCAGCATATAATGCTAGCTTGCAGCAGGATTTGCTACGTTTTTAGTGTGTAATGCAGCGATGTAAAGTGGAGACGAAGCTCCAGTAGGCCTCATGTTTTCCTCTTGTAACATGAACCCTTTTGTAAAAAAGAATTACTCTTCTTGTTTCAGTGAAATACAGTGCCGCCTATGGTTCTCCAGAACGCATTCGTAAGCGTAAAACTGAAAATGCGGTTAATTTGCGGCGCGCTTAGCTATACAACGCAGCACTGCATCAAACACTTGGCTATGTTCTCTGGCTGAAACCTGAGGGCTGTAAACGGATGAGTGTGGCCTATAGTTTTTAATAAAACTAAGTGGGGCTGGAGGGAAACCCCTTTCTTTCAACAAAAAAAAAAACAGCAGTGCATCAAGATCTTGTTTGGGACTAGTTCGGCGTGGCGTTACGAAGCTAGTTCTACTTGATTCACATCATCTGCGGATTGTAGTGACAAGGAACTACCATGGATTGGGGATATTATATAAAACAAGGGGGGCGGATTGGGGCATTACTCGCAGCTCGGAGGGGGTCTTCCGCTTCATCCTCGGGGCCTCGGCCGTCCTCCCGATGAACGCGCCGCCACTCGCCGCGGGTTCGACGGCAGCCTGCGCCATTAGACTAGTACCAGCATCCGAAACCCCTCCCAGGCTACGCCTGGTCCGACCTCACTTTCGCTCCGTCCCGGACGCGGCGGCGGGTGCGGGAGCGGAGGTCCGCGGACGAGGATTTCTTGGGGATAGGCGGCGGAGGCGGGACTGATTCGAGACGGCGGAGCGTAGTGGAAGCGGAAGCGGAAGCGGGCGGGCGGCGGGGACGGAGAGGGAAAGATTTGAGATTTTCCCCACCGGGAGAGGGAGAGAGACGAGTAAGAAGCCGGAAATTTCGGGGAAATTTCGGCCCACCCCGCGCTGCATCCCTCCCACGCCCCGCCCCCGCACCAATTTCCTCTTCTTTGTGGGACCCATCCAACACGCAAGTAGGAGTAGCAAGTTCACTAAAACACACCTCAATTACCTAAAAAAAACACACACACACCTAAAAAATCTATCTATCTGCTACCCCTGTAAAAACAGGCAGGACGAAGAATGTCAAAAAAGGCAGGACGAAGATCCAAAGCATCTGCACTGTCCAGTAAGGTGGCGTTTGATTTGCTGGCCATCCATAGCTGATTGAGGGATAGCCAGATTTTCAGATGGTACCGCGCGTTTGGTTGAGGGGATAGAGTGGCTAGGGATAACCAGATTTTCAGAATATTCTCGTCAAAAGCTGGTTGGCCTTGTCCGCGAAAATCTCGCGGATGATGGCAGCCACCCGCACTCGTCACCTCCCGAAACGTTTTCTTCTTATCTCTCGCCCTCCCTTTCTTTCTCGCTAACGAACGGAAAGTAGGTGGTGGCGGCGATTTCGCATCGGGCGGCGGAGTGTGAATGGCGGCCGGTGGCGCGGTGAAGTAGGTGTTGCCCCTCTACTTCTCTCCTTTTTCCTGTTCTCTCGACGTGTGGGTGAACCGCCAGCGGCGGCAGCATCTGGTGCTGCCTGCCCTCTCTTCCTGGTCGTTGTTCTCTCTCTCTCTCTCTCTCTCTTTTCCTTGGATCAACCGTGGCGGAGGACAGCGATCGACGTACTCACGACGAACAGCTCACGAACACAGAAGTTATTCGCCACGCAACTGGCTTGCGGCTTTGTTGTTTATCCTTCCTTTTTTTCCTTGTGTAACAGACGTGCGATCCGATCACCATGCCCTCTCTGAACAACCCATCCACTTGTCATCCTTCCAAACCAAAGCATAAAACCGGTTATCCCCAACCACCATTTATCCTCCCAACCAAACGAATGAAATTGGCTATCCCTAACTAGGTGGACAGGGATACCCTCAGCCCATCAAATATCTATGTGCATCGAATCTATGTTTATATTTATACTTCTTATATTTATATCTATACTTCTTCTATACTTAGTGGCGGAGCCAGCTCATTAGTATAGCCCGGGCAAGACTTAACTGTGACAGTGTGAGCTGCTATTTGCCCAGAGAAACATTCCTTCTGACCATACATTACCACTAGTGCTTAGGGGCAATTTCCTGGACAAGCCTGCGCAGCTGCCCGAGGTTGCAAGGAGGTGACTCCGCCACTGTCTATGCTTAATAATATAAAAAGAATGAGTTGCGGAGATCCAATAAATCTACCCGTTCAACCGTGTATATTTAACGGTCTACGTCACTCTGGTGGTTAGCGTAAAACATGTTTAGCAGTAAACACCTTTAGCATCCTTCCCTAATTAATATCATGCATAACAGCTCAAAAAAGTTAATATCATGCATAATATCAATGTTTGTGTTAACCAAGTAATTATATGCTAGTACCTAATATTAACATGCAATTATCTCGCAAAAAATATATTAACATGCAATTTACATCTTACCTAATATTAACATGCATTACAATTAATATTTTGCCTAATATTAACGTGCATTACACGTACATAATTACTAGTTGAAAAGAAAAATCTGCCCATGACTGCCCTTCCCCCACCCGCACGGTAAAACCACTCCCTCCCCTTACCTACCACGATCGGGCGTCTTCCCAAACTGTACTCCAACTTTCGCCAGCCTCTCGCGATTGAACCCTAAACCTTACGTTCCCCAATCGTGATTGGCGACAACTGCGGCGGCATAAGGGATGACAACAGTGACGCGACCAACTGCAGGAGATGAGCGCTCCTCCAACCTCTCTGCCCTTGCTCAAAGCACACGCGAAAGCCAAATGATGTCGTAACAATAGCTTCCCACCTCTCATGTTGGCGTATCTGCCCTGCTGGCTGAGGCTTCCTGCTTGTCGTCGAGATCTTCCGTGATAGGATTCATGGCGTCAGCTGCTTCCTCTTTGGCACAACTACCCAGTAAGATTTTCCTCATCTCTTCAATTTTCTAGGGTTCTTGCTCTGATTCTCAAAAAAGAGCTCAAGCTCATCTTGATTTCTTGGTTATGAACTTCCTTGTTTTGTTGATGCAGATTATTGTAGCAATCTTTTATTGAGACAGGATAATAGTTTTGGCACTATTTTTCTTTTCCATGACTTCTTGTGATCTCTTCATGGTCTATGTGAAGTCCAACAGTTGGTTATTTTTGTTTTGAATAATTTACCAACTTGGTGTAGGTTCATGCGCCTAGAACATATTAGTAGAATCTCAATTATTTGCATGGTATATATAATCATCATGTCTTCCAGGATGAAGAGAACGCATGAACCAGGACTTCTTCTTTTTTACGAGTGAAAAGGAGTTTTATTCCAATATTATGGAGTTACAATCAAGAAGCAAAAGAGACTTAATACATGGTGGGTCCTCGGTTGAGCCACACAACCGTGACACAATCCGTACGATTATAATTCGCTAACCAATCTGCAACTCCATTTAGTTCACACCATAGCTTCTGAGGAAAAAACTTTGTATCCGACAACATAGCTTTGATCTCTGCGACAATCTGGTTGTATGCAGAGCGGGAAAGGCCATCACCTGAGAGTACTCCAGGGGCTTTTGAAGAATCGGACTGCACGATGACCGAAGGTTTGTGTGCTCAAGCACAAGTGCCATTCCTTGCATGATCGCATGTAGTTCCACTTCTAATGCATCATTACAAGTGAAGATATAGCGGTAAGCTGCAAAAGTTACCACCCCATTGCTCTCTCCTAACACCATGCCGATAGTCGCCGCACCATCCACCGGCGAGAAGGACCCAACAAAAGAGAGGGCCGCAAAGTTCGCTGGCGGTGGCGACCACCGCAGGGCCGGCGCTGGACCTATAGGGGGCACGCTCCCCTTATTGGGCCTTTCTAGGCCCATGTGTTGTCCCCTAATAGGCTCTTAGCTTATTTGGGCAGCCCATGGTGCCTAGATAAATCCCAGGGGGCCCCCGGTAATTTCGGGAGTTCTCCTATATTTATTTTAGGTCCTCTGATATATTTTCCACCTATACGGTATTGCCCATTATTCTCTGAACATCTTCCGGTAACCCCGAAACGCTTCCGTTTCTCTCAAAACTATTTATATTATTCCTGAAACTTTTCCAGTAATATTTTCTCATATTACTAACTCAAATAGAACTCAACAGATCGTAATCCCTTAAGAGTGTGACCCTGTAGGTTCGGTGAAATATAGACATGAACAAAACTTCCTTTTGTTCAATGATCAACAGCGGAACTGTGGACATCCATGTTGACCCATATACTCACACGAATGATATTCAAGTGAACCTTTGGTTACCATATGCTATTCCTTTTGCTTCACGATACTTTAAGGTTTCCCCGTGAGTCATACACATGCTCAGTATATCGGTCTCCTCGTTACAGGTTTTGTTCTCCTTTCTCGTTGTCGTGTTCCAGCATCCTGTGAGCAATTCACCTATGTCTGGCCACACAATAATGGATAACGTCACACCGAGAGGGCCCTAAGAATATCTCTCCATCGTCAGAGGAGCAAATACCACTCTTGAGCTACTGCTACTCCCGCAGGAGTCCTTGGGTTTCCCAAAGAGGAAGGGTGAAGTAGATAGCAGCCAAGTTTTTCCTCGATTAAGAACCGAGGTTTATCGAACTAGTAGGAGCTTCAAGCTAACAAGATAAGTGGTACCTGCGAACAAACAAGATAAAATACTTGCACCCAACGCGGCAAGAGGGTTTTCAAGCCCCTTATATTGCTAGTTATAAGGTTAAAAACAAATAAGTGATAGATAGTGGTAAAGTGAAACGGCAAATAAAAAGAAGCAATTTTTCTAGAAGAAAGTATTAATGGAGACCCGGCACCATAGGTTCACTAGTGGCATCTCTCTTGAAAACAGGCAAATGGCATGGTAAAAAATTACCGGGCAATTGACAAGATTGCAATATTTATGATTATGATTATTCAGGACATAATCTCATATAGGCATTACGTCTGTGATAAGTAGACCGTTATCCAACTGCATTTACTACTATTACTCCACCTCAAAACCGCTATCTAGCATGCATCTCAAGGTATTAAGTTTACTAGAAATAGAGTAACACAATTAGCAAGATGACATAATGTAGACAGAAAAAAATCTAGCAATAAGATTAAACCCCGTCATTTTATCCTTAGTGGCAACAATACAATATGTTTCTTGGCCCTTATTGTCACTGGGTTAGAGCACCGCAATATTGAACCCACTACTATTCATCACTTCCTCTAAAGAACTATCCATCAATCTTGGCTAGAGAAGACAAATAGATCAGAAAGCATACATAGCTACTTAATTATACAACAAAGAAACTATTCACATGACTTGAGCATTCATGGTCATATTGCTCTGCATGATCATATAGAGCTGACATGATATTTGTGGCAAAGCCACTGAAAGAGCATGGTGCCCCCATGTGTGGTTTTGGTAATTGATGACAATCTCTATGGACTAATGGTTGCCTTGAGTTATATTCGTAGGATTTGTCCATAGGAATTTCTTGAAGCCCATTTGTTGTTTTCAAGGAGTTTATCTGTTGACCAAGGTGCTATTCAAGGAATTATCCAAAGTTGGTCATAGAGAAGACATGATACAAGGTTGATCAAGACTAAGTCAAAGAGTGAATCAGGTTGATCAACACACAAAACGTACAAGATGTACCAAGAGGGATCAAGTGATCCCATGGTATGGTAAGCATTGTCCATTACGCTTTGTGTACTAACCCATGGTCTACGTGAGAGTTCTATGTGGGGTTAGGTTACGGTGCGCAAGTTCAAGTGGATCATCACGAAGAGATCACATGCTTGGAGCTTGCCGTCCATTATGGTGACAATGGACTTGTGAAGATGTGCCGAAGAGTGGCTCACCCATAGTGGAGTATGGGGGAGCAATCAACTAGTCTTCATCGAGCCAACGCAATCAAGAAAGGTGGTCCAACTTGAGGAAGTCCAGATCATCATCATCTAGCTCAAGTGGACTATGTGCAAGGCAAAGGTTTGCCCTTGATAGGTTTTCTATTTTACCGGTCTCATGGTGGTTGTTGGGAGACCGGGTTATAGGATCGATTGCCGTACTATCAAGGGGGGCTCTCAAGTGAGTAGCTTGATCGTATCGTTCGTAGAGAGCTCAAACCATTGCACCATTGCATCCTTGCATCATCTTTCTTGGTTCTTGTTTGGTGTTTCTCTTTGTGAGTTTTAGAGCTTATGGTCATTTTCATGACAAGCTCAAGTTCATCGAAAACGGAGTTCATATATGCATCTTCTATGATGTTTTCGATGTTGAAGTTTTTGCCGGTTCTTCATTCATAGAGGTTTCACATCTCTATATCTTAGGTATATCTCCCCTTCCACTTCTTAAGTCGATGTTGGATAGTATTTGTCGTCATCTATCCAACAAGCTTGAGTTTGCTCAATTCGGAGCTCATATGCAGAAGTTATGGCAGTTCTGGTTTTCTTGCTGCATCTGTTTTGCTTGGGGCTTGCTTGATGCACCCCTGCGGTAGCAGAGGTAGTACCGCTTGTAAGCGGTAGTACCGTCCCTGTCGGGCGGTAGTACTGCTTGTAAGCGGTACTTCCGATGTTCCGGTTCCGCACGTACTTTCGCTTATTCTGGGGGTTCTGTTTTTCGTGTCGGGATCAGCGGTAGTAGGGCGGCAGTGAAGTGCGGCAGTACCGCCTATAAGCGGTAGTACCGCCCCAGTCGGGCGGTAGTACCGCTGCTGCAGTACTGCCGTAGTGCTCTGCTCTGCCCTACCTCCTCTGCTCCTGTGTTCTGCTTCTCCCGCGGTAGTACCGCTGGGATGAGCGGTAGTACCGCTCCGGCGGCACTACCGCCCCTAGGTTCCTTGGCTTTGCTCTATTTTCCTGGATCTACCGCCCAAGCGGTAGTACCGCTTGTGTGCGGGCTGAGCACATAACGGTTGGATTCGGGAGGTCCTATAAAAGGAGGTCTTCTTCCCCAATGGATCTTATCCCTTGAGCTCGTGTTCTTCCCCCATTGTTGACCTTCTTCGAGCTTGCTATCTCTCAATCCCTCCAATGATTCTTGCTAGTTCTTGAGGGAAAAGAGAGAGGAGATCTAGATCCACATTTCCACCAATCACTTTCTCCTCTATGTGAGGGGAACCCCTTGGATCTAGATCTTGGAGTTCTACGTGTTCTCTTCTTCATTCTTACTCTCATTTTCCTCCCTAGCATTAGTTGCTTTGGTGGGATTTGGGAGAGAAGGACTTGGGCACTCCGTGTGCCCTTGCCATTGCATTTGGTGCATCGGTTTGAGTTCTCCACGGTGATACGTGGAAGTGAAAGTTGAGAAGCTTGTTACTCTTGGGTGTTTGAGCACCCTAGAGCTTGTTCCTCTTGGGTACTTTGGTGCCCTAGACGGTTGGTGTTGTCGGAGCTCAATCATTGTGGTGTAAAGCTCCGGGCAAGCGTCGGGGTCTCCAATTAGGTTGTGGAGATTGCCCCGACCAATTTGACGGGTACCGGTGACCGCCCCCAAGGGTTGCCAATTGTACGGGTTCGGTGACCGCCCCCAAGGGTTGCCATTTGTACGGGTTCGGTGACCGCCCTCAAGGGTCCCTTAGTGGAATCACGGCATCTTGCATTGTGCGAGGGCATGAGGAGATTATGGTGGCCCTAGTGGCTTCTTGGGGAGCATTGTGCCTCCACACCGCTCCAAACGGAGATTAGCATCCGCAAGGGTGTGAACTTCGGGATACATCGTCGTCTCCGCGTGCCTCGGTTATCTCTTACCCGAGCCCTTTACTTATGCACTTTACTTTGTGATAGCCATAGTGTTTCATGTTATATATCTTGCTATCACTTAGTTGTTTATCTTGCTTAGCATAAGTTGTTGGTACACATAGATGAGCCTAGTCAATTTAGGTTTTGTGCTTGACTAATTAAACGCTAGTTTTATTCCGCATTTGTTCAAGCCTAAACCATAATTATTTTAGAGCGCCTATTCACCCCCCCCTCTAGGCGACATCCACGATCTTTCAATTGGTATCAGAGCCTCGTCTCTCATTATTAGGCTTTACCGCCTAGAGAGTAAAGATGTCGACTAGGGGATTATGATTCTTTGACACTCTTAGTTTCGATGGCACAAATTATGATGTTTGGGTAATTCACATGCTTAATCATTTTCGGGCCATTGACCCGTGTTTAGAGAGAATTGTAGATATGGGTTTTTCTCCTCCAAAGGATTCTCAAAACCTATCTTTAGAGGATGAGAAAAACTCTTATCTCAATGCTCAAGCTTCTAATGTGCTTTTCGATGCTTTGAGCAATGTAGTTATATTTCAACTCATGCCATTTCGGGATGTTCATGAGTTGTGGAGAAAGCTTCAAGACAAATATGGTGTGTCCAAGATTTGTGGGGATGATTGTTCTCCCTCCACCTCCGGTCGTGTTGTCTTCTCAACTTCGTCTACTTCACCTACATGTGGTTTGCCACAAGGTAATGATATGGTGAGTAGTGTTGGCCATTGCAATGATGATAGTGGGCTTATTATTGATGATCCTTCATCACTATCTTATTGCAATGCTCCTTCTTTGGACTTTAACACTTCGAGCACCCTAGATGGTTCACATGCTTGTGTTGATAGTCCTTGCATATCATGTAGAAATTGCTTGTCTAAATCTCATGATGATATGCTTGCTATGTCTTGTTGCCATGATAAACATGCTTGTATTTCCTCTAGTTGTTGTACTAACAATGTAGAGGAAACCCAACACTCCATGGAACAAGATGTGGTCTTGAATGGTGCCTCAAGGGATCCTACATCATCATCTATTGTTTTTTGCCTTCTGGCTAAGGCTTCAAAGGTATCTCCTACTTTGAACCCCAATATGTCTCTTGATGGTGATGTTGATGCTAATGATGATGAGGATAATGATGAAGAGAATGATAATGTTGCTTCATTAAAAATTAAGGGGGAAATTATTTTTAAAGCTCTTCATAAGAATAAAATTGCTTGTTCCAACTTCATGGAAATTATGTCTATTGCCATTGAGGGCAAGAAATACATTGAGGAGTTGGAATCTCATCTCGAGGAGCATGAGGTCACCATTGAGAAAATGGAAGGTCATGAGCGTGATTACGCTAATGAGATTGCGGAGCTATCTCAAGATCTTGAACTTGAACAAACCACCAAGGAATCTCTTGAGGAAACTTTTGCTCTAGAAATATCTAGAGTGAAGAAATCCCGTGATAGAGCTCTCGAGGTGGCCAATGATTTCAAAACTAAAAATGCTAAGCTTGAAGTTGCTCATGCTAAACTCCTTGAGGACTTTGAGCACCTCGAAAATGGCTCAAGGGCCATTAAGAGTGAGCTCATCGAACTCACCGAGTCTCATGCTCAACTTAAAGCTTCATATTTAAAAGAGCTTGCCAAAGTGCCTTCTCCTCTAGTTGTTAATAAGGATGCTTGTGCTACTAACTCTATTTCTTGTGAAGCATCCACATTGAAGGAGAATGTTGAGCTAAGGGCTCAACTTGAGTTGCTATCTAGCAATTATGGGAAATTGGAAGAAAATCATGAAAAGCTTTCAAGCTCTCATGATGATCTTCTAGTCTCCCATAATGGTCTATTGTTAGCTCATGAGGCTAGTATCTCTAAGGTAACATCTAGTGAGCCTCATGTGGACATAAGCACTACTTCTACTCAAAATGCTATATTGCCTTGTGCTAGTCCTTGCAATTCATCTACTCATAATGTTGGTACATCTTGTGATGAATTACTTTCCTTGCCTTGTTGCTCTAACGATGAAGCTTATACTTTCTCTAGTACTTGTGTTGATACTAACCATGTAGTGGAAATCAAAGAGCTCAAGGCCCAAGTCACTTCCTTGAAGATTGACTTGCAAAAGTGTCATGAAGGGAAGTCCACACTCAACAATATTTTGAGTGTGCAAAAATCCCCCAATGACAAAGGTGGACTTGGATTAAACTCCAATAAGAAGAAGAAGTCCAAAATCGACAAGAAGAAGGGCCAAGAATAAGTCAAGAATTCGGCCAAGATTATTTGCTTCAAGTGCAAAATTGAAGGGCATCATGTTAGATCTTGCCCATTGAAGAAGAAGCCTCATAGTGACAAGCAACAAGGGAAGCGGCCACAAGTTCAATCTCATGCTCAACCACAAGTTAAAGAAAGGTCTCTTCCCAAGAAGACTCAAGTTAATGCTTCTCAAGTTGAGAAATCAAGTGAGAAGAAAATGAAGAGTAGACGTTGCTACTTATGTCGTGAGAAAGGTCACGTCGCTTCTTCATGCATGAATGGTACCTTATCCAACCCTATTCTAATTGATGATATCTATTCTCTTGGGAAGGATAAGGTTGGCAATGTGTTTGCCAAGTTTGTTGGTACTCAAAGTGGTGTCAAGAAAAGAACCATTTGGGTTGCCAAGCCTATTGTGACTAACCTCTTAGGACCCAACTTGGTTGGGGACCAACAAGCTCAAACTTGATCAATAGGTGTTAGTGGAGGTCATTGGAGACTTGGCTACCTCATGAAGAATTAAGGGATCTTCATCATTATATTTTCTCATGCCAAGTCATTTGGATTATCATGTGCCTATCTCATATCCAATGTGCCTCCTTGCGGTAACTTGTACTTAATTTGCTTACATTGAAAGTTACTTGCCCCTTTGCATGTTTTGGTTTTGTACCTTGCATGTGTGGGTATATGTTGTGCTTCCAATTTGCTTTTCTTGAGAAATCAAGTATGTGTAGGTTGGTTTGCACATCATGTACGTGTGTGTCTTGTGTTGAGCCTTTTTGCATCTTATTTGTATCTTAGTTGGCTCATGTGAGAGATTAATGGAACATCCCATTTTGGGGGAGTGATGTGCTTTGTGCACTTCATGATCCTATAAATGTGTGTACATGAGGAATACCACCTAGTATTGATATTACAAGTTTATCTAGTCTCTATGTGGTATGTCTTCTCATGAGAAATTCAAATTCTAAATAATCCATTAATTATCTCTTGTTGGATCTTATTTGCCTCTTGTTAAGATTTTTGGGGTATCACATTATGGGGGAGTAATATGCTATGTGTATATTACAAGCCTAGAAAATGTGTACATTTGAGGTATTGCCACTTAGAGTTGATATTATAAATTATCTTGTTCCTAGGTGGCATGTTAGCTCTACAAGAGTCATTTATTTATGTGTTTGGCGTGAAGATGATGTCGAATATCTTTGCAATCTACCACCGGAAATTATTTCCAAATACTTCTTGTCTTTTGACAATTGGTATTCACTTATGTGGTAGAAATTATTGATCATCTTTACGTTGGCTTGTGTTTTTATTGCCTTATCTCTTGCCAAGGATTGTGTCAACTCCCGTTGTCTTCCATGCCACTTGTGGATCTTGTTTATTTCTTGATCTCGTCTAGTGTGTCTATAGATATAGTGAAAGCGGTGATCCCATATTGTGCATTTTGTATTCAAATGCAAATTCTCTATAATGCACAACTCTTGGGGGAGCTATCCTATTTTCTTTAGAACACTCACCTTGTGATCCTTATCAAGTGTGTGTTTGTGGAAGGCAAGCATTTTCTTTTTGGTACTTTGTGCCATCATGAAACTATATAGAGGGTTTGGTTTGTTTGGAACCTTTCACTACTAGAATCTGGCATTTTGCCATCTGTCCCCTCTTTGCCGTCTGCCAGCTGACGGCAAAGAGGCTCTTTGCCGTCTGCCAGCTGACGGCAAAGAGGCTCTTTGCCGTCTGCTTTGGCAAAGCAGACGGCAAAGAACCAGCTGATGGCAAAGAGGGTCTTTGCCGTCAGCTGTCTCTTTGCCGTCTGCCAGCTGACGGCAAAGAGGCCAATGGCAGACGACAAAGAGCCTGGTGGGCCCCCCCGTGGCACGGCGTTGGCTAGGGCACCTTCTTTGCTGTCTGCCACCTCTTTGCCGTCTGCTAGCAGACGGCAAAGAAGGGCTAGGCAGACGGCAAAGAGGTGAGGGTGGGGCCCACAGGGTCACGACGCTGGCTAGCTAACGGCAAAGAGGGGGGTTACCTTAACGGCTATGCACCCCGCCCAAAACCCCCACTCCCGCGTGCCTCTCTCTCTCTCTCTCATCCGCCGCCGCCGCCCTGTCGCCGCCCCCTCCCTGCCACCCCGCCCCGTCGCCGCCCCTCCCTGCCACCCCGCCCCATCGCCGCCCCTCCCTGACGCCCCATCGCCGCCCGGCCGCCCCCGCCGGCCGGCCGCCCCGGCGGCCCAGACCCTCCTGCCCCCCCTCTGGTGAGCTCCCCCCTCCTGCCCCTCTATTTTGTTTTGTTTTTTTAGTTTTTTTTTCTGTTTTTGCAGTAAGAAAATTAGATGTTTAGGTAAATAGATGTTTAGATGTTTAGGTAAATAGATGTTTAGGTAAATAGAAAAAAAGGAAAAGAAGAAAAAATAAGAAGAAGAAGAAGAAGAAGAAGAAGAAGAAAAAGAAGAGGAGGAGGAGGAGAAGAAAAAAGAAGAAGAAGAAGAAGAAGAAGAAGAAGAAGAAGAAGAAGAAGAAGAAGAAGAAGAAGAAGAAGAAGAAGAAGAAAAGAGGAGAGGAGGAGAAGAAGAAGAGGAAAAAGGAAAGGAAGAAGAAGAAGAAGAGGAGGAGGAGAAGAAAGAAGAAGAAGAAGAAGAAGAAGAAGAAGAAGAAAGAGGAGAGGAGGAGAAGAAGAAGAGGAAGAAGAAGAAGAAGAAGAAGAAGAAGAGAAGAAGAAGAAGAAGAAGAAAAGGAAGAAAAGGAAGAAGAGGAAGAAGAAGAAAAGGAAAAAGAGAAAAAAGAGACCCCGACAGCACGACACCCCGACCCGACAGCACGACACCCCGACATGACACCCCGACAGCCCGACAGCCCGACAGCCCGACACGACACCTCGACACCCCGACACCCCGACACGACACCCTGACACCCCGACACCCCGACACCAAGACACGACACCCCGACACCCCGACCCGACACTCCGACACCACGACACCCCGACCCGACACCCCGACCCGACACCCCGTCATATATTTGTGAATTATGAGTTAGGTCATATATTTTCTGATTTTGTTATGAAAAACATCATATATATTTGTGTTGATCGGGTGGATTTAAATGTGCAGTTGTTTCGTCGCTGCGAGGGTCTGGTGTTCGACGACCTCCCCGTGCGTTCGACGATCTCCGCCCCTGCGTTCGTGGGTGAGCACAAATGACATCTCCTCCTCCCCCTTCATTTGCTCTGTTCCGGTCTTTGTGCCGATGAAACTTGCTAGCTATAGGTGTCTTCAATCATCAGTATGCGTGACCACTATGCGTCTCCCGTTCGAAAGGGTTACATCTATAAATATGCATGCATTTGCATATTTATAACTGTGATTCTTTCGAATTGTCCAACGTTATCCATGGACAGCCCGAGTATGTGTAGATTGGGTTCGTTTTCCCATATGCTCTGCTCCGGATCCGATGCAGAATTTCGTCAGTGCCTCCCTGTTGTTCTCCGGGTACACATCCTCTCTGCTTATTGCCGAGACGTGTATCAGGAGAACAGCGGGGAGGTGCTGCCGAAATTTTGCGTCGGATCCGGAGCAGAGCATGGGAAAACGAACCCAATCTACACATACTCGGGTGGGATTAGGACCTATCTTTACCTATTAGCGTCTAGGTTGCATGGACGTAATAAAACTGACAAACTCCATTAACTGATGAATATGGTTTGCTAAATTATGTATATATTTATTGTGTGTCCAGTAGCTAGGCAAGATGAGTGATCGTGCGTGGATGTACACCGGTCACACTAGTCAGAAAGACATGACCGATGAATGGTTAACAAAAACCAAGGGGTTTGTGAGAGCCGCATTTGCAAATGGCCAGAGAAAAACCTGGTGCCCCTGTGTCCGGTGCGACAACTATCATAAGAGGACAGAGCTTGAAATGAGTAAACACCTGCAGAAGTGGGGTTTTACGCCTGCTTATACGGTCTGGACATTTCATGGTGAGTCTGCCCAACGTGCCAGAGCTGAGGTGGGCCGTCGTCGCACCGACGAGCATGGTACCGGGATCGAAGACATGGTGGAAGACTTTGATGATGCTCGGGATTCGGACGATGAGATGGAGGAATCTGCAAAGGCCTTCAATGATATGTTGGAGTCTTCAAAACGTCCTCTCCACGAGCACACTGAGCTTTGTCCCACAAGACTCCGGTCCCAGAGGCTTCGTCCCACGAGACTCCGGTCCCAGAGGCTTCGTCCCACGAAACTCCAGAGCAAAGCACGGATCAGGCTACGTCGCAGTCGACCCGATGGGGGGACTGGCCGCCGGAGGCGAGTGGCCATGCTGATGGTGGCGAGGATCGCTTTTCGGATGATAGCTATAGCGAGGGCGAGCTGGTTGAGGGGGGCAACGTCTACCAGCGTGGTGGTACAAAGCTCCCGCCCGTGCCGGCGACCCGCGAGCAGAGGTGGTTGATTGCGCCTAATGGGGAGAAGTAAGTGCATTTACTCTTTTTTAACCTTTTGCCTTCACGTTTCTTCAAAATCTAATGCGTTGGCCTTTTCATACTGCAGGGGTTGGATACACGGCCCTGGTATCCGTAAGCCCAACTTCGTCCTTGGTGTGCTTTGCCGGCAGAACTTCCCGGGGTGGGTCACGTTGCCCGGTGAGGGTCAGGTTCGACAGCTCGGACTGAGCTGGGAGCTGTACTTGGCTGCCCCGGCCCCGCCGCAGGAGAGGATCGACGGTGTCTTGTGCCGCACGAGGGCCGAGATGGTGATCCAGACGTTTTGGGTAATTTCTCCTTTACAGAATTAAAAATCAACAGTACCGAGTTATTGTACTAATCAGTGTTGTCTTGTTTGATTGCAGACCTTCTACATGTGTCTTGAGGGAGAGGAGGAGGCCGCGGGTATGGTTATCGAAGCCGAGTGCAGGTGCCTACTTCAGAACTTACGGCACGAGGCTCGGGTGCAGGCTGTTCGAGACTACTACGCCTCGACTGGTATTAAGAGGTCCAAGACGAAGTGCCGCGGCAAGTTTCTGAGTAAGGAGAAGTACATGAAGATAAATACCTATTCTTAAGGCCTTGTACTTAGTTTCCTTGATTTGATTCATAGGCGTAGCGCTGAAATTTCTCTTGACTAACTTAGGTGCCCCCGAGATGGTGTGCGGATAGGATGGACTGTTGGGAGGCGTTGGTGGATGAGTGGTGCTCTCCCCAATGGCTAGCCGTCCACAACAATGCCAAGGAGCGGTGTGCCAAAATGGTTGGTGTGCCACACCATCAAGGGAGCGCCAACCTATATGAGTACAGGAATAACTGGGTATGTGGTTTGCTTCAAGATTCATGCAATTTCATTCTTCATGCTAGCTTGAGCCCTTAACTAATACTTTGTTCCTCTCTTTTAGGCGTGACACAACAAGACGGAGGTGCCAGAGGTGTTCGACCTCTATGCCATGGCCCATACTGCAAAGTACAAGAGGGCCAAGGCATTCTCTGAGTCTGACCTTGATCATCCAGAGAGCTTCACCAACATCTCCTCCCACAACAAGCTCGTGAGGTACAGAGATGAGGGGAAGGCGAGGAAAGGGGAGGACTTTAACCCGAGCCGGCAACCTCTTGATCCAGAGTTGGTGATGATATCTGGTGGCGGGAGGCCCCATGGCTCGATAGCCATTGGGGATGGACTGATACGTTGTCCTAGCACTCTCCCGGAGATCAAGAAGCGCCAGATGAGCTCCGATCCTGAGATAAGGCCTCGTCCACGGCCAATGGAGCTCCAAATCGAGGTTAGTTATACGGACTCAGATACCTTTCCTCCATTACATTGTGTGTGCGGCCATCGATGATTACAATGCTAACAAGGAGTGGTGTTGCATGCTGCTCTTGAGAAAGAGAGAGCGAAGACCCAGGAGCTTCTGGCGGAGGCAAAGAGGTAGGCGGCGGAGAGGGAGAGGGAGTTGGAGGAGAGGACTGCTACGCTGTTGGAGGAGGAGAGGAACCGGAACGACGCGTCTCACCGGGCCTTATACGAGCTCTTCGTGGTAAGTTTCTTCTGCATATTAGCCAAATCATGTACGTAATGTTCGTTTCATTACTAACTAATATGACTGACTCGTGAAAACCAAATGTGCAGACCATGTGCCAGAGCAACGGTCAGACCCCTCCGCCGATGCCAGTCATTGCTCCGGCGGGCACGGTGAGTTTCATTTGAATGGTCATTAGTTACTAGTCTTCACATTTGAGTTGCATCATGCTAACGAGACATTGCAAATGATCTTTGGTGCAGCGTAACTCCCGACAAGCATCGACCGATCCTTCTGCGTCTGCCACTGGCGCGACCGGTCCTTCACCTCCGTGATGACGATACGTTTTCCCTAGTGTTTTGCTTAACAAATGCATACTTAGCTTAAGAAATGACCTATTTAGCTCCAAAATGTCATATAGTTAGCTTATTTTCCTCGAAAATGACATAATAATCTTACTTAGCTCCAAAATGACCTATTTTACCTAGGCTAGCTCAATAATGACCTATACTTAGCTTAATTAGTTCATTTATGACATAATTAGCTTACTTAGGTCAAAAATGGCATAATAACCTTGGTTTAGCTCCAAAATGTCATATACTTAGCTTATTTTCCTCGAAAATGACATAATAACCTTACTTAGCTCCAAAATGACCTATTTTACCTAGGATAGCTCTAAAATGACCTACACTTAGCATTTTTTCCTCCAAAATGACTTAATATGCTTAGTTAGCTCAAAAATGGCATAACTACCTAGGCTAGCTCAAAAATGACCTATACTTAGCTTAGCTAGTTCATTTATGACATAATTAGCTTACTTAGGTCAAAAATGGCATAATAACCTTGGTTTAGCTCCAAAATGTCATATACTTAGCTTATTTTCCTCGAAAATGACATAATAACCTTACTTAGCTCCAAAATAACCTATTTTACCTAGGTTAGCTCTCAAATGACCTATACTTAGCTTAGCTAGTTCATTTATGACATAATTAGCTTACTTAGGTAAAAAATGGCATAATAACCTTGGTTTAGCTCCAAAATGTCATATACTTAGCTTATTTTCCTCGAAAATGACATAATAACCTTACTTAGCTCCAAAATGACCTATTTTACCTAGGATAGCTCTAAAATGACCTATACTTAGCATTTTTCCCTCCAAAATGACTTAATATGCTTAGTTAGCTAAAAAATGGCATAACTACCTAAGATAGCTCAATAATAACCTATACTTAGCTTAGCTAGTTCATTTATGACATAATTAGCTTACTTAGGTAAAAAATGGCATAATAACCTTGGTTTAGCTCCAAAATGACCTATTTACCTAGGTTAGCTCTAAAATGACCTACACTTAGCATTTTTTCCTCCAAAATGACTTAATATGCTTAGTTAGCTCAAAAATGGCATAATTACCTAGGTTAGCTCAATAATGACCTATACTTAGCTTATTTAGTTCATTTATGACATACTTAGCATACTTAGGTCAAAAATGGCATAATAACCTTGGTTACCTCCAAAATGTCATATACTTAGCTTATTTTCCTCGAAAATGACATAATAACCTTACTTAGCTCCAAAATGACCTATTTACCTAGGTTAGCTCTAAAATGACACAAGTAAGCAATAAGAAGAAGAAAAAGAAGAGGAGAAAAAGAAAGAGAAGAAAAATTCTTCTTCTTCTTCTTCTTCTTCTTCTTTTTCTTCTTCTTCTTCTTCTAGTCTTCTTCTTCTTCTTCTTCTTCTAGTCTTCTTCTTCTAACTTTCTTCTTTCCCATTTTGCAGATTTGCTTCAGATCACGGAAGCTTGCGTTGATGGAGTCTACTCTTCTCCTTGTCCTTCCTTTTTGTTTTGATTTTGTAGGATGAACAATGTGAAACTTGCTACCTATATATGTATGTATGGATGAAACCATTGTATATGGACTTTTTGCTTAATTGTTGGATATGTTCGCTATATATATGTTGGATATGGACTTTTGATTTGGTATATATATGTGTTGGATGATCATATCCATATGGCAGGGATATGTATGCTTGTTGAAAGTATTTTCCAATGAATATATATATATATCTGTGAAATTGATTGAATTTAAGAAAAAACAGAATTAACAGGGGCAATACAGGCACTTTGCCGTCTGCCAGCAGACGGCAAAGCTGCCACGTGGCAGCTACCTGTGCAACCTGGGGGCACCTGGGCTGGCCTATCTGGGCACTTTGCCGTCTGCCAGCAGACGGCAAAGGCTGTTGTGCTTTGCCGTCTGCTGCTGGCAGACGGCAAAGGGCATGCATTGGCCCCAGCTGACGCCTGATGTCAGCTGGCAGACGGCAAAGAACTTTGCGCCTTTGCCATCTGCTGGCAGACGGCAAAGTACGCCGTTAGCCACCTAACGGGCCTAACCCTATCCCTCTGCCCTCCAAGGGATTTGCCGTCTGCTTGCTTAGTATGGCTGACGGCAAACTTCTTTGCCGTCCACTTTATTTAAGCAGACGGCAAAGCAGCCCTCTGTCGTAGTTCATTCAGCCGGACGTGGTGCCATCTGCTGGCTGACGGCAAAGGGCTTTGCCGTCCGCCAGACATTCCTTTGCCGTCTGCCATATGCCTGATTCCTGTAGTGTTTCTCTCTTTTGGGAGTTTGATATCTTTCATTTTTAGTGTATTAGTGGATATCTCATTCCTTGATGTATCTATTCTTTGGTATCCTTCAAGTGATGATTTATTCATTTGGTATATTTTCTTCACTTGGTATTCTCTCTTTTGGTATCTTATCAATCTTGTGTTGATTTGGTACTTGAAAGTCTTGAGCATGCATATTTACTTTATGTACTTCCTTTGGCATGCTTTCTTTATTTGACCCAATATATAGGGGAAACTCCACCAAGTCTCTAATTGACTAAGATGTGCATGAAATTCAATTTCATATCTATATGCACATATTTATGTGGAGTTTGTCCTATGTATTGTTGGTTCTCTAACCCTTTGGTCCCAATGAGTTTGGGTACCATTTTTGTTTGTGATGTTGTTCTAGGAACAATTGGAGATGCATTGGATGCTCGGCTCACCCACAAGGAAGGTGTTGTCACCATGTGCTTATTGGAGCCAAGCTTAGGATGATCAATGAACCATTATCTACTACACCATTCCAATGCTATCTTGGTAACAAGTATCTACTTCATGCATACATTTATTGCATTCAACCTTGTGTAGATTGCATCATGGCATGAATTTATTGCTTCGTTCTTGTGATACTTGTTTCCTTTCTCAAAGCATCCAACAATGATCTATTGTTGCTAGTTGTGATGTCTTTGATGTTCGTGTGGTTGGAGTTCATCTATATACAATAAGATATTATTGAGCCATATTCTATGTGTTTCAAGCAAAGATCTTGTTGGTATATTTATGACTCCCTTTTGGATATCTTGTTCCTTCCTTGTGTAATTATTTCGTATGTACATCCTTCTTTGTGGATATATATCATCATGATTGTCATCTACCTAGAATCTTATACACATGAGAGAAGTTACATCTCTAGTTGATATCCTTTCTTTCACGTCCACCGTTGCATTCCATTTTTATTTCCTTGGTGGTTTTGTGAAAGGATTTGTCTTGAGTGCGGATCTTATATATTTGTTTCTTGATGCACTCTTTTGTGGTGAAGATTGTTTCCCCCTTGCTTGTCTTGACGAGGCTTTTGCCATTTCGATTGGTATCCCTCCTCTTGACAAAGCTATCATTTTCTATCTTCACCATGGGTTGTCACAAGCTTTGTTGTTAATTCGCTTATTAGTGAGCTTGTGAACCCATTTGCTTGTTGTGTGTGTGTGGTAAGGACATGTCTTGCACCTTGTATCTCATTCTTTCAAGACTATGTTGATGCTTAATGCTCATCCTTATATTAGTCTTCTCAAGTGCTTTGCCATGACTCACACACATCGTTTTGGTTGAGCCTATTCCTAAGTTGCCTCTTTTACATGTTGCTCAACCATGTGTTTGTTGCAAGTGCTAGGCTTAGTTTCCTATATGCTCACTTGCACTTGTTGTGAGTTGCTATTTGATTTTGGGGGAGTGATGATCCTATTTTGTGCATGTTGTATCCAAATACAAAACTAAATATTGCACAAATCATGGGGAGCTTCTCTATGTTCTTTAGAACACTCCTATGCTCATTTCATAATATATTTTAGTCATGTGGCTCGTATGGGTCATTTGATTGCTTGTGTCAATTGGTATCTTTTGATTGCTTGCTTCACTCCTTGGTATGTCTTTGTGCCATATCATCCTTTTGCAATCTTTGGATCCTCAATATAGTTTGTCTTCCTCCAACTAGTTATCATTGGATATGTGTATGTCATTGTAACACCCCATGTAATTAAGCTACAGTGATCACCTTTTTATAATGCCAAGTCACCATGCTTAACAGTGCTTGATCATCATTTGCATCATATCTCATTTCAAATTCCAAATTCAAATGGAAATTCAAATTTAAAGTGAATTTAAAAGTTGTTCAAATTTGAAAACTAAAATGTTCATAACATTGCAAATAATCCAAAGGCAATAATAAAATTAAAACCAACATTAATTGAATTAGTTAAGTGACTCTAACATCATGAAACGGTACCAAAACAGAAATATTTAATCCATTTTCATTTAATTAAAATTCAAATGAAAACATATGGACTCCAAACCATTTTCTGGTAGTAGTTAATATTGCACTGAAATTATGTGGCTAGTTCACATGTTTTACAAAAGTCAAATGGGGGCCACACATTTTTGCAAAACAGAAAAACAAAAACAAAACAGTAAAGAAAAACAGAGAAAAGGAAAAAGGCCGCAGCACCTGGGCCTAAGTCAAACCAGGCGGCCCAGCCCACCCCGCACCTTCTCCCACCTCCCGCGCTCGCTGTCACCTCCACAGCGCGCGTGCACGCACCCGCACCTGGCCCCCCCTCGCTCCTCGCTCGACAGCGCGACGCCGCGCCTGCCGTGGAGAATAAGAGCATCTCCACGGACCCCCTTGGCGAGCCCTAGCCCCACATCTTCCCTCCCCTCGCTATCTTCCTCCTCACCCGACGCCGCCATGATCGGCCTCCGCTGAACCTCGCGGCCACCGCCTCCATCTCGTCGCCGCACCATGTCCATCATGTTCCCCGCCCTCGACTACGTCGCCTACGCCTCGCCGTTGGAGCTCGGAGCCGCTGCAACGTCGCCCACGAGCTCTTCTCCCTCCTTCGGCCACCGTCGTCCCCATCGCCGATTCGTCGCCATCACGCCACCCCGAGCCCACTTTTGCACCTCTGCAGGACCGCGGTGAGCTGCCGCGTCGATCCCCCTCTCCCCACTCTCTCTTCGTAGCCGTAGCTGCCGCCCCCATCGCACCCGAGCTCCCCGCCGCGGAGCTCGTCGCCGGCGACATTCCGGCGACCATTTGGTCGCGCACTGCTGCCCTCCGTGCTCGCCCGCACGCGTAGACGTCGCCTAGCTAGTTTGCGCGCCTGAACTCGCCCCGCAGCCGCGATCCCGCTCGAACCCGAGAGCCGCCGCCGCCCACCGTCGTCGCCGACGTCCATTCCGGCCTCCCCAGCTCCGGCCGTGGCCACCACCGGACGCGGCGTGAACTGGCCGATCAAGAGAACCAAATCGCGCGCGCAATGGTGCACCACAGAGGATTTCCAGGCTCGCCGGAGTTTGCCGCCGCGGGAGAGCTCTCCGGCACGTCTTCGGTGGCCGGCGCTGAGCTGGCGCCGACGTGGCCACGCCCTGTGCCGGCGACCCGCGAGCAGAGGTGGTTGATTGCGCCTAATGGGGAGAAGTAAGTGCATTTACTCTTTTTTAACCTTTTGCCTTCACGTTTCTTCAAAATCTAATGCGTTGGCCTTTTCATACTGCAGGGGTTGGATACACGGCCCTGGTATCCGTAAGCCCAACTTCGTCCTTGGTGTGCTTTGCCGGCAGAACTTCCCGGGGTGGGTCACGTTGCCCGGTGAGGGTCAGGTTCGACAGCTCGGACTGAGCTGGGAGCTGTACTTGGCTGCCCCGGCCCCGCCGCAGGAGAGGATCGACGGTGTCTTGTGCCGCACGAGGGCCGAGATGGTGATCCAGACGTTTTGGGTAATTTCTCCTTTACAGAATTAAAAATCAACAGTACCGAGTTATTGTACTAATCAGTGTTGTCTTGTTTGATTGCAGACCTTCTACATGTGTCTTGAGGGAGAGGAGGAGGCCGCGGGTATGGTTATCGAAGCCGAGTGCAGGTGCCTACTTCAGAACTTACGGCACGAGGCTCGGGTGCAGGCTGTTCGAGACTACTACGCCTCGACTGGTATTAAGAGGTCCAAGACGAAGTGCCGCGGCAAGTTTCTGAGTAAGGAGAAGTACATGAAGATAAATACCTATTCTTAAGGCCTTGTACTTAGTTTCCTTGATTTGATTCATAGGCGTAGCGCTGAAATTTCTCTTGACTAACTTAGGTGCCCCCGAGATGGTGTGCGGATAGGATGGACTGTTGGGAGGCGTTGGTGGATGAGTGGTGCTCTCCCCAATGGCTAGCCGTCCACAACAATGCCAAGGAGCGGTGTGCCAAAATGGTTGGTGTGCCACACCATCAAGGGAGCGCCAACCTATATGAGTACAGGAATAACTGGGTATGTGGTTTGCTTCAAGATTCATGCAATTTCATTCTTCATGCTAGCTTGAGCCCTTAACTAATACTTTGTTCCTCTCTTTTAGGCGTGACACAACAAGACGGAGGTGCCAGAGGTGTTCGACCTCTATGCCATGGCCCATACTGCAAAGTACAAGAGGGCCAAGGCATTCTCTGAGTCTGACCTTGATCATCCAGAGAGCTTCACCAACATCTCCTCCCACAACAAGCTCGTGAGGTACAGAGATGAGGGGAAGGCGAGGAAAGGGGAGGACTTTAACCCGAGCCGGCAACCTCTTGATCCAGAGTTGGTGATGATATCTGGTGGCGGGAGGCCCCATGGCTCGATAGCCATTGGGGATGGACTGATACGTTGTCCTAGCACTCTCCCGGAGATCAAGAAGCGCCAGATGAGCTCCGATCCTGAGATAAGGCCTCGTCCACGGCCAATGGAGCTCCAAATCGAGGTTAGTTATACGGACTCAGATACCTTTCCTCCATTACATTGTGTGTGCGGCCATCGATGATTACAATGCTAACAAGGAGTGGTGTTGCATGCTGCTCTTGAGAAAGAGAGAGCGAAGACCCAGGAGCTTCTGGCGGAGGCAAAGAGGTAGGCGGCGGAGAGGGAGAGGGAGTTGGAGGAGAGGACTGCTACGCTGTTGGAGGAGGAGAGGAACCGGAACGACGCGTCTCACCGGGCCTTATACGAGCTCTTCGTGGTAAGTTTCTTCTGCATATTAGCCAAATCATGTACGTAATGTTCGTTTCATTACTAACTAATATGACTGACTCGTGAAAACCAAATGTGCAGACCATGTGCCAGAGCAACGGTCAGACCCCTCCGCCGATGCCAGTCATTGCTCCGGCGGGCACGGTGAGTTTCATTTGAATGGTCATTAGTTACTAGTCTTCACATTTGAGTTGCATCATGCTAACGAGACATTGCAAATGATCTTTGGTGCAGCGTAACTCCCGACAAGCATCGACCGATCCTTCTGCGTCTGCCACTGGCGCGACCGGTCCTTCACCTCCGTGATGACGATACGTTTTCCCTAGTGTTTTGCTTAACAAATGCATACTTAGCTTAAGAAATGACCTATTTAGCTCCAAAATGTCATATAGTTAGCTTATTTTCCTCGAAAATGACATAATAATCTTACTTAGCTCCAAAATGACCTATTTTACCTAGGCTAGCTCAATAATGACCTATACTTAGCTTAATTAGTTCATTTATGACATAATTAGCTTACTTAGGTCAAAAATGGCATAATAACCTTGGTTTAGCTCCAAAATGTCATATACTTAGCTTATTTTCCTCGAAAATGACATAATAACCTTACTTAGCTCCAAAATGACCTATTTTACCTAGGATAGCTCTAAAATGACCTACACTTAGCATTTTTTCCTCCAAAATGACTTAATATGCTTAGTTAGCTCAAAAATGGCATAACTACCTAGGCTAGCTCAAAAATGACCTATACTTAGCTTAGCTAGTTCATTTATGACATAATTAGCTTACTTAGGTCAAAAATGGCATAATAACCTTGGTTTAGCTCCAAAATGTCATATACTTAGCTTATTTTCCTCGAAAATGACATAATAACCTTACTTAGCTCCAAAATAACCTATTTTACCTAGGTTAGCTCTCAAATGACCTATACTTAGCTTAGCTAGTTCATTTATGACATAATTAGCTTACTTAGGTAAAAAATGGCATAATAACCTTGGTTTAGCTCCAAAATGTCATATACTTAGCTTATTTTCCTCGAAAATGACATAATAACCTTACTTAGCTCCAAAATGACCTATTTTACCTAGGATAGCTCTAAAATGACCTATACTTAGCATTTTTCCCTCCAAAATGACTTAATATGCTTAGTTAGCTAAAAAATGGCATAACTACCTAAGATAGCTCAATAATAACCTATACTTAGCTTAGCTAGTTCATTTATGACATAATTAGCTTACTTAGGTAAAAAATGGCATAATAACCTTGGTTTAGCTCCAAAATGACCTATTTACCTAGGTTAGCTCTAAAATGACCTACACTTAGCATTTTTTCCTCCAAAATGACTTAATATGCTTAGTTAGCTCAAAAATGGCATAATTACCTAGGTTAGCTCAATAATGACCTATACTTAGCTTATTTAGTTCATTTATGACATACTTAGCATACTTAGGTCAAAAATGGCATAATAACCTTGGTTACCTCCAAAATGTCATATACTTAGCTTATTTTCCTCGAAAATGACATAATAACCTTACTTAGCTCCAAAATGACCTATTTACCTAGGTTAGCTCTAAAATGACACAAGTAAGCAATAAGAAGAAGAAAAAGAAGAGGAGAAAAAGAAAGAGAAGAAAAATTCTTCTTCTTCTTCTTCTTCTTCTTCTTCTTTTTCTTCTTCTTCTTCTTCTAGTCTTCTTCTTCTTCTTCTTCTTCTTCTAGTCTTCTTCTTCTAACTTTCTTCTTTCCCATTTTGCAGATTTGCTTCAGATCACGGAAGCTTGCGTTGATGGAGTCTACTCTTCTCCTTGTCCTTCCTTTTTGTTTTGATTTTGTAGGATGAACAATGTGAAACTTGCTACCTATATATGTATGTATGGATGAAACCATTGTATATGGACTTTTTGCTTAATTGTTGGATATGTTCGCTATATATATGTTGGATATGGACTTTTGATTTGGTATATATATGTGTTGGATGATCATATCCATATGGCAGGGATATGTATGCTTGTTGAAAGTATTTTCCAATGAATATATATATATATCTGTGAAATTGATTGAATTTAAGAAAAAACAGAATTAACAGGGGCAATACAGGCACTTTGCCGTCTGCCAGCAGACGGCAAAGCTGCCACGTGGCAGCTACCTGTGCAACCTGGGGGCACCTGGGCTGGCCTATCTGGGCACTTTGCCGTCTGCCAGCAGACGGCAAAGGCTGTTGTGCTTTGCCGTCTGCTGCTGGCAGACGGCAAAGGGCATGCATTGGCCCCAGCTGACGCCTGATGTCAGCTGGCAGACGGCAAAGAACTTTGCGCCTTTGCCATCTGCTGGCAGACGGCAAAGTACGCCGTTAGCCACCTAACGGGCCTAACCCTATCCCTCTGCCCTCCAAGGGATTTGCCGTCTGCTTGCTTAGTATGGCTGACGGCAAACTTCTTTGCCGTCCACTTTATTTAAGCAGACGGCAAAGCAGCCCTCTGTCGTAGTTCATTCAGCCGGACGTGGTGCCATCTGCTGGCTGACGGCAAAGGGCTTTGCCGTCCGCCAGACATTCCTTTGCCGTCTGCCATATGCCTGATTCCTGTAGTGTTTCTCTCTTTTGGGAGTTTGATATCTTTCATTTTTAGTGTATTAGTGGATATCTCATTCCTTGATGTATCTATTCTTTGGTATCCTTCAAGTGATGATTTATTCATTTGGTATATTTTCTTCACTTGGTATTCTCTCTTTTGGTATCTTATCAATCTTGTGTTGATTTGGTACTTGAAAGTCTTGAGCATGCATATTTACTTTATGTACTTCCTTTGGCATGCTTTCTTTATTTGACCCAATATATAGGGGAAACTCCACCAAGTCTCTAATTGACTAAGATGTGCATGAAATTCAATTTCATATCTATATGCACATATTTATGTGGAGTTTGTCCTATGTATTGTTGGTTCTCTAACCCTTTGGTCCCAATGAGTTTGGGTACCATTTTTGTTTGTGATGTTGTTCTAGGAACAATTGGAGATGCATTGGATGCTCGGCTCACCCACAAGGAAGGTGTTGTCACCATGTGCTTATTGGAGCCAAGCTTAGGATGATCAATGAACCATTATCTACTACACCATTCCAATGCTATCTTGGTAACAAGTATCTACTTCATGCATACATTTATTGCATTCAACCTTGTGTAGATTGCATCATGGCATGAATTTATTGCTTCGTTCTTGTGATACTTGTTTCCTTTCTCAAAGCATCCAACAATGATCTATTGTTGCTAGTTGTGATGTCTTTGATGTTCGTGTGGTTGGAGTTCATCTATATACAATAAGATATTATTGAGCCATATTCTATGTGTTTCAAGCAAAGATCTTGTTGGTATATTTATGACTCCCTTTTGGATATCTTGTTCCTTCCTTGTGTAATTATTTCGTATGTACATCCTTCTTTGTGGATATATATCATCATGATTGTCATCTACCTAGAATCTTATACACATGAGAGAAGTTACATCTCTAGTTGATATCCTTTCTTTCACGTCCACCGTTGCATTCCATTTTTATTTCCTTGGTGGTTTTGTGAAAGGATTTGTCTTGAGTGCGGATCTTATATATTTGTTTCTTGATGCACTCTTTTGTGGTGAAGATTGTTTCCCCCTTGCTTGTCTTGACGAGGCTTTTGCCATTTCGATTGGTATCCCTCCTCTTGACAAAGCTATCATTTTCTATCTTCACCATGGGTTGTCACAAGCTTTGTTGTTAATTCGCTTATTAGTGAGCTTGTGAACCCATTTGCTTGTTGTGTGTGTGTGTGGTAAGGACATGTCTTGCACCTTGTATCTCATTCTTTCAAGACTATGTTGATGCTTAATGCTCATCCTTATATTAGTCTTCTCAAGTGCTTTGCCATGACTCACACACATCGTTTTGGTTGAGCCTATTCCTAAGTTGCCTCTTTTACATGTTGCTCAACCATGTGTTTGTTGCAAGTGCTAGGCTTAGTTTCCTATATGCTCACTTGCACTTGTTGTGAGTTGCTATTTGATTTTGGGGGAGTGATGATCCTATTTTGTGCATGTTGTATCCAAATACAAAACTAAATATTGCACAAATCATGGGGAGCTTCTCTATGTTCTTTAGAACACTCCTATGCTCATTTCATAATATATTTTAGTCATGTGGCTCGTATGGGTCATTTGATTGCTTGTGTCAATTGGTATCTTTTGATTGCTTGCTTCACTCCTTGGTATGTCTTTGTGCCATATCATCCTTTTGCAATCTTTGGATCCTCAATATAGTTTGTCTTCCTCCAACTAGTTATCATTGGATATGTGTATGTCATTGTAACACCCCATGTAATTAAGCTACAATGATCACCTTTTTATAATGCCAAGTCACCATGCTTAACAGTGCTTGATCATCATTTGCATCATATCTCATTTCAAATTCCAAATTCAAATGGAAATTCAAATTTAAAGTGAATTTAAAAGTTGTTCAAATTTGAAAACTAAAATGTTCATAACATTGCAAATAATCCAAAGGCAATAATAAAATTAAAACCAACATTAATTGAATTAGTTAAGTGACTCTAACATCATGAAACGGTACCAAAACAGAAATATTTAATCCATTTTCATTTAATTAAAATTCAAATGAAAACATATGGACTCCAAACCATTTTCTGGTAGTAGTTAATATTGCACTGAAATTATGTGGCTAGTTCACATGTTTTACAAAAGTCAAATGGGGGCCACACATTTTTGCAAAACAGAAAAACAAAAACAAAACAGTAAAGAAAAACAGAGAAAAGGAAAAAGGCCGCAGCACCTGGGCCTAAGTCAAACCAGGCGGCCCAGCCCACCCCGCACCTTCTCCCACCTCCCGCGCTCGCTGTCACCTCCACAGCGCGCGTGCACGCACCCGCACCTGGCCCCCCCTCGCTCCTCGCTCGACAGCGCGACGCCGCGCCTGCCGTGGAGAATAAGAGCATCTCCACGGACCCCCTTGGCGAGCCCTAGCCCCACATCTTCCCTCCCCTCGCTATCTTCCTCCTCACCCGACGCCGCCATGATCGGCCTCCGCTGAACCTCGCGGCCACCGCCTCCATCTCGTCGCCGCACCATGTCCATCATGTTCCCCGCCCTCGACTACGTCGCCTACGCCTCGCCGTTGGAGCTCGGAGCCGCTGCAACGTCGCCCACGAGCTCTTCTCCCTCCTTCGGCCACCGTCGTCCCCATCGCCGATTCGTCGCCATCACGCCACCCCGAGCCCACTTTTGCACCTCTGCAGGACCGCGGTGAGCTGCCGCGTCGATCCCCCTCTCCCCACTCTCTCTTCGTAGCCGTAGCTGCCGCCCCCATCGCACCCGAGCTCCCCGCCGCGGAGCTCGTCGCCGGCGACATTCCGGCGACCATTTGGTCGCGCACTGCTGCCCTCCGTGCTCGCCCGCACGCGTAGACGTCGCCTAGCTAGTTTGCGCGCCTGAACTCGCCCCGCAGCCGCGATCCCGCTCGAACCCGAGAGCCGCCGCCGCCCACCGTCGTCGCCGACGTCCATTCCGGCCTCCCCAGCTCCGGCCGTGGCCACCACCGGACGCGGCGTGAACTGGCCGATCAAGAGAACCAAATCGCGCGCGCAATGGTGCACCACAGAGGATTTCCAGGCTCGCCGGAGTTTGCCGCCGCGGGAGAGCTCTCCGGCACGTCTTCGGTGGCCGGCGCTGAGCTGGCGCCGACGTGGCCACGCCCTGTGCCGGCGACCCGCGAGCAGAGGTGGTTGATTGCGCCTAATGGGGAGAAGTAAGTGCATTTACTCTTTTTTAACCTTTTGCCTTCACGTTTCTTCAAAATCTAATGCGTTGGCCTTTTCATACTGCAGGGGTTGGATACACGGCCCTGGTATCCGTAAGCCCAACTTCGTCCTTGGTGTGCTTTGCCGGCAGAACTTCCCGGGGTGGGTCACGTTGCCCGGTGAGGGTCAGGTTCGACAGCTCGGACTGAGCTGGGAGCTGTACTTGGCTGCCCCGGCCCCGCCGCAGGAGAGGATCGACGGTGTCTTGTGCCGCACGAGGGCCGAGATGGTGATCCAGACGTTTTGGGTAATTTCTCCTTTACAGAATTAAAAATCAACAGTACCGAGTTATTGTACTAATCAGTGTTGTCTTGTTTGATTGCAGACCTTCTACATGTGTCTTGAGGGAGAGGAGGAGGCCGCGGGTATGGTTATCGAAGCCGAGTGCAGGTGCCTACTTCAGAACTTACGGCACGAGGCTCGGGTGCAGGCTGTTCGAGACTACTACGCCTCGACTGGTATTAAGAGGTCCAAGACGAAGTGCCGCGGCAAGTTTCTGAGTAAGGAGAAGTACATGAAGATAAATACCTATTCTTAAGGCCTTGTACTTAGTTTCCTTGATTTGATTCATAGGCGTAGCGCTGAAATTTCTCTTGACTAACTTAGGTGCCCCCGAGATGGTGTGCGGATAGGATGGACTGTTGGGAGGCGTTGGTGGATGAGTGGTGCTCTCCCCAATGGCTAGCCGTCCACAACAATGCCAAGGAGCGGTGTGCCAAAATGGTTGGTGTGCCACACCATCAAGGGAGCGCCAACCTATATGAGTACAGGAATAACTGGGTATGTGGTTTGCTTCAAGATTCATGCAATTTCATTCTTCATGCTAGCTTGAGCCCTTAACTAATACTTTGTTCCTCTCTTTTAGGCGTGACACAACAAGACGGAGGTGCCAGAGGTGTTCGACCTCTATGCCATGGCCCATACTGCAAAGTACAAGAGGGCCAAGGCATTCTCTGAGTCTGACCTTGATCATCCAGAGAGCTTCACCAACATCTCCTCCCACAACAAGCTCGTGAGGTACAGAGATGAGGGGAAGGCGAGGAAAGGGGAGGACTTTAACCCGAGCCGGCAACCTCTTGATCCAGAGTTGGTGATGATATCTGGTGGCGGGAGGCCCCATGGCTCGATAGCCATTGGGGATGGACTGATACGTTGTCCTAGCACTCTCCCGGAGATCAAGAAGCGCCAGATGAGCTCCGATCCTGAGATAAGGCCTCGTCCACGGCCAATGGAGCTCCAAATCGAGGTTAGTTATACGGACTCAGATACCTTTCCTCCATTACATTGTGTGTGCGGCCATCGATGATTACAATGCTAACAAGGAGTGGTGTTGCATGCTGCTCTTGAGAAAGAGAGAGCGAAGACCCAGGAGCTTCTGGCGGAGGCAAAGAGGTAGGCGGCGGAGAGGGAGAGGGAGTTGGAGGAGAGGACTGCTACGCTGTTGGAGGAGGAGAGGAACCGGAACGACGCGTCTCACCGGGCCTTATACGAGCTCTTCGTGGTAAGTTTCTTCTGCATATTAGCCAAATCATGTACGTAATGTTCGTTTCATTACTAACTAATATGACTGACTCGTGAAAACCAAATGTGCAGACCATGTGCCAGAGCAACGGTCAGACCCCTCCGCCGATGCCAGTCATTGCTCCGGCGGGCACGGTGAGTTTCATTTGAATGGTCATTAGTTACTAGTCTTCACATTTGAGTTGCATCATGCTAACGAGACATTGCAAATGATCTTTGGTGCAGCGTAACTCCCGACAAGCATCGACCGATCCTTCTGCGTCTGCCACTGGCGCGACCGGTCCTTCACCTCCGTGATGACGATACGTTTTCCCTAGTGTTTTGCTTAACAAATGCATACTTAGCTTAAGAAATGACCTATTTAGCTCCAAAATGTCATATAGTTAGCTTATTTTCCTCGAAAATGACATAATAATCTTACTTAGCTCCAAAATGACCTATTTTACCTAGGCTAGCTCAATAATGACCTATACTTAGCTTAATTAGTTCATTTATGACATAATTAGCTTACTTAGGTCAAAAATGGCATAATAACCTTGGTTTAGCTCCAAAATGTCATATACTTAGCTTATTTTCCTCGAAAATGACATAATAACCTTACTTAGCTCCAAAATGACCTATTTTACCTAGGATAGCTCTAAAATGACCTACACTTAGCATTTTTTCCTCCAAAATGACTTAATATGCTTAGTTAGCTCAAAAATGGCATAACTACCTAGGCTAGCTCAAAAATGACCTATACTTAGCTTAGCTAGTTCATTTATGACATAATTAGCTTACTTAGGTCAAAAATGGCATAATAACCTTGGTTTAGCTCCAAAATGTCATATACTTAGCTTATTTTCCTCGAAAATGACATAATAACCTTACTTAGCTCCAAAATAACCTATTTTACCTAGGTTAGCTCTCAAATGACCTATACTTAGCTTAGCTAGTTCATTTATGACATAATTAGCTTACTTAGGTAAAAAATGGCATAATAACCTTGGTTTAGCTCCAAAATGTCATATACTTAGCTTATTTTCCTCGAAAATGACATAATAACCTTACTTAGCTCCAAAATGACCTATTTTACCTAGGATAGCTCTAAAATGACCTATACTTAGCATTTTTCCCTCCAAAATGACTTAATATGCTTAGTTAGCTAAAAAATGGCATAACTACCTAAGATAGCTCAATAATAACCTATACTTAGCTTAGCTAGTTCATTTATGACATAATTAGCTTACTTAGGTAAAAAATGGCATAATAACCTTGGTTTAGCTCCAAAATGACCTATTTACCTAGGTTAGCTCTAAAATGACCTACACTTAGCATTTTTTCCTCCAAAATGACTTAATATGCTTAGTTAGCTCAAAAATGGCATAATTACCTAGGTTAGCTCAATAATGACCTATACTTAGCTTATTTAGTTCATTTATGACATACTTAGCATACTTAGGTCAAAAATGGCATAATAACCTTGGTTACCTCCAAAATGTCATATACTTAGCTTATTTTCCTCGAAAATGACATAATAACCTTACTTAGCTCCAAAATGACCTATTTACCTAGGTTAGCTCTAAAATGACACAAGTAAGCAATAAGAAGAAGAAAAAGAAGAGGAGAAAAAGAAAGAGAAGAAAAATTCTTCTTCTTCTTCTTCTTCTTCTTCTTTTTCTTCTTCTTCTTCTTCTAGTCTTCTTCTTCTTCTTCTTCTTCTTCTAGTCTTCTTCTTCTAACTTTCTTCTTTCCCATTTTGCAGATTTGCTTCAGATCACGGAAGCTTGCGTTGATGGAGTCTACTCTTCTCCTTGTCCTTCCTTTTTGTTTTGATTTTGTAGGATGAACAATGTGAAACTTGCTACCTATATATGTATGTATGGATGAAACCATTGTATATGGACTTTTTGCTTAATTGTTGGATATGTTCGCTATATATATGTTGGATATGGACTTTTGATTTGGTATATATATGTGTTGGATGATCATATCCATATGGCAGGGATATGTATGCTTGTTGAAAGTATTTTCCAATGAATATATATATATATCTGTGAAATTGATTGAATTTAAGAAAAAACAGAATTAACAGGGGCAATACAGGCACTTTGCCGTCTGCCAGCAGACGGCAAAGCTGCCACGTGGCAGCTACCTGTGCAACCTGGGGGCACCTGGGCTGGCCTATCTGGGCACTTTGCCGTCTGCCAGCAGACGGCAAAGGCTGTTGTGCTTTGCCGTCTGCTGCTGGCAGACGGCAAAGGGCATGCATTGGCCCCAGCTGACGCCTGATGTCAGCTGGCAGACGGCAAAGAACTTTGCGCCTTTGCCATCTGCTGGCAGACGGCAAAGTACGCCGTTAGCCACCTAACGGGCCTAACCCTATCCCTCTGCCCTCCAAGGGATTTGCCGTCTGCTTGCTTAGTATGGCTGACGGCAAACTTCTTTGCCGTCCACTTTATTTAAGCAGACGGCAAAGCAGCCCTCTGTCGTAGTTCATTCAGCCGGACGTGGTGCCATCTGCTGGCTGACGGCAAAGGGCTTTGCCGTCCGCCAGACATTCCTTTGCCGTCTGCCATATGCCTGATTCCTGTAGTGTTTCTCTCTTTTGGGAGTTTGATATCTTTCATTTTTAGTGTATTAGTGGATATCTCATTCCTTGATGTATCTATTCTTTGGTATCCTTCAAGTGATGATTTATTCATTTGGTATATTTTCTTCACTTGGTATTCTCTCTTTTGGTATCTTATCAATCTTGTGTTGATTTGGTACTTGAAAGTCTTGAGCATGCATATTTACTTTATGTACTTCCTTTGGCATGCTTTCTTTATTTGACCCAATATATAGGGGAAACTCCACCAAGTCTCTAATTGACTAAGATGTGCATGAAATTCAATTTCATATCTATATGCACATATTTATGTGGAGTTTGTCCTATGTATTGTTGGTTCTCTAACCCTTTGGTCCCAATGAGTTTGGGTACCATTTTTGTTTGTGATGTTGTTCTAGGAACAATTGGAGATGCATTGGATGCTCGGCTCACCCACAAGGAAGGTGTTGTCACCATGTGCTTATTGGAGCCAAGCTTAGGATGATCAATGAACCATTATCTACTACACCATTCCAATGCTATCTTGGTAACAAGTATCTACTTCATGCATACATTTATTGCATTCAACCTTGTGTAGATTGCATCATGGCATGAATTTATTGCTTCGTTCTTGTGATACTTGTTTCCTTTCTCAAAGCATCCAACAATGATCTATTGTTGCTAGTTGTGATGTCTTTGATGTTCGTGTGGTTGGAGTTCATCTATATACAATAAGATATTATTGAGCCATATTCTATGTGTTTCAAGCAAAGATCTTGTTGGTATATTTATGACTCCCTTTTGGATATCTTGTTCCTTCCTTGTGTAATTATTTCGTATGTACATCCTTCTTTGTGGATATATATCATCATGATTGTCATCTACCTAGAATCTTATACACATGAGAGAAGTTACATCTCTAGTTGATATCCTTTCTTTCACGTCCACCGTTGCATTCCATTTTTATTTCCTTGGTGGTTTTGTGAAAGGATTTGTCTTGAGTGCGGATCTTATATATTTGTTTCTTGATGCACTCTTTTGTGGTGAAGATTGTTTCCCCCTTGCTTGTCTTGACGAGGCTTTTGCCATTTCGATTGGTATCCCTCCTCTTGACAAAGCTATCATTTTCTATCTTCACCATGGGTTGTCACAAGCTTTGTTGTTAATTCGCTTATTAGTGAGCTTGTGAACCCATTTGCTTGTTGTGTGTGTGTGGTAAGGACATGTCTTGCACCTTGTATCTCATTCTTTCAAGACTATGTTGATGCTTAATGCTCATCCTTATATTAGTCTTCTCAAGTGCTTTGCCATGACTCACACACATCGTTTTGGTTGAGCCTATTCCTAAGTTGCCTCTTTTACATGTTGCTCAACCATGTGTTTGTTGCAAGTGCTAGGCTTAGTTTCCTATATGCTCACTTGCACTTGTTGTGAGTTGCTATTTGATTTTGGGGGAGTGATGATCCTATTTTGTGCATGTTGTATCCAAATACAAAACTAAATATTGCACAAATCATGGGGAGCTTCTCTATGTTCTTTAGAACACTCCTATGCTCATTTCATAATATATTTTAGTCATGTGGCTCGTATGGGTCATTTGATTGCTTGTGTCAATTGGTATCTTTTGATTGCTTGCTTCACTCCTTGGTATGTCTTTGTGCCATATCATCCTTTTGCAATCTTTGGATCCTCAATATAGTTTGTCTTCCTCCAACTAGTTATCATTGGATATGTGTATGTCATTGTAACACCCCATGTAATTAAGCTACAGTGATCACCTTTTTATAATGCCAAGTCACCATGCTTAACAGTGCTTGATCATCATTTGCATCATATCTCATTTCAAATTCCAAATTCAAATGGAAATTCAAATTTAAAGTGAATTTAAAAGTTGTTCAAATTTGAAAACTAAAATGTTCATAACATTGCAAATAATCCAAAGGCAATAATAAAATTAAAACCAACATTAATTGAATTAGTTAAGTGACTCTAACATCATGAAACGGTACCAAAACAGAAATATTTAATCCATTTTCATTTAATTAAAATTCAAATGAAAACATATGGACTCCAAACCATTTTCTGGTAGTAGTTAATATTGCACTGAAATTATGTGGCTAGTTCACATGTTTTACAAAAGTCAAATGGGGGCCACACATTTTTGCAAAACAGAAAAACAAAAACAAAACAGTAAAGAAAAACAGAGAAAAGGAAAAAGGCCGCAGCACCTGGGCCTAAGTCAAACCAGGCGGCCCAGCCCACCCCGCACCTTCTCCCACCTCCCGCGCTCGCTGTCACCTCCACAGCGCGCGTGCACGCACCCGCACCTGGCCCCCCCTCGCTCCTCGCTCGACAGCGCGACGCCGCGCCTGCCGTGGAGAATAAGAGCATCTCCACGGACCCCCTTGGCGAGCCCTAGCCCCACATCTTCCCTCCCCTCGCTATCTTCCTCCTCACCCGACGCCGCCATGATCGGCCTCCGCTGAACCTCGCGGCCACCGCCTCCATCTCGTCGCCGCACCGTGTCCATCATGTTCCCCGCCCTCGACTACGTCGCCTACGCCTCGCCGTTGGAGCTCGGAGCCGCTGCAACGTCGCCCACGAGCTCTTCTCCCTCCTTCGGCCACCGTCGTCCCCATCGCCGATTCGTCGCCATCACGCCACCCCGAGCCCACTTTTGCACCTCTGCAGGACCGCGGTGAGCTGCCGCGTCGATCCCCCTCTCCCCACTCTCTCTTCGTAGCCGTAGCTGCCGCCCCCATCGCACCCGAGCTCCCCGCCGCGGAGCTCGTCGCCGGCGACATTCCGGCGACCATTTGGTCGCGCACTGCTGCCCTCCGTGCTCGCCCGCACGCGTAGACGTCGCCTAGCTAGTTTGCGCGCCTGAACTCGCCCCGCAGCCGCGATCCCGCTCGAACCCGAGAGCCGCCGCCGCCCACCGTCGTCGCCGACGTCCATTCCGGCCTCCCCAGCTCCGGCCGTGGCCACCACCGGACGCGGTGTGAACTGGCCGATCAAGAGAACCAAATCGCGCGCGCAATGGTGCACCACAGAGGATTTCCAGGCTCGCCGGAGTTTGCCGCCGCGGGAGAGCTCTCCGGCACGTCTTCGGTGGCCGGCGCTGAGCTGGCGCCGACGTGGCCACGCCCTGTGCCGCTGACCGTTGGGCCCCACGGGCCCCAGTTGACTGGGTTGACCCAATCAACTGCTGACTGGGCACCCGTGGGCCACTGCCATACGAGCCCCACCTAAATTAAATGATTTTTATAAATAAATAACATATTAATTAATAGGTTAATTAAATTAATTGCTAATTACTCACTGACTACTGGGTCCCACCCGTTAATTAACCTAATTAACTAATTTAAACTCTGTTTAATTAAAACAGTCACTGACCAGTGGGACCCACTGGTCAGGTTTGACTCTGGTCAGCCGGTTTGACCCGCTGACGTCACCCTGACGTCATGATGACGTCACCCTACACTGTTTTGGATAATTCGAATTAAATAATTCCAGAAATTCCAGAAAATGATTAAAACTTTGAAAAATCATATAAAATAAACCGTAACTCGGATGAAAATAATTTATATATGAAAAATGATCAGAAAAATGTGAAGAATCCGAATATCCTACCCACATACCTGCCACACCCCTCTAACATACTAAACATGGAACCGTCCCCTCCGGTTCAGTGTACCGATAATCACCCGGAGCTGGGAGAACACTCCCGGATAAATTCCCGCTCCAACTAACTTGCGTAGTGCTGCATTAGAACACCCCTAGCATAGCATGTAGACATGTCATGCACCCCTGTTGCATTGTTGCCGTGTATTTATTGTTTCTTACCCCTCCTTCTCTCTCGATAGACCCCGAGACTGCCGACGACACCGCTGTGCACGACTACGACGTCAACGACCAGACCCCTTCAGTTGAGCTTCCAGGCAAGCAAAACCCCCTTGATCATCCAGATATCGCCCATTCCTTCTCTCTTATACTTGCATTAGAATTGCTTCTGTTGCTACTCCGATAGTTCCTATTCTGATGCATAGCCTGATCTCGTCGCCTACTGTTGATACCTACCTGCTGTCCCATGATGCTTAGTTAGCTATGCTATTGATCCATCTGTGGCCCTTCACCCTTGTCCGGTTGCCATGCTTGCTATCGGGCCGTGATCACTTTGGGGTGATGATCACGGAAATGTTTACTTATTGCAATACTATAAACTGTTAAAGTCAGGCCGGCTCCAAGAGTGCCCGCGAGAGAATAATATTAAAGACGGGTCGGCTCCAAGAGCACCCGCGAGCCGTGTATTATCAAGTCGGAGCGACAGGGATCCTGTTCGTCTTCGCGAGTTTCTAAATACGCCTAACGGATTTGGGTATTTGATCTGAGTGGGTCGTTGGCCCTATACGCACTACCACCACGTGGGATAATGGTTATGGGACCCTCGACGCCGTATGTATCAGCCGAAAGCTTTGTCAGACGTCCAGTTCAGCATTGTGGCACGACAGGATCGGCGCCATCCATGACAGAGGTGGTGCCTGGATCTAACCCTGCACACAACGACCCGGAGTGCAAAGGGCGATGGGCCCAAGACCCCTGAGCACTTAGGATGTAGACCAGCGGGGACCTCTCTGTTAAGCCTAGGTAGGACTACGTCGTGTCGATCGGCCGAGGTCAGGCATGACCCGGAAAAGTGTGTCCGGCCAGAGTTAATCGAGCGTGTTGGGTAACAGTAGTGCACCCCTGCAGGGAAGTTATCTATTCGAATATCCGTGTCCACGGTAACAGGACGCTCGGAGTTGTATCCTGGTCTGCTACAACTACAAATGGATACTGTTACAATAATAAACTGCTACTACTGCTCTCGAGATCACTTTCTTGCAGGGTAGTCGAGGAAGGATCCCAGGGCATTACCACTATATGATTGATGATATTTATATTACTTGTTCTACTCTCTTCTGATGCTGCAAGAAATGCTTCAAGATGCTAGTCTTCGATAGGCAAGGCCTTTCCCACTCTGTTCTGGCATTTCTGCAGTTTAGTCCAAAGATATAACCCCATTCCTTTGATACCGATGTATACTTAGTATAGATCTGATGTCAATCTTGCGAGTACTTTGGATGAGTACTCACGGTTGCTTTGCTATCTCTTTTCCCCATACCCGATTGCTGCGATCAGACGACGGAGTCCAGGAGCAGGAGATCCCTGGAGGCACCTACTTCTACGATGAGTCCGACGACCAGGAGTAGTTCGGAGGCCCTAGGCAGGAGGCCTTCGCCTTTTCGATCATTGTCGCTGTTTGTGCTAGCCTTCTTAAGGCACCCTTGTTTAACTTGGTGTATGTACTCAGATACTTCTGCTTCCGCTGATGTTTGTATGACTCGAGCTTTTGTATTCGAGCCCTCGAGGCCCCTGGCTTGTAATATAAAGCTTGTATTATTTTATTTTGTGTCTAGATTTGTGTTGTGATATCTTCCCGTGAATCCATAGGCTTAATCGTGTGCATTTGCGTGTATGATTAGTGCACGATTAAGCTGAGGGCGTCACAGTCGTTCCACTCATTTTTTGAGAAATACACACTTTATGGAGGAACACATATTATATTGGCCTTCTAAGTTTTTCGCCCATTTTGGCAATCGATGCCAATGGGGGAGAAGTTTAGAGAGTTTTTTGTGGAGAAGTTTAGAGAGTTATTTCTTCTTGCTTTGATTTTGTTCCTAAGCATTTGCATCTCATACGCATGCATTATTGGTTGTTGCATTGCATGGATGCATAATTCCTTATATAAACTCTCTTGAAAGTGATTGTCATCAAATACCAAAATGGGGGAGATTGAAAGAGCATGGTGCCCCCATGTGTGGTTTTTGTAATTGATGACAATCTCTATGAACTAATGGTTGCCTTGAGTTATATTCGTAGGATTTGTCCATAGGAATTTCTTGAAGCCCATTTGTTGTTTTCAAGGAGTTTATCTATTGACCAAGGTGCTATTCAAGGAATTATCCAAAGTTGGTCATAGAGAAGACATGATACAAGGTTGATCAAGACTAAGTCAAAGAGTGAATCAGGTTGATCAACACACAAAGCGTACAAGATGTACCGAGAGGGATCAAGTGATCCCATGGTATGGTAAGCATTGTCCATTACGCTTTGTGTACTAACCCATGGTCTACGTGAGAGTTCTATGTGGGGTTAGGTTACGGTGCGCAAGTTCAAGTGGATCATCACGAAGAGATCACATGCTTGGAGCTTGCCGTCCATTATGGTGACAATGGACTTGTGAAGATGTGCCGAAGAGTGGCTCACCCATAGTGGAGTATGGGGGAGCAATCAACTAGTCTTCATCGAGCCAACGCAATCAAGAAAGGTGGTCCAACTTGAGGAAGTCCAGATCATCATCATCTAGCTCAAGTGGACTATGTGCAAGGCAAAGGTTTGCCCTTGATAGGTTTTCTATTTTACCGGTCTCATGGTGGTTGTTGGGAGACCGGGTTATAGGATCGATTGTCGTACTATCAAGGGGGGCTCTCAAGTGAGTAGCTTGATCGTATCGTTCGTAGAGAGCTCAAACCATTGCATCCTTGCATCATCTTTCCTGGTTCTTGTTTGGTGTTTCTCTTTGTGAGTTTTAGAGCTTATGGTCATTTTCATGACAAGCTCGAGTTCATCGAAAACGGAGTTCATATATGCATCTTCTATGATGTTTTTGATGTTGGAGTTTTTGCCGGTTCTTCATTCATAGAGGTTTCACATCTCTATATCTTAGGCATATCTCCCCTGCCACTTCTTAAGTCACCGTTGGATAGTATTTGTCGTCATCTATCCAACAAGCTTGAGTTTGCTCAATTCGGAGCTCATATGCAGAAGTTATGGCAGTTCTGGTTTTCTTGCTGCATCTGTTTTGCTTGGGGCTTGCTTGATGCACCCCTGCGGTAGTACCGCTCTGGGAAGAGGTAGTACCGCTTGTAAGCGGTAGTACCGTCCCTGTCAGGCGGTAGTACCGCTTGTAAGATGTACTTCTGATGTTCCAGTTCCGCGCGTACTTTCGCTTATTCTGGGGGTTCTGTTTTTCATGTCGGGATCAGCGGTAGTAGGGCGGCAGTGAAGTGCAGCAGTACCACCTATAAGCGGTAGTACCGCCCCAGTCGGGCGGTAGTACCACTGCTGCAGTACTGCCGTCGCGCTCTGCTCTGCCCTACATCCTCTGCTCCCGTGTTCTGCTTCTCCCGCGGTAGTACCGCTGGGATGAGCGGTAGTACCGCTCCGGCGGCACTACCGCCCCTAGGTTTCTTGCCTTTGCTCTATTTTCCTGGATCTACCACCCGATCGGTAGTACCACTCCATGGAGCGGTAATACCGCTTGTAGGAGATATGCCCTAGAGGCAGTAATAACAGTTATTTTGTATCTCTGAGTTTGTAATGAATGTTTATGTTCCATGCTATAACTGCAATGATTCTCGAGTCTGCAATATCCACGAGGCTTGGAGGGAAACTCATGTGCACGTGTGGTATAATAAACGGTAAAATGTATTCCTAGTCAGGCCTTTATGACTGGCTCAAGTATTGCATGATGATCCTGTTTTCCTGATCATGGGCATAACTATGCCGGCAATTTTCAGGGCACAATGTTCGTAGAACACTTGTGTTGAATCGACCCGAATTGATGTTATGCTATGAGATACATTCGTTACAAGTTAATGGTTAATAACACAAAGATAGTTAATGTTTGCATAATTCCTTAGACCATGAGAGTATCGAGTTCTTTTGTACTTGCTTCGTGAACTTTGGGGTTTGTTAAACGTCATCCGTAACTGGGTGGCTATTACGGCGGGTTACGGGTTCACGAAAAAGTATGACAAGTAACGAGATAGCTCAAGATTGGGATTTGCTCCTCCGACGATGGAGAGATATTCTCGGGCCCTCTCGGTGTTACGGTATCCATCATCGTCTGGCCAGACACATTGTGATTTGATCACTGGGATGCCGGAATACGGAAACGAGAAAAGAGAACAAAACCGGTAACGAGGTAACTTGCATGGTGGACAAGTTGTTGATCCACAGGGATGCAATAAATCTCACCTCGGGTGTTTGTAATATATCGTGAAGCAACAGGAATAGCACAAGGCAACTGGAGGTTCACTCGAATATTCATTCGTGTGAGTATAGGGGTCAATATGGGTGTCCACGGCTCCGATGTTGATCATTGATCCGAAAGTGTTCCGGGTCATGTCTATACTTCACCGAACCTATAGGGTCACACGCTTAAGGGTCATCTATCTGTTGAATACTAGACACGGAGTCTGAGAGAAAATCACCGAAAAAGTTTCGGACAAAACGGAAACGTTCCGGAGAGAACACCGGAATAGTTTCGGTGAAACTGAAAAGTTGTTTCAGGGTATTCCATCAAGTCATATTGTTTCTGGCACACGCCTGGAAATTCTTGGAGGGTGCCAGAATTGTTCTGGTAACTTCTGGAATTTTTTCGGAGAGAAAAACCGGAAATGTTCCGGAGCAGCCGGAACCGCAATGGTAGCTTTTCGCTGAAGAAAAACATTGTTCCGAAATTGTTTCGAAATGCGTTCGAAATTGTTTTAGTGGGTACTGGAATTATTCTAGGCACACAGAAATAATTTGGGATTTAACGGACGCAGAAAAATGTCTTCGTGAATAGTGAAAGTGCTTTATGGATATTTTTTGGAAAGCACCTTTTTGGATATTTCCAAAAAGGCTTCTAGAAGGGCTTGGGGGCCAAGGAAGCCCCTCATGGGGGGGCCCCAAGGGGTGGCCGGCCAAGGTGGGGATGCTCCATGGGAGCTCCACATGCCATCCCTTTTTTGCTTTATTCTTTTATGTAATGACATAAAGTGGGGGTACTTTTGTTATTTTTGAATGCCAGCTTTACCCCTTGGCTTTCCTATAAATAGAGGTGGAGGGGGTGCTCTCCACATCTCATCCTTGCTCTCATACACATGCCATTTGACTTGTCTGGCTTCTCTCTCCCTCCCAGCGAAATAGTTTCGTAGAGCCGAAAGGCTGTCTGGGTTCCGGCAGGAACTAATTCTGAACGGTGAAGCCCTGCCGGATAGCTGACACCGTATGTGTGCAACCCCGTAGAGAGGTCATAGTTTCGATCTTTTGCCCGAAGGGCTGTCTGAGTTTCCGTTCGAGTTTCGAGGGTCCTCCCGAAGGGCTGTCCGTGACATCGTCCGAGGGATTGTCCGACCGCCTCCCGAAGGGCTATCCGACGAGGGAGTACATCCTTGCGGTTGGGAGGTTGTAAATCCTAGCTGCAGGGATCTGCACCGACGATCTACACCGACTCTTCTTCCGCTGCGCTTCGAGTTGGTACGGATCAGATCAAACCATGTATGCAGTCTCCATAGTGATCCTGGGCGTGCTCGCTGTACCGATTTTTTTTGTTTTCTGTTGCGTTCCCCTACAGTGACATCATGAGCCGTGCTATGCGTAGATGCAGGTTACGATCTAGAATACATGGAGATGTATGGGTATTGCATAATATAATTTTGGAGTAGATGAGATCTATTGCTGAAAATTATTTATGTGGGTAGCAGATGAAATCTGTTACCCGATGTTCTTGTTGCTTCCCTAGAATTTGCGTATTTCTGATCTCGAGACAACATGGTGGAATTTGACAAAGTTCTGGCAATCCGCGATCCTGATTGATCAACGAAGTGATATCAGTTCTTTGGGTTCCGCCATAGTCAAAAGAAAGACGAAATTCGTAGATGAAAGGGCAATGTAGATATGATCTGCACGGGGGTCATGTATGACGAAGTTTAGTATGGGGCTCGAGATTTTATTATCTCGTGTTTCATACACCCTGGAATGTTAATCTAGCGACTTGAATAATCATACTTGATGATAAACGTTGGTAGCTGCGGTTTAAGTCAAAACCTTAGAAGCCACGTAAAATAAATTTTTGCATAAACCGATTAGAGGCGTCTAACTTGGTTTTGCAGGATGTGCATGTGATGTGGTATAGCAATGCTCATATTAATTCGATTATTTATGAGATGACTATATGATGTAAATTTATTAACATGACCTGCGTGTCATGATTCGGCATGATGGCTGGAGCCATATGATTGTCACTTTAATGACCTGCGTGTCAACCTTAAGTAATGCACTTATTTTATTAGCTATAGAGATGGCAATATTATTTGGTGCATCGACAAGGTGGTGGCAATCTTCGCGAAGGTGAACTCCGACGCAAATGCCAAAGACGAAGAAATACTTGACTTCTCCGTCAGAAGGGGCTATACCATATCATGCTAATTATGAATTGCCTGAGATGTTTATCCCTTATGATGCACCCTTTTGATTGCGCGGTAGTCGCTTTTTATTATGGTGATCTCTCACTTAAAATATCAAGTAGTTAGTGTTCTCCCAAGTGTAGCACCGTCACGGCACCTATCTCTTCGGGGTATCACATGGATGCATGGGTACGAACGATTAGAGAAGTGTGAGGCGGGTGAGTTGAGACCTCGCAGCGAGATCACTTGGTTGTCTTGACGTTCAGGCATGAAAGTCATGAGCTCGGAACACACGCATCGAAAGATGAACAAGAGTCACATAGAGATGTGATTGGCAAGTTGGCCTACCAAATGAAATTCTCGTCACTTGAGATGGATGCATCCTTGGCGTTGAATTGAAATTTAGATCTTGAATCACTCATAATCAATTTTGAGAGATATTGATTTGAGTGGGAGCGCACTTTAGAATAAAATTGTTTATTCACTAGTGCACAAAATCATTATGAACAAAGTCTAAGTGAAACTTGTGTTTACCATTGTAGATCAAATGGCTCGCAACACCGCGTTCAACTTAGGCCCAATGTTAGAGAAAGAGAAGTTAGCTGCGACTGGAAGCAACTATGCGAACTGGGTCCGTAACCTGAGGATTGTCCTCAGGAGCGCTAGGAAAATGTATGTGCTTGAAACTGCTCTTCCAGCTAAACCGGCGGCAGATGCCCCGGAAGATAAACAAAATGTCTGGGCCACTAAGGATGATGATCACAACTTAGTGCAATGCCTCATACTAGCTTGCATGAGTCTAGGGCTTCAAAAACGTTTTTGAATTCCATAAACCCCGTGATATGATCCGGGAATTAGATGCCCTGTACAAGGAAACCGCAAGGTCTGAACGATTTGATATCATGAAGGCCTTGATGGAATGCAAGATGGCTGAGGGTAGTTCAGTTGGCGAACACGTAGTCAAAATGATTGGCTATGCTGAAAGGCTTAAAACCCTGGAATTTCCACTTCCACCTGACCATATGATGGACATGCTGCTTTCTTCACTCCCCCCGTCTTATGACGGTTTTATCATGAACTACAACATGAGTGGGATGGAGAAGACACCGGAAAAGGTGCTCGCCATGCTGAAAACTACAGAAGGAGGACTGCGGAAAAATCGCAAGCAAGTGTTGCTTGTGAATAAAACCGCCAGTTTCAAAAAGAAAGGCAAGCCAAAGAAGGGCAAGGGCGCCAGTAAGACCGGCTCCCAAAGCAACTCTAAGGGCGGAGCCAAGAATGAAACTGAGTGCTTCTACTGCAAGGGCACAAGACACTGGAAGAGAAACTGCAAGAAGTATCTGGAAGATAAGAAGTCCGGGAAAACCGGAAAAGGTATAATTGTTATACAAGTTAATGTCATTGACGTTTTGCTTGCTAGTGAAAATTCTAAGTCTTGGGTATTTGATACCGGATCGGTTGCTCACATTTGCAACTCGATACAGGGGCTTCAGAAGGTGCGCAAACTAGCAAAGAATGAAGTCGTGATGCGCGTTGGGAACGGCACTGGGATCGCCGCTCAAGCCGTCGGCATTATGCCTCTACGTCTCCCTTCAAGATTTATCTTAGAACTAAATAACTGTTATTTTGTTCCACTATTGTGTAGAAACATTATCTCTGGATCATGTTTAGTACACGATGGGTATTCATACAAGTCTGAGAACAATGATTGTTCACTTTATTGTAAGGATATGTTTTATGGATTTGCACCCATTGTTGGGGGCCTTTTCATACTAAATCTTGAATGTGGAAATGATGTCTTCAACGTGAATGCTAAACGCGTTAAGAAGGCTGATACCACCACCACTTACTTGTGGCACTGTCGCCTTGGCCACATCGGAAAGAAACGCATGCAAAGACTCCATAAAGATGGAGTTTTACCGTATTTTGATTTTGAATCATTTGACACATGTGAAGCTTGTCTAATGGGAAAAATGACCAAGACGCCATTCACGGGTCATCCTGAACGGGTGGGTGAATTATTGGAAATAATACATAGTGATGTATGTGGTCCGACGAACACAGCCGCACGGGGTGGGTATTTTTACTTTGTGACTTTTACTGATGATTTAAGTAGGTATGGATATATCTACTTGATGAAGCACAAGTCGGAAACCTTTGAAAAGTTCAAAGAATTTCAGAATGAGGTAGAAAATCATCGTGACAAAAAGATTAAGTTTCTGCGGTCTGATCGCGGAGGCGAATATCTTAGTCATGAGTTTGGCCAACATCTGAGTGACCGTGGAATCGTTTCACAGCTTACGCCTCCCGGAACTCCACAGCGACACGGAGTGTCGGAACGACGTAACCGAACCCTGTTAGACATGGCAAGGTCAATGATGTCTCTTACAGATCTACCGATATCTTTTTGGGGTCACGCACTTGATACTGCCGCTCACACACTAAACAAAGCACCGTCTAAGTCTGTTGAGACGACACCACATGAGATGTGGCATGGGAAGAAACCTTGTGTGTCGCATCTCAAAATTTTGGGTTGTGAGGCATACGTAAAGCATTTACAGCCAAGCAAACTCGATCCCAGATCAGACAAATGTTACTTTGTAGGTTATCCCAAAAACACCGTTGGGTATTCCTTCTACAACCAATCCGAGGGCAAAGTGTTTGTCGCAAAGGTTGGACACTTTCTCGAGAAAGAATTTCTCGCTAAAGAAGTAAGTGGGAGGACAGTACAACTTAATGAGATTAGTGAATCTTCGGCAACCGTTGATATGGCTAAGGAACCGGAAGAAATTCCGCTAATTATCCCTACAACCGAGCCGGAAGTTGTCGCATGTGATGCGGAAACTTCAGACAATGTTGTAACTGAACCGCGCAGATCAGGTAGGGCTATCCAGCCACCTGAGTGGTTTCATAAGGAAATCTTCATTCTTGAAGACGATGAACCTGCGCACTACAAGGAAGCGATGGCGGGGCCCAGCTCAAGGGAATGGCACAAGGCCATGAAATCCGAGATGGAATCCATGTACGAAAACCAAGTTTGGAACTTGGAAGAACTTCCAGATGGCGTAAAACCCATCAGTTGTAAATGGATTTTCAAAAGAAAGACGGACGTGGATGGTAACATTACTATCCACAAAGCTAGACTTGTCGCGAAAGGGTTCACGCAAGTTCCAGGAGTGGACTACGACGAGACTTTCTCGCCCGTAGCTATGCTTAGGTCTGTTCGGATATTACTAGCAATTGCTGCTTATTTCGATTATGAAATATGGCAGATGGACGTCAAAACGGCTTTCCTAAATGGAAACCTCAAAGAGGATGTATACATGATACAGCCAGAAGGTTTTGTCGTTCATAAGGATGCTGGAAAGGTATGCAAACTTCAGAAAGCCATTTATGGTCTGAAGCAAGCGTCAAGGAGCTGGAACATTCGTTTTGATGAAGTGGTCAAACAGTTTGGCTTCATCAGGAATGACGAAGAATCTTGTGTTTACAAGAAGTTTAGTGGGAGCGCAAAAGCATTTCTAATCTTGTATGTGGATGACATATTGTTGATTGGAAATGACGTGAATTTTCTTAGCGAAATAAAAGACTCATTGAAGAAGAGTTTTTCAATGAAAGACTTAGGCGAAGCGGCATATGTATTGGGCATTAGAATCTATAGAGATAGATCAAGACGCCTGATAGCCCTTAGCCAAAGCACGTACATTGACAAGGTGTTAAAAAGGTTCAACATGGAGAACTCCAAGAAAGGCCTACTCCCCATGTCACCTGGCACAGTGCTTTGCAAGAATCAGTGTCCTCGGACTCTCGATGAGCGAGTACAGATGAATGATGTTCCATATGCTTCGGCAGTTGGTTCTATTATGTATGCCATGCTATGTACAAGACCAGACGTTTCCTATGCGCTAAGTGTTAGCAGCCGGTACCAAAGTGATCCAGGATTGGAACACTGGGCCGCAGTCAAGGGTATTCTTAAGTACCTCAGAAGGACCAAGGATTTACTCCTTGTGTACGGAGGTGATGAAGAGCTCATTGTAAGTGGTTACACTGATGCAGGCTTCATGACTAACCCAGATGACTTCAAATCTCAATCAGGCTATGTTTTCATATTGAACGGCGGCGCAGTTGATTGGAAAAGTTCCAAACAAAAGACTGTGGCGGATTCTACGACGGAGGCGGAATATGTTGCAGCTTCAGAAGCCTCCAAGGAGGCGGTATGGATCAAGCAATTTCTTGAAGACCTTGGTGTGGTTCCAAGTGCTCTGGACCCGGTGGAGATCTATTGTGATAATAGTGGCGCCGTGGCTCAGGCAAGGGAGCCAAGTTCGCACCATAAGACAAGACATATTGAACGCAAATATAAACTCATTCGACATCATGTCGAAGCGGGTTTAGTGAAAGTACGCAAAGTTCACACGGATCTGAACGTGTCAGACCCGATGACAAAGCCTCTACCACGAGCAAAGCATGAGCAGCACCGGATTGCCATTGGTGTTAGGGAAGCCATGTAACTGGATTATGACTCTAGTACAAGTGGGAGTCTATAGGAGATATGCCCTAGAGGCAGTAATAACAGTTATTTTGTATCTCCAAGTTTGTAATGAATGTTTATGTTCCATGCTATAACTGCAATGATTCTCGAGTCTGCAATATCCACGAGGCTTGGGGGGAAACTCATGTGCACATGTGATATAATAAACGGTAAAATGTATTCCTAGTCAGGCCTCTATGACTGGCTCAAGTATTGCATGATGATCCTGTTTTCCTGATCATGGGCATAACTATGCCGGCAATTTTGAGGGCACAATGTTAGTAGAACACTTGTGTTGAATCGACCCGAATTGATGTTATGCTATGAGATACATTCGTCACAAGTTAATCGTTAATAACACAGAGATAGTTAATGTTTGCATAATTCCTTAGACCATGAGAGTATCGAGTTCCTTCGTACTTGCTTCGTGAACTTTGGGGTTTGTCAAACGTCATCCGTAACTGGGTGGCTATTACGGCGGCTTACGGGTTCACGGAAAAGTATGACAAGTAACGAGATAGCTCAAGATTGGGATTTGCTCCTCCGACGATGGAGAGATATTCTCGGGCCCTCTCGGTGTTACGGTATCCATCATCGTCTGGCCAGACACATTGTGATTTGATCACTAGGATGCCGGAACACGGAAACGAGAAAAGAGAACAAAACAGGTAACGAGGTAACTTGCATGGTGGACAAGTTGTTGATCCACGGGGATGCAATAAATCTCACCTCGGATGTTTGTAATATATCGTGAAGCAACAGGAATAGCACACGACAACTGGAGGTTCACTCGAATATTCATTCGTGTGAGTATAGGGGTCAATATGGGTGTCCACGGCTCCGATGTTGATCATTGATCCGAAAGTTTTCCGGGTCATGTCTATACTTCACCGAACCTATAGGGTCACACGCTTAAGGGTCATTTATCTGTTGAATACTAGACAGGGAGTCTGAGAGAAAATCATCGAAAAAGTTTCGGACGAAACAGAAACGTTCCGGAGAGAACACCGGAATAGTTTCGGTGAAACTGAAAAGTTATTTCAGGGTATTCCATTAAGTCATATTGTTTCCGACACACGCCTGGAAATTCTTGGAGGGTGCCAGAATTGTTCTGGTAACTTCTGGATTTTTTCCGGAGAGAAAAACCGAAAATGTTCCGGAGCAGCCGGAACCGCAATGGTAGCTTTTCGCTGAAGAAAAACATTGTTCCGGAATTGTTTCAGAATGCGTTCGAAATTGTTTTAGTGGGTACTGGAATTATTCTAGGCACACAGAAATAATTTGGGATTTAACGGACGCAGAAAAATGTCTTCGTGAATAGTGAAAGTGCTTTATGGATATTTCTTGGAAAGCACCTTTTTGGATATTTCCAAAAAGGCTTCTAGAAGGGCTTGAGGGCCAAGGAAGCCCCTCATGGGGGGGGGGGCAAGGGGTGGCCGGCCAAGGTGGGGATGCTCCATGGGAGCTCCACATGCCATCCCTTTTTGCTTTATTCTTTTATGTAATGACATAAAGTGGGGGTACTTTTGGTATTTTTGAATGCCAACTTTACCCCTTGGCTTTCCTATAAATAGAGGTGGAGGGGGTGCTCTCCACATCTCATCCTTGCTCTCATACACATGCCATTTGACTTGTCTGGCTTCTCTCTCCCTCCCAGCGAAATAGTTTCGTAGAGCCGAAAGGCTGTCTGGGTTCCGGCAGGAACTAGTTCTGGACGGCGAAGCCCTGCCGGATAGCTGACACCGTATGTGTGCAACCCCGTAGAGAGGTCGTAGTTTCGATCTTTTGCCCGAAGGGCTGTCCGAGTTTCCGTTCGAGTTTCGAGGGTCCTCCCGAAGGGCTGTCCGTGACATCGTCTGAGGGACTGTCCGACCGCCTCCCGAAGGGCTGTCCGACGAGGGAGTACATCCTTGCGGTTGGGAGGTTGTAAATCCTAGCTGCAGGGATCTGCACCGACGATCTACACCGACTCTTCTTCCGCTGCGCTTCGAGTCGGTACGGATCAGATCAAACCCTGTATGCAGTCTCCATAGTGATCCTGGGCGTGCTCGCTGTACCAATTTTTTTTGTTTTCTGTCGCGTTCCCTTACACCGCTTGTGTGCGGGCTGAGCACATAACAGTTGGATTTGGGAGGTCCTATAAAAGGAGGTCTTCTTCCCCAATGGACCTTATCCCTTGAGCTCGTGTTCTTCCCCCATTGTTGGCCTTCTTCGAGCTTGCTATCTCTCAATCCCTCCAATGATTCTTGCTAGTTCTTGAGGGAAAAGAGAGAGGAGATCTAGATCCACATTTCCACCAATCACTTTCTCCTCTATGTGAGGGGAACCCCTTGGATCTAGATCTTGGAGTTCTTCATGTTCTCTTCTTCGTTCTTCCTCTCATTTTCCTCCCTAGCATTAGTTGCTTTGGTGGGATTTGGGAGAGAAGGACTTGGGCACTCCGTGTGCCCTTGCCATTGCATTTGATGCATCGGTTTGAGTTCTCCACGGTGATACGTGGAAGTGAAAGTTGAGAAGCTTGTTACTCTTGGGTGTTTGAGCACCCTAGAGCTTGTTCCTCTTGGGTGCTTTGGTGCCCTAGACGGTTGGTGTTGTCGGAGCTCAATCATTATGGTGTAAAGCTCCGGGCAAGCGTTGGGGTCTCCAATTAGGTTGTGGAGATTGCCCCGAGCAATTTGACGGGTACCGGTGACCGCCCCCAAGGGTTGCCAATTGTATGGGTTCGGTGGCCGTCCCCAAGGGTTGCCATTTGTACGGGTTCGGTAATCGCCCTCAAGGGTCTCTTAGTGGAATCACGACATCTTGCATTGTGCGAGGGCGTGAGGAGATTACGGTGGCCCTAGTGGCTTCTTGGGGAGCATTGTTCCTCCACACCACTCCAAATGGAGATTAGCATCCGCAAGGGTGTGAACTTGGGGATACATCGTCGTCTCCGCGTGCCTCGGTTATCTCTTACCTGAGCTCTTTACTTATGCACTTTACTTTGTGATAGCCATAGTGTTTCATGTTATATATCTTGCTATCACTTAGTTGTTTATCTTGCTTAGCATAAGTTGTTGGTACACATAGGTGAGCCTAGTCGATTTAGGTTTTTTGCTTGACTAATTAAATGCTAGTTTTATTCCGCATTTGTTCAAGCCTAAACCATAATTATTTTAGAGTGCCTATTCATCCCCCTCTAGGCGACATCCATGATCTTTCAGCCGCCGTTCGTCGTTTTTATACATGTTACGCTAGATCATTGCACATCCTGATACATTGCCAGAGGCATTCATATGTAGTCATATTCTTTCATTTTATCGAGTTGTAAGTAAATAAAAGTGTGGTGATCATCATTATTAGAATGTTGCCCCTACCAGTGAGGAAAAAATTTGTGGAGACTAATGAGTCCTCGAAAAAGTGGGGATGAGGACCATGAGATTATTCTAAAAAAAGAGAGAATAAGAGAGAGGGGGCAACACTACTATCCCTTTTCCACACTTGTGCTTCAAAATAGCACCATGTTCTTCATATAGAGAGTCTCCATGATTTTCACTTTCGTATACTAGTGGGATTTTTACATTATAGAACTTGAATTGCAAATTCTGATGACGAGCTTCCTCAAATGCTCGAGGTCTTCATGAGCAAGTAAGTTGGATGCACACCCACTTAGTTTCATATAGAGATTTTTCATACACTTATAGCTCTAGTGCATCCGTTGCATGGCAATCCCTACTCCTCTCATCAACATCGATTGTAAGGCCTCTCCATTGCCTAACGATCCAGCCTCGTTGGTGTGAGACTTTCTTATACCTGTTGTCTTCTCTTGAAACCCCATCATCATTCTCCTTGCCATACAAAGTGCCAAGTCCTTGACTCACGCTCAAGTATTGTGTAAGAGTCTAAAAAGCTGAAGCGAGAAAAAGTATGATTTGATTACTCGGCTTGTCAACGGGGTAGTTCATGATTAATATCTTTATGCTAGGAAGACTAAGCATGCCATGCTATATGATTTTGTAGGGATAGCATTCTTCAGCATTCATATTTTGAAAGGCACTAATTATTTACTAACATTCTTATATATTATTGTTTTGATTTCAAATTGATAGACTATTGCCCTGAATCATTCGTATCTAAATATTCATACCGCAAATGAATTACATGATCAACAATATGCCAGGTAGCATTTCACATAAAAAATTCTATTTTTATCATTTACCTAATTGAGGACGAGTAGGAATTAAGCTTGGGGATGCTGATACGTTTCCAACGTATCTATAATTTTTGATTGTTTCATGCTATTATATTATCATTCTTGTATGCTTTATATGTCATTTTATATTATTTTTGTGGACTAAGCTATTAACTTAGTGCCCAGTGTCAGTTCCTGTTTTTTTTGCCTATTTCTTTGTTTTGCAGAAAAATCATACCAAACGAAGTCCAAACACGATGAAACTTTATGGTGATTTTTTCTGAACTATAAAAGACGCTAGAAGTTTCGGGGAGAGATCAGAAGATGCACAAGGGATCGACAAGCTCACACGGCGCGCCCCGGGGGGGGGGGAGGCGCGCCATCAGCACTTGTGGGGCCCACGTGGCTCCATTTGACCTAATCTCTAGTCTATAAATTCCCTAATATTTAAAAAACCACAGAGCGAGACCCGAAACAATTTTAGCACCGCCGCAAGCCTCTGTTCTTCCACGATCCCATCTGGAGGCCTTCGCCGGTACTCTGCCGGAGGGGGAAACCATTGGGGAGGCAATCTTCATCGACCTTGCTGTCTCCATGATGATGTCTGAGTATTTCCTTTAGGACCTACGGGTCCATAGGGTAGCTAGATGATTTTCTCTCTCTCGTTTTGATCTTCAATACAATGATCTCTTCGGAGATCTATTCGATGTAATTCTCCCAGTGTGTTTGTTGGGATCCGATGAATTGTGGGTTTATGATCAGATTATTTATTGAAAGTATTTGAATCCTTTTGAGATCTATTTATGTGTGATTTGATAGCCTTGTATTTATCTCTAATCTATCTGTCTTCTTTAGCCAAGTAGATTGATTTATCTTCAGTGGGAGTGATGCTTGGTAGTAGGTTCAATCTTGCGGTGTCCTTACTCTGTGACATGAGGAGTTGCAAGGCATGTATTGTATTGTTGCTACTAAGGATAACACGACGGGGTTCGAACACATTGTTTGGTCTTACTTTGTCTATATTATGTCATCTTGCTTAAAGCGTCACTCTATTTTTCATGAACTTAATACTTTGAGATGCATACTGGATAGCGGTCTTGGGGTGGAGTAATAGTACTAGATGCAGTTGGATTACGGTCTATTTGTCGTGGACGTAATGCCTTTATATATATGAATCATGCCATGAAGAATCATCATAACTATGCGCTATTCTGTCAATTGCCCAACAATAATTTGTTTACCCCACCGTTGTTATGCTTATGATGGAGATGCCTCTAGTGAACCTATGGCCCCCGGGTCCATTCTCCATTATTACTAAAATCCTAAAATTGCTCGCTGTTTTATTTTGCTTTTTATTTTATTTTATTTTATTTATATATCTTCCACCATCAGATTTAATCCTTGCAATTGGCGAGAACAAGGGGATTGACAACCTCTTGCCTTCGTTGGGTGCAAGCATTTGCTTTGTGTGTGCAGGTACCGTTCACATTGTTTGTGTGCCGTCTCCTTCTGGTTCGATAAACCTTGGTTTTTAACCGAGGAAAATACTTTCTGCTACTATACTACATCACCCTTCCTCTTCAAGGAATCCCAACAATATCACAAGTAGCAACGCGCGCGAGCTCGCACCATCTCCGTGGATGCAGGAAGTCAGTGCCGCGTTCCCCTCCCGTGCATCGCTCGAGCCTGGCTCGCTGGAAACAACCGATTCAGATGTTCCTAGCGGGCTTGGCTGGGGAGTGCTTTATGTTTCGTGCGGGCCAAGAATCTGATGCAGGCCAGGCAGCCAAACGCGCAGGTCGCTACACTGTGGCATTGGATGCTCTCTACGTCAAAATGTCGCCCAGACGCACATAGCAACGCTACTTGGGTCAGCCCAATTAGGCGCTGTACCGATTCCTTACTGTACCGAGTTAGTCACTGTAGCAACCATTTTTAGGCAATTTTCTTAATTTTGAACATTTTTTTTATAAAAGCGAATATGTTTTGAAAATGCGAACAACATTTGAAATTCAAGATCATTTTTAAAAAATGTGAACAGTTTTGAAAACAAAAATATTTTTTGAAAATACCAGAACATTTATTGACACGCAAACATTTTTTAATTTGTGATCAAATATTGAAAATTGCAAAAAATTTCAAAACTATGATCTTTTTTGAAAATTTGAGCATTTTTTTTAAATTCGAAATAATTTTCTTAAAATTCTCAAAAAATATGAATAATCTTTTTTTTCAAATTTGTGAAAAATTTATGAAAATGAGAACATTTTTTTGAAATTCTGAACAAAGTTTGAAAACATGAACTTTATTTGGAATTTTCAAATAATTTCTAAAAACACAAACAAAATTTGAAAATTCCTAACAACTTTCTAAATTTACAATCATTTTTAAAAAACGGAACTTTTAAAAAAAGAAAGAAAAGAAAAAAACGAATAAGAAACCAAAGAAAACCGATAAAAGAAACAACAAAAAAAAACCCATACATGACTGGTCAAGAATGCAAAAATGTGCCGGCCCAATTAAGTCCCTCCTGCGGCAGCTTTGTGTGGTCGGTTGACTGTTTGCTGCACTGAGCAGCAAATAGGATTTGCCGAGATTCTTCAGTTCTCCACCTGAACTTTTCATAAAAAGGGTTGAAAAGAGAACCAATCGTTTACATAGCGGGAAGCGACAAATAATTGCACAGAGGACAGGGAAAAGCAAGCACGAGAGCATAGACTATATTGCCTACAGCAAAGAGGCACGCGATCCGCATCACAGCGATGCGTGGAATATGTGAAGTTTGAACGGAGGGCGATGCGCATTGGGCCGGGCCGCATCATGGCGCTCAGCTTAACCGAACCGCTCGTGCGGCCTGAAGAGCCCAATCTGAGCCTTGGACCGACACGAGACAGACTCCATCGATCGTCGCTTGGTCGTCCGACACCGACTATAATAAGACGGGGACACTGAATCAAAAAGTACCCGAAACTGCTTAGCTAGATCGCGCGATGGCAACTGCAGGCGAGGAAGATCGCTTCACCGCTGCGGCGGCGGAGGAGGACGAGGCGGTGGTGGCAGCGCCAACCCCGGCGCCGGCGCGCCGCGAGGAGGAGGCTCCTCTTCCTCCGGCGAAGAACATGATGAGTGAAGAGGAGGTGAGGTCCATCCTGTCCTGGAAAAAGCCTGCCCCCTTCGACCGAAAGAGGAGCAAGGACGCCGGTTTCTTCAACAAGTTGAGGGATGAACGCTTCACGTACCAGCGGGAGATCAAGGATGAGTTTGAGGAGAAGGGCTACGTCGAGATCCCCGACAACTTCCGGGAAGACACCAATAGAATGATGCGTGAAGCTCACATGAAGGCGTACATGGAGGTTTTTGGCACCGAACCGCCAGCTAAGTTCTAGATCGGAGGAGCACTGTTATTTCACCGTCTATCTATCCCTAGTAGTATTGACTGGAGCATTATAGTTTGCAGTATTTGTAATTTGTATTAATATCTACCGTAAAATTTCCATCTATCTTAGCTCCTGTCATGCACTCATATGTTGGAGCAATCTCTCTCTATGCTATTATTTAATATGTATTCCCCTGTGTCAAGACATGTTGCTTGCTTCATGTGCAATATAATACTCCCTCAGTCCGATAATGTTATGTTTGATTTCTGTACGACATAGTTAGGCACAGTTGATCAGCATTGGTTTGCGTAGTGAGGCAATTCCGTAATTCATGAAGTTCTGTTTTTGCTCACATAATTTAAAATCGCATTCGTGCAAATTTCACCGCCTTCCGCAAAATAAATAAATAAATAATTCACCGCCAGTATTTGCCTTTCTCGATTTGCCACTCCATTGTTGTTCTTTTGGATTCCGCTGTACCTCTTCGGCTCCATTGTTCTTTTGGATCCAGCTGTACATCTTCGGCCGTTTTCATCTACAAGCAACCATGTCTATCATCTATTGCTTTTTCCTATGCTTATTATTCCTAACAATGAAATTATGTTGCAGCTAGCCCAGATTATTAGGCGTGCGTGGGATACATTTAAACCGAGTCAAACCGAGTCCGAAAGTATAAAGACTAACAAAGGAAAACCAGGCTTATGTGAGGTACCGGTATCGATCATGGGAAGGGCTTGACGAAACCAAACGGAACAGGGAACCTTAACTTTTTTTAGGTATATAGAGAAGGCTTCCTCCTTTTAAATCTCAACCGTCAATTTTTATGGTTAACACAAAATTAACAGATATAAATGGGTGACGAAAGGAGAACTAATAAATCTTTCTCAAAAAACATCTCAAAAAGCCAAATAAACTAAATTTCCAGTATGAACCGAAGGCGTGTAGCCGCTATCGCTCCATCACCAAAGTCATCATGCTAAACACCTCGAAGAAGAAGGCACCATCGTAGAAGCCTTGTATAGATTGAAAACCCCAGTGCCGAACCATCTCCTGAACAAAACTTCCGCCAACTTTGCAACGACGCGGAAGAAATGTCGCCGCGATATGGAGAGAGAGCACGAACCACCAGAGAGCGACCTGTCACATCAGGGAGATACCCAAGGGAAGAAAAGGAGGCCACAACCTTGTCGCTGCACACAGTACGGTCAGGAGAACATCACCCCAATCCCCAAGGGCCGGCCTTCTGCTGTCGAAGCCGCTGGCTCCCTGCAACACCACCACCGCAAAGAGTAGGAAGGAAAAGATCATTACCTCAAAAACAACACAAAAGGCACAGGAAGCGCTTGCCCAGATACGAAGGACCCGAGACGGCGTAGACATCGCCTCCCAAATCCAACACCATCCATAGCCGAGAGAATCAACAACTTCGGTGAGAGATCCGGAGGAAACTTATACAACACCACCATCACCTCTGGAGACGAAACCCTGGACAAAGAAAGACCTAACTATGACACTAGACTACTGAACACGGGTGGAAACAAAGTCCCGGGTTCCCCTTCCTCCCGCCGCCGCCGAAGCAGCGGTGGAGGTGAGGGACCCTGGAGATGTGCAGTTCGGGGTGCTGTTCCTTGTTTGCGGCGGCCATGTCACGACACAGAGGAAAATTGATTCGCTCCTTGATTCATCGAAAAAACAAATTTATTTTTAATATTTTCAAGTAGTCTAAGATTATGTTTTCTATACATGTGAGTTTAACGTGTACTTGACATCACACCAATGGGTAATCCATTGTGACGCACGACCACCTTACTTGTGTATTAAGTGAAAATATGCGATGTTTGAATGGGCATGATCTGCACTTAAAAATGTTTGAGTGAGAGTTTTAGTTTCCTCCCGTCTTGGAGCTTTTGGTAGGTCTTCGTTGTCCGCCGCTTTTCGGCCGTTCCTGGGGAGGTGACGACTCGCTTAATAAAGGCTCCTTCAACTTCTTCTACAGCTCCGGTGACTCGTGAGATGCTGGAACCTGCGGCTTCATCGGATGGACATGTATGTCTCTAATGTCCTTCGCTTTGGCCCTTCTCGCGGTGGTGGTGGGGGTGTGCCATAAGTCCCATTTGACTTTTTCTCTAGCTTTGATGGTGTATGTGTCGTCGAATCTAGCGACGAGATCAGGTGGACATGTTTGCCTTTCCCTAGTGGACAATGCAGGTGGAGTGGGTTGTGTGTTCATTGGACCGTTGGTGCTTTGGCACCAGCGGCACCGATTTTGGTATTCCATCGAGCTAGCCATACATCTAGGTGTGACCGACCCAACACCATGTTCTTCTTCGTCTGGACATGAATCCTTCGAGATTGACATCGCCGACACTTGTTGACAGAGACCAGTGAATTACAACTTTGCTGTTGTGACGACGGTGCAAAACTCCAGCGGCAATAACTTAGGTGCACCAACGGCGTGTGTGGGATGGAGATGGTGGAGGATTCCTTTAGGAGTGGGTTGTATTTTCTTTTTGCTTTGATGATTTCTGGTAATGATGATGTTTATTCGATTAATACTGAACCACAGTTCATTCGAAAAAATAAAGAAAAAGTAATAATACATATATTGAACAGTAGTTTCTTTAGCACAATCCACTAGGTTTTATTGATTAATGATCATCAGAATACAAAGAGAGTATCATGAGGGAGGCCAGTCATGTGTGCCTCCCCTGAACTAGAGTAGAAGCAAACCTAGCTAGATTGCGGGCTTTATAATTTTGAGCCTCTCTTTTCATGGACGAAATTACAAAGAGTGAATGAGGATCTTGATGCTACAGTTTCCCTGATCACAAGTTCATATTTGACACCCTGCCTGGCGGCAATATCATTGATCGCACTTTGGCAATCTGACACAATGTGTAATCACTGGAGGTTAAGATCCATTGTCAACGCAAGGCCTTCTCCACATGCTAACGCTTTCAGAGCGGGAGGGTCTATGACCCCTGGTAAAACAAGAGCTGAAGCACCCAAGTAAAGACCTTGGTCATCCCTGCATAACGCAGCAGCAACACCAGTCGTCCCAGACCTAGAAATTCCGCCGTCCACATCGATCTTTACATACACTGCCTGAGGAAATTCCCAAACCGGAGTATTATCCTCCGGTGCTGCATGCACGGATGGTTTTATCAGCTTAAACTTTTTCAGATCATCGAGCTCGGAGATATACTGATTTACGAATTTATGCGTAGCGAAAGGAGTTTGGAAAATACTCTCGTGGATCGCCTTTATCCTCGCCGTCCAGATCGCCCACAAAGTAATTACTAAACGCACCAGCTATTCATGTGATTTGGGTTAGGTTCATTGGTGGCCATCATATGCTCTAGCAAGTCACTGTCTACCAATGCTCACACACATCTATCGTCTCATCGAACACTCTTTTTTTATCATCGGCTCATCGAACACTCAATGAAGAGTAGTTGCATCAATATTAGCCAATCACGTATGCTAGTTGCATCAATATTAGCCAATCACGATCCGCGTTGGGCCGGGCCACGTCATGACGCTCATCCTAACCGAACTTCGATCGTGCGGCCTGAGGAGACCAATTGGAGTCCTCCTGGTCCGACACCGTCTATAAGATGGAGACTCCTGAACGAAAAACACCCAACCTAACCTGCTTAGATCGAGCGATGGCAACTGCCGGCGAGAAAGATCAGTTGGCGGGTGTGCCGGAGGAGGACGAGGCGGCGGTGACGATGACCGTGCCGGCGCCGCAAAAGGAGGAGTCTACTACTCCCCTTCCACCGGCGAAGAACAAGAAGGGGTCTTCTTCCAGTGCCGATTCGCAGGAGGTGGAGGTGCCCATGCCGTCGCGTCGTGGTGGAGAGAAGGGATTTCCCAAGGCAGCACCGCCGCGTCGTGGTGGAGAGAAGGGATCGTCGCGCCGTGGTAAAGAGAAGCGGTTTCCCAAGGCCGGTTCGCAGGAGGAGGCAGTGACCAAGACCGGGTGTCTTGACGGGAAAAAGGGGTTCAGGAAGGCCGGTTCGGAGGAGGAGGAGAAGAAGAAGAGGATGCCCGTGGAGATGGTGAACGGCATCCTGTCCTGGGAAAAGTTTCCCCCCTTCACAATGCTCAAGTCCGCCGGCTTCTTCAACAAGTTGAGGGATGATCTCTTCCAGTACCAGCAGGAGATCAAGGAGGAGGTGGAGGAGAAGGGCTACGCTGAGCTCCCCGACGACTTCAAGGAATATACCAAGGAAGCTGACCTTATATAAGGCTTACAGGAAGGCATACCTTAAGGTGTTTGGCACCGAACCGCCGCCTGAGCTCTGTTCTGTCTGATTAATTAATTATCTGAACATCAAGGCTTTGTTTTTGTTTACCGTCTATCTATCAAAAATTGCATCTGTGTGAACTGTGAAGCACTGTAATTTAGTGTGTGTGTGTATATATATATATTTGTGTTCACATCTGTGCTCTATAATTTGCGCATGCCCACGACACATGCAACCGGATGGTCGATCGATAATTACAACTTACCTGAATCACACCAAGAATGTAGTGTATCAGTTGATCGTCTTAGCCATGGCTAGCATGGATCCGTACATACGTACCTGGAACGACAGAGTTTACGTTACCGTGCCAGACTGTTTTTGATGGTTTGGTTCTGTACGTGTGTAGTTGAAATTTACGCTCAAGGCTTCGTGTCTCTTTGGATGGGCAACTTGAGGAACTTTAAGCAACCTTTACGGGTAATCAAGTTTGTGCAGATGAATGAGTGGGGCATTATCGCTACTCCAGTCTAATTGTAGTTTCTTTACTCAAGTCTTATGAGTATTTCGTCTTACGGAAATTGATACCACAAAGCAAAGATATTATTGTAATTCTTAGCCATAGAAGTTACTTTGGATTCTAAATGTAAAACATTGTGTCTGTAATGGATATGAGGATGAATAAAATTATAGGTGTTTCACAAAAAAACAAGTTACGGACGAAGCTCCAAGAAATCAGACGATCGAAGATATCGCTACCTAGCTTGCTCATTTGATCGATCATACAGCAGATAAAGGAGCGGTGTGCAAAAACATCCAGTTTTCTTCGCTGCTGTTGAGCTTATTTTGTTGAAATCTTCTATATATATCTGAATCACTCGGGTGGGTGGGAAGTTTCACCTCCCGCGCTGGCCCGTGGCAATTTGCTACCACTTTTTTCTGCCATCCGCCATGTTTTCCCGCTGCCCGCCGCTATAAAAAGACCCACAACCTCCACTTATCACTGTTGGCGAACTGGGTGCTCATCTCAGAGGAGGAGCGGGATCACCATGAAGCAATGTTAAAACTTATAGAGAAAAGTCTACTTTTCGTCCCTCAATTCTTCGGTCTACTCACTTTTGGTCCCTCAACTCTAAAACCAGACAGATTGCACCACGAACTCTCGAAACCAGCCACTTTTCGTCCCTGCGGGGTTTCGCTGCCGAGTCAACCCGGTTTTGACCACGAGATGAACAGTGCACGAATGAACAGTAAAATCGAAAAAAATAGCAAAAAAAATAAAACAATCTGAAATTTTATGACGTCGAAGATACTCAGGTACGCAAGGTGCGTGCCAATTTTTGTCATGTTTGGATGTTCGAGGAGCTCGCAGCAAAAAAAACAAAACAAAATCTACACTATGATGAACAGTAAATTCAAAAAAATAGCAAAAAAAAATCAAAAAAATCTGAAATTTTTTGGCATCGAAGATTCTCAGGTGTGCAAGGTGCGTGCAAAATTTCGTGCTGAAATGACATCCGAGAGTTTGAAAACCACCCGAAGCGGCACGCACACGTACGCTATTTTTTTTTTTTTGCCACGAGCTCCTCGGATGTCATTTCAGCACGAAAATTTGCACGCACCTTGCACACCTGAGAATCTTCGATGCCAAAAAATTTCAGATTTTTTTGCTATCTTTTGCTATTTTTTTGAATTTACTGTTCATCATAGTGTAGATTTTGTTTTGTTTTTTTTGCTGCGAGCTCCTCGAATATCCAAACATGACGAAAATTGGCACGCACCTTGCGTACCTAAGTATCTTCGACGTAATAAAATTTCAGTTTTTTTGTTTTTTTTTTCGATTTTACTGTTCATCCCTGCACTGTTCATCCCGTGGTCAAAACCGGGTTGACTCGGCGGCGAAACCCCGCAGGGACGAAAAGTGGCTGGTTTCGAGAGTTCGTGGTGCAATCTGTCCAGTTTTAGAGTTGAGGGACCAAAAGTGAGCAGACCGAAGAATTGAGGGACGAAAAGTAGACTTTTCTCAAACTTATACTCACCATTTCGTGGGACACATAATGATTTTCTTAAGGATTTCCTTATGTGTCCACGAGATGGACCAGACGTCACAGGGACCATGCAAAAGTTGCCTGAATTGTTTGAAAAAGCAAGACCATTGATGCATAGTTACATGGGTCGACAGCCGGTGACAAGCACAATATACTGTCTTTGCAGTGGTGGACTGGTGATGATGGATCTATCAATAGTCACCTTTCAGATGTTCCTTATGCATCCAATTGCCTGTAAATAAGGCTAACTACAGTTCTGTATATGGTTATGTAGACAAGAATAATGTCTATGCACCCATAACTGATCGCAGAAACAGTTCTGATCATGTTTCTGTAAATGGCTAGAAACAGTTCTGCAAATGGCTAGCAAGTGAAGGGAACGAGAGGACACTGGCCTACAATTGCTATCACAGTGAACAGGGAAATCAGGGAAAGGAAAACGCAAAGCTTTGAAATTTAACATAAACAAGAGATGATGAGTGTTCGCCTAAAAACCAAGAGAGATGAAGAATAGAAAACATTACGCCACCATCAGCATATGCTTCCCATTTGGACATCACAAAACTAAATTCGAGGTGCATAGTGATACTGAGAGTAAAATATCAAGAATAAAATGATTGTTCGCAACAAATGCTGCTGAAACAGATTCGATGAAATCGAATCTAGCATCGCCTAACATGCGGGGCAGATTATTTTTAAAAGATAACTTGCATGCTTCAGGTAGCATATACCTCGACTTAAAACAACAAATTGTTCACAGCAGATGCTGCTGAAACTGGTTCAATGAAATGAATCAAGCATAGCCAACATACATCTGCTGGATGGATTTTTATTTCATGAAAGCTTTCATGCTTCAGGTTGTTGTATGTATTCAGATTGAATGGATGGTTATCCCATCAGGCCGGTGTCCTTGGATGCTTGTCTCTTGCCAGGTGTTAGATTGTTTTCTGTTGCCAAAACACTTGCATTATTCTTTGGTGAAGCTTCAGCTACTACAGACTTAGAATTGTTCTGGGCAGAGGAAGCTGCTGCTGAAGATGGAGAATCCTTCTTCTCATGGTTGTTCTTGTCTCGGAGAAAATTTACCGGGTTCGCATATGAACTTGTACATGGCCACCTAAGAATAAACAATGGAGATGATTGCTATATTCAAATTTGAGATATTTACACAAAAGCACACAGGAAACACACCTGCTTGAACGAATGGTTTCGCCTTCAACAATCGTTTCTTCTTCAAAGATTTTTCCTATTAACAGAACAACAATGAGGAAATGAACTTTGACACGACCTACTAGCAAAAAGAAGAGCCAGCTAATAATTATAATAATTATGAAATGTGAACATAATTATCAGTCATTTACACAAGTTTGCAGACTAGCTGCTGTACTAGTGTTCACTATTGAGTTCTCAAAAAGGAAAATATGCAAATTGAACTAAGAGACCACCGCGTTCGCGCGCTACTCTGAAAGCTTGCCGTGCTCTGCCATGGCCGGTTCGCGTGTGACCAGAGTTGCGCGGGGCGGGACAGCAAAGAACGCACGGACGGTTCGCGCGTGACTGAGCGCTGATTGTTCCCATGCCCGTCCGCGCGTTCTTTGCTGCCCCGCCCCGCGCAACTCTGATTCTTGTGTAGGATCTCGTATGCTGTAAACACATATCCTGGGGTTTGCCCCTTTTTTTGGGAGCCCCCCGCGGTTGAAAATTAAAACAACAACAATTAAGAGACCACCTCAGTAATGAGATGTCCCATTCATAAAGTCACTTCTTTTATCCTCTTTTCCCCTGAGGATTCATTTAAGCAGGAGTTTGCTAGTCGACACTAGCTAGTAAACTACATGGAAATTCAAAAAGGAAATGGCAGCTTATCAGAAAATATGATTATAAAGTACATAATTATTGTTAATAGTATGTTCCCATAACCATAGATTCGTAGTTCTTCAACATGTTAATCACATCACTTGTTAAAGAAAAGGGCCAATTCACAAAGCGTAACCAATAACGATATACCATGACTACTCAATGCTGACTTATGTCACATGGAAGAAACAATGGATCATTATCAAATGGAGTGACAAACAAGGCATGAAGATCGAATATAGCACCTAATTGTGCATAAATACAATCAAAAGTTCATACCATATATGTAAAAAATCATGTGGAGTTATCCTTCATTGGCAAAAAAACACCCAAAAAACAAAGCCGTTGTTCTTGTTGAAATTTAGGGTTACTGGTAGTAAAGTTAGCTAATTAAACAATTAAAATGTGACCTTTGGTAGAGATATTTCTAAACCATGTATAGATTCTCAGTTATTGATTTCTAGCTGAAGAAAAACTTATCACTGCAAGGTATGATTATTTTTTCTTATTTCATCCATTTTTTAAAGCAACTTGATGCATATTGTGAACAAATGGCAACTGCTACAATATATAGGCGATTATATCTAAAAAGGTGAATCTATTTATAAAATGAACAACCCATCTGAGCTCAAAACAAGTTTACAAAAATACAGAATGCTAGGTGGTCACATGTAAAAAGGTGAACCTATTTAATGCATGAAGCTGAAGACTTCAGAAGTACCTCCGTCAGAAGACTTATTAGAGAAGTATTTGGCCTTCAAGTATGCTGCAAGTTCAGCATGGTATCTGTTTGCCTTCTGTTCATGCGACTCGATATCCGATTCACTGCCCATGAGAATGCAAAGAACTTACTATCATGTGTCATGATTTCTTACAGAAACACCAAGCAGAAAGTAAAGTCTGTAACAAGCGAGTAACTGTGCCCTGTCAAGGAAGTGTCAATGTGTCTTTTTCGAAGCCCGTGTTTGTGTATTTAGTTTGTCTAAAACTTTTGAATGGTTCTAGATTCCTGATACAAAAAGTTCAAATATTTACGGCAAAGAAAATGCTAGATGGAATATAGGTGGCACGTTTAGGTCAAATTAGGGTATAAAGAAAGTACATGACTGTCGGAAACATAAGAACCAAAGCCTCCTTCCTTCCATCATTGTTTTGCCTTATTATTACAGCCCTAGGTCTAGTAAAGTTACACCCTCCGTTTGTATTAAATCAGCGACACCTAATATGGAACAGAGGGAGTATATATATACTTCTTCTCACAAATAGTAGAATGGCACTTCCACTCACAAAAAAGAAGCGATATGCCCTTTGAAAAGATAGTAAAGTGTAACATCCTAGGTGACTTGAAACTAAGTCCAGCACAGACCTGCGGAATGATATCTGCGAGCAAAAACGCAGGTTCTCATTTTTCAGAAGTTTGATTCAACTTCACAACTATATTGCTAACTTGGTTCTGAAGTAGTACTAGATTTATGGAAATGCAGCCTTTGGTCTTGTGCTCGAAATAATCTGCACTAACAATTTATTGTCAGGCACACAATCCACAGGGTTAGGATTTTTTTCTCGAGAAAAAGCAAAGCTTGTGTCTCGATGCATTGATAGAAGGAATCATAATTACAAGCCTAAGAGTAGGCCTAAAGCCCTATAAACAACCAGACAGTCGAGAGAAAACCACGACCAACGGTTGACAGACACTCGTTACAACCGACACCAATGTACTCTATCCTGGTTCACCATGCATGTCACTCTTACGTAATCAGAATTTGTAAAGATGAACTTCTCCAGCATGGGTTTTATGCACAACAATTGTTAATGGTGACACCTAAACTTGACGAGATAGAATCAATCCAATACATGACATTACACATCTGGATGATCAAAGTCAAACAAAATATAAAGCGCGTAGGCATGCACTCTAAAAATGGTATCCTTCTTGTTAGTTATTGAAATCCATATGCTGAAGTGGAAAATCAAATTTGGAGGAAACCTATATAAAACTGACGGCGTACTCCTTCCGTTAAGCACAAAGAACATTGCAGCTTTCAGACAGGACAGATTACTGACATTAAAAGGCAAATTCGACTCACCCTGGAGCATCCATTGCAGTTGCAGGTTCGGACTTGATGGGAAGCATGGTCCCGAACCTCTTGGAAGATTAGCCGCTACCGCTACGCGAGCCGGCGAGAAACTCGACGCGAGCCAGTTAGGGTTCGTCACCAGCAAAACTACCGAATCGAGTCCGGATGGGTTCCAACTCCACGCCAGTACGTTGCAACAGGGGAGAAGAAGACGCCGACGATGACGATGGGCCTGGTGGCGAGAAATTTTCTTCTGGATGGCGAGCGGAGCTTCGGCGGAGGGAGATGAGCTCGCGGAGGGGGAGGCGAAGTGGGGAAGGCAAGGGAAACTCGCGGAGTCAACTCGAATTTGGTGGGGTCAGGTCGTGTTTTCTCCCCGAAATTGCTAGGTCGTGTTTCTTTCTATTTCCAGTGACGTACTAAATGGCAAGGTAAAAAAAAAAACAAGTAGTAAATGGTAGGAGTAACGAGTCAAGTGACAGCGGGGAATGTGGGTGCAGTAGGCGCGTGTTCCTTACTCTGTTTAATTCAAAATGGTAATTTGTTATTTCAATACATTAATGTTGTTTGGTTGACAACTTTCATCCTGGCTGTAAACTTGGAAGAGCATCAAAACAATCTTTTAACTTGGAATTTTGAATAAACTGCACGCATGAAGCAGAAATCTCAAAGTTCAGAATTTCAAGCACGCATAGAACAAAAATATCCAGAATTGGTGCAGACCGCGAGCGGAGGTTGCAAGAGATCCTAAGGAGCAATCGAGAAATAACAAACTTTACCACATGGTATGGAAGGTAAAGGTATCACATAAAGAATAACAAGGAACTTTTGCAAAGGGCCCACATGATGAACAAGAACTCAAAAGGGAAATCTATCCTAGCATGACATCTAGGTGGATGATATGGGATCCATGGAAAAATGGGATACCTGAAGCCTTGAACGGAATCGGCGGATGCCGCCGCTCCTTGCACAACGTCGTCATTACTCCTTGGTGGTGGGTTGCTTCCGGCGTAAGGGGGGATTTGGGATCTGGGGACATTCAGCGCCAGCACCACTTGTCTGTGAAGGGGAAGGGCGGCTGTCGTTGCTCTTCCTGTGCCACCGCTACTCCTGCCACCACGACGTGTTGGTCGTGACATGGAGAAAGTTGGCGGGGAGATCGGGGGCTTCAACGACTAGTAGCACTTGGACGACGGAGAAGACCAGGAGCGGAGGTTGGGTGAGGTCGGTGGCGGAGGGTTGCTCGAGTTGTCGCAGGGTTCGCTCTTACCCTTGTCTGGTAACGCGATTTATTAATGAGGGGTGCTGGCTAAATAGAATTGGGCTTGAGTTGGGCCGTGTTAGTTTAGGTGGTATGCATTTACGGGCCAATCTAACGAAACACATTTACGAGAATCAGGTAAGAGGGTAATTGACGAGTAAAAAAATAGCTTGACGCCAAGAACTAGAGGAAATTTGTCATCTCGTTAGGGTTTGTGGCATCCCTCATCATATCCGGTGGCATTGAGTAAATCACTCTGATCTCATATTCCTGGCTACTCGAGCTGACACCGGGGTGGTCTCTGCCCCACTACCCAACCATGGTAGATCTGCGGACTAAGCTGGAGTAAAAGCCCCCCCCCCCTCTCGAAAGATTGATCTAGGGGTTTCCGAGCATGGTTGGAGGATCTGATGCAGACCCGTCCAAGGATGACTTTGAGGTATAATGGCATGTCTAGGGCTGCATGAGCAAGACCTGGATGACATTGTGTTTGAACGAGAAGGTCCTCCTCCAGATGAATCAAAGAGGTGGTGGGTAAAGTTTGTATGGACATGCCCTATATATAGCCAGTACAAGTTCTTCAAAAATATGAGATCCACATGGGATCTCGCACAGGAAGTCAAGATTCGTACCCTCGATGAGAACCTTTATGCGTTCCAGCTCATTTGTTTGGGAGATTGGGAATGAGTGAATGAGGGTGGTTCTTGTGCATTCTGAGGCAACAATGTTTTACTAGCACCATACGACGGTTCTTCCAAACCGCCATTGATGTTGTTGCATCTTTCGAATTCGTGGATACAGATACATGATGTCCTTGATGGTTATGCCCCTTTTCTTAAATCGCTGGTAGGGACGGTAGGCAAATTTATCGCAAGTGAAGCTCCGTCTTATAACTTTCTTGGGAAAAAATCATGTTCGAGTGAAGATTGATGTACACAAACCTCTGAAGAACGTCGTATGTGTTATTTGAGGTTGCCAAAGACATTTGTTTGTTGTCAAGTACGAAAGGCTCCCAAACTGGTGTGTCATGTGAGGCATGTTAGGACATGAACATAAGGCACACAGTGATGGAGTGCATGCCCTTCTGCGTTGGTCATCTATGATTCATGGGCTGCTTGCGGTGGCGTTGATGTCCTACAAGTATACATGGCTCGTTGTAGCTGTCGGCGTCAGTAAAACTGGGGTATTACTAACCTGGTAAGAAGAGCCTTGGAGACGAAGACATGGACTTTTCTCCACCCAGGGAACGCTAGGCGGATACCTTGATATGACCGCCAAACTAAGTATCGTATCTGCGAGGGATGAAACATGAGGATACAACGCCCGTGGGAGGTCTTCGCGGGGCTTTCCCGGGAAGTCACCCAGGGTTTCCTAGGCCCGCTCGGGAAGATCAGGTCTGGGCTTCGAAGACTTTGCGAGGATCCGTACCGAGAAGACCTATCGCCGGGTCAGAAGGAGGATGAGGGACGAATGACTAGTCTCTACGCAAGGCCTCCGGAAGGACCCGTGCGACCCAAGCTATCTACGGTGACTACAGTAAGATTCACCTACCACCCACGCTGCTACAGTGGTGGTACCGCGTCACCGCCCGACGAATGCCGCAAGAGGCTGGCAAGTACCCTGGGGGTAACACACTGCCCCGGAAGGACGTCATCATCACAAGTACAAGCGTGCCATGGGTAACCATGCCACCGAAGTACAGGCTACGCTAGCCTACCACAATGTTTATTCAACCTATAGAGCCCCGACAAGGTCTCGCCCGATGCTATAAATAGGGGAGGCTGAAGCCTCACAAGGGGTCGATCTCTCATCTTGTAAACAGACACACTGTAGCTCTTTCCATTGAAATACAAGCAAGGCAGGAGTAGGGTATTACACCAAGAAGGTGGCCCGAACCTGGGTAGCTCTTTGTGTTCTTCTGTAGTTCATCCACATCTCTCACTCATGACTTAGGATTGTTGGACGTGTTCAGTCCCTGGCCGAATCTCAAAGGGTTGTTGCTCTACAACTCATATGTAGGTTATTAGAAACCGACAGTAGCTACTTCCGAAGTAAGAATATTGATCCCACAAAGAGCTAAGGAAATGATCATTTGCCCCTTGTAGAAGTTTATCATTGCTGCAGGTTATCTTTTGATTCCAAGCAAAAGTGTTGTGACATTGAAATGTTGCAAGTGTTTGTGAGCAAGAACTAGAGTGTAATTGTAACTAAGAGCAACATAGTAATAAAATTATGGAAACTGCAATAGGGATAAAGGCATTCTCGAGGGTTTCAGGTTCTCCACTAGTATGTTAAATAATAATGAAGTATAAACATCACATCTTTGTAATGGAGTATGTGTTTGTGTGAGGGTGGAGCCGATAATAAGATATGTGATAATGTCTTAGTTCCTATCACGCACAACCAATATCACCCTTCCATAATTGTCGTCAAAGTACTGTGATGATTATGGGTCTCCCTGTGGATGTCGCATAAAGCATATGGGTCTCCTTTATTCTCTTACCAAAGCTCTGCAAATGAAAGAGGTAGATTATGTCACTACATTATATCTAACCCCGGTTTGCAATGGTACTAATATACTTCATATCCATGAAGGGCAAATATTATGCAATCGACATTCGCACAAAATCAGTAGGAACATTACCACAACCATATAACATAGATCAAACATATTATTGCATTCAATTTATATAAGAATGATAGGGTTCCTCCATATCCCTAAGAACTAGGGAAATTACTCAGACATGGGGGAACAAGACATAATGATATATCTGTATGAATCACAGATGAATATTTATTGTAATACATGTAAGAATCCAAAATAGGTTTGGGGATTAGAACAAGACGGATGAGAGAGTCGATGACCATGACGTAGATGGTGATGAAGGTGGTCGATCTTGATGTCGTGGCCTCCGTGATCGGAGCAACGGCAAAACTTTTATTTTGGGATAATGCCAAAAAATTGAAGTGTTTTGGGTACTCGGAGTATCACATTGATGCAAAACTTTTTGCTCAAGGATATGATCAATGGAGGCTTACTTTTGTGCATGGGGAAGCCCAAATTAGTGAGATATGCAAAACTAGGGACCTCATGCGACCTCTAGCCATGAAAAGCGATCTCCCATGGCTCTATATAGGAGACTTCAATTTTTGCTCAAGGATATGATCAATGAAGTTTTTTAGCATGATGAGCATGTCAGAGTTGGCCAAAGAAACTTAACTCAAGTTATAGATTTTTTTGATGATGTTGATGTTTATGGATTTCTCAGCATTGGGTATTCAGGGAGGAATTGGACCTTTGAGACGAAGGTGGAAGGAGGTAGCTATACAAGGGTTGGATTCGATGGTGCACTTATGTCGAATGACGGGTGCATTATGTTTCCTCAAGCTTCTCTTTGCATAAGACTACATCTACATTGGACCATGGTTCAATTCTCTTGTGCATGGCCCATCCAGAAAAACGGACAACCTTCCCAAGACCCTTCGAAAATGTGGGAAACTCATGATGGATTCCATGCGAAACTTGAACAAGATTGGCAAGGTAAGGGAGTTAAGGGCATCTCAAACGTCGACCCCCAAATCGGACACCGTATCCGTCCACGAACCGGTGGGGACCAGTCCGCAGACAGTGATGCGGGAGCCGGCCATCCAAAGCTATCCCCTAAATGTCCCGCCAGGTCCGGTCAATTTGAAGTTCAAATGCGCCCGGTCACAACCAAAAAGAGGCAAGTTTGCATTGTTTTTACATGCCCGATCACAAAAGAATATCAGTCCGGCAGTTCATGCAAAAAATTGGATTTTTTGCCCTGCCGGATCAACAATCCGAGCCTTCATGCTCACTCTGCTGTCGCCGCCTCCTTCTCTGCCCCCTCCAGCTGATCCTTCGTGCACTTCAACATCTTAGGATGGATGGGTTGCACGATCATCCTTGCATCGTCATCCAAATCCTTCATCTTCAAGGTCAACATCTTCGCCTCCTCCGAAGCGACTTCGATCTCAACCTTCTTCTTTCGAGCATAGAGGAGAAAGCTCCTCAACCAAGTGTCAATGTTGGCCCAAACTGTTGAGCCCTTTTGCTCCATGACATGGATCGGGTTGATGCTAGTGGACAACCACTCGTCACACAACAACTCATCCTCCCTCATGTTGAAGCTTTCTCCTCGACCCTTCTTCTTTGGATCGACGACAAATTTATCCGGATCAAGGTCGTCGTCGCCGTCCTCCTGCTCCTGCTGGACGGTGGCCCAATCTGGCTATGTGTATATGCCCGGCTGGGTGTACGTGCCCGACTGTCGGTACCAAAACCGGCAGATCTCGGGTAGGGGATCCGAACTGTGGGTCTAGGAATCAAGGGGTAACAGAGAACGTAGAGACAGCGATTTACCCAGGTTCGGGCCCTCTCGAAGAGGTAATACCCTACGTCCTACTAGATTGTATTGATGTGATTGTATGAAGGTTACAGAGTTGATCTACCTCGAGATCGGATGGTCTAAACCCTAGGCAATGAATATGATGATCCTCTACGGACTAAGCCTTCTAGTTTATATAGACACCAGAGGGCCCTAGGGTTACATATGGTCGGTTACCATCAGGGGATAAACATGTCGGTCACGCCAATTATTCCTTGGAGGAGACGCCAAGTCTTCGGAGGTTTCCTTCTGACACACGGGGTCGCCCACAATCTGGCCTTCCATCGACTTGTAGAGAGCGGCCCACCAGCCCGGCCTACGAGAGATAGGCCGGCAGCCCGAGTACCCCCTAGTCCGGGACACCCTCAGTAGCCCCCGAACTAGTCTTCGAAGCCGAGGTAGACGCCGAACACCGTCGGCTTCGTGGACCAGTTCCCTTCCTTCTGTGATATCGATGACCGGTCTGTATATCCTCCGAGTCGAGTTCTCAAGCGTCGCCTAGCCGTACACGTCCCAAAATATGTTTCGGTTGCCGAGGTGTATTGATGACTTAGCCTCGAAGGCTAGTCACTTCGGTGTGAACAGTACCCCCTCTGACAACTTTTAACCAAAGGGACACAACGTGCCATGACCCCGAGTCGTTTTATGACAAAACTCGATCCGCGGCTCGAGGCGGTTTTTTCACTGGCACGTCCCATCGACATGGAGATCGTGCCCTGTTTTTCAGGGATATGATCAATAATCCACCTCATCCTACGCGCGCATAATGGCATGGTTACATGGGGAAATGGCGAGGACTGCGGCGCAGTAAAAGGACTGTGGGTTTTACAGCCCATAAAAGGGGGAGCGATCTCCATTTCCTTTACACGCTCTCACTCATGCCCTCGCCGCTGCCTTCTCCATCTTTGAGCTCCAGTGCCTAGATCCACTTTCCTATCCGAGAACCTCTCCGGCCGCCCGTTTCAATCCAGCAATGGCGGGCTCCGGATCCAAAGGCAAGTGGGAGGCGTCCGTCGTCACCGAGAGCGCCATCTTGGAGCTGAAGGACGCGGGCTACCTCCCCGCCAACGTCGCCCACCGTGCCCCAGAGGCCGGCCAGGTCATCCCCACGCCACGGCAGGGCGAGAGGGTGGTGTTCCTGCCCCACTTCATTCGAGGTCTGGGCTTTCCCCTCCACCCCTTCGTCAGGGGCCTCATGTTCTTCTACGGACTTGATTTCCACGACCTCGCGCCGAACTCCTTCCTCCACATTTCGGCCTTCATCATCATCTGCGAGGCCTTCCTTCGGATCCGGCCACACTTCGGCCTGTGGCTGAAGATCTTCAATATCAAGCCGAAGATCGTCGACGGCCAGCAGGCGGACCGCGGGGGTGCGATGGTCAGCAAGCTCCCCCGAGTGGAGTGGCCAGAGGGCACCTTCATCGAGACCGTCAAGGTCTGGCAGAAGGAATGGTTCTACATCACCGAGCCGAGGAGTGCGAATTGGGGGGCAATCCCGGCCTTCCGATCCGGACCCGCTACGAGACTGGTCTCATGGACCAAGAAAGGCCTCGACTGGGGGTGAACAAGGAGGTGGCGCAGCTGCAGAGCCGGATCACCAAGATGATAGAGCAGGGCGTCGAGCTGCCCAACGTGATCCAGATCATGCTCGGCCGCCGAATCCTCCCATTCCAGGACAGGGCCTCCCCCATGTGGGCCTACAAGCCTGAAGATCCGGCCACCGTACGCAACTTCTTCCGCACCTCCCATGCTCAGCTGTGGAGGGCGCTGTTCAAGCCGCAGAAGGACTGGCCGGCCAAGGAGGAAGACATCAGACTCGACGCCGCAAATCCCCCACGGGAGGTATTACTAATTTTGTTCTTATATCTAAACTATTCCCTTTTGATAAGGTACTTAGCTATTTACTTCCTATCTGCAGAACTGGCTGAAGAAGACCGAGCGGATCGACAGTCCGGCACCACTGCCGGAGGGACCCAGGACGCCCCTGCTGGTGGCCATGTTGGCCGTGGAGCCATACGATGCGCCGGAGAGGAAGGAGAAGAAGAAGGACCCGAAGAAGGAGGCCAGAGAGGGCCTCCGTTCCCGAGGACCCCCGGACACTAGATCCGGGGACACCCATGCTCCCTCCGCACAAGAGGAGGAGAAGGGGAGGAAGATGATTCCTCCCGAACAGGGAAAAGGGCGGCGTCCGAAGACGTCGAGGAGGAGCTGCCTCAACCCGCTCCCAAAAGACCGTGCAAGGCCGAGGTGGCCTTGTCCGGTGATAGCTCGGCTTCTGCCGAGGACTCCGAGGCCTCTGAAGAGGTTCCTCAGAGGATCCCCAGGGCCAAGCCGCGGGCTCAAAGGTACGTGTTCTGATATCTGTTCGAGTGTCATTGGCCGAACTAGATTTGATATTGATCGCCTCTTTACTTTTAACATCGCAGCCCGATGCGCGACCTCCCCGCCGACCGAGTCTCGGAGGGAGACTCTCCACCAGCTGCGCTAGCGGAGAGCGGGACCGAATCGCGCGCCTCGCCTCCCCCAATCGTCGAGGAGGCCGAGGAGGTCCTATCAAGGAGGACCCCTCCCGTGCCGCACACAGGGGGAGGGGGCGACACCATCATGGCCGAGGCAAATACCTCAGCCACCGAAGACCAGGAGGGGAGGACCCCTCCGGCAAACGAAGAGGAGGAGCCCGGATGATCCGAGCTCTCTCCGAGGGCGGCTCCGGAGTCGTCCAGGCGGCCGGAGTCGGACACTCCGGTCTTCGAGAGGGAAGAAGCCGAAGTGCGTCCGCCGCCCCCGTCTGCTCCAGAGCGGGCGTCGACTGGGTGGCCGGACAAGATGGAGGATGCTTTAACCAGCTCCTCTATCGCTGAGGAGCATCGTGCCCTTATGGGCGCGGTGTTGCAAAGTCTTCGGTCCGTGGATAACAGACTGAAGGAGGCCTTTAATGGCCTTCTCACAGGCTTCAAGGTGAGCCAAGTAATGTTTTCCCTTAAAGAATTTCTTTTTTATAAATGTATAGCCTCATACACAGTAGCCCCCGAGACTCTGACTGGCTTGATCAAAGCCGGTCAGAGGATCGAAAGTCAATATCTCGGGTACTAAGGCGCGAAGAGTGATGCGCAGGCGTCGTCTTCGGCAGCAGCCGCCAACACCGAGGAGTTGGCCGAGCTGAACCGGAAGCTCAAAAGCTCCGAGGATGACCTCAGCCTGGTGAACAAGAGGTTCGACGAGGCGCAAGGTAAGTCCGAACTGCAGTATTTACGACAGCCGTTGTAATTTTGTTAAGGAAGGTTTACAGTAGCCTAAACAGAATCAGTGGATATGACTACAGCTGCCACCGCGGAGGTCGAGAGCCTCAAGGCCGCGCTGAGAGCGGCTCAGCTAGAAGCGGCGGAGCAGAGGTCGGCAGCCGGACGAGCGGCTGTGGAACTGACTATGGCGAAAACCGCTAGTGAGAAGCACGAAGCCAGAGTGGCGGAAGTGCAACAAGAGCTCGCGGATGCCGTCACAAAGTGTGAGGCTCTCGAGCAGAAGAATAAAGAGCAGGCCGCCGAGCTAACCTCGCTGGGGTCGGTGGCCAAGGAAGCGCGGACAGAGGCGCGCGGCTACCAGGAGGAACTCCACCAAGTGAAGCTTATTGCGGATGGTAAGCCATATTTGCTGCAAAGCATCTTTGGAGGTAACAGGTTCGCTTTGCTCACGCGGGTGTGGCGTTCCGCAGGCGCTTTTGCGGACCTCCCGAAGAGTGCGGCTGATGCGGCGAGGTTCTTCGCCGTCCAGGAGGGTCGGGCCGAGCAGAAGTTATTCTAGGCGCAATTTCAAGCGCTCGAACACCCTCCCCTCCTCAACAACCAAATGAAGCAGCTGATGGAGCTGCATCGGATGGCGGAGCCGGTGATGAAGGACCTCTGCGTCAAGCTATGACCGTCGGAGCCGCTGCCAAGCAGCTACTTCGGTCTGGTGCAGAGGTTGTATGACGCCACTTCCCGGATCGACGCCTGGAAGTGCTCCACATGCATTGAGGGGGCTCGGATGGCCTTCGGCAAAACAATGGTACATTGGCCGAAGATAAAGCCAGTCGAGATGGCCACCGGACCTCTGCCACCAGGGAAGGAGCATAGGCGCCCCGAGCAATACTTTTCCATCGTGATGGATGGTGCTCGGGCAGTAGAGGCCCAATGCTCAAAAGATGTAATTTATGAGTAGATTTAGTTTCCTTGTAGCCAAGGAGTTGAAACTTTTGTTTTATTATAATGCAAGTTGTTGGCTGTGGATATAGTGCCTGCTGATGTTAATTTTGACTCCTGTGCGGCCGTTTTTAAACTGAAAGTTACCAGTCGTCCGCTTCAGCCCCCTTGCAGATACTGCATGGGGTGTTTTCTCGTAATACGTGAACCCTTAGCCGACGTCTCGGTGCCCGGAGGCGGTTGTATGTACGGAAAACCAGGCAATCAGACTATGCGGTTTTAGTGCTTTCACTTAGCCATAGGAGCTTGACTGCGGGGGCTGGTGACTAGCCCCCAGTGTTTGTGATATTCGGACGAGCCGCGGTAGATACCATCATCACATGGTTTCTGTAACAGAGAACCCTTCGTTTAACACGGACGAACCTCCAACGATTTTTGGTTTGACACCAGTCATCGGATCGCCGACCAGTTCTCTCTTATTGAGACAGTCAGTTTTCGGCTTTCTCCACTGAGGTACTTCACCAGGCTAGCTAGAAGTACAATCGCAGTGGTTCTCCCTATACCCTCTTAGCCGAACAATGCGGAACATAAGAGGGTAAACACAGGAGCCGGGCAACCCAACTATTGACCAAAGACGCAATTCGGAACTAATTCATATAGCGCAATATCCATGACGCCGAGCACATAAAGTAAAAATGAGTGCCGGGATAAAGTTTAGGGCAAGATTTATGTTCGAGCCCCCGGTCTATTAGCCGGTTATTAAAAAAGAAGGGACGTATCGTAATAGTTTACTTCGGCCTAAAAAAGCGGAAAGGAATATGCAACGTGTGTGACTGCACAATTACCAGAGAAAAATTGGTCTTTATTTCCTTTGAATATGTGACGTCCAACCGTACAATCCGGATTGCTGAAGTAACTTTGATAGATACTTTTGAAGAAATAAATACATTAGAGTAAAGGTTGGCGCAGGGCCTTCACGAGTGGTTTGTTGTCCCTACTACGCCCTGCTGCACGTCTGCGCCTTTGCTCTTTAAGAAGCTGTTCGGCAGACGAGCCCTTGGGGAAGGGTTTTGAGAAGTCGCCATGGTATATCAGTTTGACGCTGATCAGGCCCTAGATGGTGCCCGTTGTCGATGTTGATTCGAAGACATCTGATGGCCGTTGCTCGGTCGAACCGAGCTCTCAGCCTTTGTTTCATGTGTCCCCACAACTGCCCATGGAATTTTGAGCGCGAAATTGTGCACTCGAGGTACGTATTTCGCGACTAGATGGGCCGTGCTGTGGGGCGCGTACCCCTATTTGGAGTGAGCATGGGAGTGCTCCGGGACCGAGGCTGCGGCTCGGGAGCGCTTGCGTGCGTCCAGTGTCTTGGTAGTAGACTGGGCTTGTGACGCTTCTTCGGCGGCTAAGGCCGCCGTGTGTTCCTCTGTTCGGAGCGAGCGCTCGGTATTACCGTTGATGGTAATAACGCCCTTTGGTCCTGGCATCTTGAGCTTCAAGTATGCATAGTGCGGGACGGCGTTGAAGCGGGCGAACGCAGTCCGGCCGAGGAGTGCGTGATAACCGCTGCGGAAGGGGACAATATCGAAGATCAAGTCCTCACTGCGGAAGTTATCGGGCGAGCCGAAGACGACTTCCAATGTCACGGATCCCGAGCAGCGTGCCTCGACACCTGGGATTACACCTTTAAAGGTGGTGTTGCTGGGTTTGATCCTTGACGGGTCGATCCCCATTTTCCTCACTGTATCTGAGTAAATCAGGTTGAGGCTGCTACCTCCATCCATAAGGACCCTGGTTAGGTGAAATCCGTCCACGTGGGGTCGAGCACCAGAGCCGCCGTTCCTCCATGGCGTATACTGGTCGAATGGTCTCGACGGTCGAAAGTGATCGGGCAAGCCGACCACGGGTTGAATTTCGGGGCTACCGGCTCTAAAGCGTAGACATCCCGAAGTGCGCGTTTCCGCTCCTTCTTTGGTATATGCGTGACGTAGATCATGTTCACGGTTTTGACATCTGGAGGGAACTGCTTTTGGCCTCCATTGTTCGGCCCGCGAGGTTCGTCGTCATCCTCACTACGGAGGCCCTTGCCCTGTTCTTTGGCTATGACCTTGCCGGCCTGTTTGATCACCCAACAGTTACTGTTGGTATGGTTAGCGGGCTTGTCCGAGGTGCCGTGAATCTGGCAGGGCCTATCCAATATTCTATCCAGTGTAGACGGGCCGTCCCGGTTCCCTTTAGAGGGTTTTTTCCGCAGTCCCGATTTCGAGCCGCTGAATCCAGCGTTTACTGCTGCGTCATCGGCTTCACCGCCATTGTTTGAGTGCCGGCGCTTGTTGTTCCTATTGCGCCGGGGTTTCCCGTTCCTGTCCCGGGTCTCTGAAGTGCCGGGGTCTTCGGGGTGGTTGCTTCGATGAGCCAACCAGCTATCCTCTCCTGCGCAAAAGCGAGTCATTTGGGAGGTAAGGGCCGACATTGTTCTCGGTTTGTCCTGGCCGAGCTGGCGGGCGAGCCACTCATCCCGAATACTGTGTTTGAATGCCGCAATCGCTTCGGCATCCAGATAGTCGACGATCAGGTTCTTCTTGGTCAAGAACCGGTTCCAGAATTGCCGGGCTGACTCCCCGGGCTGCTGAATGACATGGCTCAGGTCATCGGCGTCCGGTGGCCGAACATAGGTGCCTTGAAAGTTAGCTCGGAATGCATCCTCGAGCTCTTCCCAGCTCCTGATGGAGTTTTCGGGTAGGCTGTTCAGCCAATGCCTTGCTGGTCCCTTGAGTTTCAGTGGTAAGTACTTGATAGCGTGGAGACCATCTCCTCGAGCCATATGAATGTGGAGAAGAAAATCCTCAATCCACACGGCTGGGTCAGTTGTCCCATCATAGGATTCTATATTGACGGGTTTGAATCCCTCGGGGAACTGATGCCGCATCACCTCGTCAGTGAAACACATTTGGTGTGCGGCGCCCCTGGCCCGGGCCACATCGCGTCGGAGATCGGTTATCATCTGGGCACGGTGCTGCTCTCGAGCTCTGTCGTTTCTATCGCGCCATGCTTGGTATCCGTCCCGTCCGGTGGGTGCGTATCCTGTGGATCCATAGATGGATCTCGACTGGATCCCTCCGGCGTTCAGGTCGCGGCGCAGATCGTATTGGTCGTCCGGTTGAACCGGGTCTTTGCCTGCTCGGCGAGGAGGCGCGGGTGGGTATTGGGCGTCCCCGGCCACCCTATCCCGTCCTCAGGGGGGCGCGGGTGGGTATTCGGCTTCCCCAGCTGAGGGTGTCCCGGACTAGGGGGTACCCGGGCCGCCGGCCTATCTCTCATGGGCCGGACTGGTGGGCCGCTCTCTACTCGTCGATGGAAGGCCGGATTGTGGGCGACCCCGTGTATCAGAAGGAAACCTCCGAAGACTTGGCGTCTCCTCCAAGGAATAACTGGCGTGACCGGCATGTTTATCCCCTGATGGTAACCGACCATGTGTAACCCTAGGACCTCCTGGTGTCTATATAAACCAGAAGGCCTAGTTCGTAGAGGATCATGATATCATAACTGCCTAGGGTTTAGCCCGTCCGATCTCGAGGTAGATCAACTCTGTAACCTTCATACAATCACATCAATACAATCAAGAAGGACGTAGGGTATTACCTCCTTGAGAGGGCCCGAACCTGGGTAAACCATCGCCCCCACGATCTCTGTTATTCATTGATTCCTAGACCCATAGTTCGGATCCCCTACCCGAGATCTGCCGGTTTTGGTACCGATATTGGTGCTTTCATTGAGAGTTCCGTCGTGGGTCGCCAAGGATCAATGGCTCGCCGTCCTCGGACAGCTCTTCAGCGATGGAATCTGCAACGGGGACATCTTCATCCCCGGACAGCTCTTCTCTTCAGCGATGGAATCCGCAGCGGGGACATCTTCGTCCCCGGACAGCTCTTCGCGTTCGGCAACATTGTGCTGCACGCCGATCCGACCAGTCACCTCGACCAGGTCAGCAGCTTCGCCCCTGAGCAGGAAATCAGGTTCGGCGGCCTTGAGTACGTCGCCGATGCTCGAGGCGATCTGGTCTTCACTGGGTTCTCGGCTGTACCCGAGGAACCAGCCAATCCCGAGGCCTTGACCTCGGATTCCTTCCCCGCCCCCGTCCCCGGGGCGGGCCTCAGTTCGGATCTGACCTTGAGTTTAGATCCGACCCCGGCGCCGGAAAACCAAGGGTCACCCTTGGCCGAACACACTCCCATTATCGGCGCGCCGGAGCTCAACTCCGATGGCTGCCCGAGCATAGGTCCGGTGGACCTCTCGATTTTAAGCGAGATGTTAGACCGGATCCAGAAGATGAATATCACGGATGGCTCGTCCTCGGATCAGGAGCAGGTCGGACAGGACGCCAGCCGCGGGGAATTTTGCGTCCCACCCACCACCCATTTGGTAGCCACTGTCGAAGATTTAACCGACATGTTGGACTACGCCTCCGAGGAGGCTGACGACATGGACGAGGATATCGACATCCTGCCCTATACGGCTCCTTCCCTTGCCACTTCCAACACCGGAAAGTGGACCGCCACCTCCACCTATGACGTTTACATGGTCGATACCCCCAAGGACGGCGACGGTCCCACCGAAGAACCGCCCAGACGCCGACGACGGTGAGCCAGAGGGCGGGCAAAGGGAAAGGAAGATCACACAGACACGAATGGCACCGGAGATAACGAGACTCCGGACAACTTGGAGGAGCTCGGCAACAACACCCCCGAGCAGCGCCGTGATACCCCTGAAGGGCACGAGGACCAGGGTGACCCTGAGGACCTCGAGGATTCCGAGGACAGTAATTACGTCCCTCCGTCCTAAGAGGAGGACAACCTCGAACTCGAAGACTTCGTCGTCCCAGAGGACCCCCTGGAGAAAGAGAAATTCAAGCGGCAACTCATCGCTACCGCCCGAAGCTTGAAGATGAAACAACAGCAGCTAAAAGCCGAACATGATACGCTCAACGACAGATGGACGATGGTCTTAGCTGCCGAAGAAGGCCTTGACGATCAACGTCAGGGTCAATACAAGAGTTACCCACGGCGGCGCCTACTCCCAGAATTTGAGGATGAGGCCCTTGAGCCCATGCCTCCCAGACGAACTTACACAAACCAGCCCGATCGCCCCCCTCGAGGACGGGATAGACCGGCTGTGGAAACCGAACTCCCACCCGCACCCCCTCGAGGACGGGATAGGCCGGCCGTGGAAGCCGAACTCCCACTCGTCGCCCCTCGAGGACGGGATAGGGCGGCCAATGAAGCCGAATACCCACCCGCGCCTCCTCGCCGAGCAGGCAAAGACCCGGTTCAACCGGATGACCGATACGATCTGCGCCACGACCTGTACACCCGAGGGATCCAGTCCAGATCCATCTACGGATCCACAGGATACGCGCCCGCTGGACGGGACGGATACCAAGCCTGGCGCGATAGGAACGACAGAGCTCGGGAGCAGCACTGTGCTCGCATGACAACCGATCTCCGGCGCGATGTGGCCCGGGCTAGGGGCGCCGCACACCCAATGTGTTTCACCGATGAGGTGATGCAGCATCAGTTCCCAGAAGGGTTTAAACCCGTCAATATAGAATCCTACGATGGGACAACCGACCCAGCCGTGTGGATTGAAGATTTTCTTCTCCACATTCATATGGCCCGAGGAGATGACCTCCACGCCATTAAGTACTTACCGTTGAAACTCAAGGGACCAGCAAGCATTGGCTCAACAGCCTACCCGAAAACTCCATCGGGAGCTGGGAAGAGCTCGAGGATGCATTCCGAGCTAACTTTCAGGGCACATATGTTCGGCCACCGGACGCCGACGACCTGAGCCATGTCATTCAGTAGCCCGGAGAGTCAGCCTGGCAATTCTGGAATCGGTTCTTGACCAAGAAGAACCAGATCGTAGACTGTCCGGACGCCGAAGCAATTGAGACATTCAAACACAGTATTCGGGACAAGTGGCTCGCTCGCCAGCTCGGCCAGGACAAGCCGAGAACGATGTCGGCTCTTACCTCCCTAATGACCCGCTTTTGCGCGGGTGAGGATAGCTGGTTAGATCGTCGAAGCAACCACCCCGAAGACCCCGGCACTTCAGAGGCCCGGGACGGGAACAAGAAACCCCGGCGCAATAGGAACAATAAGCGCCGGCACTCAAACAATGGCGGTGAAGCCGATGACGCAGCAGTAAACGCCGGATTCAGCGGCTTGAAATCGGGACCGCGGAAGAAACCCTCTAAAGGGAACCGGGACGGCCCGTCTGCGCTGGACAGAATATTGGATAGGCCCTGCCAGATTCACGGCACCCCCGACAAGCCCGCTAACCATACCAACCGTAACTGTTGGGGTAATCAAACAGGCCGGCAAGGTCACTGCCGAGGAACAGGGCAAGGGCCCCCGCAGCGAGGATGACGACGAACCTCGCGGGCCGAACAACGGAGGCCAAAAGCAGTTCCCTCTAGAGGTCAAAACCGTGAACATGATCTATGTCACGCATATACCGAAGAAGGAGCGGAAACGCGCACTTCGGGATGTCTACGCCTTAGAGCCGGTAGCCCCGAAATTCAACCCGTGGTTGGCTTGCCCGATCACTTTCGACCGTCGAGACCATCCGACCAGTATACGCCATGGAGGGACGGTGGCTCTGGTGCTCGACCCCATTGTGGACGGATTTCACCTCACCAGAGTCCTTATGGACGGAGGTAGCAGTCTCCACCTGCTTTACTCAGATACAGTGAGGAAAATGGGGATCGACCCATCAAGGATCAAACCCAGCAACACCACATTTAAAGGTGTAATCCCAGGCGTCGAGGCATGCTGCTCGGGATCCATGACTTTGGAAGTAGTCTTCGGCTCGCCCGATAACTTCCGCAGCGAGGACTTGATCTTCGATATTGTCCCTTTCCGCAGTGGTTATCATGCACTCCTCGGACGGACTGCGTTCGCCTGCTTTAATGCCATCCCGCACTATGCGTACCTGAAGCTCAAGATGCCAGGACCAAAGGGCTTTATTACCATCAACGGTAATACCGAGCGCTCGCTCCGAACAGAGGAACACACTGCGGCTCTAGCCGCCGAAGTCCAAGCCGCCGAAGAGGCGTCGCAAGCCCAGTCCACTGCCAAGACACTGGACGCACGCAAGCGCTCCCGAGCTACAGCCTCGGTCCCGGAGCACTCCCATGCTCACCCCAAATAGGGATACGCGCCCCACAGCACGGCCCACCTAGTCGCGAAATACGTACCTCGAGTGCACAATTTCGCGCTCAAAATTCCATGGGCAGTTGTGGGGACACATAAAACAAAGGCCAAGAGCTCGGTTCGACCAACAAATGGCCAATAGATGTCTTCGAATCAACATCGACGACGGGCACCATCTAGGGCCTGATCAGCGTCAAGCTGATATACCATGGCGACTTCTCAAAACCCTTTCCCAAGGGCTCGTTCGCCGAACATTACTACTTTCGCCGAACACACGGTCGACAGCTTCGCTCACACGGAAGCTTCTTAAAAGAGCAAAGGCGCAGACGTGCAACAGGGCGTAGTAGGGACGTCAAACCACTCATGAAGGCCCTGCGTAAACCTTTACTCTAATGTATTTATTTCTTCAAAAGTATCTATCAAAGTTACTTCGGCAATCCGGATTGTACGGTTGGACGTCACATATTCAAAGGAAATAAAGACCAAGTTTTCTCTGGTAATTGTGCATTCATTCACGTTGCATATTCCTTTCCGTTTTTTAGGCCGAAGTAAACTATTACGATACATCCCTTTTTAGTAACTGGCTAATAGACCGGGGGCTCGAACATGAGTCTTGCCTCAAACTTTATCCCAGCACCTACTTTTATTTTATGTGCTCGGCGTCACGGATATTGCACTATATGAATCAGTTCCGAATTGCGTCTTTGGTCAATAGTTGGGTTGCCCGGCTCCTGTGTTTACCCTCTTACGTTCCGCACTGTTCGGCTAAGAGGTTAAAGGGAGAACCATTGCGATTGTACTTCTAGCTCGCCTGGTTAAGTACCTCAGTGGAGAAAGCCGAAAACTGACTGTCACAATAAGCGAGAACTGGTCGGTGATCCGATGACTTGTGTCAAACCAAAAATCGTTGGAGGTTAGTCCGTGTTAAACGAAGGGTTCTCTGTTACAGGAACCATGTGATGATGGTATCAACCGTGGCTCGTCCGAATATCACAAAACACTGGGGGCTAGTCACCAGCCCCCGCAGTCAAGCTCCTATGGCTAAGTGAAAGCACTAAAACCGCATAGTCTGATTGCCTGGTTTTCCGTACATACAACCGCCTCCGGGCACCGAGATGATGGCTAAGGGTTAAAGTATTATGAGAAAACACCCCATGCAGTATCTGCAAGGGGGCTGAAGCCGACGACTGGTAACTTTCAGTTTCAAAGCGGCCGCACGGGAGTCAAAATTAACATAAACAGGCATTATATTAATAGCCGACAACTTGCATTACAATAAAGCAAAAGTTTCAACTCCTTGCCTACGAGGAAAATAAATCTACTCATATATTACATCTTTTGAACATTGGGCCTCTACTGCCCGAGCACCATCCATCACGATGGGAAAGTATTGCTCGGGGCGCCTATGCTCCTTCCCTGGCGGCAGAGGTCCGGTGGCCATCTTGGCTGGCTTTATCTTCGGCCAATGTACCATTGTTTTGCCGAAGGCCATCCGAGCCCCCTCAATGCATGTGGAGGGCTTCCAGGCATCGATCCGGGGAGCAGCGTCATACAGCCTCTGCACCAGACCGAAGTAGCTGCTCGGCAGCGGCTCTGCCGGCCATAGCTTAACGCAGAGGTCCTTCATCATCGGCTCCGCCATCCGATGCAGGTCCACCAGCTGCTTCATTTGTTTGTTGAGGAGGGGAGGGTGTTCGGGCGATTGAAATTGCGCCCAGAACAGCCTCTGCTCGGCCCGACCCTCCTGAGCAGCGAAGAACCTGGTCGCGTCCGCCGCACTCTTTGGGAGGTTCGCAAAAGCGCCTGGGGAACGCCATACTCGCGTGAGCAACGTGAACCTGTTACCTCCAAAGATACTTTGCAGCAAGTACGGCTTACCGTCCGCAATAAGCCTGACTTGGCGGAGCTCTTCTTGGTAGCCGCGCGCCTCTGTCCGTGCTTCCTTAGCCACCGCCGCCAACGAGGTCAGCTCGGCGGCCTGCTCCTTATTCTTCTGCTCGAGGGCCTCACACCTTGTGACGGCATCCCCGAGCTCTTGCTGCACTTCCACCACCCTGGCCTCGTGCTTCTCACTAGCGGTTCTCACCGCAGCCAGCTCGGCAGCCGCCTGTTCGGCTGCCGACTTTTGCGCCGCCGCTTCCAGCTGAGCCGTCCTCAGCGCGGCCTTGAGGTTTTCCACCTCCGCGGCGGCAGCTGCAGTAGAATCGGTTAAATCCGTTAGGATACTTCGAAACGTGCTTACAAAACAACGACTGTATTCAATATTACAGCTCGGACTTACCTTGCGCCTCGTCGAACCTCTTGTTTACCAGGCTCAGGTCATCTTCGGAGCTCTTCAGCTTCCGATTCAGCTTGGCCAACTCTTCGGCGTTGGCGGCTGCGGCTGAAGATGATGCCTGTGCATTATTCTACACACGTTAGTATCCGGGATATTGATTTTTGATCCTCTGACAGGCTTTGCCCAAGCCAGTCAGCGTCTCGGGGGCTACTGTGTATGAGGCTATACATTTACACAAAAGAATTTTTCTAAGGGAAAAGCATTACTTCGCCCACCTTGAAGCCGGTAAGAAGGCCACTAAAGGCCTCCTTCAGTCCATTATCCACGGACCGAATACTTTGCAACACCGCGCCCATAAGGGCACGGTGCTCTTCGGTGATAGAGGAGCTGGTTAGAGCATCCTCCATCTCGTTCGGCCACCCGGTCGACGCCTGCTCTGGGGCGGGCGGGGGTGGCGGGGGCGCTTCGGCTCCTTCCTTCTCGAAGTCCGGGGCGCCGGACTCTGGACGCCTTGACATCTCCGGAGTCGTCCTCGGAGAAAGCTCGGCTTGTCCGGGCTCCTCCTCTTCGTTCACCAGAGGGGCCCTCCCCTCCTGGTCTTCGGCGACCGAGGTGTTCACCTCGGCCATGATAGTGTTGCCCCTCCCCCCGTGTGCGGCACGGGAGGGGTCCTCCTCGATAGGACCTCCTCGGCCTCCTCGACTATTAGGGGAGGCGAGGAGCGGGATTCGGTCCTGCTCTCCGCTAGCGCTGCCGGTGAAGAATCCCCCTCCGAGACTCGGTCGGTGGGGAGATCGCGCAGCGGGCTACGAAATTACAAACGGAAACATGATCAATATCAAACCCAGTTCGGCTAAGGACGGTCAAGCGGTTACTAGAACGCGTACCTTTGAGCCTGTGGCTTGGCCCTGGGGATCCTCCGGAGAACCTCTTCAGAGGCCTCAGAGTCCTCAGCAGAAGCCGAGCTATCGCCGGATAAGGCTACCTTGGCCTTGCGCAGTCTTTTGGGAGCAGGTTGAGGCGGCTCTTCCTCGGCGTCCTCGGACGCCGCCCTTTTCCCTGTTCGGGAGGAATCGTCTTCCTCCCCGTCCTCTCCCTGCTCCTTCTCCTCCTCTTGCACGGAGGGAGCATTGGTGTCCCCGGACCTAGCACTTGGGGGTCCTCGGGAGCGGAGGCGCTCTCTGGCCTCCCTCTGCTGGTCCTTCTTCTTCTCCTTCCTCTCCGGCACCTCGTATGGCTCCACGGCCAGCATGGCCGTCAGTAGGGGCGTCCTGGGTCCCTATGGCAGCGGCGCCGGACTGTCAATCCGCTAGGCCTTCTTCAGCCAGTTCTGCGGATGAGAAGTAAAAAAGCTAAGTGCCTTATTAAAAGCGAACAGTTCGGATACAAGAACATTACTAGTCATACCTCCCGTGGGGGGTTTGCGGCATCGAGGCCGATGTCCTCCTCCATGGCCGGCCATTCCTTCTGCGGCTTGAACAACACCTTCCATAGTTGAGCGTGGGAGGTGCGGAAGAAGCTACACACGGTGGCCGGGTCTTCTGGCTTGTAAGCCCACATGGGGAAAGCCCTATCCTGGAATGGAAGGATTCGGCGGCCGAGCATGATCTGGATCACGTTGACTAGCTCGACGCCCTTCTCTATCATCTTGGAGATCTGGCTCTGCAGCAGCACCACCTCCTTATTCGACCCCCAGTCGAGGCTCTTCTTGGTCCATGAGACCAGCCTCGTGGGGGGTCCGGATCAGAAGGCCGGAATCGCCCCCCAATCTGCGCGCCTCGGCTCTGTGATGTAGAACCATTCCTTTTGCCAGATCTTGACGGTCTCGATGAAGGTACCGTCTGGCCACTCTACTCGCGGAAGCTTGCTGACCATCGCCCCCCCTGCAGTCCGCCTGCTGGCCATCTACTATCTTCGGCTTGACGTTGAAGATCTTCAGCCACAGACCGAAGTGTGGCCGGACCCGGAGAAAGGCCTCGTAGACAATGATAAAGGCCGAGATGTGGAGGAAGGAGTTCGTCGCGAGGTCGTGGAAGTCGAGTCTGTAGAAGAACATGAGGCCCCTGACGAAGGGGTGAAGGGGGAAACCCAAACCCCGGATGAAGTGGGGCACGAACACCACTCTCTCGCCTAGCCGCGGCGTGGGGATGGCCTGACCCGCCTCCGGAGCATGGTGGGCGACGTTGGCCAGAAGGTAGCCCGCGCTCTTCAACTCCAAGATGGCGCTGTTGGTGACGCTAGAGGCTTCCCACTTGCCCTTGGACCCGAAACCCGCCATTGCTGAATTGGGCGGGTGGATGGAAAGGTTCTTGGAAGGGAGAGAGGCTCTGGGCGTTGGAGCTCAAGAGATGGGGAAGGCAATGGCGAAGGGGGGAAATGAGAGCGTACGAAAGGAACGAAGGCTGTGCCCCTTTTATGGGCTGTAAAACCCACGGTCCCTTTACTGCGCCGCAGTCCTCGCCATTTCCCCATGTAACCGTGCCATTATGGGCGCGTGGGGTGGGGCGGATTATTGATCATATCCCTTGAAAACAGGACACGATCTCCATATCGATGGGACGTGCCAATGAAAACTGCCTCGAACCGCGAATCGAGTTTTTCATAAACCAACTCGCGGTCGTGGCAAGGTGTGACCCTTCGGTAAAAGTTGTCAGATGAGGACACTGCTCACACAGAAGTGACTAGCCTTCGGGGCTAAGTTATAGGTACACTTCATTGCCGAGGTATAGTTCGGCGCATATACGACCGGGCAACGCCTGATAATACAATTTGGAGTGATACATGCCTGTTACCAGCGTCACAGAAGAAGGGGAACTGGTCTACGAAGCCGATGATGTTCGGCACCTACCTCGGCTTCGAAGACTAGTTCGGGGGCTACTGAGGGTGTCCCGGACTAGGGGGTACCCGGGCCGCTGGCCAATCTCTCGTGGGCCGGACTGGTGGGCCGCTCTCTACTCGTCGATGGAAGGCCGGATTGTGGGCGACCCCGTGTATCAGAAGGAAACCTCCGAAGACTTGGCGTCTCCTCCAAGGAATAACTGGCGTGACCGGCATCTTTATCCCCTAATGGTAACCGACCATGTGTAACCCTAGGACCTCCTGGTGTCTATATAAACCAGAAGGCCTAGTCCATAGAGGATCATGATATCATAACTGCCTAGGGTTTAGCCCGTCCGATCTCGAGGTAGATCAACTCTGTAACCTTCATACAATCACATCAATACAATCAAGCAGGACGTAGGGTATTACCTCCTTGAGAGGGCCCGAACCTGGCTAAACCATCGCCCCCACGATCTCTGTTACTCATTGATTCCTAGACCCATAGTTCGGATCCCCTACCCAAGATCTCCCGGTTTTGGTACCGACACCAGCCACCCTATCCCGTCCTCGAGGGGGCACGGGTGGGAGTTCGATTTCCATAGCCGGCCTATCCCGTCCTCAAGGGGGGGGGTGTGGTCGGGCTGGTTTGCGTAAGTTCGTCTGGGAGGCATGGGCTCGAAGGCCTCATCCTCAAATTCTGGGAGTAGGCGCCGCCATGGGTAACTCTTTGTATTGACCCTGACATTGATCGTCAAGGCCTTCTTCGGCAGCTAAGACCATCGTCCATCTGTCGTTGAGCGTATCCTGCTCGGCTTTTAGCTGTTGCTGTTTTTTCTTCAAGCTTCGGGTAGTGGCGATGAGTTGCCGCTTGAATTTCTCTTGTTCCAGGGGATCCTCAGGGACGATAAAGTCTTCGGGTCCGAGGCTATCTTCCTCTTCGGACGGAGGGAGGTAATTGCTGTCCTCGGAATCCTCGAGGTCCTCGGGGTCACCCTGGTCCTCGTGTCCTTCAGGGGCATCGGGGCGCTGCTCGGATGTGTTGTCACCGAGTTCCCCCAAGTTGTCCGGAGTCTCGTTATCTCCGGTGCCGTTCGTGTCTGTGTGATTTTCCTTGCCCTTTCCTCGCCCTCTAGCTCGCCGTCGTCGGCGTCTGGGCGGTTCTTCGGCGGGATCGTCGCCGTCCTTTTTGGTCGTGTCGCCGTCCTTCATGGGGGTGTCGACCATGTAAACGTCATAGGTGGAGGTGGCGGTCCACTTTCCGGTGTTGGAAGTGGCAAGGGAGGGAGCCGTATAGGGCGGGACGTCGATATCCTCGTCCATGTCATCAGCCTCCTCGGAGGCGTAGTCCAGCATGTCGGTTAAATCTTCGACAGTGGCTACTAAGTGGGTGGTGGGTGGGACGCAAAATTCCCCACGGCTGGCCTCCTGTCCGAGCTGCTCCTGATCCGAGGACGGGCCATCCGTGATATTCATCTTCTGGATCCGATCTAACATCTCGCTTAAAAACGAGAGGCCAACCGGATTCGTGTTCGGGCATCCGTCGGAGTTGAGCTCCGGCGCGCCAATACTGTGAATGTGTTCGGCCAAGGGTGACCCTTGGTTTTCTGGCGTTGGGGTTGGATCTGAACTCAAGGCCAGATCCGAACTGAGGCCCGGCCCGGGGACAGGGACGGGGAGGGAATCTGAGGTCAAGGCCTCGGGATTGGTAGGCTCTTCGGGTAAAGCCGAGAACCCAGTAAGGACCAGATCGCCTCGAGCATTGGCGACGTACTCAAGGCTGCCGAACCTGATTTCCTGCTCAGGGGCGAAGCTACCGACCTGGTCAAGGTGACCGGTCGGATCGGCGTGCAGCACAATGCTGCCGAACACGAAGAGCTGTCCGGGGACGAAGATGTCCCCGCTGCTGATTCCATCGCTGATGAGAAGGCGAGCCATTGATCCTTGGTAACCCACGGCAGAACTCTCAATGAAAGCACCAATGTCAGTACCAAAACCGACAGATCTCGGGTAGGGGATCCGAACTGTGGGTCTAGGAATCAAGGGGTAACAGAGAACGTAGAGACATCGATTTACCCAGGTTCGGGCCCTCTCGAAGAGGTAATTCCCTACGTCCTGCTAGATTGTATTGATGTGATTGTATGAAGGTTACAGAGTTGATCTACCTCGAGATCAGATGGTCTAAACCCTTGGCAATGAATATGATGATCCTCTACGGACTAAGCCTTCTGGTTTATATAGACACCAGAGGGCCCTAGGGTTACATATGGTCGGTTACCATCAGGGGATAAACATGTCAGTCACGCCAATTATTCCTTGGAGGAGACGCCAAGTCTTCGGAGGTTTCCTTCTGACACACGGGGTCGCCCACAATCTGGCCTTCCATCGACGTGTAGAGAGCGGCCCACCAGCCCGGCCTAGGAGAGATAGGCCAGCAGCCCGAGTACCCCCTAGTCCGGGACACCCTCACTGACTGTGTCTCGCCCGCTTGAGTAATACTGACGAACAACGTGCGGACACCGAGTTGCTCCACGCCTGGCGTGCACGACCGGATAAGCTGTGGCGATGCAGACTCCGAGAACCACTGCGACGTAGTAAGGCACGTGCCCGGCGGCGAATACTGGGCACTGTGTCGACCAGATCCCATGGAGCAGACAAGAGAGCCACTGCGCCTAATGATTGCTCTTGTTGTCAAGGTCCTTCTAGTGCTTCTGCGTGGGCGTATCTGCATGTTGGAGGACTTCATCGACGCTGAGTTGTCTGTGCCTGAGGGCCTGTTCGGCAACATCCTAGCTTCCCAAACTGTAGGGGAATGCAACAGAAAACAAAAATTTTCGGTACTGCGAGCACACCCAGGATCACTATGGAGATGCATACAAGGTTTTTGATCTAATCGTTACCGACTCGTAGCGCAGCGGAAGTAGAGTCGATGAAGATCGTCGGTACAGATCCCCGCAGCTAGGATTTACAACCTCCCAACCGTGAGGATGTACTCCCTCGTCAGTCCCTCGGACAGCCCTTTGGGAGGCGGTCGGATAGTCCCCCGGACGGTGACACGGACAGCCCTTTGGGAGGCACTCACAGAAACTCGGACGGTCACTCGGACAGCCCTTCGGGAGGCACTCTCGAACAGCCCCTCGGGCAAAAAGATCGAACCTACGACTTCTCTCTGGGGTTGCACACATACGGTGTCATCTATCCGGCAGGGCTTCGCCGTCCAGAACTAGTTCCCACCGGAACCCAGACAGCCTTTCGGCTCTACGAAACTATTTCGCGGGGAGGGAGAGAGAAGGCTAGATCATGCATGACATTTTTATGTGAGAAAGAGTGAGTGTGGAGAGTGCCTCTCCACCTCTATTTATAGGAAAACCCAAGGGGTAGGGTGGCTCTCATCCATCCATGTCATCCCTAAGATATTTTGGGACAAAGCCCAAAAAGGTGGCTTTCCATAAAGTAACCATAAAGTGATTTTCACTATTCACGGAAACATTTTTCCACGACCGTTAAATCCGAAAATATTTCTGTAGGTCTTAGAACATTTCCAGTTGTCGGTACCAAAACCGGCAGATCTCGGGTAGGGGATCCGAACTATGGGTCAAGGAGTCGATGGTAACAGGGAACGTAGAGACATCGATTTACCCAGGTTCGGGCCCTCTCAAGGAGGTAATACCCTACGTCCTGCTTGATTGTATTGATGTGATTGTATGAAGGTTACAGAGTTGATCTACCTCGAGATCGACTAGGCTAAACCCTAGGTAATGGATATCCTCCTCCTCTATGGACTAGGCCTTCTGGTTTATATAGACACCAGGAGGTCCTAGGGTTACACAAGGTCGGTTACCATCAGGGGACAAGCATGACGGTTATGCCAATTGTTCTTTGGAGGAGACGTCAAGTCTTCGGAGGTTTCCTTATGATGCACGGGGTCGTCCACAATCCGGTCTTCCATCGACGTGTAGAGGGCGGCCCACCAGCCCGGCCTATGAGAGATAGGCCGGCAGCCCGAGTACCCCCTTGTCCAGGACACCCTCAGTAGCCCCCGAACTAGCCTCCAATGCCGAGGTCTACGGTCTTCGGCAGCTTCATGCTTCAAAGGTCTTCGGCTTGGGTGGCGAGTTCCTCCCATTACCTGTATTCGAATTAACAATAATTCGGCCACCAATAGATCGGTTACTGAGGTATCCTCAGAGAGGCCCTGTGGGGCCCGCCATACCGCTTTTCTCTGCTTAGAATGAAATGACGACCCTCGATCTCTGCGCACCCACGGAATGCGAGTGGCCCGATGGGTTTTTACAAAAATGTCCCTCCCTGGGGGGAGATAATGCCCCTTTAATAAGCCAAGGGCGTGGAGGTTAACGCTTCCCACCCCCTGCCATTCTTCTCCACATCCCCGCAAAGCCATAGTCAACAAACAATGGCGAGCGTCCTAGGCTCTTCCTCACGTCCTCATGGCCCCCGTCAAGGTGATTGGGCGAGTTGCTCCGTATCTTGCATGCGACTACGTAGGCTTGAGGCGCAGGGGTATCTGCCCGCTTCAGATCTCACATCCACCCGCCCCGGATTAACTTCCGCAGACGGAAAGGCCCTTGCGGAGAATTTTCCTTCCCCTCACGGGGAGGAGAGGGTTTGCTTCGTGCCCTTCATTCTGCGAGGCCTGGGTTTTCCCATCCATCCCTTCTTGAGGGGTTTACTAGAGTTCTACGGGATTCAGCTCCACCACCTTACCCCCGGATCGATCCTCCATATTTCGGGCTTCATCGCTTTATGCAAGATGTTCCTGGGCTGCGAGGCGCACTTCGAGTTGTGGAGGAAATTCTTTTGCCTAGTCCCCCGCACCCGGGAAGGGGTTATCTACGAGGTCGGCGGAGCCGAAGTATGGCGCATCGCCGGGACCGGATACCCCGTTGGGACTCCGAAGAAGGATGCCGAAGAGTGGACTTCGGAATGGTTTTATATCGAAGACGTCCCTTTATTCGATCCAGTTCGAAGGGGTCTACCGGAATTTTCATTGGCTTCTCCAACGAAGCGGTTCAACTGGCGCCCGAAGAGTCCTTCCCAAGAGGAAAGTGCCGAAGTAGCTCGACTGGCTGCTCAAGTGAGGTGGTTAGCCCATAACGGACTAACCATTGTTGACGTGATGGCAATAGCCATCGCTCGATGTGTCCAGCCTCTCCAACAGAGAATTCATCCGCTGTGGAACTACAACGGGGAGGACGACGTAGCCCGGTACACCAAGAAGGGTCCCGCCAACCAGGCGGCGATAGCCGCCATACTAGCCGATTTGTTCAAGGGGGAAGAGCAAGAGTTCGCCCGGCTAAAGCTCAAGAAAGGCTTCTCGATGTATGAGCCCATCGAAATGGTGAGTTCGACCACTCTTTATAGTTCGGATATCACTCCAGATTTTTCATAATCGGATCTTCACCTTGTCCGAACAGAGTTGGAGGCGATGGATCGAGATGGTGAGTTGCCCGGCTCCTCAACTGGAGAATTATTCTCGCGACGATGATCCTGGGTTCCATGAAGACCCTGAAACATCGATTAATTTTGAGGACGGGGTCTTCTACCAGGAGAGCCTCGATGGCTCCAAGGTGGCCCTGTTGGCCGATCATCCCGGGGCGCTTCCCTTCTCCGCGATAAGTGGCCAACGGGCTTCCTCTCGAAAGAAACGCTCAGCCGCTGCAGGCCCGAACACACTGACACCTACTCCCAAGGGCCGCCGCACGACACGCCGAACAGCCACAAGAGCGGCACCAGCGGCCCCGACGACAAGTAGTCATGGGGTGACCCCACGCGCGGCCCCAACGGGAGCTACATCATCCGCGCCCCGCCCGAAGAGGTAATGCATTCACCGTACTGTTATGGCCTCTATCTTCAACATCCACTGCATATGCCAATAATTTGTTCCATGGTGTTCGGTAGACGATGTGTGGAACTACCCGTGGCTAAGGATGTTGAAGAGGTGCCAAGGGGTGACTCAAACCCGAGGTCGCCAGCTGTAACCGGAGTTACTCCGGGTGCCCCTGACGAGGACCAAAATCCCGAGGACTCGGGAGGCGTCTCGGTCACTAATTCCGAAGTTGAAAGTGTGATGAATCATCGACGGCGCAAGGCGTCACTTCGGCACTCCGCGTTGTCTAATCAGGAGTTCAATGCTCTTAGTTCGGTAGATGCGTACCTCGGCGCTGCCCGAACGGGACTTGAAGGCGCAGTGAGACTCATGTCTACAAATGTGCAGGTATAGCAATAGTTTTGACAACTAGTATCTAACCCAGTAGCCCCCGAGCCTTAATTTGGGCGGGACGGCCGAGTTAAGGGTCTGATATCCATGCTGCCCTGCTTTTGTGCAGACTGTTCGAGAGCAAAACAAAAAGCTGTCCGAGGACCTCAAGCTGGCGCAAACAGAGTTAGAGTCTGTGAAAGCCGAGCTAGAGGGGGTGAAGAAATTCACCAGAGAGGCACATGGTAAGTGCCGAACTTAAAGTTCATTAAAGAGAAAATGTGGTAGAACACCTCCACTAATAAAAAATGATTCCATAGCAGCCGAGTCAATAAATCAGCTGCAGAAGGACCTGGATATGGCCAGAAAAGCTCAAAGATATGCGGAGTCACAGCAAGAGGCTGGCTACCGGGTGCTGTCCCGAAGTCATGAGGAGAGGGATAAGCTTAAGGCGGAAGGCGAACAACAGGTCCAAGAAATCAAAAGCTTGAAAGCTCAGCTGACTATAACCCAAGAGGAGAACCAGAGACTGAAAGCGGGCATGTTCGGTAAGTGCAATCTGATTTGTCCGTTCAATAACTGAACGTATTAGGCAGCAATATGAACAATGCCACGTCTCATTGTAGTTCTGCTGACCGGGCGTCCCGAAGAGGAAGCCAGTTCCTTCGGGCGGGACCTGCTGAAGGAGCTATCCGCTGTACATGAGCGGGCCCGGAGAGCCATGAAGAGCATGTTCAAAGCACTGTGGCCTGGCGAAGTGGCTCTGGAAGGGATGGCCGAACTCGCGAATCGCTTCAAAGGAGCTCGGCGCCGCTTTGAGTTATGGAAGATGTCATCTTGTCGTGAGGGAGCACGGGAAGCGTGGGCGATGATCAAGACCCGCTTCACCAAGCTGGAACCGGAGCATCTAGCGAGAGTTGGGCCGGTAGGGCCAGATGGGCAGGAAGTGCCGGTACATCTGGTGTATGACCAGGTTATGCCCGCAGCTCGGCTGTCCCAAGCAGATTGTACTCTGGAGACCATAATAGATGGTCCTGATCAAGATGTAACAGTCTGATTCTATGTATCTATGTACTTTACATCAAAGTCTCCAAACTGCGCTAAAACGTTGTCTTAACCAGCCATCGGCTTCCGCCTCCTCGACCAGAGGCCGAGGAGTGTTTCCTACTATGTGATCCGAGGATATCAGAAAAATAATTCGGAGAACCAGGCAATCCGGCCATTTGGTGCGAACAGACAAAAACGTGCTCAGGGAGTTATGTTATATTACTGTATAACGTAAGAAACATCTTCCGACGAAAATAGGTCCTCGATGGGTCCCTTTCATCAGGTTACCACGTCGAACCGTGGATGGATAACCGAATACCCAAGGTAAGCGGGGATGGTTACTTCGGGAAAATACTCCCGGAAATTTTGGTGGTAGTTACCAATTATTTTCACTTCCGCCGCGGCCGACCAATTGTATTCTTAAGAACGCTAGCTTTTGGCTTCACCCGTTTGAGGTACGCACCCGGGTAATCCGGACGTATCAATCACAGAGGTGCTTCCTTTACTCCCTAGCCGAACAATCGGGAACGTAGGGGTAAACACAGGAGCGAGGCAACCCAGCTTGGCCAAATCTTAAGTCAAATTGATGCATATAGTGGCTTTAGAACGACACAGGAAGGTTGCAAACACGTAAAAAACGGATGATTGCATAAATGAAATTTGACGAGCTTCGTAGAAGAAGCTCCCAGGTAACAAAGTGTGGTACATTCAAAGATGTTTGCCGAAGAAGAACTTAATGTAATTCAGCATTTCCGAACACAACCCGGGAGAGACTATTGACTAGAAAGATAAAGATCCTAAAAAGGATAAATCGAACAAGGTAAGTTTGCGGGTCTAGCCGTAGAAACGTCGCAGCCGAGCTGCATTCCATGGGTTTGGTTCGAGGCGATCGTCCGTTGGGTCGTGGAGGTGGTACGCCCCGCCCGTGAGTACTTGGTCGATTATGAAGGGCCCTTCCCACTTGGGTGACAGCTTGTGCTTCTGCTTCTCTGGGAGGCGCAGGACTAGGTCGCCGATGTTGTAGGCCTTGGCCCGTACTTCCCTGCTTTGATAACGTCTGGCCTGCTGCTGATAAAAAGCAGAACAAGCCTGAGCTATGTCGCGCTCGCCCTCTAGGGCGTCCAGGTCATCCTGCCGATCCAACTCGGCCTCCCTTTCTTCATACATACGCACGCGAGGTGCGTCATGAATAAGATCGCTGGGGAGGACGGCCTCTGCCCCATACACCATGAAGAATGGTGTATAGCCCGTGGAGCGATTAGGAGTGGTGCGCAATCCCCACAATACGGAGTCGAGCTCCTCAACCCAATGGCAGTCGGATTCTTTTAAGGATTGGACAAAACGGGGCTTGATGCCACTCAAGATCAGTCCATTAGCTCGCTCGACCTGTCCATTGGACTGTGGGTGATATACCGAGGCATAATCGAGCTTAATGCCTAAATTAGCGCACCAGTCTTTGACTTCCTGGGCAGTAAAATTGGATCCATTATCCGTTATTATGCTATGGGGGACACCATAACGGTGTATGACGCCGGATATAAAATCGATGACCGGCTTAGACTTGGCCGAAGTTACCGGCTTTGCCTCAATCCATTTAGTGAATTTATCTACCATGATGAGTAGATATTTCTTTTTCCTGGTCCCCCCTTTAAGTCGTCCAACCATGTCCAGCCCCTAGACCGCGAAAGGCCAAGTAATTGGGATCGTCCGAAGGGCCGTGGGGGGCATATGACTCTGATTTGCAAAGAGCTGGCATCCAACGCAATGTTGGACCAATGTTTGGGCGTCTGTTCGGGCAGTGGGCCAAAAGAACCCTATTCGGAAAGCCTTGCTGACCAGGGCCCGAGCTGCCGCGTGGTGACCGCCCATGCCAGCGTGAATCTCGGCCAGAAGCTGCCTTCCCTCCTCTTCGGATATACATCTCTGGAGGACGCCAGTAGTGCTTTTCTTATATAGCTCTCCCTCATGGACTTTATAGGCTTTAGATCGTCGAATGATACGCCTGGCCTCAGTCTGGTCAGCCGGTAATTCTTGGCGGAGGAGGTAGGCGAGGAAGGGCTCGGTCCATGGCGCGATTACCGCCATGACTTCGTGAGCCGAAGATGTCATTTCGATGGCCGAGCCCCCGATAATTCCATTATCTAGTTCAATAGGCGGAGGGATGAGCTCTCCTGAGGTATTGGTTTCTGAGCCCTGGGCTTCCTCCTGCCACACCACAGACGGTTTGAAAAGTTGTTCCAAAAAGGTGTTCTCGGGGACGCGGTCGCGCTTAGCGCCCATTCGAGCAAGGATATCCACAGCTTGATTGCTGTCACGAGGTATATGGTGAAACTCCAGTCCTTCGAAGCGGGCGGAGATTTTCAGGACGGCGTTGCGGTATGCTGTCATTTTTGGGTCTTTTGCGTCGAATTCGCCGTGGCCTTGAGAGATGGCGAGATTAGAATCTCCCCGTACCTCGAGCCGCTGTATGCCCATTGACACCGCAATCCGAAGTCCATGCAGCAGAGCTTCGTATTCGGCTGCGTTGTTGGAATCGGTGTACATGATCTGGAGTATGTATCGAATATTATCGCCAGTGGGTGATGTGAGGACCACTCCAGCCCCCAGTCCTGCGAGCATTTTGGAGCCATCAAAGTACATCATCCAATGTGAGTATGTGCTGTACCCCCTAGGGAGTTCGGCTTCCGTCCATTCCGCAACGAAATCAGCCAAAACCTGAGATTTAATAGCTCGGCGTGGTCGATAGATGATTTCGAAGGGGAGGAGTTCTATAGCCCATTTGGCTATGCGCCCGGTGGCATCGCGATTGTTGATTATGTCATTCAGTGGTACTTCGGATGCTACCGTAACCGAGCACTCCTGGAAGTAATGGTGGAGCTTTCGGGATGCCATGAAAACTGCGTAGGCGATCTTCTGGTAATGCGGGTACCTCGTTTTACACGGGGTGAGCACTTCGGATACGTAGTACATAGGTTTCTGCACCTGGATCTTGTGACCCTCGGCCTCTCGTTCGACGACGAGAACCGCACTGACCACCTGATTCGTCGCCGAGATATATAGCAGCATTGGCTTAGCCGGGCTGGGTGCCGTCAAAATCGGGTTGCTGGCCCGTAGAGTTTTTATTTCTTCGAGTGCCGCCACCGCTTCGCTGGTCCATTCGAAATTCTTTGTCCGTTTGAGCAATTTATATAGCGGCAAGGCCTTTTCGCCGAGGCGCGAGATGAAGCGGCTTAGGGCTGCAACAGTGCCGGCAAGTTTCTGGACGTGTTTGAGCTCAGTGGGGATAGCCAACTCGGACAGTGCCCGGATTTTCGCTGGGTTGGCCTCTATTCCTCTATGGGTAACGATGAAGCCGAGCAGCTTACCGGCTGGCACTCCGAAGACGCACTTTTCCGGATTAAGCCGTATATCGAAAGTCCGAAGACTGTCAAAGCTTCGATAACCACATCGTCCACATAAGCTTCGACTGTTTTGCCGATTTGTTTCTCCAGACACGTTTGGATCATAAGCTGGTATGTGGCCCCTTCGTTCTTTAATCCGAAGGGCATTGTGTTGAAGCAGGATGTTCCATAAGGAGTGATGAATGCGGTGGCCGCCTGGTCGGACTCCTTCATTTTGATTTGATGGTATCCGGAGTAAGCGTCGAGGAAACATAGTGAGTCGTGTTCGGCGGTGGCGTCGATGATCTGGTTGATGCGGGGCAAGGGGAAAGGATCCTTAGGACAGGCCTTGTTCAAATCCTTGAAATCGACGCACAAACGCCAGGACTTATCCTTCTTCGGCACCATGACCAGGTTGGCCAACCACTCAGGATGTTTGATGTCCCGGATGAATCCGGCTTCGAGCAACTTGGCCAGTTCCTCACCCATGACTTGACGCTTGGGTTCGGAAAACCGACGGAGAGTCTGTTTAACTGGCTTGAAACCTTTGATTATGTTCAGGCTGTGCTCGGCTAATCTACGCGGGATCCCTAGCATGTCTGAAGGGTGCCAGGCGAAGATATCCCAGTTTGCACGCAGAAATTGGCGCAATTCTTCATCGACCGCGGGGTCCAGCTGAGCTCCGATGGACGCCGTCTTGTTGGGATCTATTGGGTGCACTTGGAATTTGATGATTTCATCTGCTGGTTTAAAGGACGTGGATTTTTGCCTTTTATCAAGGATGACGTCGTCCTTGTCCACCGTTGAGCGGAGCGCGGTTAATTCTTCGGCCGCGAGGGCTTCGGACAACGCTTCGAGGGTGAGCGATGCCGTTTTATTCTCGGCTCGCAGGGCTCTGTCCGGATCACTTATTACCGTGATTATACCGTTTGGCCCTGGCATTTTAAGTTTCATGTACCCGTAATGTGGTACAACATGGAATCGTGCGAAGGCATCGCGCCCTAGTAAGGCATGAGAGCCGCTGCGGAAGGGCACGATGTGGAAAAGCAGTTCTTCGGATCGGTAGTTCTCGGGAGTTCCAAAGACCACATCAAGAGTCACGCGGCCACTGGCACACGCCTCCTTTCCGGGGATGACCCCTCGAAAGGTAGTGTGACTTTGCTCTATGCGGGATCTGTAAACTGCATTTTATCCAAGGTATCCTCGTAAATGAGGTTTAGCCCGCTACCGCCGTCCATGAACACCTTTTGGAGTCGGAATCCATCCACTATGGGATCAAGGACAAGGGCGGCAGCGGCTCGGGTAGGGCATGACCTCGGCTGGTCTTGTTCACTAAAAGTGATGGGTGTGTCTGTCTAGGAGTCTGTCTCTGCCACGTGGTGAATTTGAGCGAGCTCTCGAAGGGCTCTCTTCCTCTGATTCTTCGAAGAGTAAGTCTCATAGATTGTTAAGATTTCGGCGTCGTCATCAAGGGGCAATACTGGACTTTGAGTGGAGTACGGGCCTCCGAGAATGACCTCGCCGCTCTTGGCGACTTGCCTGACCACTCAGCAAGCTCGAAGGCTGTGGGTTGGATTTGTGGAGTGTATGGGGAATGGTTTATCCAGTATTCCGTCAAGGACCATTCTGGATCTCGTCAGGGGTTTCCTCTTTTTCTCGGACGGCTCGTATTGGCGTGTCCGGTGAGGGAGTGAGCGTTTCGCCCAAGCTCGTTTTAGTTCCTCTGTGCAGGTTGACTCCCTTTGCTCGAGCTGGGCCTACCAAGCGTACTCCATGGTGCAATATTTGGACACCAGATCCGATAAATCAGATAAATTTTGGATGTGGCGGCGGGCGAGGGCGTTTAAGACGCCCTCGTCTCTGCAGTTCTGTCGGACTTGTCGCAGCCGTCCATCATCTTATTTTTGACGATAAGGAATCTGGCCCAGAAGTGCCGGACTGTCTCTCCGGGCTGCTTCTTAACGTACATCAGGTCCCATATGTCGGGACGTACTGTGTTATCCAGACAATACTCAATGTGGGGGGTGGGCGGGATAAAAAACTTGATCCCAGCGGAGTGTGAGTCTGGAGTTTTGGGGGCCGCGTCCTGGATTGTCATGGAATCCGGTGCGCCGAGCTCTGGACAATTGACCGGGCGCGGGTGAACGGATCCGGACTTGCATGTTGAGCCGGACTCTGGCTCTAAACCCTCTCCGGAGCGGAATTCGGCTGCCGAGCTGGAAGGCGAAGCCTGCTGGTCGGAAACTTGCACCTCATGCGTTTTTGGTTTGGAGGTAACGGGTGAGGCCTCTGAGGGGCCTTCGATAGTGGCGACCAAGTGAGTAGTGGCGGGGGCATAAATTTCCCTGTCGTCGATTTTAAGCCCGATCTGATCGTATACCAAGGACTGGACATCGGCGATTCCCAGAGCTTGGATCCGATCTAGTATCCCATTTAATGACGAGAGATCGGTTGATTCCAGGTTCGGGTAATTTGCGGGATCAATCCGTGGTATGGCCATGACGGGGGTGTCAGAATTTGCCCCAAAGTTATGTTCGGCCGAGGCTGGAGTTCGGCCACCGAGCGTGGAGGTCAGATCCGGGCTCAAGGTTGGATCTGCAGCGGCTGCCGTCTCGGTAGTGGGGTTGGCCGTACTCGAAGTCGGCGCTTCAGGATTCGTGGGTCCGTTAAGCAAAGCTGACGACCCCGTGAGGATAAGATCTCCCCGGGAGTCGGCGACGAATTCTAAGTTTCCAAACCTGATCTCCTGGTCGGGGGTGAAGCTGTCGACCTGGCCAAGGTGACCGGCCGGATCGGCGTGTAGCACGATGCTTCCGAACGCGAAGAGCTGGCCGGGAACAAAAGTGTCCCTGCGGCTAGCGCTGTTGCTGATGATTAGGCGAGCCATTGATCTTTGATGACCCACGGCGGAACTCTCAATGAAAGCACCAATGTCGGTACCAAAACCGGCAGATCTCGGGTAGGGCATCCGAACTATGGGTCAAGGAGTCGATGGTAACAGGGAACGTAGAGACAGCGATTTACCCAGGTTCGGGCCCTCTCAAGGAGGTAATACCCTACGTCCTGCTTGATTGTATTGATGTGATTGTATGAAGGTTACAGAGTTGATCTACCTCGAGATAGACTAGGCTAAACCCTAGGTAATGGATATCATCCTCCTCTACGGACTAGGCCTTCTGGTTTATATAGACACCAGGAGGTCCTAGGGTTACACAAGGTCGGTTACCATCAGGGGACAAGCATGCCGGTTATGCCAATTGTTCCTTGGAGGAGACGTCAAGTCTTCGGAAGTTTCCTTCTGATGCACGGGGTCGTCCACAATCCGGTCTTCCATCGACGTGTAGAGGGCGGCCCACCAGCCCGGCCTATGAGAGATAGGCCGGCAGCCCGAGTACCCCCTAGTCCAGGACACCCTCACCAGTACCCACTAAAATAATTTTGGACGCGTTTTGAAACAATTCCGGATTAGTGATTTTCATCTGCGAAAAGCAACCAAAGCGGTTCCGGCAGCTCCGGAACATTTCCGGGTTTTTTCTCCGGAAAAATCCCAGAAGTTCTCAGAACAATTCTGGCACCCTCCAAGAATTTCCAGGCGTGTGCCGAAACCATTTTGACTTAATGGTATACTCCGAAACAACTTTTCGGTTTTACCGAAACTCTTCCGGTGTTCTCTCTCCGGAACTCTTTCGTTGTCTGCGAAACTTTTCCGGTGACTTTCTCTATGACTCCCTGTCTAGTATTCAGTAGATAGATGATCCTTAAGCGTGTGACCCTATAGGTTCGGTGAAGTATAGACATGACCGGAACACTTTCCGATCAATGATCAACATCGGAGCCGTGGACACCCATATTGACCCCTATACCCACACGAATAAATATTCGAGTGAACCTCCAATTGCCGTGTGCTATTCCTGTTGCTTCGCGATATGTTACAAACACCCAAGGTGAGATTTATCGGCATCCCCATGGATCAACAACTTGTCCACTATGCCAGTTACCTCGTTACTGGTTTTGTTCTCTTATCTCGTTTCTGTGTTCTGGCATCCCTGTGATCAAATCACATTTAGTCTGGCCAGACGATGATGGATACCGTAACACTGAGAGGGCCCAAAGAATATCTCTCCATCGTCGGAGGAGCAAATCCCAATCTTGAGCTATCAAGTCCCTTGACATACTTTTCCATGAACCCGTAAGCCGCCGTAATAGCCACCCATTTACGGATGACGTTTAACAAACCCCAAAGTTCATGAAGCAAGCATGAAGAAACTCGATACTCTCATGGTCTAAGGAATTATGCAAACGTTAACTTTCTCTGTGTTATTAACCATTAACTTGTGACGAATGTATCTCATAGCATAACATCAATTCGGGTCGATTCAACACAAATGTTCTTCTAACATTGTGCCCTCAAAGTTGCCGGCATAGACATGCCCATGATCAGGAAAACGTGATCATCATGCAACACTTGAGCCAGTCTTAGAGGCTTGACTAGGAATACTTTTTACCATTTTATTATTCCACATGTGCACATGGGTTTTCCTCAGAGCCTTTATGGATATACGGGCTCGGGAACCATAGCAGTTATAACATGGAACATAAACTTAATTAGGAGCATGGGGATAAATAATAACATTTATTATTGCCTCGAGGGCATATCTCCTACAGACTCCCACTTGCACTAGAGTCAATAATCTAGTCAATGCTAATGCACTTTACACCTATGGCATACCGGTGTAAAATATGCTTCGCCATGTGGTATAGTCTACGTCTAACAGACCTGACATCTTCAGTTCCGTGTGTATCTTTGCATATCCTCGCGTTTTCATGCTTTCACAAAATACATATTTTGTGTGGACTTGGCTTTGTTTATATGTAAATCACAGGTCAAACCTTGATTCCTCAAACTGAGCTATGGAGCAACTATCTGCAATAGTGTCCCATTGACCAAAGCCATCTTGGAACCATACTAATTCATGAATGAACTATATGATTCAACATCTTCTTTGTCGCTTCTAAAGCATCAACATACTTAGCCTTTGTTATAGAATTCGCCACAGTAACCTGTTTGGAACAATTTCCAACAACCGTCCCGCCATATCCTGTATTACACAAAACCCTTAACTTAAATCAAAAATCGCTTGGAGCATTGATGAAGACTGTATCGATGTATTGCATTACAACGAGTACTTCATAATCTCAGTTTGCGAGAAAACATGTTATCAGTGCTACTTTAGCACTCAACGACATTTTTCACTGTTGTCCTATGATCAGTATATTGATCACTTTGGTATCTTTACTCGCAACTCCTTGAGAGTACCGGACATATCTGGTTGTTTTACATACCATGGAATACATGATTAATCCAAACACAAAAGTGTGTGGAAATTCCATCATGTATTTTGCTCATCAGTGTTTTAGGACACCGAGTCTTGCAAAAGCCTTTCCATGTGACTTCGGCAAGAATCACTCCTTGATGTTTTATGCTAAACTGTTTTAGCATCTTGTCAATATGTATTTTGGCTTGGCCCTATTAGGCAATTTTATCTCTGTAGATAATTATGCCTAATAACAAGGCTATTTAGCCCAAGCTCTTCATAGAAGAAACTATTTTTCAATGAAGTGCTAATTCGTGTCAAGAAATTTATATTATTTTCAATCAACAATGTGTCAAGCACACAAGTTTTAGAAATATTATTATGCTCCCACTTACTTTCTTGTAATCACAAGCATCTTTGCTATCCATTGATGAAATCAAACTCTTTCGACTATTTCATCAAAACGAAGATTCCAACTCCTTTTTGCTCTCTTCTGTCCATTGCTGGAACTTTGAAGTTTGCACACTCACTAGCATCCTCTGGATCGACAAAATACTTTGGACTGTATCACATACAAGTCCTAGTTTGTATTCCCATTTCATGGAAATCCTTTTGTCATCCATGTTTCATATATCATGATTGAAATATGTATTAATTGCTAGTTTAACCCGAACCGACTTTAAGCATCGCTACGGTGAGACAATCTCATCGTAGTCAATTCCTTGAATTTGTTATTGCAACAAGTCGAGCTTTATGGATAAAACATTTTTATCCGTATCAGTTTATAGTTCCATTAATATTCGCTAGACTCTAAGTCTTTCGAAAGGGGTATCAAGATATGATCTTGAATCATTTATATGGAAACTATCTCGAATTGTATTGGCATTTAGCCAATTCTGGAGTCAGGGCCCATCAACGCTTCATTGTGTATCATAGGTATACTGTTGTCTAACAACAATATCTCGTTTGCGCACCTGAGAGGTTTGCACGAGTTTCGCCTACGTGGTTCAGCTGCAAGTTCGACTGAAGTCCATACATCTCATGTAGAGGCTTCCCTATCAGTCGCAGTAGGAAACTCTGGAATTACTTCCAAGGTTTCTTTCCCTTGGCCTGATGACGAAGATACTGTTATCTCGTCGAGTTGCACTGTCCTCCCACTCACATTTTTGCAAGAACCATTTTCTTCAAAATCATACCACTCTTTGTGGCAAACCTTTTGCCTCGGTATAGTGATGGAGGAATACCCTATAAATTAGGATAACCTACAAAGTAGCACTTGTCTGATTTGGAATAGGTTTGTAAATATTTTACACAAGCCCCATATTCCAAATGTTAAGAAAAGACATAACATGGTTGGGTGTACCATACCATGACGTCATTTCAACATATTTGATGGTGCTCTTTTCAGTGTAAAAGTCGCAGTCTCTAAAGCATTACCTTAAAAGGGATAATGGTAAATTGATTTGTGTCATCTTTGATCTTACCATGTTATAAATGGTTTGATTACATCTTCACGGGCATTCCACTCACAGTGGTGTTCCGGGAGGTGTAAGTTATGAAATTCTTTTCACAACTCATCAGACATTCGCTAAACTTGTAACTCAAATATTCCTTTACGCAATCTAATTGCAGAAACATATTTTTCTTGTTACAATAATTCCTACTTCATTTTGAAAAACTTTTGAATGATTTCAAAAGATCCAGACTTATGTCTCATCAAGTAAATATCCATATATCTACTTGAGTCATTTCTAAAGATAGATAAATCCACTACTAGCAACAACATTTATCGGACTACACACATCAAAATATATGATCACCAATAAGTTTGTTGCTCGTTCCTTATGGCCTGTGAATGGTATTTCAGTCACTTCACTTTTCGGACGAAAGTTGCAAGTGTCAGATGATTCATAATCAAATGACTTCAAAATCCATCATTATGGAATTTCTCCATGCGGGTTTCTCCAATGTGACCAAATGCAGTGCCACACATATGTGGTATTCTTTTAGTCTTGCGACATTTAGCATCAGTGTTATGGATGTATCATATTTCCATCAATATTCATAACATACATCCGATCCTTGGTGGAAGCATGGCCCTTTATGTTATTCATAATACTGAACAACAATTGTTCTTTTATGAACAACCCTTTTGCACAAACATTATGCAATGGGCTAGAGTGTGTAAAACTCTAAAATGAATTATGAAAGTAAATACGGAGGTAATATATTATTATCAATATTCATAACATACATCCCATCCATGATGGAAGCATGGCCCTTATGTTATTCATAACACCGAACATCAAAAGTTCTCTTATGAACAACCTTCTTGCAAGATACTTTATGTAATGGGCTAGAGTGTATAAAAACTCTAAAATGAATTATGAAACTAAATACATAGGTAGTGTACCGAGTATAGCAACTTTTACTATGTTCCCAGCGCATATCTAAACCTCACTCCAGCAAGTCTTTTAGGCCGTAGTAGTTCTTGCATCGAGTCGCAGCAGAATGCAATCGAGCGGGTATCTTTGTGATCAACTCACAATACCCAAGAATTAGTGACTAACAATTTAAACACAATTCCCAAGAACTATTTCTTTGACCAGCCTTCTATACATCAATAGCTTGTATGACTTTCATACATGAGCTGGACATTCCTGTCTTCTCTCTTTTTGCCTTTATACTTCTAACAGTTTAACTTTCAGTATTTCTCCTACTCTCAGAAGAAGCACTCAACTTAAGAGTGGCGTTAGCCCCGGACTTCCTAGGTGTGTAAGTCACACTAACACCCTTTGGACATTTCCTTTCTCTTTAAGTTGTTGTTTTATTCACCTTCATCATATGACAGACGTTCTACTGGATCCCTCTCTCATCAGTCAAGTGCCCAGTAAACACTTTACTAATACTTTGCAAACAAACATTGCTTTGGATATTTCATATCTTTTAGCCTTTGTCTGCATCTGAAAACAATTTTCAGTTCCATGAATATCACATAACTATCCCAAACTCTTGAAGTTCGGGTCTCATGGAAGCAAACATATTGCACTTGACCGTAACAGAATTCTAGCTTTTGGATCGAAGGACGAGAGTCACATTATCCATAGCATTAGCGGGAGAATACCGAAAGCATGCGATAGGACAAAGTCCTTCTCGGCACTCTTGAAGACAATCCTCACATTACGTTACCAACCGTAAAGTTTTAACCAGATATTTAACAGCTTATTCAATTTTAACAGGGAAGGTGGAAACGCGAGCCATTCTTCTATAACTATTATGCATATAACACTTAGACAATGTCCATAATTAATTGCACTGAGAATTAAAGAAGTTAATTCTACAATGCGCTCCCACTCAAATCAATATCTCTCATAATTGATTGTGAGTAATACAAGACCCGCATTTCAATTCACCGCCACAGTTTGAGATGAACACAAATGGCGTGAACTTCAATTGGTAGGCAAACTTGCCGATCACATCTCTATGTGATTCTTGTTCATCTTTTGATGCGTGTGTTCCGAGCTCAGGACTGTCCTGCTTGAACGTCAAGTCAACCAAGTGATCTTGCTGCGAGGTCTCAACTCACCCACCTCACACTTCTCTAATCGTTCGCACCCATGGAGATCAAGTGATGCACTCCGAAAAGATAGGTGCCGTGACGGTGCTACACTTGGGAAAACACTAACTACTTGATATTTTAAGTGAGAGATCACCCTAATAAAAAGCGACTACCGCACAATCAAAAGGGTGCATCATAAGGGATAAACATCTCAGGCAATTCATAATAGCATGATATGGTATAGCCCTTTCTGACAGAGAAGTCTTTAATTTCTTCGTCTTCGGCATTCGTGTCGGTGTTCACCTTCGCGAAGATTGCCACCACCTTGTCGACGCACTAGATAATATTGCTATCCCTATAGCTAATAAAATAAGTGCATTACTTAAGGTTGACACGCATGTCATTAAAGTGACAATCATATGGCTCTAGCCATCATGCCGAATCATGACACGCAGGTCATGTTAATTAATTTACATCATATAGTCATCTCATACATAATCAAATTAATATGAGCACTGCTATACCACATCACATGCACATCCTGCAAAACCAAGTTAGACGCCTCTAATCGGTTTATGCAAAATTTTATTTTACGTGGCTTCGAAGGTTTTGACTAAAACCGCAGCTACCAACGTTTATCATCAAGTATGATTATTCAAGTCGCTAGATTAACATCGCGGGGTGTATGAAACACGAGATAATAAAATCTCGAGCCCCATACTAAACTTTGTCATACGCATGACCCCCGTGCAGATCATATCTGCATTGCCCTTTCGTCTGTGAAATTTCATCTTTCTCTCAACTATGGTGGAAACCAAAGAACTGATAGCACTTTGTTGATCAATCAGGATCGCGGATTGCCAGAACTTTGTGAAATTCCACCATGCCATTTCAAGACCAGAAATACGCAATTTCTAGGGAAGCAACAAGAACATCGGGTACCAGATTTCATCTGCCACCCGCATAAATAATTTTCAGCAATAGATCTCATCTACTCCAAAATTATATTATGCAATACCCATACATCTCCATGTATTCTAGATCGTAACCTGCATCTACACATAGCACGGCTCTTGATGCCACTGTAGGGGAACATGACAGAAAACAAAAAAAATTGTTACAGCGAGCACGCCCAGGACCACTATGGAGACTGCATACAGGGTTTGATCTGATCATTACCGACTCGTAGCGCAGTGGAAGTAGAGTCGATGTAGATCGTCGGTGCAGGTCCCCGTAGCTAGGATTTACAACCTCCCAACCACGAGGATGTACTCCCTCATCGGACAGCCCTTCGGGAGGCGGTTGGACAGTCCCTCGGACGATGTCACGGACAGCCCTTCGGGAGGACCCTCGAAACTCGAACGGTAACTCGGACAGCCCTTCGGGAGGACCCTCGAACAGCCCCTCGGGCAAAAGATCGAAACTACGACCTCTCTACAGGGTTGCACACATACGGTGTCAGCTATCCGGCAGGGCTTCGCCGTCCAGAACTAGTTCCTGCCGGAACCCAGACAGCCTTTCGGCTCTACGAAACTATTTCATGGGAGGGAGAGAGAGAGCCAGACAAAGCATGGCATGTGTATGAGAGCAAGGGATGAGTGTGGAGAGCACCTCTCCACCTCTATTTATAGGAAAGCCAAGGGGTAGGATTGGCACACAAAAATACCAAAGTACCCCCACTTTATGTCACACATAAAGGGAATAAAAGGCAAAAAAGAATGGCATGTGGAGCTCCATGGAGGAGCTCCACCTTGGCCGGCCACCCTCATGCCCCCCCAAAGGGGGTTCCTTAGTCCCTAAGTCTTCTAGAAGCCTTTTGGGAAAAATCCCAAAAGGTGGCTTTCCAAAAAATTAACCATAAAGTGATTTTCACTATTCACAGAACCAATTTTCCGCGACCGTTAAATCTGAAAATATTTTTGTGGGTCTTAGAATAATTCCAGTACCCACTAAAGTGATTTTGGATGAGTTCCGAAACAATTCCGGATTAGTGATTTTCATCTGCGAAAAGCAACCAAACCGGTTCCGGCAGCTCCGGAACATTTCCGGTTTTTATCCCGAAAAAATCCCAGAAGTTTCCAGAACAATTCTGGCACCCTCCAAGAATTTCCAGGCATGCACCGACACCAATTTGACTTAATGGTATACCCCGAAACAACTTTTCAGTTTTACCGAAACTATTCCGGTGTTCTCTCCGGAACGTTTCCGTTGTCTCCGAAACTTTTCCGGTGACTTTCTCTCAGACTCCCTGTCTAGTATTCAGCAGATAGATGGCCCTTAAGCGTATGACCCTATAGGTTCGGTGAAGCATAGACATGACCCAGAACACTTTCCGATCAATGATCAACATCGGAGCCGTGGACACCCATATTGACCCCTATACCCACACGAATGAATATTCGAGTGAACCTGCAGTTGCCGTGTGCTATTCCTGTTGCTTCGCGATATGTTACAAACAGCTGAGGTGAGATTTTCTACATCCTCGTGGATCAACAACTTGTCCACTATGCCAGTTACCTCGTTACCGGTTTTGTTCTCTTTTCTCGTTTTCGTGTTCCGGCATCCCTGTGATCAAATCACCCTTTGTCTGGCCAGACAATGATGGATACCGTAACACCGAGAGGGCCCGAGAATATCTCTCCATCATCGGAGGAGCAAATCCCAATCTTGAGCTATCTCGTTTCTTGTCATACTTTTTCGTGAACCCGTAAGCCACCGTAATAGCCACCTAGTTACGGATGACGTTTAACAAACCCCAAAGTTCACGAAGCAAGCACGAAGGAACTTGATACTCTCATGGTCTAAGGAATTATGCAAACATTAACTATCTCTGTGTTATTAACCATTAACTTGTGACGAATGTATCTCATAGCATAACATCAATTCGGGTCGATTCAACACAAGTGTTCTCCTAACATTGTGCCCTCAAAAATTGCCGGCATAGACATGCCCATGATCAGGAAAACAGGATCATCATGCAATACTTGAGCCAGTCTTAGAGGCAAGACTAGGAATACATTTTACCGTTTATTATACCACACGTGCACATGAGTTTCCCTCCGAGCCTCGTGGATATTGCAGACATGAGAATCATTGCAGTTATAGCATGGAACATAAACATTCATTACAAACTCGGAGATACAAAATAACTGTTATTACTGCCTCTAGGGCATATCTCCTACAGTATCACGTACTCCCTCCATAAACTAATATAAGAGCATTTAGATCACTACTTTAGTGATCTAAGCGCTCTTATATTAGTTTACGAAGGAAGTAGTATATAACGCACGTTGGGCCGGGCCGAGTCATGGCACTGATGTTAACCTAAACGTTCTCGCAGCCCGAGGAGCCCAATTGGAGCCCACTAAAACGAGACAAGAGTCCATCGATCGCTGGGTGGAGACGGACTATATACACGATGGAGACGACGGCTGAATCGACTCGAGTCAGAAGATCAAAAAGCAACCAAAACTGCTTTGGTCGAGCGCGATGGCAGGTGCCGGCGAGGAAGGTCGGCACACCGATGCGGCGGAGGAGACGGTGGCGGCAATGACCACGCCAGCGCGTCCTCATCCTCCGTTGAAGAACATGATGTCCGTAGGGAGGGTGGAGTACTTCCTGTCCTGGGAGAAGCCTGCCTACCTCGACCCGGAAGAGGACGAGGACGCCGTCTAGTACAATGAGGCGATTGATCAGATGGCCGCGCGCCAGCAGAAGATCAAGAAGGAGGTGGAGGAGAAGGGCTACGTCGAGGTCCCCGACGACTACGAGGAAACCATCAATCGGATCACCGATGAGGCGTACAGGGAGGCATACCTGGAGGTGTTTGGTACCGATCCGCCGGCTGAGTACTTCGCAAGTAGAGACGCACTCCGTGCTTTAGGGCCTTGTTATTTTATCGTCTGTCCACGTATCTACCTATAGTATCGACATATGGAGCACTATTAATCTATTTGTAACTAGTAAAACGCCCGTGCGTTGCTATGGGCCTTTGTGTATGACCATGTATTCATGCGCTCACACCCCTGCGCTACAACGCATGTCAGATTATATACCTCATAGCAACACACGTGAGCTTATGTACCCTGGTGCTCACACCCCTCCGCCGCCATGCTACGCAGAACACTAACACCCATGCCACCCATGTGGCCATGGCTGCCCCCCCACACGTGCACATGTGATGGATGCTCCGCCCACGAACACTGCGACTCCCATTGCCAGGGTCGCCGCCCTGCATCTAGACCACTCTGTGACCATCCAAAAACCTTGGCTTTTGGCCAACCGGCAACCCACAACCGACAGAGCAGCCAACAAATTCCTTGCCCTGAACATCGCAAGAACTGCGTCGGCCAACACATGGTCACGGAAAGGAGGAGGAGGAGGAGCGGACACATCCATGAAAAATGCACCCCTGCGTCGGCGACGGGTGGCCAGACCACGTTGGAGCCGCCCATCCCTCCTGCCAAGCTCCCACCGAACACACTCCTATGCCGCCCCACCACATCCATCAGCACAGATCCATGTGAGGCCACCGGTGGCCGTCTGCCCATCAACAGAAGAGACCAAATTGACCACAGCCTGCAGTCAAGAGAGCTCACCGTCAGGTCACCCTGCGTCGCCCGTCGTCGTCCAGGAGCCGGAGCTGGAAGGTCCAAATCGGATCTCGGCCACCACACACCACCACATCCAGATCTCGCAAAGCCGCCGCGCCACTAGCTGATGTCCGGGCCGCCGCCACGCCGCCAACATAGGCCATCGCTGCCGGCCCGAACGCCCAACGCCGCATTGCCGCCCCCACGCAAGCACGACGCTGCCGCTCCCACAAGCCGTCCTGCGGCAGCCGGGGGGGGGGGGTACGAGCGAAGGGGAGAGGAGGACCCGTCGCCGTTGATGCCGGTCGGGCATGCCCGACGGTGCGTGCCGGTGCCAGCGGGGGGGAGGAGAGTGGGAGGGAGTGCGGTTGGACAGCGGCCGTCAGCACGGATCCATGTGTGGCTACCGGAGGCCATCTGCCCTTCGACGGGAAAGACCAAATCAACCACAATCTGAATTCAAGAGAGCTCACCGGAAGGTCACCCCCTGCCGCCCGCCGTCATCCAGGAGCCGGAGCCGGAAGGTCCAGATCGGATCTCGGCCAGCAAGCACCACCACATCCAAATCTCACGAAGTCGCCGTGCCGCTAGCAGATGTCTAGTCCGCTACCGTGCCGCCAACAAAGGTCACTGTTGCCGGCCCAAACGCCTGACGCCGCACCGCCGCCCGCACGCAAGCACGGCCCCACCGCTTGCACAAGCCAGGGGTTGTATGAGCGAAGGGGAGCGGAGGACCCGCCGATGCCGACGCCGGCCGGGCTTCACCAGGCGCCGCGTGCTGGCGGCGGTGGAGGGTGTGGGGTTGGGCGGCATTGAGGAGATCCCCCTGTCGCTCGTGGAAGCGACTCGGGGTGTATGAAGTATCAAGCCATAAGCTAACAAATGTTCCAAGAGCATCCATGGCACACAGATGTATTTTGTGCACAAACTTTATATATTCTCCTCCCCTCAAGAAATAAACTAATATATTCTTACATATCTTTTCCCATGCACAAGAAGCTAGCATTCTTTGCCCCTGCCTTGGGTCAAACATTTATACACCGACTGTTCTATTTCTTAAACACTTAGGAGAGGCATTCTTACTTTTGCTTGGCTAGCTTCAGCAATTTCCTTCCGATGTCCCACTTCCTCCTTAATATCCATCATCTTTTCCCTTCGTCTAACACTTTAGATTTATGAGCTAACCAGGTCATATGATTTTGCTTGAACATTTTAGATTTATGATTTTTCTAAAAACCATGAACTATAAATAATTCTGCTCAAACTTTAATGGTGTAGGAGATATGCCCTATAGGCAATAATAAATGTTATTATTTATCGCCATGTTCGTGATTAAGTTTGTATTCCGTGCTATAACTGCTATGGTTCTCGAGTCTGCAATAACACGAGGCTCGAAGGAAGACTCATATGCACATGTGGAATAATAAATGGTAAAATGTATTCCTAGTCTGGCCTCTAAGACTAGCTCAAGTGTTGCATGATGGTTCTGTTTTCCTGATCATTGGCATGACTATGCCGGCAACTTTGGGGGCACAATGTTAGGAGAACACTTGTGTTGAATCGACCCGATTGATGTTATGCTATGAGATACATTCATCACAAGTTAATGGTTAATAACACAGAGAAAGTTAACGTTTGCATAATTCCTTAGACCATGAGAGTATTGAGTTTCTTCATGCTTGCTTCATGAACTTTGGGGTTTGTTAAACGTCATCCGTAAATGGGTGGCTATCACGGCGGCTTACGGGTTCATGGAAAAGTATGTCAAGGGACTTGATAGCACAAGATTGGGATTTGCTCCTCCGACGATGGAGAGATATCTCTGGGCCCTCTCGGTGTTACGGTATCCATCATCGTCTGGCCAGACACATCGTGATTTGATCACAGGGATACCGGAACGCAGGAACGAGAAAAGAGAACAAAACCGGTAACGAGGTAACTGGCATAGTGGACAAGTGTTGATCCACGGGGATGCCGATAAATATCACCTCAGGTATTTGTAACATATCGCGAAGCAACAGGAATAGCACATGGCAACTGGAGGTTCACTCGAATATTTATTCGTGTGGGTATAGGGGTCAATATGGGTGTCCACGGCTTCGATGTTAATCATTGATCGGAAAGTGTTCCGGTCATGTCTATACTTCACCGAACCTATAGGGTCACACGCTTAAGGGTCATCTATCTGCTGAATACTAGACAGGGAGTCTGAGAGAAAGTTATCGGAAAAGTTTCGGAGACAACGGAAGAGTTCTAGAGAGAGAACACCGGAATAGTTTCGTCAAAACCGAAAGGTTGTTTCAGAGTATACCATTAAGTCAAAATGGTTTTGGCACATGCCTGGAAATTCTTAGAGGGTGCCAGAATTGTTCTGGGAACTTCTGGGATTTTTCCGGAGAAAAAACCCGGAAATGTTCCGGAGCTACCGGAACCGCTTTGGTTGCTTTTCGCAGATGAAAATCACTAATCCGGAATTGTTTCGGAACACGTCCAAAATTATTTTAGTGGGTACTGGAATTATTCTAAGACCTACATAAATATTTTCAGATTTAACGATCGCGGAAAAATGTTTCTGTGAATAGTGAAAAGCACTTTTTGGTGGCTTCTTGGAGAAGCCACCTTGAGGGCCTTTTGGTATTTTCCCCCATTGGCTTCTTGGAGAAGCCACCTTTGAGGGCATTTTGGTCCTCTACCCCTTGGGCTTGGCCTATAAATAGGGGTGGAGGGGGCTGCCCAAAACTCACTCTTTCTCTCATACATTATGCCATGCAATGATCTGGCTTCTTCTCTCCCTCACACGAAATAGTTTCGTAGAGCCGAAAGGCTGTCTGTGTTCCGGTGGGAACTAGTTCTGGACGGCGAAGCCTTGCCGGATAGCTGACACCGTATGTGTGCAACCCCGTAGAGAGGTCGTAGGTTCGATCTTTTTGCCCGAGGGGCTGTTCGAGAGTGCCTCCCGAAGGGCTGTCCGAGTGACCGTCCGAGTTTCTGTGAGTGCCTCCCAAAGGGCTGTCCGTGACACCATCCGAGGGACTGTCCGACCACCTCCCGAAGGGCTGTCCGAATGACTTTCCAAGGAGTAGATGAGGGAGTACATCCTCGCGGTTGGGAGGTTGTAAATCCTAGGTGCGGGGATCTGCACCGACGATCTACATCGACTCTACTTCCGCTGCGCTATGTGTCGGTAATGATCAAATCAAACCCTGTATGCAGTCTCCATAGTGGTCCTGGGCGTGCTCGCTGTACCGATTTTTTTGTTTTGTGTCATGTTCCCCTACAGTGGCATCATGAGCCGTGCTATGCGTAGATGCAGGTTACGATCTAGAATACATAGAGATGTATGGGTGTTGCACAATATAATTTGTAGTAGATGAGTTCTATTACTGAAAATTATTTGTGCGGGTAGCAGATGAAATCTGTTACCTGAAGTTCTTGTTGCTTCCCTGAAATTTGCGTATTTCTGATCTTGATAACGGCATGGTGGAGTTTCAAAGTTCTGGCAATCCGCGATCCTGATTGATCAACGAAGTGCTAACAGTTCATTGAATTCCACCATAGTTAAAAGAAAGATGAAATTTCGTAGACGAAAGGGCAATGCAGATATGATCTGCACGGGGGTCTTCCATATGACGAAGTTCAGTATGGGGCTCGAGATTTTATTATCTCGTGTTTCATACACCCCGCAAAGTTAATCTAGCGACTTGGATAATCATAGTTGATGATAAACGTTGGTAGCTGCGGTTTGGTTGAAACCTTAGAAGCCACGTAAAATAAATTTTTGCATAAACCGATTAGAGGCGTCTAACTTGGTTTTGCAGGATGACAGGAGAAGTGCATGTGATGTGGTATAGTCTTCATCATATTTAATTTATTTATGTATGGGATGACTATATAATGTAAATTAACATGACCTGCGTGTCATGATTCGGCATGATGGCTGGAGCCATATGATTGTCACTTTAAATGACCTGCGTGTCAACCTTGTTGTAATGCATTATTTTATTAGCTATAGAGATAGCAATATTATCTGGTGCATCGACAAGGTGGTGGCAATCTTCACAAAGGTGAACACCGACGCGAATGCCGAAGACAAAGAAATACAAGACTTCTCCATCAGAAAGGGCTATACCATATCATGCTATTATGAATTGACTGAGATGTTTGTCCCTTTGATGCACCCCTCTTAATTACGCGGTATTCGCTTTTTATTAGGGTGATCTCTCACTAAAAATATCAAGTAGTTAGTGTTCTCCCAAGTGTAGCACCGTCACGGCACCTATCTCTTTGTGGTATCACATGGATGCATGGGTACGAACGATTAGAGAAGTGTGAGGCGGGTGAGTTGAGACCTCACAGCGAGATCACTTGGTTGTCTTGACATTCTGGCTTGATCGTCCTGAGCTCGGAACACGCCCATCGAAAGATGAACAAGAGTCACATAGAGATATGATTGGCAAGTTGGCCTACCGATTGCAATTCTCGTCACTTGAGATGGATGCATCCTTAGCGTTGAATTGTAATATGGGTCTTGTATCACTCGCAATCAATTATGATAGATATTGATTTGAGTGGGAGCGCACTCTAGAATTAACTTGTTTAATTCTCAGTGCAATTAATTATGAACATAGTCTAAGTGTGATTTGCATAATAGTTATAGAATATTGGCTCGTGTTTCCACCTTCCCTATTAAAATTGAATAGCTGTTAAATATCTGGTTAAACTTTACGGTTGGTAACGTAATGTGAGGATTGTCCTCAAGAGTGCCGAGAAGGACTTTTTCCTATCGCATGCTTTCGGTATTCTCCCGCTAATGCTATGGATGATGTGACTCTCGTCCTTCGATCCAAAAGCTAGAATTCCGTTACGGTCAAGTGCAATATGTTTGCTTCCATGAGACCTGAACTTAAAATTTTTGGGATAGCTATGCGATATTCATGGAACTAAAAATTATTTTCAGACACAAACAAAGGCTAAAAGATATGGGATATCGAAATCAATGTTTGTTTTGCAAAGTATTAGTAAAGTGTTTACTGGGCATTTGACTGATGAGAGAGGGATCCAGAAGAACGCCTGTCATATGATGAAGGTGAATAAAACAACAACTTAAAGAGAAAGGAAATGTCCAAAGGGTGTTAGTGTGACTTTCACGCCTAGGAAGTCCAGGGCTAACGCAACTCTTAAAGCTGGGTGCTTCTTTTGAGACTAGGAGAAATACTAAAAGTTAAACTGTTAGAAGTATAAAGGCAAAAAGGAGAGAAGACTGGAATATCCAGCTCATGTATGAATGTCATACAAGTTATTGATGTATAAAAGGCTGGTCAAAGATATAATTCTTGGGAATTTTGATTAAACTGTTAATCACTAATTCTTGGGTATTGTGAGTTGATCACAAAGATACCCGCTCGATTGCATTCTGTTGCGACTCGATGCAAGAACTACTACGGCCTAAAAGACTTGCCGGGAATGAGGTTTAGATACGCACTGGGAACATAGTAAATGTTACTATACCTTCCATCGGTGTATTACCGTCTGTATTTATTTTCATAATTCATTTAGAGTTCTATACACTCTAGCCCATTGCATAAAGTATGTTGCAAGAAGGTTATTCATAAGAGAACTTTTGATGTTCTGTATTATGAATGACATATGGGCCATATTTTCATTACGAATGAGATGTATGTTATGAATATTGATAATAATATATTACCTCTGGGTTTACTTTCATAATTCATTTTAGATTTTTTTACACTCTAGCCCATTGCACAATATTTGTTGCAAGAGAGTTGTTCATAAAAGAACAATTGTTGTTCGGTATTATGAATAACATAAAGGGCCATGCTTCCATCAAGGATGAGATGTATGTTATGAATATTGATGGTAATATGATACATCCATAACACTGACGCTAAATGTCGCAACACTAAAAGAATACCACATATATGTGGCACTGCATTTGGTCACATTGGAGAAACCCGCATGGAGAAATTCCATTATGATGGATTTTGAAGTCGTCTGATTATGAATCATCTGACACTTGCAACTTTCGTCCGAAAAGTGAAGTGACTGAAATACCGTTCACAGGCCATAAGGAACGAGCAACGGACTTATTGGTGATCATACATTATGATGTGTGTAGTCCAATATAGGTTATTGCTAGCAGTGGATTTGTTTATCTTCAGAAATGACTCAAGTAGATATATGGATATTTGCTTGATGAGACGTAAGTCTGGATCTTTTGAAATCATTCGAAAGGTTTTCAAAATGAAGTAGAAATTATTGTAACAAGAAAATTATGTTTCTGCAATTTGATTGTGGAAAGGAATATTTGAGTTACAAGTTTAGCGAATGTCTGATGAGTTGTGAAAAGAGTTTCATAACTTACATCTCCCGGAACACCACTGTGAGTGGAATGTCCGTGAAGATGTAATCAAACCATTTATGACATGGTAAGATCAAAGATGACATAAGTCAATTTGCCATTATCCCTTTTAAAGTAATGCTTTAGAGACTGCGGCTTTTACACTGAAAAGAGCACCATCAGATCTGTTGAAATGACGCCATGGTATGGTAAGCCCAACCATGCTTTGTCTTTTCTTAACATTTGGAATATGGGGCTTGTGTAAAATATTTACAAACCTATTCCAAATCAGATCAGTGCTACTTTGTAGGTTATCCTAATTTATTGGGTATTCCTCCCTCATTGTACCGAGGCAAAAATGTTTGCCACAAAGAACGGTGTGATTTTGAAGAAAATGTTTCTTGCAAAAATGTGAGTGGGAGGACAGTGCAACTCGACGAGATAACAGTATCTTCGTCATCATGTCAAAGGAAAGAAACCTTGGAAGTAATTCCAGAGTTTCCTACTGTGACTGATACGGAAGTCTCTACAATAAAATGTATGGATTTCGGTCGAACTTGCAGTTGAACCACGTAGGCAAGGCTCGTGCAAACCTCTCAGGTGCGCTAACAAGATATTGTTGTTGGACAATAGTATACCTACGATACACAAGGAAGCGTTGATGGGACCTGACTCCGGAATTGGCTAAATGCCAATATAATCCGAGATAGTTTCCATATGAATGATTCAAGATTATATCTTGATAAACCCTTCGGAAGACTTGGAGTCTAACGAACATTAATGGAACTATAAACTGATGTGGATAAAATGTTTTATCCATAAAGCTCGACTTGTTGTAATAACAAATTCAAGGAGTTGACTATGATGAGATTGTCTCACCGTAGCGATGCTTGAAGTCAGATCGGGTTAAACTAGCAATTAATACATATTTCAATCATGAGATATGAAACATGGATGCCAAAAGGATTTCCATGAAATGGAAATACAAACTAGGGCTTGTATGTGATACAGTCCAAAGTGTTTTGTCGATCCAGAGGATGCTAGTGAGTATGCAAACTTCAGAGTTCCAGCGATGGACAGAAGAGAGCAAAATGGAGTTGGAATCTTCGTTTTTGATGAAATAGTCAAAAGAGTTTGATTTCATCAATGGATCACGAAGATGCTTGTGGTTGCAAGAAAGTAAGTGGGAGCATAATAATATTTCTAAAAACCTTGTGTGCTTGACACATTGTTGATTGGAAATAATATAAATTTCTTGACACGAATTAGGACTTCATTGAAAATAGTTTTTCGATGAAGTGCTTGGGCTAAGTAGCCTTGATATTAGGCATAATTATCTATGAAGATAGTATTGCCTAATAGGCTAAGCCAAAAATACATATTGACAAGATGCTAAAACAGTTTAGCATAAGAATGCTAAGGAGTGATTCTTGCCGAAGTCACATGGAAAGAGTTTTGCAAGACTCGGTGTCCTAAAACACTGATGAGCAAAATACATGATGGAGATTCCACACACTCTTGTGTTTGGATTAATCATGTATTCCATGGCATGTAAAACAACCAGATATGTCCAATACTCCCAAGCTGTTGCGAGTATAGATTCCAAAGTGATCAAAGTACTGATCATGGGACAACAGTGAAAAATGTCATTGAGTACTAAAGTAGCACTGATGACATGTTTTCTTGCAAGCAGAGATTATGAAGTGCTCGTTGTAAGTAGTTACATCGATACAGTCTTCATCAATGCTCCATGCGATTTTCGATTTAGTTTAGGGTTTTTGTGTAATACACGATATGGTGGCACGGTAAGTTGGAAATTGTTCCAAACAGGTTACTGTGGCGAATTCTATAACAAATGGCTAAGTATGTTGACGCTTTGGAAGCGACAAAGAAGATGTTGAATCATATAGTTCATTCATGAACTTAGTATGGTTCCAAGATGGCTTTGGTCAATGGGACACTATTGTAAATAGTTGCTCCATAGCTCAGTCTGAGGAATCAAGGTTCGACCAGTGATTCACATATATACAAAGCCAAGTCCAGACAAAATATGAATTTTGTGAAAGCGTGAAAATGCGAGGATATGCAAAGATACACACGGACCTGAAGTTGTCAGCTCCGTTGGACACCAGGCTATACCACAAGCGAAGCATATTTTACACCGGTATGCCATAGGTGTAAAGTGTTTTAGCATTGACTAGATTATTGACTCTAGTGCAAGTGGGAGTCTGTAGGAGATATGCCCTAGAGGCAATAATAAATGTTATTATTTATCCCCATGTTCGTGATTAAGTTTGTATTCCGTGCTATAACTGCTATGGTTCTCGAGTCTGCAATAACACGAGGCTCGGAGGAAGACTCATATGCACGTGTGGAATAATAAATGGTAAAATGTATTCCTAGTCTGGCTTCTAAGACTAGCTCAAGTGTTGCATGATGGTTCTGTTTTCCTGATCATGGTCATGACTATGCCGGCAACTTTGGGGGCACAATGTTAGGAGAACACTTGTGTTGAATCGACCCGATTGATGTTATGCTATGAGATACATTCGTCACAAGTTAATGGTTAATAACACAGAGAAAGTTAACGTTTGCATAATTCCTTAGACCATAAGAGTATCGAGTTTCTTCATGCTTGCTTCATGAACTTTGGGGTTTGTTAAACGTCATCCGTAAATGGGTGGCTATTACGGCGGCTTACGAGTTCATGGAAAAGTATGTCAAGGGACTTGATAGCTCAAGATTGGGATTTGCTCCTCCGACGATGGAGAGATATCTCTGGGCCCTCTCGGTGTTATAGTATCCATCATCGTCTGGCCAGACACATCGTGATTTGATCACAGGGATACCGAAACACGGGAACGAGAAAAGAGAACAAAACCGGTAACGAGGTAACTGGCATAGTGGACAAGTGTTGATCCACGGGGATGCCGATAAATCTCACCTCGGGTATTTGTAACATATCGTGAAGCAACAGGAATAGCACATGACAACTGGAGGTTCACTCGAATATTTATTCGGGTGTGTATAGGGGTCAATATGGGTGTCCACGACTCCGATGTTGATCATTGATCGGAAAGTGTTCCGGTCATGTCTATACTTCACCGAACCTATAGGGTCACACGCTTAAGGGTCATCTATCTGCTGAATACTAGACAGGGAGTCTGAGAGAAAGTCACCGGAAAAGTTTCGGAGACAACGGAAGAGTTCTAGAGAGAGAACACCGGAATAGTTTCGTCAAAACCGAAAGGTTGTTTCAGAGTATACCATTAAGTCAAAATGGTTTTGGCACATGCCTGGAAATTCTTAGAGGGTGCCAGAATTGTTCTGGGAACTTCTCGGATTTTTTCGGAGAAAAAACCCGGAAATGTTCCGGAGCTGCCGGAACCGCTTTGGTTGCTTTTCGCAGATGAAAATCACTAATCCGGAATTGTTTCGGAACGCGTCCAAAAATATTTTAGTGGGTACTGGAAATATTCTAAGACCTACAGAAATATTTTTGGATTTAACGGTCGCGGAAAAATGTTTCCGTGAATAGTGAAAAGCACTTTTTGGTGGCTTCTTGGAGAAGCCACCTTGAGGGCCTTTTTGTATTTCCCCCCATTGGTTTCTTGGAGAAGCCACCTTTGAGGGCATTTTGGTCCTCTACCCCTTGGGCTTGGCCTATAAATAGGGGTGGAGGGGGCTGCCCAAAGCTCACTCTTTCTCTCATACATTATGCCATGCAATGATCTGGCTTCTTCTCTCCCTCACACGAAATAGTTTCGTAGAGCCGAAAGGCTGTCTGGGTTCCGGTGGGAACTAGTTCTGGACAGCGAAGCCCTGCCGGATAGCTGACACCGTATGTGTTCAACCCCGTTGTTGTGGTATTCTCACGGTAGATGCCATAAGATGGCTAAAGAGGTGGGGTTACAGGAGGACGCCGGTTGGTTTCGGAGGCGAGGTTGGCACGCGCAAGTGCGGGACACAAGACGTACCCAGGTTCGGGCCCTTCGGAGAGGTAACACCCCTAATCCTGCCGAATGGAGTATGGAGTGCACAGAGGTTACAAGGTTGCTCTTGGAGCCGTGTTTGTGTGTGTGTGGTGGAAGATGATGTCAACTCAACTAAATCGAACCCCCCTGCATGGAGGCCTCCTGGGGGGTCTTATAGCTCGATCCCCCAGGGTTACATGGATAAATTACATGGGCATGGGGCCCTGGTGTCATCGTGTAGGAGCCGGCGGTGGGGGCCGCCGGGTCGCCGCGTCCGCCGGGTACGCCGGGTGCGGGCTCGGTCGGCAGCGCGGCACTGTGGCAGGTCTTGTCGTTCATCATAGGGCGGTTGGCGCCACCTAGCAACAGGATCGCGCCACCCGGACACCGTCCGCCCCGGGCGGGGGCACAAGGAATGCTGTCGGCACGCCCGCCGGGGCCGGTGTAAAGGAGGGGGCGCTGTTGCCTTTCTTGTCTTGTCGTGAGGGTTCGCTCTCTAGTGGTTAGCCGGCATGGGCCAGCCAGGTCGCCACGCCGAGCCGACTCGTGCTGGGGAGCCGGCGCGCAGGCTAGCCGGACTGAGGGGCTCTGCCTGCCCCGATGTTTCGAAAAGAAAGGGGATCCGGGCTCCGTTGCCTACCCGGGGATCATCCCCCCGACAGTGGTCCCCGAAGCTGTGAAGGTTCGCCGGCTTCAGGCAGGGGGGCCTTCGCAGCTTACCTCCCTGAGAAGTCGATTTTCTGGTGAAGCGCGGGAGTCCGGCCGAGTGGCTCCGCCTGGCCGCGTGCCGGCAACGCGGCAGCGGACGCCGGGAACACCCGCTGGGAGCCGGGTTCCGGAAGCCGGGTAGCGGGACCCCGGCCTGGGCGGGAAAAGGAAACGTCCGCCAGACGAGTCTTGCTTTGCACGACGATTCGCGCCTGCCGCAGCTTGACAGGCCGCCACGTGCTGCCTCGCGGTGGGCGAGGCCTGCCAGCCCACGCGCGCGACGAGACGTGACTGCGGTCCGGGCCCGCCACGACGTGACCTCGGCCCACGCGCGAGGGATTTACTGCGGCGACCCTTGGCGATTACGCTTCCCCGCGCAGTTAATGTGCGTGGGGAACATGCGCGCACAGTGCGGGGGAGTGGGGATCGTGGGCGCAAACGATCCCACTCCCCCACGTTCTCTTCGCGGTTATAAATGAGAGGGGGGAGAGTGCGACGGAAACACTCACGCACGCACCCCCGCCCCTCGCTTCTCCTCCGCCGCTGCTTCTTCTCCGTTGCGACCGAGCGAAGTGCTGCCGCCGCCGCACGCCTTGCCCACGCCTGCTGCCGCGTGCCGCACCCGAAGCCCGCAGCGTGCTGCTCTCCTTTCCTCCTCCTCTTCATCGCCGCATCTCGACGCCCGTAGAGCCCTCCAATGGCGCTACCGAAAGGCTCTTGGGAGGGCTCCATCACGACCAAGCAGAACATTCGCTACCTCCGCCGCACGAAGCGGCTGCCGCCGGCAGAGGCGCTAGTTGCGCGCGCGCCCGGTTTAGAGAGGGTGCCGCAGCCACAGGCGGGCGAGCATGTCGTTTTTTATTCTCACTTCGAGTGCGGGCTTGGCCTCCCCACGAGCCTTTTCTTCCGCGCTTGGCTTGATTTCTTCGGGCTGCAACCGCATCACCTCGGCGCCAACGCCGTGCTGCAGGTTGCCGGCTTCACCACGCTCTGCGAAGGCTATCTCGGCATGCTGCCGACTGTGGAGCTGTGGGCGAAGATGTTCTTCCTTAAGCAGTAGGGGGCGTCGGCCGGCGTCATATCCGACTGCGGGGCAGCGGTGGTCACCGGCCGGCAAAATGGGCCGTTTCCCAAGCTGTCGCTTGAGGACTCGGCCAAGAAGTGGCAGACGACATTTTTCTACGTCCGGAACGCCGACCCGTCGATGGATGTCATCAACCTTCCGCCATTTGTCGATGCGCCGCCGCTCGGGAAGCCGAACTGGGGCTACTGCCCCAAGAAGCCGCCGCAGGAGATGGTGAACATCTGCCGCCGGGTTGGGGAGATGACGGATCGCGAGGGGCTGAAGCCGGTCGACCTCATCGCGGCCTTCATCGCCCGCCGGGTGCTGCCGCTGCAGCGCCGGGCACACCGGATCTGCGACATGAGCGGCCGGCATGACCCGACCCGGATGTCGACCAAGGAGCTGACGCCGGCCGGGATCGACCAGCGGGTGAACTTCATCTCCAAGGCCGGGTTGAAGGAGAAGGGGTGGTGCTTCAGGAAGGAGCCCTACCACCGGGGGAACCCGGTGCCTGCGGTGAGTCCCTGGTCTTTATTTTTCGCCGCTTCGACGTTATTCTTGTGTCCTGACGCCGCGGGAGGCCGCAGCTGTTCGCCAGCCTGCGGAATCACGACGGGCCAAATCCCCAGATCCTGCTGGCCAACCTGCCCGACTCGGACGTGGAGGAGGCCGGCGCCGAGGCGGAGGAGGGGGCGGTCGAAGCGCGCCTGGCCGATGCCGCGGCCAGCGGGTGACGGAATGCGGGTAAGTCTCCGCCCTCGGGTCTTCTTCGCGACTGGCCGGACGACGATGAGGAGGGCCTGACCGGTGCCCATGGTGCAGCACCCTCGGCTGGGGAGGACGCCAGCGTCGACCCCCCAAAACGGCTGCGGAAGACGGCTGGAGCCGGCCCGGCCCGCGCGGCGGCGTCTGTCAGCCGGCCGCATGGGAAGGAGGCGGTCGAGGCGAGGCCGGCCGCGAAGCGCCCGGCGGCGGGGCCAGCGCGCGAGAGGGCCGTCGTCAAGAAGAAGCGCCGGCTCGCCCCGTCCGTGGGGCAGAGGCGGGAGGTCCCGACGGTCATTGGGTAAGTGTCTCTTGTCTTATTCTTATTCTTGCTTGTTTCTTGCCTAAACCTTTGTGGTGATGAACTTACCGCGCGCAGGTCCGCCGTTGACCTGGCGATGGCGGCAGCGGAGGCCACGGCAGGCGAGGCCGTCTAGAGACAGACCCGGAGCAGCGCCATCGACCGCGAGCTGGACCGGACCGCAGAGGAGGACCTCGCGGCCCGTCAGTTCGGCCAGGACCCCGATGCGGCGGCGCGCGATGCCTGGCGGGATCGGGCGGAGGCCGAGAAAGAGCTGGCGGAGACCTCGGCCCGGGCGTGGGAGAGCGCCTCCGCGGACCCGGCCTGGCCGGAGATGGAGAGGGGCTCGGCGCCGGTGGAGACGATCATCGAGCCGCAGCCGGAGGGAGCGGGCAAACCGGTGGGGCAGACGGAGCCGGCCGACGGCGAGTCGGACGTCGATGAGAATATCATCGTGGACACGCCGCCTCGGGCCGACCCGGCAGGAGGGGGCGAGGGCGGCGGAGAGAGGCGCGAGGCGGACTCCGCGCCATCCGGCCAAGCGCAGCCGACGCCGGCCCCGGAGGCCGCGACCAGGGACGCCGGCACCCTGGTGGTCATGCCGCCCCGAACCGCCACGAACTCTGAGCGGCTGGGTGGAAGTGGATCCGGCGCTGGGACCGCGATCCAGCGGCCGTGGGCGAGCTCCGGCGAGGTTGTGGTCGGGCCGCGAACCCGGGAGGACGACGCGGCGGATGTCTTGCGTTCGCGGCTTCATGGTCAGAGCGAGCGCTTGCAGGCCTTCGTCCGGGAAGAGCAGGAGGCGGCGCGGGGGCTGGAGCAGGCGATTGCGGTGAGTTCTTCCTTCTTTGCTCGTCTTGGTTTCTGAATCAGTGGGGGCGCGCCAGCGCACCCACTGGGTGTAGCCCTCGAGGTTCGGCCGGGCTGCGGAGCAGCCGAGTCGAATCTTATAGCTTGTCTTTTGTATTCTTCTAATCTTCTGTCTGCGCGCAGCATCTGTACGACCTGCGGGCCAGCGCGTACAACTGGCTTCGGGAGCCGTTCCGCAAGGCCAACGCCCAGCTCGCCGCCAAGGAAGAGGAGATGCGCCGGGTCCAAGGTACGTCTTGCATGCCTTCAGTGGGGGCGCGCCAGCGCACCCACTGGGTGTAGCCCCCGAGATTCGGGCCGGACTGCGGAGCAGCCGGGTCGAATCTTAGAGCTTTGTCTTTTTGTTCTAACCTTTGCTTCCGGCATCTGACCTGGAATCTTGTCGTGCAGCCGCCGCCGCCGAGGTGTCGGATCTCCGAAGCCGGCTAGCTGAAGCCGGCCTGCAGCGCGATCTTGCCGTCGCCGACCGCGACCGACTCCGGGCCGAGGTGGATCGGCTGACGGCCGAGAAGGCCAAGGCGGAGGATTCCCACCAGGCAGAGCTGGGCCGGCTGGTGGAGGAGCGCGGCAAGGGGGCCGAGTAGTTGGCGGACGCCAGCAGGAGGATTGCCCAGCTTGAGAAAGATCTCGAGGCTCAGGGCCGCGCGTCGGCCCTGCGGGAGCACGGGATGCTGAGTGAGGCGCAGCACCTCGATGAGGCCTTCGCCCGTAAGTGCTATCTTTTCCTTGGTCTGGCTGGCGTAGCCGGCAAGTTGCTTTCTTTGACTGATTTGTTTCCTTCTTTTGCCAGGGGTCTTCCCAGAGACGCAGGAGGCGGTCGGACCAACGCGCGGCAGGGGCAGAGGTCGACGTTTACGCCGCCTGGACCCTGTCGGAGATCGTCATCGCCGGGGAGGCCCGCCTTAGGGCCGTGGAGGGGCACATGCACCGGCTGTTCGAGTCCGGGCTGAGCATGGTGGGCAGCCTTTGGCCGGGTGCTGTGACGCCAGACAGCGTCACCAGGCTGGCTCGGTGGCTGGAAGCCGGCGTGGAGCGACTCGGCGCGTGGAGGGCCTCCGCGGCCTGGGCCGGCGCGGAGATGGCGCTGCGCTTCGTCGTGTCCTGGTACCCGGGCGTAGACCTTGACCGTCTGGCGGCACAGCGGCCGGCGCGGAGAAGGACTTGGGGACGCGGGCGCAGCGGATCGCCGGGCGGGCCAGCTACCTGGCATCGTTCGCCCCGCACGACGAGTTCGTCGTGGAGCGGACGGAAGACGGCGAGGAGCTCCCTGCCGACGAGTTCGGCCTGCTGCTCAATGACCCGGACGGCAGCTCGGCCGAGACGGGGGTCTATGCTGACGATGAGGCCGTCCCGGACGACGACGCCACGATCGAGAGGCCGGAGAGTACTGGGCCCGACTCGGCGGCCGCGTCCACCTCAGCCGAGCCGGCACCGACCGGAGCCGACGCGGGCGCCGCTTAGGCTTCTTTTCCTTTTTATCTTTCCTGTACTCGAACTTGGTTAGGTAGCAGGTCCACCCACTGGGGGTGTAGTTCCATGTAATGAACTTGTGGCCGAAGGCCCATGGTGTATATAAATTTTGCATGTGATTTCACTTTTTGCTGTTCGGCCTTGGGCCTTTTCCTGTTTGTCTTTTCTCTGGACTTCCTTCCCGCTAGCCCGACAGCCGGGTGGCGGCTGTGGCTAGGACGGGGATTCGGCTTTGAGAGCGGACGCACAATACTTAGGCTTTTTCGGACGTTGAGCGCGAGCGAAACACCCACTGGGTCGGCTGGCGGCAGGCGGCGAAGCCGCCTGGCGCGCCGCCGGTCGTGCGGCGAATTAGTGTGAGAGGGCGGGTTGTGCCGGATTGGCCGAGCCAGACCCTCCTCCTTAGCCTTTCACGCGTGACGATGCTTCCGGCCTTTAGCTCTTGCCGACCGGACAGCCGGGAGCCGGCTGTGGCTAGCGAAGAGAGGGCTTTGGCGGTTCGTACGCAGCGGAATGGACTTAAGGAAAAATGGCGAGGCGCGGTCTAGCCGGCTAGCCCCCGAGCCAGCGACGCCGACTTGGCGGGAGAATCGAAAGCGGGGAAGTGCATAGACACAGAGATTGGTAAAAACGGAAAAGGAAGCCCCCGAGCCCCCGAGCCGGCTGCGCCGACTCGGCGGGAGAAACGAAAACGGGGGAGCTTCCTGCTTGCATTAAATCCAAAAGGTGGTGATACATACATGCATGAGTTCAACTATAAAACGGACGGAGGAGCTCCGCGTTCTAGGGCCGGCTGGACTCCTCGCCGGCTGCGTCTCGCTTGCGCTTGTTCGGCTTCAGCACGTCGATGAGGTAGTACACGTTCTGGTCGCAGAGAGCCCTGTTGACGATGAAGGGGCCCTCCCACTGGGAGGCCAGCAGCTTGTGCTAGCCGGCTGTCCGCTGGACGAGCCGGAGCATGAGGTCGCCCTCGCGGAATGCGAGGGGTTTGATCTTCTTGCTGTGGTAGTGGCACAGGCCTTGTTGGTAGATTGCTGACCGGCTGAGGGCCAGAAGGCGCGCCTCTTCGAGCAGGTCGATGCCGTCTTCGCGTGCCTCCTTTGCCTCGGCTTCTGTGTACATGGTCACCCGGGGCGATCAAACTTGACGTCGGTTGGAATGATTGCTTCGGCTCCATAGACGAGGAAGAACGGGGTGAACCCGGTGGAGCAGTTGGGTGTCGTCCGGAGACTCCAGAGGACGGCCGGCAGCTCGTCGAGCCAGCTACCGGGTGAGCGCATGAGTGGCTCGATGAGTCGCGGCTTGATGCCGGCTAGGATGAGGCCGTTTGCCCGCTCGACCTGGCCGTTCGACTGGGGGTGTGCGACGGAGTCCAAGTCGAGCCGGATGCCGGATGTCGAGCAATAGTGGGCCAGCGCACCTTTGGCGAAGTTGGTGCCGTTGTCCGTGATGATGCTGTGGGGAACGCCGTAGCGAACCGCGATATCCTTGATGAACCGGACGGCCGTGGGCCCGTCGAGCTTCTTGATCGGTCTTGCCTCGATCCACTTGGTAAACTTGTCGACGGCGACCAGCAGATGCGTTATGCCGCCTCGGGCGGTCTTGAAGGGCCCCACCATGTCGAGCCCCCAGACGGCAAAGGGCCACGTGATCGGGATGGTTTGGAGGGCTGAGGCCAGCTGGTGGCTGCGCTTGCTGAAGCGTTGGCAGCCCTCGGACTTGAGGACCAGCTCCTCGGCGTCTTGCAGGGCTGTGGGCCAGTAGAACCCATGGCGGAAAGCTTTGGCCACCAAGGATCTCGAGGCGGCGTGGTGCCCGCACTCGCCCTTGTGGATATCGAGGAGGATCTCGATCCCCTTGCTCTGCTCGACGCAGCGCTGGAACACGCCCGTCGTTCTGCGTTTGACGAGCTCGTGGTTGATGATGCTGTAGGCGGACGCTCGCCGCTGCACTTGCCGGGCTTCAGTCTCGTCGATGGGAAGGTCGCCGTCTTCCAAGAAGGCGCGGATTGGCTGAGCCCAGGAAGGCGCTGTCACCACCGTGAGGACGGCCGCCGGCATGGGGTCCAGGACGACAGCCCCCGAGCCCGAGCCGGCAGTCCCCGAGCTTGGGCCGGCAGCCCCCGAGCCGGAGACGGCAGTCCCCAGGCTGGAGCCGGCAGCCCCCGAGCCGGAGACGGCAGTCCCCGGGATGGAGCCGGCAGCCCCCGAGCCGGAGACGGCAGTCCTCGGGCTGGAGCCGGCAGCCCCCGAGCTTGGGCCGAGAATTCCAGGCTCGGGTGGGGGCGCGTTGGGGTCATCCGGGACGAAGATTGATTCCAACTCGGGAGACGGCTTGATGGACGGCTTCTGCATGTGCTCGAGGGAGACGCCAGATGGGATGGCTTGCCAGGTGGAACCCACTTTGGCCAGGGCGTCGGCTGCTTCGTTGTCCACGCGTGGGACGTGGAGGAACTCGCAACCGTCGAACCCGCCGGAGAGTTGCTGGACCAGGAAGCGGTAGCTGGACATGTTGGCGTCTTTGGCGTCCCAGTCGCCAGAAACTTGCTGCACCACCAGGTCCGAGTCGCCGTAGCAGAGCATGCGCCGGATGCCGATCTCCCTGGCCAGCCGGAGACCGTGCACGAGAGCTTCATACTCGGCCACGTTGTTGGAGGCGGCGAAGTGGATCTGCAGCATGTACCGCAGCCGGTCATTCTTGGGGGAGGACAGCACAATGCCGGCTCCCAAGCCGTTGCGCATCATGGAGCCGTCGAAGTGCATGCGCTAGTGAGTCGACTCGGGCGCCGGCGGCATGTACTGGGTCTCGGTCCAGTCGACGAGGAAGTCGGCCAGCGCTTGGGACTTGATGGTGGTGCGGGGCTCGTAGAGGATCGTGTGGCCGGCTAGCTCAATGGCCCATTTGTCCACCCGACCAGAGGCATCCCGGCAGCCCATGATCTCGCCGATGGGGGCCGTGCTCACCAAAGTAATGGTATGCTCCTGAAAGTACTGCCTCAGCTTCTTGGCGGAAAGGTACACGCCATAGCACATCTTCTGGTAGTGGGGGTAGTTCTGCTTGGAGGCGGAGAGCACCTCGCTCAGCAAATACACTGGTCGCTGGTCCGGCTGCACCTTGCCATCCTCAGGGCGCTCGACGACCAGCACCGTGCTAACCGCGTGGGAGGTGGCGGTGATGTACAGCAGGAGTGGCTCTTTCTCAGCCGGCGCGGCCAGGACGGGTGTGGTGGACAGCATGTGCTTGAGGTCGCGGAAAGCTTCGTCCGCTTGGTCGCTCCACTCGAACGTCGTCGTCTTCTTCATCAGCTGATATAGGGGCAGGGCCCTCTCCCCCAGCCGGCTGATGAACCGGCTGAGAGAGGCCAAGCAGCCGGTGAACTTCTGGACGTCGCGCAGCCGGGTCGGCTTGCACATGCGCTCGATTGCCTTGATCTTCTCCGGGTTGGCTTCAATGCCGCGCGCCGAGACGAGGAAGCCGAGGAGCTGGCCAGCCGGCACGCCGAAGACGCATTTCTCCGGGTTAAGCTTGATCTGGAACCGGCGCAGGTTGGCGAAGGTCTCCTTGAGGTCGGCCAGGAGCGTGAGGTGCTGCTTGGTCTTCACCACGATGTCATTGACGTAGACGTGCACGTTTCTGCCGAGCTGGGGTAGCAGGCATTTCTGCATGCAGCACTGGAAGGTGGCGCCGGCATTCTTCAAGCCGAACGACATGGTGATGTAGCAATACGCCCCAAAGGGCGTGATGAAGGACGTCTTGAGGGCGTCGGCCGGGTCCAGCTTGATCTGGTGGTAGCCGAAGTAGGCGTCCAGGAAGGACAGGAGCTCGCAGCCGGCTGTGGAGTCGATGACCTGGTCGATCCGGGGCAGAGCGAACGGGTCTTTGGGGCATGCCTTGTTCAGGCTGGTGTAGTCGATGCACATGCGCCAGGTGCCATTTTTCTTCAGGACGAGGACTGGATTGGCCAGCCACTCGGGGTGGAACACTTCCATGATGAACCCGGCTTTGAGCTGCCGGGCGATCTCTTCACCGATGGTTCTTCGCTTCTCCTCGGAGAAGCGGTGTAGCGGCTGTCGGACAGGCTTGGCGTCCTTGCGGACGTGAAGTTTGTGCTCGGCGAATTCCCTCGGGACACCCGGCATGTCTTTGGGAGACCATGCGAAGATATCCTGATTCTCACGGAGGAAATCGACGAGCTCGCCTTCCTATTTGCTGTCGAGGCCGGTGCCCACGACGACGTACTTGCTGGAGCTGGGGTCGGCTGGGTTGAGTGGGACCCTCTTCGTGTCTTTGGCCGGCTTGAAGGAGGCCTCGTCGGCGGCCGGCTTGGGCGGGGTCGGCACGGCCGGCTGCGCGCTAGCCAGCGCCACGATCCGGTCGAGCTGGCGCCTCTCCTCGGCGATGACCAGCGACTCGGCCAGCTGGGAGCCGGCTTTGGCGCACTCGAGGGACTTCTTGTAGTCGCCGACAATGGTGATGAGGCCCTTGGGACCCGGCATCTTCAACTTCAGGTAAGCGTAGTGGGGGACCGCCATGAATTTGGCCATCGCGGGCTGGCCCAGCAACGCGTGGTAGGGGCTGGCCAGGTCGACCACCTCGAACCAGATCGGCTCGCGGCGGAAATGGCTACTGGAGCCGAACAGGACGTCAAGCCGGATCCGGCCGATCGGAGAGCAGGAGAGACCCGGCACGATGCCGTGGAACACTGTCTGGGTCGGCTCCAGCTGTCATGCCTCGATGCCGAGCTTGGTCATGGTGTCGCGGTACAGGATGTTGATGCTGCTGCCGCCATCAATCAGCACCCACGAAAAGCGGCAGGTGCGTTTCTCGGAGACGAAGGTGGGGTCGAGCACGAGGGCGTAGCCACCCGGCGTGGGCATGACGGCCGGATGGTCCTCCCGGGTCCAGCTGACCGGCCGGTCGGACCAGTGCATGTACTGGGGAACTGGAGGGACGACGGCGTTCACCTCGGCCGCGTGCTTGCGCTTGGCGTGCTTGTCATCCCCCTCGCTGGTGAAGATGACGTAGGACGCGTCCGGGCGCGGGAAAGGGTTATCGGCGAGGGCGCCGGGTGGCGGCGGGGGTGGAGGAAGCGGCGGCTGCTGCGGGCCGGCTCCAGGTGGCGGAGGTGGAAGGTTGCCCTTCAACAAGCGCTGGGTGAAACTGCACTGCCGGAGCGTGTGCGTCTACGGCTTCGCGCCGCTGTGGTTCTTGTAGGGGGCATCGAGCATCTGCTCGAAAGACAGCTTGGGCTGCCAGGCGGCCTTGCCGGTGCGCGGGCGCTGGCTGGAGCCTTGCTCAACCGGCTGCTTCCCTTCCACCGCGGCGACCTGCCGGTTGTCGTAGCGGGGCGCCGGCTGGTCGTTCCGGCGCTTGCCGTTGTTGTTGTTGTCTTGCCGGCGCGGGTTGTTGTCGCCAGCCGGCTTGGGAGGCGCCGGTTGGACCGGGAGGAGTTTGCTGTCCACGTCGATCGTGACCTTTACGTTCATCGCGGAGTCGGCCGTAGCGTACATGTCCGCCACAGCCATGAGCTCCGCCAGAGTCTCCGGCTCGTCGCACACCAGCTGGTGCTTGACCAGAGTGCCGTCTAGGCATCCGTCGATGAAGTACTGGATGGCCTGGACCTCGTGGACGCCCTTGCAGGAGTTACGGAGCTCTGTCCACCGCATGAGGAAGTCACGAAGGGGCTCGCCCGGCTTCTGGACGCACATGGAGAGCTAGCGAGGCTTGCCGGGACGCTTGTACATGCTGGTGAAGTTGCGGATGAACGCGTCTTCGAAATCCAGCCAAGAGTTCACGCTGCCGGTTCGGAGGCTGTTAAGCCACGTCCGGGCAGAGCCAAGCAGCATGAGGGGGACGTATCGTATGGCCACGCGCCGGTTGCCGCCGGCTATGCCGACGGCCATGGTGTAGTCAGCCAGCCAGTCCTCCGGCTTGGTGGTGCCGTTGTACTTTGGGGAGTCGCGGGGCAGCGAGAAGCCTTTGGGGAAGGGCTCCTCGCGAATGCGGGGGCCAAAGCACGCCGGGCCGATAGAGCTCTTCTCCTCCAGGGCCGTGGAGCTCGCCAGCCGGTCGATGCGGTGACGGGCGTCGCTTTCGTCGTAGGGCTTGCGGGGGCTGAGTCGGTCAGCCACGGGACCGCGGGGACCGATTCGGTCGGCCACGGGACCGCGGGGGGCAGGAGCTTCCGGGGCCGGCTCGGGCCGCCGAGCCGGCTGCATGGGGGGCTCCGGCTGCTGAACCCGGCCGTCACCGGCCATCTTGCCAGCGTTGCCGTCTCCGGCGGTGGTGGCACGGTTGTGCCGGCTCCGACCGGACCGGTGTCGGCCAGAGCGGCTCGCGCTAGTGGCGTGCGAGGATGTCTGCCTCGCGTCCCGGAGGGCCCTCTCCGGGTCTCCGGTTTTTCCCGAGGCGGAGGCGGATGGCTAGGCCGGGTCGAAGCGCTGCTGTTGCTCGTTCGCCGCGGCGATGAGGTCGCGGATTCGCTGCTGCTGCTGCAGCAGCTCCTCGCCCTCCAGGAATTCGAGATCCGCCATGGCCGCCTGCGCTGCGCGCATGTTCTTGACGGGGGTGTCGTAGACGGGCCGGCTTGCGCCTATCGCACGGCCGATTGCGCCCCCACGGATCCGCACCTCCGCGACCCGGCTGGGCTCGGCGGCAGCCGGCGTGAAGCCGTGGGCGCTGTCGTACTCCCGCTGGGCGGACTCCAGCCGGCGCCGTGTCACCACGAGCTCCGTGGCCTCGACCAGCAGGTGCTAATGGTCCGCGTTGAGCTGAGCCGCTGCAGCAGCCATGTAGGCGTCGGGCGTGATGGCGGCTTGCAGGCTCCGGATCGTCTCGCGGAGCGGGTCGTTCCGGCGTGGCGGAGCCGCAGCGGCGGCAGCGGCGGCCACGACAACCTTCTTTTTGGCGCGCGGGGAGCCGGAGCTGGCGCCGATAGTCAGCACTTCCGCACGGACGTAGAGGGCCGCGACGTCGTCGGAGACGGCGCAACCAACAAGGACGGGGGAGTCGGCGAAGCTACGCACCCCGCTGGGAAACACGTCGGGGACGAGCGCGACGAAAACGCGCAGCGCGCTGAAAGGGATGATGAGGCAGCCTGCGGGGCAGGCGTCGTCTGCGGCCGGCGCAGCGTTGCAGCCGGCCGGGTTGGCCGTGCGAGGCGCACGGACCAAACCGTCCACGATGTGTTCGCCGGAGCTGGTGAAGGGCCTCGTCCGGAACTTGACTCCGGCCGGCGCCGTGAGCAGCCCCACGGTGGGTGCCAACTGTCGTGGTATTCTCACGGCAGATGCCATATGATGGCTAAAGAGGTGGGGTTACAGGAGGACGCCGGTGGGTTTTGGAGGCGAGGTTGGCACGCGCAAGTGCGGGACACAAGACGTACGCAGGTTCGGGGTCCTCCGGAGAGGTAACACCCCTAATCCTGCCGAATGGAGTATGGAGTGCACAGAGGTTACAAGGTTGCTCTTGGAGTTGTGTTTGTGTGTGTGTGGTGGAAGATGATGTCAACTCAACTAAATCGAACCCCCTGCATGGAGGCCTCCTGGGGGGTCTTATAGCTCGACCCCCCAGGGTTACATGGGTAAATTACATGGGCGTGGGGCCCTGGTGTCATCGTCTAGGAGCCGGCGATGGGGGCCGCCGGGTCGCCGCGTCCGCCGGGTGCGCCGGGTACGCCGGGTCCGCCAGGTGCGGGCTCGGTCGGCAGCGCGGCATTGTGGTAGGTCTTGTCGTTCGTCATAGGGCGGTCGGCGCCGCCTAGCAACAGGATCGCGCTGCCCGGACACCGCCCGCCCCAGGCGGGGGCACAGGGAATGCTGTCGCCACGCCCGCCGGGGCCGGTGTAAAGGAGGGGGCGCTGTTGCCTTTCTTGTCTTGTCGTGAGGGTTTGCTCTCTACTGGCCAGCCGGCATGGGCCAGCCGGCCAGCCGGGTCGCCATGCCGAGCCGGCTCGCGCTGGGGAGCCGGCGCGCAGGCTAGCCGGACTGAGGGGCTCGGCCTGCCCCGATGTTTCGAAAAGAAGGGGGATCCGGGCTCTGTTGCCTACCCGGGGATCATCCCCCCCGACACCCGTAGAGAGGTCGTAGGTTCGATCTTTTTGCCCGAGGGGCTGTCCGAGTGACCGTCCGAGTTTCTGGGAGTGCCTCCCGAAGGGCTGTCCGTGACACCGTTCGGGGGACTCTCCGACCGCCTCCCGAAAGGCTGTTCGAGGGACTGTCCGAGGAGCAGACGAGGTAGTACATCCTTGCGGTTGGGAGGTTGTAAATCCTAGTTGAGGGGATCTGCACCGACGATCTACATCGACTCTACTTCCGCTACGCTACGAGTCGGTAATGATCAGATCAAACCCTGTATGCAGTCTCCATAGTGGTCCTGGGCGTGCTCGTTGTACCGATTTTTTTGTTTTCTGTCGCGTTCCCCTACAAATGGCAATAACATTGTTGTAATTAAATTAATAGCAAATGATAATCTAATCGTCTCGCATACTATGAGCAATGTATACTATATTATTGAATTTTGCATCCTAGCTAAGTCAACCTTCATTAATCACTTTGTCCTGAGTACTAAGCATCACTCAATTATTGTCAGTATGAAACATCCAATTGTCCAACATATCAAAAAGCTACACACATCCCTCAGTCGTATATCAAGCAAACACTGTCATCCAGACATACACCTAAAATCAAAAGAAAGTGTCAGAACATAGTAGAACTGCTCATTCCCCCTCGCTCCCTCAATCTCTCCCTTGATCCAATAATTATTGGCAAAAAAATCCAGTACCAATAATTATTGGCAAAAAATCCAGTACCAATAACAAAAGCAATCAAGAAACTCCTGGGCTACATCAAGCAACCGAAAAGAGTGCTTACTTGGATTATTGGCAAGGCGGTGCAGAGAAAAGCCGTGATTGTGCTGACGCGGAGTATTTGAACCCGAGTTCACATGCTCCCTGATGAACAGTAAAATCAGAAAAAAAATAGTTAAAAAGTTCAAAAAGTTCTAATTTTTTCTTATAAACATTGATGAAAATTTTAACTCCCTGCAAATATTTCTGACATTCGTAGGTCTGGGCAAAAAAAACGATGCTCCAAAAAGACTATTGTTGGAACCATTTTGGAACATCGATTTTGATTTTTTTTGTACAGACCTCCATGAATGTTATTTCATCACAAAAATTTGCAAGATGTTAAAACTTTCATCAATGTTTATCACAAAAAAATCATAATTTTTTTACTATTTTCTTTCGATTATACAGTTCATTAGGGAGCATGTGACACTACTAGGGAAAACCCTAGCAGTAGCGCGGGGTTTTGTAATATCAGTAGCGCGCCATAGCGCGGGTGGGCGCACTACTGTTATGGCGCTACAACTAACTATTAGCAGTAGCGTTGTTCCACCCGCGCTACTGCTAACAGAGTTTAGCAGTAGCGCGTTTAGGTGAACCTCGCTACTGCTAAAAGCTGCAGCGCGCCTATTTAACACGCGCTACTGCTAAGGAAGTGCTACTGCTACACATACCCCGCGCTACTGCTACTGTTACTATTGTCTGTAAATTTTTTTCTGCAACATTTTTTCTCTGTTTTTAATAGGTTTATACAATAGCCTGTCATAACATACACACAATAGTCTCATTATATCATACACATGCAAAAATTCTCATCAAATCATGCCATCATCATCCAACACAAATGATGTCTCTCATCATCATCGATCTCGAAATAGCGATACAAGTTATGATATGTCTCGAATACATGCAACTACATCGTCATCCCATACACATGTTTCATCATCCATCTAAAACGATGATATAGAAGAGAAGAGCTATCACTATGAGTAAGAGCGGAATTATGCAGTACATGAGGCGCCGGTTGTGATTCCTCTCTCGCGCTAGCGTGAACCTCAAGTAACTAGCTTCTGCTTCTTGTCTGCTATCAAACCCTTTATGGCTGCCGTCCGAGAACCGTGACACTTGGGCCTGACACTCAGGCCACTCATCGTACACTCCCGGAACCCTCCCTATGTACACGGCATAGCACTTCTTCGCCATCAAGGACCTATGTACCTGTTAGAGATGCAACAATAAATATGCAACATAATATATTTGAGCAACACGAAAAGAAAGAGTTAGCTAATAGATGCAACATATGGTGAACATAATTAATCAACGCAGGTTCACCGTACCCAAACTAATTAACTAGATGTACGCAGGTCATCGTACCCAAACTAACAAACAAGCGTTACGCAAGTTCAGCAGGACCGTTGACATCACAAAGTTTCATCGCTACAGAAACTACAAGTTCAACCGACACATCATCATCGGCATCGTCAATCACTGGAAGTTCCACCCTTCCATATCTGGGAGGATGCACCCTAGCTTCATGAACGGCGTCAGGTCTTGACGTTGCATGCCTATGCGAGTTCTGACGTCAGCTCTCGATATAGGGCCGTGGTGGAACATCCCCTTCTCTTCGACAACTTCTTTCATGATGATCGTTGCAATGTCTTTCTGGATGCGAAAGAAGTCATCTCTGACTCTATAATCCAGTTCGTGTCCTAAGGATTCTGCCCATTTGCGGATATGTTCATCGTTTCTTGTTGTCATGCGAAGATGTTGGTGATCCCTTCTGTACTCCATCATGAGATGGAGGAGGTAGAATCCATCGTTCTTGCTTGTTGTCGGTTGATGGATGGAGCAGAAGGTAGTTTTATGCCAGAAACCCGGCTTGTTCTTCCTTTGTTTCCTGATCTCCATGTGGCCACCCCTCATGCTGAAGCCGTGGAGAGCATCATCCAGAATATCCATTATGTGGGTGTAGTCTTTCTTCTCGAAGTTTCTGGACGAGTCGAAATACACGGCGTGGGAGACTCGCGGGAAAAGAACGATAAGGACGGCGCGCCCGTTGCTGCGGAAAATAAAGACACCTCAAATTAGTCTCCATATGAGCGAAGGAATGATTGAAACGTACGAAAGGGTTGTCCGGCAATGACTTACATTGGATGATAAGACAGGAGAATCGTTTCCTTGTCCTTATTCGTTGCCATGAAGTATTCGATGTAGTCCCTAGCAGCTTTACGTTCAAACTCGCTGAGACTCAAGAAGGACTCATGCATGTAGTATGGATGCGCCACCGTGATTTCTGAGATTTGTTCTCTCCTGATGACAAAGTTCATATGTAGCGCAAAAAGGCGGACGATCGTAAAATCGAGCCGCCACATGAGAAACATCTCAAAGATGTGATCAAACCGCAGGAAGAACACCTCCGTGGGCAGTGTGTTGACGTAGCACTTGGCCTGAGGCACACGAACCGCGTAAAGCGGATATCCTGGATCCTCCGAGGCGAGAAAGCTTTTCTTAGTCGACAACACATGGTCGTGCAGTCTCCTGAGATCCCCTGATATGGCCTCTAGCAGTTTCAGCGGTAGGATCGGCTCGCCCGCGACATGGTACATCGCCGCACCTTTGACCGGTACACGGTCTGCAAAATCAGTCGGCTGGCTGCTAGAAGCTTTGGCAGCTTTGGCGGCAGCAGTGCCTCTCTTCGGCGGTCTCTTCCTCTCCTTTTTCTTGGGTTCACCGTCCAGACCCTTCCTTACCCCCACCACCAGTGTCGTTAGGCTAAGCACTTTACGACCCTCGGCTAGATGACCCTGCGTTGAGGCGGCATCTGGAGGCGTGTCCTATGAGGATTGCATGAAGAGAGACTTCTTGCAATCAACTCTAGGACGTTCCTGCCCGGGCACATCATCCATCTCCTCATCCGCATGCTCATAGCCCGAGTCATATGGCTGACTCATCATTTGTCCGTCGTCATAGGTGGCACCGATATTGAGGAACCGGAGAGGGTCCTCCTCCTCCATCTCATCATCCATTCCTTGTTCCACGGGGCCGACTACATCATCCACTATTGGACCCCCTTCCTCGCGTCATCCGCCGCTCTCACCCGGCACGAGAGGCAATGGTAATTGCGTACGTGGGGTGGTGGTGTTCATACCTTGCTGATGTGTGGTCATTGGTGTGCTCTCGGCCGCCTCCAGACGAAGAAGATTCTTCGGCCACAGCAGCATCCAACCCTTGCATTCTCAAAGCCGCATCGGGGTCTCGTCCTCCTCTCCCCCGAGCCGTACTGGAGGAGTCAAATCCTCGTGGCCCGCTTTCACACTCGACAAGGTAACCCTGAAGGTGCCAACGGGGATCGGCTGGCCGTGGAACGTGAGTTCCAAGGGCTTTGTTATCACTGCCTTTCCCACGTCCACCTTTCGGCCGTTGATCATGTAGAGTACGGTGCACGGGGTTTCATCGGCCTGCGAAGACATGTCTGCGGCGTAAGATTATATATATGTTGGTGCGACGTGTAATTACCGTGAGGGCGTCGAGGTCAACCAAAGATGAAGGCCCACCTAGCACGCCAGAGACAAAGGACGGGCTGCTATGAGCGGGTGCGGGAGCAGGACCTTGTGCGGTAGCGGCAGCAGGTGGTGGTGGTGCGATGTTCACCGAGTTGCTCCCGACGAAGCTGGGCATGGGAAAATCCTATGCCGTCTTGTCTGGATTTTGCTTCGTCCAGTCGATAATAGCCGGAATCAAGTTAGTAGCGAAATCATTTCTGCAGGCAGCTACAGCTGCATTGACTGCCTGCTGGACCAACTCATTTTTGTTTGCTTCTGCGGCCTCAACTGCTTTTTTCTCGGCCTCAGTTGCATTTTTCTCGACTGCAAGCTTCACCCTTCTCGTCGAACTTGTTTTTCTGCTTTTTGGCCTCCGGGCCCTCGTTGTAGTAGTACTTCCACGTGGCGCCGTCTCCGATGCCGTGCACACGTCCATATTGCGGCCGCTGGTCCAAAGGGAGTCCCTTCAGTTGGTTCAAGGCCCGGTTGAGAGGGGTGTCCCACTTGGGCCTCATCGACGACTGAGACGACGAGTCGCTTTGGGCCGCAAGCCTGTGTTGCTCCTTCTGCAAAAGGAACGTGAACCGTTTACGAATGTTACTACAATGTGTAGTCCACTTGATCAGAAGCTAAATGTAAGGTGGTAAAAGAATAATTACCAGTAATCTAATCAATTTCCTCGTGATCGGGTCCGTGTACCAAACCTTCTTTTCCTTGTCCCACTTGTACCGGGCTCTGATGAAGTCACGCTCCTGCGGGTCGGTGAACTCCGCATAGGGGTCTGGGATCCCCGCGGCTTCACGTTCCGCGTCCTCCTTATCCCATATGAGCCTCTTGCCAATGTAGCCACGGCTTCCGAGGCGTTGGTTCCCCGTGTTCCTTTGCTGAAGGCCCTTGTATTTCTCAGACTTAATCTTGGCTGCCTCGGTAGCGGAAGTGTCCTTGAACTTTTCGAACTCCTCTGCCGTAAGTGTCGGATTGTCCGCCAAAATCTTGGACAGGGGTTCGTTAGCATCAATCGCTCGTTTCACCCTCCCTTTCCAGGCGGCGAAATCGTTGCTGAACATGCCCATGGCGTGGTTATTGATATCTTTCATGGCAGCATCATCCCACGGGTTTTCTATGCGGTCATCCCGGCCGGGGAACTAGAATCTCTTGTGCAGCTTCGTTAGGAGCAAGTGCTCCAGATGTGGTTTCTTCCTTAAGTCATTGTCGTTGATGCTCACGGTTTCCCGTAGGATGCATCCGACTTGGTTGCCGTAGCACTTGCGAGGTTCATCCAGCGCTATTGGCTCAAATTTGCGGGGGTGCATCTCTGTGACCAGGATTCTTCCGATGCCGAGTTTGTTAGGGCGTCGTGTCCTCTGCTTCTTCTGCTTCTTCTTTTCGTTATTGCCTTCGGCGCCGGTACCTTCGGCGCCGGTCTCGGCGCCGCCATCGGTGTCGATGTCGGCGGCAGTACCATCGTCCGCTATGACCAGGTCGCCCTGCAAACCTTCTGTTTGCTGACTAGACAAAAAGTCGAGGTAATCATGTTCACGGTCATATTGTATGTCGTCGGCAGCGTGGTCAGAAGCCCCGGTCTCGTCGTTGTTCGACATGTTTCCTACGATTAAGTCTGCTCGTTTAATTCTTAAACTATAATAAAATGAGTAATGACATAAAAAAAGGCCTATGGTTTGCCGGAATGCCGTTTCATTCCCGTCCAAGCAAATGCCGGGCACTCGATATGCCTACTTTCTAGCACAAGTCATGCCGAAATTCATGGGAAATTTCGGCATGACCTTTGCTAAAAAGTGGACATATCGAGCGCCTGAAATTCGGCGGAACGGAAATGAATCAACATTCCTGCAAAACATAGGCCACTCAGATCATTTCACTGCAAACAAGAAAAGCCAACATCGGCAACAATAGCACATCATCTCCATCATTTGGCACATCATATGGCAACAACAGCAGCCAACATCATTTGGCACTTCAATTATTCAAAATATGTTCACCATCAACAGCCAACATCATGTATATCAAAGCAATTCATCCACTTTAATTATTCAAAGAAATTCACCATAAAGAACCCTAGTTAAATTCCTATCTACTAGGGTTAACTAAACAAAACAATAGCTACTTCTCAAAAAACCCTAGCTAACAATTGATTGATGCAAACAAGGAACTTCTATTTTTCTTTAAATAGCAACAATTGATTGAACTAAGATTTTTTAAATAGCAACAATTCTGTTTTAACTAGGGTTCATAATCTAGCACTAACCTAGCAATAATTCTATTTTAACTAGCTAGGGTTCATAACCTAGCAATAATTTTTTCTATTAGGGTTCATAACACTAACCTAGGGTTCAAATGGCACCTAGGTTTCATAATCTAGCACTAACCCTAGGGTTCATATGGAACTAATCTAGCACTAAATAACCTAGGGTTCATACATATGGCAGAGAGAGACAAGAGGGGAGGGGAGAGGAGGGGCTTACAGGGCGGCGAGGTCGATGGAGGAGGAGGAGGTTGGACTTGCGGCGACGTTGAGGAGGAGGAGGCAGGCGCGCGGCGACGTCGAGGAGGAGGCAGGCGCGGCGAGGTCGAGGAGGAGGAGGCAGGCGCGCGGCGACGTCGAGGAGGAGGAGGCAGGCTCGTGGTGACATCGAGGAGGAGGCAGGCGCGGCGATGTCGAGGAGAAGGAGACAGGCGCGCGGCGACGTCGAGGAGGAGGCAGGCGCGGCGAAGACGGGCTCCGGCGACGGCGCGAGGAGGCAAGGGCGACGAGGGCTCCGGCGACGGCGTGGAGGAGGGCAAGGGGATGGAATGGGGGGAATGGGGGAAATTGGGGAAGAAAGGCCCGCGCGGTGCGGTTAACTCAAACATAGCAGTAGCGCGTTTTTGGACCCGCGCTATAGTTAACTTATCTGTAGCGCGGGATACCCAAACTGGCGCTACAGAAAACTTAGCTATAGCGCGGGTGTGGACACACGCTACTGCTATAGCTAACTTAGCTGTAGCGCCGACTTGGGTAGCCCGCGCTACAGATAAGTTAACTATAGCTTGGGTCCACAAACGCGCTACTGCTATTCCTTTGATTTTTCTTTTCATTTTCTCCTTTTGCTTTTTCTTTTCATTTTCTCCTTTTGCTTTTTCTTTTCATTTTATTTTTCTTATTTCCTTTCTCCTTTTTCTTTTTCTTTTCATTTCCTTTTCTAATCCTTTCATTTTCTTCTTTCCTTTCTCATTTTTCTATTTCTTTTCATTTTATTTTCTTTTACGAAAGACGACCGAGCCGGGAAGAAGGGGATCGGATACAATGTGTATAACTCAGGCTATGATATATATTACATATCATTTGACCGATAACGATTAAGTGCGTACACAAAATAAATACATATATAAATGATGGTTTCTCAGTGTCGACGTTTTCGTTTCTGAGTGAGCTTCTTTCCCTTCTTGTTCGCTGTGGAATAATTGAGCCCCTCGTTGTGACTTTTCCTTTTTCATGGAGTACGATCTTTCTTAGGTAATGTAGTATTGATTCTTCTTTTGACGTATGCTTCATCGTCATCGTCATCTTCCCTCATCGGGTTGCCGTACTGGTCGTAGTCTTCCTCGTTGGCGACTCCATCCATTCCGATGATGTTCCTTTTGCCTCTCCTCACGACAACACGGCTGGGATTGCTCGGGTCGGTTATGAAGAAGCATTGTGTCACGTGCTTAGCGTGTACCCATGGCTCGTTTTTTGCGATGGCGTTCACGGTAGCGCTCTTGGCGTCGGGTATAGACATGGTAGTGAAATACCGGTTTTCTCTTTCGACGTTCTTAGCCCATCTGACACGGAACATCGTCGCATCATGCAGTCCTGAGTAGTCAAGCTCCCAGATCTCTTCGACCCTTCCGTAGAATCTTTCAGTTGCGGCGTTGTCGCCGGTCATGCATTCCATCGTCACCCCTGAGTTCTGAAAACCACTGTTTATATCTTTGGCCTCCGTGTAGAACGTGTATCCATTGATATCGTATGCCTGATAGGTCACGAGGTTGGCCGCGGGGCCATGTGCTAAGGCGTATATGAGCAATCCGTCCGTAGAGCCCTCTTCCGCGGGATTAGCAAGAACATGCTCTTTGAACCAAGGCAGGAAAGTGGAGTTGTGCTCTCTAATAACTTCGGCGTTCATCTTGCATAGCCCCCGGTCACGGTACTTCTTTGCGATGGTTTCTTTGTGCAGTGTCGCGAAAGGATCTACCACGTCTAGGTGATGTAGCACTACTAAGTTTGCTCTGTCAAAGTCATTGCATCGACCCGAGTGGTCCACATGCAGTTCCCTCCAGCCGTTGGTGTGACCTTCTCCTCCGAGCCTCCCAATGTGCTTGTTAATAGGCAAACCAACAACAGGGTCTCCGCCATATAGATAATTCTCGCAGAAAGAGGGGCACTCTTGGGTCAGATAGCCCTGGATGATGCTTCCATCCGGACGGGACATGTTACGAACGAATCCTTTGATGACCCCATTCATCCTCTCGAACGGCATCATGTTGTGCAGGAATGTCGGCCCGAGGTCTATGATGTCGTCCACAATGTGGACACACAGATGCACCATGACATCAAAGAACGCGCGGGAAGTACATCTCAAGCTCATTTAGTATCACAACGATCTCTTCCTGTAGCCTTCGGAGCTGCTTCAGACTGATCGACTTTCGAGAGATAACGTCGAAAAAGTTGCTGAGACTAATAAGCGTGTCACGGACGTGCTTGTCCATTATCCCTCTAAGGGCAACAGGAAGTATCTGCGTCATCATCACATGACAGTCATGAGACTTCATCCCGCTGAACCTTTTCTTCTTGGTGTCTAGAAATCTGCTTATCTTCCCACAGTAACCGGAACTAACTTTGATTCCGGTAAGGCAGTTGAAGAATTGATCGATCTCCTTCGGACTTAAGGTAAAGCAAGAAGGGGGGCAATAATTCTCTTCCTTCTTATTGACTTTTTTGCCCTGGTCCCGCGCCTCCGTCTCCGTCTCCGTCTCCTCTGACTTTTTATGGGGCGGCATGTGGAGATCTGCCCTGATGTTCAAATCTTCCAAGTCTCTTCTTGCCTTCGGCCCATCCTTGGTCTTATCCGGCATGTTCATCAGTGTTGCAAGCAAGCTCTCAAGGACATTCTTCGTGATATGCATTTGATCAAGGCAATGAGGCGTGTCGAGTTTGGGCCAGTACTCCAAGTCCCAGAAAATAGACCTCGTTTTCCATACCTTCAGCAGCGGCTCCGACACCTTTTTCATCTTTCCCGGCGCGGGGCACTGTTCCCAGCTTTTCAACAGCTCATCGATTTCGGCGCCGCTCCTCTTACGTGGTGGTCCTCGATGCTCAGCCTCACCATTGAATAGATCTCCATGGTTTCTCCACGGGTCGTCCTTCGCGAGCCATCTTCGATGCCCCATGTACACGATTTTCCCAGACCCGCCATCTTTCGTTAGCTGCTGAGACGTTGTATCATCCATGCATCCGCAATATCCGTGGCACACCTGGCCTGCGACATATCCGTAACCGAGATAGTCGTGCACCGTCGTCATCAGCGCGGCTCTCATATAGAAATACTCGCCTTTGCTGGCGTCCCATGTCTTGGCCGGTGTTTTCCATAACGTGTCTAACTCCTCTTGAAGTAGCCCCAGATACAGATTAATATTATTTCCCAGTTGTTTCGGCCCTTGAATCAGCATGCTCATGTGTATGTACTTTGTCTTCATGCACTTCCAGGGGGGAAGGTTGTACATCCATACAAACACGGGCCATGTGCTATGGTTGGTGTTCTGGTTGCCAAACGGATTCATGCCATCGGTACTCGCGCCAAGCACGATCTTCCTTGGATCACCTGCGCAAAATCGATATTCGGCGTTGAACGCTCTCCACTGGCTTGCATCCGCGAGGTGTCTCAGCTTCGGATCATCTCCATCATCGGGCTTCACCCTCTCCGCGTGCCAGCGCATGAGCTTTGCTTCCTTAGGATCTACGAAATAACGCTGCAGACGGGGAGTGATCGGTAGGTACCATACAACTTTCTGGGGAGATTTCTTTCCGGCCATCTTGTATCGAGAAGCATTGCACACCGGACAGTTGTTTTTTTCCGCGTGCTCCTTCCGATAAATGATGCAATCGTTGATGCATGTATGGTATCTAATGTGCGGCAGATCAAGAGGGACACGATCTTCTTGGCCTCATCGACACTAGTAGGACACAGGTTCCCCGCAGGAAGAACCTTCTTTAGATACTTGAGAAGCTCATCGAGGCTTCTGTCGGTCCATTTGTTTTTAGCCTTTGTCTTTAGAAGTTCGAGCGTGAAACTCAAGCGGGTCACCTCGGGATCGCAACCATCATACAATGGAGTATGAGAGCCTACCTCCAGTTGCTCCAGCTTGGCCTCCTCTCTACAAGCAGCTCCGTCGTTAGTCGTCTTCTTGCGAAGCAGGTCTCGAACATGAGGGTCCCGCACGACTGAACTTAGTAGCGACGAATGCTCCGGCGTGTCCGCGTCTTCTCTGTCATGTCCGGCCACTTCTCCACCCTCATGTCCGGCCTCTTCTCCGCCCCCATGTCCGGCCTCTTCTCCGCCCCCATGTCCGGCCTCTTCTCCGCCGCCATGTCCGGCCTCTTCTCCGCCACCATTATCGGTCATCTCTTTGTCTGGTCCAATGTCGTCATTGGCTGCCCCATCGACGTCATCATCTTCACTTATCCACCGAGTATAGCCATCCATGAAACCAGTCATGAGCAGGTGCGCTTTCAAATGGCCTTCCTTAAAGGGGTCGAACAAGACTCCTCCTTTGCATCTTTGACACGGATAGAAAATCTCCTTCCGGTTATTTTCATACATGTCGTGCACCGCGGATCGCAACCATCTTTCCACCATCGTTCCACTGACCTTCATGATCGCCTGCGTGGTATAATTAATAAGCAAAAGGATTATAAACGCATCCATGCATGCATGTATCAAAGTCATACAAAAATTTGACATGACCTTCCCTAAAAAAGGACATATAGAGTTTGCCCGAAATTCGCTGAAACGGAAATAAATCGGCATTTCGGCAAAACATAAGCAAATCTCATGTCACACACAATTCAGCAAATAAACATATAGGCAGCAACTCATGCCACACGCACAATTTCCATCATATCGCCTGATTCGGTCATATCGCACACATATTTTCCATTAATTTTTCCAAAAAGCACAATTTTTTACTCACCTAGCTATCTCGAGAGAGAAGCACGGTGACTAGATGGCTTTGCTCCATTAAAGAATAGATCTATTTGGGGAGTTGATAGGTTCCACTAAATGGATAGATATATAGCTAGTAGGGGAAGGAAATGGCTAGCTCTAACTAGTGGAGGGAGGAGAGAAGAGTGAGGAAGCTAAGAGAGAAAAGTGGTGCATTAATGGAGATGGTGGAGGGGGCATTAAAGTAGAGAGAAGAGAGAAGAAAGCTAGCTAATGGGGAAAGCAAGTGAGGGAGAAGAAGTGAGGGAGAGAGGAGGGGGAGGGGGGAAAGGGGGCTGCAAAAGGTGCCAGCTGCGGCTTAGCAGTAGCACGTGTCGGCTAACGGCGCTACTGCTAATATCAATAGCAGCAGCGCTGGTCCGCAAACCGCGCTCCTGCTAAGCGGGGACCACCATGTGGGACAGTGCAGCCGTAGTTGCAGTGGTGGGTACCTGAACCCGCGTTACTGCTAATAGCAATAGCAGTAGCGCCTTTTCCCCAGCCCGCGCTGCTACTATTCGTGGCCTGGTGGGTACGGTGGGGCCCATTTACCAGCAGCGATGTCACGTACACCCGCGCTACTGCTAAGTTGATACCAGTAGCACCTGTCCTTAGAACGCGCTACTGTTAATTACCAGTAGCACCGGTGTTTGCCCCTCGCTACTGTTAAGCCTCCACGTATAAGGTATTTCCTAGTAGTGTGAGCTCGGATCAAAAGAGCACTTTCGTGATTGCGCCCCACCGTTGCTGGCCTTCATGCCGGAAATGATATCCTCAAGAAGAGAAAGCCATTTGAGGCTGTCACCGTTGGCTACTTGGTTGTATGGAAACCAATAAGGCACGCTGCGGCCGGCCGGACACGGGGAGGCTCGAGGAAGCCAAAGCCCGGCACCATCGACTTCTTTGAGAAGATGGATGTGGCCAGACAGCGGGATCAACGGGGTGAAGCACAAGGTGAGGGAGGCGACCGACGACAGGATCCGGGCGTCGGCAGTTACCGGGTCCAGGTGAGTCAGCGAGTTGAGGCGGCGTGGTGTGGGGAGTCGGGATGTAGCCCGCAGCCGGCGGTGAGGATAGGGCGGCATTCGAGGGAGGGTGGCGGGGCGACGTGCTAGTGAGATGGTGTGGCGGCTGCGTGCGAGAGGAAGGGTGGCGGTTGAGGAGGCCATACTGGGACTTTTTGGCCTCATCGTGCTCGGGACCGCGCTCGCCGTCAATGTGGAAGACAACCATGGCACTGGCAACAATGGGGGCGAGATCCACGACGGGATAAGCGAGGTCGATGCTGACGTGTGGAAGCAAGGCAGTCGGCGTCACACTTGCGGGGTGCAGGGAGGGGTCCAAGACAACGACGGAGGACCAGCGGGCCGCCTGTTGGCTTTGCAGGGATGCGACTTCCGCTGGAGAATGGCAGAAGGTACAACGCGGTTTGGCAGTAGACATGAGAGGCGCCGTGAAGTCTAGTGGGGGAGGCGGTGTTGGAAATATGCCCTAGAGGCAATAATAAAATGGTTATTATCATATTTCCCGTTCATGGTAAATGTTTATTATTCATGCTAGAATTGTATTGAACCGGAAACTTAAATACATGTGTGAATACATAAACTATATCGTGTCCCTAGTAAGCCTCTACTAGACTAGCTCGTTGATCAAAGATGGTTAAGGTTTCCTGACCATAGACATGAGTTGTCATTTGATAACGGGATCACATCATTAGGAGAATGATGTGATGGACAGACCCAACCGTAAGCTTAGCATCAGATCGTTTAGTTATTTGCTATAGCTTTCTTCATGTCAAGTATCAGTTCCTTAGACCATGAGATCATGCCACTCCCGGATACTGGAGGAATACTTTGTGTGCTATCAAATGTCACTTCATAATTGGGTGATCATAAAGGTGCTCTACAGGTATCTCCGAAGGTGTTTGTAGGGTTGCATGGATCGAGACTGGAATTTGTCACTCCGTGTGACGGAGAGATATCTCTGTGCCCTCTCGGTAATACAGCATCACAAGAAGCTTCATGTGGCTAATGAGTTTAGTCATGGGATCTTGTATTACGGAACGAGTAAAGAGACTTGCCAGTAACGAGATTGAACTAGGTATAGTGATACCGACGATCGAATCTCGGGCAAGTAACATATCGCCGGACTAAGGGAATTGTATACGAGATTAACTGAATCCCCGACATCATGGTTCAACTGATAAAGATCTTCATTGAATATGTAGGAACCAATATGGGCATCCAGGTCCCGCTATTGGTTATTGACCGGAGAGGTATCTCGGTCATGTCTACATGATTCTCGAACCCGTAGGGTCGCACGCTTAACGTTCGGTAGCGCTAGGGTAATGTTGAGATATTAATAGTGGAAAGTCCGAAGGTTGTTTGGAGTCCCGGATGGGATCCGAGATATCACGAGGAGCTCCGTAATGGTTCGGAGGTAAATATTTATATATGGGAAGTCATATTTTGGGTTCCGGAAAAGGTTCATTTTTCGGTATTGTACCGGGAAGGTTCTAGAAGGTTTCGGGGGTTCCACCGTGGGGCCCAACGACCCGGGAAGGGCCCACATGGACCGAGGGGTGGGGATATAGCCCACATGGTCTGGCCGCACCCTTCCCCAAGGCACATGTCATTTAAATCTAGAGATAAGGTCTTATCTCTAAATTTAAAGGGTTGAATCTAGAGATAAGATGTTATCTTCAAGTTTAAAGGGATTTCTCCTTTGTGGCCGGCCCTAGGAGGATTTTGGACACCCTCCCCTGCCCCTAGCCTATATATAGAAGGGGGAGGCGCATGGGGGAGCCACCCCCTCACCCTTGCCCATTGCCTTTCCCAACTCCTCCCACGTTTCTCCGGTACGCGCTTGGCGAAGCCCTGCCGGAATTCCGCTGCCACCACCTCGCCATTGGGCTGGTCCTGATCTCATCTACCTCCTCTCCCTCACTTGCTGGATCAAGAAGGAGGACGCCATCGAGTTGAATGTGTGCTAATCTTGTAGGTGCCGTCCATTCGGCACTAGATCGGTTGGATCATGATTGGATCGCGAAGAGTACGACTACATCAACCGCGTTTTATATGCTTCCGCTTTTGGTTGGAGGTGGCGTGTCAAGTGCGTGGCCAGAGCACCCTTACTGCACCCACCGGCGCCGAGTCCTGCCGCCCCTCTCCTGCCTTACTCGCGCGCAAGCCGTCCAGATAACCTCACGGGCAAGCTACCACCCTCGCCGACACCTCCCTTGTCCCCCAGTGCCACCCACCACCGACCAGCACCGGCCGCCGCCATAGTTTCCTTGGGCACGGCACTGCCCGAGCCACCTGGCACGTTCTTGAGCTGCCAGGGTGCCCCTCGCTCAACCCCCAACCACTCAAGCTCATCCAGCTCCCCACCGACCTCCTACCGGCCTCACTGACCCTGGCCACCGCACATAACAACTTCTTCGGCGCAGTAATGGCCGCCGCCGTCGTGCCTTCTTCGGGAAGCCACGAAACCGACGTCTCCCGCGGTCCCGCCTATATAAGGCCACCTCGAGCTCCCTCTCCTTGTCAGGAACTCTCCACACCACCCTGGAAGCCACCCCAAGCAGCAGAGCAATCGGAGGTGGCCGTCTTCCTCACCTCCGACAACCACGGCCACCGCCGCGTTCCGGTCGTTTCCCACGCAACCACAGCCTCCCCCTCTCCATTTCCTCCACCAATAGCTTGCTCTTGACCCCACGAACCCATTCCCCCTCTCGATTTTGCTCGGGTGCCACCGTAGATGGATGCCGCATCCTGCCCGACGCCGCCGTCCGCCGGGAGGCTCGCCGTCGGCGACTCCGTCCACTCCGGCGACCAAGGAGGGTAACCACGGGACCGCCTCGACTTCCTGAGCCCGTGGGTGGCCTCGGTTTTCCAAACGGCGCCGCCATTCGCCGACAAACCTCGCCGGAGCGCCGCCTCTGTTCGGTCGGGGGAGAAGACGCGCGCGGGCGACCGGTCAAACCTGACCAGTGGGCCACGCGGGCCCACTGTCAGCGACCAGCGCCGCGCCGAGCCGTCCGCAAGTGGAGACGGTTACCCTAAAAGCCGTTTTCGCGCGGAGAAAACATAATCCGCGAATACGTCTTCGACATCGCCAGCTCTTCCACGCGGCCGAACGGCTGGGCTTGGCCCAGTAGCGCCGTGCGACTAAATCGCGCTCAGGCGCACTTCTGCCCTTTTCCCTTTTTCTTTTACAGCATACCTAAAATAATTCCACAAAAACCATTTCAAAGCCAAATTTGATGATTCAAATTTCTACATACTCCTAAATTCATGCTCTATTAATCCAGCTAGGGTGAACATTTTTTCCTAAGCTTTGTCCCTACTAGATCAATTAAATAGTCCAATTCTTTAATTATCCCAGCTTAGAAATCTCCTAGGAAAATCATCTGATCTCCAAATCATTTGATTCTTTTTCTGAAATGCATTATTCTTCCTCTAGTTTATTTTAGTATTTATTTAAAAATTTTCCAAACAACTTTTTGTTACTATTTTCAAATTAGGTGATATTTGCAATATTTTGAAAATAGGAAAATGGAGGGAAGATGAAAATTTTCAAAGTCTTGGAGTGCACCCAATATTTCTGCATGATCAAGGCAAGCATCTTGAACACTTGATATGGTGATTGCATGGTTAAATGTTTGCAAGAAATAATTGAATCATGCATATGTTGAATTCAAATAAAATTTGCATGCATGTAGTGTTGGCATGTTTCCTCATACCGTGCAACGTGTGCTTGTTATGACTAACTTGCAGGAGCAGGTATAAGAGAAATACCATTATCGGCAAAAGGGTGATCACGTCGGAGCATGATCATGCCTTGTTGGTTATGCATGTTGGGACATGCCAGGGCTGTGGCCCTGTTTTTGGTGTTACTATTGAGAAGAAATTATACTGTGCTAATCAACTGCACGAAACATAAGCCTCCTGAGTCGACCATAGATCAAGTCTTGTTCCGGTAACCCCCATACTTGATCCGTGCTACCACATGTCCCTACCATAGGTAGGGTATGGTTCAGTAAGTTGTTAACCCCTTTCCTGCACACACCATACAGAGAGGCCATAGTGAAAGATACCATTGGCCCATGGTAGGCATGTCACTTGGTCCGGGGGCATGGGTGTAACCGGTCTGGGACCGAGGGGGTAGCACCCCTGTTTGCGCGCCGATATAATATTGTGATCCCATGCTATTGGAGGCCGTTGAATGAGGCCTTCCCACTTAGAGTTTTACTTTATCATTGCCTTGGGTGATTCTTGGCATTGGTGAGTTAAGCCGGGAGCAGACCTAGCCCCCTTAATACAAGCGCAGGCTTTCGCGGTCCAGCCCGGCGCGTGCCGCTCAACTGCTGACGTCTGAAGAGCTTCGGCTGATACATACGACACCGAGTGCCCATACTTATTCCCACGTGGTGGTTAGCGCGAAAAGGCCAGAGGCCTACTCAGATCACATATCCAAACCCATTGTTGCATTGGTAGCGCGCGGTGACAATCAGCGATCCACGATCTGTGGTCCCGTCGCCCCGTCTCGTGGACTTACGGCAAGGGCTAGGAATGCCCGGCCGTGCCACGTAATTATCTCGCGGGTACCCTCACGGTCAACCCGTCTCCACATACCTCGCGGGTACCCCTCGGGGCCTACCCGACTTTATCAAGTAACTGTGTAATTTAAAGTACTGGTCTCGGCCCCTCGATCACATTGATCGGGGCACTGGTAACAAAGCGGGGCAACTGGGACAAGGGTGAGGGGTCACTGATGGATCACTAACCGACCTATTCTAAGCATATAGGATAACAGGTAAAGTAACAATAGCAGGTTACAAAAGCAGGCTATGCATCAGAATAGGAGCTATCTAAAACAGTAGTGAAATCTAATGCAAGCATGAGAGAGGGAGAATGGGCGATATAGAGATGATCAAGGGAGGTTTGCTTGCCTGGAAGCTCTGCTGAAAGGGACGGGTCCTCTGCGGTGTAGTCGTACTCGGGAGCAGCGTCAGTCCCGGGGTCTACCGGATGAGAAGAGGGGGAAGAAACAATAAATAAAAGCAGACAAAGCTACATAGATGCATGGCATGGTAGTAAGCAGTGCTGGTGGTGACCTATCGCAGTACTACACGTTGCAGACGGAACGGGAAATATCTGGGGATATTTTCCCGGCTTCGGGCATCTGTCGGACAGATGAACTGGAGGGGAAGGTTCCGTGTTTGCATAGCTGTGGGCATGTGACTGCAAAACAGAGGGCATATTCGGATTTGTCTCGTTTTTCTGATCAACTTTCATGTAGAAAACTTTTTGATCCGAGCTACGGTTTAATTTCTATGATTTTATAAAGATTTAAACATTTTCTGAAATTATTTTAATTAATTAATTCGTCAGAAAAAGAATTATGACGTCAGCATGATGTCAGTGTGATGTCAGCAGTCAACTGACCAGTTGACTGGTCAAACTGACAGGTGGGGCCCCTCTGTCATAGACTAGACTAATTAAACTGTAGGTTAAACTAACTAATTTAACTAATTAGCCAGTGGGACCCACTGTCAGTGACTGTTTAGTTAACTAATTAACTAACAGATTAATTAACGATTTAATTAACATTTTATTTATTTTAATAACGTTTTAAACAGGGTGGGGCCCGTGTGTCAGTGGCCCAGGGGTGCCTAGTCAACAGGGTTGACTGGGTCAACCCGGTCAACGGGACCCGCCGGGCCCACGGGCAGTGTCACTGGGGGTGGGGGCCACGCGTCCATGTCAGCGCCAGCAACCGGAGACGCGCCGGCGGGCTCTCCCGCGGCGGCCGAACTCCGGCGAGCTCGGGTTTGCGCTGTGGTGCACCAAAACGCGCGCGGCCGGGCTCTATGGAACGTGCACTCTGAGCCACGTCCGTTGGTGGTGGTCTCGGCGGCGGAGGTGGCCGGAATCGGCGACGGCGACGACGGGAGGCGGCGGTGACTTTCGGGCTCGATCGGGCGCTCGGCTGCGGTTTGCTTTCGGGCGTTCTAAACGGCTAGGCAGGGTCTATGCGATGCGGCGAGCTCAACGGGCACCAGCCCGTGACCATATGGTCACCGTAATGACGCCGGTGATGAGCTCCTCGGCGGACAGCTTGGGCACGAAGGGGGTGGCAGCTACGGCTAGCAAATGGCGGCGAGAGGAGACGCGGAACAGGGAGAAGCTCACAGCGGTCCCGTAGGTGTGCTAGAGTGGGCTCGGGGACGGGCGACGGCGGCGAATCGACACGGCGATCACCGGCGCCCGTAGGTTGAAGACGAGCTCGTGGACGACGCGGTGGCGGCTCCGAGCTCCAACGGCGAGGCGTAGGCGACGTGATCGAGGACGGCGGAGATGCTGGACACGGCGGGGCGACGATCGGGGCTCGGTGGCCGCGAGCTCAGCGGAGAGCGCCCATGGCGGCGCTCGGGTGAGTTGGGAGAGAGCGAGGGAGAGGGAGTGAGGCGGCCAGGGTTCGCCCACAGGGTCGAGGGGGGAGTTAACCGGGCAGGGGCGGGCACACGCGATGCGCTGTCGTGCGGGAGAGAGGGGGGCCGAGCGCGGGGAGGAGCAGTGCGAGGTAGGGGATAGGCTAGATGGGCTGGGTCGGCCGGTAGACTTAGGCCCGAGTGCACAATAGGTTTTAGCCTTTTGCTTTTTCTTTTCTGTTTTCTTTTTCCAGTAGCCCTTTTTATTTTCTTTTTGCAATAATTGACTTCTGCAAAAATGTGCCACTGGTAGAAACAAATAGCAGGGAATATTGTGCACTGCCACAAAAAGTTTGGGGGCAAAATAATTTAAATTGGATTTTCCAAAAAGGAAAAGGCATTTAAATTGCTGTATTGGCACTGATTTCAAGATGTTTGAGACATCTAGGGAATTTTGGTGATGTTGTTTTCCTGAACATAATTCATAGTGGATTATTTCCAAAATTATGAACATTTTAGTTTCTGGATTTGAACAACTTTTATTTTCACCTCAAATTTGAATTTCAATTTGAATTGGAATTTCAAATGAGATATGATTCCAATGTGATCAAGCATGGTAATTCAAAATGATTAAGCTTAATCTTGTGAATCACTATAGCTCATTACATAGGGGTGTTACAATTCTCCTCGTCTAAAAGAAATTCTCGTCCCGAGAATTCAGGAGGTAGCAGGAAGAAGATCGGGGTATTCTTCGCGAAGACGGTCCTCGCGTTCCCAAGTGGCTTTATCTTTGGTATGATTTGACCACTGCACTTTAAAGAACTTGGTTGTCTTCTGACGGGTCCGACGTTCAGCTTGATCGAGAATGCGAATCGGATGCTCTTTATAAGACAGGTCATCTTGCAATTCGAGCATCTCATGATCCACAGCACGGTGTGGAGATTCCTTAAAGCAACGGCGAAGTTGCGACACATGGAAGACATCGTGGATGTGAGAGAAATGTGGCGGCAACTCCAATTTATATGCCACCTGTCCACGTCTGGCGAGAATGCGAAAGGGGCCAATGTAGCGAGGAGCTAACTTGCCCTTGATTCCGAAGCGGTGAGTGCCCTTCATAGGAGAGACACGCAAATAAGGTTGCTCACCAGGTTGGAAGATCGATCCCCAGTGTTTACGATCATAATTGCTCTTCTAGCGAGACTAGGCCGCCTTGAGATTTTCCCGGACAATACGGACTTGGTCTTCAGCTTGTTGGATAATATCCGGACCAATGAGCGGCCGTTCCCCAGTTTCTGACCAATTCAGAGGGGTTCGACACTTACGTCCATATAATACCTCGAAGGGGGCCATCTTCAAACTAGCTTGATAGCTGTTGTTGTAAGAGAATTTAGCATACGGGAGAGATTCTTCCCACTTCTTGCCAAATGAGATGACACAAGCACGCAACATATCTTCAAGCACTTGATTAACTCGTTCAAGTTGGCCTTGGGACTAGGGGTGATAGCTGAACTCCAGGTAATATGAGTTCCCATAGCTTGTTGGAAACTATCCCAGAAGTGTGAGGTGAAGAGGCTGCCACGGTCTGAGCTGATTTCCTTCGGGATACCATGGAGTGACACAATTCTGGAGATATACAATTCTGCTAAATGACTAGCAGTGATCGTCTCCTTGACTGGCAGAAAGTGTGCAACTTTGGAGAGTTGGTCGATGACGACAAGAATAGCATCATGACCCTTCTGTGACTTGGGAAGGCCAGTAATAAGATCCATCTGAACCTTGTCCCACTTCCATTCAGGAATAGGGAGCGGTTGCAGAATTCCAGCAGGCTTCTGATGTTCTGCCTTGACGCGACGGCAAACGTCACACTCGGCAACATAGCGAGCAATGTCTTTCTTCATTTTGGACCACCAGTACCTTTGACGAAGATCACGATACATCTTGGTACTACCCGGATGAATAGACAGTGGTGTATCATGTGCCTCCTTCATAACTTTGTCTGTCATAAGTTCGAACCGAGGTACTACAATGCGATCCCTGAAGTACAAGGTTCCATCTTCTGCAAGCGAGAAATCTCTGGACTTTTCAAGGTCAAGATCTCTTTTCATCAGATCAACTTCAGCATCTTTTGCTTGCGCAGACTTAACAATTTTCTCAAGATTCAGCTGCAGAACCAGGGTATTAAGAGAACCCTGCGGAACAATATGAAGATTCAATTTGCGAAGTTCCTCATAAAGATGGGGTTGAGCTCGCTGAACCATGAGGTTATTGCAATAGGACTTGTGGCTCAAGGCATCTGCCATTACATTAGCCTTGCCCGGGGTATATGAAATACCGCAGTCATAGTCCGTTATTGCTTCCATCCATCTCTGTTGGCAGAGGTTCAGATCTGGCTGAGTAAACAGATATTTCAGACTTTGGTGATCAGTGTAGATCTCACATTGATTACCGAGAAGGTAATGTCGCCACAGCTTTAGTGCATAGATAAGTGCAGCAAGTTCGAGATCATGCACTGGGTAGTTTTCTTCATGAGGATGCAGTTGTCGCGAGGCATAAGCAATCACCTTGCGCTCTTGCATTAGGACACAACCTAATCCTTGACGAGAGGCGCCGCAATAAATCACGAAGTCCTTGCGAGAATCCGGAGGAGCAAGCACTGGAGCAGAGGTCAGCTTGTCCTTAAGTGTTTGGAAACTTTCCTGACATTTGTCTATCCACTCAAACTTAACGCCTTTGTGAAGCAAATTAGTCAGAGGCTTGGCAATCTTGGAAAAGTTCTCGACGAAACGGCGGCAGTAACTGGCGAGTCCGAGAAAACTTCTGACTTGCTTGACATTCTTCGGAGGAGTCCAGTCAAGAATAGCCTGAACTCGTTCTGAGTTGACAGCAATACCATCCTTGGAAATCACGTGACCAAGGTAGGTTACTTCGGATAACCAGAATTCACACTTGGAATACTTGGCATATAGCTGATGTTCTCGAAGCTTTTCTAGTACAAGATGGAGTTGTTCAGCATGTTCTTCCTTATTCTTGGAAAATATCAAGATATCATCCAGATAAACCACGACGAACTTGTCGAGGTAATCCATGAAGATATAATTCATCAATCGGGAGAACGTAGCTGGAGCATTAGTTAAGCCGAAAGACATGACGGTGTACTCGTATGAACCATAACGAGTAACGAAGGCAGTCTTGGGAATATCCTCTTCGCGGACTCGGATCTGATGATAACCCAATCTAAAGTCGAGTTTAGAGAAAACTGATGAACCAGCAAGTTGATCATACAGACCATTGATCCGAGGAAGTGCATACTTGTTCTGAATGGTGGCTTGGTTGATAGGCCGGTAATCCTAGACTAACCGGTTTGTACCATCTTTCTTCTTAACAAAGAGAGAAGGTGCTCGCCAGGCAGAGGAACTTGGGCGGATGAAACCCTTGCGAAGTGATTTGTCGATTTCCTCCTTAAGCTCAAGGAGTTCATGCAAAGGCATCTTGTAAGGACGTTTCGCAATAGGAGTAGTGCCAGGTTTCAAGTCGATGACAAACTCGACAGCTCTAACAGGGGGTACTCCTGGAAGTTCTTCCGGAAAAACATCTTGGAAGTCGCGAACGACTGGAACATTTTCGATTCCCTCAAGAGGAGAAGCGTTCAACGCATTCAGAGCATAAATCTGAGCCTCGGCATTATGAACGAGATGCACATGGTAGTTTACTATCTCATCCGAGGGGTGCAGGAGTTGGACAGACTTGGTGGCACAATTGATCAAGGCGGTGTGAGCCTTCAGCCAATCCATTCCCAGAATGAGGTCAACCTTGGAAGACTTCAGAATAATGGGAAATGCATGGAATTCCAACCCTTCAATTTCAATGGTAACATTGGGGCTGAACATAGAGGTACAACAATGACCCGCGGGGGTGTTAACCACTAACGGCTGGTGCAAATTTTCTTGTTTAATGCCATGCATGAATGCAAACTCTTCTGATATAAAAGAATGCGATGCACCTGAATCAAATAAAACAGAAGCTGGTACTGAATTAACAGGAAGTGTACCCATCACAGTAGCTGGTTGGTTTGGGTCTTCATTCATGTTGACGTGATAAGCCTGACCACGACCATAAGAAGGTCTGGCATTGTTGTTGCGGGGCTGGTTGTTGCCACGTCCATTTCCACGGCCAGCTGACGGGAGCACAAGCTGATTCTGGTTTTGATTGCAGTCTCTGGAACGGTGACCTGGACGGCCACATTTGAAGCAGAGTCCGTCTTCGGGACGGAGAGCAGGAGTTCGAGGCATTGGAGCTTGAGGTCTTGGCTGCCACTGAGGTGGAGGAGGCATACGAGGTGCAGCATACGACTGTCTTGGAGCAGGAACAGTTGGGCGGTACATCCTGTGCGGGATCCAGATATGGCGCTTCTGCGAAGACGAGCCCGAAGATGAGCCCGCTTCATGGGTGTGCTTAAGCGCGTCCTTATTTTCCTTCAGACCAGTCTCAACCTGTATGACCTTCTCAACCTGTATGGCCTTGTTCACCAAGGTGGCGAAGTCAGCAAAGTCGTGGTCTAAAAGTGCCATCTTGATTTCAGAGTTGAGCCCTTCACGGAACTTCTCCTGTCGGCGAGCACCAGTAGTGATATCCTCTTCAGCATAGCGAGATAGTTCAAGGAACTCCCGCTGGTAAGCTTCTACAGTCTTGCTGCCCTGGGTAAGGTTGCGGAACTCACGCTTCTTCCAGTCCATAACTCCTTGCGAAATGTAACGGGCAGGGAAGGCAGTTCGGAACTCCACCCAAGTGATGATGGTTCTAGCAGCTAGGGTATGCCTGTGGCTGTCCCACCATTGGGCTGCAGGGCCCTTCAGAAAGTAGGATGCGAAAGTGACATAGTTGGCAGGGGCCACATTAGCAGACTCCATCTCATATGTGATGTCACGGAGCCAGTCATCAGCATCAAGTGGTTGCACTGAGTTGAGGAAGATGGTCAGATTCAGACGCACAAACTCCTGCAAGGTTATTGAGGCTGGCTGCTGGTTGGCATTCAGACGAGGAAACTGATTCATCAGCCCTTGCATAAATTGCCGGTTCAGTTCAAACTGCTGCATCATTCCAGCCATATAGTCGGGTGGTTGTGGATTGTTAGCACCACGGCCACGACCAGCGGGTCTAACCATCCTGCTAAAATTCAATAGGGGTAATTTAGCAATGAGCATTGCAGTTGTATGGAATCATTCATGAAGTAACACGCACAATCAAAGGAAGTGCAATAGATAGAACATCATAGTCAAACATGACATACAGATCCGTACATAGATTCGGTTACAAACCAGTGTTACAACATCGTAAGGGAAAGCTAGACAAACTAGGCGGCACGCAGGCACGCGGTGGAGGGATACAACAACGCGACATAGCGATATGCTACATCAACGTCAGAGAAAACCACTGAAGCCAGGCAACTGCAAGTGATGACGCCGGGCACCCTCGATGTAAGGATCCTGTGCTCCGTGGACACTCTGGTGCAGAACCTGGTCCCGAACTGGAAGAAGAGGACCACGTGGAGGAGTAAAACCTCCAACAGCAGGCCACTCAAGACCTGGTGGCATCTCCGTCCTGCGCAGGCAAAGGATGTACTCTGGATGTATACCTGCACTGACTGCTGGCAGCAACTGTGTCAGAGTGTCGTAAAGACGAGTACGAGTGGCGTACAACTTGACAGCAAGAGCTTGGGCAGTGCGGTCCAGAGCCTGGGTGTGCTGTACCAAAACCTGCGGGTCATAACGACGCGTTACGTAAGGAGTACATACAGCAGTGTAGTATCCAGTCTCGTCCCCAGCGGGGGCATACGGGATATATCTGAAAGCAGTCTCCTCCAAGCGACTGCTGTGCTCTCCACGGAGACGGGCAATAGCCTTATAGGCAGCATCATGGACGGCCATGTCAATAGTCACTCCAACACCATGAAAGGTGTGAAACTCGGTGATGGAGTTGTTCTGCCGATCAAAGATATGGACCACAGCGTGGTACTGCTCCTGGTTGAACTCGCAGTAATCCTCGTAAACAGTGTACTCGGGGGTACCAGCGATATCCCAGCCTGGTCAAGAGGTCGACCAGGATAGCAGGGAACCCAGTCGCATCAACAGCCATAGCCTGGCGCACAAGCTGTCTTGCGGGACGCATCTGAAACAAGGAGTGCAAGATGTCAAACGACAGTGTGAGAAGCATTTGATAGCATTGGAAAGAAATGTTTCCAGATAATCCAGCTCTCCGGGTGAATGTGAACACGAGAACCTAATGTTAGAGTTAGTAAAATCATTTAACCCGAAAGGAAGAGAGATCAGAGTCCCAGAGTAAGGAAGAGGAATAAAAGATCCTAATACCACCCATTGGCGACGTGGGCCCATAAGCCACACAACCATGTTAGAAAAATCATTTTTCAAAGACTAGACTCAACTTCGGCCAAGGAGTTGGAAAGGGGGGGGTCCTACAGGCAGTTGGCTCTGATACCAACTTGTGACGCCCCCAACTTAATCGTGCACTAATCATACACGCAAATGCACACGATCAAGCCTAAGGACTCACTGGAAGATATCACAACACAACTCTAAACACAAATAAAAGTCATACAAGCTTTATAATACAAGCCAGGGGCCTCGAGGGCTCGAATACATAAGCTCGCGATCAAGCGTCAGCGGAAGCAACATAATATCTGAGTACAGACATAAAAGGGAAACAAGTCTTCCTTAAGAAGGCTGAGCAAAACAACGACACTGATCGAACAGGCACAGGCCTCCTGCCTGGGTGCCTCCTATCTACTCCTGGTCATCGGCGGTCTCCACGTAGTAGTAGGCTCCACCGGTGGTGTAGTAGTAGTCGTCGGCAGTAGTAGCTGACTCCTGGGCTCCGTCATCTGATCGCAGCAATCAGATATGGGGGAAAAGAGGGAGCAAAGCAACCGTGAGTACTCATCCAAAGTACTCGCAAGACTTATATCAGAATTAAACTAGATATGCATCGGTATCAAAGGGGGGCTGTATCTGTGGACTAGACTTTAGAAATGCCAGAATAGGGGGAAAGGCCTAGCCTATCGAAGACTACCATCTTCAGCGTCTTGCAGCATTAGAAGAGTGCAGTTTAGCATAATATAAAGTAGTACGTAGTAACAACGCCCAGAGATCCTTTCTCGACTCCTTGCGAGAAAGCGATCCCGGAGCCAACATATTAGTAACATCAACATGTATCCAGTTCTAGTAGTAGATCGGGATACTTTCTGAACATCCTGTTACCATGGACACGGCTATTCGAATAGATATACTTCCCTGCAGGGGTGCACTAACTTTACCCAACACGCTTGATTAACTCTGGCCGGACACACTTTTATCAGGTCATGCCCGGCCTCGGCTGATCGACACATCGCAGCCCTACCTAGGCTCAACAGAGAGGCCAGCACGCCGGTCTACATCCTAAGCGCTTAGGGGTCCTGGGCCCATCACCCTTTGCACTCCTGCGCGTTGGGAGGACGGCCGGGAGCAGACCTAGCCCGCTTAATACAAGCACAGGCTTTCGCGGTCCAACCCGGCGCGTGCCGCTCAACTACTGACGTCTGAAGAGCTTCGGCTGATACATACGACGCCGAGTGCTTATACTTATTCCCGCGTGGTGGTTAGCGCGAAAAGGCCAGAGGCCTACTCAGATCACATATCCAAACCCATTGTTGCATTGGTAGCGCGCGGTGACAATCAGCGATCCACGATCTGTGGTCCCGTCGCCCCGTCTCGTGGACTTACGACAAGGGCTAGGAATGCCCGGCCGTGCCACGTAATTATCTCGCGGGTACCCTCACGGTCAACCCGTCTCCACATACCTCGCGGGTACCCCTCGGGGCCTACCCGACTTTATCAAGTAACTGTGTAATTTAAAGTACTGGTCTCGGCCCCTCGATCACATTGATCGGGGCACTGGTAACAAAGCGGGGCAACTGGGACAAGGGTGAGGGGTCACTGATGGATCACTAACCGACCTATTCTAAGCATATAGGATAACAGGTAAAGTAACAATAGCAGGTTACAAAAGCAGGCTATGCATCAGAATAGGAGCTATCTAAAACAGTAGTGAAATCTAATGCAAGCATGAGAGAGGGAGAATGGGCGATATAGAGATGATCAAGGGAGGTTTGCTTGCCTGGAAGCTCTGCTGAAAGGGACGGGTCCTCTGCGGTGTAGTCGTACTCGGGAGCAGCGTCAGTCTCGGGGTCTACCGGAGGAGAAGAGGGGGAAGAAACAATAAATAAAAGCAAATAAAGCTACACAGATGCATGGCATGGTAGTATGCAGTGCTGGTGGTGACCTATCGCAGTACTACACGTTGCAGACGGAACGGGAAATATCTGGGGATATTTTCCCGGCTTCGGGCATCTGTCGGACAGATGAACTGGAGGGGAAGGTTCCGTGTTTGCATAGCTGTGGGCATGTGACAGCAAAACAGAGGGCATATTCAGATTCGTCTTGTTTTTCTGATCAACTTTCATGTAGAAAACTTTTTGATCCGAGCTACGGTTTAATTTCTATGATTTTATAAAGATTTAAACATTTTCTGAAATTATTTTAATTAATTAATTCGTCAGAAAAAGAATTATGACGTCAGCATGATGTCAGCAGTCAACTGACCAATGGACTGGTCAAACTGACAGGTGGGGCCCCTCTGTCATAGACTAGACTAATTAAACAGTAGGTTAAACTAACTAATTTAACTAATTAGCCAGTGGGACTCACTTTCAGTGACTTTTTAGTTAACTAATTAACTAACAGATTAATTAACGGTTTAATTAACATTTTATTTATTTTAAAAATGTTTTAAACAGGGTGGGGCCCGCGTGTCACTGGCCCAGGGGTGCCCAGTCAGCAGGGTTGACTGGGTCAACCTGATCAACGGGACCTGCAGGGCCCACGGGCAGTGTCATTGGGGGTGGGGGCCACGCGTCCACGTCAGCGCCGGCCACCGGAGACGCGCCGGCGAGCTCTCCCACGGCGGCCGAACTCCGGCGAGCTCGGGTTTGCGCTGTGGTGCACCAAAACGCGCGCGGTCGGGCTCTCTGGAACGTGCACTCCGAGCCGTGTCCGTTGGTGGTGGTCTCGGCGGCGGAGGTGGCCGGAATCGGCGACGGCGACTTTCGGGCTCGATCGGGCGCTCGGCTGCGGTTCGCTTTCGGGCGTTCTAAGAGGCTAGGCGGGGTCTATGCGATGCGGCGAGCTCAACGGGCACCAGCCCGTGACCATATGGTCACCGGAATGACGCCGGCAACAAGCTCAGCGGCGGAGAGCTCGGGCACGATAGGGGCGGCAGCTACGGCTAGCAAACGGCGGCAAGAGGAGAGGGGGAACGGGGAGAAGCTCACAGCGGTCCCGTAGGTGTGCTAGAGTGGGCTTGGGGAAGCGCGACGGCGGTGAATCGAGACGGCGATCACCGGCGCCCGTAGGTTGAAGACGAGCTCGTGGACGATGCGGTGGCTGCTCCGAGCTCCAACGGGGAGGCATAGGCGACGTGATCGAGGACGGTGGAGACGCTGGACACAGCGGGGCGACGATCGGGGCTCGGTGGCCGCGAGCTCAGCGGAGAGCGCCCATGGCGGCGCTCGGGTGAGTTGGGAGAGAGCGAGGGAGAGGGAGTGAGGCGGCTAGGGTTCGCCCATGGGGTCGAGGGGGGAGTTAACCGGGCAGGGGCGGGCGCGCGCGACGCGCTGTCGTGCGGGAGTGAGGGGGGCCGAGCGCGGCGAGCGCGCGCGCGTCGACAGTGCACGGGGAGGAGCAGTGCGAGGTAGGGGATAGGCTAGATGGGTTGGGCCGGCCAGTAGACTTAGGTCCGAGTGCACAGTAGGTTTTAGCCTTTTGCTTTTTCTTTTCTGTTTTCTTTTTCCAGTAGCCCTTTTTATTTTCTTTTTGCAATAATTGACTTCTGCAAAAATATGCCACTGGTAGAAACAAATAGCAGGGAATATTGTGCACTGCCACAAAAAGTTTGGGGGCAAAATAATTTAAATTGGATGTATTGGCACTGATTTCAAGATGTTTGAGACATCTAGGGAATTTTGGTGATGTTGTTTTCCTGAACATAATTCATAGTGGATTATTTCCAAAATTATGAACATTTTAGTTTCTGGATTTGAACAACTTTTATTTTCACCTCAAATTTGAATTTCAATTTGAATTGGAATTTGAAATGAGATATGATTCCAATGTGATCAAGCATGGTAATTCAAAATGATTAAGCATAATCTTGTGAATCACTATAGCTCATTACATAGGGGTGTTACAATTCTCCTCGTCTAAAAGAAATTCTCGTCCCGAGAATTCAGGAGGTAGCAGGAAGAAGATCGGGGTATTCTTCGCGAAGACGGTCCTCACGTTCCCAAGTGGCTTCATCTTTGGTATGATTTGACCACTGCACTTTAAAGAACTTGGTTGTCTTCTGACGGGTCCGACGTTCAGCTTGATCGAGAATGCGGATCGGATGCTCTTTATAAGACAGGTCATCTTGCAATTCGAGCATCTCATGATCCACAACACGGTGTGGAGATCCCTTGAAGCAACAGCGAAGTTGCGACACATGGAAGACATCGTGGATGTGAGAGAAATGTGGCGGCAACTCCAATTTATATGCCACCTGTCCACGTCTGGCGAGAATGCGAAAGGGGCCAATGTAGCGAGGAGCTAACTTGCCCTTGATTCCGAAGCGGTGAGTGCCCTTCATAGGAGAGACACGCAAATAAGCTTGCTCACCAGGTTGGAAGATCGATCCCCAGTGTTTACGATCATAATTGCTCTTCTGGCGAGACTGGGCCGCCTTGAGATTTTCCCGGACAATACGGACTTAGTCTTCAGCTTGTTGGATAATATCCGGACCAATGAGCGGCCGTTCCCCAGTTTCTGACCAATTCAGGGGAGTTCGACACTTACGTCCATATAATACCTCGAAGGGGGCCATCTTCAAACTAGCTTGATAGTTGTTGTTGTAAGAGAATTTAGCAGACGGGAGAGATTCTTCCCACTTCTTGCCAAATGAGATGACACAAGCACGCAGCATATCTTCAAGCACTTGATTAACTCGTTCAACTTGGCCTTGGGACTGGGGGTGATAAGCTGAACTCCAGGTAATATGAGTTCCCATAGCTTGTTGGAAACTATCCCAGAAGTGTGAGGTGAAGAGGCTGCCACGGTCTGAGCTGATTTCCTTCGGAATATCATGGAGTGACACAATTCTGGAGATATACAATTCTTCTAACTAACTAGCAGTGATCGTCTCCTTGACTGGCAGAAAGTGTGCAACTTTGGAGAGTTGGTCGATGACGACAAGAATAGCATCATGACCCTTCTGTGACTTGGGAAGGCTAGTAATAAGATCCATCTGAACCTTGACCCACTTCCATTCAGGAAAAGGGAGCGGTTGCAGAATTCCAGCAGGCTTCTGATGTTTTGCCTTGACGCGACGGCAAATGTCACACTCGGCATCATAGCGAGCAATGTCTTGCTTCATTTTGGACCACCAGTAACTTTGACGGTGATCACGATACATCGGTACTACCCGGATGAATAGACAGTGGTGTATCATTAGCCTCCTTCATAACTTTGTCTGTCATAAGTTCGAACCGAGGTACTACAATGCGATCCCTGAAGTACAAGGTTCCATCTTCTGCAAGCGAGAAATTTCTGGACTTTTCAAGGTCAAGATCTCTTTTCATCAGATCAACTTCAGCATCTTTTGCTTGTGCAGACTTAACAGCTTTCTCAAGATTCGGCTGCAGAACCAAGGTATTAAGAGAACCCTGCGGAACAATATGAAGATTCAACTTGCGAAGTTCCTCATAAATATGGGGTTGAGCTCGCTGAACCATGAGGTTATTGCAATAGGACTTGCCTGGGGTATATGAAATACCGCAGTCATAGTCCGTTATTGCTTCCATCCATCTCTGTTGGCGGAGGTTCAGATCCGGCTGAGTAAACAGATACTTCAGACTTTGGTGATCAGTGTAGATCTCACATCGATTACCGAGAAGGTAATGTCGCCACAGCTTTAGCGCATAGATAACTGCAGCAAGTTCGAGATCATGCACTGGGTAGTTTTCTTCATGAGGACGCAGTTATCGCGAGGCATAAGCAATCACCTTGCGCTCTTGCATTAGGACACAGCCTAATCCTTGAGGAGAGGCATCGCAATAAATCACGAAGTCCTTGCGAGAATCCGGAGGAGCAAGCACTGGAGCAGAGGTCAGTTTGTCCTTAAGTGTTTGGAAACTTTCCTCACATTTGTCTGTCCACTTAAACTTAACGCCTTTGTGAAGCAGATTAGTCAGAGGCTTGGCAATCTTGGAAAAGTTCTCGACGAAACGGCGGCAATAGCTGGCGAGTCCGAGAAAACTTCTGACTTGCTTGACATTCTTCGGAGGAGTCCAGTCAAGAATAGCCTGAACTCGTTCTGGGTTGACAGCAATACCATCCTTGGAAATCACATGACCAAGGTAGGTTACTTCGGATAACCAGAATTCACACTTGGAATACTTGGCATATAGCTGATGTTCTCGAAGCTTTTCTAGTACAAGACGGAGGTGTTCAGCATGTTCTTCCTTATTCTTGGAAAATATCAAGATATCATCCAGATAAACCACGACGAACTTGTCGAGGTAATCCATGAAGATATAATTCATCAATCGGGAGAACGTAGCTGGAGCATTAGTTAAGCCGAAAGACATGACGGTGTACTCGTATGAACCATAACGAGTAACGAAGGCAGTCTTGGGAATATCCTCTTCGCGGACTCGGATCTGATGATAACCCAATCTAAAGTCGAGTTTAGAGAAAACTGATGAACCAGCAAGTTGATCGTACAGATCATTGATCCGAGGAAGCGGATACTTGTTCTGAATGGTGGCTTGGTTGATAGGCCGGTAATCCTAGACTAACCGGTTTGTACCATCTTTCTTCTTAACAAAGAGAGAAGGTGCTCCCCAGGCAGAGGAACTTGGGCGGATAAAACCCTTGCGAAGTGATTTGTCGATTTCCTCCTTAAGCTCAAGGAGTTCATGCAGAGGCATCTTGTAAGGACGTTTCGCAATAGGAGTAGTGCCAGGTTTCAAGTCGATGACAAACTCGACAGCTCTAACAGGGGGTACGCTGGAAGTTCTTCCGGAAAGACATCTTGAAAGTTGCGAACAACTGGAACGTTTTCGATTCCCTCAAGAGGAGAAGCGTTCAACGCATTTAGAGCATAAATCTGAGCCTCGGCATTATCACTACTAGAAAAACGGCTATAGCTAATATGGACATTAATGGCGCACAATGTATGTGGTGCGCCACTGCTATATAGCAGTGGCGCACCAGATATGGGTGCGCCATTAATGTCCATATTACTAATGGCGCACCTGGTGTGTGGTGCGCCACTGCTAAGTTTGTCCTGTGCACACCCCCCTCCCCAGACTTACCAGTGGCGCACCGGGGTGTGGTGCGCCATTACTAGTTAAAACTAGTAATGGCGCACCACACCCCGGTGCGCCACTACTAACAATTTTTTTTTTAATTTTTTTTTCAAAACTAGTAATGGCGCACCACACCCCGGTGCGCCACTACTAACAATTTTTTTTTCAATTTTTTTTTTCAAAACTAGTAATGGCGCACCGGGGTGTGGTGCGCCATTACTAGTTAAAACTAGTAATGGCGCACCCCTAGGAGGTGCGCCATTAGTATACCAATTTTTATTTAATTAGGTTTATTCTGTTATTGAATTTCTAACTCACAAAAAGTATTGAATTTGTTAATATTTTTTGAACTCATGAATATTTTTAAATTTCATGGGCACTTTTTGAATTCATGAATATTTTTTCAAATTTGATGATATTTTTTCATATTCATAAATGTTTTACCAATTCACCAATGAATGCAACTAAATTATACGCCCTATATTTAGGAATGGAGGGAGTATTAAAATTGCCATGTGTTTATTTTAAAGTGTTTGGATGTTTATCATAAGGTTAAAATAAAATTTTAAAAAAGGTGCAAAAAGTGGGGTTGCCAGGATTCGAACCTGGGTGGCTTGCGTAATGTATCAAGGGACCAACCACTAGGCCATGTGTGTGGTTCTATCCGTAACCACCGCCGCAATTCTTATGACTTTGATATCGAGCTGTTTATGGCGCATGTATCCCTGGTGCGCCATTGCTATCGATCTGTTATGGCGCATGTATCCCTGGTGCGCCATTGTTAGCCGGCCCTCCCCTACTTCTCCTCCCCGCGCCTCCCTCTCCTCACTCCCGCACTTTGGAACACACCCAGATCCCCCCTCTCCCCCGCGCCGCGCCATCGCCTGTCGCCGTCGAGTCCGCCGCCACCAGCACGTCGAGGGTGAGCTCCCCCTCTCCCCCTCCTCCTCCCCCTCCCTCCTCCCTCCCCTCCTTTCTCTCCCCTCCGCCTTCTCCCCTGTCTCTGACATCTCTCCCGTCCGGCAGCGCCCGCCCGCGACCACCAGGAGGAGGAGGCCCGCCGGAGACCACCAGGAGAAGGAGGCCCGCCCGCTCGACCACTAAGAGGAGGAGGAGGCCCGCCGAGCTCGTCCCCAGGAGCACCACGAGCACGCGCCGTCCACCACCAACAGGTTCATCACCTCGTTCCCCTCTCACCTCGATTAGGGCTAGGGTTTCTTGCTGGGATTGGGGCAGTAGGAATTGTAGACTGGATGATTCAAAATTGTAAAGGGACCAAGAATAGCAAGCGCTGTACATCAGTTTTTTTTGGTATTCCCTACTCCTCATATCCTGCTTCAATTGGCTGATGGGATCAGTCTCATAGAGTGTATTTGGTTGCAATTAGCGAGCGCTGTACATCTGTCTCATATCCTGCTTCAATTGGCTGAACCTACAGAGATGATGGTCAGAGTAACATCAGGCTCTTGTTTCTACATTCAGCTCGCTGCAATCTTGCCTTGAAACAAGAGGGATTGCAGCAGAGGGAGAGACGTTTCAGACCAGATTGTCTTGGGCGTCTCCTGCTCTCCCTCTTTTTAGATTTGATTCTTTGGTCTCACACTGAAGCTGCTAGATGTAATGTAGAGTTGTAGACTCAGGGCCAGAACAGAGATGAAGCAGAGCAGCTAGATTCGGGTGTGTGTTCAAGACAACAAATGCCCTTTTTTCCACTGAACCAGGAACACATGCCAGCTCTGCTCTTTTGATGTTCAGTTACACAAACAAACACCACACTGTATCCATACCCGTGCACGCACACAGCCCACACTGTACTACAATATTTGGGTACACACTCAGTACAATATGTTGAGCTTCTACAATATGTTCAGGAATTAATCTTCGTCCAATATTTTCATGTGTGGTTTGCTGTAAAGGGACCAAGAATTCAGACATATAGCCGGAAATATATATGTAGACTGGATGATTCAAAGATGTAAAGAGCAGTGCATCAGTAGAAAAAATATATGCTTACATTTTACATCACATAGGATGCAGATCTGCTGCTGCTGCTCTGTTGCCAGTTATCACATAGGATTATGTGCAGTTACTCACATAGGATTATGTGCAGTTCTGCTGCTGCACATAATTATCACATAGGATTATGTGCAGTTACTCATATGTTGAGCTGCTGCTGCTCTGCTGATTCAAAATTATGTGCAGTTACTCACATAGGATGAGAGTAACAAAAGAGCATTTTACATCAGTAGTAAAGTTAGAACATTTTACATCACATAGGATTCAGACATACTGCTGCTGCTCTGTTGCCAGTTGCTGCTGCTGCTCTGTTTTTGTTGCTGCTGCTGCTCTGGAAGATCCTCTCTGTTTTTCTTAGATCTCTGCTTTCTTGCTGCACGTAGGGGCCTCGGCTCATATATACTTAGCTACATTTTACATCACATAGGATGCAGTTCAGGTTAGTAAAAGGATGCCTTATAGTCCAAGACAAAATTTTCTCAACTCTAGGCCAACTTTGCTACTATATAATGAGAATCATCGACAAGTTGCATTTTTGTCTGGCGTATCGACAACTCTAGGTTCCCGGAGTCTACGACGATTGGGAGGAGTGTCGGAGACAGGTTCACCGTTTCAGCGGTAACAGTTACAAAGGGTACACCACTAGGGCGGAGGCGGAAGCTAGATACGTGCGCTATCTAGCGGGAGAGAGGAGGGAGCGGAGGAGGAACCGGATGAAGACCAGTTTCATCGCGATGATGCTCATCGTGACCGCAGCTCTCTTCTATGTGATGGTAGTTTAGATTGTATCAACTTTGTAATGTGACGACAAACTCGCTACTCGGTCTCGAGACCTAAACTTGTCTAATATTTGAACTTTGTTCGCTATTTCGAATTCGGAGACTAATGTGATGAATTGTATTATGTGCTGTTTATACTTGACTGATGGTAATTTATACTGTAATGCAAACTGTATATTATGTGCTTTATTGTATTCTGTAACCCGTGCAAATAAGAGAAAAGCAAAAAAAAAATTACTGGAATTAATAGTAGTGGCGCACCATATATATATATTAGTGGCGCACCCATATTTTATACCAGTGGCGCACCTTTAGAGTTAGTAGTGGCGCACCAGTAGCCCCCCGCTAGCTTATCAGTGGCGCACTGGGAGGGATAGTAATGGCGCACCAGGTGGTGCGCCACTGTTATGTATATTAACAGTGGCGCACCAGGGGTGCGCCATTACTATTTATTAGTAGTGGCGTGATAATAGTGGCGCACCTATAGTGCGCCACTAATAGGGAAAATAGGTGCGCCACTAATAGGCATTTTTCTAGTAGTGTATGAACGAGATGCATATGGTAGTTTACTATCTCATCCGAGGGGTGCAGGAGTTGGACAGACTTGGTGGCACAATTGATCAAGGCGGTGTGAGCCTTCAGCCAATCCATTCCCAGAATGAGGTCAACCTTGGAAGACTTCAGAATAATGGGAAATGCATGGAATTCCAACCCTTCAATTTCAATGGTAACATTGGGGCTGAACATAGAGGTACAACAATGACCCGCGGGGGTGTTAACCACTAACGGCTGGTGCAAATTTTCTTGTTTAATGCCATGCATGAATGCAAACTCTTCTGATATAAAAGAATGCGATGCACCTGAATCAAATAAAACAGAAGCCGGTACTGAATTAACAGGAAGTGTACCCATCACAGTAGCTGGTTGGTCTGGGTCTTCATTCATGTTGACGTGATAAGCCTGACCACGACCATAAGAAGGTCTGGCATTGTTGTTGCGGGGCTGGTTGTTGCCACGTCCATTTCCACGGCCAGCTGACGGGAGCACAAGCTGATTCTGGTTCTGATTGCAGTCTCTGGAACGGTGACCTGGACGGCCACACTTGAAGTAGAGTCCGTCTTCGGGACGGAGAGCAGGAGCTCGAGGCATTGGAGCTTGAGGTCTTGGCTGCCACTGAGATGAAGGAGGCATACGAGGTGCAACATACGACTGTCTTGGAGCAGGAACAGTTGGGCGGTACATGCTGTGCGGGATCCAGATACGGCGCTTCTGCGATGACTAGCCCGAAGATGAGCCCGCTTCACGGGTGCGCTTAAGCACATCCTTATTTTTCTTCAGACCAGTCTCAACCTGTATGGCCTTGTTCACCAAGCTGGCGAAGTCAGCAAAGTCGTGGACTAAAAGTGTCATCTTGATTTCAGAGTTGAGCCCTTCACGAAACTTCTTCTGTCGGCGAGCATTAGTAGTGATATCCTCTTCAGCATGTCCGTTGCTGTTTGCCGGAAGCTCATATGTGTATGCTTGATGACGGAGGGTGTATGCGTGCACGCATGATTGATGGCGGAACCGGAAGGTGTGCGATCACATGCATGCTTGATGGCTGATGGCGGAAGGTGTGTGTGCATAGATGTGATGACGGAAGGTGTTGTGTGCATGCATGCTTGGCCAAATGTGTGTGTCCATGGCGGAATGTGCGTGTGTGATGGCGGAAGCCGGCGCGATTTATTTTAGTTATTACATAAAAGCAGACATTTGAGGTAATAGAATTTGTCCGTGGATGGATACAGTGTCCGATTTGAAAGTCAGCATTGGAGAAGCCCAATGTCAAAGTAGTTGTTGCAGACATGATGTCCTACTGACCTCTTCTTTCACTGTTGCCCTCCTCTGGCGTCTGGCCCCTCTCATCTTGCACCGCCGCCACCTGAGTAGCTGTCGACGAAGCCGGGGCTAGCACCAAGAAAGGTGGCAGTGGAGCTCGTCGTTCGCTCGCTCATAGCCCACTCACAGCTGGTTTGCACGACACTGGCGGAGGCGGTTGTATGCGTGGTGGCGTTCTGCTGCGCCGGTTCAACGCTTGGGTAGCGGCGTGGGCGCGATGACCTCCCCCTCCTCTGCTCGTGTGGGCATACGGTCTTGGTGTCCGTGGTGGGCCCTGGTAGTTGACGCTGGCGGCGGGTTGGCACGAGGTGCCCCTAGCGGTGGAGCAGGGGCACTCTGGGAGGGAGACAACGGGCTCCTAGGCTTTCCATCACCGAGATCTGGAGGGGCCACCCGAGGGGCACATCTGAAAGGAGCGACACATGCATGGTCCCGAAAGTGAGCCTATGGACACGATGCCCACGGAGCTCTCAGTAACGTAAGCGGCGAGGCGGATCGTGAAGGCCCTGTCAAGCCAGCCCGACACGCTGACGCAAGCACAAGTGTGCTGCCACCGCATTACTAGATGTTCCTGACGAGAGCGAGCATCTCCTGGAAGGTGAGCCATGGGCACAAGGGCTCGACCAACACCTACGTGTGGTGGGGCGGATTCACGGCCGCGCCCTAGGCAAGCAGTCAAGGGAGCTCCACGTGATGTCACGTGAATGTGACCAGTGCAGAGAAAGGCGATGTCTCCCGCGACGGGGAAGTAGCACCGCCGATGCCTTGACGAAGCTCCACCCCGACTGCACTTTTGGTGACTATGGCCTCCGTTGCTCATCTCCGACGGCCACCGATCATTCCAGCAGTCTCCCTGTTTCGTCTTGATCTCCACACGGTCATCATGAGACATCGACGTGTCGCCGTTCCTTGGCGACAGTAGTGCCAGAGCCGCTCCCATCAATTGGGAAGAAATGTTAGCCATGAAAAGTCTGCCAACAAACCCGCCTGTCAGCTATGGTGCAGAGAGAGGAAACAAAGTTTCAGGCTGCTGCTTTTTGGTCTAGTTTTTGGCCGAGTTGCTGACAAACCGGGCCCAAATGCCATGGACAATATTTGTCACATACTACACAAGGGCAAAATGATCTTTTTACGTGCCAGTAATATTGTTGGATGAAAATGTCATTTAAGGAACAGAATTTTGATAGATGCCAAATAGGATAGAAATATTTTTTTAGGGCCAAATAGAGTAGCAAATTTTCAAATAGGCCCAATAAGGAGATCTCTTAAAAGTAATATAAATTCACGCCTGACCCTGCATATCTGAGATGCACACATCCAACCCAACACACGCATGTCACAATAGAAGAAGACAGCACATCAAGCCGTAGATGTATGATTGTGTGTGGTGGTGTGAGTGTGACGTGTATATCCAAGTAAAGCAGGACCAAAACATATCTCAAATCAAATAAAAACAACAAAAAAGCGAGCGGGAACGTCCGTGTTTTCCGAACATAACACACAAGAACACGTAGCCGAAAGGAATCTTTTTAGAGCTTTTTTCTAAGTTGTGGCGCCGCAATGGGTTGGGTTCGTCTGCTAGGTGCATGCATGCAAGGGCTCTTTCATACGACACGGCATGTACCCACACCTGTCTCGTGTCTCACCCGCCTTTGTCGCCATCTTCTCCTCCCTCGTTTTTCATCACGACATATATATTAGCTACCTCAGTTGTCTCTCCACCCCAAGGTTAGAAATAAAGGTAGCACTGACCGAGCAAGAACTAGCTTCTTGTATATATCCATGGCAGACCGAAGCCACATCGGAAGCCTTGGGCTGGTGGCGGCAGCCGCCGTGGTTTCAACCGGCATCATCCTCATCTCCTACCACCTCATCCGCCGCCTCAAGGACGATACCAAGCTCAACAAGATCACTGGTGAGCTATACATGTTCATAAATCGCTAGTTGTATATATCAATTACAGAAACAAAGCAACTTCATCATGTTTTTCTTATTGTAAATATCAAGCTATAAGATTAGATTACTTACCGCACCTTCCTTGTCGATTGGCGCATGCAACACAATTGATGTGGATAGCGCAACAACAACAGAGCACGACGATCAAGAAAGAGATGCGGTTCACAAATGACGTGTTGGTGGATCTCTCGCCGGACGACGAGGAGTGCCCCAGCTGGCTAGAGGGTATGACCGTGACTAGTAGCCTCATCCAGCCGCCCCTACGCAGGGTCCCTCGATTCGACAATTTGGCAGACGCGCTTAATTGATTTATCCTGTTTTGTATCTAGTCGGTCAGCAAGAAATTAAGCAACATTTTGCGTGCACATTCAGTCAAGTTAATTGTTATTGCAATTTCATTTATAATAATTAAGGTGTTTAATTCGGGAACCATCAAGAATGGAAGATGCTTGGGGACTCACTACATTCTTGTGACAACTGTTTTGGTAGGCTCCAGAGTTTGATAAATGGCAGGGTTCTTTGTGTTGCCGTCACCCGATTACTCACATGCATTTGTTTTTTGACGAAACAACCATCAACGTGTCTTTTATCGCCAAAGAAACGCCAGAAAATCTAGCCAAGGAGAAATGATCCGCTTACAAGAAAAACTTGGCTGAATAACCATACAAGGCTCGATTATATTGAGAAAAACGTGTGAAACCCCTCACAACATACCTACCGATAAACTAGGCCTAGAGAGCACTGCCAAAACAAGCCACGACGGCAAAAGCCTACCCAGTATAACACATAGACAAATCATGCTCTAAACACCTCCAGCAATGGCACCATCCTTCTTTCATCATGCCCATGACCTCAAGTATCCGAAATCTCGGACGCAATGTTAACCTTTTTAGGGCTTGCTAGTTCAATAGTTTTCTGGCCTTGATATCCTTCATATGCTCTATTTTAAGCACCAACATATAAACATAACACATTGTTTCATTATATGTAATGAAGAGACAACTTAAAGTTTTCATTGTGAAAAATATTTCCAATTGAAGCTAGATTAAAGGAGAACATTTTTTGTTAGGAAATATGCAACTTGTATTACCATGGAGCCATAGGCCAGTATATATACATGTACAGGTGCAGAAAATATGCTGAAAACCCTTATTCAATGGGGTAAATACAAAAGGCTAGATGACTATATATATAGTACTCTAACACCCCCCTCAAACTCATGGTGGATCAAACACTGAGTTTGGAGAGATAGAAGCCATGCTGCGCTCTAGTCTGGGCCTTCATAAGGAAATCCGCCAACTCTAACTCGGAAGGCATATATGGAAGAGCAATAACCCGATCTTGCACACCAATGTGCACAAAAAAAGCAGCAACACCAATATGCTTGGTAAACTCATGCTTCACAGGGTAACGCGCAATGCTAATAGCAGTTGTACTGTCAGACAATAGCAGAGTAGGTGCAGTGACAGAAACACCAAAATCCTGAAGTAACCACCGTAACCAAGTCACCTCTGCCGTCAAAAGAGCCATAGCTCGCAACTCAGCCTCTGCACTCGAATGGGAAATTTCAGTCTGTTTCTTCATCTTCCAGGCAATGAGAGAACTACCAAGAAAACGCATTAAGCAGAAAGTGAACGGCGATCCGAGTAGGCTGAAGCTATAATGAATTGGAGCGAGTAAAGAACATACGGTGAGAGATCGTGCCACAAAGAAATCGGAGAACACGAAGGAGGTGACTATAGTGGACCGAAGTGGGAGCAGACACAAACTAGCTCCAAATATGGACTGGATAAGAGATATCCAGACAAGTGATAGCAAGAGAGACAAGACTCCTAACAAGATGACGATAACGCGTCGGATCAGACAAGGGGTCACCATCAGTATCACGGAGGTGAACATTTAGCTCCATAGGAGTCTCAACAGTGTGCTCATAGTACAAGCAAGAAGATCCTGGATATACTTTTCATGGGAAATAAAAAAGGCATCATAGGTAGAAGAGACCTCGATCCCAAGAAAGTACTGAACAGGGCCATGATCAGACATAAGAAACTGCTCACTAAGATGGGCCTTCACAAAGACAATATACTCAGGGTCGTCGCCAGTGATGATCATGTCCTCAACATAGAGAAGAAGTAGAGTTCGACCACGAGCAGAAAGGTGGACAAACAGCGTTGGATCATGAGCACTCATTGAAAAACCAACGGCAGCCACCACAGAGGCAAAACACTGAAACCAGGCACGAGAGGCTTGCTTAAGGCCATAGATAGAGTGACGAAGATGGCAGACCATGCCATCAGGAACAAAATACCCAGGTGGTGGCTGCATGTAAACGTCCTCACGCAACTCACCATTAAGAAAAGAATTCTTAACATCGAGCTGAGACACAAACTAGTAGCAAACAGAGGCCACAACAAGAAGTGTGCGAATAGTGGTCTTGTGGGCCACAAGAGAAAAACATTGTAATCATGAACATGCTCCTGCTGATAGCCACGAGCCACAAGATGAGCTTTGTATAACGCTCGAGAGAACCATGGGAGTGAGTCTTAACCTTGTAGACCCACTTACAAGTGATGGGACGGACACATGGAGGAAGAGAAACAAGATCCCATTTGAATTTATTTAGAAGGATGTCTGTGGCATATGTGGATGTACGGAGGGAAATGATTTCCATGTTCTGATTGAATGCACTAAACCGAGAGCCTTAAGAGCAGAGATTAGGAAAATTTGGCTGCTACCAGATGACAAGTCCTTTTATAATTCTGGCGAAGACTGGCTACAAATCCTTCTCTCTACTTGCAATGAAGAAGCTAGGGGTAAAGTGCTTTTGCTGTTGTGGTGTAGGATCGTAAGTAGGTCTAGAGGGGGATGATTAGACTACTTGACCAAATAAAACCTAGCCTTTTCCCAATTTTAGTTCTTGGCAAGTTCTAGCAATTCACACAAGTCAAGCAACACCCTACACATGCAAGTCTAGATAGTAGGCAGTGGAAAGCAAAGACTTTGCATATGAACGTAAAGGAGGGATCGGAGAAATCAAACGCAATGAAGACACGCTTATTTTTGGCGTGGTTCCCATAGGTGGTGCTATCATACATTCACGTTGATGGAGACTTCAACCCATGGAGGGTAACGGCTGCGCGAGTCCACGGATGGCTCCACCCGCGAAGGGTCCATGAAGAAGCAACCTTGTCTATGCCATCATGGTTCCGCCCACGAAGGACTAGCTTCACTCGGGTAGATCTTTACGAAGTAGGCGATCTCCTTGCCCTTACAAACTCCTTGGTTCAACTCCACAAGCTTTGGAGGCTCCCAAGTGACACCTAACCAATCTAGGAGACACCATTATCCAAAAGGTAATAGATGTTGTTTTTGTTGATGATGATGATGATGAACTCCTTGCTCTTGTGCTTCAAAAGATAGTCTCCTCAACACTCAATCACTCTCTCACAGATTTGGCATGGTAATAGGAGAAGGATTAAAGTGGAAAGCAACTTGAGGGGGCTAGAAATCAAGGATCAAATGGTTGGAGTGGAATCCCTTGATCTCAACACAAGTGTAGGTGGGTCTCGCTTAGAAAATGGATATGGGAAGTGGTGGCTTCATCCTGGTTGCTCTCTGTGATAGTAGGTGGTGTTGGTGGGGTATATATAGCCATCACCAAAAATCTAACCGTTACACACCTTTATGCACAACTCGGTGGGACCGGGTGAAATACTCGGTGAGACCGATTAGTGCAAAAGGTTTGAACTTTAGGCATTTCTGTGAGACCGGATGAATCTACTTGGTGGGACCGATCGACAATGACCTAAGCACTATCAACACTTCGGTAATTCCGATCGGTTTCACTCGGTAATTCCGAAATGAAGTCGATAGGTTACAGAAGGTTTGCCAGTGCACTCTGGTGCGACCGAAATGTCATCTTGGTGAGACCGAGTTTCTAGGGTTTAGGAAGTGGCTCTGTCAAGTGTATCTCGTGGGTCCGAGTGTATGTGTATCGGTGGGACCAAGATGAACTTTAAGGTTTCAGACAGATTGGAATGTGAGGGTGTGGCTGAGAATTTTGGAGCAATATCTCTAAGCACTTGAGCAAATGACTCATGATCAAAACCTCATCCCTTTTAATAGTATTGGCTTTCCTATGGACTCAATGTAATCTTTGATCACTAAACCAAAAATGTAGAGTCTTGGAGCTTTTGCCAATCCATGTTCTTTGCATTTTGAGGGGTCCACATTCACATCTCCTTGCCATACCTACATTGAACTTTCTTGAAAAACCTTTGAATAGGCATTAGTTCAATTATGTATATGTTGTTATGAATTACCAAAACCACCCAGGGATTAGTTGCACTTTCAATCTCCCCCTTTTTGGTAATTGATGACAACATAGAGATCAAAGCTTCTACGTTGGATATAATCATTGAATAACATCGTCGCTTTGAGAAGTATGTGATAAGCAAGAGCTTCCCCTAAATTTGTGCATTATTTAAGATTTGCGCTTGAATGCAAATGCACAATCGATTAGGATCATGGGTGACTCTTCCATGCCACATACATCTTGGTGGAGCGCACAAAAGAATATGAATGGAATACATGCATCAAGCACTCATCACCAAAGCAAACATGTGAATGACCATAGCAATAATCACAACTGATATATAGATAGCATGCAAAGCAAATTAAGTAAGGTATGATCACACACAAGCATAGCATAGCATAGTCTTACAAACCATCACATCCAAAGTATCTCAAAGGGAATCAAACCAACGAAAAACAAGCAAAAGCAAAAGACTCTCTATCTCTCTCTCTCTCTCTCTCTCTCTATCTATCTATCTATCTATCTATCTATCTCGAATCCCTATTGATCTAGATAATTCCCCCCTTTGGCAACAAATTACCAAAAAGTTTGAACGATCTAGAGCTAAACGTCGCTCGGGGCTCGATCCACGAAAGCTGACGATCGATGAAGTCCTCTGGCTTGCAGCACCCGTGTGGGTTGATGGAGTGGAGAGAAATGCATCTGCAAATGCTTCTGATAAAGTCTGCTGGACAGGAGGGGTAGACACAGGTGGTGCAGCCGTAGGAGCAGCAGCTGGAGCATCTTATGTAACAACAACTGCAATTTCATCGTGTTCTTCTTTTTGTAAATATCAAGCCATATGGCTAGATTACTGACCGTACCTTCCTTGTCAATCGGCGCATGCAACCCAATTGATGTGAGTAGAGCAACAACAACAGAGCAAAACGATTAACAAGGAGATGTGGTTCACAGATGACGTGTCGGTGGATCTCTCCCTGGATAGCGAGGAGTGCCCCTGGCTAGAGGGTATGACCGCCACTGGTAGCCTCATCCAGCCGCCGCTATGCAGGGTCCCTCGATTCGACAATTTGGCATATGCGCTTAATAATTAGCTTGTATTGCAGCTAGTCGGGCCGTGAGAAATAAAGCAACATTTTGCCTGCACATCTAGTCTAAGTTTTTTTTTGCGGTTGACATCCAGTCTAAGTTAATTACTATTACCATCTGTTATAATAATTAAGGTATTTAATTTGGGAAGCATCGAGAATGGAAGTTGCTAGGCAATCGAGGACTAACTACATTCTTGTGACAACTGTTTTAGTAGGCTTCAGAGTTTGATAAATGGCATGGTTCATTGTGTTGCAGTCCGCAAGACCCGATTACTCACATGCATTTAGTTTTTGGCGAAACAACCATCGACGGGTTATTTATCGCCAAAGAAACGTCAAAAAATCCAGCCAATGGAGAAATGATCCGCTTACAAGAAAAACTTGGCTGAAAAATCAGACAAGACTCGATTATAATGATAAAAACGTGTGAACCCCCTCGCAACATACCTATCGATAAACTATGCCTAGAGAGCACTGCCAAAATAAGCCACACCGGCAAAGCCTATCCAGTATAGCACACAGACAAATCACGAGCTAAATACCTCCAACCATGGCACCATCATTTTCCATCACGCCACGACCTCACATATCTGAGTTCTCAGCCGCAATGTCACCAAGACACCTTACCGCATACTGCATTAAATCGCCACAACGATGACCGTTTGCCCAGTCAATACTCTCAAAACTAAAGGTCGCCACCATAAACTTGGGAGGCAAGAACAGATAGAGTCCAAAGAGTATAGCACATATATTGCAGACATGGTTCCCTTCTTTTCCATTTCGGACTTGGTGTTCGATAACAACTTGTTTGTTAATCTTTTTAGGGCATGCTAGTTCAATAGTTTTTTGGCCTTGATATCCTTCATATGCTCTATTTTAAGCACCAACATATAAACATAATACATTGTTTCATTATATGTAATGAAGTGACAACTTAAAGTTTTCATTGTGAACAATATTTCCAATCGAAGATGAATTAAAGGGGAACATTTTTTTCATGTGCCACAATTTTTTTAACCTATGGATGAAGCATGCATGTGTTATACTTAAAGAGAGAGGAGAAGGTGTACACGACCTTGTACGGCAGTTTTTAGAAAGGAAATTTACTAGAAAGAAAACCTTGCACTTTATTGACAATCAAGAGCGAAAATAGATTCAGTGTTTATTAAATACAAGAGAGCTAAAACCTAAACTCATCTCATTCTCTCAGAAGATTCAGCAGACCGAAATAGGTTTGCACAATGTTTAGCTAATCATGGTAGATCCGATGGATGCATCGCATGTTGGTTATCCCAAGCACTAGACTATCGTTTGTAGCTAGTTTTAGCTGTAAGCGTATTAGTTGAGAAATAAAATTTGTTGTCATTTGTATTCCTCAATCAAGAAAAAAGAAAAGGAAAAAGGAAATATGTGATATTTAAACGGGCATGATAATGGACAGGGAAAAAAATCGTACATGAGGGCCACACACGTTCGGTTTTGCCGCGTCTGGCGCTCATCTTAACCGAGAATGTATCCAGTGCACCAGTCCAATCTGTGCACCAGGTGCTCCACGGGCTTTTGAGCCGTTGGATATAAATCTGAGGGATGGCAGTAGGCTAAAAGCTGGATTGGTTGAACATTTGCAAAAAAGACCTCATGTTATGCTGAAAACAACCCGCACTTCACTCTTTCCTCTCCTGTTATTGAGTCGGTGTTATTTCTTTCTTTCTCCAAATATAAATATGGTCATATATCTTGAACCATACATCCGAATTTGGTTTTTCTTTGACCACCATTTTTGTTTCGATGAGATGTTCGAAACAAGATCAGTGTTAAATATAATTTTTGAAATTTGAATTTTTTATATTTTCAAACGTAACCGTGACATTTATACATTTTGTATTGAAACCTAGATTTATTCTATGTGTTTTTGAACTCTGGCTCTCCCACCACACGTCGATCCCACGTGCACATGCCTAAATTGAATTTTAATTGGAGTTCCACAAACAAAAGAAAATTCTAAAACATATTCAACATTGATCTTGTTTCAAATATCTCGTTAAGAAAAAGTTGACAGTCAAAACGGATTCGAAATCGGACATTCGGTTCAAAATATATGGAACTTTTGTGTTTTTGCCAAAAAATAACACACAAATTTATTGATGTGGGAATGGGATGTGTAGTGCAGGTTGAATGTTATAGTCTATAAGGTTGCTTCTGTAAGTATGTTATAGTCCAACCTATGACAAAATCTAGTCCGTTGCTTTTTCATCTAATGCCCCAAAAGCCTGTGGAGTAGCTGGTGCACAGATTGGGCTGGTGCATAGGATACGTTCTCCATCTTAACCACCGTGCGCACGGCCTGAAGCAGCCCAATTGGAAGTTAGAACCAGGACCGAGAATAGACAGACTTCAATAAATGTAAAAATGCTCTGATTTTCCAATTTTTGTTTAAATTTTAAAAAATGTTCGAAATTTCAAAATACTGTTCAAGTTTTTCAATAAAATTTCATAAAATGTAAAAATGCTATAATTTTCAAATTTCTGCTCATTTTAAAAAAAATATTCACATTTTTAAAAAATATTCGGAATTTCAAAATTCTGTTCATGTTTCTCACAATTTCTTCACGTTTTTCCAATAAATGTTCAAAAAAATCAAAAATTGTTCACGTTTTTTGTTGACATTTTTAAAAACTGTTCATGTTTTAAAACAATTTCGAGTTTCAAAAATTGTTCACAATTTCAAAGATGTTCACAATTTCGCAAAATTGTGAACATTTTTTAAAAATTGCTCGTGGTTGTAAACCAACCAAGAAAATCGATTTCCAACAGTGTACTGGCGCCCGGTTCGCTACAGTGACGGGTCACTGCAGTCTCTTCCGGTCGCTACAGCGCCTGGCAAATCCTATTTGGCGCTGCAGGTGCCGGTTACTATTGTTTTTGCAAATCGGCGCCTGCAGCCGCGTTAGCCGGGCTTGGCCCATATTTCGTTCGACTCCGTCTTGTTTCCCTGCCCACTCCCGACTCGTTCCCGTGCCCAACCCCCTCGTCTCTCTCTCATAGACGCGCATCGCCTCTCTCTGCTTCCTTCCCGCAGCCCCGCAGCTCGATTTCTCCCGCAGGCGTCGAACCCTAATCAGGCGAATCGGCAGCGGTGACGAACCCTAATCCGACGACTCGCGCATCGGCGACTTGTTCCCGTGTCCTGTATCCTCTTCGATTCGTCCCGTGATGGCTTTGTCTGGTTCGTCCCCTTCGAACCCTAAATTTTTTTTGCGTGTTTTTGTGCTGTTGGTTCCTGTGTTGATTTGGTTATGCGTGGATCTAGCCATGTGTAGTAATGGATGTCATTCTGGTACCTAGCGTTTGTGGGCAATTTTCGCCCCCTTTTTTTAGGGTTTGTGCTGCTGCTTCGTGTGAACCCATCTGCTCCCATCTTCTTCGTGTGCTATAGTAATTAGTTGTCCTCACTATTGTTTGTGTTGTTGATGCGTGTGAATCCATCTACTCGCTAGGGTTTTGTAGTACTAAGTGTGAATCCTTTGACCCAAGTGTGGCATCTGTTTTTTCTTGTTCCTATTTGTCCTTTGTTTGAGGATATTTATCCGTTTAGGTGTTTGTGGTCAAATTCCCCTTAGTATCCTAGGGTTTGTTGACAAATTTTATCATCTAACTTTACTTTTTGTTATACCATTTCCCCCCCTGTTCCTCCTTTGTTACGCACAAGTTTTTGTTGATCTGTTACTTTTTGTGAGCAACTGTGGTCTATGATTCATGTTTATTTATACATATTCTTTTTTAGTGTTATCTGGTCTATGAAAGCTTCATAGTTAGTGTTCATTTGTTAGTAGTTGTTGGTAAGAAGGTGCTCAATTGTTCAAATTCGACTTGACTTTGCAGCTGAAGAAGGTATCGAAGTTGGCCTAGTTGAAGAATCAGAAGGGGAGGAACCATATGAATCTCCCCCACGAGGTCTTCGAAATGACCAAGGGGGTATTTCATTCTGTTTCACCTGTAGCTTTTAATTTATTTATTTTGAACATGCAGTTGTCACTAGGATCAGTTTTAGATATTTTTTCTGTGTTTGATAGTATATCTAGTGTTCTCTGTGTTGGATATTTTTTCTGTTTTTGTTATATTGTTTTGTTGTCCCCGATTTTTGTTCTGTGTCATCCAGTCATTCGATTAAGGGAGTCGCTTAGTTTGTCACGAAAACAAGCGCATCATATTGTCCTTGTGTTGTTGGTTACGCGGTTGTTTGATCGAGTCGGTCTCATCTATAGTACCATGTAGAGAGAATGGTCGGAAATACAAAATATCGGTCAGCAATACCATTTCCTTTGTTCTTACCGGAGCACGCTTTTAGCTTATAAGTGGCATTCATCTAGACACAAATCCTACTGTCATTTTGATCTACATGCAGAACAAATCCTAGCAAATTGTATATCGATCGGAAATCTGGTTGCTTAAATTTATGTAGATTCAAACCTTTCTGCTATTTCGATCTACATGTAGAGCTAATCAGGGGCCTAACCAGTACGACATATTTTTTATCGGCGATTGATTGCTGCAGTTCACGGTTTATACATGGATCTTGTGTTGAGGAATCAGAGCGTCATTTTGAAATCATCATGAACAGACCAACTGTCAAGGAAATGAACAAGCCTTCGCATATTGGGGGATGCCTTCCTATCTGGGGAGTAAGATTAAGAACTACTACTATGTGTTACAGTTTTAGTAGAGCTGTATTCTCTGTTTTTTAACCTGATTGAAACCTGAACTTATCTGGTAACGCTGGCAGTTAACTAGTACATCCTTTTGTCTATTTGCTCAACTGATGTGTTGTCGATGATCTTTGCAAGACGCCAGTGTTTTATATCCATCGATGAAGCTAGAATTTCTCTTATTGAATTAATCTGAGGATTTTTCCTAAGCTACAACTATAATACTTTTTTTTTACTTTTCCAGTAATCATTGAACTTAAAGAATTCTAGTCTATGCTTGTACACAGGAGATAATACCGAAGTATAGAATGATCTCAGCATTCAAGCTATTCAAAAGCTCACTAAACAAGTTGAATGAAGAAGATCTTCCAACAGACAACTGATTTTCGAAAAATGCATCTGTCAGAGTTATGTGTAATAGAGGTTCTGAAAACATGGTGTCTGGACGGGGGCCAAAATGCATTTTCTTTTTATGTTTGAAAATAGTTTTGATCTGTAATCGTATGCTACACTCGTTAAACATGGTGACTGGATGGGTACACAGAATACCACTTGTTAAACACTAGATCTTTCTATAAAATTTTCTTTTGGAGAATCTATACTACTTCTGGGAGCAATGTACTATTAAGTGTATGCTTGCTCAACCTTTTTTTCGCACCACAACTGCATACCATATTGTGTTTCCTAATAAACATGAGACATTTTTTAGCTAAAAAAGAATTGCCTGCTGTTCAAATTTTTTCTTGCACAACTTCAACTCTTTCAAGTGGAATTGCACCAAAGAACAAAATAGCATCATCATCATAACACAACATACCATCTAGGGAAATAGCTGTTGCGCCGCTACTCTATAGCTCACTAATTTTTCAAACTTAGTTCACTAAAATTCAGATTAAGTTCACTAAAATTTAAATTTTGTTCACTGATATTCAATTTTTTTGCTCACTGTTATTTCAAATTTTGTTCATTAAAATTCAATTTTAGTTCACTAAAATTGAAATTCTAAAAAATTTAGTGAACTAAAATTTGATTTTCTTCCTAGCTCATTAAATTTTAGTTCACTGTTTTTCAAATTAAGTTCATTTAAATTCAATTTTAGTTCACACATTTTTGAAATCTGTTCACCTAAATTCATATTAGATAATTGATATTCATATTTTAGTTCAGTCTTTTTTTGTTCACTAAAATTAAAATGTAGTTCACTAATATTCAAATTTAGTTCACTCAATTTCAAAATCTGTTCACTAAAATTCAAATTAGTTAATTGTTATTTAAATTTTTGTTCACTCTTTTTTAGTTCACTAAAATTCAATTTTAGCTCACTAAAATTCAAATGTAGTTCACTAAAATTCAAATCTAGTTCACTAATATTCAAATTTAGTTCACTAAAATTTAAATCTAATTCACTAAAATAAAATTCAATTTTTACTTCAATAAGATAATAAGCTTATTTTGGAATGCGATGATCATGGGAACATCTACTTTGACGTTCACTAAAATTTAAATGTAGCTCACTAATATTCAAATTTAGTTCACTAAAAATCAAATTTTAGTTCACTAACATTCATTTTTAGTGAACTAAAATTCAAATTTACCGAACTAAAATTTAGTTCACTCAATTTACAAATATGTTCACTAAAATTCATATTAGTTGATTTTTTTGAAAAAAATTAGATCACTCTTTTTTAGTTCACTAAAATTCAAAATTAATTTAAATTTAAATTTAGTTCACTAATATTCAGATTTAGTTCGCTAAAATTCAAATTTTATTTCACTAAAATTCAAAACTCAATTTCTAAAAAATTTAGTTCACTAAATTTTTTAGTCAACTGAAATTTGATTTTCTTACTAGCTCATTAAATTTTAGTTCACTCTTTTCCAAATTAAGTTCATTTAAATTCACCTTTAGTTCACTCATTTTTGAAATGTGTTCACTTAAATTCATATTAGATAATTGATATTCATATGTTAGTTTACTCTTTTTCAGTTCACTAAAATTGAAATTTGGTTCACTAATATTCAAATTTAGTTCACTCAATTTCAAAATCTGTTCACTAAAATTCATATTAGTTAATTGTTATTTAAATTTTAGTTCACTAAAATTCAAATTTAGTTCACTAAAATTCAAATGTAGTTCACTAATATTTAAATTTAGTTCACTAAAATTCCAATCTAGTTCACTAATATTCAAATTTAGTTTAATAAATTTAAATCTAGTTCACTAAAATAAAATTCAATTTTTAGTTCAATAAAATTCAAATTAAGTTCATTGAAATTTTAATTTATTTACTAAAATTAAAATTTAGTTCACTAATATTAAAATCTAGTTCACTAAAATAAAATTGAATTTGTAGTTCACCAAAATTCAAATTTAGTTCACTCAATTCGAAATTTAGTTCAATGAAATTCAAATTTCGTTCACTGAAATTCAAATTTAGTTCACTTCACTTCATAATTAGTTCACTTCATTTCAAATTCATTTCACTAAAAAAAAAGTTCATTTGAATTCGAAATTAGTTCAAGGAGAATCATCTTCAAATTTGAGTTCACTTTGAAGATTCTTCTGAAGTAGTGATGAACAAATTTTGATTCCATTTGTCTTAAGACATAGAAACAGTCTTAGAAATACCCAAAAACAGTGGAAGAAATAGACGTAGAAATAGTCTAACGAAAGTAGAAACAATCTAACGAACGAGAAAACGATTCGTAGAAACAGTCTACCAGTGGGCCGTCGTAGAAACAGCTCACCGAACAAACCTGCAGGCGCCGCTACTGCTAATCGGCGCTCGCCTACCGTGCTGGTTTCTTTCATTGTGTCTAAAATGGGCCGGCCCACTAGGATCTCCCTTGTGCGAAGGGTCATCAAATTGATGCGTGCAGGCGTTATGCATGAGGTCTCATGTATAACGGTGTACAGTTCTCAAAAAAAAAGTACAACGGTGTACAATCAGTTGTCTTTTTTTTTGGACAGAGGAAAGTGGCATGGGTGTCTGATGACCCACAAGTATAGGCGATCAATCATAGTCCTTTCGATAAGTAAGAGTGTCGAACCCAACGAGGAGCAGAAGGAAGTGACAAGCGGTTTTCAGCAAGGTATTCTCTGCAAGTACTGAAAGTAGCAGTAATAGGTAGTTTTGATAGCAAGATAATTTGTAACAAGTAACAAGTAACAAGTATAATAAAGTGCAGCAAGGTGGCCCAATCCTTTTTGTAGCAAAGGATAAGTCGGAACGAACTCGTATAATAAGCAAAGAGTTCTCAAGGACACATGGGAATTTCATCTAGTCACTTTCATCATGTTTGTTTGATTTGCGTTCGCTACTTTGATAATTTGATATGTGGGTGGACCGGTGCTTGGGTGCTGTTCTTATTTGAACAAGCCTCCCACTTATGATTACCCCCTCTCGCAAGCATCCGCAACTACGAAAGAAGAATGAAGATAACTCTAACCATAGCATGAAACATATGGATCCAAATCAGCCCCTTACGGAATAGCGCATAAACTAGGGTTTAAGCTTCTGTCACTCTAGCAACCCATCATCTAATTACTACTCCACAATGCCTTCCCTTAGGCCCAAATATGGTGAAGTGTCATGTAGTCGACATTCACACGACACCACTAAAGGAAGCACAACATACATAGCATCAAAATATCGAACGAATACCAAATTCACATGATTACTTATGACAAGACTTCTCCCATGTCCTCAGGAACAAAAGTAACTACTCACAAATCATATTCATGTTCAAGATCAGAGGGGTATTGAATAGCATTAAGGATCTAAACATATAATCTTCCACCAAATAAACCAACTAGCATCAACTACAAGATGTAATCAACACTACTAGCAACCCACAGGTACCAATCTGAGGTTTTGAGACTAAGATTGAATACAAGAGATGAACTAGGGTTTGAGATGAGATGCTGCTGGTGAAGATGTTGATGAAGATTGGTCCTCCCACGATGAGAGGATCGTTGGTGATGTTGATGGCTTCGATTTCCCCCTCCCGGAGGGAAGTATCCCCGGCGGAATCGCTCCGCCGGAGAGCAAAATAGCTCCTGCCCAGGTTTCACCTCGAGACAGCAGCGCTTCGTCCTGAAAGTCTTCTTCTGATTTTTTCTAGGGCAAATGGCTTCATATAGCAGAAGGAGGGGGCCGGAGGCCTGCCAGGGGCCCCACAAGCTTGGGGGGCGCGCCCAGGGGGTAGGGTGCGCCCCCAGGCTTGTGGCTGCCTGGTGGGTCCCCTCCTGTTGATTCTTTCGCCAGCATTTGGAGTTGTGCAGAATAGCCATCTCTGTTTCACGCCTTTCCGGTCCAGAATTCCAGCTGCCGGCATTCTCCCTCTTCATGTGAATCTTGCAAAATAAGAGAGAAAAGGCATAAGAATTGTACCTTAAAGTGAAATAATGATCAAAAACATAATAATTATTAGTAGGAAATCATGATGCAAATTGGACGTATCAACTCCCCTAAGCTTAGACCTCGCTTGTCCTCAAGCGAAAGCCGAAATCGATAATCATGACCACATGTTTAGAGAGAGAGGCGTCGATAAAAATAAAATACGGACATGGAGCATCATGATCTTTATTATAACATCAATATATCATCATAGAACTTCTCATGAAAAAGTGACAATTCATCCACAAGTTAAAGTATGAACCATAAACCAATATTTAAAACTAACAAACTATGATCTCAGTCACTGAAGTAATTGCAATTCATCATATTATCAGAAAGAGTCTATGTAAGAGCTTTGTTTAGCAAGTTCACATACTCAACTATCATTTAGTCTTCTATGATTGCTGACACTCACGGCATACTTATGGAGCAAAAGTTTCAGTCGGACACATAGAAAGATAGGGGCTTATTGTGACGCCCCCGACTCGACCGTGCACTAATCATACACGCAAATGCGCACGATCAAGCCCAGAGACTCACGGGAAGATATCACATCACAACTCTAGACACAAAATAAAATAATACAAGCTTTATATTACAAGCCAGGGGCCTCGAGGGCTCGAATACATAAGCTCGAGTTACACAAGCATCAGAGGAAGCATTAGCATCTTACAGACATAGTTAGACAAGGTTGCCTTAAGAGGGCTGAGCAAAACAACGATGTCTAGATCGAAAAGGCACAGGCCTCCTGCCTGGGAGCCTCCGAACTACTCCTGCTCGTCGGTCTCCACGTAGTAGTAGGCTCCGTCGGGGTAGTAGTAGACGTCGACGGGATCAGCTGGCTCCGGGGCTCCGTCATCTGATCGCAGCAATCGGGTATGGGGAAAAGAAGGTAGCAAAGCAACCGTGAGTACTCATCCAAAGTACTCGCAAGACTTACATCAGAACTATTCTATTTATGCATCGGTATCAAATGAAGGGGTTGTATCTGTGGACTAGACTGCAGAAATGCCAGAATAGAGAGGAAGGCCTAGTCTATCGAAGACTAGCATCTTGCAGCGTCTTGCAGCATTAGAAGAGTACAGATTAGTATCATATCATATAGTAATAAATATGTAGTAGCAAAGCCCAGAGATCCTTCCTCGACTCCCTGCGAGAAAGCGATCCCAGAGCTAACATATTAATTAAAGTAACATGTATCCAGTTCAAGTTGTAGTAGATCGGGATACTACACTGAGCGTCCTGTTACCGTGGACACGGCTATTCGAATAGATAACTTCCCTGTAGGGGTGCACTACTGTTACCCAACACGCTCGATTAACTCTGGCCGGACACACTTTTCTCAGTCATGCCCGGCCTTGGCTGATCGACACGACGTAGTCCTACCTAGGCTCCGCAGAGAGGTCCCCGCCGGTCTACATCCTAAGTTCTCATGGGTCTTGGGCCCATCGCCCTTTGCACTCCGGGTCGTTGCGAGCTGGGCGATCCAGGCCACCTCCTCAGGGGCGCTGACCCGGCCGTGCCGCAATGCTGAACTGGACGTCTGACAGAGCTTTCGGCTGATATATACGGCGCCGAGGGCCTCATTAAACCATTATCCCGCGTGATGGTAGTGCGTATAGGCCAGTGGCCAACCCAGATCAAATACCCAAATCCGTTAGTGAATTATTAGGAGCTCGCGGAGACGACCAGTGCTTCGGTCGTTCCGATTAGGTATCTCGCAGACCACGACCAGGGACTAGGCCCACCTCTCTCCTAGGCAGTATTCGCCTGCCCTGTCGCTCCGACTATAGTGTAAGTTCTGTGTCGGCTGTCGAGACAAGTCCCGAGCTACCACCACATCCTTGGTGGTACCGCTAACAGCCAGCCGCCACAGGACTCTCTCGCGGGTACCCTTGGGGTCGGCCCGACTTCAACATTATCTCGCCGGTGCTCTTGGAGCCGACTCGTCTTTAATAGCGGTCTGAGGTGAAGGTCAAAGTACCCGTGTGTTCATAACATCGTGGGGAATCCGAGGAATCACCCTCGATGGATTCCCACTCGATGTAACCGTCAAGGTGAACTTGGAGGAATCACCCTCGATGGGCTCACACTTGAGGGGCTGCACGACAGAGGCCTCATCGGAGGTGGTGAAAGAGGAATCACCCTCGGTAACCCACAACCGACGAGCTACGCTACAGAGATATCATCAGGAGTGAGGTAGGAGGTATCACCCTCGGCACTCGATAGTAGCCCTGCAGAGTCGTACAACTAACGGGTATGCGGTGCTGTGTTCGGTCTCTGTACATCGATCACACTGATCGAGTCACCGGTGGTAAAGCATGGCAACAAGGACAAGGGTGTGGGGCCATTGATGGATCACTAACCAGCCTATACTAAGCATTTAGGACAACAGGTAAAGCATGAACAGCGGGTTACAAAATCAGGCTATGCATCAGAATAGGAGCAATCAAATACGGTAGCAAATTCTAATGCAAGCACGGGGAAGAAGGAATGATCAAGGGGGTTTGCTTGCCTGGTTGCTCTGTAGACGAAAAGGAATCTTCGGAAACGTAGAAGTAGTCGATCACCGGATCAGCAGCGGTCTCGGGGTCTACCGGAGAGGAAGGGGGAGGGATAAACAAATAAATAATAGAGCAATCAAATGCAACATAATGCATGACACGATGAAACGTGGTGATGAGTGATACGTCTCCAACGTATCTATAATTTATGAAGTATTCATGCCATGTTTATTATAGTTTTGTATGATTTTGGTGCACTTTTATATGGCTTTTATATGATTTTAATGGACTAACATATTGACCTAGTGCCCAGTGCCAGTTGCTGTTTTCTGCTTGTTTTTGGTTTTCCAGAAAATCCATATCAAATGAAGTCCAAATGCAGCGAAACTTTTTGACGATTTTTTCTGGAAGGAAATAGACCCAGGAAGCTTCGGAGGAGCACCAGAAGAGCCACAGGGGCCCCACGAGCCACCTGGGCGCGCAGCCCCCCCCCCCAGGCGCGCTCTGGTGCCTTGTGGGCCCCCTGTGGCACCTCTTCGCGTGATTCCAACGCCAAAAAATCATATATATTCAGAAACCCCTGAAAGTTAACCTAGATGAGTTTTTTACGCCGCCGCAAGCCTCTGTACCTCCACGATCTCATCTACATCACTTTTCCGGCACCCTGCCGGAGGGGGGAATCATCACCGGAGGCCATCTTCATCATACCGGCGGTCTCCATGACGCGGAGGGAGTAGTTCACCCTCGAGGCTGAGGGTTTGTACCAGTAGCTATGTGTTTTATCTCTCTCTCTCTCTCTCTCGTGTTCTTCATTTGGCACAATCTTGATGTACCACGAGCTTTGTTAATATAGTTGGATCATATGGTGTTTCTCCCTCTCTATCTTGTTGTGATGAATCGAATCTTTTCCCTTTGAGGTTTCGTTATTGTCGGATTGAATATTTCAGATTTGAGAACACTTGATGTATGTCTTGGATATGAATACCCATGGTGACAATGGGGTATTATATTGATTAACTTGATATATGTTTTGGCACTCAACTCGCGGATTCCCGTGGTGACATTGGGGTAATCTATGTATAGGGGTTGATGCACGTTTTCATTATCTTTTCTCCGATAGAAACTTTGGGGTGCTCCTTGGAGTTCTTTGTGTGGATTGAATATTATGACTATGAAGTTGTTTGATGCATATCGTATAATCAACTCACGGATACTTGTGGTGACATTGGAGTATCTAGGTGACATTAGAGTTGGTTGATGTGTACCATATGGTGTTATTTTAGTACGAACTCTAGGGCTGTTTGTGACACTTATAGGATTAGCTCAATAGATCGATCGGAAAGGATAACTTTGAGGTGGTTTCGTACCCTACAAACAATTTCTATCTTATGTTCTCCGCTAATAGGAACTTGGGAGTGATTCTTTATCGCACGTTGAGGGATGGTTATATGATCCAATTATATGAGCATTGTTGATAGATTGCACTAGCAAAAGTATGAACCCTAGGCCTTGTTTCTAAGCATTGCAATACCGTTTATGCTCACTTTTGTTACTTGCTACCTTGCTATTTTTTTTGTCCGCACTACAAAAACCTATATCTACTATCCATACTACACTTGTATCACCATCTCTTCGCCGAACTAGTGCACCTATACAATTTAGGGATAATTAATTTTATGCCCCTAGTTGGGTCCCACTCTTCTGTTTTACCCCTAACTTCAGAAACTCACCTGTTCTGTCCAAAGCCACTTTGCAATTCTTATGCTTTTGCCCTTTGACCCTTTGACCGTCACTTTGAAAAAATCATAACAAATTCATACTAACTCAGAAAAATGCAAATAAGATATCAAAATGTTCACAAAAACATCACCTATATGTGCATGTCATTTTCATTCTTAACAAAAGTGTTGGAAAGTCCTCATCTCAGTTTTAGCTCATATGACCTTAGCATGAACAGTACAATTTAAAAAATTCAAAAAAATCTAAATTTTTTTGGTGGCAAACATTGACCAATGTTTTGAGTGCTTGCCAAGTTTCATAACAGAATGACATTCGTGGAAGTCATGGCAAAAAAGGAAAATTTTGAAGCATTGATTTTTTTTTGCCACGACTTCCTCGAATGTCATTCTGTTATGAAACTTGCCAAGCACTCAAAACATTGGTCAATGTTTGCCACCAAAAAAAATTAGAATTTTTTGAATTTTTTTAGATTGTACTGTTCATGCTAAGGTCATATGAGCTAAAACTGAGATGAGGACTTTCCAACACTTTTGTCAAGAATGAAAATGACATGCACATATAGGTGATGTTTTTGTGAACATTTTGATATCTTATTTGCATTTTTATGAGTTAGTATGAATTTGTTATGATTTTTTCAAAGTGACGGTCAAAGGGTGAAAGGGCAAAAGCATAAGAATTGCAAAGTGGCTTGGACAGAATAGGTGAGTTTCTGAAGTTAGGGGTAAAACAGACGAGTGGGACCCAACTAGGGGCATAAATCTAATTATCCCTACAATTTACCATTGTATTGGGTGTGTTGGGGACACAAGAGACTCTTTGTTATTTGGTTGCAGGGTTGTTTGAGAGAGACCATCTTCATCCTACGCCTCCCATGGATTGATAAACCTTAGGTCATCCACTTGAGGGGAAATTGCTACTGTCCTACAAACCTCTACGCTTGGAGGCCCAACACGAGTCTACAAGAACAAGTTGTGTAGTAGACATCAAGCTCTTTTCTGGCGCCGTTGCCGGGGAGGTGAGTGCTTGAAGGTATATCTTTAGATCTTGCAATCGAATCTTTTAGTTTCTTGTTTATCACTAGTTTGTCTTATAAAAGAAAACTACAAAAAATGGAATTGAGGTTGCCTCATATTATTCATCTTTATAATATCTTTCTTGAAAATGATGGAGCGGAAAATTGTGCTCAATTGATAGAAGAAGAATTCAATAAAATATTTGGCATAAAATCTTTGAATGATGAGCATGATTGCAATGTTGTTAGTATGAATTCTATGAGTATCCATGATGCTAATGATATGGAAAGCCACAAGCTTGGGGATGCTATGTTTGATGAAGATGATATTTTTAGTCCCCCAAGTCTTGATGAGAAAATTTATTATGATGATTGCATGCCTCCTATCTATGATGATTATTGTGATGACATATATACTATAATGAATAATGATAAATATGAAACTTGTCATCATGATTTTAATTTTCAATTGGATTATGCCAATCAAGTATCTCATGGTAGTTATTTTTTTGAGTTTGCTCCCACTATTATGAATGAGAAGAAAATTTCTATGATTGTGGATCATGAAAAGAATGCTTTATGTGATAGCTATATTGTTGAATTCATTCATGATGCCACTGAAAATTATTATGAGAGAGGATCATATGCTTGTAGGTGTTGCAATAATATCAAGTTTCCTCTCTATGTGTTGAAAGTTTTGAAGTTATGCTTGTTTTGCCTTCCTATGCTAGTTGATTCTTGCTCCCATAAACTATTTGCTCACAAAATACCTATGCATAGGAAGTGGGTTAGGCTTAAATGTGCTAGTCATATGCTTCATGATGCTCTCTTTGTGTTTCAATTCTTTACTTTTACGTGAACATCATTGAAATCATCATGCCTAGCTAAAAGGCATTAAAGAAAAGCGCTTGTTGGGAGACAACCCAATATTTGTACCTACTGTTTTTGTGTGTCCACATGATTAATCTACTGTAGTAATCATGTTTTATATGTTGTCTTTCAATAATGTGCCAAGTAAGACATTTGGGATAGTGTGGATGATAGTTGATTTGATTCTGTGCAAAAACAGAAACTTTTGCGTCCAGTGCTGGAATTTCTATTTTGTATAGGAGCGTGAAAAAATTCTGAATTTTTTACAAAGTATTGGGTTAAAAATGTTTTACGTTTTCCTAATTTTCAGAATTTTTGGAGGTACATAAGTATGGTTTTTAAATCGCTCACTACATGCTGTTCTGTTTTTGACAGATTCTGTTTTCGATGCATAGTTTGCTTGCTTTAGTGTTTCCATAGCTTATATTGAGTAATATAAATTGTGGAAATGATAGAATACAGTAGGCATTATGTGAGAACAATTATGAATCTTGTCTTGACAGTACCTAAGTGGATGATTTATTTTTATCATACTAACCTATCTCACGAAGTTCCGTTAAGTTTTGTGTGATTGAAGTTTTCAAGTTTTGGGTGAGATATCGATATGGGGAGAATAAGGAGTGGAAAGACCCTAAGCTTGGGAATTCCCAAAGCACCCCAAGGTAAAATTCAAGGAATACTCAAGCGTCTAAGCTTGGGTATTCCCCGGAAGGCAACCCCTCTTTCGTCTTCAACATTATCGGTAACCTTACTCGGAGCTATATTTTTATTCGTCACATAATATGAGTTTTGCTTGGAGTATAATTTTATTTTGTTGATATTTGCTTGGTGTTATAAATAATCATGTTTTGTCTCTTTTAGTTCAATAAAATGCCAATTATAGCCTTTACCATGCTCAGTTTGCAAGTTCATGTGTTGCTGTTTGAAAACAGAAAGTTTTCTGTTATGTCCAGAATATTCCTGAATAGTCAGAACATGATAAAAATCTGAAATTTTTACACAGTAAGAATGCATGAGTTCTCTGTCACGTGGTAATTTTTCAGAATTTTTGGAGTTAGGGAAGTATGAATTCTTATTCACTCTTTACAGACTGTTCTGTTTTGGCAGATTGCTGTTATAGTTGCATTGTTTGCATATGTTTGCTAGTTTAATGTTTCTATTTGTGGATAGGAGTATTAAATATGCAGAGGCATTTAGTATGCAATATTGAATTATAATTTTAGTGATTTTCTACAGTTGAGAATGTTAAGGTTTTGAGTTGATTTATACTAACTTATCTCACGAGTTCTTGTTGAGTTTTGTGTGGATGAAGTTTTTAAAGATTTAGGGAAACCGTGATATGCGAGGAATTAAGGAGACATGAAAGCTCAAGCTTGGGGATGCCCAAGGCATCCCAATATAATATTTCAAGAAGTCTCAAGCATCTAAGCTTGGGGATGCCCCGGTAGGCATCCCACCTTTCTTCATCAACAATTATCGGTTAGTCTTGGTTGAGCCTAAGTTTCTGCTTCTTCACATGAGATGTGCTATTCTTGGAATGTCATTTTATTTTGTTTTATTTGCTGTTTGAATAAAATAATAAGATCTGAAATTTTTAAATGAGAGAGAGTCCTCACATAGCTACCTATTTACTTAACTACTCATTTGGTCTTCACTTATATCTTTTTTGAGTAGTTTGTCATTTACTCTTGTTCTTCACTTATAGCCTATGAGTAAATTGTTGAAATGAATTGAATATCATAAAGTTGAAATTTATATGCTTCATATGCTTGTCCCATGATGAGTAGTGACTTCACATACAAGAAGTATAAGTGGTAATTTTTTTTGAAAGTTAACAAATATAGCATTGGTCACTTGAACAATTCATGCAAGAATTTTGAAGGAAGAGAAATTTCACATATAAATGTACTATCTTGGACATCTTCTATGATTGTGAGCCACCATTAATTATTTTCAATCTTGATCAAGTAGTTGACGTTGGACAAGGAAGACAACGTAATGAGTTATGTTTGTTTATATTCACATAGAAGTTATATTGTCATGGATCCTCTAACATGTGGTGCTTGCTTAGGATCTTTTGCTAGCCAAAAATTCGTACTAAGTAGAGATACTACTTGTGCATCCAAAAACCCTTAAACCCAGTTTCTTGCCATGAGTGTCCACCATATCTACCTATGGATTGAATAAGATCCTTCAAGTAAGTTGTCATCGGTGCAAAAAGCAATAAAAATCGTTCCTAAAATATGTATGATCTTTTATTGCTAGGGAAAATAAGCATTGTACGAACTTGTGATGGTAAAGAAATAAAAGCGACGGACTGCATAATAAAGGTTGCTATCACAAGGGGCAATATAACGTGACGTTCCTTTGCATTAAGGGCTTGTGCATCCAACAACAAAAAGCGCATGACAACCTCTGCTTCCCTCTGCGAAGGGCCTATCTTTTACTTTTCTGTATTTACTTTTATGCAAGAGTCATTAATGTTCATCCCTATTCCGCTCTATTTATTCTTTAGTTGGCAAGCATTATGTGGTAGGGAAAGATCCAGGCACATATATCCAGTTGAATATAGGTGATCATGAGTTATTATTATTGACATTATCCGTGAGATAAATAAGTTGGGAGGCGAAACATTAAGCCCCTATCTTCCTATGTGTTTGACTGAAACGGTTTGTTCTAAAAATATGCTTTGAGTGTCAGCAATCATGGAAGACTAAATGATGGTTGAGTATGTGGAATTTGCTAGATCAAAGCTCTTACATAGACCCTTCCTGAAAATAAGATGAATTGCAATTGTTTGATGACTGAGAACATAGTTTGTTAGTTTTCAAGAAAGTTTATGGCCTATACTTTAAACATGTGAATAGCTTGCTACTTGATCAAGAGAAGTTTTATGAGATGAGCTACTGTTTATGATATATAATTATGTTAGAAAAAAGTGATTGGAATTATCATTGATCAAACTTATGCACTATGCTAGCATTCACACTTCATAAATTATTTCTTTTATCATTTACCTACTCGAGGACGAGCGGGAATTAAGCTTGGGGATGCTGATACGTCTCCAACGTATCTATAATTTATGAAGTATTCATGCCATGTTTATTATAGTTTTGTATGATTTTGGTGCACTTTTATATGGCTTTTATATGATTTTTACAGGCTAACATATTGACCTAGTGCCTAGTACCAGTTGCTGTTTTCTGCTTGTTTTTGGTTTTCCAGAAAATCCATATCAAATGAAGTCCAAATGCAGCGAAAATTTTTGACAATTTTTTCTGGAAGGAAACAGACCCAGGAAGCTTCGGAGGAGCAGCAGAAGAGCCACAGGGCCCCCACGAGCCACCTAGGCGCGCCTGCCCCCCCAGGCGCGCCCTGGTGCCTCGTGGGCCCCCTGTGGCACCTCTTCGCGTGTGATACGTCTCCAACGTATCTATAATTTATGAAGTATTCATGCCATGTTTACTATAGTTTTGTATGATTTTGGTGCACTTTTATATGATTTTCATGGACTAACATATTGAACAAGTGCCCAGTGCCAGTTGTTGTTTTCTGTCCTGTTTTTGTTTTACAGAAAATCAATACCAAACGAAGTCCAAATGCCACGAAACTTTTTGGAGATTTTTTATTGGCCAAGATAAACACTAGAAGCTTCGGGAGGAGGCCAGAAGACCAACAGGGGCTCCACGAGCCACCAGGGCGCGCCACCCCCCAGGCGCGCCTTGGTGCCTCGTGGGCCCCCTGTGGCCCTTCTTCGCGTGATTCCAACGCCAAAAAATCATATATATTCAGAAACCCCCGAAAGTTAACCTAGATGAGTTTTTAGGCTGCCGCAAGCCTTTGTACCTCCACGATCTCATCTACAGCCCTTTTCCGGCACCCTGCCGGAGGGGGGAAGGCATCACCGGAGGCCATCTTCATCATCTCGGCGGTCTCCATGACGAGGAGGGAGTAGTTCACCCTCGGGGCTGAGGGTTTGTACCAGTAGCTATGTGTTTGATCTCTCTCTCTCTCTCTCGTGTTCTTGAGATGGCACAATCTTGATGTATCGCGAGCTTTGTTGATATAGATGAATCATATGGAGTTTTCCCCTCTCTATCTTATTGTGATGAATTGAGTTTTCCCTTTGAAGTTTTCTTATCGGATTGAGTTTTTAAGGATTTGAGAACACTTGATGTACGTCTTGCATATGGATATCAGTGGTGACAATGGGATATTCACTTGAGTCACTTGATGTATGTTTTGGTGATCAACTTGCGGGTTCCATGACCTTGGGGATTTATGCATAAGGGTTGGCACACGTTTTCGTCTTGACTTCCCGGTAGAAACTTTGGGGCACTCTTTGAAGTTCTTTGTGTTGGTTTGAATAGATGAATCTGAGATTGTGTGATGCATATCATATAATCAAACCCGTGGGTACTCGTGGTGACATTGGAGTGCCTAGGTGACATTAGGGTTTTGGTTGATGTGTATCTTAAGGTGTTATTCTAGTATGAACTCTAGGGCTTTTCGTGACAATTAATGGGGATGGCTCATAAGATTGATCGGGAAGAATAACTTTGAGGTGGTTTCGTACCCTACAACAATTTCTTCGTTTGTTCTCCGCTATTTGTGACTTTGGAGTGAACTCTTTGTCGCACGTGAGGGATTTACATTTCTTTGTCGCACGTGACGGATTTACATATGATTCAACTATGTCAACAATGTTGGGAGATTGCACTAGTGAAAGTATGAACCCTAGACCTTGTTTCTAAGCATTGCAATACCGTTTTTATGCCCGTTTATTGTTTGCTACCTTGCTGTTTTTATAATTTCAGATTACAAAAACCTATATCTTCTATCCATACTACACTTTTATCACCATCTCTTCGCCGAACTAGTGCACCTATACAATTTACCACTGTATTGGGTGTGTTGGGGACACAAGAGATTTCTTGTATTTGGTTGCAGGCTTGCTTGAGAGATACCATCTTCAACCTACGCCTCCCACAGATTGATAAACCTTAGGTCATCCACTTGAGGGAAAATTGCTACTGTCCTACAAACCTCTACGCTTGGAGGCCCAACACGAGTCTACAAAAATAAGTTGTGTAGTAGACATTAGCGTGATTCCAACGCCAAAAAATCATATATATTCAGAAACCCCCGAAAGTTAACCTAGATGAGTTTTTACGCCGCCGCAAGCCTCTGTACCTCCACGATCTCATCTACAACCCTTTTCCGGCACCCTGCTGGAGGGGGGAATCATCACCGGAGGCCATCTTCATCATCCCGGCGGTCTCCATGACGAGGAGGGAGTAGTTCACCCTCGGGGCTGAGGGTTTGTACCAGTAGCTATGTGTTTTATCTCTCTCTCATGTTCTTGATTTGGCACGATCTTGATGTACCGCGAGCTTTGTTAATATAGTTGGATCATATGGTGTTTCTCCCTCTCTATCTTGTTGTGATGAATTAAATCTTTTCCCTTTGAGGTTTCGTTATTGTCGGATTGAATGATTCAGATTTGAGAACACTTGATGTATGTCTTGGATATGAATACCTGTGGTGACAATGGGGTATTATATTGATTCACTTGATATATGTTTTGGCACTCAACTCGCGGATTTCCGTGGTGACATTGGGGTAATCTATGCATAGGGGTTGATGCACGTTTTCATTATCTTTTCTCCGATAGAAACTTTGGGGTGCTCCTTGGAGTTCTTTGTGTGGATTGAATATTATGACTATGAAGTTGTTTGATGCATATCGTATAATCAACTCACAGATACTTGTGGTGACATTGGAGTATCTAGGTGACATTAGAGTTGGTTGATGTGTATCATATGGTGTTATTTTAGTACGAACTATAGGGCTGTTTGTGACACTTATAGGATTAGCTCAATAGATCGATCGGAAAGGATAACTTTGAGGTGGTTTCGTACCCTACAAACAATTTCTATCTTATGTTCTCCGCTAATAGGAACTTGGGAGTGATTCTTTATCGCACGTTGAGGGATGGTTATATGATCCAATTATATTAGCAGTGTTGAGAGATTGCACTAGCGAAAGTATGAACCCTAGGCCTTGTTTCTAAGCATTGCAATACCGCTTATGCTCACTTTTGTTACTTGCTACCTTGCTGTTTTTTTTCGTTCGCACTACAAAAACCTATATCTACTATCCATACTACACTTGTATCACCATCTCTTCGCCGAACTAGTGCACCTATACAATTTACCATTGTATTGGGTGTGTTGGGGACACAGGAGACTCTTTGTTATTTGGTTGCAGGGTTGTTTGAGAGAGACCATCTTCATCCTACGCCTCCCACGGATTGATAAACCTTAGGTCATCCACTTGAGGGAAAATTGCTACTGTCCTACAAACCTCTGCGCTTGGAGGCCCAACACGAGTCTACAAGAACAAGTTGTGTAGTAGACATCAATGAGGTGCTCTAATGCATTACTAAGTATTTTAATTGAAGAGGACAAATATTCAGGAATATTTTCCCAGCTCTAAGCACTATTCATTCAGCGGTTCCGGTAGCAAATGTTCAACGTTCGGTATGTTAGAGGGGTGTGACAGGTATGTGGATGACATATTCGGATTCATTATATTTTTCTGATCATTTTTCGTATAGAAAACATTTTCATCGGAGTTACGGTTTATTTTCTATGATTTTTCGAAGTTTTAAACAATTTCTGGAATTTCTGGAATTAATCTAAATTCGAAATTAAAGGGGTAAAATGCTAAGTGCACCCACTGAAACGTACACAGCAGTGTGCTGTGTGACTGACAGTGGGGCCAGTCAACTGCTGACTCAGCAGTTGACTGGTCAACGGTTGACCTGGTCAACTTGGTTAGCGGGGCCCGCGTGTCAACGACTCGTTATTAACCGAAGGGTTATTTTAACCCCGGGCCCACTCGTTAGTGACTATTGGTGTTAGGGTTAACTTAATTAGGTGTGATTAGTCACTAACACAGTTTCTGACGGCTGGGTCCCACGCTACAGTGACGGCGACACTTGAACTGTGGCAGAGCGCGCTCCAGAGCATGCGCGGCGCGCCTGGGCGGCTCGGGTGGCTGGCGGACTTCGAGCACAGGCGACGGTCGGCGACGCGGAGACGTCTAGGGGGGCGCAGGAACTGCGGCGAGGTCAGCGGTGGCACTGGAGCGTCGCGGGGAGCACTGATACGTCTCCAACGTATCTATAATTTTTTATTGTTCCATGCTGTTATATAATCAATCTTGGATGTTTTTATATACATTTACAGCAATTATATATCATTTTTTGGGACTAACCTATTAACTTAGTGCCCAGTGCCAGTTGCTGTTTTCTGCCCTATTTTTGTTTTACAGAATATCAATACCAAACGAAGTCCAAATGCCACGAAACTTTTTGGAGATTTTTTCTGGACAAGATAAACACTAGAAGCTTTGGGAGAAGGCCAGAAGCCCCAGGGGATGCCCACGAGGCACCAGGGCGCGCCTGGGGAGGCCCATAGAGCTCCGTTTGACCTAATTCCACCACTATAAATTCCAGAAAAATCAGAAACCCTCAGGGGAGTCCACGAAATACTTTTTCCGCCGCCGCAAGTTTTTGTTCTCGAGAGATCCCATCTGGAGGCCTTCTCCGGTACTCCGCCGGAGGGGGAATCGATCACGGAGGGGCTCTACATCAACCTTGATGCCCTTCCGATGATGCGTGAGTAGTTTACCACAGACCTTCGGGTCCATAGTTAGTAGCTAGATGGCTTCTTCTCTCTTTTTGATCTTCAATACAATGTTCTCCTCGATGTTCTTGGAGTTCTATCCGATGTAATCACTTTTTGCGGTGTGTTTGTTGGGATCCGATGAATTGTGAGTTTATGATCAGATTATCCATGAATATTATTTGAGTCTTCTCTGATCTCTTTTATGCATGATTATTATAGCCTCGTATTTCTTCTCCGATCTATTGATTTGGTTTGGCTAACTAGATTGATTTATCTTGCCATGGGAAGAGGTGCTTTGTAATGGGTTCGATCTTGCGGTGCTCAATCCCAGTGACAGAAAGGGACATGACACATATGTATTTTTGCTATTAAGGGTAAAAAGATGGGGTTTATTCATACTTGAGTTTATCTTGTCTACATCATTTCATCGTTCTTAAGGCGTTACTCCGTTCTTTATGGACTTAATACACTAGATGCATGATGGATAGCGGTCGATGTGTGGAGTAATAGTAGTAGATGCAGGCAGGAGTCGGTCTACTTGTCTCGGACGTGATGCCTATATACATGATCATTGCCTTGGATATCATCATGATTATTTGCTTTTCTATCAATTGCCCAACAGTAATTTGTCTACCCACCGTATGCTATTTTCTTGAGAGAAGCCTCTAGTGAAAACTATGGCCCCCGGGTCTATCTAAATCAATTACTAAAACCCTAAAAATATTGCTGCACTTTTTCTTTATTTATTTTATTTTGTATTTTTGTTTCAATCTATCTATCTATCACATACAATTTAATCTTGCAATTAACCGCCGAGGGATTGACAACCCCTCATTTGCGTTGGGTGCAAGGATTTGTTGTTTGTGTGCAGGTACTGCTAACGAGGTGTTGCGTGGTTCTCCTACTGTATTGATAACCTTGGTCTCATAACTGAGGGAAATACTTACCTCTAATGTGCTGCATCATGCCTTCCTCTTCGGGGATAATACCAACGCAAGCTACAAGTAGCAAGAAGAATTTCTGGCGCCGTTGCCGGGGAGACATCATCAACATCTATCAAGTACCTTTGCACAAACTCTCATCTCCTTGCATTTACTTTATTTGCTTCTCGTTTTCATCTCCCCCACTTCTAAAACGTTTTTACAAAAATACAAAAATATTTTCCGTTTGCCTTTTTCTTGTTTGCTCGTTTGCTTGCTTGCTTTATCATTATGGCTAGTTCTTCGCTCGTTACTATTACCCCTGAAAATGAAGTACTTAATTTTAAACAAAGGGGAGGAGAGAATTTAAAAGATGCTTGGTATAGGATTTGTGATGCTCATAATAGATCAACTCGTAAGCAATCCTCTACCATCCTTCTTCGCAATTTTTATGTGGGCATTACTACTTGGTATAGATTTCTGCTTGATACTATTACTGGAGGAAATTTCTTGATGTGTCCCTCTACGGATGCTTTTAATGCTATGGGAAATTTAGTGGGATCACCACCTATTATTATTAATGAAACAACTTTGACCTTGGAACATGTTATGCAAAGGTTAGATGCTATTGAAAATAAAATGCCTACCGTTGAGCATATTGAAAATTTAGATAAAAAGATTCATAACCATGTTACTCAATTTGGATCAAAAGTTGGGATTACTCTTAAGATGCTAAAAGAGAAAGAACCAACAATTAATGAAAAGATGGAACAAAGTCCCGCTAGGATCGATAAGTTGGAGGAAATTATTAATAAATTAGGTTCCGCTTTTTCTTCCGCCAAAACTATTGAAAAAACTACTCCTAGCAAGAATTGCAAGTTTATGTATGTCCCTAAAACCAATGGTGCTATTCCTAGTAAGGGGAATGAGGATCTTAAAATGATTAGCGTGCACCCCGGTTTCATTGGTATAATTAAAGAACCTATTCACAAAAGTAAAATTCTTGATTTTGTGCCTAGAAGTGTGATGGTGAGAGACACCTACGTTAAATCTATTAGAAAAAATGGATGTGTGATTGAGGAGTTGGAAACCAAAGATGTTGGGGATATTTGCTAGCATATAGACCCGGCAGGGTGATAACCCGGCCATAGAGCAGGCTCAGCGGGTCAACTCACTGCAAGGCTGAAGGACTCTTGGCGGGCCGGCTTGAGGAGGCCTAGCAGGAAAGGCCGGCTTAGGCAATGGGCCGGCTCACAAGGAAGATGAGTGGCATGAAGACTGTCTTGGAGAACAAGTAGGAGAGAATAGGAGACGAGTCAAAGGATGACCCGGACTCTCATGTAATCTAGGGTTCCACCTGTATATATAAAGGGGAGCACCTATACGAAAAAGACTAAGTTGCAATCTCCTCGAGAGCTAGGTTAGAGAATCCGCATCCTTGTAATTGAGATCTACAGCAATATAATCAAGCAGGACATAGGCTTTTACCTCCACCGTGAGGGGCCGAACCTGGGTAACCCGGCGTATTCTTGTTCCCGATCAACCCCGTTAAGCTTCCACACTCGTGCGATGGCCTCATCACTAAGTCCTTTCACGAGGACATCTGCCGTGAAAAAACCACAACAGTTGGCGCCCATCGTGGGGCCTACTCACGGTGGAGTTGAGTTCTTAGCGGGATCTCTCCAGGGGTTCGGGAAGTACGCGGTTGGCATGATGACGAAGAGCCGCCGCGGAAAGCTCTACATCGACGATTCATACTGGGGCCCCGATGCCGACTCAATCGAGTACGGGTATCGGGTCCCCTTCGGCAAGATCCATACCTTCATCAGCGTGGTCGGCGAGCCGGCCTCCGGGTTGGAGAACATCACCGGTGTTGAGTCGGTGCGTCGTGCTAATCCGAGCCAGGCAAGACCCGGCCCCGCTCGAGCCAGTCGGAACCATGCCTTCGTAGGGTTCACCCAAGGGGTGGCCTTGTCGGAGAACTCCCTATCTGGAGATGATACGCTCGTCCAATCTGACGGCGAGTCCTCAACAGGAGAAACCGAGTCGACCCGTCCTCTTCATGATGGAAGGCTCGGATACGTGGACGACGTCTTTCCAGAGACCCCGGATCTGCCTCGTTTTGCGGCGGTGTACATGGCGGGAAGGCAGGATCCGGTGCGTGACCCGGCCGATCCCTCGGCCGAGCAGAATCTTACCCTTGCCGGCTCAGGAGGAGCCGGCGCGTCGGCCGCCGGCTCACAGAAAACCGGGGTGCAAGCGCTCGCGGACTTGATGAATACATTGGCAGCCCTGTTGGCCGAACCGGTCACGGCGGAGAACGCAGCAGCGCGCAACACGGAGATCACGAAGTGTCGCGATCAGATGGCCAAGATCCAAGAGGATATCAACGCAGAGGATACACGCATGGCTCAAGTGCAGGCCCGGCTTGCCGAGGAGCGGCAGCATCTGGATGAGGAGGCGAATTACCTAAGTCGCCGGTAGGCCGAGTCAGAACTTGTCCACCGGAGGCGTCATCAGAGCCGGCTTCCGGCCAATCTCGAGCCAACTCAGCTGTTCACCACACCGCCGGCTCCGACGAATCCGGGGGCTGGAGTCGTCCCCACGGGAGAGCTGCCTTTGTGGCAGCCGACTCAGCAACGGGAACCGGCCCAGCACCGCACGCCAAATCAGCAACAACAGCCGCCGTCTCACTGGTTCCAGACCCCAATTGGACACTACTCTAACCCGGTTGATAACGTGCTGGCAGCGACCCACAACTTGGCGGCTATTCCGATCGAGGGGGATGGCCTGATTCAGACGGAGGCCAGGAACGCTATTGCGATGCTCAAGACAGTAGTAGTGCAGCAGGCCAACAACTCGCATAGCCAGCATCGGCTTCACTCTACCCCTCATCAGAGCTGCACCAGGAGTCAGCGCCCTGAGTCGCCAGCGGTCTCCAGCAGCGCACACCGTAGGAGATCCGCTCAGCCGCTGGCGGAGCAGCACCAGCCCAGGATCCCGCAAGACATTGTGGATGCTGCTCGTGCTCTACGAGCGTGGGAGGAAGAAAACGTGCATGCAGGGCACAACCCGCCGGCGCACGTCAACACGCTGGCGCGAGTCAACCCGCCGCCGAATGTCAATCCACCCAATGCAACCCAGACAGATGGCCGACTTGGGGGCTCATCGAGCCGCATGATCGGAACTCCCTGTTTGGTACCAGCGCTGTGAGAAGCACACATACCCCCCGATTTCAAAGGGCCTCGCAAGGTTCCTAACTATACAGCGAATCTGGAGCCCACCGAGTGGATCGAGAGTTATGAGCTGGCAATGGACTTGTTGGGCGCAAGTGAGTCAGTGTACGCGCGTTACCTGCCTCTGATGTTGGAAGGCCATGCGCGCACCTGGATGAAAAATCTACCGGTGATTTCCATCAACACGTGGCAGGAACTGAAGGAGCGATTTATCAAGAACTTCCAAGGAACTTGTAAAAGGCCAACCACCATTGTTGATCTGGAAAGATGTGTTCAGCGTGAGGATGAGTCAGCCCACCATTGGGCTCACCGGGTTGCAGAGGTTATACATAGTTCTGACAGCATCTCGGCGGCTCAAGCGGTGCATGTTCTGGAGCGAACATGCAAATTTCAGCCACTGGTCCAGAAATTAGGGCGACTCAAGAGGAAAACCCAGGATATGGGTGATCTGATGGATGTCTTAACCAGGTATGCGGAGTCTGACAATACTAAAGACCCGCCGTCTGATGAGGAGAAAGCCGGTAAAGACAAGAAGGGCGGTGGCAAGGGCCACCAGCAGAACAACGGTAATGGGCAGAACAACAATGGTGGTAAACGCAAGGGTTAGGATGGCAGTTCCGATCTGGTGGTGAATACAAACACAGAGAACAAGGGTCAGCGTCAGAACGACGGTTCTAGGAGGCAGTCCTCTGGTAATCGCCTTCTCACTTACGAGGAAGCTCTCAAGGCTCCTTGTCCGAAACACAGTTACAATGGTAAGCCATCCAGTCACTCCTGGGAAAATTGCTATGTCATGCAAGAGTTTGCCAAGCGGGTCTTCCAGAATCATCATAATGGGGGCAGCAACGGCAGACAACCCGCCAGCCAAGGACCCGGCTTCTCAGGAGGCGGTTTGCAAGGGCCCTTCGCAGGACCCGGTTTCCAAGGGAACAGTGGTCAAGGCGGTGGGTTTCAGGGGGCTGGTAATACCGGAGGTGGCAATCAGTAGAACAACCAGGGGAATCAGCACCAAGCCGGTGCGGCAGGGTTTCAAAGTAACCCAAAACAGTTAAATAGTGGACAGTACCATGTTTTCACTAGCAGTACCTGTAAACGGGACCGGAAGGTGCAACGCCGAGCCGCCCACACGGTCGAGCCGGCAACTCCTTATTGTCTCAACTGGTCTGAACAGCCGGTTACTTGGAGCAGAGCGGATCATCCTGTCCTCCTCGATCACCCAGGCCACTTGGATCTGGTGGTTGCACCACAAGTTGGCGGTTATACACTGACTAAGGTGCTCATGGACGGAGGCAGCAACATCAATATTCTGTACTATGACACGTTCAGGCGGATGAATCTGTCTGATAAGCAGTTGACTCTGTCCTCTACAGTCTTCCACGGCATTGTTCCTGGCAAGTCAGCCTATCCCATGGGGCGAATCTCCCTAGAGGTGGCCTTTGGCTCAGAAGATAACTGGCGTTCTGAGTTTCTGTCCTTTGAGGTGGTTAAGCTTAAAAGCCCATACCACGCCTTATTCGGCCGGCTGGCTTATGCGCGGTTCATGGCACGGCCGTGCTATGTTTACCTGAAAATGAAGATGCCAGGTCAAAGGGGAACCATCACAGTGGAAGGCAACCGGAAGATTGCACTCGAGTGCGAGGAAGGAGATGCAGCATACACCGAGACGGCTTGCGCCGCAGAGGAGTTGCGGTATTATAAGGACAATGTTGACCCGTCTGACAGGACCTCCCTGAAAAAGCCCACGACGGAGTCAGACCCTCTAATCAAGTTCAAGTCGGCCAGAGACACAAAGCAAGTCGATTTCACCCCGGGCAATTCGTCAGAGCAGTTCACCATAGGGTCAAACATGGATCCTAAATAGGAAAGCATGCTCATCGAGTTCATCCATGAGAACCGGGACATCTTTGCGTGGAAACCTTCTGACATGCCAGGTGTATCGAGAGAACTCGCTGAGCACTCCCTTAATGTGGATCCCAAGTTTAAGCCAGTTCGCTAGTATCTCCGTCGCTTTAATGAGGAAAGGCGGAAAGCAATTGGTGAAGAAGTGGCCCGGCTCCTAGCTGTCGGGTTCATCGTTGAAGTCTACCATCCTGAATGGCTTGCCAACCTAGTGCTTGTTCTGGAGAAAAATGGGACTTGCTGGATGTGTGTTGATTACACAGACCTGAATCAACCCGGCAATTCGACCCATGGGTATGGCCGCCCATGGGCACCCGACCCGAATGGGTAGGGTATGGGTCGTGCTCTCCGCCCATGGGTTGCACCCATGGGTAACCCAATTAGTAGTGGGTAGGGTATGGGTACGAGTTTGTGCCCGCGGGTTACCCATGGGTTGCCCGATTAATAATAATAATTGACTATAATATTATTTTACATGACCTTGAATATTTTTACCGAAGAATTTTCTTAGCGATCATTGCATCTTGCTTGCTGTGAATATTGCCATAGTAGTAAATAACAGAATGTTACTCGAGTACCATGCATGCACGACATTGGCCCGCTAGCGTAGTAGGCAAGCAGACCCAACGTCACTACTTTGCTTTGAGTAAGCAGGCTCAAATTGAGCAACACGTCAGCTCGATGGGCCTCTAAAGCTAGCGCATGCAAGGCTGACAAACAAGCCAGCCCATGCAGCTCGTCTCAAGCCTTGCATGCACCACACAAATGATGGACTGCGCAGCTTGCCAGCATTTTAGTACCACCTCGCCTAGTCGAGCATGTGCAAGGTGCAACTCTACCTATATAACAATATAGAGGAAGCTGATGCCATCGCCCCTTCAAAACTACCTAGCATGACCTGTTGGGCAAAGAGTAGCAATAAAAAGTTATATTAAATTAAAATGCTAAGCTATTTGTGTTCAAACGGTGGCTGAAAATGGCATCTGTTGTGCAGTGTATAGCCGCCCGATGGGTAACCCATCGGGTTCGTGCGTGGGTCTGGTCCAGCGCCCATGGGTAGGGTCGTGGGTCTGCATCTATGCCCATTAGCTATTCGGGCATGGGTTTGGTACAGCTTGACCCGGCCAAACCCGACCCGACTGCCGGCTTGAGACCTGAATAAGGCATGTCCTAGTGGCCCCTTTGCCTTGCCCCGTATTGACCAGATCATAGACGCTACGACGGGTTGCGAGTGCTTATGCTTCCTGGATGCTTACTTTGGTTATCATCAGATCAAAATGAAACTGGAGGACCAGGAAAAGACAGCTTTCATCACACCTTTTGGGGCTTTCTGCTATACAACCATGCCGTTTGGTCTGAAGTGTGCACAGGCGACTTACCAGCATTGTGTCCAAAGCTGCTTTCACAAACAGATCGGGCGAAACGTTCATGCTTATGTTGATGATATTGTGGTTAAGTCCCGGAAGAAAGAAACCCTGTTGGAGGATCTCAAGGAAACGTTTGACAATCTCCGTGTCTACCAGATGAAGCTTAACCCGGAGAAGTGTGTTTTTGGTGTCCCTGCAGGAAAGCTTCTGGGTTTTCTAGTTTCCGAACGTGGCATTGAAGCTAACCCGGAAAAGATCATAGCAATCACGACCCTAGCTAAGCCGGCCAATCTGAATGCCGTACATAAGCTGGCTGGGCGGGTTGCGGCGCTGAGCCGGTTCATTAGCCAGCTTGGAGAGAAGGCAATTCCGTTGTACCAGTTGCTTAAAAAATCAAATAACTTCGTCTGGAGTGATGTTGCAGATCAGGCTTTTGAGGCCCTCAAGAAGCAGTTGTCTGAGCCGCTAGTCCTTGCTGCCCCTCGTGAGAAGGAACCGATGTTGCCATACATTGCTGCCAATAAGAAGGCGGTAAGCGTGGCAGTCGTGGTAGAGTGCAAGGAGGACGGCAAGGAATATCCAGTCCAGCACCCCGTGTATTATATCAGTGAGGTGTTAACAAAGTCCAAGCAGCGATATCCACATTGGCAGAATTGGTCTACGGAGTATTTATGGCTAGCCGCAAGCTGAAGCATTACTTCCACGAGCATCCAATCACTGTGGTCATCTTAGCACCTCTTGGGGATATAATCTAGAACCGGGAGGCGACAGGCCGGGTTGCTAAGTGGGCCATTGAGCTTGGTCCGCATCATCTCAAATACGTGCCCCGCACAGCAATCAAGTCTCAGGCATTGGTGCATTTCATTAATGATTGGACAGAGTTACAGGCTCCCGAAGAGAAGCCCGACACAACATACTGGTCCATACATTTTGACGGCTGAATGCAGCTCGAAGGCTCGGGGGCTGGAGTTGTGATTACTTCCCCCCGAGGAGATAAGTTATGTTATGTTTTGAGACTCATGTTTCCCTGCACTAACAATGCAACAGAATATGAGGCCTTGCTTCACGGGCTTCGGATGGCTAAGGAGATGAACCTAAGCCGGGTCAGGTGTCTAGGCGACTCAGACTTGGTGGCCCAACAAGTTTCTGGTACATGGGACTCCAAGGATCCCCTTATGGCGGCTTATCGGCACGCAGTCACCAATATTGCTGGACACTTCAAAGGTTATCAAGTCGATCATATTGATCGCCAGCAGAACGAGGCGGCAGACGCACTCTCTCGATTGGGTTCTCAGCGCAAGCCGGTGCCACCCAATGTTTTCCTGGACGTTTTACACAACCCGTCTGTCAAATTACCAACAGAGGAGGACTTGGCTATTCCTGACCCGAAGGCGGCTGTGGTGGCTGCTGTCCACGCTATACGTGATTGGACGGTCCCCTACTTGGCTTATTTAAGCCGGGGAGAACTGCCAACAGAGGAAATCATTGCCCGACAGATCATCAGACGATCCAAGTCTATGACTATCGTCAATGGTGAGTTGCACCGACGAAGCGTCACCGGTGTCTTTCAACGTTGTGTTTCGCCTGAAGAAGGCCGCGCAATTCTCAATGAGATTCATTCTGGTGACTGTGGACACCATGCCGGCTCATGATCACTGGTCGCGAAGGCTTTCTGGCACGGTTTTTACTGGCTCACAGCTCATGCTGATGCAGAGGACATTGTACGCAAGTGTGATGATTGCCAGAGATATGCTCGCCAGGCTCATGTGCCGGCTCAAGAGTTGAGGATGATCCCGATAACTTGGCCTTTTGCGGTCTGGGGGCTGGACATGGTTGGACCCTTCAAACATTCTAAGAACAACCATACACACTTATTGGTGGCTGTGGACAAATTTACCAAGTGGGTAGAGGCGGAGCCGGTCAGCCGTTGTGATGCTGCTACAGCCGTCAAATTTCTGAAAAAGCTGATATTTCGTTTTGGCTATCCGCACAGTATAATTACAAACAATGACACCAATCTTTCCAGGGGGTGATAAAAACAGAATTTTTGATGTGGAATGCTGCCTAACATATTCATCACATATTCTTTTCTTTTGTAGTATGGACATTGGACTTGAATGACTCAAAGCAATAGTCTATAATTTGACATGAAGATATAAATACTCAAGCATGCTAACAAGCAACCATGTCTTTCAAAATATCAACGCTAAAGAAAGTTATCCCTAGCCCATTATGCTCAATCATTGATCCATTCATGAAACACACTCAAATATTAGCTACACACAATGCACAAGTACGACAATAGTGCTCTTTAGTTGGTTCTTTTGTAAGAGAAGATGGAGACTCAAATAAAATAAAAATTGCATAAAAGTAAATAGATAGGCCCTTCGCAGAGGGAAGCAGAGATTTGCTAATGTGCCAGAGCTCAAAGCTGAAATTAAAGAGATAAAAATATGTTGAGAGGCATGCTTTTCCTGTCAACGAAAACGACCGAGAATTCCCAATATTTTCCATGCTAGACACATCATAGGCGGTTCCCAAACAGAAAGTAAAGTTTATTTCCTTTCCACCATTTCTTTCACAATCCATGGCTAGCCGTATCCACGGGTGCCCTCCATACCAACAGTTTCCAAGGAATTTTGTTGTTATTAATTTTTGATTTCATTGTGGGACTAGGCATCCCTATTACCAGCCACTCTCTCGTGCAATGATAAGTAAATAAACACGCATCGTGAGAATAACACACCTAGCATGGAAAATAATGGCTACCCCCTGCCGCTTCATGAGCGGTACGGACACACAAAACGGAAAATTATTTTGAAAATTAGAGTTGGCGCACGCAAATTTACTTGGAACGGCATTGAAATACCGCATATAGGTAGATATAGTGGACTCATTTGGCACAAATTGGGTTTAAGGATTTTGGATGCACAAGCAATATTTCCGCTTAGTACAAATGAAGGCTAGCAAATAGATTGAGAAGCAACCAACCAAAAAATGAAAACGGTCATAAACATGCATTGAACATAACTAACACCGAATAATGCACCATAAGTAGGATCTAATTTCATTGCATAACTATTGACTTGATGTGCATGCATTGGGAATCACAAACCTTAACACTAATATTTTTACTAAATCACAATTACTCACTAACATGACTCACATATTATCATTTCCATATCGCAAAACTATTGCAAGGAATCACACTCATCATATCCAATGATCTATATGAAAGTTTTTATTATATACCTCTTGAATATTCATCACTTTGGGATCAAATTCATATCTTGTGCAAATTACCGTTACTATCATCAACTCTCAAAAAGATTTAAGTGAAGGATGAGATTGCAAATATTTCTTCAAAATTTCAATCTTATCAATTCTCAAAATAATATAAGTGAAGCATGAGAATTCATTTCTTCAAAATTTGAATCAACTCTCAAAATAATATAAGTGAAGCATGAGAGTTTATTTCTTCAAAATATAGCCACCACCGTGCTCAAAAAGATTTAAGTGAAGCACTAGAGCAACTGCCTAGCTCAAAAAATTTAAGTGAAGCACATAGAGTATTCTAACAAATGATGATAAACATGTGGCTCTCTCAAGATAGGTGTGTTCAGCAAATATGATTGTGACAAACTAAAAAGCAAACAAAGCAAAGACTCATATCATGCAAGACGCTCCAAGCAAAACTCATATCATGTGACGAATAAAAATATTGCTCCAAGTAAAATTACCGATGGTTGGTAGAAGAAAGAGGGGATGCCTTCCGGGGCATCCCCAAGCTTAGACGCTTGAGTCTTCCTAGAATATTACCTTGGGGTGCCTCGGGCATCCCCAAGCTTAGTATTTTGCTGCTCCTTAATCCTTCATCCATCGTGATCTCACCCAAAACTTGAAAACTTCAATCACACAAAACTCAACAAAACCTTCGTGAGATCCGTTAGTATAACAAAATAAATCACCACTCTAAGTACTGTTGAAAACCCATTCATATTTTATTTTTGCATTATACCTACTGTACTCTAACTTCACCATGGCTTATACCCCCCGATACAATCCATAGATACATCAAAACAAGCAAGTAGTGCATCAAAAACAGAATCTGTCAAAAACAGAACAGTCTGTAGAAATCTATTTAAAATCCATACTTCTGTAACTCAAAAAATTCTGAAAAATTAGAACAACGTGGGAAATTCATATACCAATACTGTGTAAAAATTTCAGATTTTTCTGATGCACCAGTACATAAAAAAAATTCGGGCACTGGACACAAAACTTTCTGTTTTCCAAACAGCATCAATTATACTATCTTCCAAATCATCCTAAAGGCTTTACTTGGCACAAACACTAATTAAAAACACAAAAACACAATCATACCAGTAACTTAAACATGAAAACACAAAATAACAGAAAAAAATTATTTTATTCATTGGGTTGCCTCCCAACAAGCGATATTGTTTTATGCCCCTAGCTAGGCATAATGCATAGTTTCAAGTGTTGTCATCTTTCTTCTTCTTATCCAAAGGTGCACTTTTATCAAGGGGTTTTTCAAAGGTAATATGAAATATATCATCCATAGAAATTTTGGCATTAGCAAGTTGTCCATCTTTAAATCCCTCTTGATTACCGGCTACAATCCAAGAGTATTGTCTATTGACGCTATTGAAAACTTGTTGGATTATATTCAAAGGAGGAACTTCCTTTTTAATATTCTCATCAAAGATGTGGTCATTGCGGAACAAATATCTCAGAAAGTAATCATTATTATAAAGGATCCCATCTATTACCGGTTTTTCACGGCTCATATCATAAAAGTCAAAGATTTCCCTAGCTTCTCGCACTATATGATCAAATTCATTCATGAGAACCAGGATAGCTATTTTCTTAGCTCTAGGATCTTTTATAACCGGTAACTCATAACACAATCTTTGCAAAGTAGGATGGGTGCGAATAAATCTTCTTTCAAGTTTAAGAACAAGTGCGGAAATAGCATCGGCATAATTATTAGTTTCTTTAAGTATAGGTGCATCATCAAAAGCCAAGGTCCCAATGCAATTAAAGAATTCTTGGATGACGCTTTTTCCTATAACATTACCGTGTCCCAACACAAAAGTTTTAGCATCAAGATTGGTGGAACTTCCCTTTTTAGGAGTTTTACCATCATCGGTTTCCGCCATGCCAAAATCACTCATGATAACAAGTTTCAAGCTAGCAAACAAGAAAAAGGCTAACGAAAAATATTTTTGTATTTTTGTAAAAACGTTTTAGAAGTGGGGGAGATGAAAAGGAGAGGCAAATGGCAAATAAAGTAAATGCAAGGAGATGAGAGTTTATGCAAAGGTACTTGATAGATGTTGATGATGTCTCCCCGGCAACGGCGCCAAAAATTGGCAAGTTGATGGGAGACTGTGTTGACGTGACTTCTCCCCGGCAACGGCGCCAGAAATTTTCCTGCTACTTGTAGCTTGCGTTGGTATTTCCCCGAAGAGGAAGGGATGATGCAACACAGTAGAGATAAGTATTTCCCTCAGTTATGAAACCAAGGTTATCGAACCAGTAGGAGAATCACACAACACCTCGTTAGCAGCACCTGCACACAAACAACAAATCCTTGCACCCAACGCAAACGAGAGGTTGTCAATCTCTTGGCGGTAAATTGCAAGATTAAATTGTATATGATAGATAGATAGATTGAAACAAAAATACAAAATAAAATAAATAAAAGAAAAATGGCAGCAATATTTTTAGGGTTTTAGTAATATGATTTAGATAGACCCGGGGGCCATAGGTTTCACTAGAGGCTTCTCTCGAGAAAATAGCATACGGTGGGTAGACAAATTACTGTTGGGCAATTGATAAAAAAGCAAATAATCATGACGATATCCAAGGCAATGATCATGTATATAGGCATCACGTCTGAGACAAGTAGACCGACTCCTGCCTGCATCTACTACTATTACTCCACACATCGACCGCTATCCAGCATGCATCTAGTGTATTTAGTCCATAAAGAACGGAGTAACGCCTTAAGAACGATGACATGATGTAGACAAGATAAACTCACGTATGAATAAACCCCATCTTTTTACCCTTAATAGCAACGATACATACGTGTCATGTCCCTTTCTGTCACTGGGATTGAGCAACGCAAGATCGAACCCATTACAAAGCACCTCTTCCCATGGCAAGATAAATCAACTCAGTTGGCCAAACCAAATCAATAGATCGGAGAAGAAATATGAGGCTATAATAATCATGCATAAAAGAGTGCAGCAAAGGCTGAAATATTTTCATGGATAATCTGATCATAAACTCACAATTCATCGGATCCCAACAAACACACCGCAAAAAGTGATTACATCGGATAGAACTCCAAGAACATCGGGGAGAACATTGTATTGTAGATCAAAAAGAGAGAAGAATCCATCTAGCTACTGCCTATGGACCCGAAGGTCTGTGGTAAACTACTCACGCATCATCAAAAAGGCAGCAAGGTTGATGTAGAACCCCTCCGTGATCGATTCCCCCTCCGGCGGAGTACCGGAGAAGGACCCCAGATGGGATCTCTCTGGAACAGAAACTTACGGCAGTGGAAAAAGTATTTCGTGGACTCCCTTGAGGGTTTCTGTTTTTTTTCTGAATTTATAGTGCTAGAATTAGGTCAAACGGAGCAAAGGGGGGCCCACGAGGCACCAGGGCGCCCCTGCCCCCCAAGGCGCGCCCTGGTGGCTCGTGGCCACCTCCTGGGTCTTCTAGCCCTCTCCTGAAGCTTCTAGTGTTTATCTTGGCCAATAAAAAATCTCTAAAAAGTTTCGTGGCATTTGGACTTCGTTTGGTATTGATTTTCTGTAAAACAAAAACAGGGCAGAAAACAACAACTGGCACTGGGCACTAAGTTAATAGGTTAGTCTCCAAAAATGATATATAATTGCTGTAAATGCATATAAAAACATCCAAGATTGATAATATAACTGCATGGAACAATAAAAAATTATAGATACGTTGGAGACGTATCAGGGGGTCATGAAGCAGTTCTGTCAACAGGAGCATATCCAGCTTGATTTAACATCGGTTGCGCATCCTCAGTCTAATGGGCAGGCAGAAAGAGCCAATCAGGAATTGCTGCGTGTTATCAAACCCCGGCTCATGGTGCCTTTACAGCGCATGCCGGGTTGCTGGGAAGAAGAATTACCTGCGGTGCTTTGGAGCATACGGACTACCCCCAACAGGTCAACAGGCTATACGCCGTGTTTCCTGGTCTATGGTGCAGAAGCTGTACTTCCAAGCAATATTCGTCATGATTCCCCTTGCGTGGCGGCTTATGTGGAATCAGATAATGAGCAAGCTCGATAAGACGTTCTTGATGCCCTGGAAGAAGAACGCGAAGTTGCCGCGTCCAGGTCAGCAATTTATCAACAAGATCTACGTCGCTATCACAGCCGTAGAGTTCGAAGTCGCACTTTTCAGGAAGGTGACTTAGTGCTCCGTCTGATACAAGACCAGACAGGCATGGATAAGCTTTCACCACCTTGGGAAGGGCCCTTTGTGGTCAGCAAGAATCTCAACAACGGGTCATATTACCTGATTGATAAACGTGAGGCAGATAAATCACGTACCTCTGAGGAGGAAACAAGCCGGCCCTGGAACATTGCCCAGCTCCGGCCGTACTACACCTAAGTCATCGACTAGGTCACATCTTTGTACATACCTTTTATCATGTATATACCTATTTTTGATCAAATAAAATAACGACCAGCAGCATTATGTAAAGGTGTTGTTTCGCCTCAAAATTATGTGTTGGATTTTTATTTGTTGATCTTGGTTACTTGGGGGCTTCCAACTCCATTGAGTTTAGCTTACAAAACCCTTTAACCCGGCGAGATGCCACAAAGTTGGTTAAACCTGCCTGTTAGCAAGATGCTACTCCCTAAAAAAGCAACCCAGCGTACGTCTGATGAGTCAATCACATAGGTGACCCTGAATTCATCAGAGTTAAAACGTTCGATTGGTTGAGTGAGAGCCGGCTTTCAGAAAGTGAGGATAATCCAACAGGCCAAAGTGCCAGCTTCATGAAAGCAAAATCAGACTTGAGCTTTATAAGCCGGTCTTTCAGGTCGGGTTTTACAAAAACCGGCTTATCGCAGTTATGTTTCTTCTCTGGTTTCATCTCATCTCTGCATACATGCATGCATTCATACATAGCATTTACTTTACTTCACTTTGATATGTTTAATTCATTGTAAACAGTAACGAAGATTACTAGTTGATTGCATCCATCACAGTTATATGCAATTGTTATTGTTTCAGCAGAATCACTCTCGTTGCAAAAACCGGCTCTTGAAGCCCAAAAGAGGATTCACAGAAGCATAAAACTATTTGTATAGGCAGTAAACAAGCACAGTACGCGATGGCACTGGCATCAGCAACAAGTGTTTCACACTACACTATTACAAGCCGCCCATCAGCTGCGGCCACGGCAAATGTTTTTACAGTTCAGGCTACAAAAGGATGAGACGGCGTTTTATGTCGCCGGGTTAGAGCTGGCGCCAGCGCCCGACGAAGCACCATGTGCCGGCTCTTCGTGGCCGTCGTCATCCTCCGCCTCCTGACTTGACTCGCCGGTCGACCACTGGATTGAGCGCAACGCTTCAAATAGGGCATCGGCTGTTATCAGGGAGGAGGGGTTGACTTCAGGAGCAAAAGATGGCTTACGCGTTCGGGTTAAGGCAACCGCCTCATGATTTGGCGGCTCCATCCGTTCGTTCTCCTTCATGTAACCCGCCTGGAACTTGGTCAGATCTACCTCTGCTGCAATCTCGGTAGCTGCAACCCGGGTTTCTTTGATACAGCATTGAAAGTCTTTCTTTGTAAACGGCGAGTCATCCACATTGAACTCTGGATACCCGCCCACAATCTGAGCCGGGTCGAGTTCTGGCATATATGCCTTGGCTCGTGCAAGCGCTGTCAGAGCCCCAGTGCGACAAGCCGCCTTCTTCCAGTTATCAAACCACTTGGGCTCAACTGATAGCTCTTTCAATGTGTCAGCAATCAACTACGGCGGTGCCTTGGTGTTCTTTGCGGCCATTATGCAACGACAGCCGCCTATGTACAGCTGCTCTACGAGGGTATACACCGCCTTTAATTTCACCAGTGGTTGCTGCACAAGAGTCTGGTTCTTGCGGCCTTCAAGGAAACACACAAGATCAGTACGGCCGGCTCATCAGGATAAGTCGGTACAATTGACTCATAATAGTCGTTTTACTTACCAAAGATGGCTCGGCACATGGCGGTGATCTGGCCCTTTAGAGTCGCCAGCTCTTGAGTTACCGGCTCAAGCTTGGCTTCGGCCTCTTCAGCACGCGCGGCTAGGGCGGCTCTTGCTGCCTCCGTTTCTTCCAACGTACTCCGCACCACACGCAGAGACTTATTGGCTTCTTCAGATGTTTGCTCAGCTTCTCGACGTAGTTTCTTCTCCTTCCTTGCTTCCTTTCGGAAGAAGGTCGCTTGGGTTTCCACCTGGTTCAACATGTCCTGCAAAGCAACATCGGTTATACATTGTCTAAACATGTCCCGAGCCGCTCTTCCGGTCGACCCGGCTCATGGGGGCTACGGGTTTCAGCGCTTCTCAACAAAGCAAAACAAGCAAGTTCCATGCAGATGCAGGCATTCTACATGGCACTTGGGGGATAATGCATGAATTGATCTTATTAGGCATGGAGACCCGCTCGTCATGATATCACGAGCCGGCCTTTGGTGATGCTAACTAAGGTTATGCATGCAAGATAAAATTTGGAAGTCCCAGGTCATTATTTCATAATGACCTGGCCCTTGGGGGCTACATATATATATGGTTCATAACAGAGGACACAAGTTACCTCATACTTCCGCTTCAGTGAGGTTATCATCGCAATTTCTGTGTCCCGGCTTTCAGACAGCCGGGTTAGCACAGCTTGGTGAAGGGCGTTGGCATCTTGATCTTCAAAAGCGGAGAAGTCCAGAGCCGCTTTCCCCTTGTCCTTCATGGACGGCTCAGCCCTGGCAGGAATTTTGGTAAGGGCAGTGGAGGTCTCCGGCAGAGCATGCTGCTGTTTGTCCATCACCACCACCTCCTCTTGAGCCGGGGCCTTGGCCGGCTGTTCGGGTTAATCTTCTGTAAATATTTCCTCCTGAACAGGAGAGGAAGCGCGAGCCGGGCTTGCGGTATCTTGTGGCGGTGGACTGGGATGAAAGGCCGGCTCATTCTGAATAATCAGGGGGGCCTCTGTTTCTTCCCGAGGGCCCGTTTGAATAACCGGGTCAGATGACCCGGCCGACGGTGGTCTTTTTCTTGATGGCCTTGGCGCTGTACAAGAAGCAAAGAGTTAATTCAAGTTATAAAAGGTTACAACGTAGAAAACTGTTGGATGACACAAGAATAGTTAATGTGCTTACCCCGGGTTGATGTTGAAAGCCGGCGCCTAAGTGGCGCTTGATTCATCCGAAGAGGGGGACGTCTGATAGGCCGAGTCATTTAAGTGTAAGGGTTCCTTGAAACAACCAGCTAGAGGAAAAGAGGGAGTTGGACTAAGAAGCACCTCTGCCCGCGCTCTACGGGATGGCGTCTCATATGGAAGCCCGCCACTCAACTCACCTTCGCAACTCCGGGTCTTCCGTTTGGAGGTTCCGGCTTGCTGTGTTTTCTTCAAAACAAATTGGGGATCCAAATGAGCGTCCTGGTGTGAAAGGGGGACTTTACGGACGGCAACCTGGGGTTTCCTTTGAACTTTGTGGATTACAGCCTGGATTTTCTTTCGAATAGGTATTGGGGAGTCAGAGTCGGAGGAGATCAAAGTTACCTCTGGCTCGTTGTGGTGGCTAACTTCAGCTTCCTCCTGAGATGAGTAAGCATCAGCAATCTGATTAAAAAGGCCGCCAAGGGAATCAAGTTCTACCTCATGGTCTTCTTCATTATCCGACTCTTCTTCGTCGTCCTCTCGAAGAGCCGGGTCTTGGGCTTCAACCCGCCACCAATCGTCATTCTCCTGTATACGGGTGGGCCGACTGAGTCACGATAAGGGGAACAGTAAAGGCAAGGTGAAGAGAACAGAAACGGCTTACCACAGGGGCTAGGTTGTTGACAAAGAATGGGGCGAGCCCCACAAGCTTGATATCGTCCTTTGTTTCGCCAAGAAGCTTCTTGGCAAACTTTAGGACTTCCTTCTCCTTAAGGTTAACCGAACTGAAATGGAGCGGGTCATCGTGGTGGCCGGTGTATGTGTGCATGAGCCGAGTTCTGGAGCTGAGTGGCTGGATCAGCCACTCGACCCAAGTCCGGGTCAGATCGACACCGGTGAGGCCATGCGCAATCAGTGCATTCATCTTTGGATAGAGAGGCTCCAGATTCTCTCTCTCTTCTTGGGAAGCAAGACCCGGGAAGGTTGCGTTGGTAAGCCGGGTTGCACGGTAACCCGACAATTTGTTTTGACCTTCGGGGGAGGTGTCCTTGCAGTAAAACCAAGTCCTGTGCCACCCCTTGGGATGGCTGGCCGGCTTGGCATTTGGGAAGACGATGTTATTTCGATGTTGGATAGAAATCCCGCCGAGCTCAATGCTTGGGCCGTCCTTGTGCTCAGTTTGGCGGTTCAAGTAAAAGAATTCCCGAAACAGGCTGAGAGACGGCTCGAGCTGTAGATAGACTTCGCAAAATACTTGGAATTGGCAAAGGTTGAAGATGGAATTGGGGGCCAAGTCTTGAGGCCTGATATTGAAGAAGTGCAACACGTCCCGGAAAAACTTTGAGCCGGGAGGATGGAAGCCCCTTGAAACGTGATCGGCAAATACGACGATCTGATCCTCGCCGGGTTGAGGGTAGATCTCTTCTTCAGGAGCTCGCCATGAAATTATATCCTTAGCTGGCAGCAACCCGGAATCTGCCAAGGCTTGCAGGCTCAGTTCAGACATGCTGGACTTGGCCCAATTGACGATCTTGGGTTTTGGAGGCATGGTCTCAGCTGCCATGAAAAAGAGAAGGTATCATGAGCCAGTATTATGAGCTTTTTGATGCAGTACGAATGGTGCAAACGAGCCGGCAAGTTAGAAATTTGGCCGAGTTACGAAAGAGGTTGCAGGTAAGTTACCGGGTCAAGATTATTAGCACAGATAAGCCGGTATAACAATGAGCCGGTGCCAGTGATTCGGTGGTGTTCTGGGTTTTTGCAAAGTGTTGAGCTAGCTACCAACAAAAATCCAATGGAGCAGCTATTTTTATAGATCTAAAAAATACTTCAAAAAAGAAGGTTGAAAGACCTAAACGTGGGTGAATATGAGAGCCCATTTTGCAATGGGGGTCTGTGGAAAGCAGTACAGAGATTTGGATGGGAAAAATGGCATCACCGCAATAATAAAAGGGCCTATTCAGGTGATTCTAGTGAATCTAGATCTACTAATGAGAGGGGAAGATGAACACGGTCGAACCACGACGAATTGCGCAGAGAAATGGGGCGTTACAGATCTAAAGAGAGAAGGATTTGGGCGTACCTATGCGCGGCAGAGGTGACCGGAGTTTTCTGGATGAGCTCCAGCGGCGACTAGGGCGTCGGAGAGGATGCGGTCGAGGTGGTCGGAGAGCTCGAAGGCGGCGGCGCTTCGGGCGTGAGAAGTGGTGGATGTGAGGAAGAAGAAGAGCAAGAGGAAAAAGGTAGCAGTGGGGGTGAGCTGGCCACTTTATAGGCACGGTAAAAATTGGAATGGCGGGTGCGGAGCCCCAGGCGGCGCAGTAATTTTCGGCTGCGGGCTCCTCGATCTTCGCGCCTGACAAGACCATACAAACCCACTCAAAGATACGGCATGATGTCATCCCGGATATTGCGGAAGTGGATTGCGACATCATGAGGAAAAGGAAATACAAGATGCTAAGTCTGAACCCGAAGGAATGACCCGGCGATCTACTTAACCTAGGAAATCGGGCCAGTCAAGACAGCGTTCTAAAGGACCGGCTTGGGAAGCATTTGGAGAATCTCTTACTAATGTTTTGTTTTCCAGGGTGAAGTTTAACATGAATGAATTCAAGTCAAACTGAGGGCTAATGTTGGGGATATTTGCTAGCATATAGACCCGGCAGGGTGATAACCCGGCCATAGAGCAGGCTCAGCGGGTCAACTCACTGCAAGGCTGAAGGACTCTTGGTGGGCCAGCTTGAGGAGGCCTAGCAGGAAAGGCCGGCTTAGGCAATGGGCCGGCTCACAAGGAAGATGAGTGGCGTGAAGACCGTCTTGGAGAACAAGTAGGAGAGAATAGGAGACGAGTCAAAGGACGACCCAGACTCTCATGTAATCGAGGGTTCCACTTGTATATATAAAGGGGAGCACCTATACGAAAAAGACTAAGTTGCAATCTCCTCGAGAGCTTGGTTAGCGAATCCGCATCCTTGTAATCGAGATCTACAACAATATAATCAAGCAGGACGTAGGCTTTTACCTCCACCGTGAGGGGCCGAACCTGGGTAACCCGGCGTATTCTCGTTCCCGATCAAGACCGTTAAGCTTCCACACTCGTGCGATGGCCTCATCACTAAGTCCTTTCACGAGGACATCTGCCGTGACAAAACCATGACAAAAGATGACAATACTTGAAACTATGCGTTATGCCTAGCTAGGGGCATAAAACAATAGCGCTTGTTGGGAGGCAACCCAATGAATAAAATAAAATTTTCTGTTATTATGTGTTTTCACAATTATTCTACTGGTATGATTGTGTTTTTGTGTTTTTAATTAGTGTTTGTGCCAAGTAAAGCCTTTGGGATGATTTGGAAGATAGTATAATTGATGCTGTTTGGAAAACAGAAAGTTTTGCGTCCAGTGCCATAATTTTGTTTCCGTACTGGAGCGTAAAAAAAATCTGAAATTTTTACACAGTATTGGTATATGAATTGCCCAGGTTTTCCACATTTTTCAGAATTTTTGGAGTTACATAAGTATGGCTTTTAAATAGATTGCTATAGAGTGTTCTGTTTTTGACAGATTCTGTTTTTGATGCACTACTTGCTTGTTTTGATGAATCTATGGATTGTATCGGGGGGTATAAGCCATGGTGAAGTTAGATTACAGTAGGTATAATGCAAAAATAAAATATGAATGGGTTTGCAACAGTACTTAGAGTGGTGATTTATTTTGTTATACTAACGGATCTCACGAAGGTTTTGTTGAGTTTTGTGTGATTGAAGTTTTCAAGTTTTGGGTGAGATCACGATGGATGAAGGATTAAGGAGCAGCAAAAGCCTAAGCTTGGGGATGCCCGAGGCACCCCAAGGTAATATTCAAGGAATACTCAAGCGTCTAAGCTTGGGGATGCCCTGGCAGGCATCCCCACTTTCTTCTACTAAACATCGGTAATTTTACTTGGAGCTATATTTTTATTCGTCACATGATATGTGTTTTACTTGGAGTGTCTTGTATTATATGAGTCTTTGCTTTGTTTTCTTTTTAGTTTGTCACAATCATCTTCGCTTAACACACCTATCTTGAGAGAGCCACACGATTATCATCATTTGTTACAATACTCTATGTGCTTCACTTAAATATTTTGAGCTAGGCAGTTGCTCTAGTGCTTCACTTAAATCTTTTTGAGCACGGTGGTGGTTATATTTTGAAGAAATAAACTCTCATGCTTCACTTATATTATTTTGAGAGTTGATAAGATTGAAATTTTGAAGAAATGAATTCTCATGCTTCACTTATATTATTTTGAGAATTGATAAGATTAAAATTTTCAAGGAATATTTGCACTCTCATGCTTCACTTAAATCTTTTTGAGAGTTGATAATAGTAACGGTAATTTGCACAAGATATGAATTTGGTTCCAAAGTGATGAATATTCAAGAGGGATATAATAAAAACTTTCATATAGATCATTGGATATGATAAGTGTGATTCCTTGCAATAGTTTTGTCATATGGAAATGATAATATGTGAGTCATGTTAGTGAGTAATTGTGATTTAGTAAGAATATTAGTGTTAAGGTTTGTGATTCCCAATGCATGCGCATCAAGTCAATAGTTATGCAATGAAATTATATCCTACTTATGGTGCATTATTTGGTGTTAGGTATGTTCAATGCATGTTTATGACCGTTTTCGTTTTTTTGTTGGTTGCTTCTCAATCTATTTGCTAGCCTTCATTTGTACTAAGTGGAAATACTGCTTGTGCATCCAAACTCCTTAAACCCAAGTTGTGCCTAATGAGTCCACTATATCTACCTATATGCGGTATTTCAATGCCGTTCTAAGTAAATTTGCGTGTGCCAACTCTAATTTTCAAAATAATTTTTTCGTTTTGTGTGCCCGTACCGCTCATGAAGCGGCAAGGGGTGGCCATTATTTTCCATGCTAGGTGTGTTATTCTCACGATGAATGTTTATTCACTTGTCAATGCACGAGAGAGTGGCTGGTAATAGGGATGCCCAGTCCCACAATGAAATCAAAAATAATAACAACAAAATTCCTTGGAAAGTGATGGTATGGAGGGCACCCGTGGATACGGCTAGCCATGGATTGTGAAAGAAATGGTGGAAAGGAAATAAACTTTACTTTCTGTTTGGGAACCGCCTACGATGTGTCTAGCATGGAAAATGTTGGGAATTCTCGATCGTTTTCGTTGACAGGAAAAGCATGCCTCTCAAAATATTTTATCTCTTTAATTTCAGCTTTGAGCTCTGGCACATTTGACAAATCTCTGCTTCGCTCTACGAAGGGCCTATCTATTTACTTTTATGAAATTTTTATTTTTATTTGAGTCTCCATCTTCTCTTAAAAAGCACCAACTAGAGAGCACTATTGTCATACTTGTGCATTGGATGTAGCTAATATTTGAGTGTGTTTCATGAATGGATCAATGATTGAGCATAATGGGCTAGGGATAACTTTCTTTAGCGTTGATATTTTGAAAGACATGGTTGCTTGTTAGCATGCTTGAGTATTTATATCTTCATGTCAAACTATAGACTATTGCTTTGAATCATTCAAGTCCAATGTCCATGCTATAAAAGAAAAGAATATACGATGAATATGATAGGCAGCATTCCACAACAAAATTTCTGTTTTTATCATTTACCTACTCGAGGACGAGCAGGAATTAAGCTTGGGGATGCTGATACGTCTCGAACGTATCTATAATTTTTGATTGTTCCATGCTGTTATATTATCAATCTTGGATGTTTTTATATACATTTACAGCAATTATATTTCATTTTTTGGGACTAACCTATTAACTTAGTGCCCAGTGCCAGTTGCTGTTTTCTACCCTGTTTTTGTTTTACAGAATATCAATACCAAACGAAGTCCAAATGCCACGAAACTTTTTGGAGATTTTTTTCTGGACAAGATAAACACTATAAGCTTCGGGAGAAGGCCAGAAGCCCCAGGGGGTGCCCACGAGGCACCAAGGCGCGCCTGGGGGGGGCAGGCGTGCCCTGGTACCTCGTGGGGCCCACAGAGCTCCGTTTGACCTAATTCCACCACTATAAATTCCAGAAAAAATCAGAAACCCTCAGGGGAGTCCACAAAATACTTTTTCCGGCGTCGCAAGTTTCTCTTATCGAGAGATCCCATTTGGAGGCCTTCTCCGGTACTCCGCCGGAGGGGGAATCGATCACGGAGGGGCTCTACATCAACCTTGCTGCCCTTCCGATGATGCGTGAGTAGTTTACCACAGACCTTCGGGTCCATAGTTAGTAGCTAGATGGATTCTTCTCTCTTTTTGATCTTCAATACAATGTTCTCCTCGATGTTCTTGGAGTTCTATCCGCTGTATTCACTTTTTGCGGTGTGTTTGTTGGGATCCGATGAATTGTGAGTTTATGATCAGATTATCCATGAATATTATTTGAGTCTTCTCTGATCTCTTTTATGCATGATTATTATAGCCTCGTATTTCTTCTCCGATCTATTGATTTGGTTTGGCCAACTAGATTGATTTATCTTGCCATGGGAAGAGGTGCTTTGTAATGGGTTCGATCTTGCGGTGCTCAATCCCAGTGACAGAATGGGACATGACACGTATATATCATTGCTATTAAGGGTAAAAAGATGGGGTTTATTCATACGTGAGTTTATCTTGTCTACATCATGTCATCGTTCTTAAGGCGTTACTCCGTTCTTTATGGACTTAATACACTAGATGCATGCTGGATAGCGGTCGATGTGTGGAGTAATAGTAGTAGATGCAGGCAGGAGTCGGTCTACTTGTCTCGGACGTGATGCCTATATACATGATCATTGCGTTGGATATCGTCATGATTATTTGCTTTTCTATCAATTGCCCAACAGTAATTTGTCTACCCAGCGTATGCTATTTTCTTGAGAGAAGCCTCTACTGAAAACTATGGCCCCTGGGTCTATCTAAATCAATTACTAAAACCCTAAAAATATTGCTGCACTTTTTCTTTATTTATTTTATTTTGTATTTTTGTTTCAATCTATCTATCTATCACATACAATTTAATCTTGCAATTGACCGCCGAGGGATTGACAACCCCTCGTTTGCGTTGGGTGCAAGGATTTGTTGTTTGTGTGCAGGTACTGCTAATGAGGTGTTGCGTGGTTCTCCTACTGGATTGATAACCTTGGTTTCATAACTGAGGGAAATACTTACCTCTAATGTGCTACATCATCCCTTCCTCTTCGGGGATAATACCAACGCAAGCTACAAGTAGCAAGCACCGGAGCTGGGGTTGCAACGGTGACCCGCGGCGGACAGAGCCGGTCGTGCTCGGGCTCGAGCATAGGAGCTCGCCCGAGATGAACTGATGCACGCACGCGCCTCCCTGGCATTCCAGGAGCACGCTGACACACTCAGGTAATGAGGGGGAGTGCGGGTATCGCGGTAAGCACCGGCCATGGCGGCGGCCGAGACGCGGCAGCGGTGCGACGAAGAAACAGCCACCTAGAGCGAGAACGCATGCAGCCAGAGGGAAGGGGAAGAGGCGGATGCTCACGGTGAGGCTCACGGCGGCCGCTGGGAGCTTAGTAGCGCAGAACGAGGTGGATCGAGGTGGGGCAGTGGTGTCGGCCGACGGAAGGGGGCGAGCTGCTGGCGGTGTTGTGCTGCTCCCCGAGACGAAGCCGAACACCAGGAGGACGGGTTCGAGGCCCCTAGAGCTCCTGGACAGGACATAGTGATGGGTGGACGCCGGTGGCCGCAACGGTGGCAGCGGCGCGTCGACGAGCCCGCTCGAACCAGAGAAAGCAGAGAGGGGAGAGCCCGAGGGAGGGAACAGGGTGAGCAGGGGGAAGCCAAGGGAGTGGTTGGGGGTCGTCCTTATCGCCCCAGCGGCTCACCTGCTCGGCGTCGTGGCGGTTGAGGACGGCGCGGCGTGCGCTCGACCATGGCGGCGGTGACACGCAGGGGAGGGGCAGGTGGGAGAAGGTGGAGTGGGCTAGGCCGGCGGGCCTCAGTCCAGGCGCCAGGTAAGCCGTCTGCCCCTTTTTGTTTTTCTTCTGTTTTTCCATTTATTCAAAACAGAGACAGTTAGGGATTTTTTTTAGGGCTAACAAATGACTTCAGAAAAATGTGGAACTAGGCCACATAAATCCATTGCATTTTTAGGCACTGCCACTAAAATTTTGAAATTATTTGGAATAGTTTAAATATTTGTTTATTTTGAAAAGGCCATTTTATTTGTTGTTGGATCATTTATTATTTTCCTAGGAATTTATTTGTGAGTCAAAAGAAGTTGGTTCCAACTTGACAATCACTTGGTGAATATTTGCAAAATTATGAACACTTTAGTTTTGCAATATGAAGAAATAATAATTTGGCTTGCATTTTGAATTTGAATTTGAGTTGAATTATTTCCTAAATGCAATTTAATTAAGATGACCATGATGACATGGCATGATTAAAGGATGATCACTGTGCTCAATTACAGGGGGTGTTACAATTCTCCTCCTCTAAAAGAAATTCTTGTCCTGAGAATTCAAGAGGTAGAAGAGAAAAGATCGGGGTATTCTTCCCGTAGGCGATCTCCACGTTCCCAAGTGGCTTCATCTTCAGTGTGATTCGACCACTGCACTTTAAGGAACTTGGTTGCCTTCTGACGGGCCTGACGTTCAGCTTGATCCAGGATGTAAGAAAAGTCCAGAGTGACGAAGAATGAGTTCTTGTGTCTGATACTAGATTAGATCAACTCTAGGAAGGTGGCTCGTGATAACATACGAAGCCATGTGCAAAGGATACTTCGGAATCAAGGTTGTACATGAGAGTCAGGTTTCGATCGTGTGGAATTGCAGTGAGTGTGGATTAAGAGTAGGAAGGACGGTGACATCTTGCGCGGTCACGACAACAAGACGTGGCAGAGGAAAGTCTGTCAGCTATGTCGACAACAACGCCGGTATCAAGGGCGGGGAACGAAGAGAACCATTCTCCTGCTCGTTAAGACGAGGCGGACCAATAGGCAAGGTTCTCGTCCATCGATGGTTGCCGGAATGTCATCAACATTAGTAATAAGGTTTTATTTGGGGGTGTTGACTTAAGCAGGGAATTATCACTGCTCAGATAAAAGCTAGATTACAATAAAGGTTAAACAGACCAATGGAAAGGAAAATGTGATTATCAGATTAAACAGACCAATGGAAAGGAATAATTGCAGACAATCCAGCTCTCCGGGTAGATGTGATCACGAGAACCTAATGTTAGAGTTAGTAAAATCTTTAACCCCAAAAGAAGAGAGATCAGAATCCCAGAGTAAGGAAGAGGAATAAAAGATCCTAAACCCATCCATTGGCGATGTGGGCCCGTAAGCCACATAGCCATGTTAGTAAAACAGTTTTTCAAAGACTAGACTCAACTTCGGCCAAGGAGTTGGAAAGGGGCTTCCTACAGGCAGTCGACTCTGATACCAACTTGTGATGCCCCCGGCCCGACCGTGCACTATTCATACACGCAAATGCGCACGATCAAGCCCAAGGACTCGCAACAAGATATCACATCACAACTCTAGACACAAAATAAAATAATACAAGCTTTATATTACAAGCCAGGGGCCTCGAGGGCTCGAATACATAAGCTCGAGTTACACAAGCATCAGAGGAAGCATTAGCATCTGAGTACAGACATAGTTAGACAAGGTTGCCTTAAGAGGGCTGAGCAAAACAACGATGTCTAGATCGAAAAGGCGCAGGCCTCCTGTCTGGGAGCCTCCGAACTAGTCCTGGTCATTGGTCTCCACGTAGTAGTAGGCTCCGTCGGGGTAGTAGTAGACATCGACGGGATCAGCTGGCTCCGGGGCTCCATCATCTAATTGCAGCAATCGGGTATGGGGAAAAGAAGGTAGCAAAGCAACCGTGAGTACTCATCCAAAGTACTCGCAAGACTTACATCAGAACTATTCTATTTATGCATCGGTATCAAATGAAGGGGCTGTATCTGTGGACTAGACTGCAGAAATGCTAGAATAGAGAGGAAGGCCTAGCCTATCGAAGACTAGCATCTTGCAGCGTCTTGCAACATTAGAAGAGTGCAGATTAGTATCATATCATATAGTAATAAATATATGGTAGCAAAGCCCATAGATCCTACCTCGACTCCCTGCGAAAAAGCAATCCCAGAGCTAACATATTAATTAAAGTAACATGTATCTAGTTCAAGTTGTAGTAGATCGGGATACTACACTGAGCGTCCTGTTACTGTGGACATGGCTATTCGAATAGATAACTTCCCTGCAGGGGTGCACTACTGTTACCCAACACGCTCGATTAACTCTGGCCAGACACACTTTTCTCGGTCATGCCCGACCTCGGCTGATCGACACGACGTAGTCCTACCTAGGCTCCGCAGAGAGGTCCCCGCCGGTCTACATCCTAAGTGCTCCGGGGTCTTGGGCCCATCGCCCTTTGCACTCCGGGTCGTTGCGAGCAGGGCGATCCAGGCCACCTCCTCTGGGGCGCCGACCCGGCCGTGCCGCAATGCTGAACTGGAAGTCTGACAGAGCTTTCGGCTGATACATACGGCGACGAGGGCCCCATTAAACAATTATCCCACGTGGTGGTAGTGCGTATAGGCCAGTGGCCAACTCAGATCAAATACCCAAATCCGTTAGTGAATTATTAGGAGCTCGCGGAGACGACCAGTGCTTCGGCCGTTCCGACTAGGTATCTCGCGGACCACTACCAGGGACTAGGCCCACCTCTCTCCTAGATAGTCTCCGCCTGCCTTGTCGCTCCGACTACCGTGTAAGTTCCGTGTCGGCTGTCGGGACAAGTCCCGAGCTACCACCACATCCTGGGTGGCACCGCTAACTGCCAGCCGCCACAGGACTCTCTCGCGGGTACCCTTGGGGTTGACCCGACTTCAACATTATCTCGCGGGTGCTCTTGGAGCCGACCCGTCTTTAATAGCGGTCTGAGGTGAAGGTCAAAGTACCCATGTGCTCATAACATCGTGGGGAATCCGAGGAATCACCCTCGATGGATTCCCACTCGATGTAACCGTCAAGGTGAACTTGGAGGAATCACCCTCAATGGGCTCACACTTGAGGGGCTGCACGACAGAGGCCTCATCGGAGGTGGTGAAAGAGGAGTGACCCTTGGTAACCCACAACCGACTAGCTACGCTACAGAGATATTGTAACACCCCGATTTTTGGCCCTTTCTTTTTCTTTTGATTTTCTTTGGATTCTGGTTTGGTTTTCTTCTGGTTGTGGCTCTGTGGTCTTAAAACCTGGGGAGATCATCTCTTCTTCCTCTCCCAAGTAGCTTTTCACTCTCAAAGCTTTCCCAAGACCATGCCATTTCCATCTTAGCCCAAATCCAAATTCTTTTTCGGGGGAATATTCCTTTTTCTATTAAAGGAATAACCCTGTTTGTACTAGGTTGTGAAGCAACCTATATTTCTGTCATTCCAAAAATCCCCACAAAATTCTCATAAATTCTTTGGATCATATCTTCCACAAATATGCCAAAACCCATCCTTGCCTAGTTCTAAAATAATTCAGGAATATTCATTTCCTATTCTGTCCAGGATGGCACTTTGTGAAGGAAGTGCTATTTATATTTTCTTGATTGCCCTCAAACTTTTTGAGCACTCTTCCATATCCAAATTATTGCCACAAGACAAATTTCAGCTTCATTTGCCTAGTAAATCTTCCTCAGCAAATTTCCAAAGTTTCTAACAAGAGAGCAGCTTTGTGAAGGAAGTACTAGCTAGGCTAATCCAAATAAGTTGAAATTTTGGTAGATCATCCATATGATCAAATAATTTCTCTCCACCTAATTTCATCTCTATCCAACAATCTATGTGAGCACACCTTCAAATCTTGGTTTCTGGTCACAATTTCAGTTTGTGAAGCAACTATATTATGTATTGCTTCATAAAATCTGAAATTAATCCAGGACCTAAATATCCCTATATCCTTTGAGCATGCCAAAATTCACATCATTTTGCCAAGCCATTTTGTCCACAAAATTCCCCCAAGTTTCTGTCCAGTGTGGAGCATTGTGAAGGAAGTATCATTTATATTCATCTAAATGGTATGAAATTTTTATAGTGCCTTCATATGACCAAATCATCAACCTATACCAAATTTTAGCTCAATCCAACACTCCATGTGAGTGCAGCTTCATGATATAGTTTCTGGACCAGATTTTGTAGTTGTAAAGCAACTATGATAAATCTTGGTCCAACTCATTTCATATTTCATAGGATGGTAGTCCTTCCTACCCTAAACCCCTTTGACATTCTGGTTAGCCCTTATCCCATCCCATTTGACCACAATTTCATGATCAAGTTTGCTACAGCAAACTGTAGACGCTCCCTCCCATCATCACACAGTTGCTTTCTTCGATCCATCACTTCAGGGAGGTCCCACTTAGGAAGGACTACGCGGTAGACACCTTTTGCCAGTCCCACGTGCCCTCAGAGCGCCATGCCACGCGGTGACCGCGTAGCTGGCATTCCTTGGCCGTGCCTCTGCGTCATTTAGCTTCGGGCACCTCTCTCCCAGCCGCTTCCACGCGTCCCAGCATGTCCTAGAGCTCCGCCGTAGCCATGCGTTCGCTCCCCAGCTCTGGCCCCCTCCTCCGTCGCCCTCCTCGCGCCATGGCGACCCTGCCCGCGGCACTGTTCGGCCGTGGTGGCCGACCGGACTTCGCCCCTCCCGCGTCTGCCCTCCTCTGGCGCTCCACTTCCACTCTCTCGTCGCCATCAACCCCACCGCGCGTGCGCACGCGTACGCGGTCGTGTCAGAGCGGTGCCCACCCATCCGCGGCGGCATCCGGGCACGGCATCTTCGTCGCGGCTATTTAAGCCGTTCCCGAGCCCATCCGAGCAGTCCATCCCCCTCACCTCTCGTCTAGCAACCTCCCCACCCTCTCCATCGAGCTCGAGAAACTCTCCTCGACCGCCATTGCCGCCATAGCCACCGCCTCTGCCCTCTTAAATTGGAGCTCCATGGCCCCTCCCTCTTCCTCCAGCCTCCACCAGAGACCCCCACATCCACCCTTGAGCTCGCCCCACAGCCCATCCATTCCTCCCGTTCGCCGTGTCGAGTGCCTCGGCAGTGGCCGGCACTGCCTTCCGCCGCGGCCAGTGGTACGCTCGCCTCTGCCCTCTCCGGGGTCCGTGCTACCCCTGGGCAGGTGCGCCTCGGCGAGACAAGCACGCTGGTATGCTGACCGGCGAGAATGGTGGCCGGAGTCGCCGGCCCGAGGCTCGGCCGCCCTCTGCTGCCCCTCCCCGATCGGGAGGTTGAAGACGTCGAGGAGGGAGAGAGGGAAATCCAGCGGGGCCCACTCGTAAGTGAGTCAGCACCCGGGCCCGCGCAGAGTAAGTGGAAGCGTATTCACTAGAATACGTTTTCCCTTTGGGAAAGCGTACTTTGCTTTTCTTCGTCTGGGAATACGTTTTCTATATGCAGAAGGCGTATTCCAGCGGAAGGCGCTTTCTATTTTACTCCGCCGGCCGAAACCCTTATATTGCGGACGTTCGTCCGTTAGCAGCAGAAATTGACAGATTTTATTTGTTTTTCTGCCTAACGAACGAACGGCCATAACTTTTTAACCGTGACTCCAAATCAGGTGATTCCAAAGCCCACATTCTCTGTTCGTCAGGCCCATTCTGTTGGTATCATTTTCACCTTGTAACATTCTGAAAATGACCATTTTGCCCCTGCCCTTAATCAGCCCCCTACGAGAGGGAACCGCTTCCGGCAAATTTTTCCGCGAGCTTCCCGCATTTCTTTCCGGTGAATCCTTTATCCCCAGGCAAGCCACAACAACCACTTGCATGATGGCATTGCAGTAGCCATGGTTTCCACTTGAATATTTAAATAATTGTTTGCTCATTTAATGATTTTGTTAATGCCTCGAATATGCTTGTGAATCCATGTCTATGCTTATGCCATGTTCATTTTCAACTAGTAAGTGAAATGATTAATTGCTAGTGTTATTATTATCATGTTTCATTCTTGTAATCATTTCCGACGCTAGTGGTAACGATATGCTCATATGAATGGTTAGGGTTTGTTTTGAAAATACTTGTTATATTCATGATCGTCATTATGCCATGCTCATTTGCATCCCGTAGACTAAATGATTTATCGTTGTTGATCTAACGATGTTAAATGGTTATGTTGCCCATCCATGGTTACACTGATATCATTCTCATATGCAAGTTGAACCTGACATTTATCAAACTTGGACAAATCTGTTATTATGACTCGGCTCATCACCATGTTATTATGACTCGGCTCATCACCATTCAAGTTGAACCTGGCATTAATCAAACTTGAACAAATCTGTTGGCTGAGTCATGGTGCCACCAAATCGAGCTGACCAGTGCAGCCACACTTGCCTTATGGGGGGCCCTAATTTGGTCTATTGTCATGCCTCTCGCCGGTGCCTCCAACTAGGGAAGGTTATGTGCACGCGCTACCTTGATCAGGTAGGCGTCCATAAGTCTTGTGTGGCCGAGTTGTATGGTATACCGAGGTCCCCGTTTGGGACGATGTTTTTGCTTGGCCACGACGGTGGCAGCCACAAAGGTGGCGGATGTCACGAGTTGACAACGGGGCCACCCATGACATAGCCCAAAGGGGAGTTTGTCGGAGTGGCCGGGAGAGTGTCATGCAATAGATTGGTTTTGTCGGAAGATCATTCGTCCACCCGAATGGGAGCACGAGGCCATGAGTTCCGTAGTGTGGGTACAGTGTACTAACCTTTGCAGAGTGTATAATCTATCGATAGCCGCGTCCTCGGTTATAGACACAGTTCATAGTAGGTCACACTATGGATCAACCGTAATAATAATAACCTGAATAATAACAAACCCGGTTCGATGAGAAAAGAAGTTGGTTGATCTTTATGTGGTCACGAGATGATCACGATGGTATTCTTGATGATGGTTGATCATGAGGTGATCGTGTGATGATCATGACGGTAAGAAAGATTGATACCTATTGTGGTTACGAGATAACCTCCGAGCAGAGCAAGTGGGTCCATGAGACCTTAAACGTCGACCCCTCTTGCATGCTAGTGCTAGTACCATCATGTTCATATCATGAGTAACATGTACATGCCATGCTCACTCTCATGTTGATTCTAGTAGCATCATGATCATCTATGGTAATTAACCTATAAATGCCATGCTGTTGTTTGTCTTGATTGCTTTGGTTGCTGTGAGCTTGCGAGTACATTCAAAGTACTCACCTGGCATGAGATGCCAGATTGCAGGTCATGCTGTGATTGCTTACTTGTCGAGGATTCCGAGTTGGCGAGCTAGGATACGTCCCAGCCAGAGTCCCTGCGGAGTGGAGTCCATCACCGTTGTCGCTGTTCCACTACTAGAAGTTATTCCGCTATCACGAGTTGTTCCATTGCTAGCATAGAGCTACCTTAGCAGGCGTAGTGTCGCCGTGCCGAAGTAATCCTTTGTAGCATCAGGCCCTTGTACTCATATTATTTGTAATAAAGAGCTGATTTGTTCTATGCTAAGCAGTGCCGTATTCCAGAAGACTTGATCTCTGGGCTGGAATATGGGGTGTTCCGGACTCTCTGAGCCGGGGTGCCACAGATATCATCAGGAGTGAGGTAGGAGGTATCGCCCTCGGCACTCGATAGTAGCCCTGCAGAGTCGTACAACTAAGGGTGTGTGCGGTGCTGTGATCGGTCTCTGTACATCGATCACACTGATCGAGTCAGCGGTGGTAAAGCATGGCAACAAGGACAAGGGTGTGGAGCCATTGAGGGATCACTAACCAGCCTATACTAAGCATTTAGGACAACAGGTAAAGTATGAACAGCAGGTTACAAAATCAAGCTATGCATCAGAATAGGAGCAATCAAATATGGTAGCAAATTCTAATGCAAGCACGGGGAAGAAGGAATAGGTGATATAGGAATGATCAAGGGGGTTTGCTTGCCTGGTTGCTCTGTAGACGAAAAGGGATCTTCGGAAACGTAGACGTAGTCGATCACCGGATCAGCAGCGGTCTCGGGGTCTACCGGAGAGGAAGGGGGAGGGGGGAACAAATAAATAATGGAGCAATCAAATGCAACATAATGCATGACATGATGAAACGTGGTGATGAGGTGCTCTAATGCATTACTAAGTATTTTAATTGAAGCAGAAAAATATTCGGGAATATTTTCCCAGCTCTAAGCACTATTCATTCAGCGGTTCCGGTAGCAAATGTTTAACGTTCGGTATGTTAGAGGGGTGTGACAGGTATGTGGATGACATATTCAGATTTGTTATATTTTTCTGATCATTTTTCATATAGAAAACATTTTCATCGGAGTTACGGTTGATTTTCTATGATTTTTCGAAGTTTTAAACAATTTCTGGAATTTCTGGAATTAATATAATTTCGAAATTAAAGGGGTAAAATGCTAAGTGCACCCACTGAAACGTACACAGCAGTGTGATGTTGATATGTCTCCAACGTATCTATAATTTTTGATTGTTCCATGCTGTTATATTATCAATCTTGGATGTTTTTATATACATGTACAGCAATTATATATCAATTTTGAAGACTAACTTATTAACCTAGTGCCTAGTGCCAGTTGCTGTTTTCTGCCCTCACTACTCGGGAAAAGGCTAGCAGTAACGATGGAAAAAAGCTTAGCAGTAGCGCAGGATCCCGCGCTACTACTATCGCGCTACAGCTAACTGGTTAGTAGTAACGCGGGTGGCACTCGCGCTACTACTACTTCGATTAGTAGTAGCGCGGGTGGCGCCGCGCTACTACTATTTCAACCCACGCTACTACTATCCTAAGTACTAGTAGCGTGCACTTTTTCCTCATGCTACTACTAGCTAATTAGGACTAGTAGCCTGCTCTTTTTCCCACGCTACTACTAGATAATTAGGAAATAAAAAAATAAAATTTAGATGCAGTATTCGAAATCAGAGACACGTCTGCAAAATAAACTCATGTCACAGAACCATCTTAACACTTGCAACGTTCATGGAGGCAACATTGAACATCTCAACTGGAAGAAATCACGACATCCCATTTAACATAAGACGGACACAACCATCATCCAAAGGTGGGTACCTTCCCTAGCGTTCCACCACCAACCTAAACATACCACTTATCTAGATGTATCTACCAAGGCTCGGAGTTCAGACGCCGGTGGACCTCCCCGCGGACGGTGGCATCGAGGTCCTCCACCTCGGCGACCTCCGGCGTCGCGATCACCTGGACAATCATCTGTGCGCAGCGGTCACCGGACTTCACGGCGAAGTCCGCCTCCGAGTGGTTGAAGAGCACGACACCCACCGGGCCACGGTAATCCGCCTCGATCACCCCTGCGCCCACGTCGGGAAAGTGAAAACTTGTTAGTTCACGTCCGCGTCCAAATCCAGTATTGTATTTTCTTTCTTTTCTGCACATGCACATGAATCAATAGTAACAGCCCAAGGCTGGTCCTTACTTGTTGCACGAGACGTGAAGAAGGCCGGGTCCCCTCCTTGTTGCACGAACGAATCCAAGGAAGACACTGCCGTGAGCCGCGAAGAAGGCTGGGCCCCCTCCTTCTATAAACTAGAAGATACCCCGCGCGTTGCAGCGAGAACTTGGAGCAAAAAAATTTGCAAGATAAAAAATATGGACAATATTATATACATGTGATAGCAAACAATGTATTAAGGCAGTAGCGCCATGTATGCATTATCAGTGTATCAAATGGTGTTTCATACATTAAGAATAAATTTTCAAAACATCTAAGAAGTGGTGATTAGGAATCTTTCAAGTTGATATATACTTCAGGTTAGGCTGTAGGTTTCATTTCATAACATTTCGACCATTTTGATATTCGTAGAAGTCAGTCGGCAGCTTGCAAACTTGAAGCCCTCAAATGGCCGAAAAATACTTTGGTGTATCAAGTTTGTTCACCCTCTCCCGTTCAGCCTAAAGGTTACCAAAAATATCAGATGGATGCTATATGAAAGAATAAAATATGCCATCAGTAAGTATTTAGGAAAAGGGATTGGCACCTGAAACAAAAACTTCCTTTTGGCTACTTGTGTTCTTGTATCTTATATCTGCTATAACATAACACTGCTGTAACAGGCAATATACTGAAGTTACTTTCACTGAAATAGAGCCATTTCACAAAATGATCTAGTTGACGGAATGAGATAGGGGGAATTAACTTGACAACTATTGCAGAAATTGAATTGGATAGAGCAAGTATAGATAGTGACATCCAGCTAACAAAATATTCTAAATACTACAAAACAGGGAAACATCCTTACCTTCCCAAGGATTACACATTTGGTAGGTAGAAGAACATTTTGTCACGCATTGTCGGGCAATCTAGGTAGCTTGAATGAACATCTATTTTTCAAATAAAAGTGGAGAGCACAAAACATCAATTACTAAATTCATTCACATAAAATGGTAGTACTTTAATCTATAGCATAAGCAGGGAACAAATATAAATTTGCATATTAGGAAGTCATCAGAGAGCAAACGCCTGTTTTGTGATAAGGCAGGCAAACCATTGTAATGCTTGAGGGGGAAAAGGCAGTGGTCGCACATTGTGCTTGGTGTCACCGACAGATACGTGTTCTTAGCACTGACACAAACACCAGTGGCTAGAATTCGAATTAACTCTGTTTGTAGTCAAGGAAAATAATAATCAGAAAGGATAATTGAACACACATATGATTCTGCAATGCAGATAAGAAGGGAATACAGAGCTGTCAGAGCACACCACTAAATGTTGAAACGCCAAGTAGTAATATGTCAAACAATACTTAAAACGATCAGTTCAATTCTGTTAATCTAACCACAAACGCATGTAAACAACGAACCTTACATCGAGCTCGGTGGAGGAGATACGTCCAATCTTTTTCATCTTTCTTCTTAAATCTAACAAATACTCCAGTTAGTATCTCAAAGATCCCAAAGGCTATTTGAGTAGAGGGGTTGGGAAGGGGAAGATGTAACCCCGCACCAAAGCGGATACCCCAGTCCGCTGGGCCGATTCCCCGCTGCCGCCGACGAAGGGAACCGCCGAAGAGGGACGGGGAGAGAGGCAGGGGAGCGGCGGCATGCGTGCGTGCTTACCGTTGCAGCGCGGACGGCCGGACCTCGACGACGACGGCGACGGATGGTGACGGGGAAGGAAGAGACGACGCCGCGCGGAGGCCGAAAGCCCGGCCTTGGCTGCTGCTTGATTGCTGGAGACGCCGAGCGGCAGTTTCCCGGCCTTGGCTGCTGCTTGAGTCCTATATCCGCGTTGCACGGCGTAGGGCGGCCTTCACTTCTTCAATTTTTGTCGGGGTGAACAGCAGAGGAGAGGAGATGAAGTTGAGGAAGAGGAATAGGGAAGGGCAGGCCGCCGGTAGAGGGGGCCTCAATCTAGATCTGGATCGGGGGTGGGTGGTGTGGGAGAGTGGAGTGGGACGGTTGGTGGGATAGTGGTAGCGCGGCGTGTCCCACGACGCTACAGCTATTTATCTACTAGTAGTGTAGGTTTTACACCCACTGCTACTATTACTGTCTGTTGGGAGGATATGGTGTAAATCATTTAGTAGGAGCGGGGGTTTTTAGTGCCTGCGCTACTACTATTCCGTACTAGTAGCGCGTTTTTTCTGCCCGCGCTACTACTAATTAGCAGTAGCGCGGGCCAAATAACCCACGCTACTACTAAGTGTCTATCTATAGGCGTTTTCCTAGTAGTGCCTGTTTTTGTTTTATAGAAAATCAATACCAAACGAAGTCCAAATGCCACGAAACTTTTTGGAGATTTTTTTCTGGATAAGATAAACACTAGAAGCTTCGGGAGGAGGCCAGAAGCCCCAGAAGGTGCCCACGAGCCACCAGGGAGCGCCTGGGGGGGGGCAGGCACGTGATACGTCTCCAACGTATCTATAATTTATGAAGTATTCATGCCATGTTTATTATAGTTTTGTATGATTTTGCTGCTCTTTTATATGGCTTTTATATGATTTTCATGGACTAACATATTGACCTAGTGCCCAGTGCCAGTTGCTGTTTTCTGCCCTGTTTTTGTTTTACAGAAAATCAATACCAAACGAAGTCCAAATGCCACGAAACTTTTTGGAGATTTTTTATTGGCCAAGATAAACACTAGAAGCTTCGGGAGGAGGCCAGAAGACCCACAGGGGCTCCAAGAGCCACCAGGGCGCGCCACCCCCCCAGGCGCGCCCTGGTGCCTCGTGGGCCCCCTGTGGCCCTTCTTCGCGTGATTCCAACGCCAAAAAATCATATATATTCAGAAACCCCCGAAAGTTAACCTAGATGAGGTTTTAAGCCGCCGCAAGCCTCTGTACCAGAGAGATCCCATCTACAGCCCTTTTCCGGCACCCTGCCGGAGGGGGGAAGGCATCACCGGAGGCCATCTTCATCATCCCGGCGGTCTCCATGACAAGGAGGGAGTAGTTCACCCTCGGGGCTGAGGGTTTGTACCAGTAGCTATGTGTTTGATCTCTCTCTCTCGTGTTCTTGAGATGGCACGATCTTGATGTATCGCGAGCTTTGTTGATATAGATGAATCATATGGAGTTTTCCCCTCTCTATCTTCTTGTGATGAATTGAGTTTTCCCTTTGAAGTTTTCTTATCGGATTGAGTCGTTAAGGATTTGAGAACACTTGATGTATGTCTTGCATATGGATATCTGTGGTGACAATGGGATATTCACTTGAGTCACTTGATGTATGTTTTGGTGATCAACTTGCGGGTTCCATGACCTTGGGGGTCTATACATAAGGGTTGGCACACGTTTTCGTCTTGGCTTTCCGGTAGAAACTTTGGTGCACTCTTTGAAGTTCTTTGTGTTGGTTTGAATAGATGAATCTGAGATTGTGTGATGCATATCGTATAATCAAACTCGTGGGTACTCGTGGTGACATTGGAGTGCCTAGGTGACATTAGGTTTTTGGTTGATGTGTATCTTAAGGTGTTATTCTAGTACGAACTCTAGGGTTGTTCGTGACAATTAATGGGGATGGCTCATAAGATTGATCGGGAAGGATAACTTTGAGGTGGTTTCGTACCCTACAACAATTTCTTCGTTTGTTCTCCGCTATTTGTGACTTTGGAGTGAACTCTTTGCCGCACGTGAGGGATTTACATATGATTCAACTATGTCAACAATGTTGGGAGATCGCACTAGTGAAAGTATGAACCCTAGGCCTTGTTTCTAAGCATTGCAAATACCGTTTTTATGCCCGTTTACTTTTTGCTATCTTGCTGTTTTTATATTTTCAGATTACAAAAACCTATATCTACTATCCATACTACACTTTTATCACCATCTCTTCGCCGAACTAGTGCACCTATACAATTTACCATTGTATTGGGTGTGTTGGGGACACAAGAGATTTCTTGTATTTGGTTGCAGGGTTGTTTGAGAGATACCATCTTCAACCTACGCCTCCCACGGATTGATAAACCTTAGGTCATCCACTTGAGGGAGAATTGCTACTGTCCTACAAACCTCTGCGCTTGGAGACCCAACACGAGTCTACAAGAATAAGTTGTGTAGTAGACATCAAGCTCTTTTCTGGCGCCGTTGCCGGGGAGGTGAGTGCTTGAAGGTATATCTTTAGTTCTTGCAATTGAATATTTTAGTTTCTTGTTTTTTCACTAGTTTGGTTTATAAAAGAAAACTAGAAAAAAATGGAATTGAGGTTGCCTCATATTATTCGTCTTTATCATGTCTTTCTTGAAAATAAGGATTCCAATAATTGTGCTCAATTGATAGAAGAAGAATTCAATAAAATGTTTGGCATAAAATATTTAAATAATGAGCATGATTGCAATGTTGCTAGTATGAATTCTTTGAATATCCATGATGCTAATGATATGCAAAACTACAAGCTTGGGGATGCTATGTTCGATGAAGATGATATTTTAATCCCCCAAGTTTTGATTAGAATATTTATTATGATGATGGCATGCCTCCTATTTACGATGATTATAATGATAAAAGTGGATATAGAGAGGTCATGACTTTATTTAATGATGAATCCACTATTTTGGAAGAGGTTTCAATTGAGTATGACAACAAAGTTGCTATCTATGATGATTATTGTGATGACATGTATGTTATAAAGAATAATAATAAATATGAAACTTGCCATCATGGTTTTAATTTTCAATTGGATTATGCCAGTCAAGTATCTCATGATAGTTATTTTGTTGAGTTTGCTCCCACTATTATGAATGAGAAGAAAAGTGCTTGTGTAGAGAGTAATAAAAATTCTATGCTTGTGCATCATGAAAAGAGTGCTGTATGTGATAGTTATATTGTTGAATTTATTCATGATGCTACTGAAAATTATTATGAGAGAGGAACTTATGATTATAGGTATCTCAATAATATCAAATTTCCTCTCTATGCGTTGAAAGTTTTGAAATTATGCTTGTTTTGCCTTCCTATGCTAGTTGATTCTTGCTCCCCTAAATTGTTTGATCACAAAATCCCTATGCATAGGAAGTGGGTTATACTTAAATGAGCTTGCCATGTGATTCATGATGCTCCCTTTATGTTTCAATTCTTTACTTTTATACGAGCATCATTGAAATCATCATGCCTACCTAAAAGGCATTAAAGAAAAGCGCTTGTTGGGAGGCAACCCAATATGTATCCATTCTGTTTTAGTATGTTCACATGATTAAGCTACAGTAGTAATCATGTTTTATATGTTTTCTTTCAATAAAGTGCCAAGTAAAACCTTTGGGATAGTGTGGATACTTGTTGATTCAATTCTGTGCAAAAACAGAAACTTTTGCCTCCAGTGTTTAATTTTTAAGATTTTACTGGAGAGTCAAAAAATTCTGGAATTTTTACACAGTATTTATATGCAAATTTTTGACGTTCTCCGAATTTTTCAGAATTTTTAGAGTTCCAGAAGTATGGTAGTTGCTCAGATCATTACAGACTGTTCTGTTTTTGACAGATTCTGCTTTCAATGCATAGTTTGCTTGATTTAATGTTTCCATAGCTTATATTATGAGATATAAAATGTGGAAATGATAGAATACAGTAGGCATTATATGGGAACAATTCTGAATCTTGTCTTGGACAGTACCTAAGTGATGGTTTATTATTTATCATACTAACCGTTCTCACGAAGTTCCGTTAAGTTTTGTGTGATTGAAGTTTTCAAGTTTTGGGTGAGATATCGATATGAGGAGAATAAGGTGTGGCAAGACCCTAATCTTGGGGATTCCCAAGGCTCCCCAAGGTAAAATTCAAGGAAGACCCAAGCAACTAAGCTTGGGGATGCCCTGGAAGGCATCCCCTCTTTCGTCTTCAACACTATCGGTAACCTCACTCGGAGCTATATTTTTATTCGTCACATAATATGAGTTTTGCTTGGAGCGTCATTTTCTTCTGCTGATATTTGCTTTTTGTCATCAATAATCATGTTTGTATCTTTTAGTTCAATAAAATACCAATTATAGTCTTTACCATGCCCAGTTTGCATGTTTATGAGTTGCTGTTTCAAAACAGAAAGTTTGCTGCTATTGATTAAATCGCCCAGAAATGTCAGAATATGATAAATTCTTGAAATTTTGACACAGTCAACTTTGATAAATTATTTCCAGTGTGGTAAATTTTCAGAATTTTTTAAGTTATCCAAGTATGGATTCTTAATTATCCTTTACAGACTGTCCCGTTTAGGCAGATTGCTGTTATGTTTGCATTGTTTGCATATGTTGGCTTGTTTAATGATTATATTTGAGGATAGGAGTATTAAATATGCAGAAACATTTAGTATTCAATGTTTAATTATAATTTTAGTGATTTGCTACAGTAGAGAATGTCGAGGTTTTGAGTGGATTTATACTAACATATCTCACAAGTTCTTGTCAAGTTTTGTGTGGATGGAGTTTTTGAAACTTAGGGAAACTATTATATGAGAATAATTAACGAGACACAAGAGTTCAAGCTTGGGGATGCCCAAGGCTCCCCAAGTTAATATTCCAAGAAGTATCAAGCATTCAAGCTTGGGGATGCCCCGGTAGGCATCCCATCACTTTTCTTCATCAACTATCGGTTAGTCTCGATTGAACCCAAGTTTTTACTCGTTCACATAATGTGTGCTATACTTGGTTGTGTCTTTGTTTTTCTTGCTGTTTGAATAAAATATCAAGATCTGAAACTTTTTAAATAAGAGAGATTCCTGACATAGCTACTTAATTGTTTCACTACTCATTGATCATCGCTTATATATTTTGGAGTAGTTTGTCATTAATTCTCATGCTTCACTTATATCTTTTTGAGAGTTAATAATAGTAATGATAATTTGCACAAGATATGAATTTGATCCCAAGATGAATATTCGAGAGGGATATAATAAAAACTTTCATATAGATCATTGGATATGATAAGTGTGATTCCTTGCAATGAAAATAATGAAAGAGATCATATGCTAATCTTATGGAAAGTAATGACATTACATAAAGAAAAGTATAAGTGGTAAAATTTATTGGAGGTTAACAAGCATAGCATTAGTCAATAATGCAATTCATGAAAAAGTTAATAAGGGAAGAGAAGATTCACATGCAAATATACTATCTTGGACATCTTTTATGATTGTGAGCCCCCATTAAGTATTTTATGTCAAAGTGTTGACGTTGGACAAGGAAGACAACGTAATGAATTATGTTTGTTCATATTCACATAGAAGTTATATTGTTAAAGATCCTCCAACATGTGGTGCTTGCCCAATATCTTTGCTAGCCAAAAAATCCGCACCAAGTAGAGATCCTACTTGTGCATCCAAAACCCTTAAACCCAGTTTTTCCCATGAGTGTCCACCATATCTACCTATGGATTGAATAAGATCCTTCAAGTAAGTTGTCATCGGTGCAAAAAGCAATAAAAATTTCCTCTAAATATGTCTGAACTTTTATTGTAAGGGAAATAAGCGTTGTATGAACTTGTGATGGTAAAGAAATAAAAGCGATGGACTGCATAATAAAGGTTGCTATCACAAGGGGCAATATAACATGACGTTCCTTTGCTTTAAGGGCTTGTGCATCCAACAACAAAAAGCGCATGACAACCTCTGCTTCCCTCTGCGAAGGGCCTATCCTTTACTTTTATGTATTTACTTTTTATGCAAGAGTCAATATTGTTCTCCTCTACTTCCTTTTTATTTTTCTCTTTTGCAAGCATCATGTGGTGGCGAAAGATCTAGGCACATATATCCAGTTGGATATGAGTGATCATGAGTTATTATTGTTGACATCACCCTTGAGGTGAATAAGTTGGGAGGCGAAATCACAAGCCCCTATCTTTCTATATGTCTGGCTGAAAGTTTTGCTCCATATATATGTCGTGAGTGTTAGCAATCAGAAAAGACTAAATGATGGTTGAGTATGTGGACTTGCCGAAAAGCTCCTACATGAGACCCTTCCTGAAAATATGATGAATTGCAATTGCATTGTTGACTAGAATAGTTTGTTAGTTTCCAAGAAAGTTTATGCCTTATACTTAATTGTTGTGATGAATTGTTACTTGCTCATGAGAAGTTTTATGATAATAAATATTGCTGTTATAATAATGATCTTGCTTTGAATCACTCAAGTCCAATGTCCATGCAACAGAAGAAAAGATTATATGATGATTATGATAGGTAGCATTCCACATCAAAATTTTTGTTTTTAATTGCTACTTTATCATGATGACTTTTATGAGAAAAAGTTGCTTTTATGATGCTAGGAAAAGTGATTGAAATTATCATTGATCAAACTTATGCACTATGCTAGCATTCACACTACATAAATTATTTCTTTTATCATTTACCTACTCGAGTACGAGCATGAATTAAGCTTGGGGATGCTGATACGTCTCCAACGTATCTATAATTTATGAAGTATTCATGCCATGTTTATTATAGTTTTGTATGGTTTTGGTGCACTTTTATATGGCTTTGATATGATTTTCATAGACTAACATATTGACCTAGTGCCCAGTGCCAGTTGCTGTTTTCTGCCCTGTCTTTGTTTTACAGAAAATCAATACCAAACGAAGTCCAATTGCCACCAAACTTTTTGGAGATTTTTTATTGGCCAAGATAAACACTAGAAGCTTCGGGAGGAGGCCAGAAGACCCACAGGGGCTCCACGAGCCACCATGGCGCGCCACCCCCCTAGGCGCGCCCTAGTGCCTCGTGGGCCCCCTGTGGCCCTTCTTCGCGTGATTCCAACGCCAAAAAATCATATATATTCAGAAACCCCCGAAAGTTAACCTAGATGAGTATTTACGCCGCCGCAAGCCTCTGTACCAGAGAGATCCCATCTACAGCCCTTTTTCGGCACCCTGCCGGAGGGGAGAAGGCATCACCGGAGGCCATCTTCATCATCCCGGCGGTCTCCATGACGAGGAGGGAGTAGTTCACCTACGGGGCTGAGGGTTTGTACCAGTAGCTATGTGTTTGATCTCTCTCTCTCTCGTGTTCTTGAGATGGCACAATCTTGATGTATCGCAAGCTTTGTTGATACAGATGAATCATATGGAGTTTTCCCCTCTCTATCTTCTTGTGATGAATTGATTTTTCCCTTTGAAGTTTTTTATCGGATTGAGTCTTTAAGGATTTGAGAACACTTGATGTATGTCTTGCATATGGATATCTGTGGTGACAATGGGATATTCACTTGAGTCACTTGATGTATGTTTTGGTGATCAACTTGAGGGTTCCGTGACCTTGGGGATCTATGCATAAGGGTTGGCACACGTTTTCGTCTTGGCTTTCCGGTAGAAACTTTGGGGCACTCTTTGAAGTTCTTTGTGTTGGTTTGAATAGATGAATCTGAGATTGTGTGATGCATATCATATAATCAAACCCGTGGGTACTCGTGGTGACATTGGAGTGCCTAGGTGACATTAGGGTTTTGGTTGATGTGTATCTTAAGGTGTTATTCTAGTACGAACTCTAGGGCTGTTCATGACAATTAATGGGGATGCCTCATAAGATTGATCGGGAAGGATAACTTTGAGGTGGTTTCGTACCCTACAACAATTTCTTAGTTTGTTCTCCGCTATTTGTGACTTTGGAGTGAACTCTTTGTCGCACGTGAGGGATTTACATATGATTCAACTATGTCAACAATGTTGGGAGATCGCACTAGTGAAAGTATGAACCCTAGGCCTTGTTTCTAAGCATTGCAAATACCATTTTTATGCCCGTTTACTTTTTGCTATCTTGCTGTTTTTATATTTTCAGATTACAAAAACCTATATCTACTATCCATACTACACTTTTATCACCATCTCTTCGCCGAACTAGTGCACCTATACAATTTACCATTGTATTGGGTGTGTTGGGGACACAAGAGATTTCTTGTATTTGGTTGCAGGGTTGTTTGAGAGATACCATCTTCAACCTACGCCTCCCACGGATTGATAAACCTTAGGTCATCCACTTGAGGGAAAATTGCTACTGTCCTACAAAACTCTGCGCTTGGAGGCCCAACACAAGTCTACAAGAATAAGTTGTGTAGAGGACATTAGCACGCCCTGGTACCTCATGGGGCCCACAAAGCTCCGTTTGGCCTAATTCCACCACTATAAATTCAGGAAAAATCAGAAACGCTCAGGGGAATCCACGAAATACTTTTTCCACCGCCGCAAGTTTCTGTTCTCGAGAGATCCCATCTGGAGGCCTTCTCCGGTACTCCGCCGGAGGGGGAATTGATCACGGAGGGGCTCTACATCAGCCTTGCTGCCTCTCCGATGATGCGTGAGTAGTTTACCACAGACCTTCGGGTCCATAGTTAGTAGCTAGATGGCTTCTTCTCTCTTTTTGATCTTCAATACAATGTTCTCCTCGATGTTCTTGGAGTTCTATCCGATGTAATCACTTTTTGCGGTGTGTTTGTTGGGATCTGATGAATTGTGAGTTTATGATCAGATTATCCGTGAATATTATTTGAGTCTTCTCTGATCTCTTTTATGCATGATTATTATAGCCTCGTATTTCTTCTCCGATCTATTGATTTGGTTTGGCCAACTAGATTGATTTATCTTGCCATGGGAACAGGTGCTTTGTAATGGGTTCGATCTTGTGGTACTCAATCCCAGTGACAGAAAGGGACATGACACGTATGTATCATTGCTATTAAGGGTAAAAAGATGGGGTTTATTCATACATGAGTTTATCTTGTCTACATCATGTCATCCTTCTTAAGGCGTTACTCCGTTCTTTATGGACTTAATACACTAGATGCATGCTGGATAGCGGTCGATGTGTGGAGTAATAGTAGTAGATGCAGGCAGGAGTCGGTCTACTTGTCTCGGACGTGATGCCTATATACATGATCATTGCCTTGGATATCGTCATGATTATTTGCTTTTCTATCAACTGCCCAACAGTAATTTGTCTACCCACCGTATGCTATTTTCTATGAGAGAAGCCTCTTGTGAAAACTAAATCAAATTACTAAAACCCTAAAAATATTGCTGCACTTTTCTTTTATTTATTTTATTTTGTATTTTTGTTTCAATCTATCTATCTATCACATACAATTTAATCTTGCAATTGACCGCCGAGGAATTGACAACCCCTCGTTTGTGTTGGGTGCAAGGATTTGTTGTTTGTGTGCAGGTGCTGCTAACGAGGTGTTGCGTGATTCTCCTACTGGTTCGATAACCTTGGTTTCATAACTGAGGGAAATACTTATCTCTACTGTGCTGCATCATCCCTTCCTCTTCGGGGATAATACCAACGCAAGCTACAACTAGCAGGAAGAATTTCTGGCGCCGTTGCCGGGGAGACATCATCAACATCTATCAAGTACCTTGGCATAAACTCTCATCTCCTTGCATTTACTTTATTTGCCTCTCGTTTTCATCTCCCCCACTTCTAAAACATTTTTACAAAAATACAAAAATATTTTTCGTTTGCCTTTTTCTTGTTTGCTTGTTTGCTTGCTTGTTATCTTGTTTGCGTAGTCACGATGTCTCAAGAAAATACAAAATTGTGTGATTTTTCCAATACTAATAATAATGATTTTATTAGTACTCCAATTGCTCCTCCCTCCGCTAGTGAGGAGACTTGTGATATTAATGCCGCTTTGCTAAATCTTCTCATGAAAGATCAATTTTCCGGTAGTCCTAATGAAGATGCCGCATCCCATCTTAACACTTTCGTAGAATTGTGTGACATGCAAAAGAAAAAAGATGTGGATAATGATATTGTGAAATTAAAATTATTCCCATTCTCATTGCGAGATCGTGCAAAAATTTGGTTTTCAACTTTACCACGAAATAGTATCGATTCTTGGGATAGGTGTAAAGATGCCTTTATTACTAAGTATTTCCCTCCCGCAAAAATTATTTCTCTTAGAAATAAAATTATGAATTTTAAGGAACTTGATCATGAACATGTTGCCCAATCTTGGGAGAGTATGAAATTAATGATAAGAAATTGCCCTACTCATGGATGATCATACAAAAAAATTATGCGGGGTTGAATTTTGTCTCTAGAAATCTTTTAGATTCCTCCGCGGGTGGTACTTTTATGGAGATTACTTTGGGAGAAGCTACTATATTGCTTGATAATTATGGCAAATTATTCACAATGGCATACTGAAAGAGCTCCTACTAGTACAAAGGTGAATTCTATTGAGGAAATTAGTACTTTGAGTGATAAAGTTGATGCGCTTATGAAATTGGTTGCTAGTAAAAATACTCCTATTGATCCTAATGATGTGCCTCTACCCACTTTGATTGAGCAAAATAATGATCCCGTAGATGTGAATTTTGTCTCGCGAAACAATTTTAATAATAATGCTTATAGAGGTAATTTCAATGCTAGACCGTTTCCTGGAAATTCTTCTAATAATTATGGCAATCCCTATGGAAATTCTTATAATAATAATATGATACCCTATGATCTTTAAAGTAATATTAAAGAATTTATTAATTCTAAAAAAGTTTTCAATACTACAATAGAAGAAAAATTGAGTAAACTTGATGATATGTCTAGGAGCATTGATAGAATTATTCGTGATGTGGAAAATCTTAAGATTAAAATGTTGCCACCTAAAATTGATATTAGTGAATCAATTAAAGCTTTATATGTCTCCATGGATGAGAGCAAGAAAAGAACCGCTATGCTAAAAGCTAAACGAGAATTTTTAGAAAAGGTGATTCCTCCCGGTTTCTATTGTAGTAATGATGAGGATATTAAAATGATTGGTGTTTCATCTATTGATTCTTTGTTTAGCAATATTAAACTTGATGAAAAGGGAACTGAAGAAGAGTCAACTTTAGTTAATGAGCGTCCCCATAATTCGGAGGGTGAAAATCTTGATAAGAAAATTGATAAAAGTGGGTTTGGAGAGGTAAAAACTTTAAATAGCGATGTGCCCACTCTCTTGGACTACAAAGATTTGAATTATGATAATTTTTCTTTGATTGAGTGCATTTCTTTGTTACAATCCATGTTAAATTCACCCAACGCGTATGAGCAAAACAAGGCTTTTACTAAACACATCGTAGAAGCAATGATGAAAGCGTTAGAAGAAAAGCTAGAACTAGAAATTTCAATTCCTAGAAAATTATATGATGAATGGGAACCCACCATTAAAGCTAAAATTAAAAATTATGAGTGCAATGCTTTATGTGATTTGGGTGCTAGCGTTTCCACAATTCCAAAATCTCTATGTGATGTGCTAGGTTTTACCAATATAGATGAATGCTCTCTTAATTTGCATCTTGCCGATTCTACTATTAAAAAACCAATGGGTAGAATTAATGATGTTCTTATTCTTGCAAATAGGAACTATGTGCCCGTTGATTTTATTGTACTTGACATTGAATGCAATTCTTCTTGCCCCATAATACTTGGTAGACCGTTCTTACGAACTATAGGTGCCGTTATTGATATGAAAGAAGGGAATATAAAATTTTAGTTTCCATTAAAGAAGGGTATGGAGCATTTCCCTAGGAAAACAATTAAAGCACCATATGAATCAATTATGAGGGCCACTTATGGAATCAACTTGAAAGATGACAATACTTGAAACTATGCATTATGCCTAGCTAGGGGCATAAAACAATAGCGCTTGTTGGGAGGCAACCCAATGAATAAAATAATTTTTTCCTGTTATTGTGTGTTTTCACAATTATGCTACTGGTATGATTATGTTTTTGTGTTTTTAATTAGTGTTTGTGCCAAGTAAAACCTTTAGGATGATTTGGAAGATAGTATAATTGATGCTGTTTGGAAAACAGAAAGTTTTGCGTCCAGTGCCCGAATTTGTTTTCTGTACTGGAGCGTCAAAAAAATCTGAAATTTTTACACAGTATTTGTATATGAATTGTCCACGTTTTTATAATTTTTCAGAATTTTTGGAGTTACAAAAGTATGGCTTTTAAATAAATTTCTACAGACTGTTCTGTTTTTGACAGATTCTGTTTTTGATGCACTACTTGCTTGTTTTGATGAATCTATGGATTGTATCGGGGGGTATATGCCATGGTGAAGTTAGAGTACAGTAGGTATAATGAAAAAATAAAATATGAATGGGTTTGCAACAGTACTTAAAGTAGTGATTTATTTTGTTATACTAACGGATCTCACGAAGGTTTTGTTGAGTTTTGTGTGATTGAAGTTTTCAAGTTTTGGGTGAGATCACGATGGATGAAGGAATAAGGAGTGGCAAGAGCCTAAGCTTGGGGATGCCCGAGGCACCCAAAGGTAATATTCAAGGAAGACTCAAGCGTCTAAGCTTGGGGATGCCCCGGAAGGCATCCCCTCTTTCTTCTACCAACCATCGGTAATTTTACCTAGAGCTATACTATTATTCGTCACATGATATGTGTTTTGCTTGGAGCGTCATGTATTATATGAGTCTTTGCTTTGTTTGCTTTTTAGTTTGTCACAATCATCCTTGCTGAACACACCTATCTTGAGAGAGCCACACGTCCATCATAATTTGTTAGAATACTCTATGTGCATCACTTAAATTTTTTGAGCTAGGCAGTTGCTCTAGTGCTTCACTTAAATCTTTTTGAGCACGGTGGTGGCTATATTTTGAAGAAATAAACTCTCATGCTTCACTTATATTATTTTGAGAGTTGATAAGATTGAAATTTTGAAGAAATGAATTCTCATGCTTCACTTATATTATTTTGAGAATTGATAAGATTAAATTTTTGAAGAAATATTTGCACTCTCATGCTTCACTTAAATCTTTTTGAGAGTTGATAATAGTAATGGTAATTTTCACAAGATATGAATTTGGTCCCAAAGTGATGAATATTCAAGAGGGATATAAATAAAAACTTTCATATAGATCATTGGATATGCTAAGTGTGATTCCTTGCAATAGTTTTGCGATATGGAAATGAAAATATGTGAGTCATGTTAGTGAGTAATTGTGATTTAGTAAGAATATTGGTGTTAGGATTTGTGATTCACTATGCATGCACGTTAAGTCAATAGTTATGCAATGAAATTATATCCTACTTATGGTGCATTATTCGGTGTTAGTTATGTTCAATGCATGTTTATGACCGTTTTCGTTTTTTGGTTGGTTGCTTCTCAATCTATTTGCTAGCCTTCATTTGTACTAAGCGGAAATACTGCTTGTGCATCCAAACTCCTTAAACCCAAGTTGTGCCTAATGAGTCCACTATATGCAGTATTTCAATGCCGTTCCAAGTAAATTTGCGTGTGCCAACTCTAATTTTCAAAATATTTTTCCGTTTTGCGAGCCCGTACCGCTCATGAAGCGGCAGGGGGTGGCCATTATTTTCCATGCTAGGTGTGTTATTCTCACGATGAGTGTTTATTCACTTGTCATTGCACGAGAGAGTGGTTGTTAATAGGGATGCCCAGTCCCACAATGAAATCAAAAATTAATATCAACAAAATTCCTTGGAAAGTGTTGGTTTGGAGGGCACCCGTGGATACGGCTAGCCATGGATTGTGAAAGAAATGGTGGAAAGGAAATAAACTTTACTTTCTGTTTGGGAACCGCCTATGATGTGTCTAGCATGGAAAATATTGGGAATTCTCGGTCGTTTTCATTGACAGGAAAAGCATGCCTCTCAAAATATTTTTATCTCTCTAATTTAAGCTTTGAGCTCTGGCACATTTGACAAATCTCTGCTTCCCTCTGCGAAGGGCCTATCTATTTACTTTTATGCAATTTTTATTTTTATTTGAGTCTCCATCTTCTCTTACAAAAGCACCAACTAGAGAGCACTATTGTCATACTTGTGCATTGTGTGTAGATAATATTTGAGTGTGTTTCATGAATGGATCAATGATTGAGCATAATGGGCTAGGGATAACTTTCTTTAGCGGTGATATTTTGAAAGACATGGTTGCTTGTTAGCATGCTTGAGTATTTATATCTTCATGTCAAACTATAGACTATTTCTTTGAATCATTCAAGTCCAATGTCCATGCTATAAAAGAAAAGAATATGTGATGAATATGTTAGGCAGCATTCCACATCAAAAATTTTGTTTTTATAATTTACCTACTCGAGGACGAGCAGGAATTAAGCTTGGGGATACTGATACGTCTCCAACGTATCTATAATTTTTTATTGTTCCATGCTGTTATATTATCAATCTTGGATGTTTTTATATACATTTACAGCAATTATATATCATTTTTGGAGACTAACCTATTAACCTAGTGCCCAGTGCCAGTTGATGTTTTCTGCCCTGTTTTTGTTTTACAGAAAATCAGTACCAAACGAAGTCCAAATGCCACGAAACTTTTTGGAGATTTTTTTCTGGACAAGATAAACACTAGAAGCTTCGGGAGGAGGCCAGAAGCCCCAGGAGGGGCCCACGAGGCACAAGTGCGTGCCTGGGGGGGGGCAGGCGCGCCCTGGTACCTCGTGGGGCCCACAGAGCTCCGTTTGACCTAATTCCACCACTATAAATTCAGGAAAAATCAGAAACCCTCAAGGGAGTCCATGAAATACTTTTTCCGCCGCCGCAAGTTTCTGTTCTCGAGAGATCCCATCTGGAGGCCTTCTCCGGTACTCCGCCGGAGGGGGAATCGATCACGGAGGGTCTCTACATCAACCTTGCTGCCTCTCCGATGATGCGTGAGTAGTTTACCACAAACCTTCGGGTCCATAGTTAGTAGCTAGATGGCTTCTTCTCTCTTTTTGATCTTCAATACAATGTTCTCCTCGATGTTCTTGGAGTTCTATCCGATGTAATCACTTTTTGCGGTGTGTTTGTTGGGATCCGATGAATTGTGAGTTTATGATCAGATTATCCATGAATATTTTGTGTCGTCTCTGATCTCTTTTATGCATGATTATTATAGCCTCGTATTTCTTCTCCGATCTATTGATTTGGTTTGGCCAACTAGATTGATTTATCTTGCCATGGGAAGACGTGCTTTGTAATGGGTTCGATCTTGCGGTGCTCAATCCCAGTGACAGAAAGGGACATGACATGTATGTATCATTGCTATTAAGGGTAAAAAGATGGGGTTTATTCATATGTGAGTTTATCTTGTCTACATCATGTCATCGTTCTTAAGGCGTTACTCCGTTCTTTATGGACTTAATACACTAGACGGTGGTAGCGGTGCGTCGATGAGCCCGCTTGGACCAGAGAAAGCAGAGAGGGGAAAGCCCGAGGGAGGGAATAGGGTGAGCAGGGGGAAGCCAGGGGAGTGGTTGGGGGTCATCCTTATCGCCCCAGCGGCTCACCTGCTCGGCGCCGTGGTGACTGATGACGGCGCGGCGTGCGCTCGACCATGGCGGCGGTGACACGCAGGGGAGGGGCAGGTGGGAGAAGGTGGAGTGGGCTGGGCCGGCGGGCCTCAGTCCAGGCGCCAGGTAAGCCCTCTGCCCCTTTTTGTTTTTCTTCTGTTTTTCCATTTATTCAAAACAGAGACAGTTAGGGAATTTTTTTAGGGCTAACAAATGACTTCAGAAAAATGTGGAACTAGGCCACATAAATCCATTGCATTTTTAGGCACTGCCACTAAAATTTTGAAATTATATGGAATAGTTTAAATATTTGTTTATTTTGAAAAGGCCATTTTATTTGCTGTTGGAACATTTATTATTTTCCTAGGAATTTATTTGTGAGTCAAAAGAAGTTGGTTCCAACTTGACAATCACTTGGTGAATATTTGCAAAATTATGAACACTTTAGTTTTGCAATTTGAAGAAATAATAATTTGGCTTGCATTTTGAATTTGAATTTGAGTTGAATTATTTCCTAAATGAAATTTAATTAAGATGACCATGATGACATGGCATGATTAAAGGATCATCACTGTGCTCAATTACATGGGGTGTTACACTTATAATTTCGCCTCCCAACGTATTTACCTCAATGGTAATGTCAAAAATAATAACTCATGATCACCTACATCCAACTGGATATATATGCCTGGACCAGCAAAAGGATCTTATTCAATCCATAGGTAGATATAGTGGACTCTCATGACATGAAACTGGGTTTAAAGGTTTTTGGATGCACAAGTAGTATCTCTACTTAGTGCGGAATTTTGGCTAGCAAAAGATAGGGGGCAAGCACCACATGTTAGAGGATCCAAAACAATATTACTTCCATCTGAATACAAGCAAACATAACTCATTACGTTGTCTTCCTTGTCCAACGTCGACTAATTGACATAGAATATTTGATGGGGGCTCTCAATCATAAAAGATGTCCAAGATAGTGTATTTATATGTAAGACCTCTCTTCCTTTATTACTTTTTCATGAATTGCGACAATGACCAATGCTATGTTTGTCAACTTCCAACAAGTTTTATAAATTATACTTCTTTTATGTGAAGTCATCACTCCCCGTGGGATTAACATATGATATAATTTTTCTCTTTCTCCTTTCATTTCTAAGATTGGATCATCAAAAGCAAAACACTCAACTCAAACTACTCTTTATTATATAACTCTCACATACGATTACATAGATAGATAGATCACAAAGCAAGCACTCAAAGCTAAATCATACTAAAACTTTATTCTTCTAAATCACGAAATAACTAAGGATCGAACTAAGATAGATAATGATGATAAAAAAAGTGATGATGATACGATACCGGGCCACCTCCCACAAGCTTGGCACATGCCAAGGGTGGTGCCCATACCCATGTACTCAAATATCCTTCTTGGGTGATGGTGTTGATGAAGTGATGGGCTTGTCCTTCAGCTTCAGCAAGTACTCCAGATTACTATTGATCCTTCAAAGGGCATGATTTTGTTCTTCCAACATAATAACTTCATGAGTGAGCGACGTATTCTGGGCACAAATTGCTTCAACAACCCTTAATGCATTAATTTCAGATAAAGGAAAGGTTATGCTAAAGAGTTTGCAATATATCTCCCTTTTCTGTAGGTTTCTTCTTGTGCATGGCTTAATCTTCTTCTTCTTGAATCCGGTCCTCCACGACCTTTCCAGGTTCCTCCTCCATAGTAGTATCCTCCTCTCTGGACGACCACTCATAATATACTTCGCTGAAAGGACGTTTGCCGGGTGAAGGGTTGAACAGTCCGGTGCTTGGTGCGGAGTCTTCGGGGAGCCATGGCGATCTAGATCTGTCAGAAAAATTGCCCGAAACAAGAACAGAGGAGAAACTTGCGATGCGGTGGTCAAAACACCCGTGAGTATATATAATGAATTTTTCCCGTGCATAACAAGTAATATGGAAGAAAAACGGAGTCGGGAAAGTCCACGAGGGAGCCACAAGCCTGGTAGGCGCGCCCTGGGGGGTAGGGCGCGCCCCCCAGGCTTGTCGCCTTCTCGTGCACTTTTCGGACTATTTATTATTTTCCTAATTTTTTATATAGTCCAAAATGGACAGAAAGTACTTTTATGGAAGTTTTGGAGACGGTTTACTTACCATACCACATACCTACTCCTTTTCAGGATTCTGGAGCGTTCCGGAAGGTTTTCTCTATGTGCTCTTCCGGTGTCATTGTTTGGATAATATTAGTTTCAACATTAATGGGCGTACCTAAGATATAATGTTTAATTCTTTGCCCATTAACCACTCTCGGATTGTTGCCTTCGGAGTTGTTTATTTTGATGGCTCCGGAGCGATAAACTTCTTCGACGATGTATGGTCCTTCCCATTTTGAGAGAAGTTTTCCTGCAAAAAATCTTAAACGAGAATTGTATAATAGAACATGATCACCTACTTTGAATTCCCATTTTTGAATTCTCTTATCATGCCATCTTTTAACTTTTTCTTTAAACAACTTGGCATTTTCATAAGCTTGGGTTCTCCATTCATCTAAAGAACTGATATCAAATAACCTCTTTTCACCGGCAAGTTTAAAATCATAGTTGAGTTCTTTAATTGCCCAATATGCTTTATGTTCTAACTCAAGAGGTGAATGACATGCTTTTCCATAAACCATTTTATATGGAGACATACCCATAGGATTTTTACAAGCAGTTCTGTAAGCCCATAGTGCATCATCAAGTTTCTTAGACCAATTCTTTCTGGATCTATTAATGTTCTTTTGCAAAATTAATTTTATTTATCTATTAGTTAATTCAACTTGACCACTAGACTGAGGATGATAAGGAGATGCAATCCTATGATTAACATCATATTTAGCAAGCAATTTACGGAAAGCACCATGAATAAAATGTGAACCACCATCAGTCATTAAATATCTGGGGACTCCAAACCTCGTAAATATAACTTCTTTAAGCATTTTAATGGAAGTGTTATGATCAGCACTACTAGTTGGAATAGCTTCTACCCACTTAGTAACATAATCAACAGGAACCAAAATATGAGTATACCCATTGGATTTAGGAAAAGGTCCCATATAATCAAAACCCCAAACATCAAATGGTTCAATAACAAGTGAGTAATTCATAGGCATTTCCTGACGTCTACCAACATTACCAATTCTTTAACATTCATCACAGGAAAGGACAAACTTACATGCATCCTTGAAAATAGTAGGCCAATAAAAACCAGATTGTAATACCTTGTGTGCAGTTCTGTCTCCCGCATGGTGTCCTCCATATGCCTCGGAGTTTGCGTTTACCCTATTTTCGTGACTCTCCTCTCGCCACTTAAGTAGGATTTGTTCCTGTTCATGCTCAGGTACACAACGTCTAATAATACCATCTACTCCTTCTTTATATAAGTGTGGGTCATCCCAAAAGTAATGTCTTAAATCAAAGAAAAACTTTTTCTTTTGTTGGTATGTAAAACAAGGTGGTATATATTTAGTAACAATGTAATTAGCATAGTCTGCATACTAAGGAGTATTACGAGAAGCATTTATCAGATCTAATTGTTCATCAGGAAAATCATCATTAATAGGAAGTGGGTCATCAAGAACATTTTCCATTCTAGGCAAGTTATCAGCTACAGGATTCTCAGCTCCCTTTCTATCAACAATATGTAGATCAAATTCTTGTAGCAAAAGAACCCACCTAATAAGTCTAGGTTTAGCGTCTTTCTTTTCCATAAGATATTTAATAGCAGCATGATCGGTGTGAATAGTAACTTTGGAATCAACAATGTAAGATCTGAATTTATCACACGCAAACACAACTGCTAAAAATTCTTTCTCAGTAGTAGCATAATTTCTTTGAGCACTGTCTAGAGTGTTACTAGCATACTGAATAACATTTAATTTCTTATCAACTCTTTCTCCTAGAACAGCACCAACAGCATAATCACTAGCATCACACATAATTTCAAAGGGTAGGTTCTAATCAGGTGGTTGAACAATAGGTGCAGACATTAAGACTTTCTTAATTATTTCAAAGGCTTCTACACAATCATCATCAAAAACAAATGGAGCATCTTTTTGTAAGAGATTAATAAGAGGCCTAGAAATTTTCGAGAAGTCTTTTATAAACCTTCTATAGAAACCAGCATGACCGAGGAATCTTCTTATACCTTTGATATCTTTAGGACATGGCATTTTCTCAATAGCATCAACTTTAGCTTTATGCACTTCAATACCTCTTTCAGAAATTTTATGCCCAATGACTATACCTTCATTCACCATAAAGTGGCACTTTTCCCAATTCAAGACAAGATTAGTTTCTTCACATCTCTGCAAAACTCGATCAAGGTTGCTCAAGCAATCATCAAAAGAAGTTCCGTAAACGGAGAAATCATCCATGAAAAACTCAACAATCTTTTCACAAAAGTCAGAGAATATAGCAGTCATACATCTTTGAAAGGTAGCAGGTGCATTACATAAACCAAAAGGCATACGGCGATAAGCATAAGTTCCAAAATGACAATTAAAGGTGGTTTTCTCTTGATCTTCAGGTGAAACAGGTATTTGAGAGAAACAAGAATAACCATCTAGGAAACAAAAGTGTGTATGCTTAGATAATCTTTCTAACATTTGATCAATAAATGGCAAGGGATAATGATCTTTCCTAGTAGCTTTTTTAATTTCCTGAAATCAATTACCATCCTATAACCAGTTACAATTCTTTGTGGGATAAGTTCATTTTTATCATTAGGAACAACGGTAATACATCCTTTCTTAGGAACACAATGAACAAGACTTACCCATCTACTATAAGCTATGGGATAAATTATACCTGCCTCCAGAAGCTTTAATATTTCAGTTCTTACCACATCCTTCATTCTAGGATTCAAACTTCTTTGATGATCAATAACGGGTTTAGCGTCTAGCTCCATATGAATTTTATGCTGACACAAAGTGGGACTAATGCCCTTAAGATCATCGAGAGTATATCCAATAGCAGTCCGGTGCTTCTTCAGAGTTTTAAGTAATCTCTTTTCTTCATGCTCTGAAAGGTTAGCACTAATAATAACAGGATATATTTTCTTTTCATCAAGATAAGCATATTTAAGTGTATCAGGTAATTGCTTTAATTCAAACACAGGATCACCCTTGGGTGGAGGTGGATCTCCCAAGGTTTCAACAGGCAAATTATGTTTAAGGATAGGTGCTTGTTTAAAGAACAGCTCATCTATTTCATTTCTTTCATTCATATGCATATCATTCTCATGGTCTAGCAAATATTGTTCTAATGGATCAGTAGGAGGTACAACAATAGTAGCAAGACCAACAATTGCATCCTTATTAGGTAATTCTTTATCATGAGGTTGTCTACGAAACTTAGAGAAATTAAACTCATGAGACACCTCACCAAAATTAACACTGACAGTTTCTTTATTGCAATCAATCTTGGCATTAACTGTATTCAAGAAAGGTCTACCAAATATAATGGGACAAAAATCATCTTGTGGTGATCCAAGAACAAGAAAATCAGTAGGATATTTGATCTTACCACACAAGACTTCAACATCTCTAACAATCCCGAGCGGTGAAATAGTATCTCTATTTGCAAGCTTAATAGTAACATCAATATCTTCAATCTCAACAGGTGCAATATCATTTATGACTTCTTGATAGAGAGTAAACGGAATAGCACTCACACTAGCACCAATATCACATAAACCATGATAGCAATGATCTCCAATTTTAACAGAAATAACAGGAATGCCAATTACAGGTTTGTTTTTATCTTTAGTGTCTGGTTTAGCAATTCTAGTTGCTTCATCACAGAAATATATGACATGTCCATCAATATTATCAACCAAAAGATCTTTAACCATTGCAATGTTAGGTTCAACTTTAATTTGTTCAGAAGGTCTAGGTGCTCTAATATTACTCTTATTAACCACAGTTGAAGGTTTAGCATGTTCCTTAATCCTAACAGGGAAAGGAGGTTTCTCAATATAAGCAGTAGGCACAACTGGATCAACATGGTAACAATTGTTTCTTCTTTATCACTAACAAGTTCTTCATTCAATTCAATAGGTGGATGATATTTAAACCATTTCTCCTTAGGGAGATCAACATGAGCAGCAAAAGATTCACAAAAGGTAGCTACTATCTCAGAGTCAAGTCCATATTTAGTACTAAACTTATGAAAAGCATCAGTTTCCATAAAAGATTTAACACAATCAAACTCAAGATTTATACCTGACTCATTACCTTTGTAGATTTCCAAATCTTTAGAGTTACGTTTAATTCTTTCCAGAAGATCCCATATGAATTCAATAGTTCTCTTCATAAAGGAACCAGCAGAAGAAGTATCGAGCATCGATTGATCATTATGAGAAAGCCGAGCATAAAAGTTTTGAAGAATTATTTCTCTTGAGAGCTCATGATTGGGTCATGTGTGCAACATCTACTTAAGCCTCCCCCAAGCTTGAGCAATACTTTCTCCTTCACGAGGCCAAAAATTATATATATAATTCCGATCACGATGAACCAAATGCATAGGATAAAATTTCTGGTGGAATTCTAGCTTCAACCGGTTCCAGTCCCATGTTTCAGTATCATCACATAGCCTATACCATGTCAATGCCTTTCCCTCCAAAGATAAAGGGAATACTTTCTTCTTAACTCCATCTCTGGATAGACCTGCAAGCTTAAACAATCCACAAATTTCATCCACATAGATCAAGTGCATATCAGGATGTACCGTTCCATCTCCTGCATAAGGATTAGCTAGTAGTTTCTCTACCATGCCCGAAGGAATTTCATAATAAATATTTTCAGTAGGTTGAGAAGCAACTCTCAATGCTTCCGGTTGAGGCGAAGATACCCCGAACAAGCCCCTCAAAGGATTACTTTCCATAGTGACAAGTGACAGTAAATTCCAGCACATAATATAAATGTTTCCTTACCAAATTCCACTCACCAAAGGCGCTTCCCTCCCCGGCAACGGCGCTAGAAAAGAGTCTTGATGACCCACAAGTATAGGGGATCAATCGTAGTCCTTTCGATAAGTAAGAGTGTCGAACCCAACGAGGAGCAGAAGGAAGTGACAAGCGGTTTTCAGCAAGGTATTCTCTGCAAATACTGAAAGTAGCGGTAACAGGTAGTTTTGATAGCAAGATAACAAATAACAAGTAACAAGTATAATAAAGTGCAGCAAGGTGGCCCAATCCTTTTTGTAGCAAAGGACAAGCCGGAACGAACTCGTATAATAAGCAAAGCGTTCTCGAGGACACATGGGAATTTCATCTAGTCACTTTCATCATGTTTGTTTGATTCGCATTCGCTACTTTGGTAATTTGATATGTGGGTGGACCGGTGCTTGGGTGCTGTTCTAACTTGAAAAATCCTCCCACTTATGATTACCCTCTCTCGCAAGCATCCGCAACTACGAAAGAAGAAATAAGATAACTCAAACCATAGCATGAAACATATGGATCCAAATCAGCCCCTTACGGAATAGCGCATAAACTAGGGTTTAAGCTTCTGTCACTCTAGCAACCCATCATCTAATTACTACTCCACAATGCCTTTCCTTAGGCCCAAAGATGGTGAAGTGTCATGTAGTCGATGTTCACACGACACCACTAAAGGAAGCACAACATACATAGCATCAAAATATCGAACGAATACCAAATTCACATGATTACTTATGACAAGACTTCTCCCATGTCCTCAAGAACAAAAGTAACAACTCACAAATCATATTCATGTTCAAGATCATAGGGGTATTGAATAGCATTAAGGATCTGAACATATAAACTTCCACCAAATAAACCGACTAGCATCAACTACAAGATGTAATCAACACTACTAGCAACCCACAGGTACCAATCTGAGGTTTTGAGACAAAGATTGAATACAAGAGATGAACTAGGGTTTGAGATGAGATGGTGCTGGTGAAGATGTTGATGAAGATTGGTCCTCCCATGATGAGAGGATCGTTGGTGATGTCGATGGCTTCGATTTCCCCCTCCCGGAGGGAAGTATCCCTGGCGGAATCGCTCCGCCGGAGAGCAAAATAGCTCCTGCCCAGGTTCTGCCTTGAGATGGCGGCGCTTCATCCCGAAAGTCTTCTTCTGATTTTTTCTAGGGCAAATGGCTTCATATAGCAGAAGGAGGGGGCCGGAGGCCTGCCAGGGGCCCCACAAGCTTGGGGCGCGCACCCCCTAGGCTTGTGGCTGCCTGGTGGGTCCCTTCCTGTTGATTCTTTTGCCAGTATTTTTTATATATTCCAAAATAATTCTCCATAAATTTTCAGGTCATTTGGAGTTGTGCGGAATAGCCATCTCTGTTTCACCCATTTCCGGTCCAGAATTCCAGCTGCCGGCATTCTCCCTCTTCATGTGAATCTTGCAAAATAAGAGAGAAAAGGAATAAGAATTGTACCTTAAAGTGAAATAATGATCAAAAATATAATAATTATTTGTAGGAACTCATGATGCAAATTGGACGTATCAGTGTCTTGGAGTGTTATGTCAAGGCCAAAAGCAATGTGAGGTTTGGGGTTGCGGGATTTCGAGCTTTTTAATCTTGCTCTCTTAGCAAGACAAGCGTGGAGATTGTTTCAAGAACCAAAGTCCCACTACTGGGAAAAGCCTTATAGGTGAACTCGAATGTGTGACAGGTGAGGTAGGGCACCCGCCACAGCTAATTTCGAAAGTTTGCAGTGGCGGGTAGCAAAACGTACCCGCCACTGTTGTTAGAGCAGCAGTGGCGGGTGCCAACAAGTGCCCGCCACAAATGAACTACCCAAAAATTTGCACGCATACTGAAAGTGAGCACTGGTGGGCCAAGATGAGGACCCACCACTGGTACAGTGGGTATCTGTGATGGGCCCCAGTTATGCATGCCATAGATAAACTGAGGTGACCCACGAAAAAAAATTATATAACCAGAACTTAGCAGTGGCGGGCAACACGTAAGCCCGCCAGAGATAAAATTTGGTGACCCACGCAAAAAAATATGTATGTCCAGAAGTTAGTAGTGGCGGGTCCTGGGTAGTGCCCGCCACACGTATCACATACATGAGTGTGTCGTGTTTGCACACGATGTGCATCAAGTTTTCGTCGTAATGATCTCAAATTTTTACCGCGCCCTACAAATGTCCAATGAAGACAACATGCAAAGTTTCAAACGTTTCCGAGCTTGTTTGCATGGAACACAATTGATGTGAATAGGGAAACAATGACAGAGCAAGACGGCAATGAAGGAGGTGCGGTTCATGGACGGCGTGGCGGAGGATCTCTCATCGGATGAAGAGGAGTGCCCCCCACTGGTAGAAAACCTACCTTTGATGCGGAGCATTAGTCCCGGCCGGGTTTGGGCCCGGGACTAATGTGATCATTAGTCCCGGTTCCAATGGCTAGGAGCGGACAGGGGCACGGCCCCCTTTAGTCCCGGTTCAATTGGGACCTCTAGTCCCGGTTGGTGTTACCAACCGGGACTAAAGAGGTGGCAGCAGGTTGGGGCCCCTGCGAGCACCTTTAGTCCCGGTTGGTATCACCAACCGGGACTAGAGATGGACCTTTAGTCCCGGTTTGTATAACCAACCGGGACTAAATATCTCCCTATATATAGATGCTTCATCCAGCCCGAGCCCAAGCTCTCATTTCTCTCCTCTCTGTTTCCTTCCCCTAGCTGGAGCTCATCCTCCATTGTTGCCAAGATTTGTCAAGATTGGAGGCACCCCATCTCTGTTTCCTTCCCCTAGCTGGAGCTCATCCACTTCATCCTTTCATCTATCATTGCTAGTTTAGCTCGTTTCATGCTCTAAGTATAGTGATTTGTGGGTTTTAGTTTGGGAGTAATTATGTGGGAGTTTATTTGATTTATATGCAATTTGAGCTCAAATTAACTTCTTAGTTTGCATATGTGTAGGTATGGTTTACTTAGTGCCTTCCCGTCCCCATCCTCACCGCCGTCGATCGCCCGCAACGTCCCGTCGCCGGCACCACCTTGGTGAGCCTCTTGTTCTTATCCTTTTTGTAAAAAAAAATCTTATTTGTATGATTTAGATAGTTACTTGTATAATTTTCTTACTTGTATTATTGTTTGTTATACATAGTGCCATGGTTTTGATATCCGTCCCCGTCGGCCCTCGTCCGGTTTATGATTCGGATGTGGTATATTATCTTTTATAACTATTTGTTGCATTTCGTGTTTATGACAATTATGCCCATCAAGTTGACATAGATATTTTTATCTAGGAGGTATGTGAACCGGAAATTGCAACCGACCCTCTTGTCGAGAAGTTAAATTTAGTTGAAAAAGAAAACGAGTATTTGAAAGAAAAATTGAAAAGAATTGAAGAAGAGAAGATGAAATTGGAGTTGTATGTTGCCGATGTCGTCGATGATCACAAGATCAAGATGGATGCAATGCGCTTGCAGATTAGAAAGATTAGAAAATATGTCATTAATAAAGAGGCTTGGTATCATTATGTTGTTGGATCAATTATTACCTTAATTGCGATTTTGATCGCATTTGTTGTTGCATTTAAATGCTTTAGCTAGATAGTTGTATGTTGTTTTATGAGAATAAGTGTGTATGAACTTTATGTATGAACTTGTATTAATTTGGTCTTTTCGATGTTGTGTAATGAAGATGAGCCGGCAATGGATGTACGATGACCGACGCTCTCCCCAGTTCATTAATGGCGTGCATAGTTTTCTGCGTGCGGCTGAGGCAAACAAGCGGAAAGGTTTTATGTGTTGTCCATGTGGTGTCTGCAAGAATGATAGGAATTACTATACCTCAAAAGTCCTTCACAGCCACCTGCTTCAGTCCGATTTCATGTCCGGCTATAACTGTTGGACCAAGCCCGGAGAAAGAGGGGTTATAATGGAAGAGAATGAAGAAGAAGAGGATGATGACAACTATCCTAGGTTCCCTGAATACGATGGTACTACAATGGAGGAAGAAGCTGAAGAAGAGGCATCAGATGAGCCCGCTGATGATCTTGGTCGGGCCATTGCTGATGCAAAGAGAAACTGCGCAAGTGAAAAGGAGAAGCTGAAGTTGCAGCGCATGTTAGAGGATCACAAAAAATTGTTGTACCCAAATTGCGAAGATGACAAGAAAAAGCTGGGTACCACACTGGAATTGTTGCAATGGAAGGCAGAGAATGGTGTATCTGACAAGGGATTTGAAAAGTTGCTGAAAATGTTAAAGAAGATGCTTCCAAAGGACAACGAATTGCCCGACAGTACGTACGAAGCAAAGAAGGCTGTCTGCCCTCTAGGATTAGAGGTGCAGAAGATACATGCATGCCCTAATGACTACATCCTCTACCGCGGTGAGGAGTACGACAATTTGAATGCATGCCCGGTATGCGGTGCATTGCGCTATAAGATCAGCCGCGATGACCCTGGTGATGTTGAGGGCGAGCGCCCCAGGAAGAGGGTTCCTGCCAAGGTGATGTGGTATGCTCCTATAATACCACGGTTGAAACGTTTGTTCCAAAACAAAGAGCATGCCAAGTTGTTGCGATGGCACAAAGAAGACCGTAAGAAAGACGGGATGTTGAGAGTACCCGCTGATGGGTCGCAGGGGAGAAAAATCGAGAGAAAGTGGCCGGAGTTTGCAGCTGACGCAAGGAACTTATAGTTTGGTATAAGTGCAGATGGCATTAATCCTTTTGGGGAGCAGAGCAGCAATCATAGCACCTGGCCTGTGACTCTATGTATCTATAACCTTCCTCCTTGGTTGTGCATCAAGCAGAAGTTCATTATGATGCCAGTGCTCATCCAAGGCCCTAAGCAACCCGGCAACGAAATTGGTGTGTACCTAAGGCCATTAGTTGAAGAACTTTTACAGTTGTGGGATATAAAAGGTGTACGTGTGTGGGATGAGCACAAACAGCAGGAATTTGACCTACGAGCGTTGCTGTTTGTAACCATAAATGATTGGCCTGCTCTTAGTAACCTTTCAGGACAGACAAACAAGGGATACAATGCATGCACGCATTGTTTAGATGAGACTGAAAGTATATATTTGGATAAATGTAAAAAGAATGTGGAGCTGGGACATCGTCGATTTCTTCCGATCAAGCATCTCTTAAGAAAGAAAGGCAAGCATTTCAAAGATGAGGCAGATCACCGGAAGAAGCCTGACCACCGTACTGGTGATCATATACTTGATATGGTCAAGGATTTAAAAGTAATCTTTGGAAAGGGTCCTGGCGGATAATCTGTTCCGAATGACGCTGACGGACATGCACCCATGTGGAAGAAGAAATCTATATTTTGGGACCTACCCTATTGGAAAGTCCTAGAGGTCCGCTCTGCAATCGATGTGATGCACGTGACGAAGAATCTTTGCGTGAACCTGCTAGGCTTCTTGGGTGTGTATGGGAAGACAAAAGATACACCGGAGGCACGGGAGGACCAGCAACGTATGCACGAAAAAGACGGCATGCATCCAAAGCAGTATCAAGGTCCTGCCAGCTATGCTCTTACCAAAGAAGAGAAGGAAATCTTTTTTAAATGCCTGCTCAGTATGAAGGTCCCGTCTGGCTTCTCGTCGAATATAAAGGGAATAATAAATATGGCAGAGAAAAAATTCCAAAACCTAAAGTCTCATGACTGCCACGTGATTATGACGCAATTACTTCCGGTTGCATTGAGGGGGCTTCTACCGGAAAATGTTCGATTAGCCATTGTGAAGCTATGTGCATTCCTCAATGCAATTTCTCAGAAGGTAATCGATCCAGAAATCCTACCAAGGCTATAGAATGATTTGGTCCAATGTCTTGTCAGTTTCGAGTTGGTGTTCCCACCATCCTTCTTCAATATTATGACGCACGTCCTAGTTCACCTAGTCGAAGAGATTACCATTCTGGGTCCTATATTTCTACACAATATGTTCCCCTTTGAGAGGTTCATGGGAGTCTTAAAGAAATATGTTCATAACCGTGCTAGGCCAGAAGGAAGCATCTCCAAGGGCCATGAAACAGAGGAGGTTATTGAGTTTTGTGTTGACTTTATTCCTGACCTTAAGCCGATTGGTGTTCCTGAATCGCGGCATGAGGGGAGACTTAGTGGAAAAGGCATGCTAGGAAAGGATTCAGTAATATGTATGGACGGACATTCTTTCACTCAAGCACACTACACAGTTCTACAAAATTCCACCTTGGTGGCTCCGTATATCGAGGAACACATGGATATTGTATGCTCCAAGAACCCGGAGCAGTCTGACCCCTGGATTAAACGTACACACATGGCGACTTTCGGCGGTTGGTTGCAAACACATCTCATGAATGACACCACTGTTGGAGATGAGCAGTACTTGTTGGCCAAGTCACCATCTTCGACTATATTGACTTTCAAAGGGTACGAGATAAATGGGAATACATTTTACACGATCGCCCAAGGTAAAAAGAGCACCAACCAAAACAGTGGTGTCCGCTTTGATGCAACAAACAACAATAGGAAAAAGGACACATATTATGGTTACATAGAGGAGATATGGGAACTTGACTATGGACCTTCTTTTAAGGTCTCTTTGTTTCGGTGCAAATGGGTCAATCTGACAGGAGGCGGGGTAAAGGTAGACCCACAGTACGGAATGACAACAGTGGATCTCAACAATCTTGGGTACACAGACGAACCATTCATCCTAGCCAATGATGTGGCGCAGGTTTTCTATGTGAAGGACATGTTGTTGGAAATATGCCCTAGAGGCAATAATAAATTAGTTATTATTATATTTCCTTGTTCATGATAATCGTTTATTATCCATGCTATAATTGTATTGATTGGAAACTCAAATACATGTGTGGGTACATAGACAACACTGTGTCCCTAGTAAGCCTCTAAGTTGACTAGCTCGTTGATCAAAAGATGGTGAAGGTTTCCTAGCAATGGACATAAGATGTCATTTGATAATGGGATCACATCATTAGGAGAATGATGTGATGGACAAGACCCAAACTACGAACATAGCATATGATCGTGTCAGTTTATTGCTATTGTTTTCTGCATGTCAAGTATCTGTTCCTATGACCATGAGATCATGCAACTCCCTGACATCGGAGGAGTACCTTGTGTGTATCAAACGTCACAACGTAACTGGGTGACTATAAAGGTGCTCTACAGGTATCTCCAAGGGTGTCTGTTGGGTTGGCATGGATCAAGACTGGGATTTGTTACTCCGTGTGACGGAGAGGTATCTCAGGGCCCACTCGGTAATACAACATCACAATGAGCCTTGCAAGCAATGTGACTAAAAGTGTTAGCCACGAGATCTTGTATTACGGAACGAGTAAAGAGACTTGCTGGCAACGAGATTGAACTAGGTATAGAGATACCGACGATCGAATCTCGGGCAAGTAACATACCGAAGAACAAAGGGAACAGTATACGGTATTAACTGAATCCTTGACATAGAGGTTCGACCGATAAAGATCTTCGTAGAATATGTAGGAGCCAATATGGGCATCCAGGTCCCGCTATTGGTTATTGACCGTAGAGGTGTCTCGGTCATGTCTACATAGTTCTCGAACCCGCAGGGTCTACACACTTAACGTTTGGTGACGATTAGTATAGTTGAGTTATTTTGTTGGTGACCGAAGGTTGTTCGGAATCCCGGATAAGATCCCGGACATGACGAGGATCTCCGGAATAGTCCGGAGGTAAAGATTGATATATGTGATAATAGTGTTTTGATCTCCGGAAGGGTTCCGGAATTCACCGGAAGGAGTTTCGGATGTTTACCGAAGTGTTCGGGTGCAGCAACACTTTATATGAGCCAAAGGGGTAAAGCCCACGAGGTATTGGAAAGTGCAAAAGGAAGTTTTGCTGCTGCCTTAAGCGGTACTACCGCTGGTAAGGCAGTACTACCGCGTAAGCGGTACTACCGCTCGTGTGAAAGCGGTACTACCGCTCAAGCGGTACTACCGCTCGTGAGCGGTACTACCGCTTGTACGCGGTACTGCAGGGATCCGAGTTGGACTCTTTCCCTGCGGGCCAAACCGACCTTGTGCGGGCAAAACCGACCTGGAGGAGGCTTTTATTCCAAGTTTAGACCCCAAGGCTCAACATATAAATAGAGGGGCAGGGCTAGCACACGGGAGAGATCAAGATTTCCCAAACCGTGTGTCGGCAACCCTAACCCTCTAGTTCTCCCGTCATAATCTCCGTAGTGCTTGGCGAAGCCCTGCAGAGATTGTTCCTCACCACCATCACCACGCCGTCGTGCTGCCGGAACTCATCTACTACTTCACCATCGCTCGCTGGATCGAGGAGGTGAAGGCGTCATCAAGCCGTACGTGTGTTGAACGCGGAGGTGCCGTCCGTTCGGCACTAGTTCGTGATCGGATCGAGGGACGACTTGCGATTTGGATCGCGGAGACGTTCGACTACATCAACCGCGTTTCTTAACGCTTCCGCTTAGCGATCTACAAGGGTATGTAGATTCACTCTCCCTCTCGTAGATGCTCATCACCATGGATAGATCTTGTGTGTGCGTAGGAAATTTTTTGTTTCCCATGCAACGTGCCCCAACAGTGGCATCTGAGCTAGGTCTATGCGTGGATGAGATCTTGAGTAGAACACAAACGAGTTGTGGGCGTGGGTGTATACATATTGCTTGCCGTTACTAGTTGATACTTGATGCGGCGGTATTGTGAGATGAAGCGGCCCAGACCGACATTACGCGTACGCTTACGCGAGACAGGTTCCTTCAACTGACATGTAACTTCGTTGCATAAAGATGGCTAGCGGGTGTCTGTCTCTCTCACTTTAGTTGAATCGATTTCAATGAAGAGGGTTCTTTTAGAAGATCAAAAAGCAATCACTACACCACGTTGTGGTTTTGCATAGGTAAGAACGGTTCTTGCAAACCCGTAGCAGCCACGTAAAACTTGCAACAACAATTAGAGGACGTCTAACTTTTTTTGCAGGGTATGTTGTGATGTGATATGGCCAATTACATGATGAGATATATGTGATGTATGAGATGATCATGTGTTGTATAGAATATCACGACTTGCATGTCAATGAGTACGGCAACTGGCAGGAGCCATAGAGTTGTCTTTAATTATTTTCGCCGTTTTGCTTTACTTTATCGCTATGAGTTAGCAATAGTCGTGGAAGCAACAGTCGGAGCGACAACCTCATGGCGACACATTGATGGAGATCAAGATGATGGAGATCATGGTGTCATGCCAGTGACGATGGAGATCATGCCGGTGCTTTGGAGATGGAGATCAAAAGCACGAGTTCATGGCCATATCATGTCACTTATGATTTGCATGTGATGTTAATCCTTTTATGCATCTTATTTTGCTTAGGACGACGGTAGCATTATAAGGTGATCCCTCACTTAAATGTCAAGATAAATTGTGTTCTCCCCGAGTGTGCACCGTTGCGAAAGTTCGTCGTTTCGAGACACGCCGTGATGATCGGGTGTGATAGACTCTACGTTCACATACAACGGGTGTAAGCCATGTTGCACGTGCGGAACACTCGGGTTAAACTTGACGAGCCTAGCATGTACAGACATGGCCTCGGAACACAAGAGACCGAAAGGTCGAACATGAGTCATATAGTACATATGATCAACATGAAGATGTTCACCATTGAAACCACCTCAACTCACGTGATGATCGGACTTGAGTTGGTGGATTTGGATCATGTTACACTCGAATGACCGGAGGGATGTCAATTTGAGTGGGAGTTTTTAAGTAAATATGATTAACTAAACTCATTATCTTGAACAATAGTCTAAGTTGTCTTTGCAATATTTATGTTGTAGATCATGGCTCGCGCAGTAGCACCCCTGAATTTTAATGCGTTCCTAGAGAAAGCTAAATTGAAAGATGATGGAAGTAACTTTGTGGACTGGGCCCGTAATCTAAGGATTATCCTTACGGCTTCCCGGAAGGCTTATGTCCTTGATGCACCGCTTGATGATCCACCCGCTCCAGTTGAGTCTCTAGACGTTGTGAACGCCTGGCAGGCTCGTTTTGAAGATTACTCAATAGTTCAATGTGCAATATTTTATGGCTTAGAACCGGGACTTCAAAGACGTTTTGAACGTCATGGAGCATATGAGATGTTCCAGGAGTTGAAGTTTATCTTTCAGAAGAATGCCCGGATCGAGAGATATGAGATCTCCGATAAGTTCTATGCTTGCAAGATGGAGGAGAACGGGTCTATCAGTGATCATGTACTCAGAATGTCTGGGTACTCCACCCGTCTGGCTAAATTGGGGATGCCCCTTCCGCCAGAGGCTATCACTGACAGAGTTCTTCAATCATTGCCACCTAGCTACAAGAGCTTCGTGTTGAACTATAACATGCACGGGATGAACAAGTCAGTCGCCGAGCTGTTTGCGATGCTGAAAGCCGCTGAGTCTGAAATTCAGAAGGAGCATCAAGTGTTGATGGTCAATAAAACCACTAGTTTCAAGAAAAATGGCAAGGGTAAGAAGGGTAACTCTAAGAAGAGTGGCAAAGCAGTTGCTCCTCTCGTGAAGAAACCCAAGGCTGGACCCAAACCAGAAACTGTGTGCTTTCATTGCAAGGGAACTGGACACTGGAAGCGGAACTGCCCCAAGTATTTGGCTGACAAGAAGGCGGCCAACAACAAACAAGGTATATATGATATACATGTTATTGATGTGTACCTTACCAACTCTCGTTGTAGTGCCTGGGTATTTGATACCGGTGCGGTTGCTCATATTTGCAACTCAAAACAGGAACTGCGGAATAGACGGAGGCTGGCAAAGGACGAAGTGACGATGCGCGTGGGAAATGGTTCCAAGGTTGATGTGATAGCCGTCGGCACGCTCGCTCTTCGATTACCATCGGGATTAGTGATGAACCTGAATAATTGTTATTTAGTGCCTGCGTTAAGCATGAACATTATATCTGGAACTTGTTTATTGCGAGACGGTTACTCATTTAAATCAGAGAATAATGGTTGTTCTATTTATATGAGTAATATCTTTTATGGTCATGCACCCGATGTGAGGGGATTATTCTTATTGAATCTCGATAGTAATGATACACATGTTCATAACATTGATGCCAAAAGATGTAGAATTGATAATGATAATACCACTTTCTTGTGGCACTGCCGTTTAGGTCATATTGGCGTAAAACGCATGAGGAAGCTCCATGCTGATGGACTTTTGGAGTCACTTGATTTTGAATCACTTGACACATGTGAGCCATGCCTCATGGGCAAGATGACTAAAACGCCGTTCTCTGGAACAATGGAACGGGCAAGTGACTTGTTGGAAATCATACCTACTGATGTGTGCGGTCCGATGAGTATTGAGGCACGCGGTGGTTATCGTTACTTTCTCACCTTCACTGATGACTTAAGTAGATATGGGTATATTTACTTAATGAAACACAAGTCTGAAACATTTGAAAAGTTCAAACAATTTCAGAGTGAAGTTGAGAATCATCGTAACAAGAAGATTAAATTCCTACGATCTGATCGAGGAGGAGAATATCTGAGTTATGAGTTTGGCAGTTACTTAAGACAATGTGGAATTGTTTCACAACTGACACCGCCTGGAACACCACAGCGTAATGGTGTGTCCGAACGTCATAATCGAACCTTATTGGATATGGTGCGATCTATGATGTCTCTTGCCGATTTGCCACTATCGTTTTGGGGTTATGCATTAGAGACAGCTGCATTCACTTTAAATAGGGCACCATCGAAATCCGTTGAGACGACGCCATATGAACTTTGGTTTGGCAAGAAGCCGAAGCTGTCGTTTCTTAAAGTTTGGGGATGTGATGCTTATGTCAAAAAGCTTCAGCCTGAAAAGCTGGAACCCAAAGAGGAAAAATGCGTCTTCATAGGATACCCAAAAGAGACAGTTGGGTATACCTTCTACCTCAGATCCGAAGGCAAAGTGTTTGTCGCTAAAAACGGAACATTTCTTGAGAAAGAGTTTCTCTCGAAAGAATTGAGTGGGAGGAAGATAGAACTTGATGAGGTTGTTGAACCTTTACTTCAACCTGAAAGTAGCACAGCGCAGAAAGATGTTTCTGTAGAGCCTACATCAGCTGAAGGAGAAGTTAATGATGATGATCATGAAGCTTCGGATCAAGTTACTATCGAACCTCGTAGGTCGACAAGGACGCGTACTGCTCCTGAGTGGTACGGCAACCCTGTCTTAGAGGTCATGTTGTTGGATAACGATGAACCTACGAGCTATGGAGAAGCGATGATGGGCCCGGATTCCGAGAAGTGGTTAGAGGCCATGAAATCCGAGATGGGATCCATGTATGAAAACAAAGTGTGGACTTTGGAAGTATTACCTGAAGGGCGTAAGGCCATTCAGAACAAATGGATCTTTAAGAGGAAGACGGACGCGGACGGTAATGTCACCGTCTATAAAGCTCAACTTGTGGCAAAGGGTTTTTCACAAGTTCAAGGAGTTGACTACGATGAGACCTTCTCACCCGTAGCGATGCTTAAGTCCGTCAGAATCATGTTAGCAATAGCTGCCTTTTTCGATTATGAAATTTGGCAGATGGATGTCAAAACAGTGTTCCTTAACGGTTTCCTTAAGGAAGAGTTGTATATGATGCAACCAGAAGGTTTTGTCGATCCAGAGAATGCTGACAAAGTTTGCAAACTCCAGCGATCCATTTATGGACTGGTGCAAGCATCTCGGAGTTGGAATCTTCGCTTTGATGAGGTGATCAAAGCGTTCGAGTTTATACAAGTTTACGGAGAAGCTTGTATTTACAAGAAAGTGAGTGGGAGCTCTATAGCGTTTCTAATATTATATGTGGATGACATATTACTGATTGGAAACAATATAGAAATGTTGGAAAGCGTGAAGGAATATTTGAACAAGAGTTTTTCAATGAAGGACCTAGGAGAAGCTGCTTTCATATTAGGCATCAAGATCTATAGAGATAGATCAAGACGCTTAATAGGACTTTCACAAAGCACATACCTTGATAAGATTTTGAAGAAGTTCAAAATGGAACAGTCCAAGAAGGGGTTCTTGCCTGTTTTGCAAGGTGTGAAGTTGAGTAAGACTCAATGCCCAGTGACTGTAGAAGATAGAGAAAAGATGAGTGTCATCCCCTATGCTTCAGCCATAGGCTCTATCATGTATGCAATGCTGTGCACAAGACCCGATGTCAGCCTTGCCATAAGTATGGTCGGAAGGTTTCAAAGTGATCCAGGGATGGAACACTGGACGGCGGTCAAGAATATCCTGAAGTACCTGAAAAGGACTAAGGACATGTTTCTCGTTTATGGAGGTGATCAAGAGCTCGTCGTAAAGGGTTACGTCGATGCAAGCTTTGACACTGATCCGGATGACTCTAAGTCGCAAACCGGATACGTGTTTATTTTTAATGGGGGTGTGGTTAGCTGGTGCAGTTCCAAGCAAAGCGTGGTAGCTGATTCTACATGCGAAGCGGAGTACATCGCTGCCTCGGAGGCGGCGAAGGAAGGTGTCTGGATGAAGGAGTTCATGACAGATCTTGGAGTAGTGCCTAGTGCGCTTAACCCAATGACTCTGTTTTGTGATAATACTCGTGCCGTTGCTCTAGCCAAGGAACCAAGATTTCACAAGAGGACCAGACACATAAAGCGACGTTTCAATTCCATCCGCGATTACATCAAGGAGGACGACATAAATATTTGCAAAGTACACACGGATCTAAATGTTGCAGATCCGATGACTAAACCTCTTCCAAGGGATAAACATGAACAACACTAGAACTGCATGGGTGTTCGATTCATTACAATGTAAATCACATAGTGATGTGAACTAGATTATTGACTCTAGTGCAAGTGGGAGACTGTTGGAAATATGCCCTAGAGGCAATAATAAATTAGTTATTATTATATTTCCTTGTTCATGATAATCATTTATTATCCATGCTATAATTGTATTGATTGGAAACTCAAATACATGTGTGGGTACATAGACAACACTGTGTCCCTAGTAAGCCTCTAAGTTGACTAGCTCGTTGATCAAAAGATGGTGAAGGTTTCCTAGCAATGGACATAAGATGTCATTTGATAATGGGATCACATCATTAGGAGAATGATGTGATGGACAAGACCCAAACTACGAACATAGCATATGATCGTGTCAGTTTATTGCTATTGTTTTCTGCATGTCAAGTATCTGTTCCTATGACCATGAGATCATGCAACTCCCTGACATCGGAGGAGTACCTTGTGTGTATCAAACGTCGCAACGTAACTGGGTGACTATAAAGGTGCTCTACAGGTATCTCCGAGGGTGTCTGTTGGGTTGGCATGGATCAAGACTGGGATTTGTTACTCCGTGTGACGGAGAGGTATCTCAGGGCCCACTCGGTAATACAACATCACAATGAGCCTTGCAAGCAATGTGACTAAAAGTGTTAGCCACGAGATCTTGTATTACGGAACGAGTAAAGAGACTTGCTGGCAACGAGATTGAACTAGGTATAGAGATACCGACGATCGAATCTCGGGCAAGTAACATACCGAAGAACAAAGGGAACAGTATACGGGATTAACTGAATCCTTGACATAGAGGTTCGACCGATAAAGATCTTCGTAGAATATGTAGGAGCCAATATGGGCATCCAGGTCCCGCTATTGGTTATTGACCGTAGAGGTGTCTCGGTCATGTCTACATAGTTCTCGAACCCGCAGGGTCTACACACTTAACGTTTGGTGACGATTAGTATAGTTGAGTTATTTTGTTGGTGACCGAAGGTTGTTCGGAATCCCGGATAAGATCCCGGGCATGACGAGGATCTCCGGAATAGTCCGGAGGTAAAGATTGATATATGTGATAATAGTGTTTTGATCTTCGGAAGGGTTCCGGAATTCACCGGAAGGAGTTCCGGATGTTTACCGAAGTGTTCGGGTGCAGCAACACTTTATATGAGCCAAAGGGGTAAAGCCCACGAGGTATTGGAAAGTGCAAAAGGAAGTTTTGCTGCTGCCTTAAGCAGTACTACCGCTGGTAAGGCAGTACTACCGCGTAAGCGGTACTACCGCTCGTGTGAAAGCGGTACTACCGCTCGTGAGCGGTACTACCGCTTGTACGCGGTACTGCAGGGATCCGAGTTGGACTCTTTCCCTGCGGGCCAAACCGACCTTGTGCGGGCAAAACCGACCTGGAGGAGGCTTTTACTCCAAGTTTAGACCCCAAGGCTCAACATATAAATAGAGGGGCAGGGCTAGCACACGGGAGAGATCAAGATTTCCCAAACCGTGTGTCGGCAACCCTAACCCTCTAGTTCTCCCGTCATAATCTCCGTAGTGCTTGACGAAGCCCTGCAGAGATTGTTCCTCACCACCATCACCACGCCGTCGTGCTGCCGGAACTCATCTACTACTTCACCATCGCTCGCTGGATCGAGGAGGTGAAGGCGTCATCAAGCCGTACGTGTGTTGAACGCGGAGGTGCCGTCCGTTCGGCACTAGTTCGTGATCGGATCGAGGGACGACTTGCGATTTGGATCGCGGAGACGTTCGACTACATCAACCGCGTTTCTTAACGCTTCCGCTTAGCGATCTACAAGGGTATGTAGATTCACTCTCCCTCTCGTAGATGCTCATCACCATGGATAGATCTTGTGTGTGCGTAGGAAAAATTTTGTTTCCCATGCAACGTTCCCCAACACATGTCTACCAAACCGAGAAAAAGAAAAGATAAGGAAGCGAATACATCATACGATGAGCCAAAGCGCTACATAGTTCTTTCAGGGAAAAGAAACATCGTGGGAGTGGAGGACAAGACAGACATGTCAGAAGATTATGAAAAGTTTGATGAAATTCCTCCCTTCACTGTGAAGACTGACCCAAGCATCCTGTTAAATGATGAAGATCATCCATGGTTATGGTGCAATCATAAGCAAGGGCCACATGCGAAGAAAAAGTTTTATACCCCAAGATCCCTCTCTGGGATGTGACCGGCTTCACCGTCATCACTTTCTCTCTAGTGAGTTTCCGGACATATAGCCGGAAAGTCCCACTTCGGACAAACCGGAGGGAATCTTTGTAAGAGTTAGGGTATATATGTGTTTTGGCATTTTGGCATTTGAAACATGATTTTTGAATAATTATTTATTAAGTTATGAATTTTCAATTATTCCTGTCCTTTTAGTATTTTAATTATACAGAGGAGTTAATCAATGCAATTATGTCCATTCTCGAGAAATAACTTGATATAACTATTTGTCACTCTCTGATGAAAATTAAAAATCCTCATGTTGACTAACAGAAACATAATATAATTTGGCAAAAGAATAACAAGAAAACATAAACTAAAATAATTAAAACAAAGGAAAAAGGTATAAAACTAAAAGAGCTAAACAGAATCTGTTTTTGATTAAAACACCTATTTAAAATATCCTAAAAATTCCCAAATTGAACATACTGATAAAACACACTAATATTAAACAGCAGGAAAAAGAATCACTCAAAAATCTATTTTTAAACTAAAGTTATTCACAAACTAGTGATTCACACAAATTTCAAAGAATTCAAATTTAAACTATTCAAATTTGAAAACTACTGGCACTAACAGAAAGTTTATAATTTTTGTGACCTAAAGCAAAAAGATTCACTCAAAAACTCTAAATATTGCCTGTAAGTAGAAACAAAAGTAAAAAAATAAAGCAAAAAACAAAAACAGAAAATATGAAAATATGAAAAACACCTTTAGTCCCGGTTGCCACCACCAGCCGGGACTAAAGGTCCTTCTCCCGCGCGTAATTTGGGCTGCCGAAAACAGGCCTTTAGTCCCGGTGCGTGGCTGGAACCGGGACTAAAGGCCAACCTTTAGTTCCGGTTCCAGCCACGCACCGGGACTAAAGGACCTTTAGTCCCGGTGCGAGGCTGGAGCCGGGACTAAAGGTCCCGCGTATATAAGTTGTGTCCCGGGGCCAGCCACCGCCTGGGAGACAGATCGAACACCACGCCGCCAGGCCGCTCGTCTTCAACCTCCGACGCCGGAGATCGCCGACGCCGTCCCGCTCGCTCCGGCCCCTCCCCGAGCCCGCTGAGCAGCGCCACGACCTCGCGGTGAGCCCCTAGTCAAGACCCCTCCGTTTCCCCTTTGATTCCGTGCCCGTAGCCCACGGTCGACGTCGCCGCCCACGCTCCGCCTCCGCTCGTCGCCGGCGCCGTCTCCGGCCACTCCCGGCCCGGCCACCACCGCAGTTCGGCGCGGCTCGACGCCCGCGACCGAACGCCCCAAACCCCGGGCCAAAAGGACCCCCCCTAGCGCATTTCCGGCGGAGTCCGGCGCGGCTCCACCGCTGTTTTAGCCACCGCCGGCGTGCCACCGCGCGGCCGCCGCCTGGGTCACCGCCAGGTGGGTCCCAGGCCACTAACCCCCCCCCCCCACAGGCTCACTGACATGTAGGGCCCACCCCGTTAACTAACTAAAATGATTAACTTAATTAGTTTAAATTAATAAGACACTAACAACTAGGCCCCACACTTAATTAGATTAGTTAAGTTTAAATTAAATCCTGTTTTAATAGCTGTCTCACTGGCCAGTGGGGTCCACTTATCGGGTTTGACCAGTCAACCAGTCAAATGTTGACTGCTGACTGGGCTGCTGACTCAGCTCAGTGGCCCCACTGTCAGCCTCACCAGCAAACGGCTGGGTACACTCTCTGTGTACATTTTCTGTGTACACTTAGCAATTAACATTAAATGATTTTCGAATTAAACTTTAGAAATTCATATAAAATAAACCATAACTCGGATGAAAATAATTTATATATGAAAATTGCTCAGAAAAATATGATGAATCAGAATATGCAATCCGTTCATCTGTCACATGCCCCTAGCATGCTGAACATGGAACCGTCCCCCTCTTTTCATCTGTCCGGAAAATGCCAAACGCAGGGAAAACCCCTCCGGATGTTTTCCCTCTCCATCTGCAACGTGTAGTACCGCGTTAGAACACCCCTAGCGCTGCAAGTTGTCATGTCGTGCATCTGTGTTACATCTGTGTGCTTTATATTTATTGTTTCTCCCCCCCCCCCTACTCTCTCCGGTAGACTCCGATTCAGTTTTTGCTTATTGAATGCATTCTAATTCTTTTATCTTTTTTCTGGATTAGTTAAGCTATGGACGATAGCGGCAGAGACCATGAAGAGGATATCATGTTCGACATGATACGCTCCTCCCAAAACCCAGAGAATAAACCAGATGACGGCTCACAATATCTGAACGAGTCCGGTGAGGGACTTGAGGAAGAACCAAGAGACGAAGGCCAAACAAACAATGATGGCGAAGAAAATGTTCTCCAATTAACAAAGTCCGGCGAGGTATATATATATTAGGCCTCGGGTGATCATTAGATGTATTAATTGATTTGTATATATATATTAACGAATCTTTCTTCTTTTAGCCCTCCGGATCGAGCAAATCTTCTACAAGGGTACGAGGCCGGGCCAAAAAGTTGGCCGATGGCATAAAGTACAACATCGATGAAGTCGCAGCAGATGGCGAACCGATTGCTCCTGCACAGAATGCCCGTAAATTTATAAGTCAATGCGGAGTTATTGTTAGGGACAACATCCCGATCACCATTCAAGAATGGAATAAGCCAAAGGAAGATCGAGAAGTTAGTTATGTGGACGAAAGATCAAAAATTTTGCTTTGGGATACGCTCATGTCACATTTCAACCTGCCAGAGGGTTTCACAGATGGCCAACGGTTGAAAGTCAAGCAGTTTGCTCTTAAGAAGATGGCCACACAATTCCAGACCTGGAAGAAAACATTATACAGCGACTACCTCAAGGCAGAAAAGAAGACTCCAGAATTCACTGGAGCACTAGAGAAGGTAAAAGATCACTGGGACTTATTTGTGAAGTACAAGGAATCATATGAAGCTAAGGAACGGTCGAGAAAAAATAAGATAAATGCTGCCAAAAAAGAGTATCACCATGTTCTGGGGCCAGGTGGCTACAATAGTGGCGTGCCTAAGTGGGAAGCAGCTGAGGCCAAGATGATTGCTGAAGGGGTCACTCCAAAAACAGCGGGTTGGCCCGAGAGGTCCAGGAATTGGTTTTGTGCGCATGGGGGCAAGTTGGACCCAGCGACAGGGGAGATTATTGAAAAGGCATCTCTTAAAACAGCCTCGCACTCTTTACTTCAAGCAATAGAAGATGCTCAAAAGGGGGTGTTCCAGCCCGAGAGAGAGAACGACGAGCTTACACACGCCCTCGGGAATCCTGAACACAAAGGACGAACACGAGGCAAAGGCGTTGTTCCGTGGGTTCAGGGGTTTTCGGAGTGGAACGACACTTATAGAAGCCGTGCGAGAAAAAAGAAGCAGGATGCAGACCGGCTTCAAAAGGTAGAATCAAAGAACGCGGAGTTGGAACGCGTTTTAATGCGGCAGCAGGAGCAGATCAACACAATTAGCCAGCAAAGGGCGTCTCAGCGGCAGGAGCAAGCAGATCCAGCATTGGATAGTACCATCCCATCTATGCAGAAAAGCAGCGTGGGTTCCACGGGGGTCCCGGCCGATGATGCACTGCTGGCTCGCTACCCCGTGGATGATATCAAAGAGACGACAAGTTGTGAGCTACACATGAAAATGAAGAACATATCCATGAAGGTGGCGGTCGGCTTTGCTTTACCGAATGCACCTGAAGCAACCATCCATGGCAATCTGATTCCAACTGGCTATGCTCGTGTCGGGGTGGATGAAGTTCTGTCGGGATATGACTCACTAGATCTTGACATTCCTGGAGGTCAAGGGGAGCCGACACTGGGAGAAGTCATACGTGGTCTCAATGTATGGAGAAAGGATTGCATCGTGTTTCCAAACTCGGCGCCAAGGCCACCGACTCCTCCGAGTAGCAATACACATGTAAGTCCGCCGCGTCAGCCGACTCCACCCCACCTCGAGACGGAGCCCAGCGCGAGTCTGCCATATCGATCTCCGCCGCATCAGCGGACTCCACCCCTTATGTCCCAGCAGTAGGGCCACAAGCGGAAGAGAGCACCAAAGAAGAAACCCGAGCCTCCTGCCAAAAAGAAGTTAGCTTACGAGATGACTGAGGAGGAAACCAGATCGGTCGTGGCTTCCGAAGTGAAGTCCCATTTTGCACCGAAACCACCCCCGCCGCCAAAGGAGATAATACCTGCGAAAACCGTACAGCACTTTGTGGATCTTCTAGAGCGACCCCCGGCACATGTGGAGAATAGGCCATCAGACTATGAATGTTGTATTAGCAAGTCATATCATGATCAAATGCAGCAGTCGAAAAGTACAAGTAGTAATAAAAGCGGGAAAACAGTTCCCCAGCTCGGAGAACAGGCAATGCAATCGATCCCCCGCTCAAGGTGATTACCGATAACGCGCTAACCAACGCTGCTAGAGAGATGGGTATCACTGTTGAACAACTCCTAGGCACCGAGGAAATCCCCATGGGTGATCTAGTATGGAAATATGTCCCCGGGAACCCTCTGGTCAGAACTGAGCAGGTCGAGCATCTACCAACACAAATATGAAGATTGCATGAGTGGTACATGAAAGAAGTAGCGAACGGGCGACAGACGCTCAGCGTGAAAGTCAAGGAAGAGCATTACTTCTATGAAAACGAGATAATCATTGAGCTTTCAGAAATTTTTCAGTTATACAATCAAGCCGCACTCGACAAATCTATCGTCAGTTGCTATTGTCTGTAAGTGATTTCTTTCTATAATTGAAGTCTCTAGCTCAGCTCGTTCATTGCCTGTAATTATCCTCACTATATTCTTTTATACGCTATTATGCAGAATGAAGATTCTCGAATGCCAAAATGAGGGAATCTTTGACATTGGGTTCGTTGACCCATATATCATTCATGAACTAAGTATAAAAGACTTCCCCGATGACACAGAGGAGAACTTGCTAAGGTTTTTGAAGGCACAAAATACCAAAACAGATATACTATTTCCTTACAACTTCAAGTGAGTGTTACTGTCTTGTACTACAAATTCTATTTTTGGCTTACTCGATGTTAAGTGTAGTTCATGAGTTATGCATGCCTGCTTATATAAACGTGTGCGCAGGTTCCACTGGATCCTGCTAAACATTAAAGTGGACGCTGGAACTGTTGAAACCATGGACTCACTACGTAGAGACCCTCAAGAATACACCAGCTTGATTTTGATGCTCGACAGGTAATTACAATCAGTATCGCACTATATCGGCCTCTTTCGTTCATTTCCTGATATCAAGTAATTAATAACTCCTTTATTCATTTTCTTTGCCGGGCAGGGTTTGGAAACGGTTCATCAAAGAAGTTGTCGGTGAATGGAAACCGAAGCTGTCATGGCGACATATCAACGTAATTAAGTACTACTAGCTAGGTCCGCGCACCTCTTTAATTCTAGTATCAATACCATTATCATGCTTGATTATTATCTGATTGAATTCTATTCTCGCAAAGTGCATGAGGCTGGAACAGGGGACTAATTTATGTGCATACTACGTTTGCGAGAACATTCGCATGACGACCGAATGGCGCAGAGATGTAAGACAACTACATGTACGTAAACACTATTCACAATTTTTTTTTAATGATCTAATATATATACACACAACTAATATATTCATATTGATCTCCTTCTTTAAAGATGCAAGAGATGCGGGATAGGCTCCTACCAAAGAACCGCATACGAGCAATTCAAGAGGAAGTTGCGGGATTTTTGCTTAGGGAGGTCATATCTGAAAGAGGAGAATACCATTGCACCTAATGCCTGCATGTAATGATCTGCAAATTGTAGGAGAAATTGTATATACCAAATTGTATATATATATGTGTATGGTCATACGAGAAATTATATGATATATGTATGGTCGTATGAGAAATTATATTATATATGCATAACGTGTACAGTATGTAGTAGCGTAAAATATGTTTGAAATGAAAAAGAATTGAATGGAAAACACAAAATGAAAAGGAAAAATAAACCATAAAGCCTAAAACCCTAAAACCCTAAACCCCTAAACCCCGAAAACCCTAAACTCCTAAACCCCTAAACCCTTAGTCCCGGTTGGTGTCACCAACCGGGACTAAAGGTCCCCCAGTCCCCGGGCTAGCACGCGGCCACGTGGAGGGCCTTTAGTCCCGGGTCGTGGCCAACCGGGACTAAAGGGTGGGGGCCTTTAGTCCCGATTTAATTGTCCCGGTTGGTGACCCGGGACTAAAGGCCTTTTCCAACCGGGACTAAAGGCCGTTTCTCTACTAGTGCCCGTCGACTGGGTACGGCCGCCGCTGGTGTCCCCATCCAACCGTCACTACGTAGGGTCCCTCGATTCGATAATTTGGCATTTGAGTTTAATTTATTAACTTATTAGAGTGTATTGCAGCAAGTCGGGTCGCAAGAAATTAAGCAGCATTTTGATTGCACATCCAGTCGAGTTAATTATTATTACCATGTCAGTTATAATAATTAAGGTGTTTAATTTGGGAAGCATCGAGAATAGATGATGCTTGGGGATAGAATACATACTTGTGATAACTGTTTTGGCAGGCCTCAGAGTCAGATAAATAGCAGGGTTCATTGTGTTGCGGTCATCAAGACCCGAGTAGTCGCATACATTCCTTTAGATAGAGTGACAAATAGGACTAAAATATTGTTTTAGGGCCAAATAGGGAGGCATATTTTCAAATAAGGTCCGATAAGGAATCCTCTCTTATAAGAAATAAGAGTTCGTGCCCGACCTTTGCATATCTAAGATGTACACACCCAACCCAACACATGTGCGGTACAACACAAAAACACAGTACTCCCTCTGTTTCTAAATATAAGCCCTTTTAGAGATTTCAATACGTATTACATGCTGATGCATATAGACATATTTTAGAGTGTATATTCACTCATTTTGCTCTGTACGTAGTCCATATTGAAATCTCTAAAAGGTCTTATATTTAGGAACGGAGGGAGTACAACATGTTAGTTTTAATCTTGTTACATGCATTAGTAGATGTTTTTTTGGTCGTGTCATGCATGCATGTTTAATTACAAAGTTGCATGCTAGCTGGTTTGTTAGCTAGTTGAGTCCTTGCATGTACGTGTGTACGCCGATGGATGGATGTGTGCACGTGGATTGAGTCGATGCATGTAAATAGGATCATTAGCCAGAAGCGTACGAGTTTACGTTGCGGCTATTAGTACGTGAGTTAGTTGAGTTAGTTGAGCCACGATGCACTATCGTGGGATGGCACGAATCTGGTGGGTCGTGGCATAGAGTTCGGCCGGTTTAACTGGTCAAGTTTGCATGTAATCACTAGTTAAATAAGAGAAAGAATAGAGAAAAGAGGACGGCAGTTGCGCCTCGCAAAATACTGGTGTCTTCGTGTTCCTCTCTCTCATTCGTCTCCATCGTGTCCGCGTGTGTACTCCGGCTTGTGATCCAACACAACAAGCCATAGATTTATGAGTGTGTGTGGTGGTCTGAGTGTGACGTGTATATGTCTATCTTGTAATTGGTGTTTCTATAAAGATTGCATGGCACTACCTACTCCGATGTGCAAGCAAGTAAAGCAGGACCAAAACATATCTCAAATCAAATAAAAAAACACAAAAGCAGGAACATAACACACAGTATCACATGGGCGAAAGGATCCTTTTAGAGCTTTTGTCAAAGCCACGGCGCCACAAACGGTTTGCGTCCGTCCGTAAACCAAGTGCATGCATACCCGAGGGCTCTTTCATATGAGACGGCACGTACCCGTGCATGTCTCGTGTCTCGTCGTTGTCATCGTATTCTCCCTCTCACTTTCATTACGACATATATATTAGCTACCTCCGCCATCTCTCCACTCAGAGTTAGAAATAAAGGCAGCACCGACCAAGCACGAGCTAGCTTCTTGCATATAACCATTGTGGACCGGAGCAACTTTGGAAGCCTTGGGTTGGTGGCGGCAGTGGCCGTGGTGTCGACCGACATCATCCTTGTATCCTGCCACCTCCGCCGCCGCCGCCGCCTCCAAGATGATACCAAACTCAACAAGATCACCGGTGAGCTATACATGCTCGTACTGTAGGGTAACGCAGCAGAAAACAAAAAAAATTCGACCTATGCACCAGCCCAGGACCACTATGTAGACTGCATACAAGGTTTGATCTTTTTCGTTACCGACTCGTAGCGCAGCGAAAGTAGAGTCGATGACGATCGGCGGTGCAGATCCCTGCAGCTAGGATTTACAACCTCCCAACCGCGAGGATGTACTCCCTCATCTGCCCCTCGGACAGCCCTCCGGGAGGCGGTCGGACAGTCCCTCGGACGGTGTCGCGAACAGCCCTTCGGGAGGAACCTCGAAACTCGGACGGTCACTCGGACAGCACTTCGGGAGTACCCTCGAAACTCGGACGGTCACTCGGACAGCCCTTCGGGAGGCACTCTCGAACTAAGACCGAAACTACGATCTCTCTACAGAGTTGCACACATACGGTGTCATCTATCCGGCAGGACTTCGCCGTCCAGAACTAGTTCCTACCGGAACCCAGACAACCTTTCGGCTCTACGAAACTATTTCGCTGGGAGGAAGAGAGAAGCCAGAAATGTCATGGCACTTGTATGTGAGAAGGAGTGAGTGTGGAGAGCAGCCCCTCCACCTCTTTATATAGGAAAGCCAAGGCGTAGGATGGGCACTTCCAAAAAACCCAAAATGCCCGTGAAGGAAAACTTCCACAAGGGCATAAAGGAGAATTAATGGAGCAAGTGGGGCCCCATGGATGAGCACCACATGTGGCCGGCCACTTCAAGGGGGCCCCCCATGAGGGGGCTTCCTTGGCTCCCAAGTCCTCTAGAAGCCTTTTGGGAAATATCCCAAAAGGTGCTTTTCAAAAAAATATCCAAAAAGCACTTTCACTATTCATGAAGACATTTTTCTGCGTCCGTTAAATCCCAAATTATTTCTGTGTGCCCAGAAAAATTCCAGTACCCACTAAAACAATTTTGAACGCATTCCGAAACAATTCCAGAACAATGTTTTTCTTCAGCGAAAAGCTACCATAGGGGTTCCGGCTGCTCCGGAACATTTCCGGTTTTTCCTCCGGAAAAATCCCAGAAGTTACCAGAACGATTCTGGCACCCTCCAAGAATTTCCAGACATGTGCCGAAACCAATTTGACTTAATGGAATACCCTGAAACAACTTTTCAGTTTTACCGGAACTATTCCGGTGTCCTCTCCGGAACGTTTCCGTTTCGTCCGAAACTTTTTCGGTGTTTTTCTCTCAGACTCCCTGTCTAGTATTCAGCAGATAGATGACCCTTAAGCGTGTGACCCTATAGGTTCAGTGAAGTATAGACATGACCGGAACTCTTTCCGATCAATGATCAACATCGGAGCCATGGACACCCATATTGACCCCTATACCCACACGAATGAATATTCGAGTGAATCTCCAGTTGCCGTGTGCTATTCCTGTTGCTTCATGATATGTTACAAATACCCGAGGTGAGATTTATTGCATCCCCGTGGATCAACAACTTGTCCACTATGCAAGTTACCTCGTTACCGGTTTTGTTCTCTTTTCTCGTTTCCGTGTTCCGGCATCCCCGTGATCAAATCACAATTTGTCTGGCCAGACGATGATGGATACGGTAACACCGAGAGGGCCCAGAGATATCTCTCCATCGTCGGAGGAGCAAATCCCAATCTTGAGCTATCAAGCCCCTTGACATACTTTTCCATGAACCCGTAAGCCGCCGTAATAGCCACCCATTTACGGATGACGTTTAACAAACCCCAAAGTTCATGAAGCAAGCATGAAGAAACTCGACACTCTCATGGTCTAAGGAATTATGCAAACATTAACTTCTCTGTGTTATTAACCATTAACTTGTGACGAATGAATCTCATAGCATAACATCAATCGGGTCGATTCAACACAAGTGTTCTCCTAACATTTGTGCCCTCAAAGTTGCCGGCATAGTCATGCCCATGATCAGGAAAACAGAACCATCATGCAACACTTGAGCTAGTCTTAGAGGCCAGACTAGGAATACATTTTACCGTTTATTATTCCACACGTGCATATGAGTCTTCCTTCGAGCCTCGTGGTTATTGCAGACTCGAGAACCATAGCAGTTATAGCATGGAACATAAACATAATTATGAACATGGAGATAAATAATAACATTTGTTATTGCCTCTAGGGCATATCTCCTACACGTACATCGCTAGCTACATATATTAATTCCATAAACGAAGCAACTTCATCATGTTTTTCTTGTTATCAACCTCAAGCTGTAAGATTATATTACTAACGGTGGCTTTCTTCTTGATCGACGCATGTAACACAATTGATGTGAATAGAGCAACAACGGCAGAGCAAGACGACAATGAAGGAGGTGGGGTTCATGGACGACGTGGCGGAGGATCTCTTTGGACGAAGAGGATTGCCCCTGCCGACTGGGTACGGCCACCGCTGGTGTTCCCATGCAATCTTCGCCACGCAGGGTCCCTCGATTCCACAATTTGGCATTTGAGTTTAATTAATTAGATTTTATTGCAGCAAGTCGGGTCGCTAGAAATTAAGCAGCATTTTGCTTGCACATCAAGTCAAGTAAATTATTATTACCATTAACTTAGTGCCCAGTGCCAGTTCCTGTTTTTTTTTTGCCTATTTCTTTGTTTCGCAAAAAACCATACCAAACAAAGTCCAAACACGATGAAACTTTACGGTGATTTTTTCATGACCAGAAGAGACCCTAAAAGCTTCGGGGAGGCACCAGACGATGATCAAGGGGGCCACAAACTCAGGTGGCGCGCCCCCCGCCATGTGAGCTAGTGGCCCCCCTGGCTCCGTTTGCCCTAATTCCAAGCCTATAAATTCCCAAATATTCGGAAACCCCCAAGGCGAGACTCGAAACAATTTTATCACTCCACAAGCCTCTGTTCTTCCGCGATCCAATCTAGAGGCCTTTTCTGGTACTCTGCCGGAGAGGCAAACCATTAGGGAGGTAATCTTCATCAACCTTGGTGCTTCCATGATGATCTGTGAGTAGTTCCTTTAGGACCTACGGGTCCATAGCAGTAGCTAGATGGCTTTCTCTCTCTCTTTTTGATCTTCAATACAATGATCTCTTCGGAGATCTATTCGATGTAATACTCGCGCTGTGTTTGTTGGGATCCGATGAATTATGAGATATTCGCTCCGATATTGCCACTAATGACTAATCAATGCATAGGATTCCAAAATCCTTAAATGGACTATTTATGGACGAAATCAAGTCAGAACATGGAAAGGAGTAAAGGAGGAGATAGAAGAAATCAAGTGAGGGCGCACCAGAAGAAACAATGCAAAAGACGGCGTTCCATGTGACCGCGCTCACTCGAATGAGTGGTCGTACGGCATGGAAACCGATGCCTCTCGTCCACCTGAACAAACTTTATAAAGGGCTCAAGGCCGAAATGTTAACAGAACAACCATGAGAGGAGTCACTAAACAGAGTCATCTTCATCACATCTTCATCAACCCTAGCCTCCGCCATTTCCCATGTCCATAGCCACCATCTCCATCTCCACCATAGTTCTTCCTCCTTTAGTCATATATACTTGTAATCGTGTATCACACACAACACCCATTGTAAGACATATTATCAATCAATCTACTTTCATGATGTGTTCTATGATGTGTTCTTCATGTGATCTGATCTCCTTGTGTGAGTAGTTCGGTAAGGTGTGGGTTGAGGCAATAGCCTTGCAACCCAATGTATTAGTTGTAAAGATCAATGGAAGTGCTTTGAATTAACGTCATGTATGTGTGAAATAAAATTATTCCATAGTTGTCTCTTGTATCGTTCGCGTTCTTCATTCCTGCAGGTACACAGGATCATGGAGAATGAGTCACGGAGAGGCTAAGGGCAGGGAGACTGTGAAGTGTTATTCTGAACACTAGTGACTGAAAGGTTTAGTGCAGTAACACGGATCCTATCTCTCGGGATTCAATAGGTGTAGTCATTAAACACCCAATGCTCTTGTCTGATTATTGCAATCTTAATTATCGAGGCAACCCCGCGAGACAGATAGGGCCTTCGGTTGGACAACTGAATCTTCATGCAAGACGCGTGCCGGTCAAGGCGTAATTTGGACACATCCCCCACTTCAGTTTGTAACAAGCACATCTCGATGGGTGTCTTCCAGCGCACAAATTAAGATCATATTTGGTCCCGACACAAATATATGGTTGTAAGCATTACGACCTCATACCCATGCCTATTTTCATTATACGTGGTCTCCTTCAGTTGTTTGATTTTGATCCGGTCAAAAGCTAGAATTGTTTCTTTAATAAAAGCTTGTCTGAGACCCTAGCTTAAAGGGCATCATCCTCTTGTGGGTTCGATAACTCAGGGTCACCTTTGGGGAAAAAGGCGAGAATCCTTTCTGCTCCATTTTCGGATCACCAAAGGAAGTAATCAGCCTCGTCGTCGCTCATCTCTGGTGGCCACTGATCGTTCCAACAGCCTCCTTGTTTCGCCCCGAGCTCGACATGGTCACCATCAAGTTTCGTTGTGTCCTAGACATTTTTGGTCACATACTAGGCCAAAAAAAAGTCTTTTCACGTGTCAGTTAACACAATTGGATGGAAAAAATGGATGACAATGTCATATATGACACAACATTTAGATAGAGTGCCAAATAGGGTTGAGATATTGTGTTAGGGCCGAATAGGGAAGCATATTTTCAAATAGGGTCCAATAAGGAATCCTCTCTTGTAAGAAATAAGAGTTCATACCCGACCTTTGCATGTCTAATATGTACACACCCAACCCAACACATGTGCGGTACAATACAAAAGACAATACATCAAGCCATAGATTTATGAGGGTGTGTGGTGGTATGAGTGTGACGTGTATATGTCTATCTTGTAATTGGTGTTTCTATAAAGATCACATGGCACTACCTACTCCGCCATGCAAGTAAGTAAAACAGGACCAAAATATATCTCAAATCAAATAAAAAAACACAAAAGCAGGAACATAACATACAAGATCACGTAGGCGAAAAGAATCTTTTAGAGCTTTTGTCAAAGCCATGTCACCGCAAATGGGTTGGGTCAATCCATAAACCAGGTGCATGCATACCCGAGGGCTCTTTCATATGAGACGGCACGTACCCACGAATGTTTCGTGTCTCACCCGTTGTCGTCGTCGTCTTCTCCTCCTTAGATTCGTTGAGGCATATATATTAGCTACCTCCGCCATCTCTCCACTCAGAGTTAAAATAAAGGCAGCACCGACCAAGCACAAGCTAGGTTCTTGCATATATCCATAATGGACCGGAGCAACATTGGAAGCCTTGGGGTGGTGACGGTGGTGGCTGTGGTGTTGACCGGCATCATCCTTATATCCTGCCACCTCCGCCGCAGCCACCTCCAGGATGATACCAAACTCAACAAGATCGTCGGTGAGCTATAAATGTTTGTACATCGCTAGCTGCATATATTAATTCCATAAACAAAGCAACTTCATCATTTTTTTCTTGTTATAAACCTCAAGCTGTAAGATTATATTACTAACCGTGGCTTCCTTCTCGATCGACGCATGGAACACAATTGATGTGAATAGAGCAACAACGGCATAGCAAGACGGCAATGAAGGAGGTGCGGTTCATGGATGACGTGGCGGAGGATCTCTCATTGAATGAAGAGGAGTGCCCCCGTCGACTGAGTACGGCCGCCGCTGGTGTCCCCATCCAACCGTCGCTACGCAGGGTCCCTCGATTTGACAATTTGGCATTTGAATTTAATTAATTAATTAATTAGATTGTATTGCAGCAAGTCGGGTCGCAAGAAATTAAGCAGCATTTTGTTGCACATCCAGTCGAGTTAATTATTATTACCATGTCAGTTATAACAATTAAGGTGTTTAATTTGGGAAGCATCAGAGGATGCTTGGGGACACCATACATTCTTGTGATAACTGTTTTGGCAGGCCTCACAGTCAGATAAATGGCAGGGTTCATTGTTTTGCGGTCATCAAGCCCCGAGTAGTCGCATACATTCCTTTTTGACGAAACAACCATCGACGAGTTATTTATCGCCAAGAAATTTCAGAAAATCCAGCCAAGGGAGAACTGATCCGTTTACGAGAAAAACTTGGTTGGAAAACCCTACAAGGCTCGGTTATATTTGAGAAAAACGTGTGAAACACCTCGCAACATACCTACCGATAAACTAGGCCTAGAGATTATGGCCAAACAAACCACGCCAACAAGCCTACCAAGTACAACACACAGACAAATCACCCCCTAAGCACCTCCAGCTATGGCATCATCCATCGTCCCGCCTATGACCTCACATGCCTGAATTCTCAGTCACAATGTTGCGAAGACACCTTCCCGCATACCGCATACCGCATATCACAACAATGATGACTGCTAGCCCCGTCAAGACTCTCAAAACAAATGGTTATCGTCATAAACTTGGGGGCGTGAAAAGATAGAGTCCAAAGAGTATGACACTCCACCATATACTGCAGACAAAGGTCCCTTCTTTTTCCATTTCGAACTTTGCGTTCGATGACAATTTGCTTGTTAACCTTTTTAGGGTATGCTAGTTCAATAGGCTTTTGGCCTTGAATCCTTCATATATATATGCTCTATTTTAAGCACCAACATACAAAATATCCCCCCCCCCCCCCCCCCCCCAAGGGAATGTTCGTCAGTTAGTATTTCTGTAAATATAATGCATTTCTTCATTAAATGTAATGAAGTGAAAATTTAAAGTTTCCATTATGAACAATATTTTCAATTGAAACCGAATTAGAGGAGAGCACATAATTTTTTTCCATCAAACACAATTTCTAGAAAGGGTGAATTTACCATAAAGAAACATCTGCACTTTATTTACACTCAAGAGCCAAAATAGATTCAGCGTTTATTAGCAACCAGGAGGGCTAAAACCTAAACTCATCTCATTCTCAGTAAATTGAAAAAGAAAATCCTAAACTCTCGACTCTTCCTTCCCTTGGGCTACACACAACAAAAATCTCAATCCAGGGCATTTACCACGACGGGGCTCCTGACATAGTGGGTCCCATCAGACCAGACGAGCTTCCCAAAGACGTAGCCCCTCCCGAGTTTGTCCTTTTGCGACGCCACCTTCAACTTGAACTCCTTCTCCTCGCCGGCCTTCTCGAATATCAGCACCGTCGGGTCAACAGTCATGTTGATGCCGAAAGGTGCGCGCCACGATGCGCGATACTTCCCGGGCCGGCCCACGTTCTTGAGCCGCCGCTTGACCGTCATCCTGTGGCGCAGCGCCGGCACCACAATGGACGGGTAGTTGAGGTCCTCCATCGGCGGCGGCTTGGCCGGGCATGTAAACTTGCCGGAGCTGAGCCGGCTGAGGTCCTTAGTGGAGAAGCCTAGGGAGCAGAGGAAGGTGAAGTAGCCGTTGGGGGTGATGTCGTAGACAAGGCCTGGGTCAACGGCGCGGTTCGGGTGCACGTTGCCGGAGCCGTAGGCGAACGGGGTGGCCTCCTTGCCGTCCATCTCGCGCATTGGCGCGCCCGTGTTGTCCTGTGTGCGCGCGGTGGTCATGATGGCGGAGCGCATCATAGCGGGGCTCCAGTCCGGGCGCGCCGCCTTGAGGAGGCCCATCACGCCGGAGACGTGCGGACACGCCATGGACGTGCCGGACATGATGGCGTACTCGGAGCGGCGCTTGTCGGCGGCCACCTCCGTGGGGCTGACGTACTCGGTGAAGGCGGCGAGGATGTCCACCCCCGGCGCGGCGACGTCCGGCTTGAGCACGTAGGGCAGCGTGCCGCTGGGCCCGTGAGCGGAGAAGGCCGCGATGGATGGCGAGTTCTTGACGCCGATCTCCGTCTTGGAAGGCGAGATGTTGGCCGCCGGATCCGAGGTGGACGACATGTAGTTGTAGAGTGAGACGGCCTCGCTGTAGGTGATCATTGTAGCCGGGAGCACGTGCGGGTCGGCTTCGATGTCGTTGCCGTCCATCTCGCCGTTAGCAAGGATCATCCCGACGCCGCCAGCGTTGAGGACGGTCATCCCCTTCATCACCCGCGGGATATCCCCGCCGCGGACGCACACGACGATCTTGCCCTTGACCTTGGCCGGGTCAAGGCAGCCCATGGCGCAGTTGGTGGCGAGGTTGACGGTGCAGTTGGGGAGCGCGGCGCTGCTGGCGTTGATGACCGGGAAGAGCTTGTTGGAGTGAAGGTCGGAGGCCTCAAGGCTCATCCCCCTTATCTTCGCGTTGTTGCCGAGGGTGACCTGGTCGGGGAAGTCCCTGTCGACGGTGCTGGCGGCGACGGTGGTGACCCATGGCGCGGAATTGACGACGGTGTCCTCGAAGGGCCCCGAGTTCCCCCCGGAGCAGACGACGGCGACGCCGTGGATGGTGGCGTGGAGGGAGCCGAGGGTGACGGCCTCATGGAAGAAGGAGCTGGCGTCGGCGAGGGGCGCGTCTACGCCGAAGGAGACGGAGATGACATCGGCGCCGTCGTGGACAGCGGTCTCGAAGCCAGCGATGACGTCCGCGGTGGCGCACTCCCCGGACCAGCAGATCTTGTACACGGCGACGCGGGCGCGCGGGGCGCCGCCCTTGGCGGTGCCGTTGGCGTAGCCGAAGAGGCTGGCGCGCGGCACGAAGCGGCCGGCGGCCGTGGAGAGCGTGTGCGTGCCGTGCCCCTCGGTGTCGCGCGTCCAGTTGCCGTCCACCGCCGCCGGGTGCGACAGCAGCATGTCCTTGTTGAAGTACTTGGCGCCGATGAGCTTCTTGTTGCAGGGCACCCCGTACTTGGCGGTGTCGGTGCAGGAGCCCTTCCAGCGCCTGGGCACCGGGGCCATGCCCTCGTCGTTGAAGCTGTTGGATTCCGGCCACACGCCGCTGTCGAGGCTGGCGATGATGACGTTCTGGCCGAACCTGCCGTGGTTCCAGATGGAGTCCGGGAGCACCTGACCGTCCCTCTCCATGTCCATGAAGCCCCACGACCTCGTCGTGTGCAGCTTCATCATCTTGCTTGGCATCACCGTCAGCACATCCGGGTGCTCTGCTCCATCAACCAACCGATGGATCAGTTAATCAATCTCAAGGGGAAACTGTAAAAGAGATTGATTGATGAATGAATGGATTCCGTACTTGCCATCTGGGCCGCCACCTCCTCCTCGAGATAGGCGGCGAAGCCATTGATGTTCTTGGTGTAGGAGTAGAAGATGGCGTCCTTGGCCGCCTGCTTGCTCCCGACGACCGAGGCGAGGAGCTCATGGTGCGACTCGGTGGCGCGCGCGTGGTCCTCCGCCGTGGCCTCGCGGCCATAAGGGTGCGCCCCCAGGTACACCACGTACGACTGCGCATGCATCAGACCAAGACGGTGAAATGACGGCGAAAGAAACATGTAACAACGGCGGTCGTCGTTTGCGCCTACGCACCCTCTTCCATGCGTGGACGAGGCGGCACTCGGCGGCGAACAGGAGGAGGACGGCGGCGAGGATGAGCAGCGCCCGGCCCGCCATCTTCTTCTTCTTCTTCAGTCGTGGTCTCGCCGGCGGCCGGCCAGATGGTGTGGTACTTGCAAGTGGACCCCGACTACGGAGTGCCGGTGTAAATAGAGCTTCATTCGCGGATCACGGAGAGAGGGTTCTATATTTGGCTGGTTCTACTGCGGCGAGCACAGCAGAGCAGAGCGGATCGCTTAGCCGCAGGAACGCTTCAACACCCAACTGACTGACTCCTACTAACAAGGGTGTTCATTCGGCCAGTGTAGGGGTTACTTGGAGGTTTTGTCGCCGCAAATTGGGTTGGGTACTCCCTCCGTAAACCCATGCTTACATACAAAAATGCTAGGGGTCCGACTATGTTACATCTAGATTTGAGATAATACCTCACATCTAACATGACATCATCATACATTGTGGACCCTCCCGTTGACAACTTTCTCCCGTTGTGTCTTTGTTTGATTGTTTTTTTTTCGTTTGTGAAGCGTCCATGCCGCACCCAGCATCGTGCCCAGGACAAATTCTTCCACGACACAATCCTATTGTTGGGCCCTGTCTATGTTGTTGGGCCTTGCAACTTTGTTTTGTTTTGTCGGAAAAAAACTACACCCCTAGATCAAGGCCTCTTTGAAAAAAAAACTTGAGAAAAAGTACCTTTTTTGTTTCCTTACGAATTGTCCTTTTTTCTCTGAGCTTATTACTCTTACTGAAGTGCAGCAAAAAAAGAAAATTTTCTCTTGTTTGATAGTGGGAAGAAACACATGGAACTAACTACCAGAATAATTACTATCTCTGTCATTGTTGTCGCAGTCTGAATAGCTATAATTGATATCCATATTTAAGCGTGATAGCCCCTGCGAATGGTGTGTGTTTACATCCAACCCTGACAACAAAGAAGAAAATGAAGCGTTAGGGGAAAAACTATTATGGGCTTATGTAGAAATACTACTTTTTTTTTTGCGAAAAATGTAGAAATGATACATAATCTGTAAAAACTTGGAGAAGTCGTAAAAAAACAAAAAGGCATAAAAACTATGTCCGGGACAAAAAGATCATTTTATATTTGAACCCCAAATCATCTTTTAAGGCGAAAAAAGCATGAAAATATTTATAACCATTTAATTTAACCTATAAACATACATACAGTACAATTTTTCCAGAGTAGGTGCTGGATTCCAAAAAAACGTAAAGATTAAGTAATCAAAAGTCCAAAAAACTCTATAAAAACTTACATATGCTACCTAGTTTTCATGAAGTTCTATTCACTCGAAATCATGTTTCAAAATTTTGATGACATGTCAAATGTCCTATGAATCAAAAAAGATTCAAAGTTTTACTACAGAAAAACTTTCAGAAAAAAACAGAAGTTATATTTTAAATTATTTTAACAAACAGTTGATAATTAATTCTTCTTCCAAACGTATCACAACATCTATAGCCTGGGTGATGTAGCAGCAAAGAAAAAAATGTAGATGGAGCACATCATATCTCATTGATTTTTCACATGGACAACCTGATCCTGCACAAGCAAACCACAAAAGTAGTACCGTTGCTCATTGTAAAATCAGTACTGCACAAATGCAGCACACGCCAAAAAATATGTACCACCCATGCCAACAGGCTGACAGTGTTATTAACCTCTTAAGAAATTATATAAGCACAGAAAGTTCAGTTGTCCATATGACCACTTTCGCACCTTGTAAGAGCCTTCAAATCTAAAACCATCAGACTAACAACACATGGTATAAAACACGAAAAACAAGAATTATATTTCCATAGAGAAATGGACACCAACTCTCCGTCATCACCACTCATACACATTCAGAAACTTCTAAAAACAACATCTGAAAACACGACAAAAAATACAAAAGAAACCAATTGGTAGCAAGCGAGATGACACAGGCCATCAGCCCTCAAAATAAATTTCATAAACAAAAAAAGATAAAACAGTCCATACAACCATCTTGGCCCCTTGCAAGAAAAAAGCCTCCAACATAAACCATCAGGCTAACACCACAGAGTCTAAAACACACAAAATCATTCGTGCAGTGTCCATAAAGTGGAACAACAAACACAAAAAGCACTGATGAAATTGTCTTCTCTGCCTGCAACAACAACTAGCCTAACATCAACTAACACCACAGGGTCTAAATACAAAAAGCAATCGTAGAGTGTCCGTGTGTGGAACAACAAACACAAAAACAGATAAAATTGTCCTCACATCTCTGCCTGCCACAACAACTTGTCTCTCCTTCTTTGAAGGTTCAATAAAAAAATGTGCGGGGCAAGCATCTACTGTCCTGCAGAAACACATCACTCATACAACTGACTACATTCACAGCTTGGACTACAAACTCATTTGTAAGTCAAGGGGTGGAATTGCGACTGGGACAATAACAACTATAGGCCCAGTTGCAACACTCGAGGGTTGCTTTGCAACTGGAACAAAAACATCTACTGGCCCCGGTTGCAAGTTGTTAATGAGCTTGCAACTAGGATAAATAACAAGTATGAGCCCAATTGCGAGTCGAGGGTGGGCTTGCAACTGGGACACGAAAAAACTACGAGCCCCAGTTGCGAGATGAGCGTGGGCTTGCAACTGTGACGACAACAAATATGGGCCCCCATTTGTGAGTCGAGGCTAAACTTGCAACTGGGGGCGACACAACTATGGGCCTAGCTGCGAGTCGGGAATGGAGTTGAAACTAGGGCGACAACAAACTATGGGCCCCAGTTACGAGTCGAGGGTGGACATGGAACCGTGACAAAAAAACTACGATAACAACTACGCGCCAAGTTGCAAGTCGATAGTGGGCTTGCAACTGGGACAAAAGAAAAAGTACGATCCTAGTTGCGAGTCGAGAGTGGGCTTGCAACTAGGGTGACAACAACTAGGGGCCCAGTTCTGAGTCGAGGGTGGGCTTGCAACTAGGGCGACAACAACTACAACCACAGTTGCAAGTCGATAGTGGGCTTGCAACTAGGACAAAAGCAAGTACGGGGCCAATTGTGAGTGATAGCCGAGTTGCATGTTGATGGTGGACTTGCAATTGGGATGAAAACAAACTACGAGCCCAAATTGCAAGTTGGGGTGGACTTGCAACTGGGGCAACAACTAAGTTGCAAAAGTCAAGGGTGGCTTTACAACTGGAACAAAAACATCTATAGGCCCCAATTGCAATTTGATAGTGGGCTTGCAACTAGGACAAAAGGAAGTACGGGTAAATGTTGCGAGTTGAGGGTGGCCTTGTAACTGGGACAAAAAACACAATACGAGCCCAATTGCAAGTTGAGGGTGGACTTGCTACTGGGACAAAGAAAACTATGGGCCAAGTTGCAAGTCGATGGTGGACTTTCAGTTAGGACGGCAACAAACTGCGAGCCCAAATTGCGAGTCGGGATGGACATGCAACTGGGACAACAATAAACTATATGCCTAGTTGCAAAAGTCGAGGGTGGCTTTGCAACCAAAACAAAAACATCTATGAGCCCAGTTGCAAGTTGATAATGGGCTTGCAAGTGGGACAAAAATATGGGCCCAGTTGCGAGTTGAGGGTGGCCATGCATCTGGGACAAAAAACACAACTACGAGCCCAATTGCAAGTTGAGGGTGGGCTTGCAACAGTGTGACAACTACAACTACGGGCCCCATTTGCGAGTCAAGGGTGGACTTGCAACTGGGATGACAACAACTACAGGCCTAGTTGCAAAGTCAATAGTGCGCTTGCAATTGGGACGACAACAACTTTGGGCCTAGTTGCAAAGTCAATAGCACGCTTGCAACTGGGACGACAACAACTACGGGCCCCCATTTGCGAGTCGAGGATGAACTTGCAACTAGGGGTGACACAACTACGAGCCCAGTTGTGAGTCGGGGATGGAGTTGCAACTGGGGCGACGACAAAGTACGGGCCCCAGATGCATGTCGAGGGTGGACTTGGAACTGTGACAAAAAAACTACGATAACAACTTTGGGCCAGTTTCATGTCGATAGTGGGCTTGCAACTGGGACAAAAGCAAAAGTACATGCCTAGTTGCGAGTCGACGGTGGGCTTGCAACTAGGGCAACAAAAACTACAGACCAAGTTCTGAGTCGATAGTGTGGGCTTACAACTTGGGCGACAACAACTACGGGCCCAGTTCAAGTCGATAGTGGGCTTGCAACTAGCACAAAAAGCAAGTACATGCCCAGTTGCGAGTTGATAGCTGACTTGCAACTGGGCGACAACAACTACGAGCCCAGTTGCAAGTCGATAGTGGGCTTGCAACTGGGACAAAAGAAAGTATGTGCTGAGTTGCTAGTCGATGGTGCGCTTGCAACTGGGACAAAAAGACATAACTATGAGTCTAAGTTGCGAGTTGAGGGTGGGCTTGCAACTATGACGACAACAACTACAGACCAAGTTGTGAGTCAAAGTTGGACTTGTAACCGAAATGAAAACAAACTAAAAACCCAGTTGTGAGTTGAGGATGGGATTGCAACATGGACGAAAACAAACAACAGGCCCCAATGGCAAGTCAATGGTGGACTTGCAACTAGGACAAAGAAAACTATGGACCGAGTTGCAAGTCGATGGTGGACTTGCAATCTGGACGAAAACAAACTATGAGCCCAAATTGCAAGTCGGGGTGGACTTGCAACTGGGACAACAACTAACTATATGCCAAGTTGCAAAAGTCGAGGGTGACTTTACAACTGGACACTACTAGGAAATACCTTATAGCTAGAGGCTTAACAGCAGCGTGGGGTAATGGGCCAGCGCTACTGCTACTTTGCAGCAGTGCGGGGTAGTAACCAGCGCCACAGATAAGCATATAGCCGTAGCGCGGGCCTGCCAACCCGCGCTGCTGATAAGTGGTCCCCACAAGGGCTGGTTGTACCCACCGGGGCTGCCTATATTAGCAGCGCCGCCTACTATACCCTCGCTACTGCTAAACATATAGCAGCAGCGCGGGCTCCTTTCCCAGCGCTGCAACTACGTTTGCACTCTGCCAGCTGGTGGGCCCCGCTTAGCATCAGCGCTTGGTACTGACCCTGCGCTACTGCTATTGCACTTAGCAGTAGCGCCGGCCCTGCACCCGCACTGCTGCTAAGGCGCAGCAGCCACCTTTTTCCCCATCCCCTCCCCCTCCGCCCTCCTCTCCCTCACTTGCTTCTCCCCCATTGTTCTCTCTTCCTTCTCCTACCTCTCTTCTCTCTCCTTTAATGCCCCTCCACCATCTCCATTAATGCACCCCTTTCTCTCTTCCTCTCTTTTCTCTCCCTCCACACTCCTATCTTTGTCACTAGCTAGCTCTCTCTCCCTCTCCACTAGTTAGAGCCATCTCCTCCCCAACTAGATCTACCCATTTAATGAAGTGTAACCTATCTACCTCCCCAATTTGATCCACCCATTTAATGAAGTAAGCCATCTTTGTGTTGGAAATATGCCCTAGAGGCAATAATATTTGTATTATTATATTTCCATATTCATAGTTAAGAGTTTATATTCTATGCTATAACTACTATGATCCTAGTTCAGTGGAAAACTCATATGCACGTGTGGAATGATAAATGGTAAATAAAAGGTTCCTAGTCTCGCCTCTAAGACTAGCTCAAGTGTTGTTGGTGATCACGTTTTTCGGATCTTAGGATATCATTAAGTGTAACAATAGTCCTAAAACAACAATGAGATTATGATGTTGGAAGAATGATCATATTGAACTGACCCAATCTTGTTTGTTATGAATTGAGTTAATATCGTCTCCATTCAATTGTAATAACACGGAGTGTTAACATGTGATATTGCTTCTTAGACCATGAGAGTATCGTGATCACTTCTTATCGTACGATGGGCTTTGGGGTTGCTCAAACGTCACCTGTAACACGGTGATCATAATGACAACTTACAGGTTCATCGAAAAGTTTGACAAGTGACCGGATAGCTCGTGAGTGGGATTTGCTCCTCCGACGATGGAGAGATATTCTTAGGGCCCTCTCGGTGTGACGACATCGATCATCGTCTGGCCAGACACACATGACTTCATCACGGGGATGCCGGAACACATTAACGAGAAAGAAGAACAAAACCGGTAACGAGGATTTCGGTATAGCGAGCATAGTGATGACTCGGGAGGATACCGATGCATCCCGGGTTTTGTGAAGTATCGCGAAGCAAAGGGAACATCACATGATAACCAAAGGTTCACTCGATATCATTCGTGTACTCATAGGGACCAATACGGACGTCCACGGTCCCGCTGCCGGTCATTAAACGAACGGTTTCGTTCATGTCTATGAGTTACCGAACCTAGGGGGTCACAAGCTTAAGGCAATCACGATCTGCTGAGTGTTAGTAGGACGGGAGTGATGAGAATATATTTGTGGAATTATTTCATGAATATTCGGAATAGTTTCGAGAGGATCCGGAAGTGTTTCGGGGTCACTAGAAGAGTTTCGGTGAATATCGGGTAATACTGGGTATTACCGATATATTATATATAGGTGGAAAATGTTTCCGGAGATGTTAAAAATATATATAATGGTCTAGAAGTATTTAGAATATTTTGTATTTAATTTAAATATCAACGGGCCTTAAAAGTCCAAGAGGTGGAAGCAAACTTGGGCCACGAAGGCCCAAGTGGAGGAGACGCCCCCCGTTTCCTTGTGGGGGGGCCGAATCCTACTAGGGAAGGAGTCCAATTCCTCCCCACTTTGGATGGCACCCCAAGGAGGCTTTCCCTCCTTGGTGGCAGCCCTCCTCTCTCCTTCTAACCTATATATACTTGAGGTATTGGCCACAATTGAACACACAAGTTTTGGAGCCTCCTCTAGTTCTTCTAGTTCATGTTCTAGTTGGTTCTAGTTTACTAATTAGAGCGTGGCTAATCCTCTTGTCCGCATAATTAGAAGCCCAGTGTGGTTCTAATATCCTCCCTCTAATTCTTCGGCGACGATTAGCTCTGGACGGCGAAGCGCTGCCGGATCGTGAAGGTTGCACGCTTGCAACCAAGTAGAGAGGCTGTGCTTTCGGTCTTCGGTTCGAAGGACTATTCGTGGGCGGTACGAGGGATCGTTCATCTATGGTTCGAGAGACTCCAAGTACGATCAACACCGACATGCTCTTCTTCCGCTGGAACTCGGTGACGGTAACGATCGTGATCCCAACCCATTATGCATCTTCATATTGATCTGGGGTGATCGTAGGTGCAAAATTTTTGTTTTCTACTACGTTTCCCAACAGTGGCATCAAGAGCAGTTATATTAGTAGGTGCAGGTTGCGATCTAGATCACATGTGATTGTGAGGGTTGATGTTCTTGGTATGCTTCCCTCGAGTGTTGCTTCGGTTCAATTCATCGACAGCATGGTGTCGCCTTGTTACAAGGTTCTGATAATTGACCGGCTTTGGCTGTCGACGATCTGCTAACAGTTCCTTGGGCTTCACCATAGTTGAGAATAGTGAACCATTGCGTACACAAAAGGGTACCACGCGTGATCTTCTAGGGGGTCACGCGTATTGACGAAGTTTACTGTGGGGCTAGAGATTTTTTTAATTAAGTCTCTTGTTTCACACACCCAAAACTTAATCTAGCATCAAGAATCATCGCTTAAATTGTGGACATAGGTTGCTAGTATTACTTGTTAAAACTGGTTAATCGTGTAACTAAAATTTTGCTAAAACCGATTAGAGGATGTCTAACTTGGTTTTGCAGGCTATGCATATGATGTGGTATAGCCTTCGTCATGATAATGAGTTTATGTATGAGATGGTTATATGTTGTAATGTTAAGTGGCCTGCGTGTCATGGCATGATGGCTGGAGCCACAAGATTGCCACGTTAATGTAAATTTCATAGAATTGGCCTACAGGTTACAGGTGACGATGGCAACCGTACACGGAGGACCCCAACGAGGAGAAGGTGTACTAGGCACGGGAAGAGGAGCTATAATTTCATGCCACGGTGAATTTTCTGAATTTGGTGCCATGACAACGTTTTCTGAAACGGTCGCCATGGCAACATTTTCTGAAATTGCCGCCACGGCAACGTTTTTGAAACGGTTGCCACGGCAAAGAAATATTGGCCGTCACGATGCTTCAACTGGAGATTGAAGATGGTCACGGAGATTCCCGGCGCCCAGGGCTATACCATATCATGCTTTTATGAACTTCCTGAGATGTTTATCCCTTTGTTGTTTGCACCCTTTGATTGCGCAGTAGTCAATTATTAGGGTGATCTCTCACAGTTAATATCAAGTTAAAAGGTGCTCTTCCCAGTGTTGCAACCATCTATAACACGTAACTTTTCGGATTGGGTCATGTCCACATGAGCACAAACGGATTGAGACATGTAAGGCGGGGATGGTCAGACCATGTATGCAGATAGCACTAGGTTGTCTTGAAATTCTGGTAGAATCGTTCTGAGCTCGGAGCACAAAGCATCGAAAGATGAACAAGAGTAATATGGTGATATGATCGGCAATAGTTTGCCCACCGGTCAAAATTCTCGTCATCAGTGATGTCCACATCAATGGCTGAGAACTAGATTTGGATCTTGAATCACTTAAAATCAATTATGAGAGATATAGATTTGAGTGGGAGCACAATTATGTATTAATTTAGGTTAATCACTAGTGCAAATTAATTATGAACAATGTCTATGTGTAGCTAGCATTATAGTTGTAGAATTATGGCTCACAGTTCCACCTTTGTTGTTGAAATTGATTAGCTGTTGTTTATCTGGTTGAATCTTTATGATTGAGAGGATCGTCCTCTAAAAGTGCCAAGAAGGATTTTGTCCTACTGCATGCTTACAATACTCTCTTGCTAATGCTATGGATGATGAGACGCACGTCCTTCGATCCAAAGGTTAGGATTGCATTACGGTCTGCTTGCTTCCGAGAAACCCGAACTTCAAAACTGTTTGGGATAGTTATGTGATACTCTTGGAACTGAAAATTATTTTCAGAAACAAACAAAGGTTAAAAGATATGTGATATCTAAAGAAGTGTTTTGTTTGCAAGATCTAGTGAAGTGTTCAACTATGTTTCAGACTAAAATGTGTAAGACCCGGAAGAACGCCAGTCATGAATTGATGGCGAGAACTTAAAGAGAAAGAACAAAACCAAAGGATGTAATGAGACTTACATACCTAGGGAAGTTCGGGGCTCACGCCACTCTTAAAATTTAGATGATTCTTCTGTTGAGTGAGAGAAATATTGAAAGTAAAAACTATAAGAAGTTTAGAGGTCGAAGGAAAAGAAGACTGGAATGTCCAGCTCAGGTATGAATGTCATACACGTTATAAGATGTCGAGAAAGACAGTCAAGTAAACTGTGATTCTTGAGAATTGTGATTAAATTGTTAAACACTAAATTCTTTGGGAATTGTGGTTAAAAGTTGATCACAAGGAAACCGACTTGATTGCATGTTGTTGTGAATCGATGCAAGAATTACTACGGCCTAATGTAAAAAAACAAATTAATGAGGTTAAAATATGTGTTGTAAATTTTGTAATTGTTATGATACTTTTTCATTAACATATTACATCTTAATTTATTGTCATAATTCATTTTTGAGTTTCGTAGACTCTAGCCCATTGCATAGAAGATGCAAGGAGGTTGTTCATAAAGAGAACAATAGTTGTTCGATGTAGTGAACAAAAGGGCCATACTCCTATTGTGAATAGGATGTAAGTTATGAATATTGATAATAGAATTGAACATCCATAACATTGACGCTAAATGTCGCAAGACTAAAAGAATACCACATATCTGTGACACTGCATTTAGTCACATTGGAGAAACCCGCATGAAGAAATTCCATAGTGATGGACTTTGGAGTCATATGATTACGAATCATCTGACACTTGCAACTTTCGTCCAAGTATGTGAAGTAAACTAAAATACCGTTCACAGGCCACAAAGAACGAGCAATCAAAAATAAATTGGAAATATGCATATTGATGTATGTAGTCCAATAATTGTTGTTGCAAGCAGTGGATTTATCTATCTTCAAAGGATGACTCAAGTAGATATTCATATTTACAAATTGAGACATAAATCTGAATCTTTTTGAAATGTTTCAGAAGTTTTTCAGAATGAAGTAGAAATTATTGTAATAAGAAAATTATGTTTCTATAATTGGATTGCAGAAAAGAATATTTGAGCTACAAATTTAGCGAATGTCTGATGAGCTATAAAAGAATTTTATAGCTTGCACCTCCTAGAAACACTACTAAAAGTAGAGTGTTTTGAGTAGATGTAATCAAGCTATGTATTACATGGTGATATCAGAGATGACATTGATTGTTCCACCAATATATTTTTAAAGTGATGCTTTAGAGACTATGGCTTTTACACTGAAAAAAGTGTCATCAAATTTGTTGAAATAAGTGCTAATTTGTAGGTTATCCCAAATGGTTGGGTATTCCTCAATCACTACGCCGAGGCAAAGTGTTTTGTCATAGAGTGCGGAAATTCTGAAGAAAATGTTTTCTGCAAAAGAGTGAGTGGGAGGACAGTGCAATTCGACGAGATTAAAGAATCTTCGTGATCAGGTCAAAGAAAAGAAACGCTAGAAGTTGTTCTAAAATTTCTTACCGCGACTGATACAGAAGCCTCTACGTAGGATATAGAGACTTCGGTCGAACATGCTGCTGAACTATATAGGTTGGAAAATTCCTACAGACCTTCAGGGTATGCACACGAAATATTGTTGAAATAAACAATGAACCTACAATACACAGAGAAGCGTTGATGGGCCCTGACTCTGGAATTGGCTATACGCCAAAATAATCTGAGATAGTATCCATCCACATAATTCAAGTTTAGAACTTGATAGACCCTCTGAAAGACTTAAAGTCTAAAGTGTAGTGATGGATCTATAAATTTACGAAGATAAAAATGTTTTATAATGCTTGACTTGTTGCAAATAGTTTATGACAAGACCAAGGAGTTGATTATGACAAGATTGTCTCATCATAATAATACTTAAAGTCCATTCGGATTAAACTAGCAATTACTAAATATTTCAGTTATGAGATATAACAAATGGATGTCAAAATGATACCCATGAGATGGAAATAGAACCAAGGTTGTATATTTGATACGGTCCAAGGTAATTTTCTTGATCCAGAGGATGCTAGTAAGTGTGCAAACTTCAAGAGATCTAGTAATGATCTGAAGCAAGCATAGTGGAGTGGGAATCTTTGTATTGATGAATTGATCAAATAATATGATTTCATCGATAGAAACAAAGATGCTTGTATTTACAAGAAAGTAAGTGGGAGCATGATAATATTTCTAAATACTGTGTGTGCATGACACATTGTTGATTGGAAATTATATAAATTTCTTGACACGGATTAAGAATTTATTGAAAATAGTTTTTCAATAAAGGACTTGGGCAATATAGTCCTTGTATTAGACATAATAATCTATGGAGATAGTAGTGTCTAATCGGGCTTAGCCAAAATACATATTGACAAAGTACTAAAGCAGTTTAGTATGAAAAATGGCAAGAAGAGTTTTCTTGTCAAAGTCACATGGAAGGAGTTCTCAGCAAGAATCAGTATCTTGAAATACTGATGAGTGAAATTTATGATTTCAATCACACTTGTGTTAATTCCATGGTATGTAAATAACTAGATAAGTCCAGTACTCCAAGTAAGTTGTGAGTAAAGTTACCAGAAAGGTCAAATAGTTGATCATAGGACAACAGTGAAAATGTCGTTGAGTACTGACGACATATTTCTCGCATACGGAGAAAATGAAGAAATTGGTGTAAGGAGTTTACATCAATACATGCTTGATGTAAGTAGTACATCAACAAAAACTTCAATCGGTGCTCCAAGCAAGTTTCGATTTCAATTAAATGATTTATAGTGGCACAGTAAGTTGGAATTAGTCCAAGAAAGTTACTGTGGTGAATTCTATAACAGAAGGTGATGACCCACAAGTATAGGGGATCAATCGTAGTCCTTTCGATAAGTAAGAGTGTCGAACCCAACGAGGAGCAGAAGGAAATGACAAGCGGTTTTCAGCAAGGTGTTTTCTGCAAGCACTGAAATTATCGGTAACGAGTAGTTTGATAGCAAGATAATTGGTAACAAGTGACAAGTAGCAATAGTAACAAAGAGTGCAGCAAGGTGGCCCAATCCTTTTTATAGCAAAGGACAAGCCAAAACGATCTCTTATAGTAAGCAAAGCGTTCTCGAGGACACATGGGAATTTCATCTAGTCACTTTCATCATGTTTGTTTGATTCGCGTTCGCTACTTTGATAATTTGATATGTGGGTGGACCGGTGCTTGGTTTCTGTTCTTACTTGAACAAGCCTCCCACTTATGATTACCCCCTCTCGCAAGCATCCGTAACTACAAAAGAAGAATTAAGATAACTCTAACCATAGCATTAAACATATGGATCCAAATCAGCCCCTTACGGAATAGCGCATAAACTAGGGTTTAAGCTTCTGTCACTCTAGCAACCCATCATCTCATTACTACTCCACAATGCATTCCCTTAGGACCAAAGATGGTGAAGTGTCATGTAGTCGACGTTCACACGACACCACTAAGGGAATCAACAACATACATATCATGAAAATATCGAACGAATACCAAATTCACATGATTACTTATCACAAGATTTCTCCCATGTCCTCAAGAACAAAAGTAACTACTCACAAATCATATTCATGCCCAAGATCAGAGAGGTGTTGAATAGCATAATAGATCTGAACATATAATCTTCCACCAAATAAACCAACTAGCATCAACTAAAAGGTGTAATCAACACTACTAGCAACCCACAGGTACCAATCTGAGGTTTTGAGACAAAGATTGAATACAAGAGATGAACTAGGGTTTGAGATGAGATGGTGCTGATGAAGATGTTGATGAAGATTAGTCCTCCCACGATGAGAGGATCGTTGGTGATGTCGATGGCGACGATTTCCCCCTCCCGGAGGGAAGTATCCCCGGCAGAATCTATCCGCCGGAGAGCAAAAGTGCTCCTGCCCAAGTTTCGCCTCGAGACGGCGGCGCTCCGTCCCAAAAGTCTTCTCTATATTTTTTCTAGGGCAAAATGACTTATATACCAGAAAATGGGGGCCAGAGGCTGGCCAGGGGCCCCACGAGGTACCAGGGCGCGCCTGGGGGGTGGCGCGCCCTGGTGCCTCGTGGGCACCTGGGTGGCCCCCTCTGGTACTTCTTGATTCCAATATTTTTTTATTTATTCCAAAATAATTCTCCGTGAAATTTCAGCTCATTTGGAGATGTGCAGAATAGGTATCTCTGACATGGCTTTTTCAGGTCCAGAATTCCAGCTGCCGGCATTCTCCCTCCTTGTGTAGATCTTGCATATTAAGAGAGAAAAGGGATTAGAATTGCTCCAAAAAGTGTTATATTGATTAAAAACACTATAAATAACAGTAACAAAACATGATGCAAAATGGACGTATCAACTCCCCCAAGCTTAGACCTCGCTTGTCCTCAAGCAAAAGCCGATATCGATAATCATGTCCACATGTTTAGAGAGAGAGGTGTCGATAAAAACAAAATACGAACATAGTAGCATCATGATCATTATTATAACAGCAATATTTATTATCATAAACTTCTCATGAGCAAGTAACAATTCATCACAACAATGGAGTATAAGGCATAAACTTTCTTGAAAACTAACAAACTATGTTCTCAGTCAAAAATGCAATTGCAATTCATCATATTTTCAGGAAGGGTCTCATGTAGGAGCTTTTCAGCAAGTCCACATACTCAACCATCATTTAGTCTTCTATGATTGCTAACACTCACGACATATATATGGAGCAGAAAGTTTCAGCCAGACACATAGAAAGATAGGGGCTTGTGAGTTCGCCTCCCAACTTATTCACCTCAAGGGTGATGTCAACAATAATAACTCATGATCACTCATATCCAACTGGATATATATGCTTAGATCTTTCCCCACCACATGATGCTTACAAAAGAGAAAAATAAAAAGGATGTAGAGGAGAACACTATTGACTCTTGCATAAAAAGTAAATACATAAAAGTAAAGGATAGGCCCTTCGCAGAGGGAAGCAGAGGTTGTCATGCGCTTTTTTGTTGTTGGATGCAAGAGCTCTTAATGCAAAGGAACGTCACTTTATATTGCCCCTTGTGATAGCAACCTTTATTATGCAGTCTGTCGCTTTTATTTCTTTACCATCACAAGTTCGTACAAAGCTTATTTCCCTTACAATAAAAGTTCAGACATATTTAGAGGCAATTTTTATTGCTTTTTGCACCGATGACAACTTACTTGAAGGATCTTATTCAATCCATAGGTAGATATAGTGGACTCTCATGACATGAAACTGGGTTTAAAGGTGTTGGATGCACAAGTAGTATCTCTACTTGGTGCAGATTTTTGGCTAGCAAAGATATTGGGCAAGCACCACATGTTGGAGGATCTATAACAATATAACTTCTATGTGAATATGAACAAACATAACTCATTACGTTGTCTTCCTTGTGCAACGTCAACAATTTGACATAAAATACTTAATGGGGGCTCACAATCATAAAAGATGTCCAAGATAGTATATTTGCATGTGAATCTTCTCTTCCCTTATTAATTCTTTCATGAATCGCATCATTGACTAATGCTATGTTTGTTAACTTCCACTAAATTTTACCACTTATACTTTTCTTTATGTAATGTCATTACTTTCCATAAGATTAGCATATGATCTTTTTCATTATTTTCATTGCTAGAATTGGAACATGAAAGTAAAGAAGAAAAAACTCAAACTGCTCTTTATTATATAACTCTCAACTCGATTACATAGATAGATAGATCACGAAGCTAACACTCGAAAATAGATCATACTAAACTTTTATTCAACTAGATCACGAAATAACTAAGGATCGAACTAAAAATAGGTAAAGATAATAAAAGTGATGGTGATACGATACCGGGGCACCTCCCCCAAGCTTGGCACAAGCCAAGGGGAGTGCCCATACCCATGTGCTCAGGTCTCCTTCTTCGGCGATGGTGGTGGTGATGAAGTAGTGAGCTTATCCTCCGGCTTCCATGGCATAGGTTCCCCATCATAGAAAGATGAACGAGTCTCCGGAGTCCTAAAACTTGCAGCTAAACTCATACCTTTGAATCTTGCCTCATACTCAAAATTTTGGTTTTGAAGATCATAGATTTGGCCTTGGAGATAGTCGATTTGTTCATTAAGCTTGAAGATGATGTCCCCAATCGATTGGCCCTCCACCTTGTGATTACGGGTGAATTCCGTGATCATGGAGTGGTTGGCATTGAGTCCACGTTCCACCATCCCTTGGCACTTGAAGATCTCCTGCTCCACTGCTTCGAGCCTGGACTCCACGCTCCCGGTCTTCTTGGGTCCTTGAACATCCCGGATGTGAAGCACCCCCTCACGCATCTCAATGGCTTGAGGGTGTTTCATCAACTCCGGTAGGTAGGGGTTGATGACTTTCTCGTAGAACTTGTCCTTGGAAGAGCTAGATGAAGCCATAGCGATCTTGATCTGTCAGAAAAATAGCACGAAACAAGAACAGAGGAGATTTCTGCGATACAGTGGTCAAAACGTCTGGGAGTATATATAAAGATTTTTTATCTTGCAAAACAAGTAATCCAGAAGAAAACGGAGTCGGGAAGGCTCATGTGGGGCCCACGAGCCACCAGGGCGCACCGGGGGGGTGGCGCGCCCTGGTGCCTCGTGGGCACCAGGTGGGTCCCCTTGGCTGTTTCTTATTTTTTTAATTTTTTCTAATATTCCTAAACTGACAGAAAGTATTTTTATGGAATTTTTGGAGTCGGTTTACTTACCGTATCACATACCTCTTTCTTTTCAGGGTTCTGGACTGTTCTGGAAGGTCCCTCTTATGTATTCCTCCGGTGTAATTGTTTCAATAATATTAGTTTCAACATTAATGGGAGTACCTGAAATATAGTGCTTAATTCTTTGCCCATTCACCACTCTCGGATTAGTGCCTTCGGAGTTGTTTATTTTGATGGCTCCGGAGCGATAAACTTCTTCGATGATATACGGTCCTTCCCATTTAGAGAGAAGTTTTCCGGCAAAGAATCTCAAACAAGAATTGTATAATAGAACTTGCTCACCTACTTTAAATTCCCGTTTTTGAATTCTTCTATCTTGCCATCTTTTAACTTTTTCTTTAAATAATTTGGCATTTTCATAAGCTTGGGTTCTCCATTCATCTAATGAGCTAATATCAAATAACCTCTTTTCACCGGCAAGTTTAAAATCATAATTTAGTTCTTTAATTGCCCAATATGCTTTATGTTCTAACTCAAGAGGTAAATGACATGCTTTTCCATAAACCATTTTATAAGGAGACATACCCATAGGATTTTTATAAGCAATTCTATATGCCCATAATGCATCGTCAAGTTTCTTAGACCAATTCTTTCTAGATCTATTGACGGTTTTTTGCAAAATTAATTTTATTTCTCTATTACTCAATTCTACTTGACCACTAGTTTGAGGGTGATAGGGAGATGCAATTCTATGGTTGACATCATATTTAGCAAGCAATTTACGGAATGCACCATGAATAAAATGTGAACCACCATCAGTCATTAAATATCTAGGAACTCCAAACCTTGGGAAAATAACTTCTTTAAGCATTTTAATAGAAGTGTTATGATCAGCACTACTAGTTGGAATAGCTTCTACCCACTTAGTAACGTAATCAACAACAACTAAAATATGAGTATACCCATTGGATTTAGGAAAAGGTCCCATATAATCAAATCCCCAAACATCAAATGGTTCAACAGCAAGTGAATAATTCATAGGCATTTCTTGACGTCTACCAACATTACCAATTCTTTGACATTCATCACAAGATAAGACAAACTTACGAGCATCCTTGAAAAGAATAGGCCAATAAAAACCAAATTGTAATACCTTGTGTGCAGTTCTGTCTCCCGCATTGTGTCCTTCGTAAGCCTCAGAATGACACTTCCGTAGGATTTGTTCCTGTTCATGCTCAGGTATACAACGTCTAATAATACCATCTACTCCTTCTTTATAAAGATGTGGGTCATCCCAAAAGTAATGTCTTAAATCAAAGAAGAACTTTTTCTTTTGTTGGTATGTGAAACTAGGTGGTATGTATTTAGCAACAATGTAATTAGCATAGTCCGCATACCATGGAGTATTACGAGAAGCATTGATGACAGCTAATTGTTCATTAGGAAAATCATCATTAATAGGTAGTGGGTCATCAAGAACATTTTCCATTCTAGATAAATTATCTGCTACGGGATTCTCAGCTCCCTTTCTATCATTAATATGCAAGTCAAATTCTTGTAGCAATAAAACCCACCTAATGAGTCTAGGTTTAGCATCTTTCTTTTCCATAAGATATTTAATAGCAGCATGATCGGTGTGAACGGTTACTTTAGAATCAACTATGTAAGATCTGAATTTATCACATGCAAACACAACTGCTAGAAATTCTTTTTCGGTAGTAGCATAATTTCTTTGGGCACTGTCTAGAGTTTTACTAGCATAATGGATAACATTTAATTTCTTATCAATGCTCTGTCCTAGAACAGCACCAACAGCATAATCACTAGCATCACACATAATTTCAAAAGGCAAGTTCCAATCAGGTGGTTGAACAATAGGTGCAGTGGTTAAGGCTTTCTTAAGTGTTTCAAAGGCTTCTAGACAATCATCATCAAAAACAAATGGAACATCTTTTTGCAAAAGATTGGTAAGAGGCCTAGAAATTTTAGAGAAGTCTTTAATAAATCTCCTATAGAAACCAGCATGACCAAGGAAACTTCTTATACCTTTAATATCTTTAGGACATGGCATTTTCTCAATAGCATCAACCTTAGCTTTATCAACTTCAATACCTCTTTCAGAAATTTTATGCCCCAAGACAATGCCTTCATTCACCATTAAGTGGCACTTCACCCAATTCAAGACAAGATTAGTTTCTTCACATATCTGCAAAACTCGGTCAAGGTTGCTTAAGCAATCATCAAAAGAAGTTCCATAAACGGAAAAATCATCCATGAACACCTCAACAATCTTTTCACAAAAGTCAGAGAATATTGCAGTCATTCATCTTTGAAAGGTAGCAGGTGCATTGCATAAACCAAAAGGCATATGTCTATAAGCATAAGTTCCAAAAGGACAAGTGAAGGTGGTTTTCTCTTGATCGGGTTGTGATACGGGTATTTGAGAAAAACCAGAATAACCATCTAGAAAACAAAAGTGTGTATGCTTAGACAATCTTTCTAACATTTGATCAATAAAAGGTAAGGGGTAATGATCTTTTCTAGTTGCTTTGTTTAATTTTCTAAAATCAATTACCATCCTATAACCAGTTACAATTCTTTGTGGAATGAGTTCATTTTTATCATTAGGAACAACGGTAATACCTCCTTTCTTAGGGACACAATGAACGGGACTTACCCATCTACTATCAGCTATGGGATAGATTATACCTGCTTCCAGAAGTTTTAATATTTTAGTTCTTACCACCTCTTTCATCTTAGGATTTAATCGTCGTTGGTGATCGACAACTCGTTTAGCATCAGGCTCCATATTAATTTTGTGCTGACATAGAGTGGGACTAATGCCTTTAAGATCATCAAGAGTATATCCAATAGCAGCTCGGTGCTTCCTTAGAGTTTTTAGTAATCTCTTTTCTTCATGAGCTGAAAGGTTAGCACTAATAATAACAGGATATATCTTCTTTTCATCAAGATAAGCATATTTCAATGTATCAGGTAATTGCTTCAATTCAAATACAGGATCACCTTTAAGCGGAGGAGGACCTCCAAGAGTTTCAACAGGAAAATTATGTTTAATTATAGGTGGTTGATCAAAGAACATCTTATCTATTTCATTTCTTTCATTCATATGCATATCGTTTTCATGGTCTAGCAAATATTGATCTAACGGATCGGTAGGAGGTACGGCAATAGAAGCAAGACCAATAATTTCATCTTTACTAGGCAATTCTTTATCATGAGGTTGTCTACGAAACTTGGAGAAATTAAACTCATGAGATATATCACCAAACTTAACTCGAACATTTTCTTTAACACAATCAATTTCAGCATTAACGGTATTCAAGAAAGGTCTACCAAATATAATGGGACAAAAATTATCTTGTTGTGAACCAAGTACTAAAAAATCAGTAGGGTATTTGATTTTGCCACACAAGACTTCAACATCTCTAACAATCCCAAGTGGTGTAATTGTATCTCTATTTGCAAGCTTAATAGTAACATCAATATCTTCAATCTCAACGGGTACAATTTCATGCATTACTTCTTGATATAAAGAAAATGGAATGGCACTCACACTAGCACCCATATCACACAAACCATGATAGCAATGATCTTCAATCTTAACAGAAATAACAGGCATACCAACTACGGGCTTGTTCTTGTCTAACTTATCTCGTTCATTTCTAACAGGTTTAGCAATTCTAGCAGCCTCCTCACATAAGTAAATAACATGCCCATCTATATTATCAACTAAGAGATCTTTAATCATAGCAACATCAGGTTCAACTTTAATTTGCTCAGAGGGTCTAGGTGCTCTAATATTACTTTTGTTAACCACAGTTGAAGCTTTAGCATGTTCCTTAATCCTAACAGGAAAAGGTGGTTTCTCAATATAAGTAGTAGGCACAACTGGATCAGCATGATAAACAATTGTTTCTTCTTTAACACTAACGGGTTCCTCAATCTTTTCTTTAACAGGGGGATGATATTTAAACCAGTTCTCCTTAGGGAGATCAACATGAGTAGCAAATGATTCACAAAAGGAAGCTACTATCTCAGAGTCAAGTCCATATTTAGTGCTAAACTTATGAAAAACATCGGTAGCCATAAAAGATTTTAACACAATCGAACTCAAGTATTATACCTGACTCATTTCCTTTGTCGAGTTCCCAATCTTCAGAGTTGCGTTTAATTCTTTCCAGAAGATCCCATCTGAATTCAATAGTTTTCTTCATAAAGGAGCCAGTCGAAGAAGAATCGTGCGTAGTTTGATTATCATGAGAAAGCCAAGCATATAAATTCTGTAAGATAATTTCTTTTGAGAGCTCATGGTTGGGGCATGTGTACATCATGTACTTAAGCCTCCCCCAAGCTTGAGCGATGCTTTCTCCTTCACGAGGCCAAAAATTATATATATAATTCCAATCACGATGAACCAAATGCATAGGATAAATTTTTTGATGGAATTCTAGTTTCAATCGGTTCCAGTCCCATGTATCAGTATCATCACATAGCCTATACCACATCAATGCCTTTCCCTCCAAAGATAAAGGGAATACTTTCTTCTTAACTCCATCTCCGGATAAACCTGCAAGCTTAAACAATCCACAAATTTCATCCACATAGATCAAGTGCATATCAGGATGTACTGTTCCATCTCCTGCATAAGGATTAGCTAGCACTTTCTCTATCATACCCGGAGGAATCTCATAGTAAATATTTTCAGTAGGTGTAGTAGGTTGAGGAGCAACTATTTGTGTTTCCAGTCAAAATGAAGATACCCTGAACAAACCCCTCAAAGGATTACTTTCCATAGTGACAAGTGACAGTAAATTTCAGCACGTAATATAAATGTTTCCTTACCAAATTCCACTCACCAAAGGCGCTTCACTCCCCGGCAACGGCGCCAGAAAAGAGTCTAGATGACCCACAAGTATAGGGGATCAATCATAGTCCTTTCGATAAGTAAGAGTGTCGAACCCAACGAGGAGCAGAAGGAAATGACAAGCGGTTTTCAGCAAGGTGTTTTCTGCAAGCACTGAAATTATCGGTAACGAGTAGTTTGATAGCAAGATAATTTGTAACAAGTGACAAGTAGCAATAGTAACAAAGAGTGCAGCAAGGTGGCCCAATCCTTTTTATAGCAAAGGACAAGCCGGAACGATCTCTTATAGTAAGCAAAGCATTCTCGAGGACACATGGGAATTTCATCTAGTCACTTTCATCATGTTTGTTTGATTCAAGTTCGCTACTTTGATAATTTGATATGTGGGTGGACCGGTGCTTGGTTGCTGTTCTTACTTGAACAAGTCTCCCACTTATGATTACCCCCTCTCGCAAGCATCCGTAACTACAAAAGAAGAATTAAGATAACTCTAACCATAGCATTAAACATATGGATCCAAATCAGCCCCTTACGGAATAGCGCATAAACTAGGGTTTAAGCTTCTGTCACTCTAGCAACCCATCATCTAATTACTACTCCACAATGCATTCCCTTAGGCCCAAATATGGTGAAGTGTCATGTAGTCGACGTTCACACGACACCACTAAGGGAATCAACAACATACATATCATCAAAATATCGAACGAATACCAAATTCACATGATTACTTATGACAAGACTTCTCCCATGTCCTCAAGAACAAAAGTAACTACTCACAAATCATATTCATGCCCAAGATCAGAGAGGTGTTGAATAGCATAATAGATCTGAACATATAATCTTCCACCAAATAAACCAACTAGCATCAACTACAAGGTGTAATCAACACTACTAGCAACCCACATGTACCAATCTGAGGTTTTGAGACAAAGATTGAATACAAGAGATGAACTAGGGTTTGAGATGAGATGGTGCTGGTGAAGATGTTGATGAAGATTAGTCCTCCCACGATGAGAGGATCGTTGGTGATGTCGATGGCGATGATTTCCCCCTCCCGGAGGGAAGTATCCCCGGCAGAATCTCTCCGCCGGAGAGCAAAAGTGCTCCTGCCCAAGTTCCGCCTCGAGACGGCGGCGCTCCATCACGAAAGTCTTCTCTATATTTTTTCTAGGGCAAAATGACTTATATACCAGAAAATGGGGGCCAGAGGCTGGCCAGAGGCCCCACGAGGTACCAGGGCGCGCCTGGGGGGGTGACGCGCCCTGGTGCCTCGTGGGCACCTGGGTGGCCCCCTCTGGTACTTCTTGATTCCAATATTTTTTTTATTTATTCCAAAATAATTCTTCGTGAAATTTCAGCTCATTTGGAGATGTGCAGAATTGGTATCTCTGACATGGCTTTTTCAGGTCCAGAATTCCAGCTGCTGGCATTCTCCCTCCTTGTGTAGATCTTGCATATTAAGGAAGAAAAGGCATTAGAATTGCTCCAAAAAGTGTTATATTGATTAAAAACACTATAAATAACAGTAAAAAAACATGATGCAAAATGGACATATCAGAAGGCTGGGTATATTGTCGCTTTAGAAGCAACGATAGAGGGTGATGAATCAAAGGTTCATTTTTGAACTTCGTATGGTTTCTAGATGATTGTGCAAATAGAACACTGTTCTCATATAGTGGTTCTATGGCTCAATCTAAGGAATCAAAGGTCTTGCCAGTGATTCAATATATACTAAACTTGTTTCACATCAATTATGAATTCATGTGAAAGCATGACGGATGCATAGAAATGCAAATGATACACACGGATCTGAAGTTGTGAAATTCGATAGGACAAAATCTATACCACAAGCAAAGCATGGACAGACACCGGATTGCCATTGGTGTAAAAGTTAAAAGTGCTAACTACATTATTGACTCTAGTACAAGTGGGAGACTGTTGGAAATATGCCCTAGAGGCAATAATATTTGTATTATTATATTTCCATATTCATAGTTAAGAGTTTATATTCTATGCTATAACTGCTATGATCCTGGAATATGCGATTCAGTGGAAAACTCAGATGCACGTGTGGAATGATAAATGGTAAATAAAATGTTCCTAGTCTCGCCTTTGAGACTAGCTCAAGTGTTGTTGGTGATCACGTTTTCCGGATCTTAGGAGATCGTTAAGTGTAACAATAGTCCTAAAACAACATTGAGATTATGACGTTGGAAGAACGATCATATTGAACCGACCCAATCTTGTTTGTTATGAATTGAGTTAATATCGTCTGCATTCAATTGTAATAACACGGAGTGTTAACATGTGATATTGCTCCTTAGACCATGAGAGTATCGTGGTCACTTCTTATCGTACGATGGGCTTTGGGGTTTCTCAAACGTCACCTGTAACACGGTGATCATAACGACAACTTACAGGTTCATCGGAAAGTTTGACAAGTGACCGGATAGCTCGAGAGTGGGATTTGCTCCTCCGACGATGGAGAGATATTGTTAGGGCCCTCTCGGTGTGACAGCAACGATCATTGTCTGGTCAGACACACGTGACTTCGTCACGGGGATGCCGGAACACAATAACGAGAAAGAAGAACAAAACCGGTAACGAGTATTTCGGTATAGCGAGCATAGTGATGACTTGGGAGGATACCGATGCATCCCGGGTTTTGTGAAGTATCGCGAAGCAAAGGGAACATCACATGATAACCAAAGGTTCACTCGAATATCATTCGTGTGCTCATAGGGACCGATACGGATGTCCACGGTCCCGCTACCGGTCATTGAACGAGCGGTTTCGTTCATGTCTATGAGTTACCGAACCTACGGGGTCACAAGCTTAAGGCAATCACGATCTACTGAGTGTTAGTAGGACGGGAGTGATGAGAATATATTTGTGGAATTTTTTCATTAATATTCAGAATAGTTTCGAGAGGATCCAAAAGCGTTTCGGTGTCACCGGAAGGGTTTCGGTGAATATCGGGTAATACTGGGTATTACCGATATATTATATATAGGTGGAAAATGTTTCCGTAGATGTTAAAAAAATATATAATGGTCTAGAAGTATTTAGAACATTTTATATTTAATTTAAATATCAACAGGCCTTAAAAGGCCAAGAGGTGGAAGCAAACTTGGGCCACGAAGGCCCAAGTGGAGGGGCGGCGAATCCTACTAGGGAAGGAGTCCAACTCCTCCCCCCTTTGGATGGCGCCCCAAGGAGGCTTTCCCTCCTTGGTGGCAGCCCTCCTCTCCCCCTCTAACCTATATATACTTGAGGTATTGGCCACAATTGAACACTCAAGTTTTGGAGCCTCCTCTAGTTCTTCTAGTTCATCTTCTAGTTGGTCCTAATTGACTAATTAGAGCATGGCTAATCCTCTTGTCCTCATAATTAGAAGCCCAGTGTGGTTCTAATCTCCTCACTCTAATTCTCCGGCGACGATTAGCTCTGGTCGGCGAAGCGCTGCCGGATCGTGAAGGTTGCACGCTTGCAACCAAGTAGAGAGGCCGTGCTTTCGGTCTTCGGTTCGAGGGACTGTTCGTGGGCGGTATGAGGGATCGTTCATCTACGGTTCAAGGGACTCCAAGTACAATCTACACCGACACGTTTTTCTTCCGCTGCAACTCGGTGACGGTAACGATCGTGATCCCAACCCATTATGCATCTTCATATTGATCTTGGGTGATCGTAGGTGCAAATTTTGTGTTTTCTACTACGTTTCCCAACACTTTGTCCACTTTCGACCCCTCGGTGTGTAGCGACATCGACCTCATCACCGTGCTCGATCTCTCTCGAGATAGGTGAGTAAAAAGTTATGCTTTGCAAGAATGGAAATGTGTGTGTGTGTGTGTGTGTGTGCACGCGCGATATGACCGAATCGGGTGATATGATGGAAATTGTGCTTGTGGCATGAGTTGCCGCCTATATGTGTATTTGCCGAATTGTGCGTGACATGAGAGTTGCTTATGTTTTGCCGAAATGTCGATTTATTTCCGTTTCGGCGAATTAAAAGGGCCCGACGGGCGCGACAACTAGACGCGTACAAGCGTGAGATCCCTCGTGTACGAATTTTACAGACAAAGAAATTCAACGGTGGATAACTTAGATGTAAGGTAGCTATTTCACATCTAGATGTGAAATAGCAAATCTGTTTTTATTGTGCCGATGTTGCTATACTTGGGAGGCATGGTCTGAATAGCCGATTGTTCATTCGGAAGTATGCCCACACGTATTGATATTTCCTCCAATGGTGATAAAGCGACCTTTTTTTACCTGTCTATACTGTAAGAAATGAAGTCATGTACCGCCGATCCAATTGGTCAGGTACAGCCGATCCAATACAGTTAGGCCCCGCTTGGATTAGCGTTTTCACGCGTATTCGGTTGGCTTAGAATACACGCCTGGATGGGTGGTTTTGTTTCTAGACGAAAAATCAGCTATGACCAGTAATTTACACATGTAAAAAAAATACAGAGGTAGAAATTTACATCCATTCCAAGCGGGGCATTATAGTTTGTGTATTCAAGAAGAAAAACAATGTATGTCATAGCATAGAAAGAACTTTGGCGACAATTGAGGAGTATTGCTATGGTAAACGCTTGTGGCCGGTCGACCGGCTAACTTTCAGCCGGTCGCACCGCTCCACTCGCAGTAGTATTCACGTGGGTCTGTCGAAGCCTCGAGTCCACTCGTTTCTTCGCGTGTCTTATCTTATCCTCTATTTCCTCTGGTCACCGCATCTCAGCCTCCTTTTTCTTTGATCCCTGTTGGCGAGCTGCCGTCTCTCCTGCATCCAGCACGTCCGGAGCCCACCCCACCCCTGGCTTCACTCCTGCTCGCTGGCCGTTACCCCCCTCCCAGTTCCTTTCCAGCCATCCCCCACCAGCCATGGCTACACGCTGCTGGTGGTGAAGACGACGCCCTCAGGTGCTGCAACCGATGGCCATTTTTGCTGGAACCGCGACAGCAAAAAGCTACATCCAGCACTGTCGGCGATGGAGACGATGGCCTCTCGTGATGCATCCAGCGAATTTTTTGCTGGAACCAGCCGGCGAAAAAGTTGCGTCCACATCGACTAGTGCTGGAATCGGACGACCAGGCAAGTCAATTTGCTGGCACCGTCTTCGCACACAAACACGTCTCCGTGTACCCTCGACGCCGGGGGTGATGCACCGCAGCTCACGTCGAAGGAGACCCGTCCGGAAGCGCGGCACGCAAGCAAACCGGCGGGTGCTTTTGAGGACCCGAAACCCCACACGCCCGGGAGGGACCCTGTCTGGACGCGCGGCGGCTATGGGCTGCCCTAGGTCGACCTGATCGCCCCTAGGGCCTCATGGATCGCTGCCTTCCAAGAAGAAGAACAAACGAAGAACGAGAAGAAAGATACAAGGGAGAGAGATAAAAAGTAGATGAACACGAAAAAGTAGTAGATTGATTTGTTCGATTGTGCGTTGTTCAATTGGCCGTCACCTCTCATCTATTTATGAGGCGGCTGGACTTCCCATACAAGAAAAGGACTCCAAATCCCGTCCAAATCTTTCCAAAATTACCCGAACTCGGATTTAGGTAAGTCTCAGACAGCAGTTCGGTTTTTGAGTCTCACAGGCCACAAACGAGCTCGGATGAAGATGAGCCCAAAAGTGAATTTAACCGTTTCGACGAGACGAACAACTTCATGTTGAACCTTTTTTTGATTCGAGGCCATCTTCAATACCCTACGGGGCCATCTTTAACTTCCAGTCGGACTCGGTCATGCAGTTTTCTTGGCTGTCCGAGTCTTGTAGCAACCTTGTAGGCCGTATACTATCTCAGATGATCATGACTCCAAAAGCAAAGTTGACCGTTTCAAAGATACACACAACTTCCATGTAGAACACTTTTTCAGCCGAGGCCATCTAGATAATCCTTTGAGCCCTTCTTCAGCTTCTGGTCGGATTGGCCTTGACAGTTTCCACTTGGCCGGCAAGCTTTTTACCGGCAAGGTTTTCACGCCGGCAAGCTTCCACGCCGGCAAGCTTCCGCCGGCAAGCTTTTCACGCCGGCAAGCTTTCCACGCCGGCAAGCTTTTCACTTGGCCGACAAGCTTTCACGCCGGCAAGCTTTTCACGCCGGCAAGCTTTTCTCTTGGCCGGCAAGCTTTTCATGCCGGCAAGCTTTTCACTTGGCCGGCAAGCTTTTTACTCGGCCGGCAAGCTTTTCACCGGCAAGCTTCATTTAGCCGGCAATGGCTGAATAACTCACGCGACCCATCAGACACCACCTAGGTGGGTGTCTGGTCCCTCGCGTCACTTTTTCACTCAGGACCGGTACGCAGAGTGTTGCCTCTAACTTTTGCATACGAACTCGGATTGGGATGATTTTTTTTATCAAAATCAACCAATTCGACAAGATGAAGACAATTCATCTAGAACATTTTTTCATATGAGGTCGTCTTGGGGGCGTAATCAGCCAAACAGTGATCTGAACATAAAGTTTAAGAACTTTAAACACAGTTTCGGCTCCTAAGATGAGGTCGGATGGTGATGACCCAAACATCAAAGTTGCTCAATTTGATGATACGAAACTTCTTCATGTTGAAACCCTTTTCATTTGAGGCCATCTTAATTGTATTTCGTACCATGCCAAAATCATGTGTCAACACATGCCCCCCTATTTTTCAGCAAAGCTTGCATACCGAAAAATAATTTGCAATGTATTTGTCCTAAGGATGATGTCAACACTCCATCGGCCATTTATATGCTTTAGGGCGATAATGATGTATCGGCCATTTGGATCAGCAACAAAATGCAGCTAATCGAATGTATGATGATGTGGTAAAACCCTTTCATGATGTAAGAAATTATATTGCATCCATGGATCAGAATAAGCCCATGGGAGGTAACCAATCATACCTGAGGATGAATTCCATGGCATCGGCATCAATGGCATAGTTCAAGAATGTGGATAATGTGTGGACCGAAGATGTTGAAACCTTCGGCTTGGTTGTTCATAGCATTCACTCTTCTCTTTTCTTCACCTTTGTTGCACTTCTTACAATGGAAGCTTGCATATCATTCTTGTTTTGAATGCTTCCTTTGGGAACCCATGCCATGTTCCTCTTTTCCAGCTCTTGTGCACTTAGTTTTTGTAATTTCTTCTTTTGCCAATACGATAAGCCGAGTGGGCACCCCGGCTGTGATTTTGTTTGAAGCAATGGCAATTCTTGTTTTACCTTGTGCACTCTCAACTTATTTTCTTCAGATTTGGCACTTTGAGTATTAACAATTGATTGCTTCATCTCATTGCCTTTCGTAGCCAATGCCAATACTTTAATTGACTCTTTTTCATTTGAGATCAAATCTGAAGTAGCACTCTTACGACCATCTCTTTTAACGCGGTAAACTTGCTTGACCACCTCTTTCTTCTTTCTTGAGCTCTGGACCGATTCCTTATGATTGAAACGGTCTTTGACATGTGATTGTTCAAATGTTGATCTTCTCAGAGCTGCATAATCTTGGTGAGATGGTTTAAAATAAGATGGAGAATGTGCAATTGTATCATACATGTCCCATGATGGATATGGATTTTTCCAATACCGATCCGCATATTTGCGCCTTGGGGGTGATCTTGGTTTCTTTGCATGATTTGGCCGATAAGCATTCTTCTCTTCACTCTTCTTTTGATATTTATCCAATAGTTCAGCGAAGGTGACTTTTGATCTCTTACCCTTGTGCTTATTTCAGCCTTTGTTTTCTTTTGGTTTGCTTTCATCGATCATTGGATTTGCTTGCTGCCCCCTAGTCCTTGGTGTCTTCATTGTAACTTCGATAGAACTCATGCCTTCAAGAATATTTTCATTGTGCTCCTGAACAACTTCTTTACTTGAAAGCTTGATCCCATCACCTGCAGTTTTTACCTTCTCATCTTTAAATGAATCGTCTTGAAGGAGCCGATTCAAAAACATTTTGCCATCAGGACCAATCGGAATAGACTGGTAATCCCTTGGTGTTTCAACAAATCTCAATCATCCTTTATCAATGGCTGATTTGACTATTTGATGAAACATGTTGCAATCCTCAAAATTATGTTTGAACGAATCATGCAACTTACAATACATTCGTCCTTGGAATGATGGCTTAACATGGTGATCAAGAATGCTAATATAATTATTTCTCAACAACAAATCAAAGATTTGATCACACATGTTTGAATTTAAGGTATACTTCTTGTTTTCCTGCCGAACTTGGTGTGAGAACGGCTTTGGAGGTAAGCAAACGAATGGTTCAGATTTGGAATCTCCCCATTCGGCTATGCATTGTGTTTTGCACTCTATCTTCGATGTATTTGGATAAGATATTATACTAGCATCGGTTTTCTCAAAAGAATTTAACCTTGGCTTTAAATTTCTGAAACGAAAATAGTTAGAACACACATGTCTCTGTTGAGACCAAGTGTAAGCCAAGTAAGAAATAAGCAAAGCTACCCAATTAGATATGAACTTTAGATAAAGCAATGGGGAAAGCCTTGACTGCAACAATAAGTCACTATCGGTCTTTATAAATGGCGCAATTGGTTGACCGATATGCTCTATAACAATTTTATTGCTAACAAGTAAATTACCTTCTTCATTGGTCTTTCAAAATTACTTATGAGAATTTTTCTAATAGATGCATCAACAATAAAGTTATGACCAAATCTGAAAACAGGTAAATTACTTGCTAGATATACCTCTTCAAATATGTTGGGAGAGCATGATGGTGGTGTGACTTGAACAATATCTTGCTCCGTCTTTGGATGGCTCCCCAACGCCTTTTCATCACCTTTTTCTTGATTCCATGCATCATTACTTTGAAGAGTCCGGCTATTTGTTCTTGTCCTTGAGGCTTGTCAATTTCTGTGGCCCGGAACTCATAGGGCAGGAAGTAGGTTCCGTTAACTTCAGAAAAATCAAACATGGTCGTTTTGCTATGTTTGCCATGCCCTTTCTCAATAATGCTTGCCTCTTTGAATTTGATGGACTCGGAATATATACTACTTGATTCGGCTTTTTCAACCGAAGCACTTTCATGTTCTGAATTATCCTTCTTTTCAATGATTCTACCAATTGGCAATGCTTTTTTTATTTGAGCCAATTATTTTTCTGTTTGTTTGTGGCGGCGAGCGCAAAATTGGCTTTAAGATTTTTCTCAATTTCAGCCCACTCCGGATATGATTGCCCCCAATGCTTTTAGACTCTTTCGGCAATGAACTGTTGCCGAAATTTTGCAATTGTGTAGGGGGTGTATAATATGATGTGGTACTAGGTGAAGGCGTATGCAATGTTGTAAACCATATTTTTGCTCGCCAATTTTATCAATTGGCAAAGATTCATCTTCTTGTAAAACTCTTAGCTTTTATTGCATTATAATCGGGAACTAACCCCTTATCATGCTCTTCAAGGCAAAGAGCACTAATCTTGTTATTTCTGGCTATATCCCCTTTTAATGTAGCCACTTCCCATTCTGTAAGGGATTGCTCCACAATACTTTTAGATTCTTTTGGCAATGAGGTGTTGCCGAAATTATGCAATTGCGTAGAGGATGCATTATATGCTACAATATTAGATGATAGCATGTGCACTCCTGCAAAATTTTCACTTATTTGCTATGACCATGAAGGTGCGGAGCCGAATTACGAGCATCTACAATTGTATACGGTGCCGAAAAATTATGAACATGAGGTGTAGCATATGACGGTTGAGTGTAACTGGCCGAATTGCTAGTAGTAGGATGGCCAATTCTCCCATCCATTGGCATGGTTGAACTAGTATATTGCAAATTAGTTGCCGATTAATAAAAAGGTGAAACACTTTGTCGCATGCTGTTGGAAGCTCCAACACGAGGTGTTTCAACTTGATTGACCAAACTCATCATGTTGTTCATCGGCATAATGATATCTGGGGTTGCCGATGCATGAGAGTTGGAGTACATATGGTGCATGTTACTAGTATCATAAGAAGTTGAAGCATGTAAATTACTTTGAATCGGCATATGCACGTAATTAGATGCATCATTGAAAAAACTAGGGCTGGCCGATAGAGTATACTCATTGAACGATCTAGTAACACCATATGAATTATTTGCATCTACTCTAGGGGACTGGGTATTCATATTACCTTTGTAGATTGCAAACCGTAGATGACGATCTCTTCGTAGCAAGAATGGGCTGGAGACCGTTCAAAGCTTCGTCCCCAGCGGAGTCGCCAAAAAGTGTGTTCGCACACGAACACGTCTCCGTGTACCCTCGACGCCGGGGGTGATGCACCGCAACTCACGTCGAAGGAGACCCGTCCGGAAGCGCGGTACGCAAGCAAACCGGCGGGTGCTTTTGAGGACCAGAAACCCCACACGCCTGGGAGGGACCCTGTCTGGACGCGCGGCGGTTATGGGCTACCCTAGGTCGACCTGATCGCCCCTAGGGCCTCATGGATCGCTGCCTTCCAAGAAGAACGAACGAAGAACGAGAAGAAAGATACAAGGGAGAGAGATAAAAAGTAGATGAACACGAAAAAGTAGTAGAATGATTTGTTCGATTGTGTGTTTTCCAATCGGCCGTCACCTCTCGTCTATTTATGAAGCGGCTGGACTTCCCGTACAAGAAAAGGACACCAAATCCCGTCCAAATCTTTCCAAAATTACCCGAATTCAGATTTAGGTAAGTTTGAGACAACAGTTCAGTTTTTGAGTCTCACGGGCCTCAAACGACCTCGGATGAAGATGAGCCCAAAATCAAATTTAACCGTTTCGATGAGGCAAACAAATTTCATGTTGAACGTTTATCGATTCGAGGCTATCTTCCATACCCTATGGGGCCATCTTTAACTTCCAGTCGGACTCGGTCATGCAGTTTTCTTGGCTGTCCGAGTCTTGTAGCAACCTTGCTGGCCGTATACTATCTCAGATGATGATGACTCCAAAAGCAAAGTTGACCGTTTCGACGATACGCACAACTTCTGTGTAGAACACTTTTTCACCCGAGGCCATCTAGATAATCCTTTGAGCCTTTCTTCAGCTTCTGGTCGGATTGGCCTTGACAGTTTCCACTTGGCCGGCAAGCTGTTTACCGGCAAGATTTTCACGCCGGCAAGCTTCCACGCCGGCAAGCTTTTCACGCCGGCAAGCTTCCATGCCGGCAAGCTTTTCACGCCGGCAAGCTTTTCACTTGACCGACAAGCTTTCACGCCGGCAAGCTTTTCACTTGGCCGGTAAGCTTTTCACGCCGACAAGCTTTTCACGCCGGCAAGCTTTTCAGTTGGCCGGCAAGCTTCATTTAGCCGGCAAAGGCCGAATAACTCACGCGACCCATCAGACACCACCTAGGTGGGTGTCTGGTCCCTCGCGTCACTTTTTCACTCAGGACCGGTCCGCAGAGTGTTGCCTCTAACTTTTGCATACGAACTTGGATTGTGATGATTTTTATATCAAAATCAACCGATTCAACGAGACAAAGACAATTCATGTAGAACTTTTTTTTTCATATGAGGCCGTCTTGGGGGCATAATCAGCCAAACAGTGATCTGAACATAAAATTTTATAACTTTGAACACAGTTTCGGCTCCTAAGATGAGGTCGGATGGTGATGACCCAAACATCAAAGTTGCTCAATTTGATGATACGAAACTTCTTCATGTTGAAACCCTTTTCATTTGAGGCCATCTTAATTATGTTTCGTACCATGCCAAAATCAGGTGTCAACACACCGACTTTTTGTTTTGCTACAACCGGCAAAGTTTTTTGCTGCTTCAACGACATGTTTCGTTGCGACAGTCGCCGGCGGTGACGGCAATTTTTTCTGCTGGAAACATTGATGTGTTTTGCTGGACTGTGTTTGTTTTTTGCTACTACCAGGGACAGTGGCTTTTTTTTTTTATTGATAAGAGGTTTTTTTTTTTTTTGCTTTTTGCTAGAACATGGTGGTGGGAGCCGATGACGCGGCGAGCCAGAGGTTGACGATGCCAAAAAATGCTACAACCACGGCGCGCACTGGAACCGGCCATGGAGAGATGGAATCGCAACCGAAGATGGAGCTCACCCGCAGTCGTGTTGCAATGCCCGTCAGCCGCGCGGCGAGAGCAGACGGTGCTGTAACCGGAGGCCAAGGGAGGGGGGTGGGGGGAAGAGAGAGTTGTGCGCCCCGAGGGGGGGGGGGAGGATGCGGGGAATGGGGACGGGATGCTTCGATCTGACGATTTCTACGCATCGCATCTAATGGTCGGGGTTGAACCGGCCCAAAGTTTGGGTCGGCTGACCGGCGCAGAGTACTGCCCTATTGCTATTGTCAACTTGTCAACCACCCAACTATTAGCGTCTTTCTCCAGTCTGTCCTCCATCAGAGTCGGTCATCACATTGATGTGGAGAAAACTTACAAGCTCAGGGAAGAAAGTAGGCATCATTGCAACTGAAACACCCTACCAGTGCCGGATATTGAATAACAAATCTAGAAGTTGTTCCTGTGACAATGGAAGCCGAGCCTTAAGATACTTATACATATACCTCCATTCATCCGCATCTTCTACAGCAGACATTGGGCAACCAAACCACCTTAGTGCCTTTGGCAGTCCTCCACAGGCTTGAGCCATCTGCGCATGATATGAAACTCAATCAAGTTAAGTTAGTTGACAAGCAAGAAGCAACTGCTATGAAAGGAGCAGCTGAAGCACTGCATGCATGAATGATGAATCTACGTGGATCTTAGAAACCAGCAGTTTGGTGGGCAGTACGTTACGTTACGGACCTCTTTGGCAAGCGGCTGAATCCGAGGATCGTCGATGATTCTGTCCCCCACGCAGTGTCTGAAGAGGCCCCACGCGTCGTCTTCCCCCAGGCACCCGATCTCGACGACGTTGTCCGCAGCGCACCCCATGAGGGCGCACACGTCCTGGCTCCCCGTGGCCACTACGACCTTCTGGCGCCGGCCGCACTTCCCGAGCGGCATCGGAACGCCGACCGCCGCCAGGTCGACGGGCGCGCCCAGCCCATCCAGCAGCAGCAGAAAGCTTCTGCGCGAGAGGTCCCGGCGGATGAGGCAGGCCAGGGCTCGTTCGTCCGCCGACGTCAGCACGCCGTAGCTGTAGCCCAGGCAGATGCCGATGCCGCGCTGCACGTCTGTCACCGAGGACCTGCCGCCCAACGCGAAGTAGAGCACGCGGTCGAAGAGCGCGTGGTACGGGTTGGGCTGCTCGAGTGGCGTGAGGAGCGACGTCTTGCCGGCGCCTCGCCGGCCCCAGATCCCCAGGCGGTCGTCGCCGGGGAGGTCGCTCTCCAGGAAGTCGTGCATTTTGGTTAGGTGGCTGTCCACGCCTCTCAGGTGGCGGCAGGCCGAGCGCAGCTGGTGAAGCCTTGCCGGACGGCCGTGGGCGCGCGCCGCCGCCTCCTCCAGCTTCGTGATGGCCCCTTTGAATTTGATCATGTGGCAGATGATCTTGATTAGTAGGTTCATGGTGGTGACTTCAAGCACGTACGTACGGGGTTCGGCGATTGCTCACGAGAACCTCACGCCACGAGAATCCCCTCAACAAGCCGGAAATACCTCCAAATCAAGCGCTAAATTTGCGGGGCGCTAGACCTTTTCTACCAGGAAAATCCCGCGCAATACATCAATATGTAGGACTCACATCAGGTTGGGCTCGTATCCAATCCGGATATGAATTGAACTTGTATCATACTTGACCTGGATTACTCCTGGAGCCCTGCTACAGATCATCGATCGTGAGCTCCAGCTTTTTACTTTGTTGATGATGATCCTGATCGAAAAATCCTTGTGCACGCCACCTTCTGTACGTATATAGGAGTACGTCCTTCCTTGATAGTAGGGGTAGATTGTTTTGGCCAAATTCGGTGAAAGAAGGCGCTCCGCAAATTTAGGGCTAAACCTGCCCAACAAAATACCCGAAAGTCACGCGCCTGCTCTCCTGTATTAACGCGCCAGATTAGCTACGGCTGAATTCTCGGGCTTCGCCGCCTGACTTTCGTACGAGAGGATTTGTACCACGCAAGGGCGGGGGCATGTAGACTGTGGATCGCCGATCTACGTCAATATTCGGAAAGTCGTTTGTGTATTTGATGTATCGGAAAGTTGTAGCCTAGCTCTTGAAAAGGAGATGACATATCTTGATTATATTGGCCCAATCTCCTAAAAATTGCCCCCTGATTTCAACGGGGTGGTCTACCTCACCCCCCCCCCCCCCCCCCCCCCCCCCCCCGCCCCCCGGCAACAAGGAAAATAAATCTATGAGAGCGGGTCTATTTCCTCATCTCGTGAGACCCATGTAGCAGGATGACATATGTCTTGCACACATCTCAAAGCTTTTCTTCCCCGAAGCTTTCTTCTTCGCCCAATTCATCCCTTATATTTTCATTATTTCCTCGAAGCTTGCACACATATATCTTGCACAATACTAATATTTTCTTATGTCTTAGTTGCATATCTAACCTCCTGAAAAACATCATAAAATATAGGATATTGTAAATACCAACCAATATTAACCATCTATGATAAACACATTCAAGAGGGATTAAAGATAGACCCTTGTCTTCTAATCAGGTGACAGGAATCTAACACTAAAGGGGTTATATATATATATATATATATATATATATATATATATATATATATATATATATATATATATATAATGCATTATCCCATCAAATTATGTGCCTACATAACATATTCCACTATTTGATAGAAAACAGAGGCACCACTTTAATATCAAAGTTCTCGATGTCTTGTATAGTAATATACTGAGTGAAGCCACTATCTATAGAGGTAGATAAGACATGTGCTACCATCTCCAAACCCTACACTACTATTGTCGCATTTGGCAATAGAAATCAATCAATCTTAACCATCCATGATAATCAAAATTCGAGAGGGAGTGAAGATGGAACCTTGTCTTCTAATCTAGTAACAATAATCAAACACTAAAGAAGGGTTATATTTAATCTATTTTCCATCCAATTGAGTGCTTCCATATCCTATTTCATATTTGATTGGACAACAAAGGCACCTCTATATTACAAAAATTTCTCAATATCTAGAGTTGGTAATATATAAATTCGCTATCTATATGCGGTAGATAAGACATGTGCTGCCATATCCAAACTATACTCTAGTCATATCTCAAAGTGTCGGTACTTGATGCATATCGCACATTAGTGCTTGCAACCAAAATATATATATGCATAGAAGATCAATTTTATACTTCATTATTCAATTGACTTTCTATATTAGCTAGGAGTATTTGTCACGACAATGTGCACACAATGTGGAAACAATTTTATTATTACCATTTTAGGATGTAACCTTATTGTGTAATGTAAATTATAATCTCTTAAAAGTACTCCATTAGGATCACGTTAATTCTTCACTCCTTGGGTCCTACGACGTGTTGAGTGATCTCATGCCACGAACAACCAGTCAAATTGTTCGTATACAATGAAGATGACTTAAAGAGGAGACGAACTAAAATGAATCAGTTAGTTAGTGTATTGTCACAACCTTTTCATGGAGTTTGAAACTCAACTACATTTTAACCCCTGGTTAGGAGCACAATTAGTTTGTCCTACATTGGTTCTAGAAGCCTAACAGGGGTCGAGTGATATATCACAATACAAACGACAAACCGTGCAGTTAATTAAAGTAGGACAGAAACATAATAAACATATATCCACAAGGTACCAGTTACGTAGTCGATCACGGCAACCTAATGGAACCTTTCGGAACTCAGTTGCCTTTTAAAAAGAAGAAGCCATGGACATGCTTATCCTATGTTACTTCTCACCATACGGTACAACCGAGTGACATACACACTACTGTCAACCAGTTGTCGCTTGTCCGTATGCAACATTGTCATGCATCACTATTGGTTTTCATCGATTTACAATTGCCTAGCCTAGCTATTCTTAAAATTTGAGTCAATTAAAATTGAACATATCATTTGGCCGAAAATTATAAATGTACCGCTAATTCCCTATGTGTAACCGGACCTCGTATGTGTAGTTTACAGATAGGAACTAAAAAACATTAGTAAGCTTCCTATGTGACACAACTAAGAGACAGTTGGTGTATTCCTTTGCACTACTACAAAGGCAATGATTGGTCAGTGAATCATCCATATGCATCATAAATTTTGAATTCAACTACTTTTTCAATGCTTAGTTTGGAGCACCTTAATTTTGTCCTATATTACCTCAAATGGACAGGAAAGTACAACATAGGGCCTATTTGGGACTGCTCCGCTCCCTAAAATTCAGTTCCGCTCTAAAAAATGCAAGCCAAACGGGGTAGCTCCATGATATGTCGCTTCGTAAAAAAAACTAGAATCCGGGGTACAACTCATATATTCTTTTGAAGCTCTTCAGGGGGTGCTTGAAAAAAGCTGGAGTTGGGGGGAAATTACCCACCACTGCCACCAGTAAGTGGATACCCCTTCATTTTTTCCCACGTCAACCAATTAAATAGATCTTTTCCACCAAATTTATCATTGTTACCCTAAAAAAATTATCATTGTTGAAGCAGAAACTAGCTGGAAGCCAAACATGATAAACTGCTCTTTGGTGAAGCTACAACTCCTGTCTGGAACTGCTCCAAACTAGATTTGGTGAAATGAAGTTGATTTTGATGGAGCGAAGCAGTTCCAAACAGGCCCTTAGATGTCATGGCAGTACTAAAACCTATTGAAATTGGAAAATGCACTACTTAGATGTCATGTCACTCATGTACTCAAGTGTGTGTTGAGGCCCGGAGAGTTGCCACTCTTCCAAATCCCCCACATGATGGTGAAGAGAGATTGTAGGTGGGGGTGGACGGGACCAATGATGCGAGGAAGCTAGTGTGGAGGTTTATCAGTCTAGCTGCAACTGGGACACCCAAGGTAGAATCCGCTCCCACACAACAATGGCATGGGGCCTGCAGGGAGCAGGTGCTCCAACCTCCAAGGTCTCCACGCCACCGCAGAAAATGCAAACAGCCAGGCATATGACCCATAGATGACAATGTCACTTTTATGAGGGATGATATTCCAATGGTGGAGGACGGAAGTTCAAGCCTAGAAGAAAGGCAACAACGATGACAAAAACCAGAGGAATTGCTTGCAGTGATGAACGCGCCCGAGGTGAAGGGAGCAAAAACATCCTCCAACAAAGCACGAGAAGCCATCAAGTCAGCCATGAGATTATTTAATATAAGTTGCTCGATTGCATCACAAGAAATAAAACTCCATAGATTTTAAACCTCGTAGAAAATTTCTCGAAGATTCGAAACTACACTGCTCTTGTAAAAATCGTCTCGAAACTACAATGATCTTGTAAAAATCGTCTGAATGATGTAACATGGGGTGAAATCTCACGAGACGACTATTGTATTAGTCGTCCAACCAAGTAAATCAGGATTAGAACATATCTCAAATAAAAAAAGCAGGAGCAGACATCGTCTAAGGACCAGTCACTTGGAATGTGTAGTTAACACTAATAGGGATTAGAGAACAGCTACTAAGGCACCGGTCACTTAGTGAACCATCTGAATTGATCGTAATCTTTGAAACTCCATTACTTTTTCAAACCTTAGTTAGGACAACCTTCATTTTTATCCGACATTACCTCCAAATGTCAATAAAGTCTACTTTGATTGGGGGTGGTGGGAGGGGTGGGGTTTTGGGCGAGGGCGGGAGTGATGGCATGAGGAAGCTAGGGCGGAGGTGTTCCACTTTGCCAGAAAGTGAGACACCCTCAGGTAGAATCCTCTCCACACAACGCCATGGGGAGTAGGTGCTCCAGCCTCGAGTGTCTCGACGCTGCCACACAAGTAGCAAGGCATATGACCCTGAGATATGACGGTGTCACTTATTCGGGGAATGATATACCGATGGCGGAGGAGGCCATTGCAAGCTTGGAATGAAACGTTGACGATGAAAAAACCAGACGAACTGCTTGCAACGACGGGAAATGAACGAGCTCAAGATGAAAGGGAGCAAAAACTTCCACCGACAAGGCATCGGAAGCCATTACGTCAGCCCAAGGCTATTGAATAAAAGTTGCTCGACTGCTTTACATCAATAGTAAAAGAAAAAGGCATAAATTTTAAGAGCCCCGCTTCGGTACCCCCCCCCCCCCCCTTCACAAAACGTATAAAGGGTAGTATGGACATTTCACAAATTGTATCCACCAGAACGTGTTACCTGGGATTCGAACTACAGTCCTCATGCACTATGAGTAAGCGCACAACCATCTGGGATAGCTAATCTGGTATGCCTCTTAACCTTGTTTTCTTCTTCTTGTGCGAGGTAAATAACGCTAAGAAAAAAAAAAGCACCTTCACTCTTTGTTTTTACTTTCGTTTTTTTATGCACAGTTTTCGCTCGGGTTTTTATATTTCCTTTTTTGTTCATAAAATACAAATATTATTATTTTCAGAAATTGTACAGAAATTTAAAAAAAAGTTCATCTCTTTCAAACTTGCTCAAAATGTCAAAACACGAACATATTCCAAAAAGACCGAACAAAATTTTGAACGCAAACATTTTTTGAAAAACAGTAAAAAAAATTGAATTCCACAAAAAATCAGAAAAATACGAACATAATTTGAATTCTGAAAATTTTGAATATATGATAAATAGCAATAATAAACAGAAAAAAAGGAAAGTCAAAGAATACGAAAAAGGAAAAAAAGAAACAGAAAAAATAAAACAGGAGAGAAGATAAAAAGAAAAAAGAAAAAGAAAAAAATGTGGTTCATGACCTCCGAGAAGGTTCGCAAAACCGGAAAAAAATGGCTGGGAAGCCGATGTTCCCAAAACCGGGAACGCTTGTTTGCAACCTTTTATTAGTGATTTGTTTTGAATTTTGCAAAAAAATTGAAATCCATGAATATTGTTTTTTTTAATTTGATGAACTTTTTCCAAATCCGCGAGCTCTTGGGTCGGCCCAACACACGCCTGACGGGAGCGATGTCGTCGCCTAGTTGTGCCAAGGCCTAAGCGTTTTTTTTTCTTTCTATTTTTCATTTTTTTCCATTTTTTCGTTAATTCATTTTTATCTTTTTAATACCAAAATACAATTTTTAAGTAACTTTTTTAAATAATGATTTGATATAATTTGTTCTTTAAATATTTAATAAATGCTTTGAAAAAAAGCATTTACGGTTTTCAATTTTATCTCTGTGTATTTATTACTTATGTTAAAAGCTCAAAATAACAATTTTAAGTACATGTTCAAATTATGATTTTAAATATATTTTTCCTTCGAACCTGAAATGGATGCCTACCATGGGCATGCCCACCGGCTTGCAAAAGTTGGGACCATTTTAAGAATGTTAAAAATAACACCATCTTCAAGTCCAGGTAGGCCAGAAGACTCCGTTTAAGAGCACGTTGTTTCTCGACATTCGTCAAATGACCCCAATTTTTTTATTTACTTTTATGACCATCTCCAGGCACCATGCGAAGTAGTTTTGGTTTTCTACAATTTTTGCATCTTCTGGAGTTTTCTCGGTCAAAAAGGGCGATAAATGGCCAGACGTGTCACATGAACATGATCTATTTTGGCATGCATGAAATGACCCCAACTTTTTCTAGTAGGTGGGGATGCCCATGGTAGACATCCATGCCAGGTTTGACCGAATTTCCGACACCGTATGCAAGTTGTGTCACATCCGGCGATTTATCGGCCAGTTTTCACCGAGAAAACTCCAGAAGATGCAAGCATTATCGAAAACTCAAATAACTTGGCATGGTGCCTTGATTTGATCATAGAAGCCGCTGGAAAAAATTTGAGGCCATATTATGGATGACGAGAAACAACATACCCTCAGGCGGAGCCTTGTGGCCAACACGAACACCCTCCATTAAACATGGTCTAGTTTTGGACATTCTTGAAATGACCCCATCTTTTTCAAGCATATGGGCATGATCATGGTAGTTATCCATACCAGGTTTGAACGATTTCTGACACCGTATGCAAGTTGCAACACGTCCGCCCATTTAGCGGCCTTTTTTGCCCGAGAAAACTCTGAAAAATGCAAAATTTGTTGAAAACCAAAATAACTTGGCATGTTGCCTTGAATTGGTCATACAATGCTATGAAAAAAAATTGGGGTCATTTCAAGAATGTCGGGAAATAGTGTTCTCTCACACGGAGCCCTCTTGCCTACCTGAACACCCTCCGTTGATCATGGTCTATGTTTGTACATCCTTCAAATCAACCCAACTTTTGCAAGCAGGTGGGCATGTCCATGGTAGGCATCCATGTCAGGTTTGAATGATTTTCGACACCGTATGCAAGTTGCGACACGTTCGGCCATTTATCGGTCTTTTTGACCGAGAAAACTCCAGAACATACAAAATGATTCAAAAACCAAAACAGCTTGGCATTGAGCCTTGAATTGGTCGTACAAGGCCATGGAAAAAAATATTTTCAATTCAAGGATGTCAAAAAACAACGTGCTCTCAACGGAGCCTTCTGGGCTTCTGGCCTACTTGAATACCCTTTGTTGAACATGATCTATTTGTGGACATCCTTCAAATGACACCAAATTTTGCAAACAGGTGGGCATGCCCATGGTAGGCATCCATGTCAGGTTTGAACGATTTTTTACACCGTATGCAAGTTGCGACACGTCCGACCATTTATTGATCTTTTTTGACCGAGAAATCTTCAGAAAATGCAAAATTTGTCAAAAACCAAAACAACTTGACACAGTGCCTTGAAACTGTCATACAAGGCCATGGAAAAAAATGGGACCATTTCAAGGATGTCGGAAAACAACATACTCTCAGACGGTGCCTTCTGGCCGAACACCCTCTGTTGAACATGTTGTCCTTTTGGACATTCATGAAATGACCTCAACTTCTGCCAGATGGGCATGCCCATGGTAGGCATCCATGTCAGGTTTGAAGGAAAAAATATTTAAAATTATAATTTAAATAGGTATTTAAAACTATTATTTTCTTTTTCCCTTTTTTCACGTGCGACAGTGAACCGGCCTAGTCAGGCGGCCTCCTGTGAATAAAGTATTTAATTTGTGAACTTTCTTTCAAATTCGTGAACTTGTTTTCAAATCGATGAACTTTTTTCAATTTTGTCAAATTCGTGAACTTTTATTCTAATCGATGAACGTTTTTCAATTTCGTGAACGTTGTTCCTCCTTGGAGCTGGGGGTGTTCTTGTGTTCCAAGGCCAGTCCATCAAAATCGAGGTCCCTGTGTCAAAATCTAAGTTGGCCCTATCTTGTTAGAGAAAAACGTCCGACTGGATCAAGTTGTCGTCTATGGCAGGCTGCGTGCATAAAAAGTATTTTGAGGTGTTCTTTTTAATTGCTTTAATATAGATTTTTTTAAGCATTTTGATGAAACGCCTCAAAAAAGCAAAGGTATTTCCTCACATGCCTCGAGTGAATGGAGGCGTTGCGAATCAACCTGCGGTTGGATGGTTAGAGGGACAGTGGTATCCCCAGCCCACCAGGGTTCAAGTCCTGGTGCTCGCATTATTCCTGAATTTATTTCAGGATTTCCGGCGATGCGCTTTCAGTGGGAGGAGACGTTCCGTCGACGACGAGGCGCCTACGGTGACTTCGTAAATCTCAAGATGATGTGCCGGCTCAGTCTCTCGGAGGTGCTCATAGGGGTAGGGTGTGCGTGTGTGCGTTCATAGGGGTGAGTGTATGCGCGTATGTATGAGCGCTTGCGTGTTCCAAAAAAAAGTTAATGGAGGCGTTTTGGCATTTTAGAAAATATCTCCACAAATGACAGGAATCCTACAGTTGATAATTTTATATACTTATAGAAAGTTGAAGTCATAAAGGTTATTTCCCTTTCTCTAACCATAAACTACTGTCTAGTTGGTCGCCCCAAATTTTTTACAAGCTTTATTATTCGAGAGGTCGGTAGATCGAGTCCTCAGAAGTGCGAATAAAACGCATAACTTTTTCTTGGGAGATCCAGATTGATGGGCCGATGGACTAGTCTTGTGCTTCGGCCTAGTGTGTTCTTATAAATTTTGTGCTATTTCTTTCACAAAAGGGCAGCGTAATGGAGCGGCAAAGCTGTGTAGTCTTGAGGATGAGGTGACTAGTTCGATTCCTTGTGGGAACTAACTCCTTTTTTCAGGATTTTTACGTCTTTGAATAGCAAGTGGCCTAGCACCTGGCGGGCCGGCCCAGTTGTCCGGGGGCTCGTCCGTACGCACGCCGGGTATCGATTGTCTACGACGTACTTTAAAAAAAAGACCATCATGCCCATCATTATGAAGGGATATAGGATAATCACAGCCGTTAATGTGTTTAGAGGGTGTACCGAAGCGAAAGTGAAATTTTAAACTTTATACAAAAAATTCTTGAAGATTCCGGACAACAAAAGCTCTGGTAAAATTCATTCGAATGAATGTAAGATGGAGTGAAATCTCACGGCACGAACAATATATGAGCCGTGCAAGCAAGTAAAGCAGGACCAGAACATATCTTCAAATCAATCAAAAAACAAAAAAGCAGGAGCAGAGCACCAAAGAACATGTCACCTTTTCGATAGCGTTGAGCTTTTCCCGAAGCCGCGTCGCCGCAAGCGCCGTCCGCAAACCAGGTGCAGCCGTGCTTTTCATGTGATAGTAGGAGACGGCACGTACGCGCGCGCCTGTCTCGTGCCTCACCCGCCGCCGTCGCGCGTCGTCTTCTCCTCCCTCGTTTCCCGTTCGACATGTTAAACAGAGCTACCTCTGCTGTCTCTCCTCCCAGTTCGTTCCACATCCACACAGGGTGAAACAAAGCCAGCGCCGAGCACGACCACGAGCTAGCCTAGCAGCTTGCATCCATGGTGGACCGGAGCAACGTCGGCGTCAGCCTTGGGCTGGTAGCGGCGGTCGCCGTGGTGTCCACCGGGATCATCCTGGCCTCGTACCACCTCCACCGCCGCCTCGGCGCCGACCTCAAGATGGGCATCACCGGTGAGCTATGTGTGTTCGTCCATCGCTAGCTAGCAGCATTAGTACGAGAAAGAAATCAACTTATTAATTTTCCAAGCTGTAAGATTGCTGACTGTCCTTCCTCCTTGACCGGTGCAACACAATTGATGCGAGCAGAGCAACGGCGGCAGAGGAGGACGGCGAAGAAGAAGAAGGTGCGGTTCGCGGACGAGGTTGTGGTGGCGGATCCCTCGTCGGACGCCCGCGAGGAGTACCGCCGGCGACGGAGAGCCGCCGCCAATGGCCCGATCCGGCCGGCGCTGCGTAAGGCCTAGTTAATCGGTATTTCTGTAATTAATTATGTTGAGTAAATAAACCAGCAGCACTAAGAAAAGAGAGTAAATAAAGCTGCATTTTGCCTAAACATTTACATTCGAGTTAATTATTATTACCATCTCAGTTATAATAATTGAGTTGTTTAATTTTTTTGAAGCATCTGGTCGTGTGTGTGTGTGTTTGAGACGTGCTCCATTAGCCCTTGCACGTGGAGAACCAGCAGCGAGAGAATGAGGTGCACGTAATAGAGTAGGAGTGTTTGAGAATGGAGGATGCTTGGGGACTCCATCATCCTGAGATAACTGTTAGCGAATCTTTAGCAGAGTCGTCATATGTAGCGGCGGAGACAGGCCCAGGCAGCCCGGGCCGCTGCCTGGGGCGTGAAGAGTGGCTGCTTCGTTGGCTGTAGCAGCATTGTAGCTACAGTGCTATACTGTAGCTACAGTCACGAAGCTGGCCGGGGGCGTGAAGGAATCCTGGCGCCGCTAGGAAGGTTTTCGATCTCGGATGGAAAAACTCGTGGGGCATCGAGTTTTTGGGTTACCACGGTAACCGAAACATATCGGGCGGTTACCGGACGAATTTTTTGAATGAATTTTGAATTGGGGTAAAATGCATCAAAAGAATCAATCAGATTTATTTAAATTTAAAATTTTGGGATTTTTTGCTCGGTAAGGCGATTTCTCGTGGGGTACTGGAATTTGCGGTTACAGCTCGGTAACCGATTTTTTCACTCGGTACCCAAAACCTTGATATGGGCAGTATGAAGTGAGCTCCATGTGAATTTGGAGGCCGTAGCGGCTGTGCGTAAACTCACATTTGGCAAAATTGGCAACTTTCATATTTTCCGTGCATGTATGCCCCATCTGTCATTGACTAGAACGGTTCTTCCCCAAAATCAAAAATTCAGAACACATTTGATTCAGACTTTAGTTCGATTTCATTCCTAATATTTTCGGGTGGAAAGTTGGCCGCAATACGACTTACATTGATAGAACAACTCATAATACTTAGCTAAACTACAAACTAATTAGCTAATAGCGGCTGGATTCCTGGCGGGGCGCGGAAATGCGCCTCAGCGGTCGTGTCCCAACCCGGCCATTCATCGACGATGGAGGTGGGGCCGGGCGCGTCTTCCCAAATGGGACGGTCCCTTTCTAGTTCCTCCTGCTGCAACTGCTTTTTGGCCAGATCGTACTTGGCCCACAATGGGGAGAGCGGATCCAGCTTCTCCTCCTCCTTCTCATCACAAAATTGACGATGAGGGGGAGCTCCAATGGTTGTGCCATTGACGAGAAAGTGTATGGTGGATTGGAGGCGGGCAAGAGGGAAATGGATGGCGCTGGAGAGAGAACTGGATAAACGATAAAGATGAGGGAGCTAACCTTTTATAGGCCGCAGCGGGCGCCAGTAAGGAAGTATTTGAGGGGGCAAAAAGCGGCTGACAGCGGGCGGTCAAGGGGCTCGTCTCCCGGTGAGAAACGTTCTCACGGCCCGTTCACACGGCTCCCGACTGCTCACACGGCTCCTCCGACCTGCTCACACGGAAGCTAGGAGGCGATGCCACATGGCGGCCATCTGATGGGCCGCCACGGAAATCCGATGGAGTTATCATGGCACTAACGGCCAGATGCTCGCCGCAAGTAGTGCATCGCAGACCGGGCGGATTTAAATCCCGTGCATGGCGCAATGAGGAAGAAGATAAAAGTTCCTTCCTGCTCTCCCATTTGGATATGGAACATGCACCAACGGGGCCTCCACAACCTTCATATTTGGAGGCTAGGAGCTTGTTTTTGGAGCGAGCTCCATAAATTATGGTGATCCAGAGACATATGGCAACTCTGCCAAGTGTCATTTTAGGTCAGAATCCTAATATTGCTAGTTAATATGGTGATTAGTCCATTATAATGACTCTACTAGAGTTGCTCTTAGACTTCTGAGCTAAATAAGTGATGTGTGTTGTGTTGACTTCTGGGAAGCCTAATTATCAGCTGGTACTATGTTTGGACAAAACAATTCCCAGTGAGTTATTTATTGCTGATTTGTAAAATATATTATTTATTGCCAAAGAAATGGTTGCAAAATCCCCGGGCTAGAGCCAAGACAATAGGCAAACTACCTGGCTAACTAAGTCCAAAGTAGGCATATCAGCAAAGCCAACTAAATTTGTCTCAAAAAAAAAAAAGCAAAGCCAACTAAATACGTATATCACACAGACAAAGCACACGCTAATCACCACCAGCTCAGCCACTTGGCACTTATTATGACTCTGACTTTATACTAGGTGCAATGGGCTGCAGTTATGACTGTGGCCGGTGGCCCGATCTGACCGGCGCCGTTCCTCTGATCCTTCTCCCTTCACTTCTATTCTTCTCCGAGCACACACACACACACACACACACACACACACACACACACACACACACACACACACACCCCCCCCCCCCCCCCCCCCCCCCCGCCCCCCAATTGCACCAGTAAATCCTCATTTTTGCCTTTGTCGGCGGTCTTTCGGCAAGGTCCTGGCTCGGCCTCACTGGGATCGATGATCTTCCCTGCCACTAATAACATCGCCCTTCTCCAACCTTGTTCGAAAATCAACTAACATGAAAAAGATTTCAAGGCACGTGATGATTAACAAAACCGCAGTTATAATGGTTAAGTCGTTTAATTTCGGAAGCATCAGATCATATGTTTTGTGCTAGCTTTGGGGTCATCGGTCTTTGAGACGTTCATACGTAGTTGAGTAGGAAGAGGTGTTTGTAGTTGAGTAGGACTGTTTGAGAATGGAGGATGCTTGGGGACTCCCATATTTTTTTTAGGGAATGGGGACTCCATCATCTTGCGATGTTGGCTTCGAAGAGACCTGATTATCCACAATTTTTTTTTACAAAACGCTGAGTTGTTTATTGCCAAAGAAACAGTTTTTTTTCTTCCGCCAACGAAACGATTGGAAGGCTCGGTTTGGAGAACTAGAGCAAACTACTACCTCCATTTCAAAATAATTAAAGTTTGAGTTTATTTCCAAGTCAAACTTGTTTAAGTCTGACAAAGTATATAGAACAATATATTAACATCTGAAATATCTAATTAGTCTCGTGAGATTATTTACGAAATATATGTTCGTACTATGTGTTTAGTGTTGTAGATCTTAACACATTTTACAATAAAGTTGGTTAAATTTAAGCCAATTTGATTTAGAACAAATCTAAAACTTTAATTATTTTGAAACGGAGGGAGTATCTGGCTAAACTAGGTTCATAGCACTGCTAAAACGGCCACACCAGTAAAGCAGACCAAATATAGCACACTTATCGCACCCACGGCCGGATGACTCCGACTTCCCACCTGTAAGGGCATCTTCAATAGTTTGTTTATTATTAGCTTGCCGGTGAGATAATAAATAAGATGTTCAATAGAAGGTGAGATAATAAATAAGGTGTTCTCTCATTTTACATTGGAGTTTGTGCAATGGCCTAGATTCATGACTTCAATCTTACTCTCTCTCTCTCTCTTCATTTATTGTATGACATATTAAAAAAAATCTATGTGACAAAGTCTACCAACAACTACTACAACCATGGGAGATGTCCTAAGGCACCAAAACTATGACCGCCACGCCCGCCAACATCAAAATGAGAAGACAGGTCCGATAATAAGTGGATTTGGGTCGCTCCGGCTCCACGAAGACGACGACCACACCTGTCCCACCGCCACCAGCCCCAAATCGACCACGCCAATGTTGACCCCACGACACCATGAAAATATGCGAGCAATGTCGGTGCATCCAAGGGGACGCATCCAAGGAGGATAACTTTCACACCAGAAAAAAGTGATCAATGTGCATAGATCGAACCTGCGCAACATGTTTCACTATTGACCCCAACACTGTACAGCACAAACAACTAGGTTTGCCATGATGGATTCTGTAGGCTCCCAGGGAGAGATCTATGGTTCCTGTCTAGTATCTCAAATGTTCTATACAACCTCTTTGTACAATCAGCAACAGCAAGAGATGGCACTTCACACTGGATACCAATACCTATGGAAAATGGCATGAACCCTGTGCAAACACTGACTACCTTATCGACACCCCCCGTCCCTTCTTCTGTGACGCATATGCAGATTAAAAGTGCTTGTTTGGCTGGTCGATCCTCATAAAGTTCTAGAGGAAACCCGCACAGGTTCATGTCTTCGATAGTGACACACTATCGTATCACTCGCTGCTACCACCGGTGGCCGACGAAGTTCGGTTTCCTGCATGAAAAGCAAAACCAAGGGCAGTACAATCAGGTTTTTGCTCGACGCAGTCTTACTTTTTGTACACCGGATCAATCAAGAGTAAGATGATGTCAGCTTACCGGCGAGACACTAGTCATGTTGCCGAGGGAATTGGTCTGTCCTGGTGGTCTCAGGATCTCGAAGATTGCAAAGGATCTTCGTTATGCTTCGTTATCAGATCATAATTCATCGATGCTAGCTGGGAAATGTTCTGGTTGCAATAGAGGGAAAGATGTTAACTCACCGAGTACAGGATTCAAATATTGTGGCAAGTCGGATAGGGTTGATTACCTTGAATGAGAAGTTGCTGAAAGAATATTTCACCGACAGAGGAGGCCCGAACTCTTCCATGCTACCACATTCATCCCCCTGTTAACGATTTTCAGTAGAAATTGAAAATGTGAGGTGACTGCGGGAAAATTAATTGGATTACTCTTAATTACAAGGGGAAGTTAAGAGGGATTAATCTGTTATACATCTTCTCCGTAGTCGCAACTACGTGGACTGCTGCCACAACCCATGCTACTAGTCTCACTTCTGTCATCGTACTCATTGGGGGCTGTAGTGACTTTCTCATCAGCAGCACCCCATGCATGACGGCAGGCAAAGTAACTTGTATCATATTCATCGTCTGTACAGGGAATAAACACAGCCTACAAAAAAGAACATGATTATGAGACTTCCTTTCGAGACAGTCTTTTAGCTGCCTGATATTTTGGACTCTGCATTAGCTTAGCTCCTAACCTGCTGTCTAGCAATCATATCCCAATTGATGCCCTTAAAGAACGGATGAGCCTTTACCTGCTCTAATAGCATATTTCAGTTAGCGTGGTTATGTAAGATGTGAAATTTCAAAAAAGAGAAATAAGGAAAAGAGTACCTCTCCAGCACCAGTCGCACCTAATCTTTGTACCGGGTTCTCAATTAGCAACCTAGCATGAAAACAAAAAGAGTTGAAATAACAATGTTAGCTTGGAGATCTATTCTACTCAGCACATGTAACTTTAGATTAGAAACAGTATTTTTATGACTCACTTGTCAATCAAGTCATATGCTTCGAAGCTCAGTTCCTGTGGTACTTGTGGCCAAGGTATTTCCCGGTTCATTATGTTGTCAAATATTATCTGCAAGCAACCAATATCATTAATATAGCTGTTGAAAAACATCAGAAAGATTATAGCACGGAGGTCCATTGAGAATATTATCTGTAAGCAACCAATATTGTTGATGAGAATTAATTAATCACCATTCTGTTGTTTAATAACTGTTCTGAACAATAACATTGCTTATGTTATCAATTCTAAGTTTTGTGGCTCCAACAGAAAAGAAGTGTATGTTATTAGGATCAATAAATCAAGCCTACATAATACTACCTGTGGATGCTCAGCATTGAATGGAGGAATTCCTACAAGAATCTCAAAGAGAATAACACCAACCGACCACCAATCCGCAGTTGGACCTGCATGAAGAAAAAGATAACCAGGGTATTTGCAGTGTTCCACAAAGGTTAATAGAAGTGATCAATTCAACACTTTTAAGTCAAAACATGTTCCACGTAAGAAGCATACGTACCATGGGTCATCCCTAGTAGTATCTCAGGGGCCAAATAGTCAGGAGTGCCCACAGCTGTCTGCTTTTGCCTCTGCTGTCGTTTGTGTGCACGTTGTTCTGCATCTGTTGGTTGCTGGTCACCCACTAGAACACTACTGACATCTGGACCAGATAAATCATCGGTGCTATTTATAAGACCAACCTTAGATAGCCCAAAATCAGTCAACTGCATGGAAAGGGGGGAAAATTCCAAATCATTCAATTGCATCACAACATAACTTAAGACCAGAAAGCAGAACTTTTGTTTTACTTGGATAATTTAATGACCATTTCATAAAAAAAACTCAAAACACAAAGGGAAACATGTATTATAAGAACATAAATGATAGAAGTACCGAGACTTAACCTTTATATGGCCATCACGGGAGATTAACAAGTTGTCGGGCTTCAAATCACGGTGAATCACATTCAAAGAATGCAGATACTCCAATGCAAGAACCTAAAGGTAGAATGAAATTTCTATTGTTCATCATTTCAAATAAGAATAAAATCTGAGGTGGGATCACCAATACTGTCAGACAGGACATTTGTAACTTACCAGTTCTGCTATATATGTCCTTGCCATATCTTCATCCAAACAACCTAAGCCTCTCAAGAGGGAATAGAGATCTCCTCCATTCAAGTACTCCATAACAAGATAAAGGTTTTCCCTACATGTGAAGGAGTAGAAAAATCGAACCTGTCCATTACAGATGGAAGTTAAGTGAAGTCCAGAATGACACCATGCTGAACACTCAACTTACATACCACAAATGGGTTACGAGCTGATATTAAGATGTCACGCTCCGCCAAGATGCTTTCAACTGCATTCTTGCGGATCATATCAGCTTTCTTCAGCACCTGCATTCGTGATGATACCATCAAGATTTAGGACTAATGATTAAAACTCACCATTGGAGCTAGCAATGCACATTTTGTGCAAGCAAAGTAGCAATGCAAATTGTGTGTGGTTCTTAACTTTCATTTATTTTGAAGAGTTCTCTAATTCTCTTGAGCAAGTCATCCATTTAATATCATCATTACTAGTACACAATGAACTAAAGAAATAAAAAATGCTATAAGGAGCCTGGAATTTTTTTTAATGAAATGTTGTACGAACAGAAGCCCTTCTGAGAAATGAACAAACCAAAGCCCAGATAAATTCTTTAATGTTCAGCATAAAGGAGCTAAGACATTGTGAAGGAATTAACATATGGAGGCTGGTGTTCTGCCCATTACCTTGATGGCAAAAAGGTCTCCTGTTACCCTTTTCTTTGCAAGAAATACACGCCCAAATGCACCACGGCTGATTGGCTTTATAATTTCGAAGTCCTCAATTGAGGTACGGTCCTTAAATTTCCCATTTAGCTGGCTTGTTCTTGAACTTACACTATTCTCCAAAGGACCATCTTCATCTATTGGACCTAAAGATTCGGTGCTCATATCATCTATTTGTCCGCATAATTGCATAAATTTCTCCCTGAGAGCTCACAATGTTAACAGGAGAGTCAGGGTAATATTTCAGGTATGTGCAACTAGAGTCACAGAAGTGCAGTTATGACAATGATAAATGAATCAGAAGTATTAAGTGGCACAAAGATACATTGAAAACAATCAATATACTTACTGTAGTAACTTGGCTATCCTTCTTCCAAAAGTCTCCACAACAAGGGCATCCACATTTCTCGTGTCAATAACAGCATTCAGATCTTCAAGGTAAGAGCTCAAGTCCTCCAGTGAGTTGTACTCTGAACTTTTTATGCTCTCAATGCCTCTAGCGATAGTCAGTAAACTTTCGACCTGCCAAAGGGTAGTTGTTAGAGTACGTCATGGGCCTGCTGGGCCTGGGCTGGCAGTATAGCCCGTTAGTCTTAGGGTTAATTAGAGATAAGGGTCGCTTGCTTAGGGGTCAAGTAAGCCTTGCTTGGGAGTCAAGTAAACCTCTCTATATATGGAGAGGAGATGTATCAATCTAATGAAGCAAGAATTAAGAAGGAAATCCCTTCCCTCTTGCCCGGCCGTGGGCAAAGGCCCCCGGCCGGCCTTCTCGCTCCCTCGCAGCCCTCAACCCTAGCAGCCGCCATAACAGTTTGGTATTCAGAGACTTTGGTTCGATCATGTCTTCGTCGCCGCCCTCCACAACCCTCTCGCTGCCGGCCACCACGACCGGCGCCCCGCCCATGCCGGTGCCGGCCACCTCCGCCGCGCCGCTTCCCGTCGCCCTCACCTCGGAGGAGATCGCCGGAGCAATCCGCGATCTCACCACCGCCGTCCAGGGGATCCTCCTCTTCCTGGCCGGTCCCTACGGGCCGCCACCGGCCGCGCCATCAGCCGCCGCCAACGGGCCGGCGCTGCTGCCGTGGCAGCCGCCGCACCAGGCGGCCTCCGCCGCGATCGCCGGGCTGCTGCAGCCGCCGCTGCCGCTGTCCACCATCTCCGGGCCGGGCCCTACCTCGGCGCCGGGGGTCCCTCTTCACCAGCTCCGGTTTTCCCTCTCGCCATCGCCGTTACCGGCCTGGGTGACCGAGACGTCACAGCCGGTCTATACGACGGCCTGGGCGCCGCCGCACATCCAGTCGCCACCGGAGCCACCCCCGCCGGTCATCTCCTACCAGTATGGGATGCCCTACGACGGGACTGCAACGACCTCGTTCCCAGCAGCGCCGCCGCCGTCCCAGGGCGTCTCCATCCAACAGATCAAGTTCCCGCCGTCGCCGTCACCGCTTCCAGCTTGGATCGCTACCAGCCACGTGTCGGCGGCGGTGCGGCTGCAGGCTGCTGCGCGCGGCCTCCTAGCGCGTCGGCGTGTGCGGGAGATGCGTGATCTGCAGCTGCAGCTCCTCCAAGTTGCGCTTCGCTGCGCAAAGGACCTCGATCTCGTCCGCTGCGTCGGGGATCTTGGGCATGCGGTTTCCCCCACGGGCGGCGGGCATGCTGTTTTCCCCGCGGGCAGCGACCTCAAAGTCTGCGACCTCGGCGGTTGGGGAGGCGCACCCCTCCTCGTCATTCTCCAACGCAAGCCCTCCACTCTTCTCTGTGCGGTGCAGACCAACAGCCGTCCGGCGGGGAGAAGGCATGGTGTCACCGACAGGAGCGCGCCGCGTAGCACCGCCGCATTCCATTGCCGGCCGCCGCGAGGGCGCCTTCGCTGGTCGCTATTGCGACCACTTCCAGGTGGCCATACGCATGCACCCCTTTCGTCCAGATGGTGTCCATGGGATCCAGGTGGCTGTACACGTGCACCTCCAACGTGCGGATGGTGTCCACCTTATGTTCAGGAGTCAAAAATAAAAAGTCCCAGTCCATTTCAGGTTGAGAGTAATAAAACAAGCCGAGATGTAAAAGGCTTGTTTTTAGTTGTTAGGTTTGTGTCGAGTCGAGTCATCGTTATAAGTTGGTTAGGTTGCAGCTCGAGGACGAGCTGCATGTCCAGGTGGGGTGTAGTGTTAGAGTACGTCATGGGCCTGCTGGGCCTGGGCTGGCAGTATAGCCCGTTAGTCTTAGGGTTAATTAGAGATAAGGGTCGCTTGCTTAGGGGTCAAGTAAGCCTTGCTTGGGAGTCAAGTAAACCTCTCTATATATGGAGAGGAGATGTATCAATCTAATGAAGCAAGAATTAAGAAGGAAATCCCTTCCCTCTTGCCCGGCCGTGGGCAAAGGCCCCCGGCCGGCCTTCTCGCTCCCTCGCAGCCCTCAACCCTAGCAGCCGCCATAACAGTAGTATATTGGAATTTTGGGCCATCAAAGAATCATAGTTTATTATAGTCTAAAGAAAATCAAGCAAATAAAACTTGAACAAAAAGTAAAGATGGATTAACAAACCTGCTGAAAATTCTCTAGTTCGACGAATGCCTTGTGTTTAGTCAGCTGTGATTCTTCGTGGCTAGTTCTTGGTGTCAATAATGGTGACTGCGACAAGTTTCCTGATGCAGGTGTCAGTGCTCCCTGACAATTTCATTGACAGCAATCAATTACGATCAAGTCAGAAGAACTTTAATTGTTTGAAACAAGAGAGGCAACTAACTTCTGAAAACAGTTCTGATGATGGCACTGTCAACAGATGAGACAAATCGTTATCATGATCCATGGATCCATCGGATTCTTCTGTTAAACTCGATGTGCTAGCTCTTGTGTTCTCAGGATGATTTAATTCTGCATCATGTGGGCTCTTTGTGTCAAAGCAAGCAAGCACCCTCTCAAGCACCTCGGCAACCCTCTGTAGCCGCTTGTCAGTACTCAAGCCCTTGGAATCACACCGATCAGCAAGCGTGCATGCTATGAAATGGCCTTCCGCACAAGACATCGGGATCTCAAAATCGCAGATCCTGCATATCATCCTTGGCTTTCCATCGACGATTATTTGTTGGGCCCCTGGGTACTCTGGTGAAATCTCGATCTTGACTGCTGAGTCCCCAAGAGAAGCCAGGCCGTCCGGGTGAATGCTAGCTGCATCAATCCTCTCAACAATCTCATCCACGTCAACCTTGTTCCTGGTTATTGCCTTCTTTGTTGGGGTGATCTTGTCCTCCTTTGCCTCCGCGTTCTTATGGCGGTTCTTCTCAGCAGGAGACGGCAGCTTCTTCCAAGACGATATCTTGCCACTACTGCCGCTGCCGGGAGAATCACCGGCATCTCCCAAGAAGTGCCGCCCCGCGAAGTCGAGGGTAAGGTGCTTGTGCTCCAGCATCCTCCTCCTTATGAGCCTCTCCTTAAGTTCGGTCAAGCTGGAGGTGCTCCTGCGGCCTAGCTCCGTGGAGCCGCCGTTGGTGGACTGTAATGGGTAGAGCCCCAGGTCGCTGAGCTGGTGCAGGCCGAGCACGTGCTGGTGCTTGCCGTCGGCGTCGCCGCAGTAGCCACCGAGCTCCTTGCGGAACTGCAGGAGCCGCGTGCAGCGGGTGAGGATGAAGAGGATGCGCGTGTGAGCCTGCTTGAGGACCCCCCCTGACGTGCTGAGCTCCTGGCGGCGGTCGTCGAGGGCCTGGACGATGCCCTCGCACTTGACCCAGAACTCCTCGGGGCTCATCTCAGCGCACTTCTGCGCGACGACGAGCAGGTCCTCGAGCGTGACGCGCCAGTACTGATGGTCCTCCTCGTCGGCGGTGGCCCGCTCAAGGAGGCCAACGAGGTCCCCTGCGAAGACGCCGAGCTCGCAGTCCACCTCCTCCTTGAGCCTGATGAACTTGCTCTTGATGGCGCCGATGAACTCGTCTTCGCTGCGCGGCCTATTCCGCGTGGCCAGGTGGTGCTGGTGCGCCACCGCGCCCCCCGGGTTGAGCTCGTGCGAGAAGCTCTTCACGTCCGGCGCCCGCTTCCGCCGCCCGCTCGTCGCCCGCAGGATCGCCCGGAACCGCGGCGAGTCCATCTCCCTCCCTCCCGCCGCGCTCACCGTCGCCCTCCGCACCTGTCCCCCAACGCTGTCCTTCTGCACGCACCGCCGTCAGCCACGCATTACATCAAACATGACGCCCGCATCGCTCAGACACCGATCAATCAACTATCCCACGCTCGATCGAGCCTTACCTCCATGATCTCACACCAGCCCGCGCTCGTGGGGTCAAAGGGCCTCTGCGATCCGGGGGGGATCCTCCGTCGTCGTCGTCGCGCGCACGACCTCGCCCTCGCATTAAACTATGGCGGCAATGGATGGCGAACGCGCGTGCGCGCTCTCTCATTTCGGGGGGATGGCGAAAACCAGGACACGTGTCTTTTGGAGGAATTTATAGGTGCCGCGGGCCGCGGGGCCGCGCGTGGGCCGCCTAGTACCGAGCGGCGTAGCGGGCCGCGCGCCGCGAAAGCCGGGCGGAACGGAGACCCGGCCTGGGACCGGGTTATAAAAGCCTCGCTCGCCGCATGCTGCAACCACCGCCGCTTCCTACCCATCTCCGATCTCCGTCTCCCGTCCCGCAGCGACGTCGACGCCGGTAGCCACCACGGCCGCCCTCCGCTCCGTGCGAATATTCACGGCGATGGCGTCGCAGCGGAGACTTTGACGACGGAGCAGGCGCCACAGCCACGAACCAACAGTGGCCGCGTGCGCGCGTGTATACTCTCTACGTGAGCGTGGGCGATCGGTCCACGTCCGTCGATCGGAGGCTGGGGCGTAGGTGTACGCAATGGCAGCCAGGGTGCACCACCACCACCACAACCACCACCCCGTGCTGGTGTCGGCAGCGGCGTCGCCTGCTAGGTCGGAGGACATGCGGCTGAGGCGGTCGCGTCCGCCTGCTAAGACGGAGGACAGGCGGCTGATGCGGTCTCCGCCGGTGTCGGTGGAGAAGGCGCGGCGGCGGGGGCGGGCGTCGCGGGGCGGGGCTGTGGCAGGGACGGCGGCGGGGGCGACAGCGGGGTGCGCGGCCGTGTGCGTGTGCTTCCCGTTCGCGGTGCTTGAACTCGCCGTCCTCGCCGCCGTGCGCGCGCCCGCCGCGATGTGCAGCCGCACCATCCGCGAGCAGCTCAACCGGCGATGCGAGGCCCGGGCCAGGCGGAAGAAGGAGATGGAGGACGTCATCCTCGGCGGGGACGCGTCGCCCAAGTCGGTGGCCGCGGCCCAGGCGAAGCACGCCGCGCCGAAGGCGGAGGAGGAAGAGGAGCAGGGGTGGTGCCATTGGCCGGTCAAGCCCGCGGCGGCGGCGGTGGCTGCGGCCGAGGAGCTCGCCGAGGCGGAGAAGGAGGTGTGGGAGCGCTTCTACGGCACCGGCGGCTTCGGGAGGAGCCCATCGCAAAGCGAGGAAACGTGGTGATCGCTCGCCGCGCGCCTTCTCCGGCGGGCGGTCTCGTCGGCCTAGTCGGTTTCTTGGCCTTCCTCCCTCCCTTCTTGGGCGGAGAGAAACCAAACTCCACTCTTTTAATTTTGCGATTAACGCAGCGTTAGTTGCAACTCTGTTTGTGTTTCTCTCTTCTCCCAAATTTTGTCTAATTGGGAGTAATGAAAAGAAACCATGCTGCTTGCTTAGGAAAAATTACATAAACACGGTGCATCGTTCCCAAATTCGTGTTCTGGTAAATTATTTTTCATACTTGATTGATCTTTACATATGTTAAGTACACATGATACATAAATAAATGGATGCAATTGAAATGAAAACATAAAAAATAGGGACTCGGTTTTACATAAAAAAATTGATGTTATAAAAACCATTTGTCTAGTGCAAACAATTGAAGTGTTTGTTTTCATAGCTCAAAAAAAAAACTTGCACGAATCTCAACAGTACTCGGTGTCGACTAAGAAAGGAAAAATATGTCGGTGTGAATCTATGGTGCTTTAAAATGCTTATTAAGCTGGCGTTTATATGCATGGTGCTTAGGATTGATACATGGATTTGAAGATTTCTTGCAAGGTGGCATCCAAAATTTCTCTTGGTTGATGGTCGGCCTTCCGACACGATTTACCCTCCATTTCCGTGATGTTTGCTACAATGTGATTTCTATATGTGGATATGCATATTGACATGTAAGCATTGTAGCAATACATCTCTTTGAATGAAGTATCTTATGGAAACTGCTTTCAAGTGGAAGATCGAACTTCGGTTTCACTGGGGTTCCATTTAATTTCCAAACAGCTAAGATTTTTTTTAACACAGTATAGAAGCAGATGCTCATACATACGCACATACACTCAATCCTATAAACGCACGCACACACACCCTATGAGCGCCTCCGAAAGACTGAGCCGGCACATCATCTTGAGATTGACGAAGTCGCCACAGACGCCTTCGTAGTCGACGGGAACGTCTCCTCCCACTGAACGAACATCGCCGGAAGGCCTGGAGTAAATACAGGAAAATACGAGCACCAATGTCAAGTCTGAGACTTGAACTCTGCTGGGCAGGGGATACCACTGTCCTCCTAATCATCCAACCACAGATTGGTTTCCAAACAGCTAAGATTAGGTTGGATGTTATTGGCACTAAGAATAAAAAGATAGTTGCATAGTTGTCTTAGTGATGAGCTCGAGGTAAAGAGAATATGGACCTCTTTAGCGAACCGCAGCACTGGACCCCTTGATCGAAACGCAGTTGGTTTGATGAATGGGCCAGAATAGGCTGACCAATGGCGCAGTTTATCAGAGGGCTTCGTTTTTGGCTTCTGGAGTAGCATCCCATGGAACAACTGGGCCAACGGGAAAGATGGCTGCACACAGGAGGTTCGACAGCCAGAAACATCCAAATCGCAAAAACGGACGGCCAGAAACACAAATTGATGAGAAGACTTGATTTAGGCTCTCAGTTTAACTGTCCTAAATATTATCAACATTATGTATTTTTTTTTCTTACTCCGCCCCGATGCATAGGGCATGCGTGTAGTTCTAGGTCATTGATTTGACTAACTAAATATGTATTATATAACAAAAAATGTATTTGAAAACTACATTCGCATATGAATCCAATGATCTGCTTTTGATGACATATGACACATTTTTAGTTAGTCAAATCGATGACCTAGAACTACGCGCTTGCCTTATGCACCGAGACGGGGAGAGTAATGCAATGCATTGTTTTTATTTAATACTCAGATATGCATGCTGGATAGCGGTCTCGGGTGTAATATTAGTTATAGATGCAGTTGGATAACAGTGTATGGATACTATGACGTAACACATATATGCCATCATGACATCTACAATCATTCATAAAATTCTAATTTAATCGATACGCAACTATAATTTGTTCACCACACCTATCCTATGTTTTCTTGAGCGATGCCACTAGTTAAGTTATGGATCATGGTCCTTTATTCCTCATAATCACAACATCGGCCAAACTTTCTTTTCGTTCTTTACAATCTGAACCGTTTTGTTTACTTACTTACAATCATTAATTCCAACAACACTATTCGTTAATCCTTGTAACTACCAAGAGTAGTGAGGCTGACAATCTCACTATCTTGGTTGGGGACCAAGAAGAAGTTATATGATCGTGTGTAGGTCAAGTAGTCAAGTGCTCCGTCAAATTGATACTTGGGTTCTCCTAGATCCTCGGTGACCACCGTGATATTAACAAGACATGATTATGGTCTTACTCCTCCTAGGAATGCCCGAACCTGGGTAAACTCATGGTGTCTCCGCCTTACCATTCTGATCGACCATGTGCTCGCCCTTACCGGACAAGTCACCGTCATCGACGACACTGTCAAGATGAAACCCCGACACTCTCCTAGGCGGTAAAGCCGAAGCCAGAGTCAACATACCAAGGATTCACCAATGGAGGACCTTACTAAGGATACCAAAGCTCTAAAACCATTTGTAGGATTGATTAAGTATGTCTAGAGGAGGGGGTGAATAGACTACTAAGCAAAAATGGACTCGTTTCCCAAATTTCAGTTTCTTCTAGGAATTTTAAGCTTTTATACGATAGTCTACCAAGCACCCTACACATTCAAGTCTACAAAGAGTATAGGCCGCAAAAAGTAAATACTTGCAAGAGTAGAGTTAGAGAAATGGAAACACAAGGGTGGATTGATGAATATTTTTCGCATGGTACGGATAGCTGGTGTTATCCTACTCCATGTTTATGGAGGCTTTGATCCACGAAGGATCTAAGATCACAAAGATCAAGGTCACAAGTTCCATGAAGGAACTAGTCCACAATAGATAATTACCCATGAAAGATCCACGAAGGAGCAACCAACATATGTCATCATGGCGTACGTCCACAAAGGACTAGTCTCACTTCATGAAGTAGGCGATCTTCGGGCCCTTACAATCTTCTTGGGTTCTTCACAATTTTGAATTTTGAAGACTCGCAAGCACATAGCTGATCTAGGAGGCGCACACCCTCCAAAAGTAAGAAGATTGAGGTTGTATTATGATAAATCCCTTTCTCTTGTGTTTCAAAAGATAATCTCCTTCATACTCAAACTCTTTCAAGATTTGTTTTTGGATCGGAGAAGTAGGAGCGGAAAGCAAGGAGGTGATTAGATCTAACTACAAGCGGAATAGTTTTTAATTGCACAACGAACATTTTCTAAATACGCGAAGAACATTTATTAAATATGTGATGAACAATTTTTAGATATGCGACGAACATTTCTTCCGAGTACATGATAATCATGTTTTGAATCGCAATGATTTTTTTGGAAACACAATGAAATATGAGACAAACAATTTTGTAATACGCCAATAAATGTTTTTTCAAACTTTTTACAAAAAATGTTATTTAAATTAGTGAAATATCAAAGTAAAATTATTTTTCCGAAAATATATCAGGGAATTTGTAAAAGTAGAAGAAAACACGAAAACAAAAATCAAAAGTGAAAAATAACCATGCGTGCCATGTGCTGTCCACGTGCGTGCATGGGAGCTCTTATATGGCGACCTGTGCGCCCGATGAAGCGGAAACGCACACCGCAACGCCCCCCGCGCGCCCGGTTGGGCCGGCCCATGCGTGGGGCCGGATGCCCCCAGTTTTTTTCGTTCTTTTATTTTTTGTTTTCTTTTTTCCCTTTTTAAAATAATTCTACATTTTAAAAAAGTTCTAAATTCTAAATAATTGCGAATTTGAAAAAGAATGTTCAAGAAATCACAAAATGATCATAAATTCAGAAAAAAATCAGGATTTTGAAAAATTGTTTGACAAATCATAAAATGTTTGTGATTTGTAAAATATTCGCGTATTCAAATAATGTACACAATTTTTTAAAATGTGTTCATACTCAAAAAATACTCATGAATTAGGTCAAAATTTCCCGATTATAATAAATATTCATGAAATTTTTAAAAATGTTAAAAAAATGAACAAATGTTCGTGAATTTAAAAATTTCTTCCCAAATATTAAAAAAATCTCGTTGGTTCAAAAATGTTCATGACTTCGAAAAAAATGTTCATGCATTTCAAAAAACTGTTCACAAAAAAAATGTTCTTGAAATGCAAAAATGTTACCAAAATTCAAATACTGGTCGCTGATTGAAAAAATGTTCACAAGTTTCAAAAAAGATCAGAATTTAGATTTTTTTGGCAAAAGTGTAAAAAAAAGTTAATGAATTTGATAAATGTTAATAATTTTGATAAATGTTCACGAATTTGTACAAAATGTTCATTATTTTTTTTTTAAATGGTCAATATTTCAAAAAATGTTCACGAATTCAAAAAAAAGTTCATGGTTTCGAAAAATGTTCACAAATTTGAAAGATGTACGCAAAAATGAAAAAAGGAAAAGGAAAGAAAAAAGAAAAGAAAGAAAATGAAAAAGAAAAAATAGAAAAGAAAGAAAATGAAAAAGAAAAAGAAAGAAAAAACAAAAAAAAAGATTCAGGAAAGGTTCTAGCACCTTCCCAAAACTGGTGGGGAATAAACCCTAAATGGGCTGGCCCAAAAACTGGATCGGGCGTTGGAGGGGTTGCGCGCTAGGTCGCTTGGTGGCGACCTACGCGCCAAATAGGGATCGCCTGCGTGCATGGTTTGCGAACGCGCGGGTGCCTCACATGTTGGGTCTGCCCCATATATGTGAGCGCTCGCTACAGGCGAGGCATAGTAACACACTTCGAGCAGAGCACTACTGTATAGGAGCTCCAATACAAGACTAACTGTGTCAAATTGTCACCTTTTTGTATAAGGGAACCCCGACTTGGACCAACCCATTTTCTCCACACTGTAGTGCTGGGTACTTTAGCGAGCGGGAGGGGGAACATTAGCGAACTTTGGTGGAGGTGTAACTCCTCGATGAAACTCTCCAGCATGGATTTGGTGAGGTGGAGTTGATTTTGGAGGAGCGGAGGAGTCCCAAACAGATCCTTACTACGTATCGGCATGGCTATTGTAGCGCTCGTTTTTTAGTTCTTCTCACTTGGTTTTCGAATAAAACATGGGAATAAGATATTTCAGAAAGTGTGAATATTTTTAAAAAAACTTATGAACATTTTTAAAAACCTGAACATTTTTTTTTCGAACATTGAATATTTCTTGAAAACACAATTGTTTTTCAAATTTAGAACATCTTTGGAAACACGGACATTTCTACACAATTTTGAAAACGTGAACATTTTTTATATTTCTGAAAAAATCAAAACACGAATAGTTTTTCAGATTTTTGATTTTTTTAATGAAAATAGTTTTTGAAAACCTGATTTTTTTACAAAATAAAAAATACTTTCTAATTTTTTGAATACTTTTTAAACAGGAACAATTTTTGAATTTTTTTTAAGGAACACAAACATTTTTGTGAAAATGCAATTTGGATTTTTTTAAATATTTCAAGAAATAAAAGAAAAAGAAAAAACATAAAAGGAGAAGAAAAAAACTCGGCCAGAAACCTTCTAGAAGGTTCCCAAAATCGGATACTGTTGTACATTCTCTATCTACCATCTACACATATGGGTCAGCCAATCTCGGTTTGCTCGGTCGCTCGCCATGTGCGAAGCACCGGCAGTTTGCCGGCAAATAGGAAATACCCTGCTATACCTCGTCTACACATGAAGGGTGATTGTATGGGCCAGCTCATCCCTGACTGGCTCCTTCTAGGCAAAACACATGAAGGGTGATTGTATGGGCCAGCTCATCCCTGACTGGCTCCTTCTAGGCAAAACACATGAAGGATGATTTTATGGGCCAGTTCATCCCTGACTGGCTCCTTCGCTAATAGTAGGGAGAAAAAGCCTGACCGCTCCTTCATATAGTATGGTGCGTGCATCTGTTCGATTATTCGTTGAGCAGGAAACTGTCGTACAATATGTGTTCGCACCTCGTGGAAAACAATTTATCGTGTTTTTACATGTTTATAATAGTATTCATGAATTAAAAAAGGTGTTCACCAACTAAAAGAACTTAGTTTTAAAAATGGTCATGAATTTGAAAATATTCTAAAATATTGATAGTTTCACGAATTTTTAAAAATAATCATGAGTTTTAAGAAAATATTCAAGAATTTAAAATTTTAACTAAAATTTTAAAATAAGTTTATGAATTTAGAAAAAATCATGAATTTGAAATGTTCACAAATTTTAATAAGTGTTTATGAATTTTAAATATGCTTGTGAGCTAAGAAAATGTTCATAAATTTGAAAAAAATGTTCACGACTTTGAAAAGAAAACTATTGGGGAGGAACAGATATTTTCCACTTACCACTATCCACTATAGCTCTGAAGCAATGCGAGGAAATGTATAATATTCTCAACGACAACACATATATTTGGAATTTCCAGTGGGGTGGAACAAAATACTTTGATAGGAAAATATACAATGAGCTAATTCATAATCCAACAAATACTCTTACCACTTTTTAATGGATATGGAAAATATGTTACATGTCTAAACAACAATTCTCTTTCGGGCTTCCGAATCAAGACATGTTAAAGACTAGAGAATTACTCTTGAGAAAAAACTTCCACATTGAGAATCGTAGTTGTGGTCTGCAATGATGGCAATATTACAGATCTTATGCACCTTTTCTTCAATGTGACTTTAGTCAGAACTTCTAGTTATCGCTAGGTATGGAATGGAATACTGATCTTGAACTCATTCAGCTGCTCATTGAAGGAAAAGACAGAATGAACCACATATGTTTCACACACACAAAAAATCACACGACATTGGAGTATCTGGAAGCACATAAATGACAGATTTTTTGATAATCAGCTGATCAATATGGACCAATACATCTATTCTTTCAAAGCAACTTCGAGATAGTAATGAAAATAGTTAATCTAGTCTCAAGGATGACATGCAAGACTCGCTTGTCACTTTGTAAGATGCATCTTTTGTTTTATCATCACTACATACATAACCATTTTATTAATAGAAAATAAGACACGGTACGGGACTTTCCTACTGTATTATGCTAAAAAAAACTGAGAAAAATGTTTGCGAATTTTATAAATAATCCCGAATTAAAAATAGAAAAAAAGAATTAAAAGTGAAAGGTTGAAAATGAAAGTTAAACGGAAAATTAACATAAAAAAAAAATTATAAACATAAAAAAATTAAAAGGAAAAGCTAGAAAAATTTGCGGGGAAGAACGGAAAAGAAAGAAAAACCTTCCCAAAACCAGGAAACCCTGTGTGTGCCGTCCTTTACAACCGTTTACAGTTTACTACCACTATGAGTGCGTCTAACGTACGTAAACCGTATAAGAGTGTCACCCACGCGCGTCCACCTCGCATGTATTGGGCCAAAAACACACGACACAGTTATTTTTTCCTTTTTATTTCTTCATTTATTTTTATTTCTTCGTATATTTTTTATTTCAAAATATTATTTTATTGAAGTTAGAGAGAGAAAATTCCACTCAAAAAGGTTAAAAAAATAAAATATGTTTTTATTAAATTCTTTCAAAATGTGTTCACGTATTTCGACAAAGTAGTCACGTACTTTTTTTCTAATGTTCCTATAATTAAAAATGTGGTCTGTGTTTTTCCTAAAAATATTAACATTATAAACTATTCAAGTACTTTTTCAATGTTTATACAATTTAAAAAATCTTGAAGTATTTAAAAATACATATTATGAAAAAGTGCTTATATATTTATAAATATTTCTTTAAAAAAACTATTTTAAAAATCAATGTGTATTTGAGTAATATTCAACGTGTATTTATTATTTTGGATCATGAGAGGCCCAAAAAGGAACATAATTTGTTTCAGAACAGAGAGGTATGTTGTAGCTGTCTGACTATATCGGCAATTGAGCTGTGACGATGAAACATGTTCTATGTATTGATCTGTGATGAAACGAGTAAAGTATAAAGTATAAAGTTAAAAGGAAAAGTTGAGATCAAAGGGGAGAATGTTAGGTTGATCTCCTCCCGATCGAGCCCAACGGTTCGACGGGCCCTTGACTCGCACCCTGATCGGGGGCGCCCAACCGAACTCTGGTTGGTGGGCCCCTGTCGCCGCGCTACATAAAGAGGTGGGGGAGCCGGACGCACACGGTACGAGGTTCACCGTGCGCCGCAGCCCCCCACAGACACCCCTACCGATCTAGGGTTAGCGTAGGCCTACGGGAAGCTCCGCCTCCACCACTGCCCACTTGCCATCACCACCGTCGCCATAAACCATGGCCACTCCGTCGGGCTCATCAAGCCAAGGAGAAGGTAAAGCCACCGTTAATCCCTAAGCCTACCCGATCCAAAGGTTCTATCAATGGTATCAGCCAGATTGGGTTTAGGATTTTCGGCGGAAATCAAAGCATTTACCCCTCCCCAAAGAACCCTAATCACAGGGCAAAGATCTCACCGGCAGAGGGCCTCGTGCTCGCCGGCAAAGTGCGCCGCCGCAAGGCCGCGCCGTTCCTCTCGATCCGGATGGGCATCGGCAAGCCGAGCCGTTCGGAAGAAGAACAAACCCCAGCAGGGGCAAAGGGCACCGGTTGCCAAACCACTTGACGGCGGCGCGCTCACCACAAGGGGAACGCGCAACCGGCGAAGGGGATGGCAACGGCGCCACCGCCGGGTGCTCCATCGTCGTCTACAGCGAAGCAGAGGGGGAGCGGGCGCAGCTGCGCCTCGTTCTCTCTGCCACAGGAAGCGGTGGATGTAGAAATCAAGGAGGGGGAAGAAGGGGAGGCTCGCGCGGAGCGGTGGCGTCCGACGCCGTCGCCGGCTTGCCGGCGGCGCGACGGGACCGCTCAAACATCCGCCGCTACGGAGTGAGAGGCAGAGCGGCGCTCGCGCGGGGGGGGGGGGATGAACTAGGGTTTCCCCCCGACAGCGCCGAGCACCGGTTTGTTTGAGCGATACGCGCGCGTGGCTGTCGGATCCCATCGGACGGCCAGGAGACCAGCGGGAGCTCGCCAGAGCGGGCCATGGGCCGCGTGAGCGGCTCGCCGCGGGACGGGCCAGCACCGCACGTGGAAAGCAGAGAATGGGCCGAGGCCGCAGCCGCGCGCGCTGGGCCGAGGCCGGGCTGCGCTGCAGTTTTTTCTTCGTTTTATCTGTATTTTGTCCAGGTTTTGGGCAAATTTTATATAGTTTTTTTTCTATTCAAATTAATCCAACGAAAATTTGTCTAGAAAATAGAAAAGTAAAAGAAATATTTCTGAAAAGAATAAAGTTCATGAATTTTTTATTCATGTTTTTCCGCTGCAAATAAATAAAAGTGCTCTTTTAAAAATAAATAGAACAAAAGTGCAATTAAAATTTAAAAGAGCATGTTAAAGTAATTATTGAAACAATTATGATTCTATTATTTTTATGACCAATGTTGTTAATAACATGATCATGATTTGTTATTGTTATAAAAGGTGCATTTATTTTTACTTTTGCCCAACGGTGATATAGATTTAATTGCATAAATAGTTGTATGTTTAATTTTGACCAACGTTGGATTAATGCATGCAATTGTTGTTATGATCTCACTTCATTGTGATTTCAGGAGGTTTCCACTTGATGAGTTGCCTCAAGGATGTTCCAACCCTCAGAGGTGATAACTACACTGAATGGAGAAAGAAAGCTGACTTGGCTTTTGTTTGTGCTGAGGTGGACTGGGTTGTGGACACCCCACAGCCGGTCAAACCACCAGAGCCAGTCAGAGGTGCAAAAGATGATGATGCTGCTTGGGCGAAAAGGCAGAGGGAACATGCTCCAGTGGAGATGTCATATACCCTCGAAAACCAAAAGTGGCTCACCGCCAATAAAAAGTGCATGGCTTTCATAAAGAACACAATTGAGAATGCTATTGTGGGCTCAATTGCAGAGTGTACTTCCGTAGGGGAGTTTCTTGAAAAGATAAAGAACCAGTTCACTGGTTCTTCAAAGATATATGCTACCCAGTTGCTAAAGCAGCTGGTGACAGAAAAGTACACAGGCGGTGGTCATGGCATAAGAGAGCACATCCTCAGGATGAGCAACATGGCAGCTAAGCTTAAACCCATGGATGCAGATTTGAAACTCAAGCCTGCACTCCTTGTTCACCTGGTTATGGCTTCACTGCCAAAAGAGTTTGACACCTTTGTTGTCAACTACAACATGTCGCCTGAAAAATGGGACATTGAAAAGACTATAGCCATGTGTGTGCAAGAAGAGAAAAGACTTAAAACCTCACATGGTGGTTCTCTGAACTATGTGAAGGATAATAAGAAAAAGAACTACAATCAGAACGGCAAAGGTTCCCCTTCAAAGCCACATGGAAAAGCTCAATATCAGCATCAGCAAAAGTCTTTCCCAGTGGACAAAGATACATGTCTCCATTGTAAGCAGACTGGGCACTACAAGAAAGACTGCCCTGTTTGGCTAAAGTCAATAATGGCAAAGAGAGGTAACAACGTTGTTTCCTTTGTAAATGAATCCTTGTATACACAGTTTTCGAAATCCACTTGGTGGATTGACTCAGGAGCAACTGTTCATGTTGCAAATTCATTACAGGGATTCCATTCGACGCGGACTACGCAAAGAAGCGAAAGATGCATTGAAGTCGCAAATGGAATTGAAGGAGAAGTTGAAGCTGTTGGCGACATCTCTCTGGAGTTAGCTAATGGATTCACGCTTCTGCTTAGAGATGTTTTATATGTTCCTTCATGTCACAGAAACTTAATTAGTGTTTCGTGTTTGGATAAAGATCATTATGAATGTCACTTTGGACATGGCAAGTGTGCCATATGGTTTAATAATACTCATGTGGGTGTTGCTTTCCTACACGATGAGCTTTATTTATTATCACTACGTGAAAAAGTGCATTCTGTGTGTAATGTGAATGAGCATGTTTCCGCGTCGGATAAAGAACAAAAGAAAAGAAAGAGAACTCATGACTCATCGAAATTATGGCACTGTCGCCTGGGCCATATTTCGAGGGGGAGAATAGAAAGATTAGTTAAAAATGAAATTCTTCCTCCATTAGAGTTCTCAGACATAGAGCAATGCATAAATTGCATTAAAGGAAAGTATGTAAAACAAATAAAAAAAGGTGCAAACCGTAGCATAGGAACACTAGAAATCATTCACACTGACATTTGTGGACCGTTTCCTGTGAAAAGTGTGGATGGCTATGACTCGTTCATAACATTCACAGATGATTACTCCCGATATGGTTATATTTATCCAATCAAAGAAAGATCTGAAGCGTTGGATAAATTTAAGATATTCAAAGCTGAAGTTGAAAATCAACATGATAAAAGAATAAAGATAGTAAGATCTGACCGTGGGGGGGAGTACTACGGTCGGCACACTCCATATGGCCAAGTCCCTGGACCTTTTGCAAAGTTCTTACAGGAGACTGGCATAGTGGCCCAGTATTCAATGCCGGGCGAGCCTCAGCAAAATGGAGTAGCTGAAAGGCGTAACCGTACACTTATGGATATGGTGCGCAGCATGATGAGTTACTCCACCTTGCCATTGGGATTATGGATGGAGGCGCTTAAAACCGCCATTCATATTCTCAATAGAGTACCAAGCAAGTCGGTGCCCAAAACACCATACGAGTTGTGGACAGGAAGAGTGCCCTCCCTACAACACTTAAGGGTGTGGGGGAGCCCAGCTGAGGCCAAAGTGTTTAATCCAAATATTGCAAAGTTAGATCCCAAAACAGTTAGTTGCCACTTCATTGGCTATCCTGATAGATCAAAAGGTTTTCGTTTCTACTGTCCAGAGAGATACACAAAGTTTGTAGAAACAAGACATGCAGTTTTCTTAGAGGACGAAATGATGAGGGGGAGCATGGTAGCTCGGAAAATTGATCTTGAGGAGAAGAGGGTGCATGCACCTAATCCGATGATTCACGAGCCATTTTTCTCACTGCCTGTTGTACCTGCACCGACAATCCCTGAGGTTGCGGTGCAAGCACCTGTTGTAACTCCACCCATAACAACTATGGGAGAAGATCCGGAACCTGTCCGTCAGGAGCCGACTGAACCCGTCGTTGAGCATGTAAGGGAGGTGCAGCAGCCACTTTTAGAAGATGTGCCGGAAGGTGAGGCACATAATGAGCCTAGGAGTGAGGCCCTTAGAAGGTCTACAAGACCCAAAAAGTCAGCTATTTCTACTGATTATAAAGTTTATAACACAGAAATAGTTCATATGAAAGGTGATCCCACTTCATATGAAGAAGCCATGAGAAGCCCTCACTCATCAAAGTGGCTGAAGGCAATGGAAGATGAGATGAAATCGATGAGTTCCAAAGATGTTTGGGACTTAGAGAATATTCCTAAAGGAGCCAAAACAGTAGGCTATAAATGGGTCTACACAACTAAGTATGACTCTAATGGGAATGTAGAAAAGTATAAAGCACGACCTGTGGCAAAAGGATTTACACAAAGAGAAGGGATAGATTACAATGAGACATTTTCCCCAGTCTCATGTAAGGATTCCTTCAGAATCATAATGGCATTAGTTGCACATTTTGATTTAGAGTTACATCAAATGGATGTAAAGACGGCATTTCTGAACGGGGATTTAAAAGAAAAAGTTTACATGAAACAACCCAAGGGTTTTATCATGGAAGGCAATGAAGATATGGGATGCCGCCTGAAGAAATCTATTTATGGATTAAGGCAAGCCTCTAGACAGTGGTATCTAAAGTTTAATGAGACAATTAAAAGATTTGGATTTAAAGAAAATATTAAGGATAACTGCATTTATGCAAAGTTTAAAAATGGGAAATATATTTTCCTAATCTTGTATGTGGATGATATCTTGCTTGCTAGCAGTGATGTTAGTCTGCTGCAAGAAACAAAGAAGTTCTTGTCCTCAAATTTTGATATAACAGATCTTGGTGAAGCATCATATGTTTTGGGGATAGAAATTCACCGAGATAGGAAAAATGGAGTTTTAGGACTATCGCAGAAGGCATATTTAGAAAAGGTTCTTAAAAAGTATAATATGCATGCGAGTAAAGCCACACCTGCTCCTATAGTCAAGGGCGACAGTTTTGGGAAATTCCAATGTCCCAAGAACCAGTACGAGATCGATCAAATGAAAGTGGTACCATATGCTTCGGCTGTTGGAAGTTTACAGTATGCACAAGTGTGCACTCGCCCTGACTTAGCTTTTGTCACCGGGGTACTCGGTAGATATCAAGAGAATCCAGGCATAGAGCACTGGAAGATGGTAAAGAAAGCATTGCGTTATGCGCAAGGCACGAAGGCCCACATGCTAACATACATGAGATCTGATTCCCTAGAGATAAGAGGGTATTCAGACGCAGATTTTGCGGGAGACAGAGATGATAGAAAATCCACGTCAGGATACGTGTTCACTCTCGCTGGAGGGGCTATTTCGTGGAGAAGCTCCAAACAGTCAATAGTTGCATCGTCCACGATGTATGCAGAATTTATAGCATGTTATGAGGCCACGGGGCAGGCGATATGGTTAAAGAAATTCATACCCGACTTGAAAGTGGTAGATTGTATTGACAAACCACTAAAGAGGTACTGTGACAACCAGCCCGTAGTATTCTATGCTCACAACAACAAGTCGAGTAATGCTGCCAAAACAATAGAGATAAAGTATTATGTTGTGAAAGATAAAATCCAGGATCACACTATAAGTCTCGAGCATATAAGAACGAAGGATATGCTTGCGGATCCACTTACGAAAGGCTTACCACCCAATGTGTTCAAGGAACACTTAGCCGGCATGGGTTTAAGGGAAAGCCTATGATTCCTGGATCATGAGAGGCCCAAAAAGGAATAGAATTTGTTTCAGAACAGAGAGGTATGTTGTAGCTATCTGACTCTATCGGCAATTGAGCTGTGACGATGAAACATGTTCTATGTATTGATCTGTGATGAAACGAGTAAAGTATAAAGTATAAAGTTAAAAGGAAAAGTTGAGATCAAAGGGGAGAATGTTAGGTTGATCTCCTCCCGATCGAGCCCAACGGTTCGACGGGCCCTTGACTCGCGCCCTGATCGGGGGCGCCCAACCGAACTCTGGTTGGTGGGCCCCTGTCGCCGCGCTACATAAAGAGGTGGGGGAGCCGGACGCACACGGTACGAGGTTCACCGTGCGTTGCAGCCCCCCACAGACACCCCTACCGATCTAGGGTTAGCGTAGGCCGACGGGAAGCTCCGCCTCCACCACTGCCCACTTGCCATCACCACCATCGCCATCAACCATGGCCACTCCGTCGGGCTCATCAAGCCAAGGAGAAGGTAAAGCCACCGTTAATCCCTAAGCCTACCCGATCCAAAGGTTCTATCAGCCGCCTGAAGAAATCTATTTATGGATTAAGGCAAGCCTCTAGACAGTGGTATCTAAAGTTTAATGAGACAATTAAAAGATTTGGATTTAAAGAAAATATTGAGGATAACTGCATTTATGCAAAGTTTAAAAATGGGAAATATATTTTCCTAATCTTGTATGTGGATGATATCTTGCTTGCTAGCAGTGATGTTAGTCTGCTGCAAGAAACAAAGAAGTTCTTGTCCTCAAATTTTGATATAACAGATCTTGGTGAAGCATCATATGTTTTGGGCATAGAAATTCACCGAGATAGGCAAAATGAAGTTTTAGGACTAGCGCAGAAGGCATATTTAGAAAAGGTTCTTAAAAAGTATAATATGCATGCGAGTAAAGCCACACCTGCTCCTATAGTCAAGGGCGACAGTTTTGGGAAATTCCAATGTCCCAAGAACCAGTACGAGATCGATCAAATGAAAGCGGTACCATATGCTTCGGCTGTTGGAAGTTTACAGTATGCACAAGTGTGCACTCGCCCTGACTTAGCTTTTGTCACCGGGGTACTCGGTAGATATCAAGAGAATCCAGGCACAGAGCACTGGAAGATGGTAAAGAAAGCATTGCGTTATGCGCAAGACACGAAGGCCCACATGCTAACATACAGGAGATCTGATTCCCTAGAGATAAGAGGGTATTCAGACGCAGATTTTGCGGGAGACATCTCTTTTGAAATTTAAAATATACAAAATTATTAAAGAAATGTTCGTGTAATTGAAAAAAAATGTTTGCATTTTTTTTTGAAAATAAAAATGCGAAATGAAAATAGGTAAAACAAGAAAACAAAACCAAAAATAGAAAACTGAAATAAAAAAATGAATCTCAAATAAACCCAACAAAAGTGAATCTGAAATTAACCAAGGAAAATAAACCCAGCAAAAATGAATCTCATAGTAATATTCAACGTGTAATTTATGATTCAACGTGTATTCAATGTGGTCGATACTCTTGGCTGTCTCGTTCTATCTGTTGAACTCTGCCTCGTAGCTTTATTTATTAAGTCGGGCGTATGCCTTTTTTTTAAAAACTATTATTTATCTCTTTGAGACATTTCATCTTTATCTATACTACTCGCAATATTTTGATTGTTTCTATAATATTCTTATTTATTTCTCTATTAACTGTAGAAATATATATAGTTGATAGTGCTTCGGCGTGGTTAATAAGAAGATTGCTTTAAAGATCGCTCACGTGAAACATCTTTTTTTTTTAGAATCCTCACGTGAAACGTCTAGGTGTAGTCGGGATCGTCAAGGTCATTCTCTGTCCAAATCGAGAGAATGTGTCTCATCGAAAAATATAATACATAGTCGGCTATCTGGTAGCCGACTGGGTTCAGTCAGCCAGGAGGAAGCCGATAGGTGCCCTGTCGGCTTGTAGGAGGCCGATTGGCTACCTATTGGCCGACTGGAACTAATTGTCTTCCAATAGGACGATAAGGTCTAATTGTCTTCCCGTAGGACGATTAGTTCCAATTGGCTTCCTGTAAGCCGATAGGTGCATGCCCCATTTTCTCATCCCTATGTTTCCCGCTTCGGAACAGGATACGAGCTGTCTACGAGGCTATCACGTGCATCCGGAGAAGCGACGTTGTTCACCACCAGCATCAGCAGCAGCCGCGTCCCTCCACGCACCGACATCAGCCACGTCCCCGTCTAGCACATCAGCCGACGACCAGGCCACCCCGTCCTGACCAAGCTGGCAGTTCGACGTGGCAGTACCCACAGCAGCAGGGTCCCACGTCGAGCTTCGTGTTTCAGCCACAGCTACAGCAGCAGGGTCCCACGTCGAGCTTCGTGTTTCAGCCACAGCCACAGCCAACTGGTATGACTTAATTCTCTTTATTGTTTTCAATATCAATTGAGGCAGGAGCCTACGGATATCAGCCGCCTATGTTCGGACATGAGGCGTCTATGTCCGAATCCAGGTGGGGAAGTGATCCGGGTGGGAAAGCAGGAAAATGTGGCGGGAAAATATGACGGGAATTAGAAAGCGGGAAAATGTGGCGGGAGATACTAGCGGGAAACGGCGGCCCGAGATATAAGCGGGAGTCCAGAAGCGGGAAACGGAGGGCTGAGAAAATGGGGCATGCACCTATCGGCTTACAGGAAGCCAATTAGAACTAATCGTCCTATGGGAAGACAATTAGACTTTATCGTCCTACTGGAAGACAATTAGTTCCAATCGGCCAATAGGTAGCCGACAGGATCTACAAGAAAGGAGGCAGGAGCCCAATCGGCCTCCTGCCAGCCGACAGGGCACCTATCGGCTTCCTCCTGGCCGACTGGACCCAGTCGGCCACTAGATGGCCGACTAAGTATTATTTTAAAAAAAAATCGGCGTAATATTTCTGAAAATTAATTAAAAAATGTATTATTTAAAAAAAATTAGCCCATTTGCCCATAGATTCAAGTAGTATTCGGTTGTTCACAATCTGCCTTGCACGACTTCTGCAACACAAATATAGACAATGATGATATTATTGTTGCATCATCGACGCCATCCTCCTCCCGCACTTGCTAGCGGCGGGCCATGACCGAAGCTTGATGCCGCCTCTGGACCTCTGAATCACCATCGGAGCAAGGGAAACATTGTTGACGCATCGACCGGAAAGTTATCGGTCGTCGGAGCCAGAAGATGCCAATCACAAGGATATTGAGAAACAGATCATTGTCCCGGAGAAGAAGGCGATGAAGTGGGTACCTAGTCCATGTCCTTATACCCATACTGGTGGTAAAGTTGGAAGAGCGTTCGTGTCACTCCATGAAGGGGGGGGGGGGCTCGGTCGAAGTCCCCCGGCGCCACCCATATCATCTCTTCTTGCCCATCATGCGGCCCGAAGGAAATCGACAAGCACAATTCCAGTGAAGGGGGGGGGGGGGCTCTTCTCATGTCGGGGTCGGGGAGCCCTCTGGTTCAAGCGCAGCGAAGGCCTTAGATGGTGTGCGCTCTGGCAGAGTCTGGACGTCGTGGCGTCGGCCACACATGGCCTCTTGGTGATGGTTGTGCAACTTTGGCTGCAGGGGCAACATGACGGTGGCAAAGGACATGGCCCCGTATTGGTCACCATCGCCCGGTGACATGGATTTGGACGATGAGTGGAATGATGCTTTTTGTGTCTTACTCGTCGGTAGCGTTTGGCGTTAGCTTGCGTTGTGTCTCATGCAGGCAGCAGTGAGGTAGATCTAGTGTGGCCTGATCTGGTGAGGGCCGACCTTCCTACATCGCTCCCGTCTCAGACCCCTAACGGTGTGACCTCAGCTGGTGCACGCGATTTGGTGTTCTGGCTTCATGCGACAGGCTACCTCCGCCCCTCGCCCATGCGATGGCTTGACTCTAGCGGGTTTTTGTCATTTTTTAGTGATGGTTGGGGTTTGCTCCACATCATAGTAGGTGTTGGTGTGCTCGAAAATGATGTCTTCGGTGGCCAACACCCCAACAAATGCCCCATGTGTCGATTTCACCCTGGTCCACAATTCCAATGTTGATCAGAGCATTCCATCAAGACTTCTTCTTGGCAAGTTGGTGGTAGAAACACATGGTGCTTCATTTTAGGCGGCGTTCTTCGAGTAGCGGGACTGGGGTGAAAACGCTAGGTTTGACCTCCATTGGTTGTACCTGATAGTGGCAGTCTATGCTCCCCTGCTGAAGGCATTGTCTGGATTCTGCTCAGATGTTCTCCCCTAGGTGAAAACGAACGATCTAGCCTATATGGTTGAATCCGGTGGCGACTGTGTTCATGCACTTTTCCCAATGGCGTCGTTGTTGGGGAACTTTCTCATAGTCTTGGTGTTGCCAATGGCGGTGGGAGATGTTAATGTTTTACTACAGCAGGTTGTTCGCCTCGCCTTGACCTCTCCATAGGTTATTTTTAAAAATTAATTTAGTTGTGCGCATCCTCGATGTCTTGACTAGCTCTTGATATCTTGTTTGTGTAGAGACCGGGTGTAATTGGTATCAGCTTGATATTAATGTATTATCCTTTTGAAAGTACATGTAGTCCCCATGTGTGGTTTTGGTAATTAAATGACAATCATAATGGACTAATGTTTGGAGATCTCCCTCCTTAGCCAACCAATGCTCTTGATCTTTTGACAAGCAAAGGAGAAGTGCATGATCTTGCTTTCATGGGAGTGTGTTATCTCATTGCTTGCAATATATTATACCCATTTGAGTGAGATTTTCCCTATGAGAATGTGTGGAATGCATATCTTTTATGCTCATTGGTTTTGCTTAAGTTCATATGTTGAACTTTGTGTGCTATCATGTGTTTATTTGTCTCATTGATGCAATTTGGTAGATTTCAATGATTTGTGATGATATTGGAAGTATTCATGATGTATGTGATCTTTTGTCCAAGTTGTATCTCCTTGGATCTTGATTGGCTTGTGCATGCATGTTAATATATGTATATCTTTATGCCTTGCTTAAATGATCCAATATATAAAGGGAACTCCATCATGTCCTTAATGGTTAATATGTGCATGATATTCAAAGTCATATCTATATGCACATAGTTAAGTGGAGTTTGTCCTATGTATTGTTGGTTCTCTAACTCTTTGGTCCCAATGAGTTTGGGTACCATTTTATTTGTGTTGTTGTTCCAGGAACAACTGGAGATGCATTGGATGCTCGGCTCACTCACAAGAAAGGTGCTGTCACCATGTGCTTATTGGAGTCAAGCTAGGATGATCAATGAACCATTATCTACTACATCATTCCAATGCTATCTCGGTAACAAGTATCTACTTCATGCATACATTTCTTGCATTCAACCTTGTGTAGGTTGCATCATGGCATGAATTTCTTGACTCGTTCTTGTGTTACTTGTTTCCATTCTCAAAACATCCCAACAATGATCTCTTGTTGCTAGTTGTGATGTCTTTGATGATTGTGTGTTTGGAGTTCATTAATATACAATAAGATAATATTAAGCCATGTGCTATGCTTTCAAGCAAAGATCTCATTGATATATTTTATGACTCCCGTTTGGATATCTTATTCTTTCCTTTTGTAACTATTGCATGTGTACATCCTTATTTGTGAATATATATCATCATGATTGTCTTCTACCTAAAATCTTATACACGTGCGAGAAGTTACATCTCCAGTTGATATCCCTATTCTTTCATGTCCACCGTTTCATTCTCGTTTTATATCTTTGGTGGCTCCGTGGAAGCATTTGTCGTATGAGTGCGTGTCTTATCTCTTTGCATCTTAGTGCACTCATGTTTGGTGAAGATTGTTGTCCTCGTGCTTGTCTTGACAAGCCTAGTATTTCCTATCTTCACCATGGGTTGTCACAAGCCTTGATTTTTAATTTGCATATTAGTGAGCTTGTGAACCCATTTGCTTGATGTGTGTGTGACCTTCTTAACTTCGTGTATGTGGGAAGGACACCTTGTATCTCATTTACTCAAGACTATGTTGATGCTTAATTCTCATCCTTATATTAGTCTTCTCAAGTGCTCTGACGTGACTCACACACATCATTTTGGTTGAGCCTGTTCTTAAGTTGCCTCATTTACATGTTGCTCAACCATATGTTTGTTGCAAATGCTAGGCTTCTTTTCTTATCTATGCTTGCTTGCAATTGTTTTGTGTTCCTATTGATTTTGGGGGAGTAATGATCCTATTTTGTGCACTTGTATCCAAATACAAAAATTCTAAATAGTGCACGAATCATGGGGAGCTTCTCTATTTTCCTTAGAACACTCCTTTGTCCAAATCATAATATTCTTTTATCCTCTTGGCTCGTCGGATCTTTTGATTGCTTGCTTCACTTTGTGTTATGCAAATGAGATCAATTTGTGCCATGTGCTTTGTGCCATGTGCCTTGCTCTTGTGCTTGGCTCAAAGTTGTATAATAGTGGAATCACCCGTGGATATCATGTTCTTATCTATTGCAACTATTTTGTGTATGCGAGTTTCTTTGTGGATGCATATCATGCTGACTATTGGCCACTTAGAACCTTTTATACACAAGAAAGTTCATATGCTTCTATGGTATCATTTATTCCTTGCCGGCCACTTGGTTTGGTTCTTTTTGACTCTTTGGTGGTTTCGGTAAGAGGTTGAAAGTGAGTGCTTGTATGCATTGCATATATCCTTGCGCACTCATGTCTTTTGGATGTATTTTGGACCCATACTTGACATGATGATCACATTGGATATTCCTATTTTATCTTGTCCAAAATATGTTCTTTGGATCTTTTGAATGTTTTCCTCCCATGTCTAATCTTATTTTCATATCATACTATCTTGTTGCATTCTATAGATCCTAAATATGGGTTGATCTCCTCAATTTTTTCATCATTAAATATGTGCATTTGATTTCACTCACATTTTCGCAATATGCACACATTAAGGAGGAACTCATACTATATTGGTCTTCTAGATTTTTTCGTCCATTTTGGCATTTGTTGCCAATGGGGGAGAAGTTTAGAGGGTTTAAGATAAGTATTTTTGTAGTGTTTGTTGTCACCCATGCATATCTACCCTAGTTATATATTCTTGTTGCATGGATGAGTATTGTATATAAAGAAATCTTCTCCTAGTTTATGTCAACCAATATATGCAATGACATTCAAAGTTCATTCATACATGCATATATTGTGGGGGAGTTTGCTCTATATACTATGGGTGTACTATCATCAAATGCTTGTGTAGTGTCTTGATGCTAGTACAACCATTGCAAGTATACAATTTATCCTTGGATAAATTGCATGCTTGTTTAAAATTCATTATACAAACCCTCTTGTTGAGATTGTCATCAATTACAAAAATGGGGGAGATTGAAAGTACATGTAGTCCCCATGTGTGGTTTTGGTAATTAAATGACAATCCTAATGGACTAATGTTTGCATTGAGATATACATTTGAAGGAAAGTTCCATTTGCAATGCATGAAGAATATTGGATGAATTGATGGATGAATTCCGTCAATATAAATATATGCATTGAGACTTGATAATGAATGACAATTCCTATGAAGAAACAATGATATCAAGTTATATAGGAAGGTTTGTTCCATGGGTGATGCAAGAAGGATATTGAATGAATTCGGAATGAATGCCATATACATATAGTTGTGCATCAAGATTAATCATGGAGCAAAGATAAATGTTGACCAAGATGAAGATCGAAGATTGAATTCAAAGATGGTCAACACACAAGCGCAAATCATGTGCCACATGAGATCTTGTGGTATGGTAAGAATTTGTCAATTGCGCTTTGTGTACTAACCCATTCTATGTGTTTTCTATGTCTGTATGGATTAGATGATTCTCATGGACTTACATCAAGAGAAAGATTTCAAGTGCCCATGAGAGGATGACATCAAGTGATGATGATCATGGTTTACAAGGGCAAGTTCAAGATAGGCATTCTGAAGAATTACATGCTTGAAGCTTGCAGATGATCATGTGACGGACACGTGAAGATGAATACAAAGCAAAGCTTCCCACATTGTGTATGAGGGGAGCTACTTGAAGACTTCACCAATGTCTTGCCTTCAACTTGAGCCAAGAAGAAACATCAACATCAAGCTCAAGTGAAAGGCTCGAGTCAAAGGTATTAGTTCCTTCGACGTTAGTGTTGTGGAGTGATGACCACCGAAGGAACACATACACTCAAATATGGATTCTCGATAGCTATGTAGTGTAGCTCTTTTATGATTCTTGAGTTATAGGGATCCCGCACTATTAAGAGGGGATCAAAGGGGTTCGTGATAGATTTGCTCAAGTCAACATCTTCTCTACACAATTCCACTCCTATCCTATACACCAAAGAAAATCCAAAGCCAAATAGGTTTCCCAAATATATGATAAAACCTTTGCATATTTGGCATCCTCCATTTTGGTTGTTCTTGGGTGGTTCTCTATGTGAGGACCTGGGATTTTTCCATAGCTTCAAAACGAGCTCAAGATCATCAAAATCGGAGTTCGTATGAAAAAGTTGTGCATGTTTTACTATCTGGAGGACCGGAAGTTCCGGGCTGCCCGGAGGTTCCGGGGTCCGGAAGTTCCGGTGTAGGTTCCGGGGCAAGTTCCGGTCTTTCCAGAGTGTTGCGCTGATATTCTTCAAAGGGAGCCCGGAAGTTCCGGGCATGCCCGGAAGTTCCGGGCTGCGTTTTTATGTGCATAACAGGCAGATTTGGTGGGGGCACTATATAAGGTACCCTTCTTCCCCAACGAGCTAGGGTTCCACATCTGAAATTTCCCCATTCTTGAGAGCTCTCTCCTCCTCCCCCAAGCCTAAAAACTCCAATACATTTGAGGGAAAACTAGCCCATGAATCTAGGGTTCATTTGTTGACCTCCTCCATTGTTCCTCTCCTCTCCCATCCCTCCATAGCATTAATTGCTTTTGTTGGGATTTGAGAGAGAGGGATTTGAGCATTCTTGTGTTAAATCCCGGAGAGATTTGTGAGAGTTTTTGAGAGAGATTTCATCCAAGCATACATCCACTCCTCCTCTCTCTTTTAACCAAAGCAATTTGTGATTTGAGCAAGTCTTGAGCATTTCCCCTTTGGTCTTGTTACTCTTGGAGGTTGGAGACTCCTAGGCGGTAGGAGTGCTCCGGTGAGGAATCAACTTGTGATTTGTCCCCCGGAAAGTTTGTGAAGGTTTGGAGGCCGCCTGAAGGTCTACCACTAGTGGTTGGGAATCGCCTTCGTGGTGATATCTCAAGGAGAATAGGGTGAGCCTTCGTGGTGTTGGTGTGCCTTCGTGGTAACACTCATCCCTCCAACGGTGACTAGCTTCCCTCCAAGGAAGTGAACATCGGGATACATCATCGTCTCCGTGACTTCGGTTATCCCTAACCCTATCTCCTTACTTGTGGTTTACTTTGGTCACTTGACCGTGCATTCACTATATCTTGTTGTCCTCATTATATTGTGTTGGCTATTCCCTTGTAGAGATTATTTAGGCCTTCACTTTATATTCCGCAATTCATACTAGCTACTATTGATATATCTTGTGCTTAGTGTGAATTGCTAGCTTGTATCATTCATTTTCATATCTTGTGACATAACTTGTGTAAGCTTGTAGTGCTTACTTTAGTTTGCTTGTATCATTCAATTCCATATATTGTGATACAATTTGTGTAAGCTTGTATTGCTTACTTGTGGTTGTGTGTATTGTTCATTTCCATATCTTGTGATATACATTGAGTAAGTTTGTGTAACTTACTTGTGCTTACTCATATCCTCGTTGTTCTCATCTTGTTTATCCTAAGTTGTTGGTGCACTTAGTGAGCCTAGTATATTTAGGATTTGTGCTTGAAAAGTATCCGCTTAGTTTATTTCCGCATTAGGATATAGCCAAATCCGTAAAAGATTTTAAAACGCCTATCCACCCCCCCTCTAGGCGACATCGTGGTCCTTTCACCTTTATAAAAAAACTAATGGCAAATTTTAGATTATTAACTGCATGGAGAATAAGATGTCTTATATTTCTGGACGGAGTGGGTACTTTACTTAGTTTTTGCCGTGGTTTTGGCATATTGCAGTGGATATTCAGAAATAATTATTTGGTTTTCTCATTTCTCATGTTATACCCGATCGGTCAAAAAATCATTTAATCAGATGTAGGAACTTTAACTTCACTTAAATATGTAAAAACAACCCATAGCTAACAAGATACCGTAACTCAGCACATCACATTTCAGCAACAAAAAATTGATCCCTAGAACATATGGATTTTTAAAAACAAAATAAGTAGGAAAATTCTTTGAAATGCAGCAAGAGGAAATGGACAAGATTGAGAACTTGAAAGAACTCTAGCTAATGAACTCAGCCCATAGTGGTGAACTCTAGGGAATTAATCTTGCATGCACACTAGTAGATATAGCTAACCTTGAGTAGTACAAAAAAAATACCCATGCATGCGTACGTGCGAGCAAGAAAATAAAAAGGCAGACTAATTATTTATTCATTCGATCGCCGTATATGCACGTACAATTGTATAAGGTAAGGTACGTAGCGACTTCTTCTCTTTTCCTTTGCATCTTTACTTACTCACATGCAGTACGTATACACATATGCGATATACTAATACTATATAGATACAGTTGTTCTTGTTTGGACTCCCAGCCGTCGTGTCTATGAACAGAAACCTTGGATCTTCTTGGCAGCCGGCGCCGCATCGTCGACGGCGAGCCTCTTGCCACCATCGCGCTCGGGGTTTAGCCCGAAATGGATGTTTGGGTAATGTGCCCACTGCCACAGAAAATGCATATGCCAAGAAGTAGATGATTAATTTGCTTGAAGAATGAAGAAAATGAACTAATTATTAACATGTTAGAATGCATGCATGCATGGATGCTACGATGGACGTACGTTCTTTGCGGCAGTGCTGAAGGCTTCCCTGTGGCTAATGTCGGGGTTGTTTGCTTTGATCCTTCGTATCTCTTCCCTGATCATTAGATTAATTATATTTTAGCATACATCCATCGTACATAAACAACTATTCTTGCAGTTATATTTTCAGCTAAATATTGCTCCAGGAGGAGAAAAGCAGTAGTAGTTAGTGCTACAATATTAGAGAAACTCACTTGATGAATCTGTTGTACGCCGAAGGAACACGCTGCCTCTTCTCCGGAGCTGTTGAATCACATCAATTGAAGCAATGATTACTTCAAATATTGGAGGAAACCAAGTCAAACCTATTCCATTCCATCAATTCATATGAACAATCCAGTAATGAAATTTCGTAGCTATCATAACGATATTTTGGATGCATGCATGCATGATCTCCTCATGAAAATCTACTAGGAAACATGCATGCATGCAATATATGAATAAGTAATTAAGAGCATCTAAACATACGTAAGCCAACTAATTAAAAGCCCTCTCATACTTTGGCTCAAGTTTTGACCATAAACTACTTAATTAATAAATTTTATTTATCTCTTCCTAAAATTATACCATTAGAATCTTCTTTTGAATATGAATTCAAAGGTATATTTTTATAATATGTATATATAATCATATTTGACTAGCTAAACTTATGGCCAAATAAGTTTAACCCAAATTATGAGAGGCACTTCTAAACCCAGATGGATGAAGTAAAATGGGAAGATTAATTGCGTGATGACACTTACGACGTGCGTGCAGCGTTTGTTCCTGCAGCAGATCATTTTGCGACGAGAACATCATCGTCGGCATCCGGAATTTGGACGACGGCGATGAAGAAGACGACGAACCAAACTCCGGGTGATTGTAGACGCTGTGATCACGAATGAAGCCGTTGATGCCATTGGGCTTGCCCAGGCTGCTCTCCTACATGCATGTCATCGATTGAAAACTAATTAATATCCACATGTACGTGCATGCTGCGAATTAAATAAATAAATTGTACGTAGATGCATGCAGTGATATGGTATAGTATTTTCAAGTTAAGAAGACATGGATGTGACTTGTGCATGCACTACTGTGTAGCCTTTTTCGTGCTACAGAAAAGTTATTGAGAGCCGGCGTGACATGTCACAATATATATGTTTGTCCTGTTTTGCTGATTCAGCTGATGAGATATGTACTAGCTGGAGTAGCTAGCATCGATAGATGACAACATATGTATGCATGAATCATGATCACATTGTACTACCAGCTAGCAAGAATCTTGTCTATGCATGTTGCATCATCGACCTGCATGATTTATCTTCATAATATGAACAGCATGCATGTACCGCAATTAATTACCATGACCATGCATTTATGCATGTACAGGCATGCATGAGAGCTGGTAGGAGTATCATCGGTCAACGAACCTGGACCTGTGCTGCAGGAGGGACCGGTGAGTGCATCTGCCCTCTCAGGCTCACCGAAAGTAGGTTTGTGCAGTGCCCACACCGGACTGTCACAATGTTGAGCATGCTGTTCCCAGGGACACTCACCTGCACACAAACCAATATCCCAAGAATTAACCAACGGCTAACCAACCATAAGTTAGAATCCAGAGCATATGTTAATCCAAGCAAAAAAGACAGGCGCATGCGGGAGGAAACCAAAGATCAAGGTAGATCGGAAAAGGCCTGCGATTAGATTTCAGACCAGGTGTATGAAGCCCTCGTTGCTTTCGTCTCACTTTGTTTGCACGTTTCTACTTTAACCAGCTGCATGCATGCTGCTCCAACCTGTGACTTTTATCAGGGCCTCGCCTGGACTAAGTATTGGATGCCCTCCCTTTTTCTCTCACCTGTTGGAAGCACGACAATGGCTCACAGCATCTGGGATATTGAGAATCATGGCCTATCACTTTCGTGCTTTTTTCATCTCCTCCTTGGGCACTCACTCCCGTAAGAAATAATTGATAAACAAGCCCATGCATGACCCTTACCAATCATTGTGTATGTAGGTATTTTGGCCCATGCACATACACATGCATACACATACACACTCACACCTATACATGTACATATGGTACACAAGACGGATTAATTGCATGATGTGCCAGATTAATTAGCTCTGCCACACACATGTGTGAGTGTGACTGTGTGTGTTTGTATGTTTGTGAGTGAGTGGTATGGTAAACAGTGTATGTGTGCAGTGGATGGACAATCTCATTGTCTGTCCCAGCTAAATTGTTTTTGGGGGATAAACTAGTAGTAGTACAAAGGCAATAGAGATGTGTGGGTGTACCCTACACTAAGGAAAAGATGCATCAGACAGTGACACTTCATGCAAAGGCCACTTCACACACTCACATGCACGCACAAGATCCAGCATATATACTCCACAGACTCTCACAGATATGTATACAAGCTGCAGTGGTACCCTCCGACTTCATCTTGGGTTTATCTCACAAGTAGTTAAAAATATATCTTAGCTTAATCATGATTAAGCTTGGCGGGTAAAGCTAGATTACGAAAAAATCTTGAAAGTTTTTCCTGTGGTAAACCTACAGCATATATAAGAAACGTAGCTAAACTCACCGACTAATACTTCATAAGATTATCTGACAAAATAAATGAAGTGACCGGTGAGTTCATCTTTCTTCATTAGTATTTTTCTTGCTGATTATAAGGTGAAAATTTGATTATATACTCAAGCTCAGTAGGGAAAATCCATAAGGATCTAAAAATGTTAGTGATCTATGCAAAGAAATCCTTGTTAATAACTTTCTGAACATATGGAGTACAAATTAAAACTTGACGCTCGAATTAGCAACATGATTATTTAGCAAGTTTACCAACTGATTGTGTACTAGCTAGTTAGTGAATGATTAATTGGCCGTGATCATGTCATGAAATCACAGAAGTACCAGAAACGCGTAGCCATTTAATTTGCCCATGTGAAGCTTAAATAAATGAACCGACCAAATGAAAAAAAAAAAACTGCAGGACATGCTTGACATTACTATCCATTGGTGCCTGGATGCATGATCAAGCTAAAAGCTAAACATAACCACCTAGTAGTACTTCTCAACAAATAATGGAAAACTATGATGAGTAATTAACATTGGCTGCAGTATTTTTTTATGAATTAAGCAAGCATGATGTGGAGGTTTGTGGCATGGTTTAAATTTAGTTGCCAATTGTTCATCTATATTCGCTTTGAGTTCATGGTTATTACCAAAATATCTTTACATACAAGGACCAAAATAATTGAGTCCAAACTTTCTTTTACCCCTACCTGAATAGCTTAACATTAAACTTGATGATAATTAAACATCACAAGGATGCATGAAGAAGAGGGAAACCTGACATGCACTCAAATAAAGTCAATATTAATTTCTTGCTGATGAAACATTATGAATTCCGAAGAAGAGGAAGGCTATTGTGATTGATAAGTAATAATTATTTCTGGTGAACATTGTAAATTATGTGAGGACTAACTATTTTGTACTAATCTTCTTATATTTTTCTTTTTTGTGAAGGCCTCATGTGATTCTTTTCCATGTATCGGAATATTAAACAAAAACGAATTAGGCAGGAGAACTAGGAAGATGTGTTCTAATTAATTTCACGCGAAAGGCTTCCAAACACTAAAAGCATCTTTATTATTCCATGCCAATACAAACTGAAATGATATATGTATGTAAAAAGCCTACAAACTATTCTGTGTTATATATATAACGAAATTATTCATGTGTAAATGGCCGCTTAGCTTGAACATGGCACACTGGCACCTATTAATTTCATAGACATATCTATATTGAGAATAAATAATCCAATAAGTTGAGCATAGTACTTACTTATCTGATTGAGATCTATGACCATGTTAGGATATATACACGTGTTGATACGCATGCATATAACTTATCAGGCCCAAAGAGAAGCCAGAAATACAATAAGGAGAACCTTTCAGATCAAATTGTGGAAGAACAAGGGATCAATCAACAGACTTACTTACTTTAAACTTGCAACTCATGTATCAACAATACTATCTTATAAAGAACGTGCATTTATAATGTTTAAGTAGCATTAACTTTTGCACATGCATGGTGTACAATAATACTGCTAGTATTTGATATTATCTTTATGTTGAGACACTGTTCTCTATTATTTCAAGTGTATTGAAATCCAGTGATTCACATGATGAAACACAAGGAGAATGCATGAGGTTTTTATGCTCCGTGCAAATATTATATATTGAAGAATGATAATAATAAAAATCAAATTGGAAAACAGTTCTATAAATTGTTGTATAAGTGCACCGACGGGCCTAAAAAATGTTCTTTTAACTGAAACTGAAATTCCAAGGAAAAATAGAGAGCATAATTAAGGAAGGGGGGAAATGCTTCCTGTTTTCTTTCGATAGGATTGTTGTTCTTTTGGTTTTGTTTAGACAATTCTCCGACAAACTGGCAACAACACAAAAAGGAAGAACCCACTATATATAATCAGGTAGAGAATCTAGAGGACGATTGGATTTTGCAAATAAAGAAACACTATATACAAAGACTCATAGCTCTACGACAGACTGACCAAAAATTGGTCAACCGATCGATCACCCGAGGAATCTCTCTTTTCTAGGCAGATCTATATCAGAGAGAGAGAGAGAGAGAGAGAGAGAGGGAGGGAGAGATTATGCAGGCAACATGTACACATATGGATCTTACCGCGAGTACGGTGTTGCAGAAGTTGCAGTGGACGTAGCAGACTTGTTCTGCCGGCGTGATCTGGCCCGCCGACGACATTCCTTCTGATTATCCCCTGGCGCCGCCGCCTCACTGCCTCCCTAGTCGTTCAGACTACGGCGAGGTTCACCAGGCGGCAGCCAAGAAGAAGAAGCGTTGGCGTGGAGAACTGCAGGCTAGCTAGGTTACATGTACTACTGCTGCTCCCCTCTCTTTCTCTGTGTGTGTAGGTTAGATCGATGGAGAGAGAGATATGTATGGGCAGAGAGGAAGGAGAAATTGAGCTGTCTACCTTTCCTCTTTCCAGGTTTTATTGATGCTATGGCTCTAGAGAGAGAGTAGGAGAGAGAGAGAGAGAGAGTAGGAGAGGTGAGAGAGAGAGAGAGAGAGAGAGATGGGGGCTGGAGGATGAGAAATGGCGTGTGTGGTATGATTGCAACAATGAGTGGGTGGCAGATACCCCTATCTCCCTCCATCATGCCTATCTACCAACATGGATCCACATCGTTAGTGTGCACTTACCAAATTGCTCAGTCACCAGCAAGCAAACCCTCTCACACTAGGTTTTACAAAAGTTCTTTCCAATGTTTCCGACCGTCGAAAAAATCGCTGCAAAATCAAGATCTTGATCCAGAATTCAGTGACTGTACATCCACCCTGCCGGGCTACTTAAATTTCATCAGTCTTGGTTTGGTTATGTATTTTTTGATGCCATTTTCTTGGCCTATATATGTACATATCGGAAATTCGCAGAGGCATGCAAGTGCGGGGGCACGCACCTGCCAAGCCCTGCCCTGGCCGCCTAATTGCCTCGCAATTCGCAAAGTAGTTGGATCCCGACGAGGGTACAATAAGTTTTAAGTTTTAGTGTTTGAAACTTACGATTTTGCATCTGAACTTGCAATTTTCTCGGTCGTTTGTATCAAGTCTCAGAGGTGAAACTTTAAGTAGTTTTTTTTTTGTCGGTCGCAGGTACTTACTAAATTTGTGATTTTCTCAGTTGCTCGTACTAAGTTTCAAAGGTTGAAACTTAATAATAAAAATTTAAACTCGTCAAAACACATTCAAAATGGGTCTTATTAGAAAGCACTCGTCACGAGAAACATGAATATGAAAATAAAAATTAATTTGGATTTTTTGTTCAAAAGATATGAAAGTTGGAAAATCGGAAGCCAGAAGAAAAAACACACGCGAGTACATATGCATTCTCTAAAGCTCTGTGTGTGTGTGTGTGCGCGCGCTGAACTTTATTTTTAAATATATAGATAGATATATGTAAGCCCACGCATCCAAACGATTCGATGGATGGATGCCCATGCGGTGTAGATTGAAGTCCCTTTCTGCCTCTCCACGGCGGGCCCGTGCACTTGTTCGATCGATGCCATAACTTCATCACAGTACCAGCTGCAACTTTGGTTCATGCACATACGTACACTGTAGGGAATAAATTCAACTAATAGTGTGCGTGTCAAAACGTTTTACTCTCTGTCCGTAAACATATATCAGGCTTCACTTTTTACAATCTTTGGTAAGATCCATGGTAATTTTGGGATACTCTTTGCACATATGTATACTCGTGCACGTTTTTATCGATTGACAAACGACCAGTGGCGCGATAATAAACGAGAAAAATGCACCGAAAAAGTTTTGTAAAAGAGAGAATTAGTGCACTTTTTGGATGGCAATGGCATATGAGAGAATGTAGCGGGAGTGCAACAAGTGAGAACACCATAGGCTAATCAATTCTCATACGACGATATGATGTGTGCACATGTGATGTGTAGTCGTGTCGAAAAACCTGTGGCTGTGACCAAGTGATTGACGTACGTTTTGTAGAGGACGAAGGTGATAACGTTGGTGATGAGGACAAGTCGAGAGATAGATCTTGCACAGATGCAGCCCAACAGTACTCACAATTAATCTCTTGGACAAAAAATGATCTCTCGTCCAAAACAAGAAAGATTCCTGGGGGAAGGAACAACCCATCCAAGACTTTGGTGCCCCTCTCTCACCCCAAAACGGCAACCGATCTGATCTCCACAAGACGTTCGTGCAACCCTGTCGATCAATCTCTTGTCAATAACCGTGACCTATCAACCACGCGCCTGTCCAATCCCTTTTTGCAATTTGACAAAACATCACCAATATAATGATTCCTCCTAGCTCTACCCAACGATATATACCCACACGAAATTACTCCGTATTTTTTTCCGGTGAAGTTTCGTAATTCTTTTGAGGTAGTGGATGCGGTTTTGTTTGTATGATGATTATGTTGTTCCTTTTCGAGACGGCATCTACGTTTACCACCCGTCCAACTGTTGCCCTCTGTTAGCCGGTAAATTAAGTAGGCGTGTTCTTTGCGCGTGTCGGCACGTATGCGGAGGTCATATATTAGCTAGCTTTTCACCGCAAAAAAAAATGTTAGCTTGATAAAGTTGTAAATCAATTGATGGGTGAATTACATGACTTTTGCTTTCCATTTGTACAATGACTAGTCTCTCTCAATTTAATCATGCAAACTAAAGGCAATGTTGCTCTCATCGTACAATTTGTTCAGGAGAGGTGAATTTCTGATTGACGATGACATGCAGATGGATGCAAAGCCTATAGTGCTGTCCATTCTCCCAGTTTCTATTTCTATGAATAGTGACGGCAACACTATGAAGGTAACACAACAATAATTCTTTATTATCCAAAGCTTTGAAATTATTGGCTTGCTCCACTCTGTCATTCTCAAGCTAGCTCTGGAGTCAATGTGAAACGGAAAAATAATAGTATATATATTAGACTGGCCTCTATGCTATATAACCATCATGCAAATTTTAGTTTAGGAAATGTGGCGGGCTATCAAATATCATTCCCTCTTATAGTATTGAATTCTATAAATTGTAAAAAATAGATATCGAGAAAATGCAGTAGTCTTCCGTCTTGATATATTGATAATAAAAGAGAGTTATCTACAAAGATCAAGCGGAAAAAGGCTAGACCCGCCAAAAAACCATGCAGCACCCTAATCGCTAAGTGCGATGGGAAAAGCGCTACCAATCCCGTTGCCCCGTCTTTCCCCAGTGTCTGGGCTCAGCTCTGAGTCGCAGTGAGCTGGTGACATTGTGTCTCTAGTTTTCGAAGATGATCGTATTCTCCACACACAAAAAAGAGAGGAAGATAATCGTGTTTGATTGCTTCTAGATCTACCACTCTGTGGGCATGATCACCGAAGATGTGCACTTTCGCAACATTGGTGGCGTGGAGAGAATCATCTAATGCCACCATTCCATGAAGTTGTCTCCGACAACCGAGGACCAGAAGGTGGATTGGATCCATGATAGCACCTCGGGCCAAATACTGCACGAAAACGAACGGCCCGCAAGATAGCGGGTCTCGGTCTCCATGGATATGGTCCGTCTAAGAGCATCTATAGCCGGTCCACTCAAATCCTCCTCAAACGTCCGCGGTCGCGCCCGGCCAGTGCCCGGACATGAGAGAGAGAAAAAAAAAGACCCAACCGGACCCCTCATATCATCCTTATACGTCGTCTGCAAACCCTCATATTTAAACCAAATATGAGGAGGATATGAGGCCTCGCGGACGCGCCTGGTCAGTCCGCCGATGCGGCCCACCTTGGACCACCCTTTATCTTTCTTTATTTTTTTCTTTTATTCCTCTCTTTTTATCTTTACCAATCATATGCATGTGACCGGACATATAAAGAAGAAAATGAGAAGCATGTCTACATTCATAGACAAATAAGGGCTCAAAACGGACACTTACTGGACGGCCCGTGAGTGTATGAGGGGCTGAATTTGCTAAGTCCTGCTGATGTAGATGCTCTAATTGAGCTGTTCTACTGACTTGTGGTTCTGTAAAATCATAATAAGAAGATAGAACTAACTCAAGACATGGTCAACACATCGATGTACGCTGGCAATTGCAGTTACGACGATCGACTGCTGTAGCTAGCAGATTCTCCAACATGGAGCGATTTACTATCTGTCAATACAGCAGGGTGAATTCAACAGTGGCAGTTAGGAGTAGCTAGCTACAGGAGCCTATAGCTGCTAGCTCTAGCCTCTAGCTAGCTAGCTGGTCAGTCAGTCTCATCAGTGGAGCTGAGCTGAGGAGTAACTGCTAACTAAACATATTGAATCAGTGGGACAGTACACATAACTGCTAGATATAAATGTACAGCAGCGACATCAATCGTATAATTAAGTAATCATGTTTACTTGTGTCTTTATGATAGGTGCAGCTGAGGAAAATGATAGAGGCGTGTCAGTGTGTACGCATCTGAGAGTTACTTCGTCCGTTCTTTTTACATTGGATGGTATTAGGGCCTCTTTGGTTAACAGGATTCTAAGAACGCGGTAATAGAAAAAAAATACAGGAATATAATAGAAATGTATGTGCAAAATAGAGACTTGTAAACATCGGAATTTTGTCAACTTGAGTGTCTGTTCACATGAATTAAAAAAAAACATGAATCCTATCAAATATGGTCAAATCAAAGTCAAACCACATGAAAATATATAGTTAAAATGTTATTATGCTACTACTAAGGATCTTAATCTCGTTTTTCATGCATAGGAATTTGAAAAGGAGGTCTAGGTGGATGTTAGAATTCTTGCTTTTTTTTCATACTAAGATCGGCGAAATTTCCTCTATTTTTTCTTTGCCACATTCCTTTGAACCAAAGACATGAATAGTACCACCAAGGAAAATTTCCTATTCTTATGTTTTCCCTCCACCTTTGGTTTGAACCAAAGGAGATTTTTTTTAACACAGTACATACGCAGACGCTCATATATACGCACATACGCTCTTCCCTATGAATACACGCACGCACACCCTACCCTATGACCATATCCGAGAGACTGAGCCGGCACATCATCTTGAGATGTAAGTCTAGGACCTAAACCTTGATGGGCTGGGGATACAAATGTTCCTCCTAACCATCCAACCACAGGTTGGTTCGCAACCAAAGGAGCTTTTTAAGAGGGATAGGTTTAACTCCATGAATTGGCTCATGGAGCCGATGAGCATAAACATTCATGCACGCATTTGCTCATGTGGGGTACTTTCTAAATACTCAACATAATCTACAAAACTGAAAGAAATTGCCCAAATAATTTGTGAGTGTAAATATTACTCCCTCCGTTTTCAAGTAAGTTCCTCTTTTTGTACAATCTTAACTGTGCAATTTGGCTTTTGATTTTCCTATATGAAAGTATAATGTTATAATGATACCTAATAATACCACTTGTGTCTAACAAACATAGGTCATTTCTAATACATTTGACGTTCACGATAAATAGGTTTGATTGTTGTCTTCTAAAATGATAGTTAAAGATAAATAAATTTGTTTTTTGACCTTCAACTAGTCAAAGAAATGACGTACTATATTTTTAAACGGACGAGGTTTTCTTATGATGTTGTAGCTATTGTGGAATTTGGTAAATACGCCCACTGCGATTTGTGTATGCTCTATTCAGCTTGTGTGTGGCTATGATGTTGTAGATTACAAGGACGCGTACTCACACAAGTCCAGCTCACGCCACTATACGCATATTATATGCGTCCTTTGTTTTATTTTATTTTTTAAGAGAGAGAGAGAGAGAGAGAGAGAGAGAGAGAGAGAGAGAGAGAGAGAGAGAGAGAGAGAGAGAGATCACGTACGTAGGTGCTTCAGGGCAGTTGTGCTGGACCGCTGGCCAACCAGTTCGCAAACATCTCATGATGATGTGGGTTGTGGCTTGAGAGTTGACATGACAACTAACAATAATCAATGACCAGATTTTTTGTGTTAGGATCATGCATGCATGCCTCCTTTTTATGTGTGATAATATAGGACCAAGCCTGCATGCACATAATCTGACCTGGTCGCTGGATTATCATTAGGAGACCATATAGCTAATAATGCAGTGATAATATAGGACCAAGCCTTAATACACATGACCAAGCCTGAATGCACATATATCGCGCCGATTCTTTGGTCAATTTTAGCCAGGCATCAAAATAGCAAAATAAGCTACTCCATCCGTTCCTAAATATAAGACCTTTTAGAGATTCCTCTATGGACTATATACGGATGTATATAGACATATTTTAAAGTGTAGATTCATTCATTTTGCTTTGGATGTAGTCTATAGTGAAATCTCTAAAAGGTCTTATATTTAGGAACGGAGGGAGTACCAAAACTCGGCAGACCATCAATGTACTGTCTTTAGATTATTATTAGTTCAAGGAAATTAAGATAGAGCCGTGAAAAGGCTTAAGGTCACTCACAATGGATGGTATCACGTGCTAATCATGGTCCATGCATATTACTATTTTAACTTGTTTATTCACATTTAATAATATCATAAATTAGTATTGTATTAATATATTTGTATTATATTCTCGCTTCATTTATTCGTTTGTAGAATCCCAATACAAAGTTGTGGATATGATTTATTTATTTATGACTTTTGTCTCTTGATGTGGTATCATAAGTCTCCTTTGATATCCTTAATTGCAATGCCACATCATCTTTTCGATTATTTGGCACTGCATGATACTCTCCCCCGTTATCTTTCGTAGGATTGTCTCCCTTTGTTTGGTCTATTTTAATTTGCAAGCTCACTCTGTTAATTAACCTCAATTCCTGAACAACCTCCCTCTCCCATTGCTTGATTTGGTCGCTTTGTTTCCGCGTAATCATCCCATAATCAATGCTACACAATAATATAGTAGATAAATAAGTAATTATGTTGCTCATTTTGAATTCAAGGTTTTTGAGATGGGCCCAATGAAAAGAATCAAAGGAGTACATCACATATAAATGCGCACATCAAGTACGCACGTGGATGGGAGCGATAGGTCATGGCATATGTAAAGTAGATATTGATGAAAGAATATGGTTTATTTTTTATTGAGCTACTCCTCCGATTTGGTTTATAAGTTCTAATAATTATTTCAAGATTTACTTTGACCATATATTAGATATAAATATAGAAGATGCATGCCACAATAAGTTCACCATTGAATTGGCATTTTTGAAAATCCCAAACTTTATTAAATTGAAATAACAATTACATCGTTATGGGGATGTGCACAATTTCACTCAAAGGCTGCTCAAACCAGTCATAAGTCAAAGAAAATCTAGCTAATCTAGCAAGCTCATGAGCACCCTTATTAGCTTCTCTATTACAATGCTCGAACCTAGAAATAGGAAGATCACAAGCAATATAGTACCAATTTACATTGAATTTGCATTTGAAAGAAGCTTCCAATGGTATACATTTTATGGCTTTGCTGGATGGCGCCACAACTCCATATCCAAGTTTTTTGTGGAGGTCCTAACGATGTGTCGTAGCCTTCCATCATCCTAGTTGACAATGCAATTTTTTATTGTGTGTTCGGCGGTTTGCGCCAATGTTAGTGGCTTCGGCTTTCCCTTCACGTGCTAGTTTTTCTACACGGATATGGTGGATGTGGTGCAGTGTTAGACTTGGATCAAAACTCTTATCTGAGGTTTTGGCAATGGTGCAACCTATGGGCGTCATTCACCTCCTTTGATGGGCGTCTTGCGGTTCTGCCATCGTTCCCACTTTTTTTAAAACTTTCATTGGGGGGGGGGGGGGGGGGGGGGCAGGGTCCCACCTAAATTTTCCTCGTGCCACATTACATCATGATCTTTGAGATCGGTCTTTAACCGATTTTTCAAAAGCTTGAAATCAAAAAGGAAATTCATCATTACATCATTGGTTGAAAGAGTTTGCTGCCTAAACACTTCGGCATTCCGAGCGTCCTATATCTTCCATAGCAAAGTGAGTTGTACAAAGGGTTTTAGTTGAGGTGGAAGCTGACGGGTCAGCAAGCCCATCCATAAGTCTTTGATTTGTTTGAAGGCCAGCATGATGCCCACTTTTTCCTAGACCAAGACGACAGCGCTCCGTTGGAAGAATAGATAGTTGTGTGAATCAGGCAATAGGCTACACATTGGGCAGTCGTCGTAGTCAATGATTGTTTCCCATTTGAGGTTTTGGAGCACATTGGCCGATCCATGTGTAGCAGCCAGCCAATTTTTATGTGTGTGGGCACACATGAGGCCCAAATGTGGTCAAGCTCCGGCAACGTCATTTGTGTTGAACATATATAGGTGCCCTTCGTGGAGAAAGATCCACTACCCAGGATCGTTCTCACATCGGGCCCCCTCCCGCAAGACTACTTGCAACAAGAGCACATGCAAAGAGCAGAGCTCGCTGGCTGCAGCCACAGTCAGCCGGCTATGCAAGGATTGGTTGATGCCCCCATGAAAAATCTCTGATACAGGAGTGTGCTGTTTTTGGTGGTGTGAGTAAATGGCAGGGAAAGTTGATTCGTTCCGGGGGTGAAAATCTGTGAGCCAGCTATAACAGTTCATGGGACGACATATGAGGTATTGTTTCATAGTTTGGGACACATCCCCTTCATCGGCGGCAAATGACATTTTTGGGGACGAGCTTATGGGGACTTTATCATCGAGAGTGAAACACTTCACACACCTTGTGAGCAGGCATCCTTCTTCCCGTTTGTTTTGGATTGTGCAGTTTCACCATGAGGCTAAAATATGGTAGCTGGTGTTTCATTTGTAGATGATGGTTTGGCCTTTTCTTATCATTTATGTATTTTTAATTAGTCTTTGTGACAATGCATGCGTGTTGGCTGTGTTCATCCTCGAAGTCATGTCATCGTGTTGTTGCAGACACTACTACATCACTGCTAACACTAACTGTCCAAAAACCTCATCAGTGACGGACCAAATAGCCAGTCAATGCTTCCGAGTCAATGACGACTACCCTCATTACTGACCAGCCAAAACCCGGTCTGTGATGACTCATCGCAGACCGTTAATAATGTAATTTCAAGGACATCATCACTGACTAATACTTCACAATTGTCTGGTCAGTGATATCTTTAGGAAAGCACAAAAATAGCATAATATTGATTCACATACAGATAGCTGAGCCCCATATAGACATACTTGTAAGCCTCATTCAGTTTGGAGGAAACTAAAACATATGAATTAGGAGTAGTATAGGAATTTGATGGAGTGGCACTTGTCATCCTAAGGAATTATATCGCCTCGTTCCTACGCAAAAAAAAGCTTTGAGGGGATGTGAATTTTCCTCCAAAATCATAGGAAATGAACAGAATTCCTACAGAATTCATGTACGTGTTTCCTACAAACCGAATGCATCTATAGGAAATTTTCCTTTGGAATCCTTGTTCCTATGTTTTTTCTTATGAAAATCCTCCAAACCAAGTGAGGCCGTAATCAAACATACAACTCGGAAGACTATATGAAGCACAACAAGAACATCACTAACATACAACTCGAACTTGAGCATTATGACGTGTGCCAAACAAAAAATATCACTAAGTTGTAAGCTAACTCTTAATGTGCCCTGCATCGCCCCCGATGCATGTGAACATGCCTTCACACGATCTTAAAAGTCCACAACCCCATGTAAACGTCTCATCATCTACTCCAAAATTCAAATGTTCGGCTACAAAGAATAGAAAGTTAATCAATAGCAAGTTAAATAACCAAGTTAAAATAAATAAATTATGTGCATGTGTCGACATTGTGTAAAACTAAATGAACATACAAGTAATATGGTTGTTGAAATTTAAAAATGTGACAGAACATACAGGTGAAAGGGTTGTTCAGTTTATAGATTTGACAAGAGTCAAAAGGTTTGTCAAAAGATTGTCATATTGCTTCAGCTCTATGGGCCACATATGACCTTGGATTAAGACCCAGAAAACCAAAGTTTTTCAATTTGACAAGTAGAGCAACTTTTTTGGGGGCACTTTTCCTTTTAAAGCGATCTTGAGGACTAAATCAGCCACACCATACATCAGACACATATCGGACAATGTCTGGAAACAGGCGATTGTATTTTAGCTTTGGAGGTTGCATATGACTTCCGTTGGAGATGGCCCCAAAACCAAAGTTTGTGCCTCGACGATGCCAGCAACTTTCATGTTGACAAGTTTCTAATTTGGGGCCATCTTGAGGGCCAAATCTCTCGCTCCTACCTTCAAACATGTATCAATATGTGTCTGTGGTTGGACGCTCAAATTCAAGTCATGGTCAGGTCAGACTGTTTTTGCTCTTGAAGTTGCATACGACCTCTGATTGGGTTGATCCTAAAAGAAAAATTATTCGCCCCGACGAGGCGAAGAAATTTTATGTTAAGAGCTTTCTCATTTGTGTCCATCTTAATTACATTTATTGATATGCCAAAATATGATGTCAACCATGCACATATAACCTTAACCTAATCGTGATGTGTATTGAAAAAATCTTGCACGCTCATACAAATTACACCCAAACTGAACCAACTCGGATGTGGGGTTAGAGAGGGGAGAGATGTGTAGCTCACCACGCTCAACCGCTAGGAGGAGACAGGAGGGGAGAAGGAAACATCCGTCCATGAGCTCGTCATGCCCAACGCTAGAGAGGAGAGGAGGTAGGGGCAAAGAGCTCCTCCACCTCCTCTGACCTGGCCGCTAGGAGGGCTCGTTGGGGATGGCCGCGTCGAGGAGGAGGCGGATCCACACAGGGCGGTTGATGGTATGGTGAGGTGTCCACTAGCTGGAGGAGATGAAAGGAGAGGAGAGACACTTGAAGGGAGAAAGAATGCTCTCTCTAGGGTTAGGGTCTTTTATATAGATTGGCCGAGGAGTGTGGTGCGCTCCGCCTTAACCTAGGGTGAAAATCACATTGACCAGCCGAAATGTAAGTGGTCGGTGATGAATGATACAACATGGAAGGGCCAGAGTAGACGGTTGGTTAGTGATTCAATGACCTGCCACATATACGGTGGCTGTCAGTGACAACTTTTTTCCCTTAAATTGGACTGTATGGGATAATTATTATTGACAGGTGGCAACAAGCCGGTCAGTACTGAAGGGTCAGTAGAAAAATAGATTCTAGCAGTGAGAGACGTGACAGATCTACCTGCACCATCTCGATGTTTTAATTAAAAAACATCATTTTCTAAATGGATAATTGGTTTTATGCCCCTAGTTGGGTCACACTCGGCATGTTTACCCCTAGTTTCCGAAAACACTCGTTCCAGCCCAAACCACTTTGCTCATCTTATGCTTTTGCCCTTTGACCGTCACTTTGAAAACTTCATAACAAATTCACACTAACTCGGAAAAATGCGAATATGAGATCAAAATATTCAGAAAAACATCACCTATATGTGCATGTCATTTGCATTCATGACAAAAGTGTTGGAAAGTCCCCATCTCAATTTGAGCTCATATGATCTCAGCATGAACAGTAAAAAAAATCTAAATTTTTTTGGTGGCAAACAATGACCAATGTTTTGTGTGCTTGTCAAGTTTCATAAGGGAATGGCATTCATGGAAGACGTGGCAAAAAAAAATCGATGCTCCAAAACAAAAGCATTTTGGAGTGCTAATTTTATTTTTTTACCAAGACTTCCGTGAATGTTAGTCCCCGATGAAACTTTGCAAGCACTCAAAACATTGGTCAATGTTTGCCACCAAAAAAATAAATTTTTTTGAATTTGTTTTCATTTTTTTAGATTTTACTGTTCATGCTGAGATCATATGAGCTCAAACTAAGATGGAACTTTCCAACACTTTTGTCATGAATGCAAATGACATGCACGTATAGGTGATGTTGTTCTGAACATTTTGATATCTTATTCGTATTTTTCTGAGTTAGTATGAATTTGTTATGAAGTTTTCAAAGTGACGGTCAAACGGTCAAAGGGCAAAAGCATAAGAAGAGCAAAGTGGTTTGGGCAGGAACGAGTATTTTTCGAAACTAGGGGTAAACCTGCCGAGTGTGACCTAACTAGGGGCATAAAACCAATTATCCCTTTTCTAAAAGAAACACTGACTCGGCAAATAAGGACTAGTATATTCCCTCAAAAAAAAAAGGACTAGTATAAACAATGTATATAGACATGTTATTTTTTTGCGAAAGTATACACACATGTTTTTGTAGTGCCATATACATAGTTGAATATTGTGAAAGTGTCTAGTTGGAAAATACACGCACTCGCGCACAAAGGAAAAATGAGAATAAGACATCACCAAGCTCAACACCAACAAGCAGACTAAAGTGTCTCGCAAAAAAAAAAAAAACAGACTAAAGTGCATGCACTTTCAGATCTAATTTTCTTAGGTAACCAAACAGTAGCGTGCGTGCGTGTAAAATGAAAGAAACCAGCCGAGAATTGAAAAGGATAAGAAAGATGTGGTGGGCTCAGTAAGTTGCTCCCATCGAATCAACAAACAGTAGAGCGCACTATGCGCACACCGGCGTCTAGCGATAGGATTACATGCTACTCCAGTGAATTAGTGATGATGAGCTATGGCCTATGGCTAGCTGCACATGGCGGGGGCGGCGGCAGCAGCAGCAAAGTGAGGAGAGAATGGAGGGACCTATAGGAGGAGGCATGCCATGATGCGTCGCTTCGACGGGACAGTTTCGATCCCTTAATAATCTCTCTGGCCTTCTTCCTTCTCCGGTGCCCCTCCCTTCCACCGGCCGCTGTGGCTCCTCTCTTCAACGACATGACTCTCAACCCAGACACATGCATCCATCCGCCTATTTAAGATAGTAGATATCCACTGATTTTACATACATTCATTGTTCATTATTGTCCTTTGGAGAAATTAATGGGGCAAGAGCACCCTCATTCAATCAGAATAATAGAGTTTTGGTTGCAGGTGTGCCTGTTTAAGGGGGCAGGCCCTGAACCATAAAAATGATCCACATGGGGATTACTGCCTCCCTATCATTGCTTCTGCTTGCATTTGCATTCTTCTGCTTGAATTTCTATTCTCGTGTGTGAGCGCTGCCACCTCTCGGTAGGTCATCCTCTTGCCGGTGAAAACAAAGATGGTTGCGCTTCTTCTGAGATTTTTCTCTGTTTCATTTATGGGGAGGGGGCGCTGGGTACACGCTCCATTGCCAATAGTTAACTAGGTCCCCTGTCACTCGGGTACATGCCGCAAAGTATCCCTTCAATGGCGTGCACTTAAACTCCTTCATTGATGGGTTAGCGTCTGTCGTCAACTACTAGAGGGTAATATCCACTGACGGACGCACCCAATCGGTGGAATGCGATCACCACCGACGGGCGGCCTATCAGAGGTGACTCGTCCGTGGCAACCTAGAGAGCCCCCTAGAGGCAGTTCCGGTGACAAACATTGAACTATCATCCATCGGTGCAGGACCTTTCCGATGCCGGTTATCTTTCCTTACCCGTCAATATGGCCCCGGACCAAGCCAGATGAAAAGAGCCACAACTGACAGGCCACGCCACTTTACCCATGACTGGTGCCTCTATATCCAAGCTCGCGGAGATTTTCTTTGTTTTATTTATGTGGCTAGTCGTGACTCCCACCGATAATCATTGGTGCTGAATGGCATTGGTTTGGGGGGTCATCTTCCATTGCCAATAGTTAACGAGGTCCCCTGTCGCTCGGGTACATTCCGCAAAGTATCCCTTCAATGGCGTGCACTTAAACTCCTTCATTGATGGGTTAGCGTCTCTAGTCAACTACTAGACACTGGAGAGGTAATATCCACTGACGGACACACCCAATCGGTGGAATACGATCGCCACCGACAGGCGGCCTATCAGAGGTGACTCGTCCATGGCAACCTAGAGAGCCCCCTAGAGGCAGTTCCGGTGACAAACATTGAACTATCGTCCATCGGTGCAGGACCTTTCCGATGCCGGTTATCTTTCCTTACCCGTCAATATGGCCCCGGACCAAGCCAGATGAAAAGAGCCACAATTGACAGGCTATGTCGCTTTGCCCATGAGTGGTGCCTCTATATCCAAGCTCGCGGAGATTTTTCTTTGTTTTGATTTATGTGGTTAGTCGTGGCTCCGACCGATAATCATTGGTGCTGAATAGCATTGGTTTGGGGGGTCATCGTTCCATTGCCAATAGTTAAATAGGTCCCCTGTCGCTTGGGTACATGCCGCAAAATATCCCTTCAATGGCGTTCACTTAAACTCCTTCATTGATGGGTTAGCGTCTGTCGTCAACTACTAGACAATGGAGGGGTAATGTCCATTGATGGACACATCTAATCGGTGGAATGCGATCGCCACCGACGGGCGGCCTATCAGAGGTCACTCGTCCATGGCAGCCTAGAGAGCCCCCATGAGGCAGTTCCGCTGACAAATATTGAACTATCGTCCATCGGTGTAGGACCTTTCCGATGTCGGTTATCTTTCCTTACCCGTCAATGTGGCCAGAAAAGAGCCACAACTGACAGGCTGTGTAGCTTTTCCCATGAGTGGTGTCTCTATATCCAAGCTGGATCCGGGACAAATGACTGAACAATTCATGCATATTTTAACCATTCATGTATTCAATGTACATATATTCAAGTGCATCAAGTAACACGTTCACAAAACATAGTCTTGTGTAATCACATAATAACAAGTTTTAACGCCGGTGTGCAAAATAACTAATACAAGTGCATAACGAACAATAGAAAGTCGTTATTGATCAAAGTCAGAAAGGACACAAGCTACTGACCAGGTGTAGAAACAACAAAGATATCAAGTTCAATCAAGTTATGTGGTGCTAGGCTAGTACTAGCACCCGCGGGGAGCCTCACGCGCTTGTTAGTTCAGCACTGACATAGAATTCACTGATTGGCCGGATGATTTCATATTATTTTATTTTTGAGAATGGATAACTTCATTGTTGATGATGAAATGAGGTGTTATGGAAGTGAACCATATGTTATAATGTCTCCACCATATGTACTATGCATTTGTTTCTAGTGTGTGATCAAGGAAACTAACATGCATATCCATCCTTATTAAATCACATTAACGACGTACGTTCTGAATCGAGAGGGTCGCCAAAAATTAGTGCAGTAACCATGCTTTCTCGAAAACAATAGTATGTACGGCACAAAGTATAGTATGTGGTGGGTCACCTGAAATCAACGAGCACCGTCATACATGGACATAGAATCTGATAATGAGGATCGATGGCGAGGGCGAGGTGTGGAGTACGTAGCTAAGGGAGCACACACTGTTCATCTCAACGTACTACGTGGCAACCTGACTAGCCATATGATAAGACACAACCACCTTTTAGCCTGCCTGTACGTGCCAAAAGCCCCACATAGTGGAGTTGTTGTGATTTAATTTGGATCTTCATTACTGAATTATGAACTGCTCATTTGCGAGTCAGCCCTCACGGATAAATGCCAACATCGAAGGCACCACTCGTACACTAGTAGCTTCAGATTTCTTAGCGCGGTTGATCTTGCATCGTCCCTGGTCATCGGCTCCCTATCAGAGTCTAACTAAATAATATACTCCATCCGTAAAAAATACAAGAGCGTTTAGATCATGAAAGTAGTGATCTAAACGCTTTTATATTTCTTTACGGAGGGAGTAAGTGGGTAGACTATTGCAGTAAATATGTCCCTTGACAGGTGTCAGACGCCACTCGGTTTGAGTGTTTTAGTGTTAGGCTTAACATTCTCTTGCCTTTGTCGGTTCAGCTTCTCCCATCTAAAACCCCAACCCATTTCGGCGGGCGGTGTACACAGTTCTCAATTCTCACTCGCCCCCTCGAGCGTCAAGGTAGAGCTTGCGCACGACCTCATAGTCCTCCCACGTGAACATGGATGCAGGCAAGGAACTTCACTGGATTAGGACCTGCAAATAAGCAACATTACCTTTCTTGATGACAGTCTATCCAAATCCTAGACATCCTGTAGGATGCAGCTCGACACATTCCAATTCAATACGGTGTGGCAGCGAAGTGAGTACAAGGGTGTGACACCGGAGAGACCCGGGAAGGTGACCCGTTTGAGAGTCAGAGGATCCATAGTACCCGCAGCCTCCCGGAGCATGAGCCAATGTACTCGACTGCCTGCAGGAAAACCTCTAACCAATATGTCAATGGGCCAATGCATGCCAGAATGTTGTAGGGACCGAAGCACTCACGCAATAACTTGAGGCAAGAAGTCAAACAATTATCTTGCATGCAACTTTTGTTTTTCTGAAAGACTCCTGCGATGCAATTTCAGTACGGAACATCGGGCGCGCCTATACTTTGCTTATTGTGGCGAGCAACCCATGTGGAGTGCATGCTGCGAAAAGCAGCAGCTGAGCCAGCCTTCATTCAGGTGAGGCCCATCGACATGTATATTGTTTTCCTTTTTCGTAAATCTCAAAAACAATGTACTCACTAATTTATGTATAATAAATTTAATAATATAGGAGTGTTTTTTTCCATATATTATAAAAAAGAAGTATTGACTCCCTTCATTCAGGTGAGGCCCATCAACATGTATATTGTTTTCCTTTTTCATAAATCTAAAAAAATGTACTCACTGATTTATGTATAATAAATTTAATAGTATAGGATTATTTGTTTCATATATTATGAAAAGTCTACACGCTCAAAAAGTAGATTATGCGTACAATTCTAGAATATGTTCATGGATTTTTAAAATCTGTTCACAGAAATATTGGGCAAATAGGTTTTGACTCGCCTCCGTCCTCACGTCCGCGTTGATCCCGGGGGGGCGACAGAATGAACCTCTCGCAGCAGCCTCCACCTTCCTCCCTGCCTCGTCGTTCTCACCAGGTGACGCCACCTGGAAAAGCCCGGGCGGCGGCGGGGCTTCTCCATAGTGCGGCCAGGATCTGCGGCGGTGGGTTCCTTCCTCGCACGGCCCTAGACGGCGGGGTTTCCGCTGGTGGGGCGTGCGGCCATGGACGGCGGGGATTCGACTGGTACGGCGTGCGGCCCTGGACGCCGCAGCGCTCCCGGCTATTCGTGGGCGCCGGGGCGAGGGGGCCGCCCTGGGCTCCTTCTTCGGGGATGGTGGTCGACAAGGTTGTGTGGGGCTTTGGGGCGGATGTTGTGAGTTTGTGCGCTCAATTTGGTTGTGTCCTTGCGCTCAGGCGGTCTCCTGGGTCATTCTCGTGCCCTCGGCGGCGTGAGGGACGCCTGACACAGCTAGGAGGGCGGCAGCTTCCGTGGTGCGTGTGGACGCCATATTTGGCTTGCCGTGGGCGAATATGGCTCCCGCGATGGTGTTTGGGCTCCTCAACTGATCAACTCTACATGGTGCAAGTGATGTCGGCGGGGTTGGTCTAGTCGTTGGCTCCTGGCTCTTCTAGGTACGGTGTTGCCCCAGTCCGGTGGATAGGGATGCAGGTGTGTGATGACATGAATGAAAGTATTTCCCCTCTTTAGTTGGTGTCAGCGGCGACGACGCCCATGGGTGTTGTCCCCCTCCTTGGAGGTGTCGATGTGGTGTCGGCATCTCTCTCTGTCTCTCTCTCTCTCTGTCTCTCTGTCTCTCTCTCTGTCTCTGTCTCTGTCTCTGTCTCTCTCTCTCTCTCTCTCTCTCTCTCTCTCTCTCTCTCTCTCTCTCTCTCTCTCTCTCTCTCTCTCTCTCTCTCTCTCTCTCTCTCTCGCTCGCAGTTTTAACATGCTCCCTCTTACCTCTTCTTTTCACATGAAAGGTAAGAGTACATATTAAATCTGAGCCGTTGATCTTATTAATTAGTGGTTTGATTAACTCTTACCTTCTTACTGTAGGAGATATGCCCTAGAGGCAATAATAAATGTTATTATTTATCCCCATGTTTCTAATTATGTTTATATTCCGTGCTATAACTGCTATGGTTCCCGAGCCCGTATATCCATAAAGGCTCTGAGGAAAACCCATGTGCACGTGTGGAATAATAAACGGTAAAAAGTATTCCTAGTCAAGCCTCTAAGACTGGCTCAAGTATTGCATGATGATCATGTTTTCCTGATCATGGGCATGTCTATGCCGACAACTTTTGAGGGCACAATGTTAGGAGAACACTTGTGTTGAATCGACCCGATTTGATGTTATGCTATGAGATACATTCGTCACAAGTTAATGGTTAATAACACAGAGAAAGTTAACGTTTGCATAATTCCTTAGACCATGAGAGTATCGAGTTTCTTCATGCTTGCTTCATGAACTTTGGGGTTTGTTAAACGTCATCCGTAACTGGGTGGCTATTACGGCGGCTTACGGGTTCATGGGAAAGTATGACAAGGGACTTGATAGCTCAAGATTGGGATTTGCTCCTCCGACGATGGAGAGATATTCTCTGGGCCCTCTCGGTGTTACGGTATCCAACATCGTCTGGCCAGACACAATGTGATTTGATCATGATACGTCTCTGTCGTATCTACTTTTCCAAACACTTTTGCTCTTGTTTTGGCCCCTAATTTGCATGATTTGAATGGAACTAACCCGGACTGACGCTGTTTTGAGCAGAACTATCTTGGTGTTGTTTTTTGTGCAGAAATAAAAGTTCTTGGAATTGGATGAAACTTTTTGGAGATTTTTTACTGAATAAATAAAAAATACTGGAACCAAGACCCACTGGAGGGGGGCCACCCAGTGCCCACGAGGCACCAGGGTGCGCCACCCCCCAGGCGCGCCCACGTGGCTCAGCTGACCCTAATCTCTGGCCTATAAATTCACAATTCCAGAGAAAAAAATAAGAGAGGAAGTGTCAGGCCCATTTCTGGAATAAATCACAGAATAGCCTCAAGTCACACCAGCCCCAAGATCAGAACAACTGGTGGACTTCCTTGATATAGATATCCAGTACATACATAATATTACACAGGGTTGAGTCAGAGTGCTCAACAATTATTACAAGCTTGCCAATATACTATGGTGGTGGAATAACACAGTGGTGTGGTGGTGGTACAACACTGGTACAATAAAATAAAGTCAAGCGTCAGTGTGAGGCTTGGCTATTTTATTGGTGTAGCGGAAACACAACGGATGATACATGTGGTAGACTCCAAGATCACAGGTTGACTGACTGGGACTCCTCTAAGCGTCGGGCTCGCTAGCGCAATCTTCTTCCACAAGCTCGTCCTCCTCCAGATCTGGCCAATAAAATAGCCAGGGACAAGCCAGTGAGTACGTTGGAATGTACTCGCAAACATTATGAACAAAAGATATACCGAATGCATATGCTTATGCTGAATTAAATGTTATGCATATGTTGACCAAAATTTAATCATGGCATGATAAAGATTAGCATGTGCAGAAGAATTAGTAAATGAAATTTTAGTGACAAACAAAGAAATTTAATGGAAAATCGGACGAGACAGGACCGCCCGAGAATCCAAAAGAAAAAATATACAACGTGGAGAATCGGGCGAGACAGGACCGCCCGAGAATCCAAAAGAAATGCCAAACGAGTGTCTAAAAGCGACGCCACGAGAGGTCTTGAAGAGAAATGCCAAACAGGTGTCTAAAAGCGACGCCTCGAGAAGTCTTGAAAAGAAATGCCAAACGGGTGTCTAAAAGGGACGCCACAAGAGGTCTTGAAAAGAAATGCCAAACGGGTGTCTAAAAGCGACACCTCGAGAAGTCTTGAAAAGAAATGCCAAACGGGTGTCTAAAAGCGACGCCTCGAGAGGTCTTGAAAATAAATGAGTATCCGAGTAGTCTAGCCAGCCCATGAGATACTCAGAAAAGAAAATAAAACTGAGTGCCCGGGTAGTCTAGCCAGCCCATGAGACACTCAGAAAAGAAAATAAAAACTGAGTGCCCGGGTAGTCTAGCCAGCCCATGAGACACTCAGAAAATAAAATAAAAACTGAGTGCCCGGGTAGTCTAGCCAGCCCATGAGACACTCAGAAAATTCATATAAGAGAAACGGGTTAGTCCACAATAATATTTATGATGACAATAATATTCATGATGACATCAGTAGTGACAACAATTATACTGCAAAATTGAATCATGATCAATTTAATTATTTCCTCCGAAGACCGACACCTGGACCGACACTTGACCCTTCCCAGCTAACGCCCTTGACCGCGGACACGGCTATTCGAATAGGTATAACTCTACAGAGGGTGTACTCTTTACCCACGTGTATGAGATTTCTTTAGCCAGCACCGCGACGCTGACTAATTCCCATTACGGTCTTTGGGTTGAAAACACGCCTGACCAGCACACAACAGATTAACTTTCCGGATGCCAGGAATCACCCCAAGCATCGTTCAAGAAAAACTCTAAGTCGGGGAGACCAACTTCTCAACTAGCATGGGATCACTATTCATACGCGCGGATTACAAGGGGTGCCCCCCTCTCGGCCTAGCCGTATACACCCATGCCCCCTGACCTGATGACTGGCATTAGTCCATGGCCGTGGAAACCCTCATCATGGCCCTCTATGTGGTGTGTACACGGACAGGGGTTAGCAACTTACTAAACCGTACTTCCCTCGCGGGAAGACCCGTGGCAGCACGGTGTTTAGCTAGGTGTGACGGAACAAGACTCGATCTAGGTCGACTCAGGAGGTGTTGTTATTAAGACTGGCATGTCTCACATGCCGCAGTGACACCGTCGTGTCATAACATGACCGTGCTTACCAGCACGTCCAAGACAGGAGCTGCACTCCTGGGTCTCACAACTTTCATCCATGTCAGATACTTGAGTGGAAGGCAAGTAGTGCAAAGTTGATATGACCATGCATGCATGCACTTGTGATATACTATACCTACGGTGCAACTCCAAACCGATGCAACCATGCATGCAATTCACCATATCCCAAGTTCAAAATGCTTGCCTTGATCAAAGTAGTCAGAAAGTGATCCCTCGAAATTCCCGCCAAAGTCCCCCTCTTCGTTTTCTGGAAAATTCAAATTCAAATTCAAATTAATTTTTGTGCAACAGTACCAAAAGTTGTCTCAAAATATTTTCAGATAAATAATAAAAAAAACTAGAGAGGAAAATAAGAATTTCAAAAAAAGAATCAACTCAAACAGAGTTGTGGTTAAAAAGTTATTAAACTTTTAAAACTAGGGGCCTTTCTGCAAAAATCCAGGTCCCTGTGCTGTTAAACAGAAAACGGTTCGGGAATAAATACGCTTCCCAGTGCGGAAAGCGTAAAGCACCAGAGTACGCTTTCAGTTTAAACAGAGAAAAGAATAAAACGCTGACGGGTGGGGTCCACTCGTCAGGTTTAAATTTGAACGCGCTCGCGCACGAGAACAGAGAGACGGTGGTGATCACCGGCGACGATCGCCAGGGTTTTAGGAGGCGGTGATGGTCGGAACGTGATCAGGGTGGACTTCCGCGTCGGTGGGTGGCGGTGGTGGTCGCCGGTGAGCACCAGAACGACGGTGAGCACCAGAACGACGGCGAGGTCGTCTCCGGCGGACGGTGGCATCGGGTGAGGTGGGATCTCGCCGGAGAGAGCTCTGGTTGTGGAATTGAAGCGCGGGATCGACGAGAGGGAGTGGTGAGAGGCTACTGGTGGAGTTTTGGAAGTGGAGGTGGCCTAACGACGACGTACTGATCGGGGAGGGTGGCGGCGGATCGGTGACCGGAGTCGGGGGAGAAGACCTCCCCGAGGTCGGGGGAGACAGTGGGAGCTCGATTGAGATGATGGTGGAGTGGTGCGGTAAGTGAACGGAGCTCGAGGAGCTCTATTTATAGGAAGCCGAGGAGGTCAGAGGCGGAACGGATGACACCGGAGTTATTTCAGCCGACGAGGTGGTTAGGGGCGGTGGTCAGGGGCGGTGCATGATCAGGAAGGTTGACGGAGTACTCCAGAAGCTTTAGCGTGGACGAGCTCGGGCCTGATCGCCTTATCCACGGGATGACTCCCGTACGGTTGCGGCGGCGATGACCGGCTCCGGCGACTGACAGCGGGCCCAGGGCGGTGTGGACGGCGTGCGAGGCTGCGAAGAAGGGCGACACGTGGAGGAGAGTAGGCGAGGGAGAGCAGCAGAGAGGAGTGAAGGCGGAGGTAGCCGTGGTGATCCGCTCGTCCCGCCGCAGCCGAGGACGGTGGCCGTTGCACCGGCCACCTCCTGTTCTGTCGGCGGCGGGGCACTGACCAGGGGGGCCCCGGGGATCCATTTAAGGCGAGAGGAGGTGTGGAGGAGAAGGGGAGGCGATGGAGTGCAGTGCACGGCGACGCTTCTCCCTCTCTCTGAACAAATTCAGTTAACTGAATTTCTGACAGCGATGAACAGTACACCCACCATGTGTATGAGGGTGCTATGAGTTTCAGAATTTTTGGAGCAATTAAAAATAGGTTTTGGTCATGGAGTTTGAATCTGGACCAAATTTGAACTGGATGGAATTTGAAAATTTTGAACTGTGGAACTCAAAGTTTTTGGTGAAATGGATTGTGGGTACTACCTAGTAGCTAGGATAATTTTTGTGGGTGCAGAAGGATTATAGAAAATATGGTTCCTTTGTAAACCAAAGAAACTAGGATAAATTTAAATTCCAACTTTGGAATTTATTTAAAATAAGAGAAATATTTTTGTGGAGAGGAAAAGTATTGGACACTGTCCTAGAATGTGAGAATGACTTGAGGGATAATTTAGAGGTGACAGAAAAATTATTGGAAGTATTTAGAAGTGCTAGAAAGGAGCAAAATGATCATTTTCATGGAAAATTTTAATTATCCAAAACCTTTCTAAATAAAAATATTTTTGTGATCCACCAAAAATAATTTCCCAATTAATAAACCTTCCAAATCAGAACCATTTAAAATTTTGAAACCCAATTAAAAATAAAAAGATTTTCAGAACAGAAGAAGCAGAAGAAGAAAAAGGCCATAATAATTCAAAGTATTTTATTTTAAAGAAAAGATTTTTTAAAATCCCAAGGAAATATTTTGGGGTGTTACAATACCTACCCCCCTTAAGAAAAATCTCGTCCCTGAGATTTCAGCTGTCCCTCAAACAGATACGGATATTCAGTCCTCAGGTGATCCTCTCTTTCCCATGTTGCTTCTTACTCGGTGTGATTACTCCACTGAACTTTGTAAAATTTTATCACACTCTGTCAGGTTCTCCGTTTAAACTCCTCCAAAATCTTTATAGGACGTTCCCTATATGTAAGATCTGGTTGGATATCCAGGTCTTGATGTTGGACTTGCTTTTCTGGGTTACTGACAAATCTCCTCAGCTGTGACACGTGAAACACATCGTGAACATCCGATAATTCTGCTAGTAGATCCAGTTGATAGGCAACCTTACCTCTCCTTGCAATTATTCTGAATGGTCCAATAAACCTCGGTGCCAATTTTCCTTTGACTTTAAATCTCTGTAGTCCCCTCATTGGGGATACCCTGAGATATACGTATTCATCGGGTTCAAAACTGATCTGACAGTGCTTCTGATCGTAGTAGCTCTTATGACGGCTCTGAGCTGCCTTCAGTCTATCTCGGATAAGTTTCACTTTTGTTTCTGCCTCTTTGAGAACCTCCGGGCCGAAGATTCGGCTATCTCCGGTATCAGACCAATTGAGTGGGGTACGGCATCTCCGTCCGTATAGGGCTTCGAAGGGTGACATTTTTAAACTGGCTTGATAACTGTTGTTATAAGAGAATTCTGCATACGGCAAACTATCTTCCCAGCTGACTCCATAAGTAAGCACACATGCTCTCAGCATGTCCTCCAATATTTGATTCACCCATTCAGTCTGTCCTCCTGTCTGTGGGTGATATGCTGTACTGAATACCAGTTGAGTCCCTAAGGCTTGCTGCAGGTGATCCCAAAACCTAGAGACAAACTGAGTGCCTGTGTCAGAGACTATGGTCTTGGGAACTCCGTGTAAGCAAACAATTCGGGAGAGGTATAACCTAGCCAGCCTTTGTGTTGAGTATGTGGTTTTTACCAGAATGAAATATGCCACCTTGGTTAATAAATCTATTATAACCCAGATAGCATCATTCTCGTGTCGTGACCTTGGTAAACCCACAATAAAATCCATTCCTATTTCATCCCATTTCCATTCAGGCACTTTGAGTGGTTGTAATAATCCTGCTGGCCTCTGGTGCTCTGCCTTTATACGCTGACAGGAGTCACACCGTGCGACATATACAGCTATGTCCCTTTTCATCCCATGCCACCAAATTTTTTCCTGTAGATCCTTGTACATCTTGGTTCCGCCTGGGTGAATGGAGTACGGGGTGGTATGAGCTTCTGCCAAAATTTGTTGCTTTAGCTCTTCCTTGTTGGGTACGCATAATCTTTTTCCGTACCATAGGATTCCTTGGGTGTCAATGGTAAATTCAGATGCCTTGCCTAAATTTACTTTCCTTTTAATTCCTTCAATACTAGGGTGTCCTTTCTGAGCTTCTTTGATCTGATCCTCTAGTGTCGATTTCACTTCTAAACGGGCAATGGTTCCTTCCGTGACTAGAACCATATTAAGTTTGGCAAATTCCTGGTTGAACTCGTGCTGTGAGAATTGCACACTGTCACTGTCGGTGCCTGGATTTCGGCTGAGGGCGTCTGCCACAACATTTGCTTTACCCGGATGGTAATGAATTCCCACATCATAATCCTTAATTAATTCAAGCCAGCGACATTGTCGCAAGTTTAATTCTGGCTGGGTGAAGATATACTTGAGACTTTTATGGTCCATGTATATCTCGCATCAATTACCAAGAAGGTAATGTCGCCATTCCTTGAGTGCATGTATCACAGCTGCTAACTCCAAATCATGGGTGGGATAATTTTCTTCGTGTCGCCATAGCTGTCTTGAAGCATATGCTACGACCTTTCCTTCTTGCATTAATACACATCCAAGTCCCTTCCTGGATGCGTCACAATATATTTCAAAATTCTTGTGCACATCTGGCATGATCAGAACAGGTGTCGTGGTCAACCTTTTCTTTAATTCTTGGAAACTTTTCTCGCAAGCTTCGGTCCATTCGAACTTATTATCTTTCTTGAGTAGCTGAGTCATGGGTTTGTCTGTGGTGGAGAATCCTTCGATAAATCGTCGGTAGTAGCCAGCTAAGCCGAGAAAGCTTCCGACCTCAGTCATGTTGGTGGGTTGCTTCCACCCTAAGACATCCTTTACTTTGCTTGGGTCCACTGCTATTCCATCTTGTGTTAGCACGTGTCCCAGAAAACCAACTTCCCGTAGCCAAAATTCACACTTACTGAATTTGGCATATAGTTGATTTTTCTGCAATTCTTCCAGGACTATCCGAAGGTGTTGCTCATGTTCTTCCGGTGTCTTGGAATAAATAAGTATATCATCGATGAACACAACCACGAACTTGTCAAAATATTTCATAAAGACCTTGTTCATGAGGTGTACAAAATAAGCAGGAGCATTGGTCAATCCGAAGGGCATCACAGTGAATTCATATAATCCGTATCTGGTGGTAAAAGCAGTCTTGGGTATGTATGATGATCGGATTCTTAATTGATGGTAGCCTGATCTCAAATCTATTTTTGAGAAAACCTTGGCTTCTACCAGTTGGTCGAACAGGTCATTGATTCTTGGCAGTGGATATTTATTTTTGATAGTAACCATATTAAGTGCCATGTAATCAATACATAACCTCAGGGTCCCATCCTTTTTCTTAGCAAATAAAACTGGTGATCCCCATGGTGATGAGCTGGGTCGAACATAACCTTTTCCATTAATTCCTTAATTTGTTTCTTTAGCTCAACCAATTCTATCGGAGCCATTCGGTAAGGCTTCTTTTAAATGGGTGTTGTCCCGGGTGCTAGTTCAATAACGAACTCAATTTCACGATCAGGTGGCATGCCTGGTAGCTCCTTCGGAAATACATCGGGGTATTCGCAGACCACGGGAACCTCGTTTAATTCTGTCATATCCACTTGATTTAATTTTCCCTATGAGGTAGAAATCTTCCTTGTGCCAAATTTTATTGTCACCCCTTGGCAATTAGTGAGGGTCACTGTACGATTGTAGCAGTCTATAAAACCTTTATTCGTGGTCAACCAATCCATTCCCAAAAAAACATCCAGATCGACTGCTTCTAGTACAATAAGATTGGCTAGAAACTTCATCCCTTTTATTTCAATGTTCACATCTTTGCAGTACCATTGTGTGCTTTGCTTTGATCCCGGGGACTGAATAACCATTGAATTTTGCAAAGGCGAAAAAGAAAACTGATTCTCCGAAGCAAATGGGAAGCTCCAGAATCAAATAAGACTGTAGCATTAATTGTGTTGACAGGGAACGTACCAAACACGATATCCGGTGCATTTTGTGCCTCCTCAAAGGTCACGTGATTCACCCGTCCCTTTCTTTGATTGTTGTTGGGGTTGCTGTGTCGTGGGGCTGCGTTTGTACCGCGGCCATTGTTGTTGGGTCTGGGGGTATTATTGTTCCCCTGTTTTGGGCATTGCCTAGCATAATGCCCTTCTTCTCCACAGGCATAACAAGTAATGCCTGGACGGAACGTTCCGTCCTTGGTCTTGTTGTTGAAAGTGTTGCGGCTCTGTTGCGGTCGTGGTGTTGGAAATGCTGGTCGGGGTGCCACAGGCCTCTGAAATTCATTTCGGGGCCTGTTGTTGCAAACCTGTACTGACTGGGTCATGCGGCGTTTACGAATTTCATTCATGTTGCGGTGCTCGTTCTCCAGTATAATCGCCTTGTCTACCAGTGTCTTGAAATCTGGAAAGGTGTGGACCACCAGTTGGCATTTTAGAGATGGAACGAGTCCATCAAGAAATTTCTCCATCTTTTTGTTTTCTGTCATGTACTCATCATTGGTGTACCGGGCCAGCTGAGTAAACTGGTCCAGGAAATGTGTTACCGTGGTGCCTCGCTGCTTGAGATCCTCAAATTCCCTTTTCTTCAATTTCATAATACTGTTGGGGATGTGTGCTCCTCGGAAGTTTTCCTTGAACTGTTCCCATGTCATATCTGCTCCATTCTGATGAGTGTGGCATATATTTTCCCACCATGATGCTACTGTCCCAGAAAAATAGTGCGGAGCATATAGCACTTTTTCCTGGTCCGTACACTGAGCTATAACCAATTTCCTTTCCATATCACGCAACCAATCGTCTGCCTCCAGAGGTTTGTCTGTGTGAGAAAAGACCGTTGGATTGGTCCTCTGTAGCTCAGATAATTTTGATCTGGGCTGATGCTGTCCTTGGTGATTTCCCATATTTATTAAGTGCTGCATCATTTCCTGGTGCTGCTGCTGGCTTTGCTCATACAGATGGCATACTTGTGAAAATGCTGAATCATTGCTCTGCTGACTTGTCTGTCCTTGTGTGAAATTATTTCCCATCTGTGCAAAGTTGTCCTCTGGCGGACTGGGCATGGAACGTGTCCCGGGACGATGCATTTTCTTTCTGGGGTATTTGTGTAACACCGATGAGAAAAGAAATTATAAAGGAAGGAAATAAATTTTTAAAAGACTGAAAATAATTTCCCTCCCAAAAACGTAAGTGCATGGAAGTAACAGGTTATAACACACAGGCAGATTTTATATACATGCCAGATTTTTTTATAAATGCATGAGATGCATGCAAAAAAAATGTTAGTACTGACTCTACTACTAGCGTTCGTGCCTAGGGCTTCCTACAGTCAGCTTGGCTCTGATACCAAGGTTTGTCAGGCCCATTTCTGGAATAAATCACAGAATAGCCTCAAGTCACACCAGCCCCAAGATCAGAACAACTGGTGGACTTACTTGATATAGATATCCAGTACATACATAATATTACACAGGGTTGAGTCAGAGTGCTCAACAATTATTACAAGCTTGCCAATATACTACGGTGGTGGAATAACACAGTGGTGTGGTGGTGGTACAACAGTGGTACAATAAAATAAAGTCAAGCGTCAGTGTGAGGCTTGGCTATTTTATTGGTGTAGCGGAAACACAGCGGATGATACATGTGGTAGACTCCAAGATCACAGGTTGACTGATTGGGACTCCTCTAAGCGTCGGGCTCGCTAGCGCAATCTTCTTCCACAAGCTCGTCCTCTTCCAGGTCTGGCCAATAAAATAGCCAGGGACAAGCCAGTGAGTACGTTGGAATGTACTCGCAAACATTATGAACAAAAGATATACTGAATGCATACGCTTATGCTGGATTAAATGTTATGCATATGTTGACCGAAATTTAATCATAGCATGATAAAGGTTAGCATGTGCAGAAGAATTAGTAAATGAAATTTTAGTGACAAACAAAGAAAGTTAATGGAAAATTGGGTGAGACAGGACCGCCCGAGAATCCAAAAGAAAAAAATATAACGTGGAGAATCGGGCGAGACAGGACCGCCCGAGAATCCAAAAGAAATGCCAAACGGGTGTCTAAAAGCGACGCCACGAGAGGTCTTGAAGAGAAATGCCAAACGAGTGTCCAAAAGCGACGCCTCGAGAGGTCTTGAAAAGAAATGCCAAACGGGTGTCTAAAAGCGACGCCACGAGAGGTCTTGAAAAGAAATGCCAAACGGGCGTCTAAAAGCGACTCCCCGAGAGGTCTTGAAAAGAAATGCCAAACGGGTGTCTAAAAGCGACGCCTCGAGAGGTCTTGAAAATAAATGAGTATCCGGGTAGTCTAGCCAGCCCATGAGATACTCAGAAAAGAAAATAAAACTGAGTGCCCGGGTAGCCTAGCCAGCCCATGAGACACTCAGAAAAAAAAACTGAGTGCCCGGGTAGTCTAGCCAGCCCATGAGACACTCAGAAAAGAAAATAAAAACTGAGTGCCCGGGTAGTCTAGCCAGCCCATGAGACACTCAGAAAAGAAAATAAAAACTGAGTGCCCGGGTAGTCTAGCTAGCCCATGAGACACTCAGAAAAGAAAAGAAAAACTGAGTGCCCGGGTAGTCTAGCCAGCCCATGAGATACTCAGAAAAGAAAATACAAACTGAGTGCCCGGGTAGTCTAGCCAGCCCTTAAGACACTCAGAAAGTTCATATAAGAGAAATGGGTTAGTCCACAATAATATTTATGATGACAATAATATTCATGATGACTGTCGCGGTGTTCTCACGGCAGATGCCATGAGATGGCTTAAAATTGTGGGGCTATGTGAGGACGCCGGTGGGTTTCGGAAGCGAGGTTGGGGACAAGTGGAGAGGGACTCGCGATGTACCCAGGTTCGGGGCCCTCCGATGGATCTCACAGAGTGATTACAATGCGCTCCTGAAGCTGTGTCATGGGAGGAGGAAGAAGAGCTAGCTCTCTCCTTCTCCTGGCTACGTGTGTGTGTGTGTGTCGAGAGTTCAACTGAGAAAGAGTGCCAACCCCTCTGCATGGAGGCCTCCTGGGGGGTCTTATAGCTCGACCCCCCAGGGTTACAATGGTAAAGGTACATGGGCATGGGGCCCTGGTGTCATCGTCTGGGAGCCGGCGGTGGGGCTTGGCCTGCTCCGATATTTTTAAAAGGGGTCCGGGTTCCTTGCCTACCTGGGGGTCATCCCCCCGACAGTAGTCCCCGAAGCTGTGAAGGCTTGCCGGTTCCAAGCAGGGGGGCCTTCGCAGCTTACCCCCCTGAGGAGTCGGCTTGTTGGTGAAGTGCAGGAGTCCGACCGGGCGGCACCATCCACTCGCATGCCGGCAACGCGGTAGCGGACGCCGGGAACACCCGCTGGGCACCGGCTTCCGGAAGGCGGCTTCCGGAAGGCGGATCGCGGCACCCCGGCCGGGGCGGGAAACAGAAGCGTCCGCCGGTTGAGTCTTGTTTCATACGACGATTTGCGCCCGCCGCTGTTTGACGGACCGCCACATGCTGTTTCGCGGCGGGCGAGGCCTGCCAGACCACGCGCACAATGGGACGCGGCGGCGGACCGGGCCCCACCACGCCGCGCCCTCGGCCCGCGCGTGGGGGATTTATTGTGGCGCCCCCGACGGTTGCGCTTCCCCGGGCAGTTAATGCGCGCGGGGAACGTGCCCGGACAGTGCGGGGAAGTGGGGATCGTGGGCGCAGACGATCCCACTTCCTCACGTTCTCGCGCGGTGTATAAATGAAAGGGAGGGAGTGCGGCGGAAACGCTCATGCACGCACTCCCGCCCCTTGCTCTACTTCTTCTTCTTCTTCTTCTTTGCCGCGCTCCGCCACCGCGCGCTCTCGCATACGCCCGCCGCTACGCACCGCGACCAGAGGCCCGCAGCGCGCAGCTCTCCCCTTCCTCCTCCTCTTCGTCGCCGCACCCTCACGCCCGGAGCGCCCTCCAATGGCGCTGCCGAAAGGCTCTTGGGAGGGCTCCATTACGACCGAGGCGGATATCCGGTATCTCTGCCGCACGAAGCGGCTGCTGCCGGTGGAGGCGCTGGCCGCGCGTGCGCTCGGCTTGGAGAGGGTGCCACGGCCGCGGGAGGGCGAGCACGTCGTCTTCTACTCGCATTTCGAGCGCGGGCTCGGCCTCCCCGCGAGCCTCTTCTTTCGCGGCTTCCTCGACTTCTTCAGGTTGCAGTCGCACCATCTCGGTGCCAATGCCGTGCTACAGATCGCTGGCTTCGCCACGCTCTACGAGGGCTACCATGGCATGTTGCCGAATGTAGACTCGTGGGCGAAGATGTTCTTCCTCAAGCAGCAGGGGGCATCGGCCGGCGTTATGTCCGACTGTGGGGCAGCGGTGGTCGCCGGCCGGCCGAACGGGCTGTTTCCCAAGCTGCCACTTGAGGACTCGGCAAAAAAGTGGCAGACGACGTTCTTCTACGTCCGGAACGCCGACCCGGCGGTGGACGTCATCAATCTCCCGCCTTTCATCGACGCGCCGCCGCTCGAGAAGCCGAATTGGGGGTACTGCCCCAAGAAGCCACCGCAGGAGCTCCTGAACATCTGCCGCCGGGTCGGGGAGATGACGGATCGGGAGGGGCTGGTGCCGGCTGATCTCATCGCGGCCTTCATCGCCCGTCGGGTGCTGCCGCTGCAGCGCCGAGCGCACCGGAACTGCGACATGAGCGGCCGGCATGACCCAACCCGGATGTCGACCAAGGAGCTGGGGCCGGCCGGGATCGCCCAGCGGGTGAACTTCATGTCCAAGGCCGGGTTGAAGGAGGAGGGGTGGAGCTTTGGGAAGGAGCCCTATCACCGGGCGAACTCGGCGCCGGCGGTAAGTCCCTGGTCATTATTCTTTGCCGCTTCAACATTATTCCTATGCCCTGACGCGACGGGAGGACCGCAGCTATTCGCCAGCCAGCAGAACCACGACGGGCCGAATCCCCAGGTTCTGCTGGCCGACTTGCCTGACTCGGATGTGGAGGAGGCCGACGCTGAGGCGGAGGAGGGGCGGTCGAAGCGCGCCTGGCCGACGCCGTGGCCGGCGGGTCGCGGCACGCGGGTAAGTCTCCGCCTTCCGATCTTCTGCGCGACTGGCCGGATGACGATGAGGAGGGCCTGACCGGTGCCCGCGGTGCAGCGCCCTCGGCTGGGGAGGACGCCAGCATTGACCTGCCAAGACGGCCGCGGAAGACAGCCGGCGCCGGGCCGGCTCGCGCGGCGGCGTCCGGCAGTCGGCCGCATGGGAAGGAGGCGGTCGAGCCGAGGTCGGCCGCAAAGTGCCCGGCGGCGACGGGGCCGGCGCGCGAGAGGGGCGCTATCAAGAAGAAGCGCCGGCTTGCCCTGTCCATGGGCCCGAGGCGGGATCTCCCGAAGGTCATTGGGTAAGCGTCTCTTGTTGTCTTTTGATTTCTTTCTTGTTTCTTGCACGTGCCTCTATCGTGCTAAACTTGCTGTGCACAGGTCCGCCCTTGACCTGGCGGTGGTGGCAACGTAGGCCGCGGTGGGCGAGGCCGTCTAGAGGAAAACCCGGAGCAGCGCCGTCGACCACGAGCCGGACCGGACCACGGAGGAGGACCTCGTGGCCCGCCAGTTCGGCCAGGATCTTGATGCGGCGGCGCACGCTGCCTGGAGGGATTGGGCGGAGGCCGAAAAGGAGATGGCGGAGGCCTCGGCCCGGGCGTGGGAGAGGGCCTCTGCGACGCGGGCCAGGACCACCGCGGACCCAGCCTGGCCGGAGATGGAGAGGGGCTCGACGCCGGACACCACGATCATCGAGCCGCAGCCGGAGGGGGCGGGCGAGCCGGCAGGGCGGACGGAGCCGGCCGACGGCGAGTCGGATATCGACGAGAACATTGTCGTAGATACGCCGCCCCGGGCCGACCCGGCAGGAGGAGGTGAGGGCGGCGCAGAGGAGCGCGAGGCGGACTCCACACCATCCAGCCAAGCGCAGCCGACGCTGGCCCCGGGGGCCGTGACCGGGGATGCTGGAGCCTTGGTGGTCGTTCCTCCCCAAGCCGCTACGCACTCCGAGCGGCCGGGTGGAACCGGATCCGGCACCGGAACCGTGATGCAGCAGCCGTGGGCGAACGCCGGCGAGGCTGTGGTCGGGCCGTGCACCCGGGAGGACGAGGCGGCGAATGCCCTGCGCTCGCAGCTTCGCGGGCGGGGCGAGCGCCTGCAGGCCTTCGTCCGGGAAGACCAGGAGTGGGCGCGGAAGCTGGAGCAAGCGGCCGCGGTGAGTTTTTACTTTCTGCTTGTCTTGGCCGTTGAATCAGTGGGGGCGCGACAGCGCACCCACTGGGTGTAGCCCACGAGACCCGGGCCGGCTGCGGAGCAGCCGGGTCATGTCTTTATGTGCGTTTTTTGCACTCTTCTATCTTTTGTCTTCACGCAGCATCTGTACGACCGGTGGGCCAGCGCGTACAACCGGCTTCTGGAGCGGTTCCGTGAAGTCAAGGCCCAGCTCGCCGCCAAGGAAGAGGAGCTACGCCAGGTCCGAGGTACGACTTGCATGCCTTTAGTGGGGGCGCGCCAGCGCACCCACTGGGTGTAGGCCCCGAGGTTCGGGCCGGACTGCGGAGCAGCCGGGTCGAATCTTAAAGCTCGTCTTTTTCTGCTTTTCCATGCTTCCGGTGTCTGACTCGGAATCTCGTCGTGCAGCCGCCGTGGCTGAGGCGCCGGGTCTCCGAGGCCGGCTTGCCGAAGCCGGCCTGCAGCGCGATCTTTCTGTCGCTGACCGCAACCGGCTCCGGGCCTAGGTGGACCGGCTGGTGGCCGAGAAGGCCAAGACAGAGGACGCCCGCGAGGCGGAGCTGGGCCGGCTGGCGGAAGAGCGCGGCAAGGCGGCCGAGGAGCTTGCGAATGTCGACAGGAGGAGCGCCCAGCTTGAGAAGGATCTCGAGGCCCAGACCCGCACGTCGGCCCTGCGGGAGCACGGGATGCTGAGCGAGGCGCTGCACCTCGATGAGGCCTTCGCCTGTGAGTGCTATATTTTTCTTTGGTCCGGCTGGCCTAGCCGGCAAGTTGTTTTTCTTCTGGCTGAGTTGTTTCCTTCCTTTGCTAGGAGTCTTCCCAGAGACGCAGGAGGCGTCCGACGCGGCCGTGCATGCCTACCGGGCAGACCAGCGCGCGTCACGGGCGGAGATTGATGTTTACGCCACCTGGAGCCTCTCAGAGATCGTCCTCGCCGGTGAGGCCCGTCTTGGAGCCGTGGAGGGGCACATGCGCCGTCTGTTCGAGGCTGGGTTGAGCATGGTGAGCAGCCTCTGGCCGGGCGCGGTGGTGCCGAACAGCGTCACCCGGCTGGCGCGGTGGCTGGAGGCCAGAGTGGAGCGACTCGGCGCGTGGAAGGCCTCCGCGGCCGGGCCGGCGCGGAGACGGCGTTGCGCTTCGTCGTGTCTTGGTATTCGGGCATGGACCTCGACCGCCTGGTGGCGCAGCAGGCCGGTGCGGAGGAAGACTTGGCGGCGCGGGCGGAGCGGATCGCCGGGCGGGCCAGCTACCTGGCCTCGTTCGCTCCGCACGACGAGTTCGTCCTGGAGCGGACGGAAGACGGCGAGGAGCTCCCTGCTCAATGACCCGGACGGCAGCTCGGCCGAGATGGGGGTCTACGCCGACGACGAGGCCGACCCGGACGACGCCGCCACGACCGAGAGGCCGGAGTGCTCTGGACCCGACCCGGCGGCTGCGTCCACCTCAGCCGAGCCGACGCCGACCGGAGCCGACGCGGGTGTCGCTTAGGACTTTTTTCCTTTTTATCTTCATCCTTCCTGTACTCGAACTCGGTTAGGTAGCAGGTCCACCCACTGGGGGTGTAGTTTCATGTAATGGACTTGTGGCCGCGGGCCCTTGTTGTTTATAAATTTTGCATGTAATTTCGCTTTTGCTGTTCAGCCTTGGTCCTTTTCTTGTTCGTCTTTTCTTTGGACTCCCTTCCCGCTAGCCGGACAGCCGGGTGGCGGTCTGTGGCTAGGACGGGGATTCGGCCTTGAGAGGGGACGTACAATACTTAGGCTTTTTCAGACGTTGAGCGCGAGCGGAACACCCACTGGGCCGGCTGGCTGCAGGCGGCGAAGTCGGCTGGCGCGCAGCCGGTCGTGCGGCGAATTGGTGAGAAAGGGCAGATTGGGCCGGATTGGCCGAGCCAGACTCTCCCCCTTTGCCATTCTTGCGTGACGACGCTTCCGGCCTTTGGCTCTTGCCGGCCGGACAGCCGGGAGCTGGTCTATGGCTTGGGGCGAAGAGAGGGCTTTGGCGGCTCATACGCTTCGAAATGGACTAAGGAAAATGGCGAGGTGCGGTCTAGCCGGCTAGCCCCCGAGCCCCCGAGCCGGACACGCCGACTCGGCGGGAGAATTGAAAAACGGGGAAGTGCATATACACAAAGCTTGGTAAAAACGGAAAAGGTAGCCCCCGAGTGTCGTGCGGGGGTACTTGCTGCTTTCATTAAACCCAAAAGGTAGTGATACATGCGTGCATGCGTTCAACTGTAAAACGGACGAAGGAGCTCCGCGTTCCAGGGCCGGCTGGACTCCTCGCCGGCTGCATCTCGCTTGTGCTTGTTCGGCTTCTACGCGTCGATGAGGTAGTACGCGTTCCGGTCGCAGAGAGCCTTGCTGATGATGAAGGGGCCCTCCCAAGGAGAGGCCAGCTTGTGCTGGCCGGCTGTCCGCTGGACGAGCCGTAGCACGAGGTCACCTTCACAGAACACGAGGGGCTTAATCTTCTTGCTGTGGTAGTGGCGCAGGCCTTGTTGGTAGATGGCTGACCGGCTGAGGGCTAGGAGGCGCGCCTCCTCGAGCAGGTCGGCGCCGTCTTCGCGTGCCTCCTTTGCCTCGGCTTCTGTGTACATGGTCATCCGGGGCGAGTCGAACTCGACGTCGGTTGGAATAATCGCTTCGGCTCCGTAGACGAGGAAGAACGGGGTGAACTCGGTTGAGTGGTTGGGTGTCGTCCGGAGACTCCAGAGGACGGCCGGCAGCTCATCGAGCCAGCTGCCGGGTGAGCGCATGAGCGGCTCGACGAGTCGCGGCTTGATGCCGGCTAGGATGAGGCCGTTTGCCCGCTCGGCCTGGCCGTTCGACTGGGGATGTGCGACGGAGGCCAAGTCGAGTCGGATGCCGGATGCGGAGCAGTAGTGGGCTAGCGCGCCCTTGGCGAAGTTGGTGCCGTTGTCAGTGATGATGCTGTGGGGAACGCCGTAGCGAACCGCGATATCCTTGATGAACCGAACGGCCGTGGGCCCATCGAGCTTCTTGATCAGCCTTGCCTCGATCCACTTGGTGAACTTGTCGACGGCGACCAGCAGATGCGTCATGCCACCTCGGGCGGTCTTGAAAGGCCCCACCATGTCGAGCCCCCAGACGGCAAAGTACCACGTGATTGGGATGCTTTGGAGGGCTGTCGCCGGCTGGTGGCTGCGCTTGCTGAAGCGTTGGCAGCCCTCGCATTTGAGGACCAGCTGCTCGGCGTCTTGCAGGGCCGTGGGCCAGTAGAAACCATGGCGGAAAGCCTTGGCCACCAGGGACCTCGAGGCGGCGTGGTGCCCGCACTCGCCCTGGTGGATGTCGAGGAGGATCTCGATCCCTTTGTCCTGCTCGACGCAGCGCTGGAACACGCATGTCGTGCTGCGCTTGACCAGCTCGTGGTTGATGATGCTGTAGGCAGACGCTCGCCGCTGCACTTGCCGGGCTTCGGTCTCATCGCTGGGAAGGTCACCGTCTTCTAGGAAGGCGAGGATCAGCCGAGCCCAGGACGGCGCCATCACCACTGAGAGGACGGCCACCGGGATGGGATCCGGGACGACAACCCCCGAGCCGGAGCCGGCAGTCCCCAAGCCGGAGACGGCAGCCCCCGAGCCTGAGACGGCAGTCCCCGAGCCGGAGACGGCAGCCCCCGAGCCGGAGTCGGAAGCCCCCGAGCCGGAGCCGGCAGTCCCCGAGCTTGGGCCGGGAACTCCAGGGTTGGGTGGGGGCGCGTCGGGGTCGTCCGGGACGAAGATGGATTCCGACTCGGGAGACGGCTTGATGGACGGCTTCCGCAGGTGCTCGAGGGAGACGCTGGATGGGATGACTTGCCGGGTGGAGCCCACTTTAGCCAGTGCGTTAGCCACTTCGTTGTCCGCGCGGGGGACGTGGAGGAACTCGCAACGGTCGAACCCGCCGGAGAGCTGCTGGACCAGGAAGCGGTAGCTGGCCATGTTGGCGTCTCTGGTGTCCCAGTTGCCAGAAACTTGCTGCACCACCAGGTCCGAGTCACCGTAGCAGAGGATGCACCAGATGCCGATCTCCTTGGCCAGTCGGATGCCATGCACGAGAGCTTCGTACTCGGCCATGTTGTTGGAGGCGGCGAAATGGATCTGCAGCACGTACCGCAGTCGGTCGTTCTTGGGGGAAGACAGCACGATGCCGGCTCCCAAGCCGTTGCGCATCTTGGAGCCATCGAAGTGCATGCGCCAGTGAGTCGACTCGGGCGTCGGCGGCAGGTACTGGGTCTCTGTCCAGTCGACGAGGAAGTCGGCCAGCGCCTGGGACTTGATGGTGGTGCGGGGCTCATAGAGGATCATGTGGCTGGCTAGCTCGATGGCCCACTTGGCCACCCGGCCAGAGGCATCCCGGCAGCCCATGATCTCGCGGATGGGGGGCGTGCTCACCATGTTAATAGTATGCTCCTGGAAGTACTGCCTCAGCTTCTTGGCGGCAAAGTACATGCCGTAGCACATCTTCTGGTAGTGGGGGTAGTTCTGCTTGGAGGCGGAGAGCACCTCGCTCAGGAAGTACACTGGACGCTGGACCGGCTGCATCTTGCCCTCCTCAGGGCGCTCGACCACCAGCACCGTGCTGACCGCCCGGGAGGTGGCGGCGATGTACAGCAAAAGTGGCTCTTTCTCAGCCGGCGCGGCCAGGACGGGTGCGGTGGATAGCATGCGCTTGAGGTCGCGGAAAGCTTCGTCCGCCTGGTCGCTCCACTCGAACGACGTCGTCTTCTTCATCAGCTGATACAGGGGTAGGGCCCTCTCCCCCAGCCAGCTGACGAACCGGCTGAGAGAGGCCAAGCAGCTGGTGAACTTCTGGATGTCACGCAGCCGGGCCGGCTTGCGCATGCGCTCGATTGCCTTAATCTTTTCCGGGTTGGCCTCAATGCCACGCTCCGAGAAGAGGAAACCAAGGAGTTGGCCAGCCGGCACGCCGAACACGCATTTCTCCGGGTTGAGCTTGATCTGATACCGGCGCAAGTTGGCGAAGGTCTCCTTGAGGTTGGCCAGGAGCATGAGGTGCTGATTGGTCTTCCCCATGATGCCGTCGACGTAGACGTGCACGTTTCTGCCGATCTGGGGCAGCAGGCATTTCTGCATGCAGCGCTGGAAGGTGGCGCCGGCATTCTTCAAGCCGAACGACATGGTGATGTAGCAAAACGCCCCAAAGGGCGTGATGAAGGATGTCTTGAGGGCGTCGGCCGGGTCCAGCTTGATCTGGTGGTAGCCGGAGTAGGCGTCCAGAAAGGACAGGAGCTCGCAGCCGGCTATGGATTCGATGACTTGGTCGTTCCGGGGCAGAGCGAACGGATCTTTGGGGCAGGCCTTGTTCAAGCTGGTGTAGTCGATGCACATGCGCCAGGTGCCATTCTTCTTTAGGACGAGGACTGGATTGGCCAGCCACTCGGGGTGGAAAACTTCCTTGACGAAGCCGGCTGCGAGCAGCCGGGCGATCTCTTCACCGATGGTTCTTCGCTTCTCCTCGGAGAAGCGGCGTAGCGGCTGTCGGACAGGCTTGGCGTCCTTGCGGACGTGAAGTTTGTGCTCGGCGAATTCCCTCGGGACACCCGGCATGTCTTTGGGAGACCATGCGAAGATGTCCTGATTCTCACGGAGGAAGTCAACGAGCTTGCCTTCCTATTTGCTGTCGAGGCGGGTGCCCATGACGACGTACTTGCTGGAGCTGGGGTCGGCCGGGTCGAGCGGACCCTCTTCGTGTCTTTTGACTACTGGAAGGAGGCCTCGTTGGCGGCCGGCTTGGGCGGAGTCGGCACGGCCGGCTGCGCGCCATCCAGTGCCACGATCCGGTCGAGCTGGCGCCTCTCCTCGGCGATGACCAGTGACTCGGCCAGCTGGGAGCCGGCTTTGGCGCACTCGAGGGACTTCTTGTAGACGCCGACGATGGTGATGAGGCCCTTGGGACCCGGCATCTTCAACTTTAGGTAGGCATAGTGGGGGACTGCCATGAATTTGGCCATTGCGGGCCGGCCCAGCAGCGCGTGGTAGGGGCTGGCCAGGTCCACCACCTCGAACCAGATCGGCTCACGGCGGAAATGGCTGCTGGAGCCGAACAAGACGTCAAGCCAGATCTGGCCGATCGGAGAGCAGGAGAGACCCGGGACGATGCCGTGGAACACCGTCCGTGTCGGCTCCAGCTGTCGCGCCTCGATGTCGAGCTTGGTCATGGTGTCGCGGTACAGGATGTTGATGCTGCTGCCGCCGTCGATCAGCACCCGTGAAAAATGGCAGGTGCGCTTCTCGGAGACGAAGGTGGGGTCGAGCACCAGGGCGTAGCCACCCGGCGTGGGCATGACGGCCGGGTGGTCCTCCCGGGTCCAGCTGACCGGCCGGGCGGACCAATGCATGTACTGGGGAACCGGAGGGACAACAATGTTCACCTCGGCCGCGTGCTTGCGCTTGGCGTGCTTGTCATCGCCCTCGCTGGTGAAGACGACGTAGGACGCGTCCGGGCGGGGGAAGGCGTTGTCGGCGAGGGCGCCGGGTGGCGGCGGGGGTGGGGGAAGCGGCGGCTGCTGCGGGTCGGCTCCGGGTGGCGGGGGTGGAAGGTTGCCCTTCAACATGCGCTAGGTGAAGCTGCACTGCTGGAGCGTGTGTGTCGACGGCTTCGCGCCGCTGTGGTTCTTGCAGGGGGCGACGAGCATCTGCTCGAAAGACAGCTTGGGCTGCCAGGCGGCCTTGCCAGTGCGCAGGCGCTGGCTGGAGCCTTGTTCGGCCGGCTGCTCCCCTTCCACCGCGGCGACCTGCCGGTTGTCGTAGCGGGGCGCCTGCTGGTCGTTCCTGCGCTTGCCGTTGTTGTTGTTGTTGTCTTGCCGGCGCTAGTTGTTGTCGCCAGCCGGCTTGGGGGGCGCTGGCTGGGCCGGGAGGAGCTTGCCGTCTGCATCAATCGTGACCATCACATTCATCGCGGAGTCGGCCGTAGCGTACTTGTCCGCCACGGCCATGAGCTCCGCCAGGGTGTCCGGCTCGTCACACACCAGCGGGTGCTTGACCAGAGTGCCATCTTGGCATCCGTCGATGAAGTACTGGATGGCCTGGACCTCGTGGACCCCCTCGCGGGAGTTGCGCAGCTCCGTCCACCGTGTGAGGAAGTCGCGAAGGGGCTCGCCTGGCTTCTGGACGAACATGGAGAGCTGGCGAGGCTTGCCGGGGCGCTTGTAGGTGCTGGTGAAGTTGTGGATAAACGTGTCTTCGAAATCCAGCCAGGAGTTCACGCTGCCGGCTCGCAGGCTGTTAAGCCACATCCAGGCCGAGCCGAGCAGCATGAGGGGGACGTATCGTACGGCCACGCGCCGGTTGCCGCCAGCTATGCCGACAGCCGTGGTGTAGTCAGTCAGCCAGTCCTCTGGCTTGGTGACGTCGTTGTACTTGGGGGAGTCGCGGGGCAGCGAGAAGCCTTTGGGGAAGGGCTCCTCGCGAATGCGGGGGCCAAAGCACGCGGGCCGACAGAGCTCTCCTCCTCCAGGGCCGTGGAGCACGCCAGCCGGTCGAGGCAGTGACGGGCGTCGCTTTCATCATAGGGCTCATGGGGACCGAGCCGGTCAGCCACGGAACCGCGGGGACTGATCCGGTCCGCCACGGGACCGAGGGGTGCAGGGGCTTCCTGGCCCAGCTCGCGCCGCCGAGCCGGCCGCACAAGGGGCTCCGGCGGCTGAACCCGTCCGTCACCAGCCGTCTCATCGGCAATGCCGTCTCCAGCGGTTGCGGCACGGTTGTGCCGGCTCCGACCGTACCAGTGCCGGCCAGAGCGGCTCGTGCTAGTGGCATGGGAGGACGTCTGCTGCAAATCCCGGAGGGCCCTCTCCGGGTTCCCGGTTTTTCCTGAGGCGGAGGCGGATGGCTGGGCCGGGTCGAAGTGCTTCTGCTGCTCGTTCGCCGCGGTGATGAGATCACGGATGCGCTGTTGCTGCTGCAGCAGCTCCTCGCCCTCCAGGAATTTGAGATCCGCCATGGCCGCCTGCGCTGCGCGCATGTTCTTGACGGGGGTGTCGTACATAGGCCGGCCTGCGCCTAGCGCACGGCCGATTGCGCCCCCACGGATCCGCACTTCCGCGACCCGGCTGGGCTGGGCGGCGGCCGGCGTGAAGCCGTGGGCGCTGTCGTACTCTCGCTGGGCGGACTCCAGCCGGCGCCGCGTTGCCGCGAGCTCCGTGGCCTCGACCAGCAGATGCTGACGGTCCTTGCTGAGCTGAGCTGCTGCGGCCGCTGTGTCGGTGTCGGGCGTGATGGGGGCTTGTAGGCTCCGGATTGTCTCGCGGAGCGGGTCGGCCCGGCGTGGTGGGGCCGCGGCAGCGGCAGCCGCGGTGGCCTTCTCCTTGCCGCGCGAGGAGCCGGAGCTAGTGCCGATGGTCAGCATCTCCGCGCGGGCGCAGAGGGTCGCGACATCGTTGGGGCACTCGTCGGGGACGGGTGAGTCGGCGAAGCTGTGTACCTCGCTGGGGCACTCGTCGGGGACGAGCACGACGAAGATGCGCAGCGCGCCGAAAGGGACGACGAGGCAGCCTGCGGGGAAGGCGGCGTCCGCGCCTGGCGCAGCGTCGCAACTGGCCGGGTTGGCCGTGCGAGGAGCGCGGACCAAACCGTGCACGATGCGCTCGCCGGAGCTACTGAAGGGCCTCGTCTGAAACTTGACTCCGGCCGGCACCGCGAGCAGCCCCACGGTGGGTGCCAACTGTCGTGGTGTTCTCACGGCAGATGCCATGAGATGGCTTAAAATGGTGGGGCTACGTGAGGACGCCGGTGGGTTCCGGAAGCGAGGTTGGGGACAAGCGGAGAGGGACTCGCGATGTACCCAGGTTCGGGGCCCTCTGAGGGAGGTAAAACCCCTAGTCCTGCCGGATCTACTAGATGGATCTCACAGAGTGATTACAATGCACTCCTGGAGCTGTATGATGGGGGGAGGAAGAAGATCTAGCTCTCTCCTTCCCCTGGCTACGTGTGTGTGTGTGTGTGTGTAGAGAGTTCAACTGAGAAATAGAGCCAACCACTCTGCATGGAGGCCTCCTGGGGGTCTTATAGCTCGACCGGGAGTCATCGTCTGGGAGCCGGCGGTGGGGCCCTGGTGTCATCGTGTGGGAGCCGGCGGTGGGGCCCACCGGGTCGCCGGGTGCGCCGGGTCCGTCGGGTGCGCCGGGTCCGGGCCGTGCCGGGGCCGCCGTGCACGGGTCCGGTCGGCTGCGCGGCACTGTGGCATGTCTTGTCTTGCGTCACAGGGCGGTTGGCGCCGCCCAGCTATAGGATTGCGCCGCCCGCACACCGCCCGCCCCGGGCGGGGGCGCAGGGATGCTGTAGCCACGCCCTCTTGGGCCGGCGCAAAGGAGGGAGCGTTGTAGCCCCACTTGCCTCGTCATGAGGGTTTGTCCTCTCGTGGCCAGCCGGCATGGGCTAGCCGGCTGGGCCGGGTCGCCACACCGAGCCGGCTCGCGCTCGGGAGCCAGCGAGCAGGCTAGCCGGATTGAGGGGCTTGGCCTGCTCCGATATTTTTAAAAGGGGCAGGCTGCTCTCCCCCGACAATGACATCAGTAGTGACAACAATTATCCTGCAAAATTGAATCATGATCTATTTAATTATTTCCTCCGAAGACCGACACCGGGACCGACACTTGACCCTTCCCAGCTAACGTCCTTGATCGCGGACACGGCTATTCGAATATGTATAACTCTGCAGAGGGTGTACTCTTTACTCACGTGTATGAGTTTTCTTTGGCCAGCAACGCGACGCTGACTAATTCCCATTACAGTCTTTGGGTTGAAAACACGCCTGACCAGCACACACCAGATTAACTTTCCGGATGCCAGGAATCACCCCAAGCATCGTTCAAGAAAAACTCTAAGTCGAGCAGACCAACGTCTCGACTAGCATGGGATCACTATTCATACGCGCAGATTACAAGGGGTGCCCCCCTCTCGGCCCAGCCGGATACACCCATGCCCCCTGACCTGATGACTGGCATTAGTCCATGGCCGTGGAAACCCTCATCATGGCCCTCTATGTGGTGTGTACACGGACAGGTGTTAGCAACTTACTAAACCGTACTTCCCTCGCGGGAAGACCTGTGGCAGCATGGTGTTTAGCTAGGTGTGACGGAACAAGACTCGATCTAGGTCGACTCAGGAGGTGTTGTTATTAAGACTGGCATGTCTCACATGCCGCAGTGACACCGTCGTGTCATAACATGACCGTGCTTACCAGCACGTTCAAGGCTGGAGCTGCACTCCTGGGTCTCACAGCTTTCATCCATGTCTGATACTTGAGTGGAAGGCAAGTAGTGCAAAGTTGATATGACCATGCATGCATGCACTTGTGATATACTATACCTACGATGCAACTCCAAACCGATGCAACCATGCATGCAATTCACCATATCCCAAGTTCAAAATGCTTGCCTTGATCAAAGTAGTCAGAAAGTGATCCCTCGAAATTCCCGCCAAAGTCCCCCTCTTCGTTTTCTGGAAAATTCAAATTCAAATTAAAATTAAATTTTTTGCAACAGTACCAAAAGTTGTCTCAAAATATTTTTAGATAAATAATAAAAAAACTAGAGAGGATAATAAGAATTTCAAAAAAAGAATCAACTCAAACAGAGTTGTGGTTAAAAAGTTATTAAACTTTTAAAACCAGGGGCCTTTCTGCAAAAATCTAGGTCCCTGTGCTGTTAAACAGAAAATGGTTCGGGAATAAATACGCTTCCCAGTGCGAAAGCGTAAAGCACTAGAGTACGCTTTCAATTTAAAGAGAGAAAAGAATAAAATGCTGACGGGTGGGGTCCACTCGTCAGGTTTAAATTTGAACGCGCTCGCGCACGAGAACAGAGAGGCGGCGGTGATCACCGGCGACGATCGCCGGGGTTTTAGGAGGCGGCGATGGTCGGAACGTGATCAGGGTGGACTTCCGCGTCGGTGGGTGGCGGTGGTGGTCGCCGGCGAGCACCAGAACGACGGCGAGGTCGTCTCCGGCGGACGGCGGCGTCGGGTGAGGTGGGATCTCGCCGGAGAGAGCTCCGGTTGTGGAATTGAAAAGCAGGATCGACGAGAGGGAGTGGTGAGAGGCTACTAGTGGAGTTTTGGAAGTGGAGGTGGCCTAACGACGACGTACTGATCGGGGAGGGTGGCGGTGGATCGGTGACCGGAGTTGGGAGAGAAGGCCTCCCCGAGGTCGGGGGAGAGTGTGGGAGCTCGATTGAGATGATGGTGGAGTGGTGCGGTAAGTGAACGGAGCTCGGGGAGCTCTATTTATAGGCGGCCGAGGAGGTCAGAGGCGGAACGGATGACACCGGAGTTATTCTGGCCGACGAGGTGGTTAGGGGCGGTGGTCAGGGGCGGCGCATGATCAGGGAGGTTGACGGAGTACTCTAGAAGCTTTAGCATGGACGAGCTCGGGCCTGATCGCCTTATCCACGGGATGACTCCCGTATGGTTGCGGCGGCGATGACCGGCTCCGGCGACTGACAGCGGGCCCAGGGCGGTGTGGACGGCGTGCGAGGCTGCGGAGAGGGGCGACGCGTGGAGGAGAGTTGGCGAGGGAGAGCAGCAGAGAGGAGTGAAGGCGGAGGCAGACGTGGTGATCCGCTTGTCCCGCCGCAGCCAAGGATGGTGGCCGTTGCACCGGCCACCTCCTGTTCTGTCGGCGGCAGGGCACTAACCAGGGGGTCCCCGGTGATCCATTTAAGGCGAGAGGAGGCGTGGAGGAGAAGGGGAGGCGATGGAGTGCAGTGCACGGCGACGCTTCTCCCTCTCTCTGAACAAATTCAGTTAACTGAATTTCTGACAGCGATGAACAGTACGCCCACCATGTGTATGATGAAATGCCAGAGGGTGCTAGGGTTTTTAGGAATTTGTGGTAATTTTTGTGGTGAGGTGTTGATGCATATAAGAGAGTCTGGCACAGTTTCAGAATTTTTGGAGCAATTAAAAATAGGTTTTGGTCATGGAGTTTGAATTTGGACCAAATTTGAACTGGATGGAATTTGAAAATTTTGAACTGTGGAACTCAAAGTTTTTGGTGAAATGGGTTGTGGGTACTGCCTAGTAGTTAGGATAATTTTTGTGGGTGCAGAAGAATTATAGAAAATGTGGTTCCTTTGTAAGCCAAAGAAACTAGGATAAATATAAATTCCAACTTTGGAATTTATTTAAAATAATAGAAATATTTTTGTGGAGAGGAAAAGTATTGGACACTGTCCTAGAATGTGAGAATAACTTGAGGGATAATTTAGAGGTGACAGAAAAATTATTGGAAGAATTTAGAAGTGCTAGAAAAGAGCAAAATGATCATTTTCATGGAAAATTTTAATTATCCAAAACCTTTCTAAATAAAAATATTTTTGTGATCCTCCAAAAATAATTTCCCAATTAATAAACCTTCCAAATCAGAACCATTTAAAATTTTGAAACCCAATTAAAAATAAAAAGATTTTCAGAACAGAAGAAGCAGAAGAAGAAAAAGGCCGTAATAATTCAAAGTATTTTATTTTAAAGAAAATATTTTTTAAAATCCCAAGGAAATATTTTGGGGTGTTACAGGAAGTTTTATTGCATTTCACGATACGGAGCCGCCGCCACCTCCTGTTCTTCATCGGGAGGCCAGGTCTGGAGTCTGTTCGGTGCTACGGAGAGGGGGATCTTCCGTCATCGTCATCATCAACCATCCTTCATCACCAATTTCATGATGCTCACCACCGGGAGTGAGTAATTCCTTCGTAGGCTTGCTGGACGGTGATGAGTTGGATGATATTTATCATGTGATCGAGTTAGTTTTGTTAGGGCTTGATCTCTAGTATCCACTATGTTCTGGGATTGATGTTGCTATGACTTTGCTATGCTTAATGCTTGTCACTAGGGCCCGAGTGCCATGATTTCAGATCTGAACCCTTTATGTTTTCATGAATATATTTGTGTTCTTGATCTGATCTTGCAAGTTATACGCACCTGCTACGTGTTATGATCCGCATACCCCAAGGTGACAATAATTGGGATTCTTTCCGGTGATTGCCGTAGTTTGAGGAGTTCATGTATTCACTAAGTGTTAATGCTTTGTTCCCGTTCTCTATTAAAAGGAGGCCTTAATATCCCTTAGTTTCCTTAAGGACCCCGCTGCCACGGGAGGGTAGGACAAAAGATGTCATGCAAGTTCTTATCGCAAGCACGTATGACTATATACGGAATACATGCCTACATTATATTGATGAATTGGAGCTAGTTCTGTGTCACCCTAGGTTATGACTATTACATGATGAATGTTATCCAACATAATCATCGATCCAAGGCCTACGAGCTTTTCACATATTGTTCTTGCTAAGTTACTACTGTTGTTACTGCTGTCACAATTGCTACAAAACTACTACTGCTATTGTTACTATTATTGCTACCGCTATCAAACTATCATACTACTATGCTACTGATCACTCTGCTGCAGATATTTAGTCTCCAGGTGTGGTTGAATTGACAACTCAACTGCTAATACTTGCAAATATTCTTTGGTTCCCCTTGTGTCAAATCAATAAATTTGGGTTGAATACTCTACCCTCGAAAACTGTTGCGATCCCCTATACTTGTGGGCTGTCAAGACCTTTTTCTGGCGCCATTGCCGGGGAGCATAGCTTTATTTGCTGAGTCACTTGGGATTTATATTTGTTGATCACTATGAACAATCTGAAAGACGCTAAGACCAAGATCGTTCCATCTAAGACGAGGGGAGGTATGGAACTGCCATCTAGCTCTGCACTTGATTCACCTTCTATTTTGAGTAAACTTGCAACACCACCACATGCTATTAATTCTGATATGTCGCAAGTTATTGATGATACCACTTCTGCTATGAATGATACTCATGATGATGCTAGTACTATGCTTAATAATGCTGTGCCACTTGGTGAATTTCTTGCTGAACAAATTGCTAAAGCTAAAGAAGCTGAAAATGCTGAAACTCTTGAAAATTTTGATTCACCTATTATGCCTAGCTCTCCTAGTAGAGTTGAAACACCTGATGAACATTGCTTTGATAGGGAGACGGCTAGAGCCATCCTTGCTTGTAATGATAGAAATAAAGTTATAAAATTGCTTGCTGAGATGAAAGAAAAATCTATGAGGGATAGAATGAAATATGATCCTAAGTTTGCAACCTCTCCCATATTTGTCACTGATAAGGATTATGAATTCTCTGTCGATCCTAAGTTAATTACTTTGGTTGAATCTGATCCTTTCCATGGTTATGAAACTGAAACTGTTGTGGCACATCTTACTATATTAAATGATATAGCCACCCTATTTGCTCATGAGGAAAAAAATCGCTATTACTATATTCTTAAGTTGTTTCCTTTCTCATTAAAGGGTGATGCTAAGGAATGGTATAATACTCTTGCTCCTGGTTGTGTGCGTAGTCCCCAGGATATGATTTATTACTTCTCTGAAAAATATTTTCCTGCTCATAAGAAACAAGCTGCTCTACAGGAAATATTTAACAAATTAAAGAAGAGAATCTCCCTCAAGCTTGGGGGAGGCTTCTCCAATTACTTAATGCTTTGCCTGATCATCCTCTTAAGAAAAATGAAATACTTGATATCTTCTATAATGGACTAACCGATGCTTCTAGGGACTACCTAGATAGTTGTGTGAGTTTTGTTTTCAGGGAACGGACTATTGAACAAGCTGAGGAACTATTGAATAATATATTGAAGAATGATAATGATTGGACACTTCCTGATCCACCGCCTAAACCCACTCCGAAGAAGAGGGGTATTTTATATCTCAGTCCTGAAGATATGCAAGAAGCAAAGAAATGTATGAAGGAAAATGGTATTAAAGCTGAAGATGTTAAGAATTTGCCACCTATTGAAGAAATACATGGTCTTGACACACCGCCACAGGTGGTAGAGGTAAATTCTCTTATAAAGTTTGATGAAAGTGATATTCCTTATAACAAACCTCCTAGTCAATGCTTGTATGAATTTGACAATTATATTATTAAGCAAGATCATTTTAATGCAAATGTTATGAAACAATTGAAACAAAATGCCTATATGATTGATCGCTTGAGTGACTTGTTATTTAGAATTGCTAATGATGTCAAAGGTGTAAGTAAACATGCATCTATGGTTCAAACCCAATTAGAACAAGTTGCTAAATATCAGAATGAATTGCTTAATGAAATGAATAACAATATGAATGATCATGTTGTTAGAGTAATGACTAGAAGAGGTAGAATGACTCAGGAGCCACTTTATCCTGAAGGTCACCCTAAAAGAATTGAACAAGACTCTCAAAGAATTAATGTTGATGCACCTAGTCCATCTAAAAAGAAAAAGAAAAAGAAAAATGATAGTACTTTGCATACTTCTAGTGAACCTGAGGTAGAAAAACCCTTAGAGGATAGTAATAATGTTTCTATTTCCGATGCTGAAACACAATCTGGTAATGAACAATCACCTGATGATAATAATAATGAAGATGCTCACGTGGATGCCCAACCAGATAATGATAAAGAACTTGATAATGATGTTGAAATAGAACCTGTTGTTGATCTTGATAACCCACCTTCTAAAAATAAACGTTATGATAAAAGAGACTTCGTTGCTAGAAAACATGGTAAAGAAAGAGAACCATGGGTTCAAAAACCCATGCCCTTTCCCCCTAAACCATCTAAGAAAAAGGATGCGGAAGAATTTGAACGCTTTGCTGAAATGCTTAGGCCAGTCTTTTTGTGCACTCGTTTGACTGATATTTTAAAGATGGCCCCTTATGCTAAATATATGAAAGACATTGTCACAAATAAAAGAAAGATACCTGAAGCTGAAATTTCCACCATGCTTGCAAATTATTCTTTTAAGGATGGAGTACCTAAGAAACTAGAAGATCTAGGAATACCAACTATACCATGCTCCATTAAAAGAAATTATGTCAAAACTGCTTTGTGTGATTTGAGAGCCGGTGTTAGTGTTATGCCTTTCTCTTTATATAAAAGACTTGATTTGAATAAACTCACTCCCACTGAAATATCATTGCAAATGGCTGACAAATCAACTGCCATACCTATCGGTGTTTGTGAGGATGTGCCCGTTGTAGTTGCAAATGTTACTATTCTAACAGACTTTGTTATACTTGATATGCCCGAGGACGACAACATGTCGATTATCCTTGGTAGACCCTTTTGAATACTGCAGGGGCTGTTATTGATTGCAACAAAAGCAAGGTCACTTTTCATATCAATGGTAATGAACATACGGTGCACTTTCCGAAGAAACAATTTCAAGTAAATGGTATTCATGTTATTGAAAAGACTCCGACAATCACTATTGGAAGTTTTCAACTCCTTCTTCCTACTGCTAAAAAGAAATATGAAACTCTTATTATCGGGGAGATCCATATCCCTGTTGAGGTAACCTAGTGTTTTATGAAGATTCTTCGGTTTCATGTCACTCGGAAATGGTTTGTTAATAAGACTTGATCAACCTTAATAATGGATTCTTTTTGAGGGGCATGTGGTCGATGAATTTAGTAAGCACAACCTTCTGTACCCACTTTTTGTTTTCTGTTATTTTTAGTTAAATAAAATAAAATGCCATGATTATCCTGTTTTCTGATTTATCCGTGCAATAAAAATGGCCCAGATATAAAAGTGCTCAAAATGCAATAAAATTTTGATATGAATTTTTATACAATATTTAAGAATTTTTGGCACTGGAAACATACCAGGGGGTGCCCCAGGTGCCCACGAGGCACCAGGGCGCGCCACCCCCCCTGGCGCGCCCAGGTGGCTCGTGGGCCCCACAAGGACCCCCCTCACTTATCCCTTCAGCCCACTTTGTCTCTTACCTCTAACAAAAAATTCCTGGTAGCTCTCTCTCTCATGTTCTTGCTCACAAACCTGAAATTTTCGATCTCTTTGCTCGGAGCTCCGTTTCCAAAACTGTTTTGAGGGATTGCTCCTTGGTATGTGCATAATTGGATTAGTTTTTGCTTTAGTGGATTATATTTTGCATAATTGGCTACTCTTGGTGCTACTGAAAATGAGCTTGCTTGTTGAATTCTTTGAGTTCCAAGTAGTTTGAATGATTGATATAGCCTCTAGACATCCATATGAGTAGTTGCTATCAATCTTGTGAAGTTTTATTGATATCATTTTGTGGCCCAAAAATTTTCAGAAAATTGTTCTTAGGAAAATGAATATCTTCCGGAGAAGTTCTTCGAAGCGGAACGCCAAGGGAGTCCTTGGGGACTCCTCGGACAGCGACCTCAACACCCCGCGTTGGTTGGAGGTCCGTCCTTGCGAATGGCCACACAATGCCTTCATGAATGAAGCCAGATTCTACCAAGAGTTCGCGCAATTCATTGCAAATGCCAGACTGACTGACTTCCTCGCACATGAGTGTGACCAGCACCACATCCTTACAAATTCCTTTGTGCAAAACTTTCATTTTCTGAGTAGGCTCGAACCCCCTGAGGTGCGCTTTGATTTATATGCTGAACATTATCAGATACCTCTAGCTGAATTTTGTGAGATATGTTTGATTCCCTTTGATGGGGGAAATCAGAGAGCCTCGATCGGAGGAGTTTGAGGGTTTCCTCCACACTTTAACTGTGGGAGAGGAAAGGGGCGTGTCGAAAGCCCAAGCCACTAGCTTGCAATTCCCCTCTGTTCACTACTTTGCTCTATTCATAGGGAAATGCTTGACTGCTAGGGAGCAGGGTAGTGCGCTATGTGCACCTGACTTTGCCATTTTACGCCGCGCATTGCATAATGATAACACTTATAACCTGGGAGCCATCATTGCACGCCGCTTGCACACTAACAGGACTAGGGTAAAAAATTCATGGTGGTATTTATGCTACTCGCTTAGCGATACGCTTTAATTTTAACATATGCCCTCATGATTATTTGTTGCCCAGAGTTTACTTAGATTACCAATCCATGAGGGACCACCATTTTCTTGATGCTCCCGAACCTCCTCACCACATTCGTTATAACTTGGTTTTTAGTGAGGATACTCATGATATTATTCCATTGCCTGCACCTGCTTTGTTTGATTCTCATGCCAGGAACGGATATATCGTGATGCCACCGGACATCATTGCTTACCGGAACGCCTTGGCAGCGGCAAAGGAGAAGGCCCAGGATTGGGACGCTCTGGTGCCGCCGCCTCAGGACTTTCACATGGGACCGGATGGCTACTACGGATGGCCGTAGACCAAGCTAGGCCAAAAGCCTAAGCTTGGGGGAGTACGTATTTCTCACCGACATTACATTCATGTTCACACATTTCATGCCAGTTATCGGTGTTCATACATTTTCATTGTATAATCCATGTTAGTTTTATTTTCTCGCTTTCTTCTTGTGTGTTTGTAAAACTTTGAGAAAATCCAAAAATATTTCTCGTTTCTTTTCGGTTTTCTTCCTAGCTTAATTAGTAGTAGTATTAAAAGAAAACCCAAAAAGATTTCTCATTTCTTCTTTTGCTTGTTGGGAGTTCTTCCATGTAAATAGTTTTCTTTTCTCGTCTCTACTTTTTCCTTTTTTTTATTTGTCTTCTTCCGAAAAACTAAAAACTCCAAAAATATTTCAGTGTGTTTCTCTGAAATTCTTTTCTTTTGTTGAGTCATTGTAAGGAGAAGACCACGATGAAAATGATGAGTGGCTCTCATATGCATTATTGTTGATCTAACAAAGAGCCCATTTTACCTTGTCTTCTCCTTTGAATAAAATGCTTGCAGATTCCAGTTTAGTCCACGCCACACTTGCACTATTTTTATTTTCATATCATTTGGTCGTGCAAGTGAAAGGCAATAATGACGATGATTTGATGAAGTGACTATGGCAAGGAAAAGCGGGTATGAACTCAACTTGTTCTTTGTTTTTGTAAATATGTTTAACTCAGTACCCCTGATTCAGCATGTTATGATTAAACATGTTTATGATGACAATTAGAGATTATAGTTGCTCATGCCATACTTAAGTAGCTAGGAGTGGATAATGATTTATCTTGAGTGTCAACATGCAATAAAATGTTCATGATGTAGTATGATGATATGGTATCCTCCTCTAAATGTTTCAAGTGGCTTGACTTGGCACATGTTCACACATGTAGTTGAATCAAAACCAACATAGCCTTCACGATATTTATGTTCATGGTGCTTATATCCTACTCATGCTAGTATTCAATGCTGATTATTCATAATGCATGATTATGACCGTTTTCGCTCTCTAGCTGGTCGCTTCTCAACCTATTTGCTAGCCTTCGCCTGTACTAAGCGGGAATACTGCTTGTGCATCAAAACCTTTAAACCAAAGTTATTCCAGATGAGTCCACTATATCTACCTATATGCGGTATTATTTTGCCGTTCTAAGTAAATTTGCATGTGCCACCTCTAAATATTCAAATGAACATCTATTTTGTGTGCCCGTACCGCTCATGGAGCGACAGGGGGCGGTCAGTATCTTCCATGCTAAGCAGGTTATTCTCATGATGAGTGTTTATTCACTCGTCCTTACACGAGAGGGGCTGATAATCGGGATGCCCAGTCCCATTATTAAAGTTGAAAATAATAAAACAAACTCCCCCGGAAAGTTGTTGGTATGGAGGGCACCCGAGGATTCGGCTAGCCATGGCTTGTGATTGTTGGTGGAGGGGGAGTAAACTTTACTTTACCGCTTGGGAACCGCCGCTAATGTGTTTAGCATGGAAGAAATTGAAAACTCTCGGTCGTGACGTTGACAGGAAAGGCATACCTCCCAAAATTTTATTTATCTCTGATTTAAGTTTTGAGCTCTGGCACCTCTGCAAATCCATGCTTCCCTCTGCGAAGGGCCTATCTATTTACTTTTATGTTATTTTACTTTTATTGTTGAGTCATCACCTTCTCAAACAAGCACCAGACCTGAGAGCACTATTGTCATTCTCATGCATTGTGTATAGTTAATGTTGCATGCATCATCATTGGATCTCTTCTACCATGAATTACAATGTTTAGTCGTTGCTTGAACTTTGGAGGTGCTCTGCATTTATGTTTTGCGGTCTCAGAAAGGGCTAGCGAGATACCATGTTGTCATATCATATCATGATTGTTTTGACAAAATGTTGGCATTTGAGATATCTTATTATTGCTCGCTAGTTGATTATGCCATTGATATGAGTGAATATAATTTGTAAGAGTTATCATTTGCATGGTTAGTTATAATCTTTGCTGAAAACTTCGGTACTATTTAAGCATATATATAGATACAAGAACAAAAGAGTTTGTAAAAGTTTTTCTTTATCACTTTCAGTTTGTCAACTGAATTGCTTGAGGACAAGCAATGAGTTAAGCTTGGGGGAGTTGATACGTCTCCATCGTTTCTACTTTTCCAAACACTTTTGCTCTTGTTTTGGCCCCTAATTTGCATGATTTGAATGGAACTAACCTGGACTGACGATGTTTTCAGCAAAACTACCTTGGTGTTTGATACGTCTCCAACGTATCTATAATTTTGATTGTTCCATGCTGTTATATTATCAATCTTGGATGTTTTTATATACATTTACAGCAATTATATATCATTTTTTGGGACTAACCTATTAACTTAGTGCCCAGTGCCAGTTGCTATTTTCTGCCTGTTTTTGGTTTTACAGAATATCAATACCAAACGAAGTCCAAATGCCACGAAACTTTTTGGAGATTTTTTTATGGACATAACAAACACTAGAAGCTTCGGGAGGAGGCCAGAAGACCCAGGAGGTGGCCACGAGCCACCAGGGCATGCCTGGGGGGGCAGGCGCGCCCTGGTGCCTCGTGGACCCACCTCTGACCCTTTTGACCTAATTCCACCACTATAAATTCCCAAAAATTGGGAAACCAACAGAGGAGTCCACGAAATACTTTTTCCGCCGCCGCAAGTTTCTGTTCTCGAGAGATCCCATCTGGGGGCCTTCTTCGGTACTCCGCCAGAGGGGGAATCGATCACGGAGGTGCTCTACATCAACCTTGCTGCCCTTCCGATGATGCATGAGTAGTTTACCACAGACCTTCAGGTCCATAGTTAGTAGCTAGATGGCTTCTTCTCTCTTTTTGATCTTCAATACAATGTTCTCCTCGATGTTCTTGGAGTTCTATCCAATGTAATCACTTTTTGCGGTGTGTTTGTTGGGATCCGATGAATTGTGAGTTTATGATCAGATTATCCATGAATATTATTTGAGTCTTCTCTGATCTCTTTTATGCATGATTATTATAGCTTCGTATTTCTTCTCTGATCTATTGATTTGGTTTGGCCAACTAGATTGATTTATCTTGCCATGGGAAGAGGTGCTTTGTAATGGGTTCGATCTTGCGGTGCTCAATACCAGTGAGAGAAAGGGACATGACACGTATGTATCGTTGCTATTAAGGGTAGAAAGATGGGGTTTATTCATGCGTGAGTTTACTTTGTCTACATCATGTCATCGTTCTTAAGGCGTTACTCCGTTCTTTATGGACTTAATACAATAGATGCATGCTGGATAGCGGTCGATGTGTGGAGTAATAGTAGTAGATGCAGGCAGGAGTCGGTCTACTTGTCTCGGACGTGATGCCTATATACATGATCATTGCCTTGGATATCGTCATGATTATTTGCTTTTCTATCAATTGCCCAACAGTAATTTGTTTACCCACCGTATGCTATTTTTATAAGAGAAGCCTCTAGTGAAAACTATGGCCCCCGGGTCTATCTAAATCATATACGAAAACCCTAAAAATACTTGCTGCACTTTTTCTTTATTTATTTTATTTTGTATTTTTGTTTAATCTATCTATCTATCACCATACAATTTAATCTTGCAATTTACCGCCGAGGGATTGACAACCCCTCGTTTGCGTTGGGTGCAAGGATTTGTTGTTTGTGTGTAGGTACTGCTAACAAGGTGTTGCGTGATTCTCCTACTGGATTGATAACCTTGGTTTCATAACTGAGGGAAATACTTATCTCTACTGTGCTGCATCATCCCTTCCTCTTCGGGGAAAATACCAACGCAAGCTACAAGTAGCAGGAAGAATTTCTGGCGCCGTTACCGGGGAGACATCATCAACATCTATCAAGTACCTTCGCATAAACTCTCATCTCCTTGCATTTATTTTATTTGCCTCTCATTTTCATCTCCCCCACTTCTAAAAAGTTTTTACAAAAAAATACAAAAATATTTTCCGTTTGCCTTTTTCTTGTTTGCTTGTTATCTTGTTTGCGTAGCCACTATGTCTCAAGAAAATACAAAATTGTGCGATTTTTCCAATACTAATAATGATGATTTTATTAGTACTCCAATTGCTCCTCCCGCCGCTAGTGCGGAGACTTGTGATATTAATGCCACCTTGCTAAATCTTGTTATGAAAGAACAATTTTCTGGTAGTCCTAATGAAGATGCTGCATCCCATCTTAACACTTTCGTAGAATTGTGTGATATGCAAAAGAAAAAAATGTGGATAATGATATTTTGAAATTAAAATTATTCCCATTTTCATTGCGGGATCGTGCAAAATTTTGGTTTTCATCTTTACCACGAAATAGTATCGATTCTTGGGATAGGTGTAAAGATGCTTTTATCACCAAGTATTTTCCTCCCGCGAAAATTATTTCCCTAAGAAATAAAATTATGAATTTTAAGCAACTTGATCATGAACTTGTTGCCCAATCTTGGGAAAGGATGAAATTAATGATAAGAAATTGCCCTACTCGTGGCTTAAATTTATGGATGATCATACAAAAAAATTATGCGAGATTAAATTTTGTCTCTAGAAATCTTTTAGATTCCGCCGCGGGTGATACTTTTATGGAAATTACTTTGGGGGAAGCTACTAAATTGCTTGATAATATTATGGCAAATTATTCACAATGGCATACTGAAAGAGTTCCCACTAGTAAAAAGGTGAATTCTATTGAAGAAATTAATACTTTGAGTGATAAAGTTGATGCGCTTATGAAATTGGTTGCTAGCAAAAATGCTCCTATTGATCCTAATGATGTGCCTTTATCCACTTTTATTGAGAAAAATAATGATCCCGCAGATGTGAATTTTGTCTCGCGAAACAATTTTAATAATAATGCTTATAGAGGTAATTTCAATGCTAGACCGTTTCCGGGAAATTCCTCTAATAATTATGGCAATTCCTATGGTAATCCTTATAATAATAATAATAGGATGCCCTTTGATCTTGAAAGTAATATTAAATAATTTATTAATGCTCAAAAAAAATTCAACACTACGATAGAAGAAAAATTGAGTAAACTTGATGATATGTCTAGGAGCATTGATAGAATTATTCATGATGTGGAAAATCTTAAGACTAAAATTTTGCCACCCAAAATTGATATTAATGAATTAGTTAAAGCTTTATATGTCTCTATGGATGAGAGTAAGAAAAGAACCGCCATGGTAAAAGCTAAACGAGAATTTTTAGAAAAAGTGATTCCTCCTGGTTTCTATCGTAGTAATGATGAAGATATTAAAATGATTGGTGTTTCATCTATTGATTCTTTGTTTAGCAAAATTAAAATTGATGAAAATGGGACTGAAGAAGACTCAACTTTAGCTAAAGAGCGTCCCCATAATTCGGAGGGTGAAAATCTTGATAAGAAAATTTCTAAAAGTGGGTTTGGAGAGGTAAAAACTTTAAATAGTGATGTGCCCACTCTCTTGGATTACAAAGATTTTAATTATGATAATTGTTCCTTGATTGAATGTATTTCTTTGTTACAATCCATGTTAAATTCACCCAACGCCTATGAGCAAAACAAGGCTTTTACTAAACACATAGTAGAAGCAATGATGAAAGCGTTAGAAGAAAAGCTAGAACTAGAAATTTCAATTCCTAGGAAATTATATGATGAATGGGAACCCACCATTAAAGTTAAAATTAAAAATTTTGAGTGCAATGCTTTATGTGATTTGGGTGCTAGCGTTTCCACAATTCCAAAATCTCTATGTGATGTGCTAGGTTTTACCAATATAGATGAATGTTCTCTTAATTTGCATCTTGCGGATTCCACTATTAAAAAACCTTTGGGAAGAATTAATGATGTTCTTATTCTTGCAAATAGGAACTATGTGCCCGTTGATTTTATTGTACTTGACATTGAATGCAATTCTTCTTGCCCCATAATACTTGGTAGACCGCTCTTACGAACTATAGGTGCTGTTATTGACATGAAAGAAGAGAATATAAAATTTCAGTTTCCATTAAAAAAGGGTATGGAGCATTTCCCTAGGAAAAGAATTAAAGCACCATATGAATCCATTATGAGGGCCACTTATGGAATCAACTTGAAAGATGACAATACTTGAAACTATGCATGATGCCTAGCTAGGGGCATAAAACAATAGCGCTTGTTGGGAGGCAACCCAATGAATAAAATAAATTTTTATCTATTGTTTCTGTTATTTTCTGTTTTCACATTTTTTATACTGTTATGATTGTGTTTTTGTGTTTTTAATTAGTGTTTGTGCCAAGTAAAGCCTTTAGGATGATTTGGAAGATAGTATAATTGATGCTGTTTGGAAAACAGAAAGTTTTGAGTCCAGTGCTGGAATTTTGGTTCTGTACTGGAGCGTCAGAAAAATCTAAATTTTTTACACAGTATTGGTATATGAATTGCCCACGTTTTACTAATTTTTCAGAATTTGTGAAGTTACAGAAGTATGGCTTTTAAATAGATTGCTACAGACTGTTCTGTTTTTGACAGATTCTGTTTTTGATGCACTACTTGCTTGTTTTGATGAAACTATGGATTGTATCGGGGGGTATAAGCCATGGAGAAGTTAGAATACAGTAGGTATAATGCAAAAATAAAATATGAATGGGTTTGCAACTATACTAAAAGTAGTGATTTATTTTGTTATACTAACGGATTTCATGAAGGTTTTGTTGAGTTTTGTGTGATTGAAGTTTTCAAGTTTTGGGTGAGATCACGATGGATGAAGGAATAAGGAGTAGCAAGAGCCCAAACTTGGGGATGCCTGAGGCACCCCAAGGTAATATTCAAGGAAGACTCAAGCGTCTAAGCTTGGGGATGCCCCGGAAGGCATCCCCTCTTTCTTCTACCAACCATCGGTAATTTTACTTGGAGCTATATTTTTATTCGTCACATGATATGTGTTTTACTTGGAGCGTCTTGTATGATATGAGTCTTTGCTTTGTTTGCTTTTTAGTTTCTCACAATCATCCTTGCTGAACACATCTATTTTGAGAGAGGCACACGTTATCATAATTTTTTAGAATACTCTATGTGCTTCACTTAAATGTTTTGAGCTAGGCAGTTGCTCTAGTGCTTCACTTAAATCTTTTTGAGCACGGTGGTGGCTATATTTTGAAGAAATGAACTCTCATGCTTCACTTATATTATTTTGAGAGTTGACAAGATTAAAATTTTGAAGAAATGAACTCTCATGCTTCACTTATATTATTTTGAGAGTTGATAAGATTAAAATTTTGAAGAAATATTTGCACTCTCATGCTTCACTTAAATCTTTTTGAGAGTTGATGATAGTAATGGTAATTTGCACAAGATATGAATTTGGTCCCAAAGTGATGAATATTCAAGAGGGATATAATAAAAACTTTCATATAGATCATTGGATATGATAAGTGTGATTCCTTGCAATAGTTTTGCGATATGGAGATGATGATATGTGAGTCATGTTAGTGAGTAATTGTGATTTAGTAAGAATATTAGTGTTAAGGTTTGTGATTCCCTATGCATGTGATACGTCCATTTTGCATCATGTTTTGCTACTGCTATTTATGGTGTTTTTAATCAATATAACACTTTGTGGAGCAATTCTAATGCCTTTTCTCTCTTAATATGCAAGATTTACACAAGGAGGGAGATTGCCGGCAGCTGGAATTCTGGACCTGAAAAAGCTATGTCAGAGATACCTATTCTGCACATCTCCAAATGAGCTGAAATTTTACAGAGATTTATTTTGGAATAAATAAAAAATACTGGAAGCAAGAAGTACCAGAGGGGGCCACCGAGGTGCCCACGAGGCACCAGGGCGTGCCACCCCCCTAGGCGCGCCCTGGTACCTCGTGGGGCCCCTGGCCAGCCTCTGGCCCCCATTTTCTGGTATATAAGTCCATTTGCCCTAGAAAAAATATAGAGAAGACTTTCGGGATGGTGCGCCGCCGTCTCGAGGCGGAACTTGGGCAGGAGCACTTTTGCTCTCCGGCGGAGAGATTCTGCCGGGGATACTTCCCTCCGGGAGGGGGAAATCGTCGCCATCGACATCACCAGCAATCCTCTCATTGTGGGAGGACTAATCTTCATCAACATCTTCACCAGCACCATCTCATCTCAAACCCTAGTTCATCTCTTGTATTCAATCTTTGTCTCAAAACCTCAGATTGGTACCTGTGGGTTGCTAGTAGTGTTGATTACATCTTGTAGTTGATGCTAGTTGGTTTATTTGGTGGAAGATTATATGTTCAGATCTATTATGCTATTCAATACCCCTCTGATCTTGGACGTGATTATGTTTTGTGAGTAGTTACTTTTGTTCTTGAGGACATGGGAGAAGTCTTGTCATAACTAATCATGTGAATTTGGTATTCGTTCGATATTTTGATGATATGTATGTTGTTGATTCTCTTAGTGGTGTCGTGTGAACGTCGACTACATGACACTTCACCATCTTTGGGCCTAAGGGAATGCATTGTCGAGTAGTAATTAGATGATGGGTTGCTAGAGTGACAGAAGCTTAAACCCTAGTTTATGCGCTATTCCGTAAGGGGCTGATTTGGATCCATATATTTAATGCTACGGTTAGAGTTATCTTAATTCTTCTTTCGTAGTTGCGGATGCTTGCGAGAGGGGGTAATCATAAGTGGGAGGCTTGTTCAAGTAAGAACAGCACCCAAGCACCGGTCCACCCACATATCAAATTATCAAAGTAGCGAACGCGAATCAAACAAACATGATGAAAGTGACTAGATGAAATTCCCTTGTGTCCTCGAGAACGCTTTACTTACTATAAGAGATCATTCCGGCTTGTCCTTTGCTATAAAAAGGATTGGGCCACCTTGCTGCACTCTTTGTTACTATTACTACTTGTCACTTGTTACAAATTATCTTGCTATCAAACTACTCGTTACCGATAATTTCAGCGCTTGCAGAAAATACCTTGCTGAAAACCGCTTGTCATTTCCTTCTGCTCCTCGTTGGGTTCGACACTCTTACTTATCGAAAGGACTACGATTGATCCCCTATACTTGTGGGTCATCAGCATGCACATCATGTCAATAGTTATGCAAATAAATTATATCCTACTTATGGTGCATTATTCGGTGTTAGTTATGTTCAATGCATGTTTATGACCATTTTCGCTTTTTGGTTGGTTGCTTCTCAATCTATTTGCTAGCCTTCATTTGTACTAAGCGGAAATACTGCTTGTGCATCCAAACTCCTTAAACCCAAGTTGTGCCAAATGAGCCCACTATATCTACCTATATGCGGTATTTCAATGTCGTTCCAAGTAAACTTGCGTGTGCCATCTCTAATTTTCAAAATAATTTACCGTTTTGTGTGCCCGTACCGCTCATGAAGCGGCAGGGGGTAGCCAATATTTTCCATGCTAGGTGTGTTATTCTCACGATGAGTGTTTATTCACTTGTCATTGCACGAGAGAATGGTTGGTAATAGGGATGCCCAGTCCCACAATGAATCAAAAATTAATAACAAACAAAATTCCTTGGAAAGTGTTGGTATGGAGGGCACCCGTGGATACGGCTAGCCATGGATTGTGAAAGAATGGTGGAATGGAAATAAACTTTACTTTATGTTTGGGAACCGCCTATGATGTGTCTAGCATGGAAGATATTGGGAAGTCTCGGTCATTTTCGTTGACAGGAAAAGCATGCCTCCAAAAAAAATTATCTCTCTAATTTAAGCTTTGAGCTCTGGCACATTAGCAAATCTCTGCTTCCCTCTGCGAAGGGCCTATCTATTTACTTTTATGCAATTTTTATTTTTATTTGAGTCTCCATCTTCTCTTATAAAGCACCAACTAGAGAGCACTATTGTCATACTTGTGCATTGGATGTAGCTAATATTTGAGTGTGTTTCATGAATGGATCAATGATTGAGCATAATGGGCTAGGGATAACTTTCTTTAGCGTTGATATTTTGAAAGGCATGGTTGCTTGTTAGTATGCTTGAGTATTTATATCTTCATGTCAAATTATAGACTATTGCTTTGAATCATTCAAGTCCAAATGTCCATGCTATAAAAGAAAAGAATATATGATGAATATGATAGGCAACATTCCACATCAAAAATTCTATTTTTATCATTTACCTACTCGAGGACGAGCAGGAATTAAGCTTGGGGATGCTGATACGTCTCCAACGTATCTATAATTTTTGATTGTTCCATGCTGTTATATTATCAATCTTGGATGTTTTTATATACATTTACAGCAATTATATATCATTTTTTGGGACTAACCTATTAACTTAGTGCCCAGTGCCAGTTGCTGTTTTCTGCCTGTTTTTGGTTTTACAGAATATCAATACCAAACGAAGTCCAAATGCCACAAAACTTTTTGGAGATTTTCTTCTGGACATAACAAACACTAGAAGCTTCAGGAGAAGGCCAGAAGACCCAGGAGGTGGCCACGAGCCACCAGGGCGCGCCTGGGGGGGCAGGCACGCCCTGGTTCCTCGTGGGCCCACCTCTGACCCTTTTGACCTAATTCCACCACTATAAATTCCCAAAAATCGGGAAACCAACAGAGGAGTCCACGAAATACTTTTTCCGCTGCCGCAAGTTTCTGTTCTCGAGAGATCCCATCAGGGGGCCTTCTCCGGTACTTCGCCGGAGGGGGAATCGATCACGGAGAGGCTCTACATCAACCTTGCTACCCTTCCGATGATGCGTGAGTAGTTTACCACAGACCTTCGGGTCCATAGTTAGTAGCTAGATGGCTTCTTCTATCTTTTTGATCTTCAATACAATGTTCTCCTCGATGTTCTTGGAGTTCTATCCGATGTAATCACTTCTTCCGGTGTGTTTGTTGGGATCCCATGAATTGTGAGTTTATGATCAGATTATCCATGAATATTATTTGAGTCTTCTCTGATCTCTTTTATGCATGATTATTATAGCTTCGTATTTCTTCTCCGATCTATTGATTTGGTTTGGCCAACTAGATTGATTTATCTTGCCATGGGAAGAGGTGCTTTGTAATGGGTTCGATCTTGCGGTGCTCAATCCCAGTGACAGAAAGGGACATGACACGTATGTATCGTTGCTATTAAGGGTAAAAAGATGGGGTTTATTCATGCGTGAGTTTACTTTGTCTACATCATGTCATCGTTCTTAACGTGTTACTCCATTCTTTATGGACTTAATACACTAGATGCATGCTAGATAGCGGTCGATGTGTGGAGTAATAGTAGTAGATGCAGGCAGGAGTCGGTCTACTTGTCTCGGACGTGATGCCTATATACATGATCATTGCCTTGGATATCGTCATGATTATTTGCTTTTCTATAAATTGCCCAACAGTAATTTGTTTACCCACCGTATGCTATTTTTATGACAGAAGCCTCTAGTGAAAACTATGGCCCCCGGGTCTATCTAAATCCTATACTAAAACCCTAAAAATACTTGCTGCACTTTTTCTTTATTTATTTTATTTTGTATTTTTGTTTAATCTATCTATCTATCACCATACAATTTAATCTTGCAATTTACCGCCGAGGGATTGACAACCCCTCGTTTGCGTTGGGTGCAAGGATTTGTTGTTTGTGTGCAGGTACTGCTAACGAGGTGTTGTGTGATTCTCCTACTGGATTGATAACCTTGGATTCATAACTGAGGGAAATACTTACCTCTACTGTGCTGCATCATCCCTTCCTCTTCGGGGAAAATACCAACGCAAGCTACAAGTAGCAGTGTTGTTTTTTGTGCAGAAATAAAAGTTCTTGGAATTGGATGAAACTTTTTTGGAGATTTTTTATGGAATAAATAAAAAATACTGGAACCAAGCCCCACTGGAGGGGGCCACCCAGTGCCCATGAGGCACCAGGGCGTGCCACCCCCCCCCCCAGGCGCACCCACGTGGCTCCGCTGACCCTAATCTCTAGCCTATAAATTCACAATTCCAGAGAAAAAAAATAAGAGAGGAAGTTTTATTGCGTTTCACGATACGGAGCTACCGCCACCTCCTGTTCTTCATCGGGAGGTCAGGTCTGGAGTCTGTTCGGCACTCCGGAGAGGGGAATCTTCCGTCATCGTCATCATCAACCATCCTTCATCACCAATTTCATGATGCTCACCGCCGGGAGTGAGTAATTCCTTCGTAGGCTTGCTGGACAGTGATGAGTTGGATGAGATTTATCATGTAATCGAGTTAGTTTTGTTAGGGCATGATCCCTAGTATCCACTATGTTCTGAGATTGATGTTGCTATGACTTTGCTATGCTTAATGCTTGTCACTAGGGCCTGAGTGCCATGATTTCAGATCTGAACCCTTTATGTTTTCATGAATATATTTGTGTTCTTGATCCAATCTTGCAAGTTATACGCACCTGCTACGTGTTATGACCTGCATACCCCTAGGTGACAATAATTGGGATTCTTTCCAGTGATTGCCGTAGTTTGAGGGTTCATGTATTCACTAAGTGTTAATGCTTTGTTCCGGTTCTCTATTAAAAGGAGGCCTTAATATCCCTTAGTTTCCTTATGGACCCCGCTGCCACGGGAGGGTAGGACAAAAGATGTCATGCAAGTTCTTATTGCAAGCACGTATGACTATATACGGAATACATGCCTACATTACATTGATGAATTGGAGCTAGTTCTGTGTCGCCCTAGGTTATGACTGTTACATGATGAATGTTATCCAATATAATCACCGATCCAAGGCCTACGAGCTTTTCACATATTGTTCTTGCTAAGTTACTACTGTTGTTACTGCTGTCACAATTGCTACAAAACTACTACTGCTACTGTTACTATTATTGCTACTGCTATAAAACTATCATACTACTGTGCTACTGATCACTCTGCTGCAGATATTTAGTCTCCAGGTGTGGTAGAATTGACAACTCAACTGCTAATACTTGCAAATATTCTTTGGATCCCCTTGTGTCGAATCAATAAATTTGGGTTGAATACTCTACCCTCGAAAACTGTTGCGATCCCCTATACTTGTGGGTTATCAAGAGATCACAGGGATGCCGGAACACGTTAACGAGAAAAGAGAACAAAACCGGTAACGAGGTAACTGGCATAGTGGACAAAAGTTGTTGATCCATGGGGATGCCAATAAGTCTCACCTCGGGTGTTTGTAACATATCACGAAGCAACAGGAATAGCACACGGCAAACTGGAGGTTCACTCGAATATTTATTCGTGTGGGTATAGGGGTCAATATGGGTGTCCACGGTTCCGCTATTGATCATTGATCGGAAAGTGTTCCGGTCATGTCTATACTTCACCGAACCTATAGGGTCACACGCTTAAGGGTCATCTATCTGCTGAATACTAGACAGAGAGTCTGAGAGAAAGTCACCGAAAAAGTTTCGGAGACAAACGAAAAAGTTCTGGAGAGAACACCGGAAAAGTTTCGGTAAAACCAAAAGGTTGTTTTGGAGTAAACCATTGAGCCAAAAAGGTTTCAGCATGCGCTTGGAACTTTTTGGAGGTACCAGAATTGTTCTGGGAACTTCTGGAATTTTTCCGGAGAAAAAACCGGAAATGTTCCGGAGTAGCCAGAAATGCTTTGGTTGATTTTTCGCAGATGAAAATCATTGATCTGGAAATGTTTCGGAACGCGTCCAGAATTATTGTAGGGGGTACTGGAAATGTTCTGGACCTACAGAAAATTTTTCGGATTAAACAGGCGCGGAAAAATGGTTCATGAATAGTGGAAAGACTATTCTGAATAGTGAAAACACTATATGTACATAGTGGAAACACTATATGTATATAGTGGAAACACTATTGTAAATAGTGGAAACACTATATGTATATAGTGGAAACACTATTGTAAATAGTGGAAACACAATTAGGGGTTGATGCAGGCATGGTGATGCAGGCAACACTATTTGGAAGCCTCCCCATCTTGCCCTTTATGTGGGACATATAGCATGGGCATTTTGGGTTTTTCAAGTGCCACCCTACCCCTTGGTTTTCCGATAAATAGAGATGGAGATGAGCTCTCCACACTCACTCTTTCTCTCATACATTATGCCATGCAATGATCTGGCTTCTTCTCTCCCTCACATGAAATAGTTTCATAGAGCCGAAAGGTTGTCTGGGTTCCGGTGGGAACTAGTTCTATACGGCGAAGCCCTGCCGGATAGCTGACACAGTGCTACTTGTGAGCTGCGTTGGTAATTCCCTAAAGAAGAAGGGAGAGGCAGTATAGTAGAGATAAGTATTTCCCTCAGTTAACAACCAAGGTTATCAATCCAGTAGGAGAACCAAGCAAAATTCCGTTAAAGCGCACCTGCACACACAAGAGCAAACACTTGCACCCAACGCGAATAAGAGGGTTGTCAATCCTCTTAGCGGTTATTTGCAAGGATTAAATCTTATCGAGGTAAACAGATAAACTAAACTACTAATTAAAATAAAAGTAAATAAATTGCAGCAAGGTATTTTTAGGTTTTTTATATGATGAAGATAGACCCGGGGACCATAGTTTTCACTAGAGGCTTCTCTCTTGAGCACATAGGCATACGGTGGGTAAACAAATTACTGTTGGGCAATTGATAGAAAAGCGAATAATTATGACAGATTCATGGCAATTATCATGTATATAGGCATCATGTCCGAGACAAGTAGACCGACTCCTGCCTGCATCTACTACTATTACTCCACCCATCGACCGCTATCCAACATGCATCTAGGGTATTAAGTATGAAACAGAGTAACTCCTTAAGCAAGATGACATGATGTAGAGAAGCAAATTCAAGCAATATGAATAAACCCCATCTTTTTATCCTTAATGGCAACAATACAAATACGTGTCATGTCCCTTTCTGTCACTGGGATTGAGCACAGCAAGATTGAACCCATCACAAAGCACTTCTCCCATTGCAAGATAAATCAATTTTGTAGGCCAAACTAAACCGATAGATTGGAGAGAAATACAAAGCTATAACAATCATGCATAAAAGAGTTCAGAGAAGACTCAAATATTTCTCATGAATAATCTGATCATAAACTCACAATTCATCGAATCCCAACAAGCACACCGCAAAAGAAGATTACATCGGATAGAACTCCAAGAACATCGAGGAGAACATTGTATTGAAGATCAAAGAGAGAGAAGAAGCCATGTAGCTACTAGCTATGGACCCGTAGGTCTGTGGTAAACTACTCACACATCATCGGAAGGGCAGCAAGGTTGATGTAGAAGCCCTCCGTGATCGATTCCCCCTCCGGCAGAGTACCGAAAAAGGCCTTCAGATGGGATCATGGAAGAACAGAGGCTTGCGGCGGTGGAAAGGTTTTCTCTTCTGGCTCTCTGGGGGTTTCCCAATATTTGTGAATTTATAGAAGTGGAATTAGGTCAAAAGGAGTCACGTGGGCCCCACAAGGTACTACGGCGCCCCCCCCCCCCGGGGCGTGCCCTAGTGGCTTGTGAAGCCCCTGTGGGGCTTCTGGCCTCCTCCCGAAGCTTCCCAGGTTTCTTTTGTCCAGAAAAAAATCTCCAAAAAGTTTTGTGGCATTTGGACTTCATTTGGTACTGTTTCTCTGAAAAGCCAAAAAACAAGCAGAAAACAGCAACTGGCACTAGGCACTGGGTTAATAGGTTAGTCCCAAAAAATGATATATAATTGCATACAATTGCATATAAAAACATCCAAGATTGATATTATAATAGCATGGAACAATCAAAAATTATAGATACGTTGGAGACGTATCAAGCGTGCCCAAGCTTAATTCATGCTCGTCCTCGAGTAGGTAAATGATAAAAACATAATTTTTGATGTGGAATGCTACCTATCATGCTTCATCATGTAATCTATCTCTTACGGTATGAATAATAAGATCCAAATGATTCAAATCAATAGTCTATAATTTGATATAAAGACATCAATACTCAGGCATACTAGCAAACAATCATGTCTTTCAAAATAAAAATGCTAAAGAATGTTATCCCTACAAAATCATATAATCCTGTCATGCTCCATCTTCTTCACACAAAGTATTTATCATGAACAACCCCGGTTTTAGCCAAGCAATTGGTTCATACTTTTTAACACGCTTCAGATTTTTCAACTCCCACTCAATACATGAGCGCAAGCCATGGATATAGCACTATGGGTGGAATAGAGTATGGTGATAGAGATAAATAGGAAAAGTCGAAAATGGAGAAAGTCTCACATCAACGAGGCTAATCAACGGGCTATGGAGATGCCCATCAATTGATGTTAATGCGAGGAGTAGAGATTGCCATGCAACGGATGCACTAAGAGCTATAAGTGTATGAAAGCTCAACATGAAAACTAAGTGGGTGTGCATCCAACTTGCTTGCTCATGAAGACCTTGGGCATTTGAGGAAGCACATCATCGGAATATACAAGCCAAGTTCTATAATGAAAAATTCCCACTAGTATATGAAAGTGACAAAATAGGAGACTCTCTATATGAAAAACATGGTGCTACTCTGAAGCACAAGTGTGGAAAAAGATAGTAACATTGCCCCTTCTCTCTTTTTCTCTCATTTATTTTTTCCTTTTTCTTTATCTTTTTTCTCTTTTTTTCTTTTTTTTTCTTTATATTTTTTTCTTTTTTTTTCATGGCTCTTTTTCGCCTCCTTTTTTTTCGTCCGGAGTCTCATCCCGACTTGTGGGGGAATCATAGCCACCATATCCTTTCCTCACTGGGACAATGCTCTAATAATGATGATCATCACACCTCTATTTACTTACAACTCAAAATTACAACTCGATACTAGAACAAAATATGACCCTATATGAATGCCTCTGGCAGTGTACCAGGATGTGCAATGATGCTAGCGTAACATGTATAAAAATGATGAACGGTGGCTGAGCCACAAATACTATGTCAGCTATATGATCATGCAAAGCAATATGACAATGATGATGTGTGTCATAAAAATGAAACGGTGGAAGTTGCATGGCAATATATCTCGGAATGGCTATGGAAATGCATTGATAGGTAGGTATGGTGGCTGTTTTGAGGAAGATATAAAGAGGCTTATGTGTGATAGAGCGTATCATATCACGGGGTTTGAATGCACCGGCGAAGTTTGCACCAACTCTCGATGTGAGAAAGGGCAATGCACGGTACCGAAGAGGCTAGCAAATTGCGGAAGGGTGAGAGTGCGTATAATCCATGGACTCACATTACTCATAAAGAACTCACATACTTATTGCGAAAATTTATTAGCCCTCGAAGCAAAGTACTACTACGCATGCCCCTAGGGGGGAGGTTGGTAGGAGTTAACCATCGCGCGCCCCCGACCGCCACACAAAGGAAGTCAATCAATAATAATTCATGCTCCAACTTCTTAGCATAACGACAGACCATACGTGCATGCTTCGGGAATCACAAACCTTAACACAATTATTCTTACTAAACCACAATTATCTACTAATACCTCCCACATATTACCATCTTAATATCGCAAAACTATTGCAAGGAATCAAATTTATCATATTCAGTGATCTACATGAAAGTTTTTATTATATCCCTCTTGAATACCTACCATATCAGGACCGAATTCATAACCCATGCATATTACCATTGCTATCATGAGACTCTCAAAAAGATATAAGTGAAGCATGAGAGTGCAACTATTTCTTTAAAATATCATCACCGCCGTGCTCTAAAAGATATAAGTGAAGCACTAGAGCAACTGCCTAGCTCAAAAGATATAAGTGAAGCACATAGAGTATTCTAACAAATTACGAATAATGTGTGTCCCTCTCAAAAAGGTGTGTCCAACAAAGATGATTGTGACAAACTAAAAAGCAAACAAACTAGTTCACAAGACGCTCCAAGTAAAACACATATCATGTGATGAATAAAAATATAGCTCCAAGTGAGTTACCGATAGATTGTAGACGAAAGAGGGGATGCCTTCCGGGGCATCCCCAAGCTTAGACGCTTGAGTCCTCCTTGAATATTACCTTGGGGTGCCTTGGGAATCCCCAAGCTTAGGCTCTTGTCACTCCTTATTCCTTTGTCCATCGTAGTCTCACCCAAAACTTGAAAACTTCAGCACACAAAACTCAACAGAAACCTCGTGAGATCCGTTAGTATAACAAACAAATCTTAAACTTTAGGTACTGTTGTAAATTGATTCATATTTAATATTGGAATAATGCTACTGTACTCCAACTTCTCCATGAGTCATACCCCCCGATACGATCCATAGATTCATCAAAATAAGCAAACTATGCAATAAAAACAGAATCTGTCTAAAACAGAACAGTCTGTAAATATCTATTTAAAAGCCATACTTATGTAACTCCAAAATTTTTGAAAACATAGGACAACGTGGGAAATTCATATACCAATACTATGTAAAAATTTCAGATTTTTCTGACGCTCCAGTACAGAATTAAAATTCCAGCACTGGACGCAAAACTTTCTGTTTTTCAAACAGCATCAATTATACTATCTTCCAAATCATCCCAAAGGCATTACTTGGCACAAACACTAATTAAAACATAAAAACTTAATCATAACAGAAGCTATAATCATGCAAACATTCAAAAACAGTAGGTAAAAGCAAAAATTTATTTTATTCATTGGGTTGCCTCCCAATAAGCGCTATTGTTGTATGCCCCTAGCTAGGCATAATGCATAGTTTCAAGTGTTGTCATCCTTCATATTAATTCCATAGGTGGCCCTCATAATGGATTCATATGGTGCTTTAATTCTCTTCCTAGGGAAGTATTCCATCCCTTTCTTTAGTGGAAATTGAAATCTTATATTACCTTCTTTCATATCAATAATAGCACCAATAGTTTGCAGAAAAGACCTACCAAGTATTATGGGGCCAGAAGGATTGCATTCAATGTCAAGAACAATAAACTCCACGGGCACATAATTTCTATTTGCAAGAATAAGCACATCATTAATCCTACCCAATGTCTTTTTAATAGCAGAATCCGCAAGATGCAAATTAAGCAAACAAAATATTTTTGTGTTTTTGTAAGATATGAATGCCTCTGGCAGTGTACCAGGATGTGCAATGATACTAGCGTAACATGTATAAAAATGATGAACGGTGGATGAGCCACAAATACTATGTCTGCTATATGATCACGCAAAGCAATATGACAATGATGATGTATGTCATAAAAACGGAACGGTGGAAGTTGCATGGCAATATATCTCGGAATGGCTATGGAAATGCCATGATAGGTAGGTATGGTGGATGTTTTGAGGAAGATATAAGGAGGCTTATGTGTGATAGATCATATCATATCACGGGGTTTGGATGCACCGGCGAAGTTTGCACCGACTCTCGATGTGAGAAAGGGAAATGCACGGTACCGAAGAGGCTAGCAAATTGCGGAAGGGTGAGAGTGCGTATAATCCATGGACTCACATTAGTCATAAAGAACTCACATACTTATTGCGAAAGTTTATTAGCCCTCGAAGCAAAGTACTACTACGCATGCCCCTAGGGGGGAGGTTGGTAGGAGTTAACCATCGCGCGCCCCCGACCGCCACACAAAGGAGGACAATCAATAATAAATCATGCTCCAACTTCATAGCATAACGACAGATCATACGTGCATGCTTCGGGAATCACAAACCTTAACACCAATATTCTTACTAAACCACAATTATCTACTAATACCTCCCACATATTACCATCTTAATATCGCAAAACTATTGCAAGGAATCAAACTTATCATATTCAGTGATCTACATGAAAGTTTTTATTATATCCCTCTTGAATACCTATCATATCAGGACCAAATTCATAACCTGTGCATATTACCATTTCTATCATGAGGCTCTCAAAAATATATAAGTGAAGCATGAGAGTGCAACTATTTCTTTAAAATATAACCACCGCCGTGCTCTAAAAGATATAAGTGAAGCACTAAAGCAACTGCCTAGCTCAAAAGATATAAGTGAAGCACATAGAGTATTCTAACAAATCACGAATAATGTGTGTCCCTCTCAAAAAGGTATGTTCAGTAAAGATGATTGTGACAAACTAAAAAGCAAACAAAAGAAAACAAACTATATCACAAGACGCTCCAAGTAAAACACATATCATGTGATGAATAAAAATATAACTCCAACTGAGTTACCGATAGATTGTAGACGAAAGAGGGGATGCCTTCCGGGGCATACCCAAGCTTAGACGCTTGAGTATTCCTTGAATATTACCTTGGGGTGTCTTGGGCATCCCCAAGCTTAGGCTCTTGCCACTCCTTATTCCTTTATCCATCGTAGTCTCACCCAAAACTTGAAAACTTCAGCACATAAAACTCAACAGAAACCTCGTGAGATCCGTTAGTATAACAAATAAATCTTTAACTATAGGTACTGTGGTAAATTGATTCATATTTAATATTGGCATAATGATTCTGTACTCCAACTTCTCCACGACTCATACCCCCCGATACGATCCATAGATTCATCAAAATAAGCAAACTATGCAACAAAAACAGAATCTGTCTAAAACAGAACAGTCTGTAAATATCTGAATTATGGTCATACTTTTGTAACTGCAAAAATTCTGAAAAAATAGGAAAACGTGGGAAATTCATATATCAATACTGTGTAAAAAAATCAGAAGGTTCTGACATTCTGGAGAAAATTAGAAATTCCAGCACTGGACGCAAAAGTTTCCGTTTTCAAACAGCATCTATCATACTATCTTCCAAATCATCCCAAAGGCATTACTTGGCACAAACACTAATTAAAACATAAAAACACAATCATAATAGAGGCTGTAATCATGCAAACACTCAAAAATAGAAGGTAAAAGCAAAAAATTATTTTATTCATTGGGTTGCCTCCCAACAAGCGCTATTGTTTTATGCCCCTAGCTAGGCATAATGCATAGTTTCAAGTGTTGTCATCCTTCAAGTTAATTCCATAAGTGGCCCTCATAATGGATTCATAAGGTGCTTTAATTCTCTTTCTAGGGAAATGTTCCATCCCTTTCTTTAGTGGAAATTGAAATCTTATATTACCTTCTTTCATATCAATAATAGCACCAATTGTTCGAAGAAAAGGCCTACCAAGTATTATGGGGCAAGAAGGATTGCATTCAATGTCAAGAACAATAAAGTCCATGGGCACATAATTTCTATTTGCAAGAATAAGCACATCATTTATTCTACCCAATGGCTTTTTAATAGTGGAATCCGCAAGATGCAAATTAAGGGAACAAGGATACATGTCGGTGAGACCTAGCACATCATACAAAGACTTTGGTATAGTGGAAACGCTAGCACCAAGATCACAAAGAGAATTACATTCATAATCTTTAATTTTCACTTTAATAGTGGGTTCCCATTCATCTTGTAATTTTCTAGGAATTGATACTTCCAACTCAAATTTTTCTTCATGCAATTTCATCATGGCTTCTACAATATGTTTAGTGAAAGCTTTATTTTGTTCATAAGCATTTGGTGATTTAATCATGGATTGCAACAAGGAAATACACTCAATTTAAGAACAACTATCATAATTAAAGTCCTTGTAATCCAAAGTAGTGGGTGCATTACTATTTAAATTTTTAACCTCTCCAAACCCACTTTTTTCATTTTTATGATCAAGATTATCACCCTCCAAACAAGTGGGAGTCCTTATTTCTAAAGTTGACTCTTCTTCAGTCCCTTTTTCATCAAGTTTTATATTATTAAACAAAGATTCAATAGGTGTAACACCAATCATTTTAATATCTTCATCATTACTACGTAGTGATTCTGGTTTGGCAGCCATCCAATTCACTAGAGTTGTTTGTTTATCCGAAATTTTACCTAGTAGATTTTCAGTATTAGCGAGTGGAGCCTGAAGGTTTGACACTTCTAAATTAACCTCTTCAAGTTGTTTATTAATGGCATCCAACAAGCTAGAATGTTCCTTAAGCTCTTCGGAGAAGAATTTGTTTTGCTCAAATTGTGAAGTCATAAAACTCTTAGTAACATTTTCAATTTCAGACAATCTTTTGCTATAGAAACTATCACGAAATTCCTCTAATGACATAGTGACGTTTTAAGCAAGCAAACTAGCAAACAAAATATTTTTGTGTTTTTGTAAGATATTTTAGAAGTGGGGGAGATGAAAACGAGAGGCAAATGCAAATAAAAAGTAAATAAAGTAAATGCAAGTGAATGATAATTTGTGCGAAGGTACTTGGTAATTTTGATGATGTCTCCCCGGCAACGGCGCCAGAAATTCTTCCTGCTACTTGTGAGCTGCGTTGGTAATTCCCTGAAGAGGAAGGGAGACACAGTACAGTAGAGATAAGTATTTTCCTCAGTTAAGCACCAAGGTTATCAATCCAGTAGGAGAACCAAGCAAAATTCTGTTAAAGCGCACCTGCACACACAAGAGCAAACACTTGCACCCAACACGAATAAGAGGGTTGTCAATCCTCTTAGCGGTTATTTGCAAGGATTAAATCTTATCGAGGTAAACAGATAAACTAAACTACTAATTAAAATAAAAGTAAATAAATTGCAGCAAGGTATTTTTAAGTTTTTTATATGATGAAGATAGACCCGGGGACCATAGTTTTCACTAGAGGCTTCTCTCTTGAGCACATAAGCATACGGTGGGTAAACAAATTACTGTTGGGCAATTGATAGAAAAGCGAATAATTATGACGGATTCATGGCAATGATCATGTATATAGGCATCACGTCCGAGACAAGTAGACCGACTCCTGCCTGCATCTACTACTATTACTCCACCCATCGACCGCTATCCAGCATGTATCTAGGGTATTAAGTATGAAACAGAGTAACGCCTTAAGCAAGATGACATGATGCAGAGAAGAAAATTCAAGTAACATGAATAAACCCCATCTTTTTATCCTTAATGGCAACAATACAAATACGTGTCATGTCCCTTTCTGTCACTGGGATTGAGCACCGCAAGATTGAACCCATCACAAAGCACCTCTCCCTTTGCAAGATAAATTAATCTAGTAGGCCAAACTAAACCGATAGATCGGAGAGAAATACAAAGCTATAACAATCATGCATAAAAGAGTTCAGAGAAAACTCAAATATTTCTCATGAATAATCTGATCATAAACTCACAATTCATCGGATCCCAACAAACACACCGCAAAAGAAGATTACATCGGATAGAACTCCAAGAACATCAAGGAGAACATTGTATTGGAGATCAAAGAGAGAAGAAGCCATCTAGCTACTAGCTATGGACCCGTAGGTCTGTGGTAAACTACTCACACATCATCGGAAGGGCAGCAAGGTTGATGTAGAAGCCCTCCGTGATCGATTCCCCCTCCGACAGAGTACCGGAAAAGGCCTCCAGATGGGATCGTGGAAGAACAGAGGCTTGCGGCGGCAGAAATGTTTTCTCTTCTGGCTCTCTGGGGGTTTCCCAATATTTGTAAATTTATAGAAGTGGAATTAGGTCAAAAGGAGTCACGTGGGCCCCACAAGGTACTACGGCGCCCCCCCCCCCCCCCCCTGGGGCACGACCTAGTGGCTTGTGAAGCCCTTGTGGGGCTTTTGGCCTCCTCCCGAAGCTTCCCAGGTTTCTTTTGTCCAGAAAAAAATCTCCAAAAAGTTTCATGGCATTTGGACTTCATTTGGTACTGTTTCTCTGAAAAGCCAAAAACAAGCAGAAAACAGCAACTGGCACTAGGCACTAGGTTAATAGGTTAGTCCCAAAAAATGATATATAATTGCATACAATTGCATATAAAAACATCTAAGATTGATACTATAATAGCATGGAACAATCAAAAATTATAGATACGTTGGAGACATATCACACCGTATGTGTGCAACCCCATAGAGAGGTCATAGGTTCGATCTTTTTGCATGAGGGGCTGTTCGAGAGTGCCTCCTGAAGGGCTGTCCGATTGACCGTCCGAGTTTGTGTGAGTGCCTCCCGAAGGGCTATCCGTGACACCGTCCGGGGGACTGTCCGACCGCCTCCCGAAGGGCTGTCCGAGGGACTGTCCGAGGAGCAGACGAGGGAGTACATCCTCGCAGTTGGGAGGTTGTAAGTCCTAGCTGGGGGGATCTGCACCGACGATCTATATCGACTCTACTTTCGCTGCGCCACGAGTCGGTAATGATCAGATCAAAACCTTGTATGCATCTCCATAGTGATCCTGGGCGTGTTCGTATTGCGGATTTTTTTGTTTTCTGCTGCGTTACCCTACGGTGGCATCATGAGCCGTGCTATGCGTAGATGCAGGTTACGATCTATAATACATAGAGATGTATGGGTGTTGGACAATATAATTTGTAGTAGATGAGTTCTATTACTGAAAATTATTTGTGCGGGTAGCAGATGAAATCTGTTACCCGATGTTCCTATGGCTCCCCTTGAATTTGCGTAGTCCTGATCTTGACGGCATGGTAGAATCTCACAAAGTTCTGGCAATCCGCGATCCTTTCATGCTGCTCCTGAGTATGCTGATTGACAGATCAACGAAGTGCTTCAGTGTCTTTGGGTTCTACCATAGTTAAAGAAAGATGGATGTTTCACAGACTAAAGGGCAATGCAGATATGATCTGCACGGGGTTCTTGCGTGTGACGAAGTTCAGTATGGGGCTTGACATTTTATTATCTCGTGTTTCATACGCCCCGCAAAGTTAATCTAGCAACTTGAATAATCATACTTGATGATAAACATTGGTAACTGCGGTTTAAGGCAAAACCTTAGAAGCCACGTAAAATAAAATTTTGCATAAACCGATTAGAGGTGTCTAACTTGGTTTTGCAGGATGACATAAGATGTGCATGAGATGTGGTATAGTCTTCATCATATTTAATTTGATTATGTATGAGATGACTATATAATGTAAATTAACATGACCTGTGTGTCATGATTCGGCATGATGGCTGGAGCCATATGATTGTCACTTTAAATGACATGCGTGTCAACCTTGTTGTAATGCATTATTTTATTAGCTATAGAGATAGCAATATTATCTGGTGCATCGACAAGGTGGTGGCAATCTTCGCGAACGTGAACACCGACGCAAATGCCGAAGACAAAGAAATAAAAAACTTCTCCGTCAGAAAGGGCTATACCATATCATGCTATTATGAATTGCCTGAGATGTTTATCCCTCTTGATGCAGCCTTTTGATTGCGCGGTAGTCGCTTATTATTAGGGTGATCTCTCACAAAAATATCAAGTAGTTAGTGTTCTCCCAAGTGTAGCACCGTCACGGCACCTATCTCTTCGGGGTATCACATGGATACATGGATACGAACGATTAGAGAAGTGTGAGGCAGGTGAGTTGAGACCTCGCAGCGAGATCACTTGGTTGTCTTGACGTTCTGGAGGATCGTCCTGAGCTCGGAACACGCCCATCGAAAGATGAACAAGAGTCACATAGAAATGTGATTGGCAAGTTGGCCTACCGATTGCAATTCTCGTCACTTGAGATGGATACATCCTTGGCGTTGAATTTCAATATGGGTCTTGTATCACTCACAATCAATTATAAGAGATATTGATTTGAGTGGGAGCGCATTTTAGAATTAATTCTTTTAATTCTTAGTGCAATTAATTATGAACATAGTCTAAGAGTAATTTGCATAAAAGTTATAGAATATTGGCTCGCGTTTCCACCTTCCCTATTAAAATTGAATAAGCTATTATTTATCTGGTTAAAACTTTACGATTGGTAACGTAATGTGAGGATTGTCCTCAAGAGTGCCGAGAAGGACTTTGTCCTATCGCATGCTTTCGGTATTCTCCTGCTAATGCTATGGATGATGTGACTCTCGTCCTTCGATCCAAAAGCTTGAATTCCGTTACGGTCAAGTTCAATATGTTTGCTTCCATGAGACCCGAACTTCAAAAGTTTGGGATAGTTATGTGATATTGATGGAAACTGAAAATCATTTTCAGAGACAGACAAAGGCTAAAAGATATGTAATATCCAAAGCAATGTTTGTTTGCAAAGTATTAGTAAAGTGTTTACTGGGCATTTGACTGATGAGAGAGGGATCCAGAAGAACGCCTGTTATATGATGAAGGTGAATAAAACAACAACTTAAAGAGAAAGGAAATGTCCAAAGGGTGTTAGTGTGACTTACACGCCTAGGAAGTCCGGGGCTAACGCCACTCTTAAAATTGGGTGCTTCTTCTGAGAGTAGGAGAAATACTGAAAGTCAAACTGTCAGAAGTATAAAGGCAAAAAGAAAGAAGACTGGAATGTCCAGCTCATGTATGAAAGTCATACAAGTTATTGATGTTTGGAAGGCTGGTCAAAAGAAATAGTTCTTTGGAATTGTGATTAAACTGTTAGTCCGTAATTCTTGGGTATTGTGAGTTGACCACAAAGATACCCGCTCGATTACATTCTATTATGACTCGATGCAAGAACTACTATGGCCTAAAAGACTTGCCGGGAGTGAGGTTTAGATACGCGCTGGGAACATAGTAAATGTTACTATACCTTCCATCGATGTATTACCGTCTGTATTTATTTTCATAATTCATTTAGAGTTTTATACACTCTAGCCCATTGTATAAAGTATGTTGCAAGAAGGTTGTTCATAAGATAACTTTTGATGTTTAGTGTTATGAATAACATAAGGGCCATACTTTCATTATGAATGAGATGTATGTTATGAATATTCATAATAATATATTACCTCTGTGTTTACTTTCATAATTCATTTTAGAGTTTTATACACTCTAGCCCATTGCATAATGTTTGTTGCAAGAGATTTGTTCATAAAAGAACAATTGTTGTTCAGTATCATGAATAAACATAAGGGCCATGCTTCCATCATGGATGGGATGTATGTTATGAATATTTACTGTAATATGATACATCCATAACACTGACGCTAAATGTCGCAAGACTAAAAGAATACCACATATGTGTGGCACTGCATTTGGTCACATTGGAGAAACCCGCATGAAAAAATTCCATTATGATGGATTTTGAAGTCATTTGATTATGAATCATCTGACACTTGCAACTTTCGTCCGAAAAGTGAAGTGACTAAAGTACCATTCACATGCCATAAGGAACGAGCAACGAACTTATTGGTGATCATACATTATGATTTGTGTAGTCTAATAAATGTTGTTGCTAGTAGTGGATTTATCTATCTTCAGAAATGACTCAAGTAGATATATGGATATTTACTTTATGAGACGTAAATCTGGATCTTTTGAAATCATTCAAAAGGTTTTCAAAATGAAGAAGAAATTATTGTAACAAGAAAATTATGTTTCTACAATTAGATTGCGGAAAGGAATATTTTGAGTTACAAGTTTAGCGAATGTCTGATGAGTTGTGAAAAGAGTTTCATAACTTACACCTCCCGGAACACCACTGTAAGTGGAATGTCCGTGATGATGTAATCAAACCATTTATGACATGGTAAGATCAAAGATGACATAAATCAATTTGCCATTAAAGCAATGCTTTAGAGACTGCCGCTTTTACACTGAAAAGAGCGCCATCGGATCTGTTGAAATGACGCCATGGTATGGTAACCCCAACCATGTTATATCTTTTCTTAACATTTGGAATATGGGGCTTGTGTAAAATATTTACAAACCTATTCCAAATCAGACAAGTGCTACTTTGTAGGTTATCCCAAGTTATTGGGTATTCCTCCATCACTATACCGAGGCAAAAATGTTTGCCACAAAAAGCGGTATGATTTTGAAGAAAATGGTTCTTGCAAAAGGGTGAGTGGGAGGACAGTGCAACTCGACGAGATAACAGCATCTTTGTTATCAGGTCAAAGGAAAGAGACCTTGGAAGTGATTCCAAAGTTTCCCACCGCGACTGATACGGAAGCCTCTACATGAGATGTATGGACTTTGGTCGAACTTGCAGCTGAACCACGTGGGCAAAACTTGTGCAAACCTCTCAGGTGCGCAAATAAGATATTGTTGTTAGACAACAGTATACCTACGATACACAAGGAAACGTTGATGGGCCCTGACTCTGGAATTGGCTAAATGCCAATATAATCCGAGATAGTATCCATATAAATGATTCATGATTAAATCTTGATAAACCCTTCGGAAGACTTAAAGTCTAACGAATATTAATGGAACTATAAACTGATACGGATAAAACTGTTTTATCCATAAAGCTCGACTTGTTGCTTATAACAAATTCAAGGAATTAACTACGGCGAGATTGTCTCTCCGTAGTAATGCTTAAAGTCGGTTCGGGTTAAACTAGCAATTGATACATATTTCAATCATGAGATATGATACATGGATGCCAAAAGAATTTCCATGAGATGGAAATGCTACCTAGGACTTGCATGTGATACAGTCCAATGTGTTTTGTCAATCCAGAGGATGCTAGTGAGTATGCAAACTTCAGAGTTCCAGCAATGGACAGAAGAGAGAAAAATGGAGTTGGAGTCTTCGTTTTTGATGAAATAGTCAAAAAAGTTTGATTTCATCAATGGATAACGAAGGTGCTTGTGGTAACAAGAAAGTAAGTGGAAGCATAATAATATTTCTGAAAACCTTGTGTGCTTGACACATTGTTGATTGGAAATAATATAAATTTCTTAACACGAATTAGGACTTCATTGAAAATAGTTTTTCGATGAAGTGCTTGGGCTAAGTAGCCTTGATATTAGGCATAATTATCTACGGAGATAGAATTGCCTAATAGGCTAAGCCAAAAATACATATTGACAAGATGCTAAAACAGTTTAGCATACGAACGCCAAGGAATGATTCTTGCCGAAGTCACATGGAAAGAGTTTTGCAAGACTCGGTGTCCTAAAACACTGATAAGCAAAATACATGATGGAGATTCCGCACACTCTTGTGTTTTGATTAATCATGTATTCCATGGTATGTAAAACAACCTGATATGTCCGATACTCCCAAGCTGTTGTGAGTATAGATACCAAAGTGATCAAAGAACTGATCATGGGACAACAGTGAAAAAAAAGTCATTGAGTACTAAAGTAGCACTGATGACATGTTTTCTCGCAAGCGGAGATCATGAAGAGTTCGTTGTAAAAGGTTACATCGATACAGTCTTCATCAATGCTCCAAGTGATTTTTTATTTAAGTTAAGGGTTTTGTGTAATCCACAATATGGTGGCACGGTAAGTTGGAATTGTTCTAAACAAGTTACTGTGGCGAATTCTATAATAGAGGCTAAGTATGTTAATGCTTTAGAAGCGACAAAAAGGATGTTGAATCATATAGTTCATCCATGAACTTAGTATGGTTGCAAGAAGACTTTGGTCAATGGAACACTATTGTAGATAGTTGCTCCATAGCTCAGTCTGAGGAATCAAGGTTCGACTAGTGATTCACATATATACAAAGCCAAGTCCACACAAAATATGAATTTTGTGAAAGCGTAAAAATGCAAGGATATGCAAAGATACACACAGACCTGAAGTTGTTAGTTTCGTTAGATAAAGACTATACCACAAGCAAAGCATATTTTACACCGGTATGCCATAGGTGTAAAGTGCATTAGCATTGACTAGATTATTGACTCTAGTGCAAGTGGGAGTCTGTAGGAGATATGCCCCAGAGGCAATAATAAATATTATTATTTATCCTCATGTTCCTAATTATGTTTATATTCCGTGCTATAACTGCTATGGTTCCCGAGCCCGTATATCCATAAAGGCTCTGAGGAAAACCCATGTGCACGTGTGGAATAATAAACGGTAAAAAGTATTCCTAGTCAAGCCTCTAAGATTGGCTCAAGTATTGCATGATGATCATGTTTTCCTGATCATGGGCATGTCTATGCCGGCAACTTTTGAGGGCACAATGTTAGGAGAACACTTGTGTTGAATCGACCCGATTTGATGTTATGCTATGAGATACATTCATCACAAGTTAATGGTTAATAACACAGAGAAAGTTAACGTTTGCATAATTCCTTAGACCATGAGAGTATCGAGTTTCTTCATGCTTGCTTCATGAACTTTGGGGTTTGTTAAACGTCATCCGTAACTGGGTGGCTATTACGGCGGCTTACGGGTTCATGGGAAAGTATGCCAAGGGACTTGATAGCTCAAGATTGGGATTTGCTCCTCCGACGATGGAGAGATATTCTCTGGGCCCTCTCGGTGTTACGGTATCCATCATCGTCTGGCCAGACACAATGTGATTTGATCACAAGGATGCCAGAACACGGGAACGAGAAAAGAGAACAAAACCGGTAACGAGGTAACTGGCATAGTGGACAAAAGTTGTTGATACACGGGGATGCCGATAAGTCTCACCTCGGGTGTTTGTAACATATTGTGAAGCAACAGGAATAGCACACGGCAAACTGGAGGTTCACTCGAATATTTATTCGTGTGGGTATAGGGGTCAATATGGGTGTCCACGGTTTCGCTATTGATCATTGATCGGAAAGTGTTCCGGTCATGTCTATACTTCACCGAACCTATAGGGTCACATGCTTACGGGTCATCTATCTGCTGAATACTAGACAGGGAGTCTGAGAGAAAGTCACCGAAAAAGTTTCGGAGACAAACGAAAAAGTTCCGGAGAGAATTTCGGAAAAGTTTTGGTAAAACCAAAATGTTGTTTTGGAGTAAACCATTGAGCCAAAAAGGTTTCGGCACGCGCCTGGAACTTTTTGGAGGTACCAGAATTGTTCTGGGAACTTCTGGAATTTTTCCGGAGAAAAAACCGGAAATGTTCCGGAGCAGCCGGAAATGCTTTGGTTGCTTTTTCGCTGATGAAAATCATTGATCCGGAAATGTTTCAAAACGCGTCCAGAATTATTTTAGGGGGTACTAGAAATGTTCTGGACCTACAAAAATATTTTTCGGATTAAACGGGCGCGGAAAAATGGTTCATGAATAGTGGAAACACTATTCTGAATAGTGAAAACACTAGATGTAAATAGTGGAGACACTATATGTATATAGTGGAAACACTATTAGGGGATGATGCAGGCATGGTGATGTAGGCAACACTATTTGGAAGCCTCCCATATTGCCCTTTATGTGGGACATAAAGCATGGGCATTTTGGGTTTTTCAAGTGCCACCCTACCCCTTGGTTTTCCTATAAATAGAGGTGGAGATGAGCTCTCCACACTCACTCTTTCTCTCATACATTATGCCATGCAATGATCTGGCTTCTTCTCTCCCTCACACAAAATAGTTTCGTAGAGCCGAAAGGCTGTCTGGGTTCCGGTGGGAACTAGTTCTAGACGGCGAAGCCCTGCCGGATAGCTGACACCGTATGTGTGCAACCCCGTAGAGAGGTCGTAGGTTCGATCTTTTTGCCCGAGGGGCTGTTCGAGAGTGCCTCCCGAAGGGCTGTCCGAGTGACCGTCCGAGTTTCTGTGAGTGCCTCCCGAAGGGCTGTCCGTGACACTGTCCGGGGGACTGTCCGACCGCCTCTCGAAGGGCTGTCCGAGGGACTGTCCGAGGAGCAGACGAGGGAGTACATCCTCATGGTTGGGAGGTTGTAAGTCCTAGTTGCGGGTATCTGCACCTACGATCTACATCGACTCTACTTCCGCTGCGCCACGAGTCGGTAATGATCAGATCAAAACCTTGTATGCATCTCCATAGTGATCCTGGGCGTGTTCGTAGTGCGGATTTTTTTTGTTTTCTGCTGCGTTACCCTACACTGACCTCACATGTAAAAGGAAGGGGTAAGAGGGAGCATGTTAAAATTTGCCCTCTCTCTCTCTCTCTCTCTCTCTCTCTCTCTCTTGGAATGTTGTCCCTGGGCGAAAGCCTAAGTTCGGACCCGGACCGATAATGGCGGCGTCCTTGACGTCGTTCCTCTGTTGGGAGCATCGTGTTTGGAGACACGGCTTGGAGGTTCCATCTTGCGTTTCTACGGTTCTTGCCGCTGTTCTGGATGATCGTCATGGGCACAATGTATGTCATTGTAGGTGAGTCCATGCCGATGACTTTTCTTAGGGCTGACTGAGTCCCGCCATCCACTCGTCGACTCCTTGAAGCCTTCAGGGATGGTTGGTGCATCGGCAAGGAAAGTCTAGTTGGTGTTGTTATTCTTCAAAGTTACTGTGTTGGTCGAGACGCGGCTTTGTTAGTCACTTTATGACAGGTCCTTTGGTGTTGTGTTGTTTTGTGTGCATTGGAGTTGGATTGGGGTTTGCTACTCACCGGGCCGTGGTGGGAGCTTGTCTGCATTTCTTGTATTATTTACCTTCTGCCTTCTATAAAGCTAAGGCACGCAGTTGATACGTCTCCAACGTATCTATAATTTTTTATTGTTCCATGCTGCTATATTATCAATCTTGGATGTTTTATATACATTTACAGCAATTATATATCATTTTTTGGGACTAACCTATTAACTTAGTGCCCAGTGCCAGTTGTTGTTTTCTGCCTATTTTTGGTTTTACAGAATATCAATACCAAACAAAGTCCAAATGCCATAAAACTTTTTGGAGATTTTTTTCTGGACATAACAAACACTAGAATCTTCGGGAGGAGGCCAGAAGACCAGGAGGTGGCCACGAGCCACGAGGGCGCGCCTAGGGGGGGGCAGGCACGCCCTGGTGCCTCGTGGGCCCACCTCTGACCCTTTTGACCTAATTCCACCACTATAAATTCCCAAAAATTGGGAAACCAACAGAGGAGTCCACGAAATACTTTTTCCGCCGCCGCAAGCTTCTGTTCTTGAGAGATCCCATCTGGGGGCCTTCTCCGGTACTCCGCCGGAGGGGGAATCGATCACGGAGGGGCTCTACATCAACCTTGCTGCCCTTCCGATGATGCGTGAGTAGTTTACCACAGACCTTTGGGTCCATAGTTAGTAGCTAGATGGCTTCTTCTCTCTTTTTGATCTTCAATACAATGTTCTCCTCGATGTTCTTGGAGTTCTATCCGATGTAATCACTTTTTGCGGTGTGTTTGTTGGGATCCGATGAATTGTGAGTTTATGATCAGATTATCCATGAATATTATTTGAGTCTTCTCTGATCTCTTTTATGCATGATTATTATAGCTTCGTATTTCTTCTCCGGTCTATTGATTTGGTTTGGCCAACTAGATTGATTTATCTTGCCATGGGAAGAGGTGCTTTGTAATGGGTTCGATCTTGCGGTGCTCAATCCCAGTGACAGAAAGGGACATGACACATATGTATCATTGCTATTAAGGGTAAAAAGATGGGGTTTATTCATGCGTGAGTTTAGTTTGTCTACATCATGTCATCGTTCTTAAGGCGTTACTCCGTTCTTTATGGACTTAATACACTAGATGCATGCTGGATAGCGGTCGATGTGTGGAGTAATAGTAGTAGATGCAGGCAGGAGTCGGTCTACTTGTCTCGGACGTGATGCCTATATACATGATCATTGCCTTGGATATCGTCATGATTATTTGCTTTTCTATCAATTGTCCAACAGTAATTTGTTTACCCACCGTATGCTATTTTTATGAGAGAAGCCTCTAGTGAAAACTATGGCCCCCGGGTCTATCTAAATCATATACTAAAACCCTAAAAATACTTGCTGCACTTTTTCTTTATTTATTTTATTTTGTATTTCTGTTTAATCTATCTATCTATCACCATATCACCATATAATTTAATCTTGCAATTGACCGCCGAGGGATTGACAACCCCTCGTTAGCGTTGGGTGCGAGGATTTGTTGTTTGTGTGCAGGTACTGCTAACGAGGTGTTGCGTGATTCTCCTACTGGATTGATAACCTTGGTTTCATAACTGAGGGAAATACTTACCTCTACTGTGCTGCATCATTGTAGGGTAACGCAGCAGAAAACAAAAAATTTCCGACCTACGTACCAGCCCAGGATCACTATGGAGACTGCATACAAGGTTTGATCTGTTTCGTTACCGACTCGTAGCGCAGTGGAAGTAGAGTCGATGACGATCGGCGGTGCAGATCCCCGCAGCTAGGATTTACAACCTTCCAACCGCGAGGACGTATACCTTCATCCACCCCCGGACAGCCCTCCGGGAGGCGGTCGGACAGTCCCTCGGACGGTGTCACGGACAGCCCTTCGGGAGGACCATCGAAAACCCGGACAGTCACTCGGACAGCCCTTCGGGAGGACCATCGAAACCCGGACAGTCACTCGGACAGCCCTTCGGGAGGCACTCTCGAACTAAGACCGAAACTACGATCTCTCTACAGAGTTGCACACATACGGTGTCATCTATCCGGCATGGCTTCGCCGTCCAGAACTAGTTCCCACCGGAACCCAGACAGCCTTTTGGCTCTACGTAACTATTTCGCTGGGAGGGAGAGAGAAGCCAGAAATGTCATGGAACTTGTATGTGAGAAGGAGCGAGTTTTGGGCTGCCCCCTCCACCTCTATTTATAGGAGAAGGAGGGGTGAAGGGGCTGAAATTTCAGCCACATCCATCCATGTCATCTCCAAGATATTTTGGAGCAAAAGCCCAAAAAGGTGGCTTTCCAAAAAGTAACCATAAAGCTGATTTCACTATTCATGATGACATTTTTCAGCGTCTGTTCGAACTGAAAATATTTATGTGGACTTAGAACATTTCCAGTACCCACTAAAATAATTTTCAACGCGATCCGAAACAATTCCGGTTTAGTGATTTTCATCTGCGAAAAGCATCTGAAGCGGTTCCGGCAGCTCCGGAACATTTCCGGTTTTCATCCCCGAAAATTCCAGAAAGTTTCCAGAATGATTCTGGCCCCCTCCAAGAATTATCAGGCATGTGCCGAAACCATTTTGACTTTATGGTGTACTCCGAAACAACTTTTCGGTTTAGTGATTTTCATCTGTGAAAAGCAACTAAAGCGGTTCCGGCAGTCCGGAACATTTCCGGTTTTTGTCTTTGAAAAATCTCAGAAGTTACCGGAACAATTCTGGTACCTTCCAATAATTTCCAGGCATGTGCCGAAACCAATTTGACTTTATGGAATATCCTGAAACAACTTTTCAGTTTCACCGGAACTATTCCGATATCCTCTCCGGAACGTTTCCGTTTCGTCCGAAACTTTTTCGGTGATTTTCTCTCAGACTCCCCGTCTAGTATTCAGCAGATAGATGACCCTTAAGCGTGTGACCCTATAGGTTCGGTGAAGTATAGACATGACCCGGAACCCCTTCCGATCAATGATCAACATCGGAGCCGTGGACACCCATATTGACCCCTATACCCACACGAATGAATATTCGAGTGAACCTCCAGTTGCCGTGTGCTATTCCTGTTGCTTCGCGATATGTTACAAAAACCCGAGGTGAGAAACATCGCATACCCGTGGATCAACAACTTGTCCACTATGCAAGTTACCTCGTTACCGGTTTTGTTCTCTTTACTCGTTTCCGTGTTCCGGCATCCCTGTGATCAAATCACACTTGTGTCTGGCCAGACGATGATGGATACCGTAACACCGAGAGGGTCCAGAGATATCTCTCCATCGTCGGAGGAGCAAATCCCAATCTTGAGCTATCAAGTTACTTAACACACTTTTCCATGAACCCGTAAGCCGCCGTAATAGACACCCATTTACGGATGACGTTTAACAAACCCCAAAATTCATGAAGCAAGTATGAAGAAACTCAACACTCTCATGGTCTAAGGAATTATGCAAACATTAACTTCTCTGTGTTATTAACCATTAACTTATGACGAATGAATCTCATAGCATAACATCAATTCGGGTCGATTCAACACAAATGTTCTTCTAACATTGTGCCCTCAAAATTGCCGGCATAGCCATGCCCATGATCAGGAAAACAGGATCATCATGCAATACTTGAGCCAGTCTTAGAGGCCAGACTAGGAATACATTTTACCGTTTATTATTCCACACGTGCATATGAGTCTTTCTTCGAGCCTCGTGGTTATTGTAGACTCGAGAACCATAGCAGTTATAGCATGGAACATAAACATAATTATGAACAGGGAGATACCTTATGAAAGATACCTTATGCAAAGGGCTAGAGTGTGAAACTCTAAAATGAATTATGAAAGTAAATACATAGGGAATACACCTATGGAAGGCATAGTAACATTTACTATGTTCCCTGCGTGTATCTAACCTCATTCCTGGCTAGTCTTTCAGGCCATAGTAGTTCTTACATCGAGTTGCAACAGAATGCAATCGAGCGGGTATCTTTGTGATTAACTCACAATACCCAAGAATTAGTGATTAACATGTTTAACCATAATTCCCAAGAACTATATCTTTGACCAGCCTTCTATACATCAAAAACTTGTGTGACATTCATACATGAGCTGGATATCCCAGACTTCTTTCCTTTTGCCTTTATACTTCTAACAGATTAACTTTCAGTATTTCTCCTACTCTCAGAAGAAGCACCCAACTTAAGAGTGGCGATAGCCCCGGACTTCCTAGGCGTGAAAGTTTCACTAACACCCTTCGGACACTTCCTTTCTCTTTAAGTTGTCTGTTTTATTCACCATCATCATATGACAGGCGTTCTTCTGGATCCCTCTCTTATCAGTCTAATGCATAGTAAACTCCTTTACTAATAGTTTGCAAACAAACATTGCTTTGGATATTTCATATCTTTTAGCCTTTGTCTGTCTCTGAAAATGATTTTCAGATTCCATGAATATCACATAACTATCCAAACTTTTGAAGTTCGGGTCTCATGGAAGCAAACATATTGCACTTGACTGAAACGGAATTCTAGCTTTTGGATCGATGGACGAGAGTCACATGATCCATAGCATTAGCGGGAGAATACCGAAAGCATGCGATAGGACAAGTCCTTCTCGGCACTCTAGAGGACAATCCTCTCATTACGTTACCAACCGTAAAGTTTTAACCAGATATTTAACAGCTATTCAATTTTAATTGGGAAGGTGGAAACGCGAGCCATTATTCTACAACTATTATGCAAATCACACTTAGACAGTGTTCAAAATTAATTGCACTGAGAATTAAAAGAATTAATTCTACAGTGCGCTCCCACTCAAATCACTCCTTGGCGTTTTAAATGCTAAAAGGTTTTAGCATCTTGTCAATATGTATTCATAGCTTAGCCCCATTAGGTAAATCTATCTCCATAGATCATCATGCCTAATATTGAGGCTATTTAGCCTAAGCACTTCATCGAAAAACTATTTTCAAATGAAGTCCTAATTCGTGTCAAGAAATTTATTTCCAATTAACAATGTGTCAAGTACACAAGGTTTTTAGAAATATTATTATGCTCCCACTTACTTTCTTGAATCACAAGCATCTTCGATACCCATTTGATGAAGTCAAACCCCTTTGATCATTCCATCAAAAACGAAGATTCCAACTCCACTTTGCTCTCTTCTGTCCATCGCTGGAACTCTGAAGTTTGCATACTTACTAGCATCCTCTAGATCGACAAATTAGTTTGGACTGTATCACATACAAGTCCTAGGTTTCATTTCCATCAGATGGAAATCCTTTTGTCATCCATGTTTCATATCTCATGATTGAAATATGTATTAATTGCTAGTTCAACCCGAACCGACTTCAAGCATCGCTATGGTGAGACAATCTCATCGTAGTCAACTCCTTGAACTTGTTATTGCAACAAGTCGAGCTTTATGGATAAAACATTTTATCTGTATCAGTTTTTAGTTCCATAAATATTCGTTAGACTCTAAGTCTTCCGAAAGGTGTATCAAGATTTTAATCTCGAATCACTTATATGGAAACTATCTCGGATTGTATTGGCATTTAGCCAATTCCGGAGTCAGGGCCCATCAACGCTTCCTCGTGTATCGTAGGTATACTGTTGTCTAACAACAATATCTCGTATGCGCACCGGAGAGGTTTGCACGAGTTTTTCCTACGCGGTTCAGCTGCAAGTTCGACCGAAGTCCATACATCTCATGTAGAGGCTTCCGTATCAGTCGTAGTAGGAAACTCCGGAATCACTTCCAAGGTTCCTTTCCTTTGACCTGATGACAAAGATACTGGTTATCTCATCGAGTTGCACTGTCCTCCCACTCACCTTTTGTAAGAACTATTCTCTTTAAAAGCATGCCGTTTTGTGGCAAAATCGTTTGCCTCGGTATAGTGGTGGGGGAATACCCAATGACTTGGGATAACCTTACAAAGTAGCACTTGTCTGATTTGGAATAGGTTTGTAACCTTTTACACAAGCCCCATATTCCAAATGTTAAGAAAAGATATAACATGGTTGGGCGTACCATACCATGGCGTCATTTCAACAGACCTGATGGATCTCTTTTCAGTGTAAAAGCCGCAGTCTCTAAAGCATCACTCTTTAAAGGGATAATGGCAAATCTGTTTATGTCATCTTTGATCTTACCATGTCATAAATGGTTCGATTACATCTTCACGGACTTTCCACTTGCAGTGGTGTTCCGGGAGGTGCAAGTTATGAAACCCCTTTCACAACTCATCAGACATTCGCTAAACTTGTAACTCAAATATTCCTTTCTGCAATCGAATTGTAGAAACACAATTTTCTTGTTACAACAACTTCTACTTCATTTTTGAAAACCTTATGAATGAATTCAAAAGATCCAGACTTACGTCTCAACAAGTAAATATCCATATTTCTACTTGAGTCATTTCTGAAGATAGATGAATCCACTACTTGCAACAACATTTATTGGACTACACACATCATAATGTATGATCACCAATATGTTCTTTGCTCGTTCCTTATGGCCTGTGAACGGTATTTCAGTGACTTCACTTTTCAGAGGAAAGTTGCAAGTGTCAGATGATTCAAAATCAAACGACTTCAAAATCCATCATAATGGAATTTCCATGCGGGTTTCTCCAATGTGACCAAATGCAGTGCCACACTTGTGTGGTATTCTTTTAGTCTTGCGACATTTAGCGTCAGTGTTATGGATGTATCATATTTCCATCAATATTCATAACATACATCCCATCTAGGATGGAAGCATGTCCCTTCATGTTATTCATAATACTGAACAACAATTGTTGTTTTTATGAACAACTCTTTTGCAACAAACATTGTGCAATGGGCTAGAGTGTATGAAACTCTAAAATGAATTATGAAAGTAAACACAGAGGTTATGTATTATTATCAATATTCATAACATACGTCTCATTCATAATGAAAGTATGGCCCTTATGTTATTCATAACACCGAACATCAAAAGTTCTCTTATGAACAACCTTCTTGCAAGATACCTTATGCAAAGGGCTAGAGTGTGAAACTCTAAAATGAATTATGAAAGTAAATACATAGGGAATACACCTATGGAAGGCATAGTAACATTTACTATGTTCCCTGCGTGTATCTAACCTCATTCCTGGCTAGTCTTTCAGGCCATAGTAGTTCTTACATCGAGTTGCAACAGAATGCAATCGAGCGGGTATCTTTGTGATTAACTCACAATACCCAAGAATTAGTGATTAACATGTTTAACCATAATTCCCAAGAACTATATCTTTGACCAGCCTTCTATACATCAAAAACTTGTGTGACATTCATACATGAGCTGGATATCCCAGTCTTCTTTCCTTTTGCCTTTATACTTCTAACAGATTAACTTTCAGTATTTCTCCTACTCTCAGAAGAAGCACCCAACTTAAGAGTGGCGATAGCCCCGGACTTCCTAGGCGTGAAAGTTTCACTAACACCCTTCGGACACTTCCTTTCTCTTTAAGTTGTCTGTTTTATTCACCATCATCATATGACAGGCGTTCTTCTGGATCCCTCTCTTATCAGTCTAATGCATAGTAAACTCCTTTACTAATAGTTTGCAAACAAACATTGCTTTGGATATTTCATATCTTTTAGCCTTTGTCTGTCTCTGAAAATGATTTTCAGATTCCATGAATATCACATAACTATCCAAACTTTTGAAGTTCGGGTCTCATGGAAGCAAACATATTGCACTTGACTGAAACGGAATTCTAGCTTTTGGATCGATGGACGAGAGTCACATGATCCATAGCATTAGCGGGAGAATACCGAAAGCATGCGATAGGACAAGTCCTTCTCGGCACTCTAGAGGACAATCCTCTCATTACGTTACCAACCGTAAAGTTTTAACCAGATATTTAACAGCTATTCAATTTTAATTGGGAAGGTGGAAACGCGAGCCATTATTCTACAACTATTATGCAAATCACACTTAGACAGTGTTCAAAATTAATTGCACTGAGAATTAAAAGAATTAATTCTACAGTGCGCTCCCACTCAAATCACTCCTTGGCGTTTTAAATGCTAAAAGGTTTTAGCATCTTGTCAATATGTATTCATAGCTTAGCCCCATTAGGTAAATCTATCTCCATAGATCATCATGCCTAATATTGAGGCTATTTAGCCTAAGCACTTCATCGAAAAACTATTTTCAAATGAAGTCCTAATTCGTGTCAAGAAATTTATTTCCAATTAACAATGTGTCAAGTACACAAGGTTTTTAGAAATATTATTATGCTCCCACTTACTTTCTTGAATCACAAGCATCTTCGATACCCATTTGATGAAGTCAAACCCCTTTGATCATTCCATCAAAAACGAAGATTCCAACTCCACTTTGCTCTCTTCTGTCCATCGCTGGAACTCTGAAGTTTGCATACTTACTAGCATCCTCTAGATCGACAAATTAGTTTGGACTGTATCACATACAAGTCCTAGGTTTCATTTCCATCAGATGGAAATCCTTTTGTCATCCATGTTTCATATCTCATGATTGAAATATGTATTAATTGCTAGTTCAACCCGAACCGACTTCAAGCATCGCTATGGTGAGACAATCTCATCGTAGTCAACTCCTTGAACTTGTTATTGCAACAAGTCGAGCTTTATGGATAAAACATTTTATCTGTATCAGTTTTTAGTTCCATAAATATTCGTTAGACTCTAAGTCTTCCGAAAGGTGTATCAAGATTTTAATCTCGAATCACTTATATGGAAACTATCTCGGATTGTATTGGCATTTAGCCAATTCCGGAGTCAGGGCCCATCAACGCTTCCTCGTGTATCGTAGGTATACTGTTGTCTAACAACAATATCTCGTATGCGCACCTGAGAGGTTTGCACGATTTTTTCCTACGCGGTTCAGCTGCAAGTTCGACCGAAGTCCATACATCTCATGTAGAGGCTTCAGTATCAGTCGCAGTAGGAAACTCCGGAATCACTTCCAAGGTTCCTTTCCTTTGACCTGATGACAAAGATACTGGTTATCTCATCGAGTTGCACTGTCCTCCCACTCACCTTTTGTAAGAACTATTCTCTTTAAAAGCATGCTGTTTTGTGGCAAAATCGTTTGCCTCGGTATAGTGGTGGGGGAATACCCAATGACTTGGGATAACCTTACAAAGTAGCACTTGTCTGATTTGGAATAGGTTTGTAACCTTTTACACAAGCCCCATATTCCAAATGTTAAGAAAAGATATAACATGGTTGGGCGTACCATACCATGGCGTCATTTCAACAGACCTGATGGATCTCTTTTCAGTGTAAAAGCCGCAGTCTCTAAAGCATCACTCTTTAAAGGGATAATGGCAAATCTGTTTATGTCATCTTTGATCTTACCATGTCATAAATGGTTCGATTACATCTTCACGGACTTTCCACTTGCAGTGGTGTTCCGGGAGGTGCAAGTTATGAAACCCCTTTCACAACTCATCAGACATTCGCTAAACTTGTAACTCAAATATTCCTTTCTGCAATCGAATTGTAGAAACACAATTTTCTTGTTACAACAACTTCTACTTCATTTTTGAAAACCTTATGAATGAATTCAAAAGATCCAGACTTACGTCTCAACAAGTAAATATCCATATTTCTACTTGAGTCATTTCTGAAGATAGATGAATCCACTACTTGCAACAACATTTATTGGACTACACACATCATAATGTATGATCACCAATATGTTCTTTGCTCGTTCCTTATGGCCTGTGAACGGTATTTCAGTGACTTCACTTTTCAGAGGAAAGTTGCAAGTGTCAGATGATTCAAAATCAAACGACTTCAAAATCCATCATAATGGAATTTCCATGCGGGTTTCTCCAATGTGACCAAATGCAGTGCCACACTTGTGTGGTATTCTTTTAGTCTTGCGACATTTAGCGTCAGTGTTATGGATGTATCATATTTCCATCAATATTCATAACATACATCCCATCTAGGATAGAAGCATGTCCCTTCATGTTATTCATAATACTGAACAACAATTGTTGTTTTTATGAACAACTCTTTTGCAACAAACATTGTGCAATGGGCTAGAGTGTATGAAACTCTAAAATGAATTATGAAAGTAAACACAGAGGTTATGTATTATTATCAATATTCATAACATACGTCTCATTCATAATGAAAGTATGGCCCTTATGTTATTCATAACACCGAACATCAAAAGTTCTCTTATGAACAACCTTCTTGCAAGATACCTTATGCAAAGGGCTAGAGTGTGAAACTCTAAAATGAATTATGAAAGTAAATACATAGGGAATACACCTATGGAAGGCATAGTAACATTTACTATGTTCCCTGCGTGTATCTAACCTCATTCCTGGCTAGTCTTTCAGGCCATAGTAGTTCTTACATCGAGTTGCAACAGAATGCAATCGAGCGGGTATCTTTGTGATTAACTCACAATACCCAAGAATTAGTGATTAACATGTTTAACCATAATTCCCAAGAACTATATCTTTGACCAGCCTTCTATACATCAAAAACTTGTGTGACATTCATACATGAGCTGGATATCCCAGTCTTCTTTCCTTTTGCCTTTATACTTCTAACAGATTAACTTTCAGTATTTCTCCTACTCTCAGAAGAAGCACCCAACTTAAGAGTGGCGATAGCCCCGGACTTCCTAGGCGTGAAAGTTTCACTAACACCCTTCGGACACTTCCTTTCTCTTTAAGTTGTCTGTTTTATTCACCATCATCATATGACAGGCGTTCTTCTGGATCCCTCTCTTATCAGTCTAATGCATAGTAAACTCCTTTACTAATAGTTTGCAAACAAACATTGCTTTGGATATTTCATATCTTTTAGCCTTTGTCTGTCTCTGAAAATGATTTTCAGATTCCATGAATATCACATAACTATCCAAACTTTTGAAGTTCGGGTCTCATGGAAGCAAACATATTGCACTTGACTGAAACGGAATTCTAGCTTTTGGATCGATGGACGAGAGTCACATGATCCATAGCATTAGCGGGAGAATACCGAAAGCATGCGATAGGACAAGTCCTTCTCGGCACTCTAGAGGACAATCCTCTCATTACGTTACCAACCGTAAAGTTTTAACCAGATATTTAACAGCTATTCAATTTTAATTGGGAAGGTGGAAACGCGAGCCATTATTCTACAACTATTATGCAAATCACACTTAGACAGTGTTCAAAATTAATTGCACTGAGAATTAAAAGAATTAATTCTACAGTGCGCTCCCACTCAAATCAATATCTCTCATAATTGATTGTGAGTGATACAAGATCCACATTTCAATTCAACGCCATTGATGTGGACATCACTGATGACGAGAATTTCAATTGGTGGGCAAACATGCCGATCACATCTCTATGTGACTCCTGTTCATCTTTCGATGGGCGTGTTCCGAGCTCAGGACGATCAAGCCAGAACGTCAAGACAACCAAGTGATCTCGCTGCGAGATCTGACCTCACCCGCCTCACACTTCTCTAATCGTTCGTACCCATGTGGACATGGCGCACCCCGAAAAGTTAGGTGCCGTGACGGTGCTACACTTGGGAGAACACTAACTACTTGATATTTTTGTGAGAGATCACCCTAATAAAAGTGACTACCGCGCAATCAAGAAGGGTGCATCATAAGGGATAAACATCTCAGGCAATACATAATAGCATGATATGGTATAGCCCTTTCTGACGGAGAAGTCTTTCATTTCTTCGTCTTCGGCATTCGCGTCGGTGTTCACCTTCGCGAAGATTGCCACCACCTTGTCGATGCACCAGATAATATTGCTATCTCTATAGCTAATAAAAATAAGTGCATTACATAAGGTTGACACGCAGGTCATTAAAGTGCAATCATATGGATCCAGCCATCATGCTGAATCATGACACGCAGGTCATGTTAATATTACATCATATAGTCATCTCATACATAATCAAATTAATATGAGCACTGCTATACCAGATCATATGCACATGCAAACCATCCTGCAAAACCAAGTTAGACGCCTCTAATCGGTTCATGCAAAATTTTATTTTACGTGGCTTCTAAGGTTTCGAAACAAACCGAAGCTACCAACGTCCATCATCAAGCATGATAATCCAAGTCGCTAGATTAACATTGCGGGGTGTATGAAACAGGAGATAATAAAATCTCGAGCCCCATACTAAACTTCGTCATACGCGTGACCCCCGTGCAGATCATATCTACATTGCCCTTTCGTCTGCGAAATTTCATCTTTCTTTTTAACTACGGTGGAATTCAATGAACTGTTAGCACTTCGTTGATCAATCAGGATCGCGGATAGCCAGAACATTGAAACTCCACCATACTGTTATCAAGATCAGAAATATGCAAATTCTAGGGAAGCAACAAGAACATCGGGTAACAGATTTCATTTGCTACCCGCACAAATAATTTTTAGCAATAGATCTCATCTACTACCTAATTATATTGTGCAACACCCATACATCTCTATGTATTCTAGATCGCAACCTGCATCTACGCATAGCACGGCTCTTGATGCCACTGTAGGGTAACGCAGCAGAAAACAAAAAATTTCTGACCTACGTACCAGCCCAGGATCACTATGGAGACTGCATACAAGGTTTGATCTGTTTCGTTACCGACTCGTAGCGCAGCGGAACTAGAGTCGATGACGATCGGCGGTGCAGATCCCCGCAGCTAGGATTTACAACCTCCCAACCGCGAGGATGTATACCCTCATCCGCCCCCGGACAGCCCTCCGGGAGGCGGTCGGACAGTCCCTCAGACGGTGTCACGGACAGCCCTTCGGGAGGACCATCGAAAACCCGGACAGTCACTCGGACAGCCCTTCGGGAGGACCATCGAAACCCGGACAGTCACTCGGACAGCCCTTCGGGAGGCACTCTCGAACTAAGACCGAAACTACGATCTCTCTACAGAGTTGCACACATACGGTGTCATCTATCCGGCAGGGCTTCACCGTCCAGAACTAGTTCCCACCGGAACCCAGACAGCCTTTCGGCTCTACGAAACTATTTCGCTGGGAGGGAGAGAGAAGCCAGAAATGTCATGGAACTTGTATGTGAGAAGGAGCGAGTTTTGGGCTGCCCCCTCCACCTCTATTTATAGGAGAAGGAGGGGTGAAGGGGCTGAAATTTCAGCCACATCCATCCATGTCATCTCCAAGATATTTTGGAGCAAAAGCCCAAAAAGGTGGCTTTCCAAAAAGTAACCATAAAGCTGATTTCACTATTCACGACGACATTTTTCAGCGTCTGTTCGAACTGAAAATATTTATGTGGGCTTAGAACATTTCCAGTACCCACTAAAATAATTTTCAACGCGATCCGAAACAATTCCGGTTTAGTGATTTTCATCTGCGAAAAGCATCTGAAGCGGTTCCGGCAGCTCCGGAACATTTCCGGTTTTCATCCCCGAAAATTCCAGAAAGTTTCCAGAACGATTCTGGCCCCCTCCAAGAATTATCAGGCATGTGCCGAAACCATTTTGACTTTATGGTGTACTCCGAAACAACTTTTCGGTTTAGTGATTTTCAGCTGTGAAAAGCAACTAAAGCGGTTCCGGCAGTCCGGAACATTTCCGGTTTTTGTCTCTGAAAAATCTCAGAAGTTACCGGAACAATTCTGGTACCTTCCAATAATTTCCAGGCATGTGCTGAAACCAATTTGACTTTATGGAATATCCTGAAACAACTTTTCAGTTTCACCGGAACTATTCCGATATCCTCTCCGGAACGTTTCCGTTTCGTCCGAAACTTTTTCGGTGATTTTCTCTCAGACTCCCCGTCTAGTATTCAGCAGATAGATGACCCTTAAGCGTGTGACCCTATAGGTTCGGTGAAGTATAGACATGACCCGGAACCCCTTCCGATCAATGATCAACATCGGAGCCGTGGACACCCATATTGACCCCTATACCCACACGAATGAATATTCGAGTGAACCTCCAGTTGCCGTGTGCTATTCCTGTTGCTTCGCGATATGTTACAAAAACCCGAGGTGAGAAACATCGCATCCCCGTGGATCAACAACTTGTCCACTATGCAAGTTACCTCGTTACCGGTTTTGTTCTCTTTACTAGTTTCCGTGTTCCGGCATCCCTGTGATCAAATCACACTTGTGTCTGGCCAGACGATGATGGATACCGTAACACCGAGAGGGCCCAGAGATATCTCTCCATCGTCGGAGGAGCAAATCCCAATCTTGAGCTATCAAGTTACTTAACACACTTTTCCATGAACCCGTAAGCCGCCGTAATAGCCACCCATTTACGGATGACGTTTAACAAACCCCAAAATTCATGAAGCAAGTATGAAGAAACTCAACACTCTCATGGTCTAAGGAATTATGCAAACATTAACTTCTCTGTGTTATTAACCATTAACTTATGACGAATGAATCTCATAGCATAACATCAATTCGGGTCGATTCAACACAAATGTTCTTCTAACATTGTGCCCCCAAAATTGCCGGCATAGCCATGCCCATGATCAGGAAAACAGGATCATCATGCAATACTTGAGCCAGTCTTAGAGGCCAGACTAGGAATACATTTTACCGTTTATTATTCCACACGTGCATATGAGTCTTTCTTCGAGCCTCGTGGTTATTGTAGACTCGAGAACCATAGCAGTTATAGCATGGAACATAAACATAATTATGAACAGGGAGATAATGAATAACATTTATTATTGCCTCTAGGGCATATCTCCTACAATCATCCCTTCCTCTTCGGGGAAAATACCAACGCAAGCTACAAGTAGCAGGAAGAATTTCTGGCGCCGTTGCCGGGGAGACATCATCAACATCTATCAAGTACCTACGCATAAACCTTCATCTCCTTGCATTTATTTTATTTGCTTTTGCATCTTGTTTTCATCTCCCCCACTTCTAAAATGTTTTTACAAAAATACAAAAATATTTTCCATTTGCCTTTTTGCTTGTTTGCTATCTTTGCTTGTGTTGCCATGTGCCTTCTATTTGCTTGCATCTTCGCTTGCTAAAAATCTATTGATATGGATCCTCATCCACTTGCTAATCTTTTCAAAAGACCCAATTATTATGAACCAATTGCTAGTGAGTTGAGTGCACTTGATTTTCACCATGAAGTTTTGCTTGAAAATCATGAATCTGAAAATTGTGATGAAGTGCTAAAAGAAGAAGTTTATAAAGTGATTCATGATAGCTCCTTGAATGAAAAGCATGATTGCAATGATGTTATTATAAATTCTATTAATATCAATTGTGCTAATTATATGCAAAACCACAAGCTTGGGGATGATAATTTTGTTATGACCACTACTTATTGTAATAATCATGATTGGGGTGATGCTTCTTATGATCTTGAAAATTTATTTAAGCCTCATGATGAATATGATATTGATAATAATGATTGCAATAATATTGAAAATGGGTTTGGAAGAGTGTCAACTTTAAGTAAAAAAGAATCCCACATATTCGGAGAGTGTTCAATCTTATGAAATTTTTTATGAAAGTGGGTTTGGAGAGGTCATGACTTTAGTTGATGTTAATCCCACTATTTTGGAAGATTATAAATTTCTTATGCATGTGGATCATAGAGAGAATATTGTTTATGATAGCTATATTGTTGAGTTTGATTATGATCCTAGATATAATTATTATGAGAGAGGAAAATATGGTTGTAAAAACTTTCATGTCACTAAATTACCTCTCTTTGTGCTAAAATTATTAATGCTCCATTCTTCCTATTTACATATGCTAGATATTGCTTGTCTTGATAATTTGTTTTCCTATAAAATGCCTATGCATAGGAAGTATGTTAGACTTAAATGTGTTTTTCACATGTTACATGATGCTCTCTTTGTGTTTCAATTGTTATCTTTCATGAGAGCATCATTGAAATCTCAAGCCTATCTTAATGGCTATAAAGAAAGAGCTTATTGGGAGGCAACCCAATGAATAAAATAAATTTTTACTTTTTGTTTCTGTTCTTGTGTGTTTTCACATTTATGCTACTATTATGATTGTGTTTTTGTGTTTTTAATTAGTGTTTGTGCCAAGTAAAGCCTTTAGGATGATTTGGAAGATAGTATAATTGATGATGTTTGGAAAACAGAAAGTTTTGCGTCCAGTGCTGGAATTTTGGTTCTGTACTGGAGCATCAGAAAAATCTGAAATTTTTACACAGTATTGGTATATGAATTTCCCACGTTGTCCTAAGTTTTCAAAAAAATTGGAGTTACAAAAGTATGGCTTTTAAATAGATTGCTACAGACTGTTCTGTTTTTGATGCACTACTTGCTTGTTTTGATGAAACTATGGATTGTATCGGGGGGTATAAGCCATGGAGAAGTTAGAATACAGTAGGTATAATGCAAAAAGAAAATATGAATGGGTTTGCAACAGTACTTAAAGTAGTGATTTATTTTGTTATACTAACGGATTTCACGAAGGTTTTGTTGAGTTTTGTGTGATTGAAGTTTTCAAGTTTTGGGTGAGATCACGATGGATGAAGGAATAAGGAGTAGCAAGAGCCTAAGCTTGGGGATGCCTGAGGCACCCCAAGGTAATATTCAAGGAAGACTCAAGCGTCTAAGCTTGGGGATGCCCCGGAAGGCATCCCCTCTTTCTTCTACCAACCATCGGTAATTTTACTTGGAGCTATATTTTTATTCGTCACATGATATGTGTTTTACTTGGAGCGTCTTGTATTATATGAGTCTTTGCTTTGTTTGCTTTTTAGTTTGTCACAATCATCCTTGCTGAACACACCTATTTTGAGAGAGCCACACGTTCACCATAATTTGTTAGAATACTCTATGTGCTTCACTTAAATTTTTTGAGCTAGGCAGTTGCTCTAGTGCTTCACTTAAATCTTTTTGAGCACGGTGGTGGCTATATTTTGAAGAAATGAACTCTCATGCTTCACTTATATTATTTTGAGAGTTGACAAGATTAAAATTTTGAAGAAATAAACTCTCATGCTTCACTTATATTATTTTGAGAGTTGATAAGATTAAAACTTTAGAGAAATATTTGCACTCTCATGCTTCACTTAAATCTTTTTGAGAGTTGATGATACTAATGGTAATTTGCACAAGATATGAATTTGGTCCCAAAGTGATGAATATTCAAGAGGGATATAATAAAAACTTTCATATAGATCATTGGATATGATAAGTGTGATTCCTTGCAATAGTTTTGCGATATGGAGATGATGATATGTGAGTCATGTTAGTGAGTAATTATGATTTAGTAAGAACATTAGTGTTAGGTTTGCGATTCCCTATGGATGCACATCAAGTCAATAGTTATGCAAAGAGATTATATCCTACTTATGGTGCATTATTCGGTGTTAGTTATGTTCAATGCATGTTTATGACCGTTTTCGCTTTTTGGTTGGTTGCTTCTCAATCTATTTGCTAGCCTTCATTTGTACTAAGCGGAAATACTGCTTGTGCATCCGAACTCCTTAAACCCAAGTTGTGCCAAATGAGTCCACTATATCTACCTATATGCGGTATTTCAATGCCGTTCCAAGTAAATTTGCGTGTGCCAACTCTAATTTTCAAAATAATTTTCCGGTTTTGTGTGCCCGTACCGCTCATGAAGCGGCAGGGGGTGGCCAATATTTTCCATGCTAGGTATGTTATTCTCACGATGAGTGTTTATTCACTTGTCATTGCACCAGAGAATGGTTGGTAATAGGGATGCCCAGTCCCGCAATGAATCAAAAATTAATAACAACAAATTCCTTGGAAAGTGTTGGTATGGAGGGCACCCGTGGATACAGCTAGCCATGGATTGTGAAAGAATGGTGAAAAGGAAATAAACTTTACTTTCTGTTTGGGAACCGCCTATGATGTGTCTAGCATGGAAGATATTGGGAATTCTCGGTCGTTTTCGTTGACAGGAAAAGCATGCCTCTCAAAATAATTTTATCTCTCTAATTTAAGCTTTGAGCCCTGGCACATTAGCAAATCTCTCCTTTCTTCTGCGAAGGGCCTATCTATTTACTTTTATGCAATTTTTATTTTTATTTGAGTCTCCATCTTCTCTTATAAAGCTCCAACTAGAGAGCACTATTGTCATACTTGTGCATTGGATGTAGCTAATATTTGAGTGTGTTTCATGAATGGATCAATGATTGAGCATAATGGGCTAGGGATAACTTTCTTTAGCGTTGATATTTTGAAAGGCATGGTTGCTTGTTAGTATGCTTGAGTATTTATATCTTCATGTCAAATTATAGACTATTGCTTTGAATCATTCAAGTCCAATGTCCATGCTATAAAAGAAAAGAATATATGATGAATATGATAGGTAGCATTCCACATCAAAAATTCTGTTTTTATCATTTACCTACTCGAGGACGAGCAGGAATTAAGCTTGGGGATGCTGATACGTCTCCAACGTATCTATAATTTTTGATTGTTCCATGTTGTTGTATTATCAATCTTGGATGTTTTTATATACATTTACAACAATTATATATCATTTTTTGGGACTAACCTATTAACTTAGTGCCCAATGCCAGTTGTTGTTTTCTGTCTGTTTTTGGTTTTACAGAATATCAATACCAAATGAAGTCCAAATGCCACGAAACTTTTTGGATATTTTTTCTAGACATAACAAACACTAGAAGCTTCGGGAGGAGGCCAGAAGACCCAGCAGGTGGCCACGAGCCACCAGGGCACGCCTGGGGGGGCAGGCGTGCCCTGGTGCCTCGTGGGCCCACCTCTGACCCTTTTGACCTAATTCCACCACTATAAATTCCCAAAAATCGGGAAACCAACAGAGGAGTCCACGAAATACTTTTTCCGCCGCCGCAAGCTTCTGTTCTCGAGAGATCCCATTTGGGGGCCTTCTCCGGTACTCCGCCGGAGGGGGAATCAATCACGGAGGGGCTCTACATCAACCTTGCTGCCCTTCCAATGATGCGTGAGTAGTTTACCACAGACCTTCGGGTCCATAGTTAGTAGCTAGATGGCTTCTTCTCTCTTTTTGATCTTCAATACAATGTTCTCCTCGATGTTCTTGGAGTTCTATCCGATGTAATCACTTTTTGCGGTGTGTTTGTTGGGATCCGATGAATTGTGAGTTTATGATCAGATTATCCATGAATATTATTTGAGTCTTCTCTGATCTCTTTTATGCATGATTATTATAGCTTCGTATTTCTTCTCCGATCTATTGATTTGGTTTGGCCAACTAGATTGATTTATCTTGCCATGGGAAGAGGTGCTTTGTAATGGGTTCGATCTTGCGGTGCTCAATCCTAGTGACAGAAAGGGACATGACACTTATGTATCGTTGCTATTAAGGGTAAAAAGATGGGATTTATTCATGCGTGAGTTTACTTTGTCTACATCATGTCATCGTTCTTAAGGCGTTACTCCGTTCTTTATGGACTTAATACACTAGATGGATGTTGGATAGCGGTCGATGTGTGGAGTAATAGTAGTAGATGCAGGCAGGAGTCGGTCTACTTGTCTCGGACGTGATGCCTATATACATGATCATTGCCTTGGATATCGTCATGATTATTTGCTTTTCTATCAATTGCCCAACAGTAATTTGTTTACCCACCATATGCTATTTTTATGAGAGAAGCCTCTACTGAAAACTATGGCCGCCGGGTCTATCTAAATCATATGCTAAAACCCTAAAAATACTTGCTGCACTTTTTCTTTATTTATTTTATTTTGTACTTTTGTTTAATCTATCTATGTATCACCATACAATTTAATTTTGCAATTTACCGCCAAGGGATTGACAACCCCTCATTTGCGTTGGGTGCGAGGATTTGTTGTTTGTGTGCAGGTACTGCTAACGAGGTGTTGCGTGATTCTCCTACTGGATTGATAACCTTGGTTTCATAACTGAGGGAAATACTTTTCTCTACTGTGCTGCATCATCCCTTTCTCTTTGGGAAAAATACCAACGCAAGCTACAAGTAGCAGCAGTTTGCATGGTCCCAAAAAAATGTTCACGGATGTTTTAAAACATTAATGTAATTTTAAAACATATAAATAAACAAATAAATGTTCAAAAATGATTAAAATCAAAATGAAGAGAAAACCACTAACAGACAAAACCCGGTTTTAATAAAAAAACCCATAGAAAAATGGTCCAGAAAGAATATAAAAATCCTGAAGAAAACTACCGTCACTGTCCGCTAGTGGGTCGGCCCATGTTGGGGTGATGTGGAGGCGGTCGGCTATTATTATTTGAGAACTCCTAATGAGACCTCCTAATCGGCACCTTCTGCGCTAGTTACGAGTTCTCACGCCCACGTACCTGCGGCCGTGGGCCGGCCGATTAACACGGCGATGCGGTCGCTTCGCGAGGGCGCGCTTAGTTTGCTCGGTCAATGGCTGACCGGTCACCCATTGACTTTTCAAAAAAAGGCAAGAAAAAACAAAAATAATCCAAAAAAATACGAAAAACAATAAAAATTCGTGAATAAGAAAATTTCACAGATTTGATTTCTTTTTTTGCAAAATTCAGAAAAAGTGTACGAATTTAAAAGAAATTGAAGAAAAAATCATGAAAATAGTTAACAAATGATAAACATTGTTTTGAAATACCCGATTTGCATTTTCATACAATGAAGATGTTGAAAATACCCGAGGAACAATTTCTAATGCACTATAAACATTTTTTCTGAAATCATTTACTACCTGTCTACCTCTGATCCTTAATACCCTAGTTCAAAATTGCGACACTTATTTTGGATCAGAGGAAGTATGTAAACATAATTTTTGGGAATATTTAAAAATATGTATAAAAAGGAAAAAAATAACTCACAATAAAAAAATTGAAAAAAGGAATATCAAAAGGACAAAATGAAAATGAAAAGAACAAAGAAAAACAAAAAAGGAACAAAACAAATCAGAGAACAGATAACAGAAACGAAAAAAAAACCCGTCATACTAGACCGGTCAGAAGGGAAAATATCTGGATCTACCCCACCTTAGATTCTACCATGATACGGGGGGAACTAGGGCCATTAGATCTGTGATCCAACGGACAGCATCATCGGATGTGGACCAAATCACCATTTCAGGAATGTTTTGGGGTTTTCTGCAAAACTCGCACTAACTAATGTTGACAAGTCGATCCATGATCCAATGGCCGAGAAGCATGTATCATGGTAGCATCTAAAGTTGCGGTAGCACCTGGTATGCACTCCCAGTCAAAAGCCTCGCAAGAAGGAAAAAAAATACATTGGGCGGCATAAACTATTCTACGCCCATTGTCTCGAGTGGCTGCTATAACATGCACGTAGGCGTACATGGGCCGATCCAATTATGAGGACTCAGGCTATACGAGTGGTTCTTCATCGCCGGTTTCCATGCAAATGTTTTTCTGTTGTTTTTCTATTTCTTACAGGTTCGGCGCTTTCCTTAGGAGAGCTCCTAACTAGAGCCTTAAGCACCCGAATGAATAGTTGTCGCTCACGCGCACCACTAGGAGGCCGTGACCCATTAGTTTGCTACCGCTGCTGTGTTTACTCACCTCGTTCTCTATTAATTACTTGATCGTTAAGTCCCTATAGTGGGTTCATTGCTACCAGTTTTTTTCTTGTGAACGCGCGTGAAAAAACACCTGTTGGTTTTAAAAAAAACAGGTTACAATTTTTCTATAAAATTTAAAGTTTGCAAATTTGAAAAAATGTTAAACTTTTTGAAAAAGTTCATGAATTTGAACAAAAGTTTGTATATCTGAAAAGTGTTCCTGAATCTGAAAAAAAAATCAGGAATTAGAAAAATCTTTACTTTTAAAAAGTTCACGAATTTTAAAAATGTTTCCAAATTTGAAAAAGTTTGTGAATCTTGAAAGTTTTCTTGAATTTGAAAAGAGTTCACACACTTAAAAAATGTTCGCCAATGTATAAAAAGTTCATAAATCTGAAAAGGCGTTCATGAATCTGAAAATCTGTTCATGAATGTAAAAATTGTTCACGAATCTAAAAAATTCTCATAAATTTAAGAATTTTTTGCGAATTTAAAAAGATCGATGAATTGGAAAGTTGTTCATGAATTTGAAGAAAATATTGGTGCATTTTAAAAGGAAAAATAATAATTAAAAGAAAAATGAAAAACCTAAAGGAAAAAAAAAGAGAAAAAACAAAGTGCAAGCTTCTAGAAGAATCCCAAAATCAGATGCACTAGTTTTTTTAGGGAAATCAGATGCACTACTGGGTGCGAAATCTAGGACGCTCCTACAGTAGAGACTAACTAGTTCAAGAGCGCTCGAGCGCTCCCAACAATCACTCGGGGGTTGGGCTGAGAGCGCGCCACTTGGCGCCCTCTCAGCCGCCACCCTGTGTCGCGCTTTGGGCGCTCTCTCCGGATTTTTTTTTCCGCACGCGTTTTTGGCTTTTTAAATGGTTTTTCCAGGTTTTTTCGGCTTGTTGGTTTTTCACCGGTCTTCCTTATCTTTGGAACAAATTTTTTTTTCGAAAAAAACATTTTTTTTGCGTGAAATAATGTGTTTTTTTTGCTTCCGCGAGAGGCACGGTTTTGCTTCCGCGAGAGGAACGGTTTTACTTTCGCGAGAGGCATGACCATGCCTCTCGGAAACGGAAAAAAAACGCGTTTTCTGTTTTTTTTTTCCATCCGCGAGAGGCACGGTTTTGCTTTCGCTAGAGGCACGGTTTTGCTGTCGCGAGAGCCACGGCCGTGCCTCTCGGAAACGGGAAAAAAACGCGTTTTCTATTTTTTTTTCCTTCCGCGAGAGGCACGGTTTTGCTTCCGCGAGAGGCACGGTTGTGCTTCCGCGGAAACGGAAAAAAAACGCGTTTTCTGTTTTTTTTCCTTCCGCGAGGGGCACGGTTTTGCTTCCGCGAGAAGCACGGTTGTGCTTTCACGAGAGGCACGGCCGTGCCTCTCGGAAATGGAAAAAAAATGTGTTTTCTGTTTCTTTTGTCTTCCGCGAGAGGCACGGTTTTGCTTACGCGAGAGGCACGGTTGTGCTTCGGAAAGGGAAAAAAACGTGCTACCGGTCGGTTTTTTCGTCCGGTTTTTTTCATGGAAAAAAAAGTTCATCAAAACCTATCAACATGGTATCTTGTTTTGAAGATGTCGACGCAAGGAATTCAATGGTGAAAACGGCTCGAAATTTGGACGCACGGTTTAAGAGATAAAACGTTTTGAATAAACGAATGTACGAAAAAAGGGAAAACTTCCAGATTGCGAGAAGTGGCGCGCATGCAGTGCGCCACTTTGTCGCAACCTGAGGAGGTGGGAGTGATCTTTGAAACGAGTACTCCTCAATTAATGATTTCGCCTACAGTAGTGTAGGGAGCTCCTATTTCCAGCGCGGATCACTGTGTAGCGACCTAGTGCGCATCTTTCGCGTACTTTTGGGACGGCCCATATGGGGCGGGGCGCCCATGTTTTTTTGTTAATTTCTGTGTTTTTTCTATAAAATGTTCGGAATTTAAAAATAGTTCGAAATTAAAAATAAAGGCTGCGACGTCAAAACAAAATTGAATTTGAAACACATGTTCATGATTTTGAAAAATGATTTTCGAATTTGAAAAACAATTCGTGTTCAAAAAATGTTCTAGAACTCAAAAACAATTCTTGGAATTGAAAAAGATATTTGTGCATTCAAAAGATGTTCATGATTTCTAAAATGTTCATGAATTCAGATAACTATTCATGATTTTGAACAAATGTTTGTGGACTAAAAAATTTCATGGTTTTTTAAAGGTTCACAAAAGTCAAAAATAATTCATGAGTTACAAAAAAAGTTCATCAATTTAAAAAATGTTGGCTGATTCAAAAATGTTTACGCATTACAAAAAAAATTTCCTCAAAACAAAAATGTTCCCAGATTCAAAAAAATGTTCACGAGTTTCAAATAAATATTCAGAATTCAAAAATATTTGCAAATTTAAGAAAAAATGGTCACGATTTTTTAAAAATGTTCACGAATGTGTACCAAATGGTCGTGAATTTGAAAAATGTAATGATTACATAAAAAATTTCAAGAGATCCAAAAATGATTATGATGTAAAAAAATGTTTGAAATTTCAAAAAAATGTTCACAAAATTTGAAAAATATGTTCGAAAAATTAAAATATGAAAATAAAAGAAAAACCAAAGCATGATAAAATAAAAGGAAATCAAAAATGAAAAAGGAAAGGGAAGAACCAAAATGAAAAAAGAATGGAAACAAATGAAAAGGAAAACACAAAAATGAGAGAAAAAATAAACCCAAAACCGGGAAAAGGCTAGTTGGGCCAGCCCAAAAATGTACATGCGGGGAGTTGTTGGTGTGCGCATGTTCTCTAACCAGTGCCCCGCACTGCAAATAGGATTGGCCCCTACAGTAACCAATGGTGCAAACAAACGAAGAGAAGAAAAAAAATACTAAATGGGCTGTGCCCATGGTTGAAAGGGGGTTTGCGCAAGTTACAAAAACTAAAAGAAACGGTGCCATGAGCGTTGAATAGGAAACGGCTTTCCTTAGTTCTTTTCACTTTTCATATTTTTCATTTACCTTTTGATTTTCTTGTATATTGTACTCGCCCATGCTAGCAACACGTTGTCGCATTTTGGGCGTAAAATCTAAAAGGATGAGTTTTTTTTAGGATTATCTAAAAGGATAAGTTAGAGGCCAGCGCCAACCCCACGAACTCTGAGCTGCATAAGTGGGCCTGTGGACGCAACGTCATGAGCGGCAGAGAAACAACCACGTGCCTCGAATGCTCGATGCTTAATTCCTAAGTAGAGTAACAAGTACTACTAGTAATCATTTTTAGCAAGGACGTAATTTTGTATCGAGATAAGCACGAGCTTAATTACCGCCAGATTTGTGCAATTCCTAAGAAATACCTACTTGCCATATTTGTTCCCCCCTATTAATAGAAGCCGCAGGCCATTTGCAAGTGATCGGTAAAACTAATTGTACTACTGAGAGGAAGATCAACGTTCACGAATTTGTACAAAATGTTGGCGAATTTGAAAAATGTTCATGATTACATAAAAATGTTCAGTAATTCGAAAAGTGTTCATGATGTTAAAAAATGTACACAATTTCAAAACAAATGTTCACAAAATTTGAAAAAGATGTTTGAAAAGTGAGAAAGAAAAACTAAAATAAAAAAAGAAAATGAGAAAAGAAGGGAAAGAACCAAAATGAAAAAATTAGAAAAAAAAAAGAAAAGGAAAAATACACAAAAGAGAGAAAAACCTAAAAGCGGGAAAAGGCTTGTTGGGCCAAAACAAAATGTACGTGCGGGAGCTGGGGGTGCGCGCGTGGTCACTAACCAGCGCCCCGCACGACAAACAGGATTGGCCCCTACAGTAACCAACGGTGCAAACGAACGAGAAGAAAAACAAGGATCAAATGGGCTGAGCCTATGGTCGAAGGGGAGTGTGCGCAAGTTACATAAACTTTAAGAAACGGCGCGATGAGCGTTGAATAGGAAACGACTTCCCTTAGTTCTTTTCACTTTTCATATTTTTCATTTACCTTTTCATTTTCTTGTATATTGTACTCGCCCATGCTAGCAACACGTTGTCGCATTTTGTGCGTAAAATCTAAAAGGATGGGCTTGAGGGCGACGCCAACCCCGCGAACTCTGGGCTGCATAAGTGGGCCTATGCACGCAGTGTCGTGAGCGGCAGGAAACGACCACGTGCCTCGAATGCTCGATGATTAATTCCTAAGTAGAGTAACAAGTTCTACTAGTAATCATTTTTAGGAAGAACGTAATTTTGTATCGAGATAAGCACGAGCTTAATTACCGCAAGATTTGTGCAATTCCTAAGAAATCCCTACTTGCCATATTTGGTCCCCCCTATTAATAGAAGCAGCAGGCCATTTGCAAGTGATCGGTAAAACTAATACTACTACTGAGAGGAAGATCAACGTTCACGAATTTGTACAAAATGTTCGTGAATTTGAAAAATATTCATCATTACATAAAAATGTTCAGTAATTAGAAAAATGTTCATGATGTCAAAAAATGTTCACAATTTCAGAAAGATGTTCACAAAATTTGAAAAAGACGTTCAAAAAGTGAAAAGAAAATTTAAAATATAAAAAGAAATGAAAAAACGAAAATGAAAAAAGAAGGGAAAGAACCAAAATGAAAAAATTAGAAAAAAATGAAAAGGAAAAACACACAAAATGGAGGAAAACCCAAAAGCGGGGAAAGGCTTGTTGGGCCATACCAAATATGTACGCGCGGGGAGCTGGGGGTGCGCGCGTGGTAAGTAACCAGTGCCCCGCATGACAAATAGGATTGGCCCCTACAGTAACCAACGGTGCAAACGAACGAGAAGAAAAAAAAGAATAAAATGGGCTGAGCCTATGGTCAAAGGGGAGTATGCGCAAGTTACAAAATCTAAAAGAAACGGTGCCATGAGCGTTGAATAGGAAACGGCTTTCCTTAGTTCTTTTCAGTTTTCATATTTTTCATTTATCTTTTCATTTTCTTGTATATTGTACTCGCCCATGCTAGCAACACGTTGTCGCATTTTGGGCGTAAAATCTAAAAGAATGAGTTCTTTTAGGATTATCTAAAAGGATGAGTTTGAGGCCGACGCCAACCCCACGAACTCTGGGCTGCATAAAAGGACCTGTGCACGCAACGTCGTGAGTGGCATAGAAACAACCACGTGCCTTGAATGCTCGATGCTTAATTCCTAAGTAGAGTAACAAGTACTACTAGTAATCATTTTTAGCAAGAACGTAATTTTGTATCGAGATAAACACGAGCTTAATTACCGCCAGATTTGTGCAATTCCTAAGAAATACCTACTTGCCATATTTGTTCCCCCCTATTAATAGAAGCAGCAGGCCATTTGCAAGTGATCGGTAAAACTAATAGTACTACTGAGAGGAAGATCAACGTTCACAAATTTGTACAAAATGTTTGTGAATTTGAAAAATGTTCATGATTACATAAAAATGTTTAGTAATTTGAAAAATGTTCATGATGTCAAAAAATGTTCTCCATTTCAACAAAATGTTCACAAAATTTGAAAAAGATGTTCGAAAAGCGAAAAAGGAAATTTAAAATATAAAAAGAAATGAAAAAGGAAAAATGAAAAAAGAAGGGAAAGAACCAAAATGAAAAAATTAGAAAAAACTGAAAAGGAAAAACACACAAAAGAGAGGAAAACCCAAAAGCGGGGAAAAGCTTGTTGGGCCAAACCAAATATGTACGTGCGGGGAGATGGGGGTGCGCGCGAGGTAACTAACCAGGGCCCCGCACGACAAATATGATTGGCCCCTACAGTAACCAACGGTGCAAACGAACGAGAAGAAATAAAAGAAAAAAAAATGGGCTGAGCCTATGGTCGAAGGGGAGTGTGCGTAAGTTACAAAATCTAAAAGAAACGGTGCCATGAGCGTTGAATAGGAAATGGCTTTCCTTAGTTCTTTTCACTTTTCATATTTTTCATTTATCTTTTCATTTTCTTGTATATTGTACTCGCCCATGCTAGCAACACGTTGTCGCATTTTGGGCGTAAGATCTAAAAGGATGAGATTTTTTTAGGATTATCTAAAAGGATGAGTTTGAGGCTGGCGCCAACCCCACGAACTCTGGGCTGCATAAGAGGGCCTGTGCACGCAGCGTCGTGAGTGGCAGAGAAACAACCACGTGCCTCGAATGCTCGATGCTTAATTCCTAAGTAGAGTAGCAAGTACTACTAGTAATCATTTTTAGCAAGAACATAATTTTGTATCGAGATAAGCATGAGCTTAATTACCGCCAGATTTGTGCAATTCCTAAGAAATCCCTCCTTGCCATATTTATTCCCCCCCCCCCTATTAATAGAAGCAGCAGGCCATTGCAAGTGATCGGTAAAACTAATACTACTACTGAAAGGAAGATCAACGTTCACGAATTTGTACGAAATGTTCGTGAATTTGAAAAATGTTCATGATATACATTAAAATGTTCATGATGTCAAAAAATGTTCACAATTTCAAAAAAATGTTCACAAAATTTGAAAAAGATGTTCGAAAAGTGAAAAAGGAAAATTAGCGTATAAAAGGAAAAAATGAAAATGAAAAAAGAAGGGAAAGAACCAAAATGAAAAAATTAGAAAAAAATGAAAAGGGAAAATACACAAAAGAGAGAAAACCCAAAAGCGGGAAAAGGCTTGTTGGGCCCGACCAAAAATGTACGTGCGGGGAGCTGGGCGTGCGCGCGTGGTCACTAACGAGCGCCCCGCACGGCAAATAGGATTGGCCCCTACAGTAACCAACGGTGCAAATGAACAGAAGAAAAAAACAATCAAATGGTCTGAGCCTATGGTCGAAGGGCGCAAGTTACAAAAAATTATAAGAAACGGCGCCATGACCATTGAATAGGAAACGGCTTTCCTTAGTTCTTTTCACTTTTCATATTTTTCATTTATGTTTTCATTTTCTTGTATATTGTACTCGCCCATGCTAGCAACACGTTGTCGCATTTTGGGCGTAAAATCTAAAAGGATGAGTTTGAGGCCGGCGCCAACCCCACGAACTCTGGGCTGCATAAATGAGCCTATGCACACAGCGTCGTGAGCGGCAGAGAAACGACCACGTGCCTCGAATGCTCGATGCCTAATTCCTAAGTAGAGTAACAAGTACTACTAGTATTCATTTTTAGCAAGAACGTAATTTTGTATCGAGATAAGCACGAGCTTAATTACCGCCAGATTTGTGCAATTCCTAAGAAATCCCTACTTGCCATATTTGTTCCCCCCCCCCCCCTATTAATAGAAGCAGCAGGCCATTTGCAAGTGATCGGTAAAACTAATACTACTACTGAGAGGAAGATCAATGTTCACGAATTTGTACAAAGTGTTCGCGAATTTGAAAAATGTTCATGATTACATAAAAATGTTCAGTAATTCAAAAAAGGTTCAGGATGTTAAAAAATGTTCACAATTTCAAAAAAAATGTTCACAAAATTTGAAATAGATGTTCGAAAAGTGAAAAAGAAAAATTAAAATATAAAAAGAAAAGAAAAAATGAAAATGAAAAAAGAACGGAAAGAACCAAAATGAAAAAATTAGAAAAAAATGAAAAGGAAAAACACACAAAATAGAGAAAAACCCAAAAGCGGGAAAAGGATTGTTGGGCCAGACAAAAAATGTACGTGCGGGGAGCTAGGGGTGCGCACGTGGCAACTAACCAGCGCCCCGACGACAAATAGGACTGGCCCCTACAGTAAACAACGGTGCAAACGAACGAGAAGAAAAAAAAGAATCAAATGGGCTGAGCCTATGGTCGAAGGGGAGTGTGCGCAAGTTACAAAAACTATAAGAAACGGCGCCATGAGCGTTGAATAGGAAACGGTTTTCCTTAGTTCTTTTTACTTTTCATATTTTTCATTTATGTTTTCATTTTCTTGTATATTGTACTCGCACATGCTAGCAACACGTTGTCGCATTTTGGGCGTAAAATCTAAAAGGATGAGTTTGAGGCCGGCACCAACCTCGCGAACTCTGGGCTGCATAAATGGGCCTATGCACGCAGTGTCGTGAGCGGCAGAGAAACGACCACGTGCCTCGATTGCTCGATGCTTAATTCCTAAGTAGATTAACAAGTACTACTAGTAATCATTTTTAGCAAGAACGTAATTTTGTATCGAGATAAGCACGAGCTTAATTACCGCCAGATTTGTGCAATTCCTAAGAAATCCCTACTTGCCATATTTGTTCCCCCCCCCCTCCCCTATTAATAGAAGCAGCAGGCCATTTGCAAGTGATTGGTAAAACTAATTCTATTACTGAGAGGAAGATCAATGTTCACGAATTTGTACAAAATGTTCGCGAATTTGAAAAATATTCATGATTACATAAAAATGTTTAGTAATTCGAAAAATGTTCTGGATGTTAAAAAATGTTCACAACATTTGAAAAAGATGTTTGAAAAGTGAAAAAGAAAAATTAAAATATAAAAAGAAAAGAAAAAATGAAAATGAAAAAAGAAGGGAAAGAACCAAAATGAAAAAATTAGGAAAAAATGAAAATGAAAAACACACAAAATAGAGAAAAAGCCAAAAGTGGGAAAAGGCTTGTTGGGCCAGACCAAAAATGTACGGGGAGCTGGGGGTGCGCATGTGACGCCCCCGACTTAATCGTGCACTAATCATACACGCAAATGCACACGATTAAGCCTCGGGACTCACGGGAAGATATCACAACACAACACAACTCTAGACAGAAATTAAAATAATACAAGCTTTATATTACAAGCCAGGGGCCTCGAGGGCTCGAATACATAAGCTCGATGTCATACGTGCATCAGCGGAAGCAAAAGTATCTGAGTACAGACACAAAGTTAAACAGGATGCCTTAAGAAGGCGAAAACAATCAACAGCTCTGATCGAAAGAGGCAAGGCCTCCTGCCTGGGAGCCTCCTAACTACTCCTGGTCGGCTGGCTCAATGTAGAAGAAGTGGCCTCCAGGACTCTCCTGGAAGTAAGCTCCTGCAGTGGCATCTGGCTCCTGGGCTCCATCGTCTGATATATCATCAAATGGGGTATGGGAAAAAGAATAGCAGAGCAACCGTGAGTACACATCCAAAGTACTCGCAAGACTGACATCAGAACTATGCTAATTATGCATTGTTATCAAATGGAGAGGCTGTATCTGTGGACTATATAGCAGCAAAGCCAGAATAGAGAGAAACGCCTAGCCTATCGAAGACTAGCATCTTCAAGCAATCTTGCAGCATCAGAAGAGAGTAGATAATAGTAGCATACATGTGGATATACAACAGCAATGCCCTAAGATCCTTTCTTGACACCCTGCGAGAAAGCGATCCCGAGAGCATTATTAATAGTTTAATATGAATCATCATCAATTTGTAGTTGTCATAGATCTGGATATAACTCTGAGCGTCCTGTTACCGTGGACACGGCTATTCGAATAGATCACTTCCCTGCAGGGGTGCACTACTGTTACCCAACACGCTCGGTTACCTCTGGCCGGACACACTTGCTGGGTAATACCCGACCTCGGGTGATCGACACGACGCAGTCCTACCTAGGCTCAGCAGAGAGGTCAACATGCCGGTCTAAATCCTAAGTGCGAAGGGGTCTTGGGCCCATCACCCTTTGCACTCCTGCACGTTGCGTGGCTGGACGGGGAGCAGGCGCGACACTGAATACACCAGTGACGTAACCAGCCCAACCCCGACGATCAGCCCGCATCTCTGAGCTGTGACATCTGAAGAGCTTTCGGCTGATACATACAACGTAGAGGGCCCCATTAAACCATTATCCCACGTGGTGGTAGTGCGTATAGGGCACGACGACCCACTCAGATCAAATACCCAGTTCCGTTAGGCGTATTTAGTAACTCGCAGAGACGATCAGACTACCTGTCGCTCCGACTTGGTAACACACGGATATCGATCAGGGAGGTCTCCACCTGCCCTGTCGTTCCGCCACAGTATCACTCGCGGGTGCCTTCCTGGCAAGCCCGACTTCATATTTCCCCCGCGGGTACCCCTCGGGGTCGACCCGCCTGTAACAAAGGTCAAAGTAACTGTGTGTCCAAGTATCGAGGAGGAACCCGAGGAATCACCCTCGATGGATTCCCACTCGAGGAGTTGCACGACGGTAGCTTATCGGAGGTGATGAAAGAGGAATCACCCTCGGTAACTCACTACCGTATAGCTATTCTACAGAGGCATCATCGAAAGTGAGATAAGAGGTATCACCCTCGGCACTCGATGCCAGCTCTACAGAGACGAGCAACTTAGGGGGTGTGCGGTGATGTGCTGTTCTCAGCCCGTTCGACCATATCGATCGGGGCACAGATACTAAAGCGGAGCAACTACAACAAGGGAGAGGGGCCACAGATGGTTTTCCATCCAACCTATACTAAGCAGTTTAGGATAACAGGCAGGTATCAATAATAGTTACAAGGACAGGCTATGCATCAAATTAGGATAAAGCAAAGTAGCAGCAATTTCTAATGCAAGCAGGAGGGAGAAAGAATAGGTGATTTAGGCATGCGTCAAGGGGGGTTGCTTGCCTGGAAGCTCTGCTGAGAGAGACTGATCGTCAGTAGGCTACTCGTCGGGGGTGTAGTCGAACTCAAGTGCGTCGGCATCGGTCTCGGCGTCTATCGGAGAGAAGAGGGGGAAGAAACAATAAATAAAAGCAGTAAATGCAATCACAGAAGCATGGCATGGCAGCACGCTATTCGAGAGGTGCCCTAACGCAGTGCTACATGTGGCAGATGACGCGGGGAATTAACTGGAACGTTTTCCCGGTTTCGGACATCTGTCAGATAGATGAACCGGAGGGGATGGTTCCACGTTCAGGTAGTTAGGGGTATGTGACAGATGAATGGAGTGCGTATTCAGAATCGTCATATTTTTCTGATCGTTTTACATATATAAATTATTTTCATCAGAGTTACGGTTTAAAAGATATGATTTTCTAAAGTTTTATTAATTTTCTGGAATTATTTTAATTATTTAATTCCGAATTATCCAGAACAGTGTCTGGTGACGTCAGCATGACGCAGAGGTGACGTCAGCAGTCAACAGACTGCTGACCAGAGTCAACCTGACCAGCGGGACCCACTTGTCATAGACAGTGGGCTAATTAAACTAATTAACAGGATAATTAGCTGGGAGGGACCTACTGGTTAGTGGGTAATTTATCGTTTTAATTAACTATTTAACTAATTAACAATTTAATTAATCATTTCGTTATTTTTAAAAACGTTTTAATCGGCCGGGCCCCACATGTCAGTGGGCGGAACCGCGCTGACCGAGTCAACTGGGCCCAGTGGGACCCAGTGTCAGCGGCTGTGCGGTAGGCCCCGTGGCGCCACGTCGGCGCCAGCTCAGCGCCGGCCACCGGAGAGCTCCGGCGAGGCCAAACGGCGGGGACCAACTCCGACGAGGCCGGGTTCTCCCTGTGGTGGTCCGTTTCGGCCGTTCTTAGGCTCGTTCGAACGTGCGGAGCAGCGCACGTCGTGTGGTGCTAGCCATTCATCCGGAGATGGCCGGAGTAGGGCAGCGCATCGACGGCGGCGGCGGTGGTTTCGGGCGGTGGTCGGGCGAGCGACTACGGGTTGATTTAGCGTGTGCGTTTGGGCTCAATCGAACGAGGGAACAGCACCGCGTCGATCTAGGCTGCTAGCGCAGGCTACGGTGGTCGGAGGCGACAGCAACGGCGAGCTCGGGCGGCGGGCAGAACGCGGCAACGACGGCGAGCTAGCTAGGGAGGAATGCGGCGGCGAGGAGAGGAATGGCGGGGGGGGGGGGTGGAGGAGCTCACCGTGCGGCCAAGAAAGGCCCTCGACGGCTTTGTAGCTGCAGAGGAGGTCGGGGACGGCGGGGATCGCCGGCGACCGAGAAGAAGAAGCCGTGGTCGATCCGGCAATGTGGTGGCGCAGAGCTCGGTCCAGCGGGCGGAGAGGAAGCAGAGGAGGATGGCGGAGCGGATGCGGTCGATCTCAGGCGGTGGCGACGACGACAGCGACGGCATCGAGCTCGGCCATGGCGGCGGCTTCGGGTGGCTGCGCAGGAGGAAGAAGGGGAGCGAGGGAGAGGGAGCTGGTGGCGTTAGGGTTTCGGGGGAGGAGGGAGGCGTCCAGGGGAGACCTTAACGGCGACGGAGGACCGCGGGATCGACGACACGGCGACGATCCGCGCTTGGGCGCGCGTGCCAGGCGACGCGTGCGGGAGGTGAGAGAAGACCCGCTGGCGGGCTGGGCCTTGCACTGTGCAACTAGAGCCCAGTCGCACAGTAACCGGTAAGTCTTTTTCTTTTCTATTTTCTGTTTTTCTGTTTTATTTCCACATTGCAAATTCTTTAGCCACTAAACTACTTTTGTAAAATATGAGACTTGCCCATTTAAATACAGTGAAATATTTAGTACTACCAGAAATTGGTTTAGTGTAAAGATGATTTCATTTGTAATTCTATTAAATAAAACGGTATTAAAATATTGCTGTGAGCTACTGTTTGAGGTTGTTAGAGTTTCTTAGACATTTTAGTGATGTTGTTTTCCTGAACATAATTAGCTATGAATTATTTTCTATTTAATGAACATTTTAGTTTTCAATTTGAACAATTTTTATTTTTCACTTTAAATTCAAATTGAAGTTTGAATTAGGAATTTGAAATGAGATATGATCCTAATGATGATCAAACACTGTTAAGCATGGTGACTTGGCATTATCAAAGGTGATTACTGTGGCATAATGACAGGGGGTGTTACTATTCTCCTCCTCTAACAAGAATTCTCGTCCCGAGAATTAAGAGGTAGAAGGGAAAGATGGAGGCATTCCGGGAAGTTCTTCTGGAAATACTCACTAGAAGTCGCGAGCGACTGGAACGTTTCAATTCCTCAAATTTTAATGCCATGCATGTATGCACAAGCTTATGATAAGAATGCATGCGATACTTCTGAATCAATTTAAAACAGGAGGTGGTACTGAGTGAGCAAGGATAGTACCGTTCACAGTAGCAAGCTGATCTTGAGCTCTATTAAGATCAACATGGTAAGCTTGACCACGACCATAAGAAGATCTGGCATTTCCACGGCCATTTTCACGGCCAGGAGGGGGAAGTGCAAGCTGATTTTGGTTCTGAGGGCATTCTCTAGAACGGTGACCTGGACGGCCACACTTGAAGTAGAGCCCATTATCGGGACGGGGAGCAGGAGCTCGAGGCATTGGAGCCTGAGGCGCAGCGGGAGGGTACATGCTGTGGGGAATCCAGTTACGGCGCTTCTGCGATGATGAACCCGAAGATGAGCCAATGTCACGATAGCGCTTCTGCGATTCCTTGTGCTTGATCTGAGCGGTCTCAACCAGAATAGCCTTGTTCACGAGAGTGGCAAAGTCGGTGAAGTCTTGAGCAGCAAGTGCAAACTCGAGGTCTGGGTGGAGTCCACTACGGAACTTCTCCTGTCTACGAGCATCAGTTGTAATGTCTTCTTCAGCATAGCGGGACAAGTTAAGAAACTCCCGCTGATAAGCTTCAACAGTCTTGTTGCCCCGAACGAGGTTGCGGAACTCAGTCTTCTTCCGGTCTATGATTCCCTGAGGAATATAGTGAGCACGGAAGGCAGTCTGAAACTCATCCCAAGTAACGATTGTCCCAGCAGGCAGTGTACGCTTGTGAGTGGACCACCATTGAGCAGCGGGTCCCTTCAGGAAGTAGGTCGTGAAGGTGACATAGTTGTCAGGGGCGACACTAGCAGACTCCATCTCAAAAGCAATGTCGCGGAGCCAGTCATCAGCATCCAGTGGCTGTTCAGAATTGCGATAAATAGTGGGGTTGAGGCGCACAAACTCTGACAGTGTTATTGAAGCTGGGTCCTGGTTCTGATTATTTTGATGCGGGAACTGAGCCATAATGTTAGTCATGAACTGACGGTTCAGCTCGAATTGCTGCATCATAGCTTCCATATAGTCTGGTGGTGGTGGGTTTTCGAGGGCACGGCCACGACCACGACCACGAGCACCTGGCCTAACCATCCTGCTAAAAATTCAACAGGGGGTAGTTTAGTAAAAGCAACTGCGAGGGTTTAGCGACAAACACGAAGTAACACGTCAATGAATAAGTAGTACATCAGATACATAACAGTAGTCATTAAGACATACATATCCATACACCAATTCATTTACACGCAGACAGCATAACGCCGCAAAATTGAACAGCTAGACATACTAGGCGGCGCGCAGGCACGTGGTGAGGAATACGCAACGAGGCATAGCAAAGGCTACATCAATGTCGGGGAAAACGACTGAAACGGGGTAACTGCAGGTGCGGACGATGAGTCTCCAGAGCAGGAAAGTCCTGCGCTCCGTGTGCACTCTGATGCAGAACCCGGTCTCGAACTGGAAGAAGAGGTCCACGGGCAGGTGTATGACCTCCAACAACAGGCCAATCGATACCTGCCGGCATCTGAGTCCTGCGCGGGTAAAGAATGTACTCTGGATGTATCCCTGCACGAACAACTGGTAGCAACTGCGTCATAGCATCGTAGAGACATGCTCGAGTGGCAATCAACTCGACTGCCAGAGCCCGGTTAGTGCGATCCAGAGCTTGAGTGCACTGAATCAACACGTGCGGGTCGTATCGACGACGCTCGTAAGGGGCACAGATAGCTGTGTAGTATCCAGTAGCATCTCCAGTAGGTGCATACGGAATGTATCGGAACTCAGAGGCATCCAAGCGACTATGCTCTCCACGGAGTTGTGCGACAGCAGAATAGGCAGCATCATGGACTGCCATCTCAATCGTCACGCCGATACCGTGAAAAAGGTGCAACTCGGTGTCTGAGTCATCTCGCTGATCATAGATACGAACATCAGCATGGTACTGCTCCTGGTTGAACTCGCGGAAATCCTCGTAAACCATATACTCGGGGTACCAGCGGTAACCCAGTCTGGTCAGGAGGGCGATCAGGATAGCTAGGAAACCAGGGGCATCATGAGCCCAAGTGCGAAGCACAAGCTGCGTCGCAGGGCGCGGCGGAAACAGGCGATCCATCTGAAACAAAGGAAGTTCAGGATTGTCAAATGACAATGGGAAGTATCGTATAACTTGGAAAGGTTAAACAAACCAATGTAAAGGAAAATATGATTATCAGAATAATCAGATCAATGGTAAGGAACAAGCACAGATAATCCAGCTCTCCGGGTGGACGAGATTACGAGATCCTAGTGTCGGCGTTAGTAAAATTCATTTAACCCGAAAGGAAGAGAGTTCAGAGTCCCAGAGTATAGAAGAGGAATAAAAGATCCTAATACCACCCAGTTGGCGACGTGGGCCCGTAAGCCACACAACCATGTTAGTAAAATAGTTTTCAAAAATACTAGACTCAACTGCGGCCAAGGAGTTGGAGAGGGGCTTCCTACAGGCAGTCGGCTCTGATACCAACTTGTGACGCCCCCGACTTAATCGTGCACTAATCATACACGCAAATGCACACGATCAAGCCTAGGGACTCACGGGAAGATATCACAACACAACTCTAGACACAAATTAAAATAATACAAGCTTTATATTACAAGCCAGGGGCCTCGAGGGCTCGAATAGATAAGCTCGATGTCATACATGCATCAGCGGAAGCAAAAGTATCTGAGTACAGACACAAAGTTAAACAGGATGCCTTAAGAAGGCGAAAACAGTCAACAGCTCTGATCGAAAGAGGCAAGGCCTCCTGCCTAGGAGCCTCCTAACTACTCCTGGTTGGCTGGCTCAACGTAGAAGAAGTGGCCTCCGGGACTCTCCTGGTAGTAAGCTCCTGCAGTGGCATCTGGATCCTGGGCTCCATCGTCTGATATATCATCAAATGGGGTATGGGAAAAGGAATAGCAGAGCAACCGTGAGTACTCATCCAAAGTACTCGCAAGACTGACATCAGAACTATGCTAATTATGCATTGTTATCAAATGGAGAGGCTGTATCTGTGGACTATATAGCAGCAAAGCCAGAATAGAGAGAAATGCCTAGCCTATCGAAGACTAGCATCTTCAAGCAATCTTGCAGCATCAGAAGAGAGTAGATAATAGTAGCATACATGTGGATATACAACAGCAATGCCCTGAGATCCATTCTCGACACCCTACGAGAAAGCGATCCCGAGAGCATTATTAACAGTTTAATATGAATCATCATCAATTTGTAGTTGTCATAGATCCGGATACAAATCTGAGCGTCCTGTTACCGTGGACACGGCTATTCGAGTAGATCACTTCCCTGCAGGGGTGCACTACTGTTACCCAACACGCTCGATTACCTCTGGCCGGACACACTTGCTGGGTAATACCCGGCCTCGGGTGATCGACACGACGCAGTCCTACCTAGGCTCAGCAGAGAGGTCAACACGCCGGTCTAAATCCTAAGTGCGAAGGGGTCTTGGGCCCATCACCCTTTGCACTCCTGCACGTTGCGTGGCTGGACGGGGAGCAGGCGCGACACCGAATACACCAGTGACGTAACCAGCCCAACCCCGACGATCAGCCCGCATCTCTGAACTGTGATGTCTGAAGAGCTTTCGGCTGATACATACGACGTAGAGGGCCCCATTAAACCATTATCCCACGTGGTGGTAGTGCGTATAGGGCACGACGACCCACTCAGATCAAATACCCAGTTCCGTTAGGCGTATTTAGTAACTCGCAGAGACGATCAGACTACCTGTCGCTCCGACTTGGTAACACACGGATATCGATCAGGGAGGTCTCCACCTGCCCTGTCGTTCCGCCACAGTATCACTCGCGGGTGCCTTCCTGGCAAGCCCGACTTCATATTTCCCCCGCGGGTACCCCTCGGGGTCGACCCGCCTGTAACAAAGGTCAAAGTAACTGTGTGTCCAAGTATCGAGGAGGAACCTGAGGAATCACCCTCGATGGATTCCCACTCGAGGAGTTGCACGACGGTAGCTTATCGGAGGTGATGAAAGAGGAATCACCCTCGGTAACTCACTACCGTATAGCTATTCTACAGAGGCATCATCGAAAGTGAGATAAGAGGTATCACCCTCGGCACTCGATGCCAGCTCTGCAGAGACGAGCAACTTAGGGGGTGTGCGGTGATGTGCTGTTCTCAGCCCGTTCAACCATATCGATCGGGGCACAGATACTAAAGCGGAGCAACTACAGCAAGGGAGAGGGGCCACAGATGGTTTTCCATCCAACCTATACTAAGCAGTTTAGGATAACAGGCAGGTGTCAATAATAGTTACAAGGACAGGCTATGCATCAGATTAGGATAAAGCAAAGTAGCAGCAATTTCTAATGCAAGCAGGAGGGAGAAAGAATAGGTGATTTAGGCATGCGTCAAGGGGGGTTGCTTGCCTAGAAGCTCTGCTGAGAGAGACTGATCGTCAGTAGGCTGCTCGTCGGGGGTGTAGTCGAACTCAGGTGCGTCGGCGTCGGTCTCGGCGTCTATCGGATAGAAGAGGGGGAAGAAACAATAAATACAAGCAATAAATGCAATCACAGAAGCATGGCATGGCAGCACACTATTCGAGAGGTGCCCTAACGCAGTGCTACACATGGCAGATGACGCGGGGAATTAACTGGAACGTTTTCCCGGTTTCGGACATCTGTCAGACAGATGAACCGGAGGGGATGGTTCCACGTTCAGGTAGTTAGGGGTATGTGACAGATGAACGGAGTGCGTATTCGGAATCGTCATATTTTTCTGATCGTTTTACATATATAAATTATTTTCATCGGAGTTACGGTTTAAAAGATGTGATTTTCTAAAGTTTTATTAATTTTCTGGAATTATTTTAATTATTTAATTCCGAATTATCCAGAACAGTGTCTGGTGACGTCAGCATGACGCAGAGGTGACGTCATCAGTCAACAGACCGCTGACCAGAGTCAACCTGACCTGCGGGACCCACCTGTCATAGACAGTGGGCTATTAAACTAATTAACAGGATAATTAGCTGGGTGGGACCTACTGGTCAGTGGGTAATTAGCGTTTTAATTAACAATTTAATTAATCATTTCGTTATTTTTAAAAACGTTTTAATCGGCCGGGCCCCACATGTCAGTGGGCGGGACCGCGCTGACCGAGTCAACTGGGCCCAGTGGGACCCAGTGTCAGCGGCTGTGCGGTAGGCCCCGCGGCGCCACGTCGGCGCCAGCTCAGCGCCGGCCACCGGAGAGCTCCGGCGAGGCCAAACGGCGGCGAGCAACTCCGGCGAGGCCGGGTTCTCCCTGTGGTGGTCCGTTTCGGCCGTTCTTAGGCTCGTTCGAATGTGCGGAGCGGCGCGCGTCGCGTGGTGCCACCCATTCATCCGGAGATGGCCGGAGTAGGGCGGCGCGTCGACGGCGGCGGCGGTGGTTTCGGGCGGTGGTCAGGCGAGCGACTACGGGGCGATTTAGCGCATGCGTTTGGGCTCAATTGAACGAGGGAACAGCACCGCGTGGATCTAGGCTGCTAGCGCAGGCTACGGTGGTCGGAGGCGACAGCAACGGCGAGCTCGGGCGGCGGGCAGAACGCGGCAACGACGGCGAGCTAGCTAGGGAGGAATGCGGCGGCGAGGAGAGGAATGGCGGGGGGGGGGGGGAGGAGCTCACCGTGCGGCCAAGAAAGGCCCTCGACGGCTTTGTAGCTGCAGAGGAGGTCGGGGACGGCGGGGATCGCCGGCGACCGAGAAGAAGAAGCCGTGGTCGATCCGGCAATGTGGTGGCGCAGAGCTCGGTCCAGCGGGCGGAGAGGAAGCAGAGGAGGATGGCGGAGCGGATGCACTCGATCTCAGGCGGTGGTGACGACGACAGCGACGGCATCGAGCTCGGCCATGGCGGCGGCTTCGGGTGGCTGCGCGGGAGGAAGAAGGGGAGCGAGGGAGAGGGAGCTGGTGGCTTTAGGGTTTCGGGGGAGGAGGGAGGCGTCCAGGGGAGACCTTAACGGCGACGGAGGACCACGGGATCGACGACACGGCGACGATCCGCGCTCGGGCGCTCGCGCGAGGCGACGCGTGCGGGAGGTGAGAGAAGACCCGCTGGCGGGCTGGGCCTTGCACTGTGCAACTAGAGCCCAGTCGCACAGTAACCGGTAAGTCTTTTTCTTTTCTATTTTCTGTTTTTCTGTTTTATTTCCACATTGCAAATTGTTTAGCCACTAAACTACTTTTGTAAAATATGAGACTGGCCCATTTAAATACAGTGAAATATTTAGTACTACCAGAAATTGGTTTAGTGTAAAGATGATTTCATTTGTAATTCTATTAAATAAAACGGTATTAAAATATTGCTGTGAGATACTGTTTGAGGTTGTTAGAGTTGCTTAGACATTTTAGTGATGTTGTTTTCCTGAACATAATTAGCTATGAATTATTTGCTATTTAATGAACATTTTAGTTTTCAATTTGAACAACTTTTAATTTTCACTTTCAATTCAAATTGAAGTTTGAATTAGGAATTTGAAATGAGATATGATCCTAATGATGGTCAAACACTGTTAAGCATGGTGACTTGGCATTATCAAAGGTGATTACTGTGGCATAATGACAGGGGGTGTTACAGCGCACGTGGTAACTAACCAGCGCCCCGCACGACAAATAGGATTGGCCCCTACAGTAAACAACGGTGCAAACGAACGAGAAGAAAAAAAAGAATCAAATGGGCTGAGCCTATGGTCGAAGGGGAGTGTGTGCAAGTTACAAAAACTATAAGAAAAGACCAGCGCTCGTCCCCGACCGCCACTCATAAGGTAGACAATCAAGAATAAATCATGCTCCAACTTCTTAGCATAACGACAGATCATACGTGCATGCTTCGGGAATCACAAACCTTAACACCAATATTTTTACTAAACCACAATTATCTACTAGCACCTCCCACATATTACCATCTTATTATCGCAAAACTATTGCAAGGAATCAAACTTATCATATTCAGTGATCTACATGAAAGTTTTTATTATATCCCTCTTGAATACCTATCATATTAGGACCAAATTCATAACCCGTGCATATTACCATTACTATTCATTAGAGTCTCAAAATGATATAAGTGAAGCATGAGAGTGCAACTATTTCTTCAAAATATAACCACCGCCGTACTCTAAAAGATATAAGTGAACCACTAGAGCAACTGCCTAGATCAAAAGATATAAGTGAAGCACATAGAGTATTCTAACAAATCACGAATAATGTGTGTCCCTCTCAAAAAGGTGTGTTCAGCAAAGATGATTGTGACAAACTAAGAAGCAAACAAAAGCAAACAAACTATATCACAAGGCTCTCCAAGTAAAACACATATCATGTGATGAATAAAAATGTAGCTCCAAGTGAGTTACCGATAGATTGAAGACGAAAGAGGGGATGTATTCTGGGGCATCCCCAATCTTAGACGCTTGAGTCTTCCTTGAATATTACCTTGGGGTGCCTTGGGCATCCCCAAGCTTAGGCTCTTGCTGCTCCTTATTTCTTTATCCATCGTAGTCTCACCCAAAATTTGAAAACTTCAGCACACAAAACTCAACAGAAACCTCGTGAGATCCGTTAGTATAACAAATAAATCTTAAACTTTAGGTACTGTTTTAAATTGATTCATATTTAATATTGGCATAATGATACTGTACTCCAACTTCTCCATGACTCATACCCCCCGATACGATCCATAGATTCATCAAAATAAGCAAACTATGCAACAAAAACAGAATCTGTCTAAAATAGAACAGTCTGTAGAGATCTATTTAAAAACCATACTTCTGTAACTCCAAAAATTCTCAAAAATTAGGACAACGTAAAAAATTCATATACCAATACTGTGTAAAAATTTCAGATTTTTCTGACGCTCCAGTACATAATCAAGAATCAAATACTGGACGCAAAACTTTCTGTTTTCCAAACAGCATCAATTATACTATCATCTAAATCATCCCAAAGGCATTACTTGGAACAAACACTAATTAAAATATAAAAACACAATCATAACAGAGACTATACTTGTGTAAACACACAAAAACAGAAGGTAAAACAAAAAATTATTTTATTCATTGGGTTGCCTCCCAACAAGCGCTATTGTTTTATGCCCCTAGCTAGGCATAATGCATAGTTTCAAGTGTTGTCATCCTTAAAATTAATTTCATAGGTGGCCCTCATAATAGATTCATAAGGTGGCTTAATTCTCTTTCTAGGGAAGTGTTCCATCCCTTTCTTTAATGGAAATTGAAATCTTATATTACCTTCTTTCATATCAATAATAGCACCTATGGTTCGTAGGAAAGGCCTACCAAGTATTATAGGACAAGAAGGATTGCATTCAATATCAAGAACAATAAAATCCACAGGCACAAAATTTCTATTTGCAAGAATAATCACATCATTTATTCTACCCAATGGCTTTTTAATAGTGGAATCCGCTAGATGTAAATTAAGGGAACAAGGATCCATATCGGTGAGACCTAGCACATCACACAAAGATTTTGGTATACTGAAAACGCTAGCACCTAGATCACAAAGAGCATTACATTAATAATCTTTAATTTTGACTTTAATGGTAGGTTCCCATTCATCTTGTAATTTTCTAGGAATTGAAACTTCCAACTCAAGCTTTTCTTCATGAGCTTTCATCATAGCTAGGACAATAGGTTTAGTGAAAGCTTTATTTTGTTCATATGCATTTGGTGAATTAATCATGGATTGCAACAAGGAAATACACTCAATTAAAGAACAACTATCATAATTAAAGTCATTGTAATCCAAAGTAGTGGGTGCATTACTATTTAAAGTTTTGACCTCTCCAAACCCACTTTTGTCACTTTTTTCATTAAGATTATCACCCTCCAAGCAATTGGGACTCCTTATATCTAAAGTTGACTCTTCTCCAGTCCCTTTTTCATTAAGTTTTATATTACTAAATAATGATTCAATAGGGGTGACACCAATCATTTTAATATCTTCATCATTATTATGATAGAAACCGGGTGGAATAGCTTTTTCTAGAAATTCTCGCTTGGCTCTCAACCTAGCGGTCCTTTCTTTACTTTCATTAATGGAGACATAGATAGATTTAATAGACTCATTTTTATCATGCTTGGGTGGCAAAATTTTAATTTTGAGATTTTCAACATCATGAGCAATTCTATCCATGTTCCTAGACAATTCATCAACTCTATTCAATTTTTCTTCTATCATAGCATTAAAATTCTTTTGAGAATTAATAAATTCTTTAATATTACTTTCAAGATCAGAGGGTATCCTATTATTATTATATGGATTACCATAGGAATTACCATAATTATTAGAGGAATTTCCAGGAAACGGTCTAGGATTGAAATTACCCCTATAAGCATTGTTGTTGAAATTATTTCTAGAGACAAAATTCACATCAATAGCATCATTATTTTGCTCAATCAAAGTAGACAATGGCACATCATTAGGATCAATATGAGAACTTTTACTAGCAACCAATTTCATAAGAGCATCCATCTTATCACTCAAACTATTAATTTCTTCAACAGAATTTACCTTCTTACCAGTTGGAGTTCGTTCAGTGTACCATTGAGAATAATTTGTCATAATATTGTCAAGAAGTTTTGTATCTTCTCCCAATGTAATTTCCATAAAAGTACCACCTGCGGCAGAGTCTAGCAAATTTCTAGAAACAAAGTTTAGTCCCGCATAAATTTTTTGTATGATCATCCATAAACTCAAGCCATGTGTTGGGTAATTTCTTATCATTAATTTCATTCTCTCCCAAGATTGTGCAACATGCTCATGTTCAAGTTGCTTAAAATTCATAATTTTATTTCTTAAAGAAATAATCTTAGCGGGAGGAAAATACTTGGCAATAAATGCATCCTTACACTTATCCCAAGAATCAATACTATTTCTAGGCAAGGATGAAAACCAAGTTTTAGCACGATCTCGTAGTGAGAACAGAAATAATTTTAATTTGACAATATCATTATCCACATATTTTTTCTTTTGCATATCACAAAGCTCAATGAAAGTACTAAGATGGGATGCAGCATCTTCATTAGGACCACCAGAAAATTGTTCTTTCATAACAATATTAAGCAAAGCAGAATTAATGTCACATGACTCCGCACTAGTGGCGGGAGGAGCAATAGGAGTACTAATAAAATCATTATTATTAGTATTGGAAAAGTCACACAATTTTGTGTTTTCTTGAGACATCGCGACGAAGCAAGCAAACTAGCAAACAAGCAAATAGTTTTTTTTGTGTTTTTGTAAAAAAAATTAGAAGTGGGGGAGATGAAAACGAGAGGCAAATGCAAATAAAAAGGAGAATAAAATAAATGCAAGTGGATGATAGTTTGTGCGAAGGTACTTGATAAATTTTGGTGATGTCTCCCCGGCAACGGCGCCAGAAATTCTTCCCGCTACTTGTAGACTGCGTTGGTTTTCACCGAAGAGGAGAGGATGATGCAGTATAGTAGAGATAAGTATTTTCCTTAGTTAAGAACCAAGGTTATCAATCCAGTAGGAGAACCATGCCAAATCCCGTTAGCAGCACCTGCACACACAAAAGCAAACACTTGCACCCAACGCAAATAAGAGGGTTGTCAATCCTCTTAGCGGTTATTTGCAAGGATTAATTCTGATAGTGATAGATAGATAAACTAAAATACTAAATAAAATAAAAGTAAATAAATTGCAGAAAGGTATTTTTGGATTTTAATATATGATAAAAGTAGACCCGGGGGCCATAGTTTTCACTAGAGGCTTCTCTCTCGAGCGCAGAACATACGGTGGGTAAACAAATTACTGTTGGGCAATTGATAGAAAAGCAAATAATTATGACGGATTCATGGCAATGATCATGTATATAGGCATCACGTTTGAGACAAGTAGACCGACTCCTGCCTGCATCTACTACTATTACTCCACCCATCGACCGCTATCCAGCATGCATCTAGGGTATTAAGTATGAAACAGAGTAACGCCTTAAGCAAGTGACATGATGTAGACAAAGTAAACTCAAGCAATATGATTAAACCCCATCTTTTTATCCCTAATGGAAACAATAAAAATATGTGTCATGTCCCTTTCTATCACTGGGATTGAGCACCGCAAGATTGAACCCATCACAAAGCGCCTCTCCCATTGCAAGATAAACCAATCTAGTTGGCCAAACCAAATCGATAGATCGGAGAGAAATACAAAGCTATAATAATCATGCATAAAAGAGTTTAGAGAAGACTCAAATATTTCTTATGAATAATCTGATCATAAACTCACAATTCATCGGATCCCAACAAACACACCGCAAAAGAAGATTACATCAGATAGAACTCCAAGAACATCGGGGAGAACATGGTATTGAAGATCAAAGAGAGAGAAGAAGGCATCTAGCTACTAGCTATGGACCCGTAGGTCTGTGGTAAACTACTCACACATCATCGGAAGGGCAACAAGGTTGATGTAGAAGCCCTCCGTGATCGATTCCCCCTCCGGCAGAGTACCGGAAAAGGCCTCCAGATGGGATCACGGAAGAATAGAGGCTTGCAGCAGCGTAAAAGTTATTCGGGGTGGCTCTCTGTTAGTTTTCAAATATTTGAGAATTTATAGAAGTGAAATAGGTCAAACGGAGCCACGAGGGCCCCACAAGGCATCAGGGAGCGCCCCCCGGGGGCCGCGCCCTGTTACCTTGTGGAGGCTTCGTGAACCTTCGGGCCTCCTCTCCAAGTCTCCAGGATCTCTTTTGTCCAAAAAAAATCTCCAAAAAGTTTTGTGCCATTTGGACTTCGTTTGGTACTGATTTCCTGAAAAACCAAAAACAAGCAGAAAACAGCAACTGGCACTGGGCACTAGGTTAATAGGTTAGTCCCAAAAAATGATATAATTGCATATAAAAATATCCAAGATTGATACTATAATAGCATGGAACAATAAAAAAATTATAGATACGTTGGAGACGTATCAAGTATCTATTTTGATCTTCTCGAAAAGGGCCATCCAATGGTGAATTCCAATCGTAAGTTTGACTTCATCTTGCTATAGCTTCAAGCTCCTCTTTGCGACGGTGCCACTTTTGAGCACCAACAAACTCCTAGCTAGAAAATCCATCCCGCATATGGTTGATGTATCGCGGAGGACACATACACATCATGATGGACGATGTGTACATATACCACTGCTACTTGTGAGCTACGTTGGGATTTTCCCCGAAGAGGAAGGGTGAAGCAATATAGTAGCAGATAGTATTTACCTCAACGAGAACCAAGGTTATCGAACAAATAGGAAAACCACGCAAATTCCTAGTAAGCAGTACCTACACACACAAGAGCAAATACTTGCACCCAGCGCGGGCAAGAGGGTTGTCAATCCCCTTGAACTCGTTACTTGCAATGATTAAATCTGGTAATGATAGATATATAAATTGCAAAGTAAATAAAAAGTAAAATAATTGCAGCAAGGTATCTTTGGTTTTAGTAATATAATTAAAGTAGACCCGGGGGCCATAGTTTTCACTAGAGGCTTCTCTCTTGAAACATACCATACGGGGGGTAGAGAAATTACTGCTGGGCAATTGATAGAAAAGCGCATAGTTATGACATTATTCATGTCAATGATCATGTATATAGGCATCACATCCGTGACAAGTAGACCGAAACGATTCTGCATCTACTACTATTACTCCACTTTGAGAGCGCTTCTATGCTTGCCTCTCTACGTATTAAGTTCATAACAAAAAGAGTAATGCATGAAGTATGATGACATGATGTAGACAGAATAAACTCAAGCAATATGATTAAACCCCATCGTTTTACCCTTAATGGCAACAATACAAATATGTACCTCGCTACCCCTTCTGTCACGAGGTGAGGACACCGCAAGATTGAACCCATTACAAAGAACCTCTCCCACTGAAGATAAATCAATCTAGTTGGCCAAACCAAACGGATAGATCGGAGAGAAATACAAAGCTATAATAATCATGCATAATAAAGTTTAGAAAAGACTCAATTACTTTCAATGAATAATCTGATCATAAACCCACAATTCATCGGACCCAACAAACACACCGGAAAAGAAGATTACATCGGATAGAACTCCATGGAGATCATGGAGAACCTTGTATTGAAGATCAAAGAGAGAGAGAAAAACATCTAGCTACTAGCTATGGACCCATAGGTCTGTGGTGAACTACTCACACATCATCAGAAGGGCAACAAGGTTGATGTAGAAGCCCTCCGTGATCGATTCCCCCTCCGGCAGAGTACCAGAAAAGGCCTCTAGATGGGGTCGCAGAAGAACAGAAGCTTGCGGCGGCAGAAAAATTGTTTCAGGTGGCTCTCTAAGGGTTTTGGAATATTTAGGAATTTATAGCACTGGAATTAGGTCAGACGGAGCCACGAGGGGCCCACAAGGCATCAGGGCATGCCTACCCCCCAGGGCGCGTCCTGTTGCCTTGCCATCTCCTCATAGGTCTTCTGGTCCTCCCCCGAAGCTTTTAGGGTCTCTTTTGTCTAGTAAAAAATCGTCAAAAAGTTTCGTAGCGTTTGGACTCCGTTTTGTATAGATTTTCTGTAAAAACCAAAAACAAACAGAAAACATCAGCTGGCATTAGGCACTGAGTTAATGGGTTAGTCCCAAAAAAATGATATAAAATTGCATAAAAAGTATCTAAGAATGATAATATAATAGCATGAAACAATTAAAAATTATAGATACGTTGGAGACGTATCAACCACACGGACACATTATTTCTTTTTCAATGTTCTGTAGATAACCACGCTTACTTGTCGACCTCGCAAGCGCACAAGTTGATGAAAAGTACTCTTTGAGAGCAGCCAAGATGTGCGCTTCCATGGAGTGCTTATCCTCCTACCTTTCTCGTGCCACGACTTAACGACCTTCTTCTACATGGCACACATGGTTACGGGTTATTGTTCATTCACAATTTGTGCCCATATTACCATGCTCACTTTGCATTTGTTCCCATATTCATGCTAATTCCTATTAGAATGACATGCATTTGTGACCCATGCTTTGCATTACACATGAACACCCTTCTATTACTTGTGCGTGTATTTGCAAGCTTGGTGGAGATATACTTGTTATTGCCATGTTTCTTTTGTAATTCATGTTATCGATTTATGCTTTTTGTGTTGGAAGACTCATGTTGACCAATTGGTCTTTACATAGGGCTTCTCACCAATATAATGATAATGATCTTGTCATGTGTTGTTTTGGTGATTGTGATTTTTCATGTGCATTTATTATACCACTATTTGTTCACATGTCATAACTACTCGGATTACCTTGTTTGTTGCTTCACCCATGGTGAATCACTACTAGAACCGAACAACATTGACCAGCCAAATCATATCATTAGTGGCTAGTTTTTGTCCAGTCAGTGTCTCGGGGTTAGTGATGACAATTGTCATCACTGACCGGCTAGTTGGTTGGTCACTGATGACTAGTCCTAGTCATCACTAACCGACCAAATGGTCGGTAACTGATGTGTTGTGGAGGTGATGACTCTATATTTTATGCATTTTTAGAGCTCATTTGTTGCATGTTCTCTTCATATATTATGTCCAATTGAACCAAATAGTTGTCCGTTATGCATGATTACCAATTTTTACTCTTTTTACTATGAGCATTGCATAATTACTATTTTATTTGGTTTTTACTAGTTTTCTATGTTTTCTCGTGTCTACAGGTGTTTTGGAGCAACCTAGGACCAAGCATGATGAAAGAGGCCAAAGATGGGTTCAGTACGGAGACACCCAGAGGCCAGATTTAGTTGTAACCTTTTCGAAGTAAGAGTATCGATCCCACGGGGAGCATCGGTATTAACCTTTTGTCTCATAAAATGTTTAAATAGCTATGCCTGCAAGTTGTAAGAAATGCAAAGCAGTAGTAATATGGTGGAAACGATGAGTCAAGCGTAAAGGTAAAATACTGAAATAGAATTTAGTAACAAGGGATGTAAAGTAGAGCACCGAAATCAACGGGACTAAGGCGTTCCTAGGGAGTCTGAATTTCCCTCTAGCGTGCATCTATAGCGATGCCTAAACACAATGCTACGTCGGATTCCTAAACCACTTTGCATATTTCTATTTGTGGGCAGAGCCTGTACAGGTACGTGCATACACGCGACAGCCCCGCATCACATACGCCACCTCCGTTCTTCCCCACTCCGGTTACCAAATGGTGATTAAGGGGAAAAAGGTCCCCGTGGACGCAACCTATAGGTGGTCTCTGCTTACCTGTGCTGCAAATATGATTGCTTTTTACTTGTATGGCATCTTCCTATACCATAAACCTTTTGATTATCACTTTGTGCATGCTTAATTATTATGACATTGAGGTAGATGCTCATACACTTGACACTATTTCAAATGCTTGGATGCTTGGACGTTCTCTTCGTATTGTTAAGTACTTTAGCACCAATACCTCCCATTTGCATAATTGTCCTCATAAAGTGCTAGTGCTTCTTGAGCATGAGCCTTATATCTTTGGTTTGTGCTCAATTCATGTATTTCTATGCAATGAACCTTTACTTGGTCACACATTATGATAAGTATAATTACGGCAATTGTTGGGTGAATCACCACATGAATGTTGGATATTGTGTTCCCACTAACCACCTTTGTATTCCAAAGTGTTCGTTCCATTTGCTCATTTTGAAGGAACCACAAGACCGTGCCATCATGAGACATCTTACCAACACGAGACATCCATTATGCTTATCGATAAGTGTTTCGGGACCCTTCCTAAGGTGATTTCATTCCCTTTACACCCTCTTGACTTGAGCATAATGAATGAGCTACACTTTCATTGTTGTTTCCTTCTTGTTCTTTGCATGTTACATCTCATGGATGGAGGAGCGACATTGGAGATTGGTCATGTAGAACGTCAAGATGCTGTGTACATGGTCATTGACAAGTTCCACTCTTGATATGTCTCCGATCTATCTCTTTCCCATGGTGATGGGGATTTCAATCCAAGGTTGGATCTTTCCCAAGGAGGGGGAGGGGGGAGATGGTGTAGAGCACCTAGGATCATCACCATGGCCTTGGCTCCATCGCCAAGGGACACGAAGATCACATATACTAAGGTGAATTCTGTCATTTATGCATGTCTATTTGGTTCTCTCTTGGATGTCATACTACTTGATACTCCTACTATGTGCACCTTTAGAGTTGATTCGAACATCGCACATGTCATGGAGGAGGTCAAGCACAAAAGTGTTGGAAATATGCCCTAGAGGCAATGATAATAAAGATTTTATTATCATATTTCCTTGTTCTTGATAAGTGTTTATTCTCCATGCTATAATTGTATTAACCAGAAATTCAAATACATGTGTGGATACATAAACAAACACTATGTCCCTAGTGAGCCTCTACTAGACTAGCTCGTTGATTAAAGATGGTTAAGGTTTCCTAACCATAGACATGGGTTGTCATTTAATAACGGGATCACATTATTAGGAGAATGATGTGATGGACAGACCAAATCATAAGCTTAGCATCTTATTGTGTCACTAAGTTCAAATTGCGATAGCTTTCTTAATTTCAAGTATCTGTTCCTTAGACCATGAGATCATGCCATTCCCTAATACCGGAAGAGTGCTTTGTGGGTATCAACCGTCACTTCGTAACTGGGTGATCATAAAGGTTCTCTTCAGGTATTGATAACCCACAAGTATAGGGGATCAATTGTAGCCTTTTTTGATAAGTAAGAGTGTCGAACCCAACTAGGAGCTAAAGGTAGAATTAATATTCCCTTCAAGCTCTATCGATCACCGATACAACTCTACGAACACTTAACATTCGCTTTACCTAGAACAAGAATGAAACTACTTTGTGGGTGTAATAGGATAAGTTTGCAAGATAATAAAGAACGTGAAAATAAAAGTTAGGTGTTGTTTTAATAAAAGAACAATTAGGTTAGTATAGCGAGTGTGGAAAAGTGGTGGTAGGATTTGTGAGATTGTCCTAGGTAATTGATAACAAGATCGGTAATCACTATTGCAATTTTATATGAGGGAGAGGCATGAGCTAACATACTTTCCGTACTTGGATCATATGCACTTATGATTGGAACTCTAACAAGCATCCGCAACTACTAAAGATCATTAAGGTAAACCCAACCATAGCATTAAGTAACAAGTCCCCTTAACTCCCATACGCAACAACCCCCTTACTCGGGTTTAAGTCTTTTGTCACTCTCGCAACCCACTATAAGCGAATCATGAATGTATTGCAACACCCTACAGCGGGAATCCCCCACATGTGCGCGGCACGGAAGGCACCATAGGACAGCACCAAAATAAAACACGCAATTCGAACCAATCAAGATCATCAATCAACCCATAGGACAAAAAGAATCTACTCAAACATCATAAGATGGCTACACATCATTGGATAACTATATATAGCATAAATCACCATGTTCAAGTAGGGGATACAGCGGGTTGCGGGAGAGTGGACCGCTGAAAATAGATGAGGGAAGGTGATGGAGGTGTTGATGAAGATGACGGAGTTGTTGGAGTAGATCGCCGTGACACGATGTTTCCCCCGGCGGAACTCCGGCACCACCGGGAGAGAGGGGGGGGGGAGATCTCCCCTCCTTATTCTTCTTCCTTGGCCTCCCACCTATGGGAGGAGGGTTTCCCCTCTGGTCCTTGGCCGCCATGGCTCCCGGAGGGCAGGAGCCCCTCTGAGATTGGATCTCTCTCTCTGTTTCTCTTCTGTTTCGCATTCCTATTTTCTGGCCCTTCACCGTTTCGTATATTCCCGGAGATCCGTAACTCCGATTGGGCTGAAATTTTAACATGATTTTTGTCCGGAAATTATCTTTCTTGTGGCGAAAGAAGGGCCCCAAGCGACTTACGGAGGAGTCACGAGCTCACACAGCGCACCCTAGGGAGCTCATGGCTCCCTCGAGCATCGTCTCGCGTTGATTTTTCCCCAAAAATCACATATATTCCAAAAAAAATCTTCGTAAAATATTATCGCGCTTGGACTTCGTTTGATATGGATTTTCTGTGAAACAAAAAACATGCAACAAACATGAAGTGGCACTGGGCACTGGATCATTATGTTAGTCCAAGAAAATCATATAAATTGTTGCCAAAAGTATGTAAAAGTTGTAAAATAATGGCATGAAACAATCAAAAATTATAGATATGACGGAGACGTATCAGCATCCCCAAGCTTAATTCCTGCTCGTCCTGGAGTAGGTAAATGATAAAAAGATAATTTTTGATGTGGAATGCTATCTAGCATAATCTTTATCATGTAATCTAATCATGGCATGAATATTAAGATACGAGTGATTCAAGGCAATAGTCTATCAATTTGATATTGAAGCAATAATACAAAACATGCATGTAATTCATCATTGCCTTTCATAATAATGGAGCTAAAGGAAACAACCTCTATGCACTTACTTGTGGTAAGCATGACACGCTCGTTCTTCCCTGCATAGATATATCAAATTAAGAGTACCCCGGTGCCAAACCAAGCAATTGTATCATACTTTTTTACGCGCTTCATCATTTTCAACTTCACTCAATACATGAGCGTGAGCCATGGACATAGCACTATGCGTGGAATAGAATGCAGTGGTAGATATCAATAAGGGAAGCCAAAAAGGAAGAAAGGCTCGCATCAACTCGGCGGATCAATAGGCAATGGAGAGGCCTATCAATCGATATCAATGCAAGAAGTAGGGATTGCCATGCAACAGATGCACTAGAGCTATAAGTGTATGAAAGCTCACTACTAAAACTAAGTGCGTGTGCATCCAACTTGCTTGCTCATGAAGACCTCGGGCATTTGAGGAAGACCGTCATCGGAATATACAAGCCAAGTTTATAATGTAAAATTACCACTAGTATATGAAAGTGACAAATCATGGAGACTCTCTATATAAAGAACATGGTACTACTTTGAAGCACAAGTGTGGATAAAGGTTAGTAGTGTGCCCCTTCTCTCTTTTTCTCTCATATTTTTTTTCATTTTTTTCTCCTCTTTTTTTTGGGGCTCTTTTTGGCCTCCTTTTTTTAATCCTCACAGGTAGGGGCAACACTCTAGAATGCATCACACTTTTATTTACTTACAACTCGATAAACTGAAAGAATATGACTCTATATGAATGCCTCTGGCAGTGTACCAGAATGTGCAATGATCTAGCATAGCAAAGAACGGACAAGCCATGAAAATATCATGCTACCTATCTTACGATCATGCAAAGCAATATGACAATGAATGCTCAAGTCATGTTTATGATGATGATGGAAGTTGCATGGCAATATATCTCGAAATGGATATGAAAATGCCATGATAGGTCGGTATGGTGGCTGTTTTGAGGGAGATATAAGGAGGATTATGTGTGATAGAGCGTATCATATCATGGGGTTTGGATGCACCAGCGAGGTATGCACCAACTCTCGAGGTGAGAAAGGGCAATGCACGGTACCGAAGAGGCTAGAAATATGCGGAAAGGTGAGAGTGTGTATAGTCCATGAATCCACATTAGTCATAAAGAACTCATATACTTATTGTGAAAATCTCAAAGCCCTCGAAGCAAAGTATTACTCGCATGCCCCTAGGGAGGAGATTGGGAGGAGTTAACCATCGCGCGCCCCCGATTCAAACAACACAAAGGATCAATCAATGATAAAATATGCTCTGACCTCACTGCTAATGTCAGTGGCCACCACTTTACATGCGTGATGATTTTACTTGCGTAAAGACTACTTCCCTTAACAACATTATTAATACTCAACTTTAATTTTGTTACTAGCATGCCCCCATATTACCACCTCAATATCGCATTGCAAGGAATCAAACATATCATATTCAGTGATCTACAAGTTTTATGTAGGATTTTATGACTAACCATGTGAATGACCAATTCCTGTTAACTCTCTAAATAGATATAAGTGAAGTATGAGAGTTTAATTCTTTCTATAAAATATTTGGAAAAAGCTCTAACAAATAAAAGTGAAGCAAAAGAGCATTCTACAAATAACGATTTTCCAAATGTAGAGAAACGAGCATCCAAACTTCAAAATATATAAGTGAAGCACACGAAGCATTCTATAAAGCCATACTCAAAAGATATAAGTGAAGTGCAAAGAGCATTCTATAAATCAACCAAGGACTATCCCATACCAGCATGGTGCATTACTAAAAGGAAAATAAAAAGCATACGACACTCCAAGAATTTACGCATATCATGTGAACAAAACAACCGAAACATACCGATAATTGTCGAGGAAGAAAGATGGGATGACTTCCGGGGCATACCCAAGCTTAGACGCTTGAGTCTCATTGAATATTTACTTGGGGTGCCTTGGGAATCCCCAAGCTTGAACTCTTGCCTCTCCTTATTCATCTCATATCAATACCTCCTCGATTTCCGAACACTTCATCTACACAAAACTTAACCGAACTTTTTATTAGAGGGGTTAGTACATATAACATCAAATCCCATCATGTCTTGCTGTAACATTATTATATAATTATAATCAAACATTACCCACTATATGCTATCACAATTCTATGGCTCCCAAATCAATGGGGCTCAACAAGATTTCAAACATAAGCAGAAAAAGAAACTATAATAGCAATCTGTGAAAACAGGACAGTCTATAAAGATGCAGATGAAACATATACTTCTGTAACTCCAAACATTCTGAAAAATTAGGATGTAATAAATAATTTGTATAGAAGTACTGTGTAAAAATTTCAGAATTTTTGCACGTTCCAGTAAAATATAGAAATTCAAACACTACAGCAAAAGTTTCTGTTTTTGCACAGCACACACCAAACAAGCAATTTATACACCCTAAAGGTAAATCTTGGCACATTATTTTTATAATACAATGGATTTGTACAAGGGGATAATTATTTTTGTTGAAAAGTTTCTGTAATCAAGATTCACAAAGTTTCCATGGGCATGAACAAAGTTCAAGGACGTCCCCCACTTCAACGGTGCTCGTCTGTCTCACTTTCACTTTTCTTTTTGAAAAAGGTTTAGGTTCCCCTCTATATTTTTTGTTTTTTAATATTTTTATAAGCACACAACAGAAGAAAATGACTCTCTAAAACTTCCGAGTTGTCTCCCAGGCAGCGCTTTCTTTGAAGCCATTAAGCTAGGCATAAAGTTCTCAAGTAATTGATCCACCCGGATCCCAAGTTATATCAAAGACAATTTTAATTAACAATGATTTATAATTTAGTAGTGAGCACAAAGAAACATTTATCATGCAATGATGAAGTCTAATTCTCTTCCTATGCATCGGCATGTCATAAAAGAACAATTCATGCACACATAATAAAGGCCGATGGATAGTGTAAATAGTTTCTTGCAATTTTATCGTACTAGTAACATAGAGAGGTGGAGATATGGTTCCTATCTCATAATAATTGCAAGTAGGAGCAACAAGCACATGCATATTATATCCATCAAAATCATCGTGTGTAATAGTAACATGCAACCCATCAATATAATCCTTAATAAGTGCAAACTTCTCCGATATAGTGTAGTTGGGAGAATTCAAAAAGATAATAGGGCTATCATATGTGGGTGCAATAGTGTGACGCCCCCGGCTTAATCGTGCACTAATCATACATGCAAATGCACACGATCAAGCCTAAGGACTCACTTGAAGATATCACAACACAACTCTAAACTCAATTAAAATAATACAAGCTTTATATTACAAGCCAGGGGCCTCGAGGGCTCGAATACATAAGCTTGATGTCATACAAGCATCAGCGGAAGCATCAGGTATCTGAGTACAGACACAAAGTTAAACAGATAGGCCTTTAAGAAGGCGGGGCAAAATAAAAACACTGGATCGAAAGGCGCAGGCCTCCTGCCTGGGTGCCTCCTAACTACTCCTCGTCGTCGGAGGGCTCCTCGTAGTAGTAGTATCTGGAGGGGTAGTAGTGGTAGTAGTCGTCGGCGGCTGCTGGGGCAGCTGGCTCCGGGGTTCCGTCGTCTGGTTGCATCAATTGTGTATGGGGAAAAAGGAAGCAAAGCAACCGTGAGTACTCATCCAAAGTACTCAGCAAGACTGACATCAGATCTATTCTAAATATGCAACATTATCAAAGGAAGGCTGTATATGTGGACTTGGCTGCAGAAATGCCAGAATAGAAGGGAAAAGCCTAGCCTATCGAAGACTAGCATCTTCAGGGTCTTGCAGCATTAAAAGAGTGCAGATTAGTACATAAATATAATAGTAGCAAAAAGTATCAGCATCGCCCAGGGATCCTTCCTCGACTCCCTGCGAGAAAGCAATCCCGGAGCTATCATATTCAACCCATTTCTAGTTGTAGAAGATTGGGATATTCTCCGAGCGTCCTGTTACCGTGGACACAACTATTCAAATAGATATACTTCCTTGCAGGGGTGCACCAAACTTACCCAACACGCTCGATGACTCTGGCCGGACACACTTGCTCAGTCGATGCCCGGCCTCGGACTATCGACACGTCATAGCCCTACCTAGGCTCAACAGAGAGGCCAGCACGCCGGTCTACATCCTAAGCACTCAGGGGTCTTGGGCCCATCGCCCTTTGCACTCCTGCGCGTTGCGAGGAGGGCCGGGAGCAGACCAAGCCCCCTTAATACAAGCGCAGGCTTTCACGGTCCAACCCGGGCGCGTGCCGCTCAACCGCTGACGTCTGCAGAGCTTCGGCTGATACTACGACGCCGAGTACCCATATTATTCCCACGTGCTGGTTAGCGCGAAAAAGGCCAGAGGCCTACTCAGATTACATATCCTAACCCATTAGTGCATTTGGAGCGCGCGGTAACGAGCAGAGACTCACGATCCTGTGACCCCGTCGCCCCGTCTCGTGGACTTACGGCAAGGGCTAAGAATGCCCGGCCGTGCCATGTATTCATCTCGGGTACCCTCATGGTCAACCCAAATCCACATCTCTCGCGGGTACCCCTCAAGGTCGACCCGTCTTTATCCAATAACCGTAGTAAGTGCAAGTAACCGTGTGTCCATAACACCAAGCAGGAATCCGAGGAATCACCCTCGTTGGATTCCCACTCGATGATCCCGTCAGAGTGAACCCGGAGGGGGGGGGGGTTGCTTGCCTGGAAGCTCTGCATCAGAATAGGATAAAACAATAGCAGTAGCAAATTCTAATGCAAGCAGGAGGGAGAAAGAATAGGTGATATAGGCATGCGTCAAGGGGGGGGGGTTGCTTGCCTGGAAGCTCTGCGGCAAAGGAGGGATCGTCAGTAGTGTCATCGGTCTCCTAAGCTGCGTCGGTCTCGAGGGCTATCGGAGAAGAAGAGGGGGAAGAAACAATAAATAAAGGCAACAGATGCAACACAAATGCATGGCATGGCAGTAAGTAGTGTTAGTGGTGACCTAATGCATTGCTACATGTCGCAGATGAATCGGGAAAATATCTGGGATATTTTCCCGGCGTTTAGGCTGATTTCGGAATACTGAACCAGAGGGGATGGATCCATGTTTGCATGGTTGTGGGCATGTGATAGATAAACGGAGGGCGCATTCGGGTTCGTCTCGTTTTTCTGATCAACTTTCATGTAGAAAGTTTTTCGATCCGAGCTACGGTTAATATTCTATGAATTTTTAAAGATTTAGCCTATTTTCTGAAATTATTTAAATTAACAGAAATTGTCTAATTAGGAATATGATGTCATGCCAATGTCATCACTGCGTCAGGAGTCGGCTGACCAGCTGACTGGTCAAACAGGCAGGTGGGACCCACCTGTCAGCCTCAGAGGGTCTTAACAGTGATTAAATTTAATCTAACAGAGGATTAAGCTAGTGGGCCCGGCCTGTCAGTGGCTTAACTAATTAACAGATTTAACTAATTAACGGTTAACAGTAATTAGGTCGAACGGGGCCCACATGTCTGCGTCAGGGGGGAACAGTACCCGCGTTGACCGTGGTCAACACGGTCAAACGAAGGCGCGGGGGCCCACTGTCAGCGTCTCCGGGTGGGGCCCACGCCTTGCCAGGTCAACGCGTCGCCGGTGAGAGCTCCGGCGAGCTCTCCGCGGTGGCCGAACGCCGGCGACGCTCGGGTTTTTGCCACAGTGCACCAAATCGGATGATCCTGGTCACGTTCGAACGAGCAAAGAACGCCGCATCCAACGGCGGCAGCCTCGCGGGCTGAGGTGGTCGGAGCTCGCCGGAAACGAGCTCGATGCGGCGGCCGGAGTTCGGGCCTTTTTGGAAACGTGGCTACGCGGCGTGTTCGAGCAAACTAGCTACGCAGGCGAGCTCTACGGGACCCCGGGAACTCGTCGGAGTCACGCATTCGAGCAAAACGGCATGGGAGCGAGGAGATCGCCGTCAATGGCGGCAGCCGGAGCTCGGCAGTAGCAGCGGCGGCTAGCCAGCACAAAACGGAGCAAGAGAGAAGAGGGAGGGGACGCGGAGCTCACCGTGCGGGCTCACGGAGGCCCCTCGGGTGGTCGGTAGCCCAGAGGGAGGCCGTGGTTGCCGGTGATCGCCGGCGACAAAGAGATCGGCGCCGAGTTCGATCCCGCCCGTGCGGTCCTCCCCGAGCGAAATGGCAGGCGGTGGACGACGTAGCCGAACGAGGCGGAGACGACGGGCACGGCGGAGACGTGAACGGACGCCGGTGGCCGCGACGGAGCAGCGTTGCGGCGGAGGAGGCGCTCGGCTGCGTGGCAAAGTAGAGGAGGGGAGCGAGCGAGCGTGCGAGAGAGAGGGGGAGAGTGAGGGCGGCGTCCAGGGGAGGCGAACGGGGGCGAGCTTATCCCCTTGCCCAACTGCCCTGGCGTCGTGGCGGCTGCAGACGGCGCGACAGGCTCCTGACCACGGTGGCGCCGACACGCAGTGCGGGAAGACGATGGGCAGGTGAGAGCAGGTGAGTTGGGCTGGGCCCTGCTACTGTAGCACTGGGCCTTTAGTGCCCAGTGGCTCTTTTCTTTATTCTTTCTGTTATTCTCTTTTGTTGATTAACAGAGTTAGAAAAAAGAAATTGTAGGGCTACCAAAATACTTAGGAAAAATATGGAGCTTGGCCCATTATATCCAACACATTTTTAGGCAGCGCCACAAATATTTTGGGAGGCAGATAATTCCATTTGCATTTTTCATAAGTGAATCTGCAATTTTAAATTGCTGGAATTGCACTGGATTAAATGCTAATGCTCATATTAGCAACATGGTGATGTTGTATTCCTGAACAAATATTAGTTTAGGAATATTTACTAAATGATGAACATTTTTCCAGCATCTTTTAAGCAACTTCAAATTTCACTTGCATTTGAATTTGAATTCAGTGTCAGAATTTGAAATGAGATATTAATCCAACATGATTATCATTGCAAATCTCAGATGACTTGGCATTAATATGATGGATCACTGTAGCTCATTACATAGGGGTGTTACAAATAGCAACAATTTCATTCTTAACATAAGGAACTATAGCAAGTTCATCTCCATAAGCATCATTCATATTGGCATCATGGCCACAAGCATAGCAAGCATCAAGTTCATCAAAAAGGGATATTTCAAACAAATCCAAGGGATCATAGCATTCATCCTTCGGTAAGCACGAAGGGAAATTAAACAATGTATGAGTTGAAGAGTTACTATCATTAGAAGGTGGGCACGGGTAGCTAATCCGCTCTTCCTCCTTTTGTTCTTCGCTCCCCTCCTCATCTTTTTCATCTAACGAGCTCACAGTTTCATCAATTTCTTCTTCCATAGATTCCTGCAAAATATTAGTCTCTTCCAGGGCAGCGAAGACTTTCTCAATAAATTCATTAATATGGGCATTATATTCATAATTCTCATAGCAATATTTAAGTATAACATAATTTTCAGATCTGTAAAGAGCATCATCACAATCTTCATACTTTTCAAACAAAGATTCAATTTCATAAGCACCCTTAAAAGCAATAAATTCTTCTATTTGTTCCACATCATAGTAATCATATACACCATTAGCATAAGAAGCCAAGGTTTCATTATCATTAAATTCACATTGAAAGGGAAGGTGTGGAGCCTTCATCTTAGAGTAACAAGTACAATCATACATAGAGCACATATTCCAAGCATACCAACGCAACATTTTAATTTGACCCCATAAGTGTTTCCCTTTTTGAGACAAGCGATAATCCCTAAAGTATTCCCGCTGATCCAAAGTATCTCCCATTATCAAGTTGAATAGGGTTTTATCAGGATTATCAAAGTAGTATTTAATGTTTTCTACATAACCAACATCGAGGGTTCTAGGAGGTTCCCCATCTCCGTGAGTAGCAAGTACAACTATTTTTTTTTGGCATTTCGTGTTCCATATCCATAACTAAAGATATAAAACAACTTAGAATAGAAAATAAAAACTACTTAGCGATAAAGCAAACAAGCACACATGAGAATATCAACCCCATGCTATTGCTTCCCGGCAACAGCGCCAGAAAAAGGTCTTGATAACCCAAAAGTATAGGGGATCAATTGTAGCCTTTTTCGATAAGTAAGAATGTCGAACCCAACGAGGAGCTAAAGGTAGAATTAATATTCCCTTCAAGTTCTATCGACCACCGATACAACTCTACACACACTTAACATTCGCTTTACCTAGAACAAGAATGAAACTACTTTGTGGGTGTAATAGTGTTGGGAATTGATGACCCACAAGTATAGGGGATCAATCATAGTTCTTTCGATAAGTAAGAGTGTCGAACCGAATGAGGAGCAAAAGGAAATGACAATCGGTTTTCAGCAAGGTATTCTCTGCAAGCACTGGAATTGTAGGTAACAGATAGTTTGGTAGCAAGGTAATTCGTAACAAGTAACAAGTAGTAACGGTAACAAAGGTGCAACAAGGTGGCCCAATCCTTTTTATAGCAAAGGACAAGCCGGAACGAACTCTTATAGTAAGCAAAGCGTTCTTGAGGACACATGGGAATTTCATCTAGTCACTTTCATCATGTTTGTTTGATTCGTGTTCGCTACTTTGATAATTTGATATGTGGGTGGACTGGTGCTTGGGTGCTGTTCTTACTTGAACAAGCCTCCCACTTATGATTACCCCCTCTTGTAAGCATCCGCAACTATGAAGGAAGAATTAAGATAACTCTAACCATAACATGAAACATATGGATCCAAATCAGCCCTTTACGGAATAGCGCATAAACTAGGGTTTAAGCTTCTGTCACTCTAGCAACCCATCATCTAATTACTACTCCACAATGCCTTCCCTTAGGCCCAAAGATGGTGAAGTTTCATGTAGTCGACGTTCACACGACACCACTAAAGGAAGAAACAACATACATATCATCAAAATATCGAACGAATACCAAATTCACATGATTACTTATGACAAGACTTCTTCCATGTCCTCAAGAACAAAAGTAACTACTCACAAATCATATTCATGTTCAAGATCAGAGGGGTATTGAATATCATTAAGGATCTGAACATATAATCTTCCACCAAATAAACCAACTAGCATCAACTACAAGATGTAATCAACACTACTAGCAACCCACAGGTACCAATCTGAGGTTTTGAGACAAAGATTAAATACAAGAGATGAACTAGGGTTTGAGATGAGATGGTGCTGGTGAAGATGTTGATGAAGATTGGTCCTCCCACGATGAGAGGATCGTTGGTGATGTCGATGGCTTCGATTGCCCCCTCCCGGAGGGAAGTATCTCCGGCGGAATCGCTCCGCCGGAGAGCAAAATAGCTCCTGCCCAGGTTCCGCCTTGAGACGGCGGTGCTTCATCCGAAAAGTCTTCTCTATAATTATTCTAGGGAAAAAGGCCTTATATAGCAAAAGGAGGGGGCTAGAGGCCAGCCAGGGGCCCCACAAGGCATCAGGGCGCGCCCAGGGGGGGCGCGCCCTGTTGCCTTGTGGGCAACTGGTGGGTCCCCTCCAGTATCGCTTTTCTCCAGTATTTTTTGTATATTCAATAAAAAATCTTCGTGAAATTTCAAGTCAATTGGAGCTCTGTAGGATAGGTATCTCCGATGTAGCTATTTCAGGTCCAGAATTCCAGCTGCCGGTATTCTCCCTCTTCATATAAATCTTGCAAATTAAGAGAGAAAAGGCATAAGAGTTGCATCATAAAGTGAAATAATGATCAATTACATTATAAATAACAGTAAGAAATCATGATGCAAATTGGACGTATCAACTCCCCAAGCTTAGACCTCGCTTGTCCTCAAGCAAAAACCGAAATCGATAATCATGACCACATGTTTAGAGAAAGAGATTGATATGTCTCCAACGTATCTATAATTTTTGATTGTTCCATGCTATTATATTATCAATCTTGGATGTTTTTATATGCATTTACAGCAATTATATATCATTTTTGGAGACTAACCTATTAACTTAGTTCCCAGTGCCAGTTGCTATTTTCTGCCCTGTTTTTGTTTTACATAAAATCAATACCAAACGAAGTCCAAATGCCACGAAATTTTTTGGAGATTTTTTATTTGCCAAGATAAACACTAGAAGCTTAGGGAGAGGGCCAGAAGACCCAGGAGGTGGCCACGAGCCACCAGGGCGCGCCTGGGGGGGGGGGGGGCAGACGCGCCCTGGTGCCTCGTGGGCCCCCCTTTGCTCTGTTTGACCCAATTCCAGCACTATAAATTCAGAAGAAATCATAAACCCTCAGGGGAGTCCACGAAATAGTTTTTCCGCTGCCGCAAGTTTCTGTTCCAGAGAGATCCCATCTGGGGTCCTTCTCCGGTAATCTGCCAGAGGGGGAATCGATCACGGAGGGGTTCTACATCAACCTTGCTACCCTTCCGATGATGCGTGAGTAGTTTACCACAGACCTTCGGGTCCATAGGCAGTAGCTAGATGTCTTCTTCTCTCTTTTTGATCTTCAATACAATGTTCTCCTCGATGTTCTTGGAGTTCTATCCGTTGTAATCACTTTTTGCGGTGTGTTTGTTGGGATCCGATGAATTCTGAGTTTATGATCAGATTATCCATGAAATTATATGAGTCTTTGCTGCACTCTTTTATGCATGATTATTATAGCCTCGTACTTCTTCTCCGATCTATTGATTTGGTTTGGCCAACTGAGTTGATTGATCTTGCCATGGGAAGAGGTGCTTTGTAATGGGTTCGATCTTGCGTTGCTCAATCCCAGTGACAGAAAGGGACATGACGCGTATGTATCATTGCTATTAAGGGTAAAAAGATGGGGTTTATTCATAAGTGAGTTTGTCTTGTCTACATCATGTCATCGTTCTTAAGGCGTTACTCCGTTCTTTATGGACTTAACACACTAGATGCATGCTGGATAGCGGTCGATGTGTGGAGTAATAGTAGTAGATGCAGGCAGGATGATCATTGCCTTGGATATCGTCATGATTATTTGCTTTTCTATCAATTGCCCAACAGTAATTTGTCTACGCACCGTATGCTATTTTCTCGAGAGAAGCCTCTAGTGAAACCTATGCCCCCCGGGTTTATCTAAATCATATTACTAAAACCCTAAAAATATTGCTGCCATTTTATTTTATTTTGTATTTTTGTTTCAATCTATCTATCTATCATATTCAATTTAATCTTGCAATTGACCGCCGAGGGATTGACAACCCCTCGTTTTCGTTGGGTGCAAGGATTTGTTGTTTGTGTGCAGGTGCTGCTAACGAGGTGTTGCGTGATTCTCCTACTGGTTCGATAACCTTGGTTTCATAACTGAGGGAAATACTTATCTCTACTGTGATGCATCATCCCTTCCTCTTCGGGGAAATACCAACGCGAGCTACAAGTAGCAGGAAGAATATCTGGCGCCGTTGCCGGGGAGACATCATCAACATCTATCAAGTACCTTTGCATAAACTCTCATCTCCTTGCATTTATTTATTTGCCATTTGCCTCTCGTTTTCATCTCCCCCACTTCTAAAACATTTTTACAAAAATACAAAAATATTTTTCCGTTTGCCTTTTTTGTTTGCCTCTTTGATTTGCTCGTCTTGTCATCATGACTAGCGTAACTATCCCTCCTTTGTCACCAGATTTTGAAGTGCTTTACTTCAAACAGAAACAAGGAGAAAATCTTAAAGATGCTTGGTATAGGTTAATGGAATCCTATCGTGTTTGCTCTATAAAAGGGGATTTAAAAATTTTGCTTCGCAATTTCTATATAGGTTTAACCATGCATCATAGACAACTTTTGGATTTTGCCGCAAAAGGGAATTTTATTGAGAGTGAGGCCAATACTGCCTATGAAATAATAGAAGGCATATTGGGAATTCCACCACCACAAAAGGTTTTTGCTTTTACTCAAGAGGGGGCTCAAATTTTAGACAAATTGGGTGATATGAAGAAAAATTTGGTTGAGTTGCAAAAGTCTAACGAGCCTCTTAAAAATATTAGTGGAAATCTCAATCGCACGAATACTTTGATTTCTTTGTGCACTAAGCAATTGGATATCTTAGATCTTAAAATTGCCTATTTTTCTGAGAATAATGGGAAGCGTAAAGAACCTCCCGGGTTTGAGAAAACTCCTACAAAGATTATTAAAACCAAAGATGACAATACTTGAAATTATGCATTATGCCTAGCTAGGGGCATAAAACAATAGCGCTTGTTGGGAGGCAACCCAATGAATAAAATAAAATTTTCTGTTATTGTGTGTTTTCACATTTATGCTACTGGTATGAATGTGTTTTTGTGTTTTTAATTAGTGTTTGTGCCAATTAAAGCCTTTGGGATGATTTGGAATATAATATAATTGATGCTGTTTGGAAAACAGAAACTTTTGCGTCCAGTGCCCGAATTTTGTTTCTGTACCGGAGCGTTAGAAAATTCTGAAATTTTTACACAGTATTGGTATATTAATATCCCACGTTTTCCTCATTTTTCAGAATTTTTGGAGTTACAGAAGTATGGCTGTTAAATAGATTCCTACAGACTGTTCTGTTTTTGACAGATTCTGTTTTTGATGCACTACTTGCTTGTTTTGATGAATCTATGGACTGTATCGGGGGGTATAAGCCATGGTGAAGTTAGAGTATAGTAGGTATAATGCAAAAATAAAATATGAATGGGTTTGCAACAGTACTTAAAGTAGTGATTTATTTTGTTATACTAACGGATCTCACGAAGGTTTTGTTGAGTTTTGTGTGATTGAAGTTTTCAAGTTTTGGGTGAGATCACGACGGATGAAGGAATACGGAGTAGCAAAAGCCTAAGCTTGGGGATGCCCGAGGCACCCCAAGGTAATATTCTAGGAAGACTCAAGCGTCTAAGTTTGGGGATGCCCCGGAAGGCATCCCCTCTTTCTTCTACCAACCATCGGTAATTTTACTTGTAGCTATATTTTTATTCGTCACATGATATGTGTTTTGCTTGGAGAATCTTGTATTATATGAGTCTTTGCTTTGTTTGCTTTTTAGTTTGTCACAATTATCTTTGCTGAACACACCTATCTTGAGAGAGCCACACGTTTATCATCATTTGTTAGAATACTCTATGTGCTTCACTTAAATTTTTTGAGCTAGGCAGTTGCTCTAGTGCTTTACTTAAATCTTTTCGAGCACGGTGGTGGCTATATTTTGAAGAAATAAACTCTCATGCTTCACTTATATTATTTTGAGAGTTGATTAAAATTTTGAAGAAATGAATTCTCATGCTTCACTTATATTATTTTGAGAATTGTTAAGATTGAAATTTTGAAGAAATATTTGCACTCTCATGCTTCACTTAATTTTTTTTGAGAGTTGATAATAGTAATGGTAATTTGCACAAGATATGAATTTGGTCCCAAAGTGATGAATATTCAAGAGGGATATAATAAAAACTTTCATATAGATCATTGGATATGATGAGTGTGATTCCTTGCAATAGTTTTGCGATATGGAAATGATAATATGTGAGTCATGTTAGTGAGTAATTGTGATTTAGTAAGAATATTAGTGTTAAGGTTTGTGATTCCCTATGCATGCACGTTAAGTCAATAGTTATGCAACGAAATTATATCCTACTTATGGTGTATTATTCGGTGTTAGTTATGTTCAATGCATGTTTATGACCGTTTTCGTTTTGGTTGGTTGCTTCTCAATCTTTTGCTAGCCTTCATTTGTACTAAGCGGAAATACTGCTTGTGCATCCAAAACCCTTAAACCCAAGTTGTGCCAAATGAGTTCACTATATCTACCTATATGCAGTATTTCAATGCCGTTCCAAGTAAATTTGCGTGTGCAAACTCTAATTTTCAAAATAATTTTCCTGTTTTGTGTGCCCGTACCGCTCATGAAGCGGCAGGGGGTAGCCATTATTTTCCATGCTAGGTGTGTTATTCTCACGATGAGTGTTTATTCACTTGTCATTGCACGAGAGAATGGTTGGTAATAGGGATGCCCAGTCCCATAATGAAATCAAAAATTAATAACAACAAAATTCCTTGGAATGTGTTGGTATGGAGGGCACCCGTGGATACAGCTAGCCATGGATTGTGAAAGAATGGTGGAAAGGAAATAAACTTTACTTTCTGTTTGGGAACCACCTATGATGTGTCTAGCTTGGAAAATATTGGGAATTCTCTGTCGTTTTCGTTGACAGGAAAAGCATGCCTCTCAAAATATTTTTATCTCTTTAATTTCAGCTTTGAGCTCTAGCACATTTGACAAATCTCTGCTTCCCTCTGTGAAGGGCCTATCTATTTACTTTTATGCAATTTTTATTTTATTTGAGTCTCCATCTTCTCTTACAAAAGCACCAACTAGAGAGCACTATTGTCATACTTGTGCATTGTGTGTAGCTAATATTTGATTGTGTTTCATGAATGGATCAATGATTGAGCATAATGGGCTAGGGATAACTTTCTTTAGCGTTGATATTTTGAAAGACATGGTTGCTTGTTAGCATGCTTGAGTATTTATATCTTCATGTCAAATTATAGACTATTGCTTTGAATCATTCAAGTCCAATGTCCATGCTATAAAAGAAAATAATATGTGATGAATATGATAGGCAGCATTCCACAGCAAAAATTCTGTTTTTATCATTTACCTACTCGAGGACGAGCAGGAATTAAGCTTGGGGATGCTGATACGTCTCCAATGTATCTATTAATTTTTATTGTTCCATGTTGTTATATTATCAATCTTGGATGTTTTTATATGCATTTACAGCAATTATATATCATTTTTGGAGACTAACCTATTAACTTAGTGCCCAGTGCCAGTTGTTGTTTTCTGCCCTGTTTTTGTTTTATAGAAAATCAATACCAAACGAAGTCCAAATGCCACGAAACTTTTTGGAGATTTTTTATTTGCCAAGATAAACACTAGAAGCTTCAGGAGAGGGCCAGAAAACCCAGGAGGTGGCCACGAGCCACCAAGGCGCGCCTGGGGCAGGGGGCAGGCGCGCCCTGGTGCCTCGTGGGCCCCCCTTTGCTCCGTTTGGCCTAATTCCAGCACTATAAATTCAGAAAATATCAAAAACCCTCAGGGGAGTCCACGAAATACTTTTTCCACCGCCGCAAGTTTCTGTTCCAGAGAGATCCCATCTGGGGTCCTTCTCCGGTAATCTGCCGGAGGGGGAATCGATCACGGAGGGGTTCTACATCAACCTTGCTGCCCTTCCGATGATGCGTGAGTAGTTTACCATAGACCTTCGGGTCCATAGGTAGTAGCTAGATGGCTTCTTCTGTCTTTTTAATCTTCAATACAATGTTCTCCTCGATGTTCTTGGAGTTCTATCCGACGTAATCACTTTTTGCGGTGTCTTTGTTGGGATCTGATGAATTGTGAGTTTATGATCAGATTATCCATGAAATTATTTGAGTCTTTGCTGCACTCTTTTATGCATGATTATTATAGCCTCGTATTTCTTCTTCAATCTATTGATTTGGTTTGGCCAACTGAGTTGATTTATCTTGCCATGGGAAGAGGTGCTTTGTAATGGGTTCGATCTTGCGTTGCTCAATCCCAGTGACAGAAAGGGACATGACGCGTATGTATCATTGCTATTAAGGGTAAAAAGATGGGGTTTATTCATACGTGAGTTTATCTTGTCTACATCATGTCATCGTTCTTAAGGCGTTACTCCGTTCTTTATGGACTTAATACACTAGATGCATGCTGGATAGCGGTCGATGTGTGGAGTAATAGTAGTAGATGCAGGCAGGAGTCGGTCTACTTGTCTCAGACGTGATGCCTATATACATGATCATTGCCTTGGATATCGTCATGATTATTTGCTTTTCTATCAATTGCCCAACAGTAATTTGTCTACCCACCGTATGCTATTTTCTCGAGAGAAGCCTCTAGTGAAACCTATGGCCCCCGGGTCTATCTAAATCATATTACTAAAACCCTAAAAATAATGCTGCCATTTTCTTTTATTTATTTTATTTTGTATTTTTGTTTCAATCTATCTATCTATCATATACAATTTAATCTTGCAATTGACCGGCAAGGGATTGACAACCCCTCGTTTGCGTTGGGTGCAAGGATTTGTTGTTTGTGTGCAGGTGCTGCTAACGAGGTGTTGCGTGATTCTCCTACTGGTTCGATAACCTTGGTTTCATAACTGAGGGAAATACTTATCTCTACTGTGCTGCATCATCCCTTCCTCTTCGGGGAAATACAAATGCAAGCTACAAGTAGCAGAGATGTCGATAAAAATAATAATACGGACATGAAGGCATCATGATCTTTTTTATACCAGCAATATATCATCATAGAACTTCTCATGAAAAAGTGACAATTCAGTCACAAGTTAAAGTATGAACAATAAACCAAATTGAAAACTAACATACTATGATCTTAGTCACTGAAGCAATTGCAATTCATCATATTATCAGAAAGAGTCTATGTAAGAGCTTTGTTTAGCAAGTTCACATACTCAACTATCATTTAGTCTTCTATGATTGCTGACACTCACGGCATACTTATGGAGCAAAAGTTTCAGTTAGACACATATAAAGATAGGGGCCTATAATTGATGGAAATATGCCCTAGAGGCAATAATAAAGTTGTTATTATTTTATATTTCCTTGTTCATGATAAAGGTTTATTATTCATGCTAGAATTGTATTGACCGGAAACTTAAATACATGTGTGAATACATAAACAAATACTGTGTCCCTAGTGAGCCTCTACTAGACTAGCTCGTTGATCAAAGATGGTTAAGGTTTCCTAACCAAAGACATGAGTTGTCATTTGATAACGGGATCACATCATTAGGAGAATGATGTGATGGACAAGACCCATCCGTTAGCTTAGCATATGATCGTTCTGTTTATTGCTACTACTTTCTTGAATGTCAAATACATGTTCCTCAGACCATGAGATCATGCAACTCCCGGATACCGGAGGAATACCTCGTGTGCTATCAAACGTCACAACGTAACTGGGTGATCATAAAGATGCTCTACAGGTATCTCCGAAGGTGTCCGTTGAGTTGGCATGGATCGAGACTGGGATTTGTCACTCCGTGTTTCGGAGAGGTATCTCTAGGCCCTCTCAGTAATGCACACCATAAGAAGCTTGCAAGCAAAGTGACTAAGGAGTTAGTTACGGGATGATGTATTACGGAACGATTAAAGAGAATTGCCGGTAACGAGATTGAACTAGGTATGGAGATACCGACGATCGAATCTCGGGCAAGTAACATACCGACGGACAAAGGGAATTACGTATGTTGTCATTGCGGTTCGACCGATAAGATCTTCGTGGAATATGTAGGAACCAATATGAGCATCCAGGTTCCGCTATTGGTTATTGACCGGAGAGGCGTCTCAGTCATGTCTACATCATTCCCGAACCCGTAGGGTCCGCACGCTTAACGTTCGTTGACGATATAGTGTTATATGAGTTATGTGAATTGGTAACCGAATATTGTTCAGAGTCCCGGATGAGATCCCGAACGTCACGAGGAGTCTCGGAATGGTCGAGAGGTAAAGATTTATATATGGGAAGTCATATTTTGGGTTCTGGAAAAAGGTGCAGTTTTTTCGGTATTGTACCGGGAAGCTTCCAGAAGGTTCCGGAGGATTCCGGAAGTACACAAATGGGTCCACCACGTCCCAAAGGGCTGGCATGGGCTAAGGGGAGGCGCCCTGGCCTTATTGGGCCAGGCGCACCAAGTCCTCAAAAGCCCACGCAGCTAGGGAAGGAAAAAAGGGAGAGTCCTAGTAGGAATAGGATTGGACTTTGGAGTCCAAGTCCACGTGTGTACTATTCACGGTTACTGTTCACGTGGTACTATTCCTTCTACTCCAAGCCCCTACACATATATAAATAGAGGAGAGGGGGCGCCACAAAGGAGAAACAACATTGTCTTAGCCGTGTGCGGCGCCCCCTCCACAGTTCCGTCCCTCGGTCATATTTTCGCAGTGCTTGGGCGAAGCCCTGCGGAGATAGCATCACCATCACCGTCACCACGCCATCGTGCTGCCAGAACTCATCCACTACCTCGCCGTCTTGCGGGATCAAGAAGTCGAGGACGTCACCGAGCTGAACGTGTGCTGAACGCGGAGGTGCCGTACGTTCGGTGCTCGGTCGGTTGGATCGTGAAGTTGTTCGACGACATCAACCGCGTTGTTCTAACGCTTCCGCTTACGGTCTACGAGGGTACGTAGACACACTCCCCCTCTCGTAGCTATGCATCTCCATGGATAGATCTTGTGTGTGCGTAGAAATTTTTTGTTTTCCATGCAACGTTCTCCAACAGTGGCATCATGAGCCAGGTCTATGCGTAGATGATATGCACGAGTAGAACAGAAAGAGTTGTGGGCGGTGATCGTCATACTGCTTACCACCAACGTCTTATTTTGATTCGGCGGTATTGTAAGATGAAGCGGCCCGGACCAACCTTACATGTCCACGTACATGAGACCGGTTCCACCAACAGACATGCAACTTGTTTTGCATAAAGGTGGCTGGCAGGTGTCTGTTTCTCCTACTTTAGTTGAATCGAATTTGACTGCGGCCGGTCCTTGTTGAAGGTTAAAACAGCAAACTTGATAAATCACCGTTGTGGTTTTGTGCCGTAGGTAAGAACGGTTCTTGCTAGAAGCCCGTAGCAGCCACGTAAAACTTGCAACAACAAAGTAGAGGACATCTAACTTGTTTTTGCAGGGTATGCTGTGATGTGATATGGTCAAGACATGATGTGATATACGTTATTGTATGAGATGATCATGTTTTGTAATTTATCGGCAACCGGCAGGAGCCTTATGGTTGTCTCTTTATTGTATGAAATGCAAGCGCCATGTAATTGCTTTACTTTATCGCTATGCATTAGCAATAGTTGTAGAAGCAATAGTTGGCGAGACGACCACGACGCAACGATGGAGATCAAGGTGTCGAGCCGGTGACGATGGAGATCATGACGATGCTTTGGAGATGGAGATCAAAAGCACAAGATGATGGCCATATCATGTCACATATTTTGATTGCATGTGATGTTTATCCTTTATGCATCTTATTTTGCTTAGAACGGCGGTAGCATTATAAGATGATCCCTTCACTAAATTTTAAGATAAAAGTGTTCTCCCCGAGTATGCACCGTTGCTAAAGTTCGTCATTTCGAAGCACCTCGTGATGATCAGGTGTAATAGATTCTACGTTCACATACAACGGGTGTAAGCCAGTTTTACACAAGCAGAATACTTGAGTTAATCTTGACGAGCCTAGCATGTACAGACATGGTCTCGGAACACTGGAGACCGAAAGGTCGAACATGAGTCATATAGTAGATATGATCAACATGGAGATGTTCACCATTGATGACTATCCCATCTCACGTGATGATCGGACATGTGCTAGTTGATTTGGATCATGTATCACTTAGTTAACTTAAGGGATGTTAATTTAAGTGGGAGTTCATTAGTAATTTGATTAATTGAACTTAATTTATCATGAACTTAGTCTTGATAGTTTCTTTGCATATCTATGTTGTAGATAAATGGCCCGTGCTACTGTTCCGTTGAATTTTAATGCGTTCCTAGAGAAAGCTAAGTTGAAAGATGATGGTAGCAACTACACGGACTGGGTCCGTAACTTGAGGATTATCCTCATTGCTGCACAGAAGAATTATGTCCTTGATGCACCACTAGGTGATGGACCTGCTGCAGGAGCTGCTGCAGACGTTGTGAACGCCTGGCAGGCTTGATCTCATGACTACTCTATAGTTCAGTGTGCCATGCTCTACGGCTTAGAACTGGGACTGCAAAAGCGTTTTGAACGCCACGGAGCATATGAGATGTTCCAAGAGCTGAAATTGATATTTCAAGCTAATGTCCGGGTTGAGAGATATGAAGTCTCCAAAAAGTTCTTTAGCTGTAAGATGGAGGAGAACAGTTCTGTCAGTGAACACATACTCAGAATGTCTGGGTACCACAACCACTTGACTCAGCTGGGAATTGATCTTCCGGTTGAGAGTGTTATTGATAGAGTTCTTCAGTCACTGCCACCAAGCTATAAAGGCTTCGTGATGAACTATAATATGCAAGGGATGGAGAAGACAATTCCCGAGCTCTTCGCGATGCTGAAATCAGCGGAGGTAGAAATCAAGAAGGAGCATCATGTGTTGATGGTTAACAAAACCACTAGTTTCAAGAAAAAGGGCAAGGGAAAGAAGGGGAACTTCAAGAAGAACGGCAAGCAAGTTGCCGCTCCCACGAAGAAACCCAAAGCTGGACCCAGGCCTGAAACAGAGTGCTTCTACTGCAAAGGGACTGGTCACTAGAAGCGGAACTGCCCCAAGTACTTGGCGGATAAGAAGGATGGCAAAGTGAGCAAAGGTATATTTGATATACATGTTATTGATGTGTTCCTCACTAATGCTCGCAGTAGCGCCTGGGTATTTGATACTGGTTCGGTTGCTCATATTTGTAACTCGAAACAGGAGCTACGGAATAAGCGAAGATTGGCTAAGGACGAGGTGACGATGCGCGTCGGGAATGGTTCCAAGGTTGATGTGATCGCCGTCGGCACGCTACCTCTACATCTACCTTCGGGATTAGTTTTAGACCTCAATAATTGTTATTTGGTGCCAGTGTTGAGCATGAACATTATATCTGGATCTTGTTTACTGCGAGACGGTTATTCATTTAAGTCAGAGAATAATGGTTGTTCTATTTATATGAGTAACATCTTTTATGGTCACGCACCTTTTGTGAATGGTCTATTCTTGTTGAAACTCGATCGTAGTGATACACATATTCATAATATTGATGCCAAAAGATGCAAAGTTGATAATGATAGTGCAACATACTTGTGGCACTGCCGTTTAGGTCATATTGGTGTAAAGCGCATGAAGAAACTCCATGCGGATGGACTTTTGGAATCTCTTGATTATGAATCATTTGATACTTGCGAACCATGCCTCATGGGCAAGATGACTAAAACTCCGTTCTCCGGAACAATGGAGCGAGCTACTGATTTGTTGGAAATAATACATACCGATGTATGCGGTCCGATGAATGTTGAAGCACGCGGCGGGTATCGTTATTTTCTAACCTTCATAGATGATTTGAGTAGATATGGGTATATCCACTTGATGAAACACAAGTCTGAAACATTTGAAAAGTTCAAAGAATTTCAGAGTGAAGTAGAGAATCATCGTAACAAGAAAATAAAGTTTCTATGATCTGATCGCGGAGGCGAATATTTGAGTTATGAGTTTGGCCTTCATTTAAGAAAATGTGGAATTGTTTCACAACTCACGCCACCTGGAACACCACAGCGTAATGGTGTGTCCGAATGTCGTAACCGTACTTTATTGGATATGGTGCGTTCTATGATGTCTCTTACCGATTTGCCACTATCGTTTTGGGGTTATGCATTAGAGACAGCTGCATTCACGTTAAATAGGGCACCGTCTAAATCCGTTGAGACGACACCATATGAACTATGGTTTGGCAAGAAACCTAAGTTGTCGTTTCTTAAAGTTTGGGGATGCGATGCTTATATGAAAAAGCTTCAACCTGATAAGCTCGAACCCAAAGCGGAGAAGTGCGTCTTCATAGGATACCCTAAAGAAACAATTGGGTACACCTTCTACCACAGATCCGAAGGCAAGGTCTTTGTTGCCAAGAATGGGTCCTTTCTAGAGAAGGAGTTTCTCTCGAAAGAAGTGAGTGGGAGGAAAGTAGAACTTGATGAGGTAATTGTACCTTCTCTCGAATTGGAAAGTAGCTCATCAGAGAAAACCGTTCCCGTGATGCCTACACCAATAAGAGAGGAAGATAATGATAAAGATCATGAAACTTCAGATCAAGTTACTACTGAACTTCATAGGTCGACCAGAGTACGTTCGCACCAGAGTGGTACGGTAATCCTGTTCTGGAAGTTATGTTGTTAGACAATAGCGAACCTACGAACTATGAAGAAGCTATGATAAGCCCAGATTCCGACAAATGGCTTGAGGCCATGAAATATGAGATAGGATCCATGTATAAGAACAAAGTGTGGACTTTGGTGGACTTGCCCGATGATCGGCAAGCCATTGAGAATAAATGGATTTTTAAGAGGAAGACAGATGCTGATGGTAATATCACTGTCTACAAAGCTCGACTTGTCGCGAAAGGTTTTCGACAAGTTCAAGGGGTTGACTACGATGAGACTTTCTCACCCGTAGCGATGCTTAAGTCTGTCCGAATCATGTTAGCAATTGCCGCATTTTATGATTATGAAATCTGGCAAATGGATGTCAAAACTGCATTCCTTAATGGTTTTCTCAAAGAAGAGTTGTATATGATGCAACCAGAAGGTTTTGTCGATCCTAAGGGTGCTAACAAAGTGTGCAAGCTCCAGCGATCCATCTATGGACTGGTGCAAGCATCTCGGAGTTGGAATATACGCTTTGATGAGGTGATCAAAGCATATGGTTTTGTACAGACTTACGGTGAAGCCTGTATTTACAAGAAAGTGAGTGGGAGCTCTGTAGCATTTCTAATATTATATGTGGATGACATATTGTTGATTGGAAATGATATAGAATTTCTGGATGGCATAAAGGGATACTTGAATAAGATTTTTTCAATGAAAGACCTCGGTGAAGCTGCTTATATATTGGGCATCAAGATCTATAGGGATAGATCAAGACGCTTGATAGGACTTTCACAAAGCACATACCTTGACAAAGTTTTGAAGAAGTTCAAAATGGATCAGTCAAAGAGAGGGTTCTTGCCTATCTTGCAAGGTGTGAAGTCGAGTCAGACTCAATGCCCGACCACGACAGAAGATATAGAGAAAATGAAAGTCATTCCCTATGCCTCAGCCATAGGTTCTATTATGTATTTCATGCTGTGTACCAGACCTGATGTGTGCCTTGCCATGAGTTTGGCAGGGAGGTACCAGAGTAATCCAGGAGTGGATCACTGGACAGCAGTCAAGAATATCCTGAAGTACCTGAAAAGGACCAAGGACATGTTTCTCGTTTATGGAGGTGACGAAGAGCTCCTCGTAAAGGGTTACGTCGATGCAAGCTTCGACACTGATCCGGATGACTCTAAGTCACAAACCGGATACGTATTTATATTAAATGGTGGAGCTATCAGTTGGTGCAGTTCCAAGCAGAGCGTCGTGGCGGGATCTACGTGTGAAGCGGAATACATAGCTGCTTCGGAAGCAGCACATGAAGGAGTCTGGATGAAGGAGTTCATATCCGATCTAGGTGTAATACCTAGTGCATCGGGTCCAATGATAATCTTTTGTGACAATACTGGAGCAATTGCCATAGCCTAGGAGCCCAGGTTTCACAAGAAGACCAAACACATCAAGAGACGCTTCAACTCCATTCGTGAATATGTCAAGGATGGGGACATAGAAATTTGAAAAGTACACACGGATCTGAATGTGGCAGACCCGTTGACTAAGCCTCTTCCACGAGCAAAACATGATCAGCACCAAGACTCCATGGGTGTTAGATTCATTACTATGTAATCTAGATTATTGACTCTAGTGCAAGTGGGAGACTGATGGAAATATGCCCTATAGGCAATAATAAAGTTGTTATTATTTTATATTTCCTTGTTCATGATAAAGGTTTATTATTCATGCTAGAATTGTATTGATCGGAAACTTAAATACATGTGTGAATACATAAACAAATACCGTGTCCCTAGTGAGCCTCTACTAGACTAGCTCGTTGATCAAAGATGGTTAAGGTTTCCTAACCATAGACATGAGTTGTCATTTGATAACGGGATCACATCATTAGGAGAATGATGTGATGGACAAGACCCATCCGTTAGCTTAGCATATGATTGTTATGTTTATTGCTACTGCTTTCTTGAATGTCAAATACATGTTCCTCAGACCATGAGATCACGCAACTCCCGGATACCGGAGGAATACCTTGTGTGCTATCAAATGTCACAACGTAACTGGGTGATCATAAAGATGCTCTACAGGTATCTCCGAAGGTGTCCGTTGAGTTGGCATGGATCGAAACTGGGATTTGTCACTCCGTGTTTCGGAGAGGTATCTCTAGGCCCTCTCACTAATGCACACCATAAGAAGCTTGCAAGCAAAGTGACTAAGGAGTTAGTTACGGGATGATGTATTACGGAACGAGTAAAGAGACTTGCCGGTAATGAGATTGAACTAGGTATGGAGATACCGACGATCGAATCTCGGGCAAGTAACATACCGACGGACAAAGGGAATTACGTATGTTGTCATTGCGGTTCGACCGATAAGATCTTCGTGGAATATGTAGGAACCAATATGAGCATCCAGGTTCCGCTATTGGTTATTGACCAGAGAGGCGTCTCAGTCATGTCTACATCATTCCCGAACCCGTAGGGTCCGCACGCTTAACGTTCGTTGACGATATAGTGTTATATGAGTTATGTGAATTGGTAACCGAATATTGTTCGGAGTCCCGGATGAGATCCCGGATGTCACGAGGAGTCTCGGAATGGTCGAGAGGTAAAGATTTATATATGGGAAGTCATATTTTGGGTTCCGGAAAAAGGTGCAGTTTTTTCGGTATTGTACCGGGAAGCTTCCAGAAGGTTCCGGAGGATTCCGGAGGGGTCTGGAAGTCCACAAGTGGGTCCACCACGTCCCAAAGGGCTGGCATGGGCTAAGGGGAGGCGCCCTGGCCTTATTGGGCCAGGCGCACCAAGTCCTCAAAAGCCCACGCAGCTAGGGAAGGAAAAAAGGGAGAGTCCTAGTAGGAATAGGATTGGACTTTGGAGTCCAAGTCCACGTGTGTACTATTCACGGTTACTGTTCACGTGGCACTATTCCTTCTACTCCAAGCCCCTACACATATATAAATAGAGGAGAGGGGGCACCCCAAAGGAGAAACAACATTGTCTTAGCCGTGTGCGGCGCCCCCCTCCACAGTTCCGTCCCTCGGTCATATTTTCGCAGTGCTTGGGCGAAGCCCTGCGGAGATAGCATCACCATCACCGTCACCACACCGTCGTGCTGCCGGAACTCATCCACTACCTCGCCGTCTTGCTGGATCAAGAAGTAGAGGACGTCACCGAGCTGAACGTGTGCTGAACGCGGAGGTGCCGTACGTTCGGTGCTCGGTCGGTTGGATCGTGAAGTTGTTCGACGACATCAACCGCGTTGTTCTAACGCTTCCGCTTACGGTCTACGAGGGTACATAGACACACTCCCCCTCTCGTAGCTATGCATCTCCATGGATAGATCTTGCGTGTGTGTAGAAATTTTTTGTTTTCCATGCAACGTTCCCCAACAATAATTTCGCCTCCCAACGTAATTACCTCAAGGGTAATGTTAACAATAATAACTCATGATCACCTACATCCAACTGGATATATATGCCTTGATCAATCCTCACCACATGATGCTTGCCAAGAGAGAAAAATAAAACGAAATAGAGGAGAATACTATTGACTCTTGCATGAAAGTAAATACATAAAGTAAAAGATAGGCCCTTCACAGAGGAAAGTAGAGGTTGTCATGCGCTTTTTGTTTTTGGATGTGCAAGCTCTTAATGTAAAGGAATGTCACTTTATATTGCCCCTTGTGATAGCCACCTTTATTATGCTGTCTATCGCTTTTATTTCTTCACCATCACAAGATCGTACAAAGATTATTTTCCCTTACAATAAAAGATCATACATATTTAGGAGCAATTTTTATTGCTTTGCACCGATGACAACTTACTTGAAGGATCTTATTCAATCCATAGGTAGATATAGTGGACTCTCATGACATGAAACTGGGTTTAAGGGTTTTTGGATGCACAAGTAGTATCTCTACTTAGTACGGAATTTTTGGCTAGCAAAAGATAGGGGGCAAGCACCACATGTTAGAGGATCTAAAACAATATAACTTCTATGTGAATATAAGCAAACATAACTCATTACGTTGTCTTCCTTGTCCAACATCGACTAATTGACATAGAATATTTAATGGGGGCTCACAATCATAAAAGATGTCCAAGATATTATATTTATATGTGAGACCTCTCTTCCTTTATTACTTTTTCATCAATTGCAACAATGACCAATACTATGTTTGTCAACTTCCAACAAGTTTTATCAATTATACTTCTTTTATGTGAAGTGATCACTCCCCATGGGATTAGCATATGATCTTACTTTTTATTCTCTTTATTTTATTTCCAAGATTGGATCAACAAAAACAAAACACTCAACTCAAACTACTCTTTATTATATAACTTCCACACACGATTACATAGATAGATAGACCACAAAGCAAGCACTTGAAACTAGATCATTCTAAAACTTTATTCTTCTAAATCACGAAATAACTAATGATCGAACTAAGATAGATAATGATGATAAAAGTGATGGTGATACGATACCGGGGCACCTCCCCCAAGCTTGGCACAAGCCAAGGGTGGTGCCCATACCCATGTACTCAAGTCTCCTTCTTTGGTGATGGTGGTGATGATGAGGTGGGCTTGTCCTTTAACTTCAGTAAGTACTCCAAATTGCCATTGATTCTCCGAAGTGCACGATTCTGCTCTTCTGACACGATAACTTCACGGGTAAGCGGCGTATTCTGAGCACAAACTGCTTCAAAAACCTTAAGTGTATCGATTTCAGATGGGGAAAGATTTTTATAAAGATTTTGCCATGTATCTTCCCTTTTTGGTGCTTCTCCTGTGCGTGCGGCTGACCCTTCTTCTCCCTGAACCTGGTCCTCCATGACCTTTCCTGATCCCTCCTCCATCTCTGTGTCGTCCTCTCCGGACAACCACTCATAATAGACTTCGATGGAAGGACGCTTGCCGGGCGATGGTTGCACAATCTGGTGCTTAGTGCGGAGTCTTTGGGGAGCCATGGGGATCTAGATCTGTTAGAAAAACAGGCCAAAACAAGAACAGAAGGCAAACTTGCGATGCGGTGGTCAAAACACCCGTGAGTATATATAAAGAATTTTTATCCTGCAAAACAAGCATACGAGAGGAAAACGGAGTCGGGAGGGCACAGGAGGGGCCCACAAGGCATCACGGCGCGCCCCGGGTGGGGGTCACGCCCTGTTGCCTTGTGGGCGACTCATGGGTCCCCTCGGCTGTTTCTTATTTTTGTAATTTTTCTAATATTCCAAAATGGACACAAATAATTTTTATGGAATTTTTGGAGTCGGTTTACTTACCGTATCACATACCTACCCCTTTTTAGGGTTCTGGAGCGTTCCGGAAGGACTCTTTGATGTGTTCCTCCGGTGTCATTGTCTGAATAATATTAGTTTCAACATTAATGGGAGTACCTAAAATATAGTGCTTAATTCTTTGTCCATTCACCACTCTCGGGTTGGTGCCTTCGGAGTTGTTGATTTTGATGGCTCCAGAGCGGTAAACTTCTTTGATGATATATGGTCCTTCCCATTTGGAGAGAAGTTTTCCTGCAAAAAAATCTAAAACGAGAGTTGTACAATAGAACTTTCTCACCCACTTTGAATTCTCGTTTTTGGATTCTTTTATCATGCCATCTTTTAACTTTTTCTTTAAACAACTTGGCATTTTCATAAGCTTGTGTTTTCCATTCATCTAGAGAGCTAATATCAAATAACTTCTTTTCACCGGCAAGTTTAAAATCATGGTTAAGTTCTTTAATTGCCCAATATGATTTATGTTGTAACTCAAGAGGTAAATGACATGCTTTTCCATAGACCATTTTATATGGAGACATAACCATAGGATTTTTATAAGCAGTTCTGTAAGCCCATAGTGCATCTTCAAGTTTCTTAGACCAATTCTTTCCAGATCTATTAACGGTCTTTTGCAAAATTAATTTTATTTCTCTATTACTCAATTCAACTTGACCACTAGACTGAGGATGATAAGGAGATGCAATTCTATGATTAACATCATATTTAGCAAGCAATTTACGGAAAGCACCATGAATAAAATGTGAGCCACCATCAGTCATCAAATATCTAGGGACTCCAAACCTCAGAAATATAACTTCTTTAAGCATTTTAATAGAAGTGTTATGATCAGCACTACTAGTTGGAATAGCTTCTACCCACTTAGTAACGTAATCAACAGCAACTAAAATATGTGTATACCCGTTGGATTCATTAAAAGGTCCCATATAATCAAAACCCCAAACATCAAATGGTTCAATAACAAGTGAATAATTCATAGGCATTTCCTGACGTCTACCAACATTACCAATTCTTTGACATTCATCACAAGAAAGGACAAACTTACGTGCATCTTTGAAGAGAGTAGGCCAATAAAAACCAGATTGTAATACCTTGTGTGCAGTTCTGTCTCCCGCATGGTATCCTCTGTATGCCTCGGAGTGGCACTTCCGTAGTATTTGTTCCTGTTCATGCTCAGGTATACAACATCTAATAATACCATCTACTCCTTCTTTATATAAATGTGGGTCATCCAAAAAGTAATGTCTTAAATCAAAGAAGAACTTTTTCTTTTGTTGGTATGTGAAACTAGGTGGTATATATTTAGCAACGATGTAATCAGCATAGTCTGCATACCAAGGAGTATTACGAGAAGCATTTATCAAAGCTAGTTGTTCATCAGCGAAATCATCATTAATAGGAAGTGACTCATCAAGAACATTTTCCATTCTAGACAAATTATCTGCTACGGGATTCATAGTTCCCTTTCTATCAATAATATGCAAATCAAATTCTTGTAGCAAAAGAACCCACCTAATAAGTCTTGGTTTAGCATCTTTCTTTTCCATAAGATATTTAATAGCAGCATGATCAGTATGAATAGTAACTTTGGAATCAACAATGTAAGATCTGAATTTATCACATGCAAACACAACTGCTAAAAATTGTTTCTCAGTAGTAGCATAATTTCTTTGAGCACTGTCTAGAGTTTTACTAGCATAATGAATAACATTCAATTTCTTATCAACACTTTGTCCTAGAACAGCACTAACAGCATAATCACTAGGATCACACATAATTTCAAAGGGTAGGTTCCAATCAGGTGGTTGAACAATATGTGCAGAATTAAGGCTTTCTTAAGTATTTCAAAGGCTTCTACGCAATCATCAACAAAAACAAATGGCACATCTTTTTGCAAGAGATTAGTAAGAGGCCTAGAAATTTTAGAGAAATCTTTTATAAACCTTCTATAGAAACCAGCATGACCAAGGAAACTTCTTATACCTTTGATATCTTTAGGGCATGGCATTTTCTCAATAGCATCAACTTTAGCTTTATCAACTTCAATACCTCTTTTAGAAATTTTATGACCAAGGACTATACCTTCATTCACCATAAAGTGGCACTTCTCCCAATTCAAGACAAGATTAGTTTCTTCACATCTCTGCAAAACTCGATCAAGGTTGCTCAAGCAATCATCAAAAGAAGTTCCGTAAACGGAAAAATCATCCAAAAACCTCAACAATCTTTTCACAAAAGTCAGAGAATATAGCAGTCATACATCTTTGAAAGGTAGCAGGTGCATTACATAAACCAAAAGGCATACGACGATAAGCATAAGTTCCAAAAGGACAAGTAAAGGTGGTTTTCTCTTGATCTTCAGGTGAAACAGGTATTTGAGAAAAACCAGAATAACCATCTAGGAAGCAAAAGTGTATATGCTTAGATAATCTTTCTAATATTTGATCAATAAAAGGCAAGGGGTAATGATCTTTCCTAGTAGCTTTATTTAATTTTCTAAAATCAATTACCATCCTATAACCAGTTACAGTTCTTTGTGGAATAAGTTCATTTTTATCATTAGGAACAGCGGTAATACCTCCTTTCTTAGGAACACAATGAACATGACTTACCCATCTACTATCAGCTATGGGATAAATTATACCTGCCTCAAGAAGCTTTAATATTTCAGTTCTTACGACATCCTTCATCTTAGGATTCAACCTTCTTTGATGATCAACAACGGGTTTAGCATCTAGCTCCATATGAATTTTATGCTGACATAAAGTGGGACTAATGCCCTTAAGATCATCAAGAGTATATCCAATAGCGGCATGGTGCTTCTTTAGAGTTTTAAGTAATCTCTTTTCTGCATGCTCTGAAAGGTTAGCACTAATAATAACAGGATATATCTTCTTTTCATCAAGGTAAGCATATTTAATTGTATCAGGTAATTGTTTTAATTCAAACATAGGATCACTCTTCGGTGGAAGAGAATCTCCCAAGGTTTCAACAGGAAAATTATGTTTAAGGAAAGGTGCTTGCTTAAAGAACAACTCATCTATTTCATTTCTTTCATTCATATGCATATCATTTTCATGGTCCAGCAAATATTGTTCTAAAGGATCAGTAGGAGGCACAACAATAGAAGCAAGACCTATAATTTCATCTTTATTGGGTAATTATTTATCATGAAGTTGTCTACTAAACTTAGAGAAATTGAATTCATGAGATATATCACCAAACTTAACTCTAACTTTCTCTTTAACACAATCAATTTCAGCATTAACGGTATTCAAGAAAGGTCTACCAAATATAATGGGACAAAAATTATCGTGTTGTGAACCAAGTACAAGGAAATCAGTGGGGTATTTGATTTTACCACACAAGACCTCAACATCTCTAACAATCCCAAGTGGTGTAATAGTATCTCTATTTGCAAGCTTAATAGTAACATCAATATCTTCAATCTCAACAGGTGCAATATCATGCATTACTTCTTGATATAAAGAAAACGGAATAGCACTCACACTAGCACCCATATCACATAAACCATGATAGCAATGATCTCCAATCTTAACAGAAACAACAGGCATGCCAACTACGGGCTTGTTCTTGTCTAACATATCTCGTTCATTTCTAACAGGTTTAGCAATTCTAGCAACCTCATCACAAAAGTAAATAACATGCCCATCAATATCATCAACCAAAAGATCTTTAACCATTGCAATATTAGGTTCAACTTTAATTTGTTCAGAGGGTCTAGGTGTTCTTATATTACTTTTGTTAACTACAGTTGAAGCTTTAGCATGTTCCTTAATCCTAAAAGGGAAAGGAGGTTTCTCAATATAAGCAGTGGGCACAACTGGATCAACATTGTAAATAATTGTTTCTTCTTAAACAATAGCAGGTTCTTCATTTAATTCAATAGGTGGATGATATTTAAACAATTTCTCTTTAGGGAGAACAACATGAGTAGCAAAAGATTCACAAAAGGTAGCTACTATCTCGGAGTCAAGTCCATATTTAGTACTAAACTTATAAAAGGCATTAGTTTCCATAAAAGATTTGACATAATCAAACTCAAGATTTATACCTGACTCTTTACCTTTGTCGATTTCCCAATCTTCAGAGTTGCGTTCAATTCTTTCCAGGAGATCCCATTTGAATTCAATAGTCTTCTTCATAAAGGAATGATACGTCTCCAACATATCTATAATTTTTTATTGTTCCATGCTATTATAGTATCAATCTTGGATGTTTTATATGCAATTATATGCCATTATATATCATTTTTTGGGACTAACTATTAACTCAGTGCCCAGTGCCAGTTGCTGTTTTCTGCTTGTTTTTGCCTTTTCAGAAAATCATTATCAAAAAGTGTTTAAATGAGAAAAAAACTTTGGATTAATTTTTTCTGGACCAGAAGAGACCCGCAAAGCTTCAGGAGAAGACCAGAAGAGCCACGAGGAGGCGGCAAGCTTGGAGGGCGCACCCCCAGGCTTGTGGGCCCCTCGTTGCCCCTCCTGACCTAATTCCAGCGCTATAAATTCCCAAATATTCCCAATATACCAGAGAGACAGAAGAGAAAACCTTTCCGCCGCCGCAAGCCTCTGTTCTTCCGCGATCCCATGTGGAGGTCTTTTCCGGTACTCTGCCGGAGGGGGAATCGATCACGGAGGGCTTCTTCATCAACCTTGTTGTCCTTCCGATGATGTGTGAGTAGTTTTCCATAGACCTACGGGTCCATAGCTAGGAGCTAGATGGCTTCTTCTCTCTCTTTGATCTTCAATACCATGTTCTCCTTGATGTTCTTGGAGTTCTATCCGATGTAATCTTCTTTTGCGGTATGTTTTTTGGGATTCGATGAATTGTGAGTTTATGATCAGATTATTCATGAGAAATATTTGAGTCTTCTCTGAACTCTTTTATGCATGATTATTATAGCTTTGTATTTCTCTCCGATCTATCGATTTGGTTTGGCCTACTAGATTGATTTGTCTTGCAATGGGAGAGGTGCTTTGTGATGGGTTCAATCTTGTGGTGCTCAATCCCAGTGACAGAAGGGGACATGACACGTATTTGTATTGTTGCCATTATGGATAAAAATATGGGGTTTAATCATATTTCTTGAGTTTACTTTGTCTACATCATGTCATCTTGCTTAAGGCGTTACTCTGTTTCATACTTAATAGCCTAGATGCATGCTGGATAGCGGTCGATGGGTGGAGTAATAGTAGTAGATGCAGGCAGGAGTCGGTCTACTTCTCTCGGATGTGATGCCTATATACATGATCATTGCCATGAATCCGTCATAATTATTTGCTTTTCTACCAATTGTCCAACAGTAATTTGTCTACCCACCGTATGCTATGTGTTCGAGAGAGAAGCCCCTAGTGAAAACTATGGGCCCCGGGTCTACTTTATCATATATAAAAAACCTAAAAATACCTTGCTGCAATTTATTTACTTTTATTTTATTTAGTATTTTAGTTTATCTATTTATCTCTATAAGATTTAATCCTTGCAAATAACCGCTAAGAGGATTGACAACCCTCTTATTTGCGTTGGGTGCAAGTCTTTGCTTTTGTGTGTGCAGGTGCGCTTAATGGAATTTTGCTTGGTTCTCCTACTGGATTGATAACCTTGGTTCTTAACTGAGGGAAATACTTATCTCTACTATACTGCATCATCCTCTCCTCTTCGGGGAAATACCAACGCAGTCTACAAGTAGCAAGGAACCATTAGAAGAAGTATCGAGCATGGATCGATCATTATGAGAAAGCCGAGCATAAAAGTTTTGAATAATTATTTCTCTTGAAAGCTCATGATTGGAGCATGTATGCAACATGTACTTAAGCCTCCCCCAAGCTTGAGCGATACTTTCTCCTTCATGAGGCCAAAAATTATATATATAATTCCGATCACGATGAACCAAGTGCATAGGATAAAATTTCTGGTTAAATTCCAGCTTCAACCGGTTCCAATCCCATGTTTCAGTATCATCACATAGCCTATACCATGTCAATGCCTTTCCCTCCAAAGATAAAGGGAATACTTTATTTTTTACTCCATCTCCGGATAAACCTGCAAGCTTAAACAATCCACAAATTTCATCCACATATATCAAGTGCACATCAGGATGCACCGTTCCATCTCCTGAATATGGATTAGCTAGCAGTTTCTCTATCATACCCGAAGGAATTTCATAATAAATATTTTCAGTAGGTTCAGTAGGTTGAGGAGTAACTCTCAATGCTTTTGGTCGAGGTGAAGATACCCCGAACAAGCCCCTCAAAGGATTACTTTCCATAATGACAAGTGACAGTAAATTTCAGCACGTAATATAAATGTTTCCTTACCAAATTCCACTAACCAAAGGCGCTTCAGTCCCCGGCATGTGACATCCCCAGGTATTAAGCACAGTGATCACCTCTTAATCATGCCAAGTCATCAAGTTGAACAGTGCTTGATCATCATTGCATCATACCTCATTTCAAAATTCCAAATCAAATTGAAATTCAAATTTAAAGTGAAAACAAAAGTTGCTCCAATCTGAAAAAAAAATGTTCATTAAATAGCAAATAATCCAGAGGCATTTATAAATATATAATCAACATTTATTGAATTAGATAAGTGACCCCATCATCCACAAAACAGCACCAAACAGAAGTATTTAGTACCTTTTTATTTAAATAAAATTCTAAGGAAAACATGTGGACACCAAACCATTTTCTGGTAGTACTAAATATTGCATACTATTTATTGGACTAAGTCACATATTTAAAAAAAATAAAATTAGGGCTAAACATTTTACAAAACAGAAACTAAAATAAAAACAAAAGATAAAAAGAAATTAAAACCAAAGAAAGAAAAGAGCCCCCTGGCCCGACTGGGCCTCGGCGTAGCCAGCCGGCCGACCTCGTCCCCCTGGCCTATATGGCCCTCCTCGCCTCCTCACCCGAAACCCTAACTCCCACCCGACCCCCTTCTCCCTCGGCGCCGCCTCCTCGTCCCCGACGCCGCCGCCGTCGCCCCCGTCGCCGTCGCCTCGCCGTTCGCCGTCGCCTCCCCGTCTCCTCCCCGAACCGCTCCGTCGAGCCTCGCCGACCCCGTGCATCTACAACGGGGTGAGGACCCCGTCGCCCTCCTCCCCTCTCTGTCGCCGTCGCCGCCGTCCACCGTGCCCACGCTCGCCGTCGCCATGCGCGCGCCCCGCCTCGCCTCGCCGCCTGAGCTCGTCGGCCTCGCCCGTGCTCGCAACGCCGCCGCTGCCGCTCTCTGCCTCGCACGCTCGCGCGCCGCGCCGCACTCGCCCGCGCGCCCGCCTCCCCACTGCTGCCCGCGCCCGCAGCCGCTCGTCGCCGCTCCGTTGCCGCTAGCCGCGCCCGGCCCTGCCTGGCCCTCGCGCGCCTCGCCGCCGTGCCGCAGCCGCTCGCCCGCTGCCGCGCCCGCTCGCCGTCGCTCGTCTCCGCCCGCGCGCGTACACGTGCGCTGCCAGACACGTTCGGCCCCTCTCTGTGCCCGCGCGCGCACGCGATGCGCGGACATGTCCGGCCCCAGAACGGGCACGGCGCGGACATGTCCGGCCTGTCCCTCTGACCACTGGGCCCGCCCCTATTTAGAACGAAAAAAGAAATAAAAATAAAAATAACTAATTAAATAAATAAATAATTAAATAAAAGAATTAAAGAATTAAAATAATTAATTAATTTATTAACCAATTAACTAATTAACTTAATTAATTCCGTTTAATTAAACTAATTATTTAATTAACCTAATTAATCTGTAATTAGTTTAATTAAACCCTAGTTAACCTAATCAGACGCTGACATGCGGGACCCGCATGTCAGGTTGACTTTGACCAGTCACAGTTGGCTGCTGACGTCACAGTGACGTCATGCTGACATCAGCCTGCACTGTTTCGAATAATGTTAATTTAAATAATTTTAGAAATTCCAGAAATTCAGTAAAACTTTGAAAATTAATATAAAATAAACCGTAACTCGGATTAAAATAATTTATATATGAAAAACGATCAGAAAAATATGACGATTCCGAATATGCACTCCGTTCATCTGTCACGTGCCTCTATCATAGCGAACATGGAACCGTCCCCTCCGTTTCATCTGACCGAAAAACGCCAGACTTCGGGAAAACATTCCCGGATGTTTTCCCCCTTCACCTGTATCGCGAAGTACTGCTTTAGGTCACACCTATCACTGCATATTGCCATGTCATGCATCCCTGTTGCATTATTGCCATGAATTTATTGTTTCTTCCCCCTCCTTCTCTCTCGGTAGACGCCGAGACCGACGCCGATGCAGCTGAGTTCGACTACACCCCCGACGAGCAGCCTTCTGCCGACCAGCCTATCTCAGCAGAGCTTCCAGGCAAGCAAACCCCCTTGACGCATGCCTATATCACCTATTCTCTCTTCCTCCTGCTTGCATTAGAATTTGCTGCTGCTATTGTTTTATCCTATTCTGATGCATAGCCTGTCCTTGTAACTGTTATTGATACCTGCCTGCTATCCGAGATGCTTAGTATAGGTTGGATGATAAACCATCTGAGGCCCCTCTTCCTTGCTGTAGTTGCTCCGCTTAGTACCTGTGCCCCGATCGATGTGATCGAACGGACTGAGAACAGCACAACACCGCACACCCCTTAAGTTCCTCGTCCCTGCAGAGCTGGCATCGAGTGCCGAGGGTGAATCCTCTTATCTCACTTCCGATGATGCCTCTGTAGAATAGCTATCCGGTTGTGGGAAACCGAGGGTGATTCCTCTTTCATCACTTCCGATAAAGCTTCCGTCATGCAACTCCTCGAGTGGGAATCCATCGAGGGTGATTCCTCGGATTCCTTCCCGATACTTTGGACACACAGATACTTTGACCTTTATTACAGGCAGGTCGACCCCGAGGGGTACCCGCAGGGAATTATGAAGTCGGGCTTGCCAGGAGGGCACCCGCGAGTGATACTATGGCGGAACGACAGGACAGGCGGAGTCCTCCCTGATCGATATCCGTGTGTTACCAAGTCAGAGCGACAGGTAGTCTGATCGCCTCTGCGAGTTAGCAAATACGCCTAACGGATTTGGGTATTTGATCTGAGTGGGTCGATGGCCCTATACACACTACGAACACGTGGGATAATGGTTATGGGACCCTCTGCGTCGTACGTTTCTCCCGAAAGCTCTTCAGACGTCACAGCTCAGAGATGCGGCCTGATTGTTGGGGTGGGCTGGCTACGTCACTGGTGTATACAGTGTCACGACTGGGCCCCGACCAGCCACGCAACGTGCAGGAGTGCGAAGGGCGATGGCCCAAGACCCCTTCGTGCTTAGGATTTAGACCGGCGTGTTGACCTCTCTGCTGAGCTTAGGTAGGACGCTGCTTCGTGTCGATTACCCGAGGCCGGGTATTACCCAGCAAGTGTATCCGGCCAGATGTAATCGAGCGTGCTGGGTAACAGTAGTGCACCCCTGCAGGGAAGTTATCTATTCGAATAGCCGTGTCCACGGTAACAAGACGCTCAGTGTTGTATCCCGATCTATTACTACTATTTGAACTAGATTTATGTTAATTAATTGTAAGCTCCGGGATCGCTTTCTCGCAGGGAGTCGAGGAAGGATCTCTGGGCTTGCTCCAACATGCTTGTTAATTTAAATATGCTAATCTGCTCTCTTCTAATGCTGCAAGATTGCTTCAAGATGCTAGTCTTCGATAGGCTAGGCTTCTCCCCCTCTATTCTGGCATTCTGCAGTACAGTCCACAGATATAGCCCCACTCCTTTGATATAATGCATATTTAGCATAGTTCTGATGTCAGTCTTGCGAGTACTTTGGATGAGTACTCATGGTTGCTTTGCTATTCTTTCCCCCCCATACCCGATACTTGCGACCAGATGACGGAGTCCAGGAGCCAGACGCCACCGCAGGAGACTACTACCAGGAGAGTCCCGGAAGCCACTACTACTGCGTTGAGCTAGTCAACCAGGAGTAGTTCGGAGGCGCCCAGGCAGGAGGCCTTGCCTTTTCGATCGATGTTACTTTTGTGCTAGCCTTCTTAAGGCATCTTGTTTAACTTTGTGTCTGTACTCAGATGCTTTTGCTTCCACTGATGCTTGTATGACTCGAGCTTATGTATTCGAGCCCTCGAGGCCACTGGCTTGTAATATAAAGCTTGTATGCCTTTTAATTGTGTTTAGAGTTGTGTTGTGATATCTTGCCGTGAGTCTCTGATCTCGAGCGTGCACGTTTGCGTGTATGATTAGTGCACGTGTCGATCAGGGGCGTCACACGGCAACGGCGCCAGAAAAGAGTCTTGATGACCCACAAGTATAGGGATCAATCGTAGTCCTTTCGATAAGTAAGAGTGTCGAACAGAACGAGGAGCAGAAGGAAATGACAAGCGGTTTTCAGCAAGGTATTCTTTGCAAGCACTGGAATTGTAGGTAACAGATAGTTTGGTAGCAAGGTAATTCATAGCAACTAACAAGTAGTAACGGTAACAAAGGTGTAGCAAGGTGGCCCAATCCTTGTTATAGCAAAGGACAAGCCAGAACGAACTCTTATAATAAGCAAAGCGTTCTCGAGGACACATGGGAATTTCATCTAGTCACTTTCATCATGTTTGTTTGATTCGCGTTCGCTACTTTGATAATTTGATATGTGGGTGGACCGTTGCTTGGGTGCTGTTCTTACTTGAACAAGCCCCCCACTTATGATTACCCCCTCTCGCAAGCATCTGCAACTATGAAAGAAGAATTAAGCTAACTCTAACCATAGCATGAAACATATGGATCCAAATTAGCCCCTTACGGAATAGCGCATAAACTAGGGTTTAAGCTTCTGTCACTCTAGCAACCCATCATCTAATTACTACTCCACAATGCCTTCCCTTAGGCCCAAAGATGGTGAAGTGTCATGTAGTCGACGTTCACACGACACCACTAAAGGAAGCAACAACATACATATCATCAAAATATCGAACGAATACCAAATTCACATGATTACTTATGACAAGACTTCTCCCATGTCCTCAAGAACAAAGTAACTACTCACAAATCATATTCATGTTCAAGATCAGAGGGGTATTGAATAGCATTAAGGATCTGAACATATAATCTTCCACCAAATAAACCAACTAGCATCTACTACAAGATGTAATCAACACTACTAGCAACCCACATGTACCAATCTGAGGTTTTGAGACAAAGATTGAATACAAGAGATGAACTAGGGTTTGAGATGAGATGGTGCTGGTGAAGATGTTGATGAAGATTGGTCCTCCCACGATGAGAGGATCGTTGGTGATGTCGATGGCTTCGATTTCCCCCTCCCGGAGGGAAGTTTGCCCGGCGGAATCGCTCCGCCGGAGAGCAAAATAGCTACTGCCCAGGTTCCGCCTCGAGACGGCGGCGCTTCATCTCGAAAGTCTTCTTCTGATTTTTCTAGGGCAAATGGCTTCATATAGTAGAAGGAGGGGGCCGGAGGCCTGCCAGGGGCCCCACAAGCTTGGGGGCGCACCTACGGGGGTAGGGCGCGCCCCCCAGGCTTGTGGCTGCCTGGTGGGTCCCCTCCTGTTGATTTTTTCGCCAGTATTTTTTATATATTCCAAAATAATTCTCCGTAAATTTTCAGATCATTTGGAGTTGTGCAGAGTAGCTATCTCTATTTCACCCCTTTCAGGTCCAGAATTCCAGCTGCCGGCAATCTCCCTCTTCATGTGAATCTTGCAAAATAAGAGAGAAAGGGCATAAGAATTGTACCATGAAGTGAAATAATGATGAAAAACATAATAGTTATTAGTAGGAAATCATCATGCAAATTGGACGTATCAACTCCCCCAAGCTTAGACCTCGCTTGTCCTCAGGCGAAAGCTGAAATCGATAATCATGACCACATGTTTAGAGAGAGAGGTGTCGATAAAAATAAAATACGGACATGGAGCGTCATGATCTTTATTATGACAGCAATATATCATCATAAAATTTTTCATGAAAAAGTGACAATTCATCCACAAGTTAAAGTATGAACCATAAACCAAATTGAAAACTAACAAACTATGATCTCAGTCACTGAAGCAATTGCAATTCATCATATTATCAGAAAGAGTCTATGTAAGAGCTTTGTTTAGCAAGTTCACATATTCAACTATCATTTAGTCTTCTATGATTCCTGACACTCATGACATACTTATGGAGCAAAAGTTTCAGTCGGACACATAGAAAGATAGGGGCTTATGATTTCGCCTCCCAACGTATTTACCTCAAGGGTAATGTCAACAGTAATAACTCATGATCACCTACATCCAACTGGATATATATGCCTGGATCAATCCCCACCACATGATGCTTGCCAAGAGAGAAAATAAAAATGGAATAGAGGAGAATACTATTGACTCTTGCATGAAAGTAAATACATAAAGTAAAAGATAGGCCCTTTGCAGAGGGAAGCAGAGGTTGTCATGCTCTTTTTGTTTTTGGATGTGCAAGCTATTAATGTAAAGGAACGTGACTTTATATTGCCCCTTGTGATAGCGACCTTTATTATGGAGTTTGTTGCTTTTATTACTCCACCATCGCAAGATCGTTCAAAGCTTATTTTCCCTTACAATAAAAGTTCATACATGTTTAGGAGCAATTTTTATTGCTTTGCACCGATGACAACTTACTTGAAGGATCTTATTCAATCCACAGGTAGATATAGTGGACTCTCATGGCATGAAACTGGGTTTAAGGGTTTTTGGATGCACAAGTAGTATCTCTACTTAGTACAGAATTTTGGCTAGCAAAAGATAGGGGGCAAGCAGCACATGTTAGAGGATCCAAAACAATATAACTTCTATGTGAATATAAGCAAACATAACTCATTACGTTGTCTTCCTTGTCCAACGTCGACAAATTGACATAGAATATTTAATGGGGGCTCACAATCATAAAAGATGTCCAAGATAGTGTATTTATATGTGAGACCGCTCTTCCTTTATTACTTTTTCATGAATTGCAACAATGACCAATGCTATCTTTGTCAACTTCCAACAAGTTTTATCAATTATACTTCTTTTATGTGAAGTCATCACTCCCCATGGGATTAGCATATGATCTTGCTTTTTATTCTTTATTTATTTCTAAGATTGGATCATCAAAAGCAAAACACTCAACTCAAACTACTCTTTATTATATAACTCTCACACACGATTACATAGATAGATATATCACAAAGCAAGCACTCGAAACTAAATCATACTAAAACTTTATTCTTCTAAATCACGAAATAACTAAGGATCGAACTAAGATAGATAATGATGATAAAAAGTGATGATGATACGATACCGGGGCACCTCCCCCAAGCTTGGCACAAGCCAAGGGTGGTGCCCATACCCATATACTCAAATCTCCTTGTTGGGTGATGGTGGTGATGAAGTGGTAGGCTTGTCCTCCGTCTTCCAAGGCATAGGTTCTCCATCATAGAAGGACGAACGTGTTTTCGGAGTCCTGAAATTTGCAGCTAAACTCATACCTTTGAACTTGGCCTCATACCCAAAATTTTGGTTTTGTAGATCATATATTTGGGCCTGATGATAATCAATTTGGTCATTGAGCTTGAAGATGACGTCCCCAATATTCTTGCCATCCACCTTGTGCTCACGGATGAACTCCGTGATCATGGAGTGGTTAGCACAAAGTCCGCGCTCCACCATCCCCTGGCACTTGAAGATCTCCTGTTCAACTGCCTCTAGCTTGGCCTTCTCGCTCCCGGTCTTCTTAGGTCCTTGAACATCCCAGATGTGGAGCACCCCCTCACGCATCTCAATGGCTTGAGGGTGCTTCATCACCTCCGGTAGGTACGGGTTGATGACCTTCTCATAGAACTTGTCCTTGGACGAGCTTGGAGACGCCATGGCGATCTAGATCTATCAGCAAAACAGCCCGAAACAAGAACAGAGGAGAAACTTGCGATGCGGTGCTCAAAACACCCGTGAGTATATATAATAAATTTTTCCCATGTAGAATAAGTAATATGCAAGAAAAACGGAGTCGGGAAAGTCCACGAGGGAGCCACAAGCCTGGTAGGCGCGCCCTAGGGGGTAGGGCGTGCCCCCCAGGCTTGTCGCCTCCTCGTGCACTTTTCGGACTATTTATTATTTTCCTAATATTTATATATTCCAAAACAGACAGAAAGTACTTTTATGGAAGTTTTGGAGTTGGTTTACTTACCGTACCACATACCTACTCCTTTTCAGGATTCTTGAGCGTTCAGGAAGGTTTCCTCTATGTGCTCTTCCGGTGTCATTGTTTGAATAATATTAGTTTCAACATTAATGGGTGTACCTGAGATATAATGTTTAATTCTTTGCCCATTAAAAACACTCGGATTATTGCCTTCGGGATTGTTTATTTTGATGGTTCCGGAGCGATAAACTTCTTTGATGATGTATGGACCTTCCCATTTAGAGAGAAGTTTTCCTGCAAAAAATATTAGACGAAAATTGTATAATAGAACATGATCACTAACTTTGAATTCCCATTTCTGAATTCTCTTATCATGCCATCTTTTAACTTTTTCTTTAAACAACTTGGCATTTTCATAAGCTTGGGTTCTCCATTCATCTAAAGAACTAATATCAAATAACCTCTTTTCACCGGCAAGTTTAAAATCATAGTTACGTTCTTTAATTGCCCAATATGCTTTATGTTCTAACTCAATGTAACATCCCCATGTATCAAGCTACAGTGATCACCCTTTTGATAATGCCAAGTCACCATGATTAACAGTGCTTGATCATCATTTGAGTCATATCTCATTTCAAATTCCAACTCAAATTGAAAATTCAAATATGAAGTAAAAATAAAAGTTGTTCAAATTTGAAAACTAAATAGTTCATAATTTTGGAAATATTCCATTATAAATAATGTTCAGGAAAACAACATCACCTAAATTCCCTAGATGACTCTAACATCCATAAACAGTACCAAAACAGTAGCATTTAATCCCATTTCATTTAATCAAAAATCAAGTGAAATCATTTTGCCTCCAAACCTTTTTCTGACAGTGATAAATATTGCATGGTATTTATTGCGCCAAGTCTCATATTTTACAAAAGTGTAATGGTGGCCAAACATTTTTCAAAGAGAAAAGAAATAAAAGCAGAAGAAAAGAAAAAGGAAAAAGGGGAGAACGTCACTGGCGCACTGGGCCTAAGTGGCATACAGTGCGGCCCAGCCCACTGTGCTCGGCCTTTCCTTCGTTCTCCCGCCGCTCGCTTGCGCGCGCACAGCCGAGCCACGGTCGCCATCGCAGCCGCGCCCACTCGCCTCCTCTTGTCGCTACAGGGCACCGGGATGGATAAGAAGGCCACCGCGGACACCCTGGACCACCCCCAGATCTTTTCCCCCTCTCCCCTCGCTCACCTTCTTCCTCTCCCGCCATGGCCGACGTGGCCGTCGCCGTTGCGAGCTCGTCCACGTAGCCACCACCGCCGTATCGCCTCGCCACTGTGCCAAAAAACCGCGCCGTGCTCCTCTACATCGACTGCGGGCACTCGCCCGTCCGGAGAAGCACCAACGTCGCCGCCAGCTTCCAGTTCTTCCTCCTACGGCCACCGCAACCTCGCCGTCGATTCCGGCCACCTCGCACCTCCCCCGAGCCCGTTTAGCTCAACTACAGGACCCCGGTGAGCCTGCGCGCGTTTCCCTCTGTCTCTCCCTCCTTTCCGCGCTTGTAGTCGCCGTCCTCGTCGTGGCTGAGCCCGCCACCGCGCGAGCTCGTCGCCGGCAAGCTCCCGGTGACCAAATGGTCACGCGCTGGAGTCCATCGACCTCGCGCGCGCATGTAGAGGCCCCCTGGCCATTTAGTTTGTCCGCAAACGCGCTGCCGCCGCTGCCCCGCGTCGACCCGAGCTCCGGCCGCCGCTTGCGAGCTCGCCGCCGTCGCTGCACGCCGTCTCCGGCCACGGCACCACCGCCATTCGACGTGGTGGAGCCTCAGCTCTCGAACGCGCCCAGCTGCGCTCGTCCCCGTGCCATGTGGACGAAATCCGACGCAGCCCCGCCGCTCGCCGCCGTGGATTTGGTCGCCGGAGCAACTCCGGCGCCGGCGTCTGACATGGCCGCCGCGTGGCACCTCCTGGGCCATTGACCAGTGGGTCCAGTGGGTCCAGTGGGTTGACCCAGTCAACTGTGCTGACTGGGCAGCTCAACCACTGACATGCGGGCCCCGCACTAATTAAAATGTTTTTATAAATAATAAAATGCTAATTAAATATGTTAATTAATCAGCCACTGAAAAATGGGGCCCACCCTCTAATTAATCTTTAATTAGTTTAATTAATCCCTAATTAGCTCACTGTTTATGACGTGTGGGTCCCAGTGGTCAGGTTTGACCGGGACCAGCTGGGTTGACTGATGACGTTACCCTGACGTCATGCTGACGTCACAGAACACTGTTTTGGATAATTCAAATTTAATAATTAAAAAAAAATCCAGAAATTCAATAAATTTTTTAAAAATCATATAAAATAAACCGTAACTCAGATGAAAAAAATTTATAAATGAAAAATGATCAGAAAAATATGACGAATACGAATATGCCACCCACATACCTGCCACACCCCTCTAACATGATGAACATGGAACTTTCCCCTCCGGATGGTCTGACCGATAATCACCCGGAGCAGGGAAAATATTCCCGGATATGTTCCCGCTCCGAGTAAAATACTTAGTACTGCATTAGAACACCCCTAGCACTGCATATTGCCATGTCATGCATCTCTGTTGCATTTGTTGCCGTGTATTTATTGTTTCTTCCCCCTCATTCTCTCCCGATAGACCCCGAGACTACCGACGACACTGTTGAGTACGACTACGTCATCGACGACCAGACCCCTTTAGCAGAGCTTCCAGGCAAGCAAAACCCCCTTGATCATCAGATATCGCCCATTCTTTCTCTCTTATGCTTGCATTAGAATTGCTTCTGTTGTTGCTTCGATAGCTCCTATTCTGATGCATAGCCTGATTTCGTCGCCTGCTATTGATACCTTACCTGCTACCCTATGATGCTTAGTTAGGTAAGCTAAGTTTCAACAGCTGACCCTTCACCCTTGTCCATTTGCCATGCTTCTTATCGGGCCGTGATCACTCTGGGTGATGATCACGAAAATGTTACATTACTGCAATACTTTAAACTGATAAAGTCGGGCCGGCTCCAAGAGTGCCCGCGAGAGAATAATATTAAAGACGGGTCGGCTCCAAGAGCACCCGCGAGTGATATTGTGGCGGAACGACAGGGTAGGCGGAGACCACCTGGGAGAGAGGTGGGCCTGGTCCTTGGTCATGGTTTGCGTGTTACCAAGTCGGAGCGACAGGAACCCTGTTCGTCTTTGCAAGCTACTAAAACACACCTAACATATTTGGGTATTTGATATGAGTTGGCTAAGTGCCTTTACGCACTAACCACCACGCGGGATAATGGTTTAATGGGGCCCTCTACGTCGTACGTTCCTTCCGAAAGCAATCCAGATGTCACAGCTCAGAGATGCGGGCTGATCGTTGGGGTGGGTTGGTTACGTCACTTGTGTATACAGTGTCGCGCCTGGGCCCCGACCAGCCACACAACGTGCAGGAGTGCAGAGGGCGATGGGCCCAAGACCCCTTCGCACTTAGGATTTAGACCGGCGTGTTGACCTCTCTGGAGAGTCTAGGTGTGACACCCTGGTTTTTGGCAACTTTTTCTTTTCGAAATCTTTCTGGCTTTATTTGCAATTTGGTTGGATTTTGACCCTTTTCAGTTGACTTTGGACTTATGAATTCCTCTCAGTAATCCAAAGCCCTCACCATCTTGCCATAATCTTTTCACTCACCATCTGGATCAATTTACAATTCTTTATCTTTCCCAAATATTCATTTTCTTCCTTTGGGAAAATTTGTCATCACTATGGGTTACAAAGCAACCTATAGTTCTGATGATCAGAAAAATCCCAAATTAATCCCAGACCTTCTTGTCATCATCTATTCCCACAATCTTCAAAAACATTTCTTGGTCTAGTATAAATTTTGTCCAGAAAACTCCATTTGCTCTCTGGACAGTACTGGTCATTTGTGAAGGAGCTCATATTTTCCCTACTCAGCTAATTCCCAGAAAATTCCCTGAGCTCCTAGGGAACCTATCTTTCCACAATATCCAGAAATATCATCTGGTCCAGTACAAATTTTCATCACCAATATTCTGCCAAGTTTCTGTTCAGTTGGAACCTCTGTGAAGGAAGTACCAGCTAGAGGTATCCAATTGAGCTGAAATTTTTATGGCATCTTCTCCTCACCAAATAACTCTGCCACACCAAAATTCAGCTCCAGCAGATCACCCAGATGAGTGCTACAAGCTCATCTAGGTTTCTGGTTGAGTATAGCAGTTGTACATGAACTACCCTCAAATCTTGTTGAAACTTTCTCAAACTTGGCCAGTTTGGAGTCCTTCCAAGATAGATCACCCCAGACATCTCCATTGGCTCCATCTCCAGCTCACCTCTTCTCTAGACCCCTCTCAAGTTTTCTGTCAGAGGCTGTAGCTGAAGCTACACTTCGAACCAGTCTGTATCTAGTCGAACCAGAGGCACAAGTGGACTAAGGGATCGAGGGTCGACGTGCTAGACAAGAAATGCCAGTCTCGCGAGGCTTCTAGACATCAGTACCCGTGGTGAGCATGACATTGGCATGCCAATGCGCGCGCTCTGCACCGCACCCGTGTCTGTGGCATCGCATCCGACTGCCCCGCGCGACCGTAGCTTGTCCCAGCTCGCCAGCGTCCTCTCCCTCATCCACCTGGCCGTCCTGGAGCTTGCCCCTCGCCGGAGGAGCCCTCGCCGGCCACTACGCGCGCGGGCACTGTGGCGCCCGTGCGGCCACAGTGGCTCTGCCGTCTTCATCTTCCTCCCGCAAACCGCCACTGCCGCATTTACTCTCCTCTGCCCTCTCCTATCACTTCGCCCACGTCGCGACGGCCAGCTCGCCGTCCTTGCGCCGGCGACGTGTCCCGGATCCCGCAGCTTCCAGAGAGCTCCCCTCCTCCTATAAAAAGGCCTCCCCGGCCTCTCCCGAGCTCCTCACCCCACCCCTCCTACTCCTATTGAGCCCCCGAGCAGCGAGCCACGGCCGAGAGGCCCTCTGGCCTCGAACCTCGCCGGAGATCCGCTGCCACCCGAGCTCTGCCTCCCCGCCGATTCACTCCCTCCCAGCCTCCACCGACTTCACCATCGAGTTCACCGCACTCCACTGACCCTGCCCAAGCCCTTGCCCGGTCGAATCGCTGCCGGAGTCGCCGTCTCCGACGACACCCGAGCGCCGCCGCCGCCGGAGAGGAAAGGGACGACGTCGTCCGGCCATCTCTCGCGAAGCCACGGGTACGTGCGTGTTCGCCTCAGTGTGCTCGATCCATTCCCCCTCTCTCCCGACCTCGTCGCCGTCTGTATCGCCGGCGACGATTGCCGGAGCCCCGTCTCCCTCTGTTCCCTCCTCCCCCCTTTTAAATCTGACGGCTGGGGCCCGCCAGTCAGCGACACGCCGAAGTGGTAAGTGGAGGCACCCCTCCACTTTACGCCTTCGACGTGGCCCCCTGAGGATTTTCTGTTTTTCTGTTTTATTTCCAGAGTTGACCAGCAACTTTGACCAGCCATAACTTTTAAACCATAAGTCCAAATCAATTGATTCTTTTTGCATCTGGTTTGTCTTGAGCTCCTCTATTTTCTGGAAAATTTTGGTATTTTTCCCATGCTCACAGAATTTCTGGTGAACAGAACAGTAGTATGTGACATTTTCAATTGCATTTTAAAAATATTTTCAGAGGGAAATACTTTTGGATTTGAAGCCCAGGAGTTTGTGGACAACCCAACAGAGCAAGGCAAGCCATGTCATCCATTGCATGAAGCATTTCAATAGTGTTGGTTATTTAATCGAATTTCATGCATTATTTTAATATGTGATAATCCATAGTAATTTATGTAATTGCATAGCCATTGCCATGTTAATTTACTTGCAATTAAATACCCATACTGGTTAAATTCTTGACAACACTAAACTTAGTTGGTTGATCAAGAGCCACCTACCCGGACTTTTCCGTGCAGCCACATTTGCCGGTATGGGACGGCCTTGACTTGGTCTGGCTTTGTGCTCTTTTATCGGTACCACCAAACTAGGGAGGGTTCTGCGTGCGTGCTACCCTGATCAGGTAGACGACGATAATCCTGTGAGCCCAGTTGAGTTATTTTGCCGGCATCCCCGTTTGGGACAGTGAGTGGCCACGACGGTGGCAGGTGTCATGGGGTGACACAGGGGCCACCCAGGACATGACCCTGGGAGGATATGATTGTCGGTGGTACGATAGAGGGGTCACGGGTCAGGCAGGTTTCGTTGGAGCACCACCGGTCCACCCGAATGGGATCACGAGGCCAGGAACTCCATAGTGTGGGTAAAGTGCGCAACCTCTGCAGAGTGTAAAAACCTATTCGAATAGCCGCGTCCACGGTCTTGGACAGTCCGTTTAGGCCTCTCTAGGATGGTCAACCGTAAGGATAATAATGATGGAAGAACTTGTCTTATGTTCGGAAGTGCTCGGTGGATTGTGAGCATTCCGAGGGTTGTGGGACAACCCAGAGGAGAGTAAGTTGATACTAGGTACCAGTAAGTGAGCAACCTAATCCCTTAATCTGTTATTGCCATGCTGTTGTTTGCTGCATTGTGTTGGTTGCCATGAGCTTGCGAGTACATTCCAAGTACTCACCTGGCGTATCATGCCAGATGCAGGAGAAGCCGAGGACGGAGGTCCCGATGGTTCGTGCTATGCTAACTAGGCCGTGTCCACAGCAGTGTCCCTGTGGATGGAGTTTCCGCGCTATGTTCCGCTACGCCATAGTCTACCCAGTAGTATCGAGGCCCTGCTATGTTCCATAAATAATGTAGATACTGTCTCCGCACGTGCAGTACTTCTGGCCTTGCTACCGATGTAATATTATGATCTTGTACTCGAGAGATTTCAATAAAGTTCAGTTCTGTTCTGTTCCAAGTTGTTGTGTGTTTCCAGAAGACATGATCTCTGGGTTGGAAACACTGGTAAACCGGTTCGCTGAGCCGGGGTGCCACACTAGGTTGGTCTACGGCGTGTCGATTACCCGAGGCCGGATATTACCCAGCAAGTGTGTCCGGCCAGATGTAATCGAGCGTGTTGGGTAACAGTAGTGCACCCCTGCAGGGAAGTTATCTATTCGAGTAGCCGTGTCCATGGTAAGAGGACGCTCGGAGTTGTATCCTGATCTACTACAACTATGAATGGATACTGTTACACTGTTAAACTGTTACAACTGCTCTCGGGATCACTTTCTCGCAGGGTAGTCGAGGAAGGATCTTAGGGCATTGCTAATATATACTTATTACTATATGGTAATGTGTTCTACTCTCTTCTGATGCTACAAGATTGCTGCAAGATGCTAGTCATCGGTAGGCTAGGCCTTCCCCCTCTACTCTGGCATTTCTGCAGTTTAGTCCAAAGATATAGCCCCATTCCTTCGATTCCGATGCATACTTAGTATAGTTCTGATGTAAGTCTTGCGAGTACTTTGGATGAGTACTCACGGTTGCTTTGCTACCTCTTTTTCCCCTACCCGGTTTCTGCGTTCAGATGATGGAGCCCAAGAGCAGGAGATCCCCGGAGGCACCTACTACTACGTTGAGCCCGCCGACCAGGAGTAGTTCGGAGGCCCTAGGCAGGAGGCCTTCGCCTTTTCGATTAGTGTCATTGTTATGCTAGCCTTCTTAAGGCAAACTTGACTAACTATGTCTGTACCCCGATATTATTTGTTTGTATGACTTATGTATTCGGGTCCTCATGACCCCTGGTTTGTAATATGAAGATTTATGTTTAAATTTGTGTCTAGAGTTGTGTTGTGATATTGTAACACCCCCAGACCCTAATGCCCTATTAAGTTAATTATCATTGCCATGTCATCATGATCATCATAGTTAAATTCCCATTAGTAAATAATTCAACTCTCAAACCCTAGTCAAATTCAAAATTCAAATTGCAAGTGAAATTTAAAGTTTCACGAATAAGAAAACTAAATAGTTCATGTTTCAGCAATTATTCCATAACAATTTATTGTAAAAGAAAACCACCTCACTTGTTTGCTCATTTTGGAGCTAGCACCCAAAAACAGTGCCAAAACAATTCCATTAAACTCATTTCCTTTTTAAACCAAATTCAAATGAAAACATCATGCCTCCAAACTTTTTGTGGCAGTGCTACATAATGCAAGTTAATTATTTGGTAAAGTTCCACAAGTTACAAAACTCATTTAGTGCCTAAAGTAAATGCAAAATGGGAGCTGGAAAATAAAGCAGTAAAGGAAAAAGAAAAACGAAGAACGTCTACTGTGCCACTGGGCCTAAGTGCCACAGTGCACCGAAGCCCAACCCACCACGGCCTTTCCCTTTCCTCTGGACAGAGGCAGGACGCCATGGCGCTGGCAGTGCACGCTGGCCATCCAAGTCGCCGATGTCGCCGTGTCGCTCATCCGTCAGCACCCCGAGGCGTATATGTACACCCGCAACATCCAGGGCAAACCCTAGCACGCCATAACCCCCTCGCTCGCCCCCTTCTTCTCTGTTTAGTTCGAGCCCGAGCTCGCACTGCCATGGCCATCGTCGTCGTCGCGGCCACCGGCGTCCCCGCTCCCTGAGAAGATGTCCAGAAGCTCGCTCGTCGTCGTCTCCTTCGCCCTCGCCCTAGGGATCGAGCCAGGAGGCCCCGTACGCTCGCCATCGCCGTCATCTTCGCCCACAGCCGCCGCATCTCGTCATCGAGTTCGTCTTGTTCTGGCCGCCCCGCGCCTCCTAACCTTGTCTACGAGCTTCGTGGTGAGCTTCTCATCCGATTCCCCCTCTTCCCCGGCTCGATCCATGCCTGTAGCCGCCGTCACCGAGCTCGCCCGAGCTCCCCGCGTACGCGTACGTGCGCGCTGCTTTGTTGCCGGCTTGCTGCTGCTGCTCGCGTACTGCTGTTGCTCATTCTACTGCTGCTGCTCTTGTCGCCACTGCTCTTGCCGCTGCTGCTGTGCTGCTGCTACTCTTGCCGCTGCTGCTGTGCTGCGTGCTGTGTGTGTGTGTGTGTGTGTGTGTGTGTGTGTGTGTGTGTGTGTGTGTGTGTGTGTGTGTGTGTGTGTGTGTGCAGCGTGTGTGTGCAGCGTGCGTGTGTGTTGTGTGGGCACGGTGTGTGTGGCCGGCTGGGCTCTATCCAGTGGCCGATCCTTGTTTAATTATGCTAGGTCTAGCTTAGTATTAGTTTAGTGCTAATTTAGCCTATTAGTAAATGACAAGTGGGTCCCATTTAATTAGATTAGATAAATCTTTTTGGAAATTATTAAAATAGTGACATGTGGGCCACCACCTTCCCTTTTGACCAGTCAAATTGACTTGGTCAACTCGAATTATTAATAAATTCCAGAAAATTTCAGAAAATCCTTTAAACTTTGAAAAATCATATAAAATAAACCGTAGCTCAGATCAAAATAATTTATATATGAAAAATGATCAGAAAAATCAGACGAATCCGAATACGCCACCCACATACCTATCAGATGCCCCTAACATGATGAACATGGAACCTTCCCCTCCAGATCGTCTGACCGAATAATACCTGGAGCTGGGAAAATATTCCCGAATATTTTCCCTTTTCTTTTAAAATGCCTAGTAATGCAGTAGAGCATATCACCAACACTTTTTGGCATGACATACATCTGTGATGCATTTGTTTGCTTTGTTATTTATTGTTCCCCCTCCGTTACTTCCTTTCCGGTAGACTCCGAGACCGCTGTTGATCCGGTGATCGACTACTTCACCGTCGAGGATCCGTTTCTGTCTGCAGAGCAACCAGGCAAGCAAACCCCCTTGATCATTCCTATATCGCCCATTCCTTCTCTCTCATGCTTGCATTAGATTTTGCTATTGTATTTGAATGCTCCTATTCTGATGCATAGCCTGATTTTGTAACCTGCTGTTGATACCTTACCTGCTATCCTAAATGCTTAGTATAGGCTGGTTAGTGATCCATCAATGGCCCCACGCCCTTGTCCTTGTTGCCATGCCTTACCACCAGTGACTCGATCAGTGTGATCGATGTGCCGAGATCGACATAGCACTGCACACCCCCTTAGTTGTACGACTCTGCAGAGCTACTATCGAGTGCCGAGGGTGATACCTCCTACCTCACTCCTGATGATATCTCTGTAGCGTAGCTAGTCGGTTGTGAGTTACCGAGGGTGATTCCTCTTCCACCACCTCCGATGATGCCTCTGTCGTGCAGCCCCACAAGTGTGAACCCCTCGAGGGTGATTCCTCCGAGTTCACCTTGATGGTTACATCGAGTGGTAATCCATCGAGGGTGATGTGATAGCCTGGCTTAATAGGAATGATAGACTACTCATATCAATAAGGAATTCCTTCTTTTCCAGGAGCCATTCGGAAAGAACTCCAAAGTTAAGCGTGCTCAGCTTGGAGTAATTTCAGGATGGGTGACCGACCGGGAAATTGGTCCCGGGTGCGCACGAGTGAGGACAAAGTGCGCAGGAAAGACTAGTATTGATCTATGGGGCCAGTCTCGATCCCGCCAGGAGTAACGACCACCGGCGGGTGTGTCTTGGGCGTTACAAGTTGGTATCAGAGCCGACCCTTGCGGTTACACGGATGTTTGCGGGCCAGGTGCGCGGTCATATTGTGCATGACGTTTGTGACCTGTCGTGGCACACGGCATGGCACATGTGCCGGACTGGACGCACAGACATATGTGCCAAGAGGGAACGTTCCTGTGACCCGACGAGGACGTCGGTTCCTTTGAGTGGGGGTGTATGTGATAGCCTATCTTAATAGGAATGATAGACTACTCATATCAATAAGGAATTCCTTCTTTTCCGGGAGCCCATTCGGAAAGAACTCCAAAGTTAAGCATGCTCAGCTTGGAGTAATTTCAGGATGGGTGACCGACCGGGAAATTGGTCCCGGGTGCGCACGAGTGAGGACAAAGTGCGCAGGAAAGACTAGTATTGATCTGTGGGGCCAGTCTAGATCCCGCCAGGAGTAACGACCACCGGCGTGTGTGTCCGGGGCGTTACTGGTGATTCCTCGGATTACCCTCTTGATGTTACGGACACACGGTTATCTTTAACTGTTGCCCCCTGGTACTGTTATTACGGGACTGAAGGGACAGGCGGTACCACCCCGGTAGAGGTGGACCTGAGTTCCCGACAGTCTCTTGAGAGTCGGGTTGACCTGGAGGGTACCCGCGAGATAATTACGAGGCATGGCCGGGCAGGCAGAGACCGCCCTAGAGAGGGATGGGCCTGACCCTTGTTGCAAGTCCTCGAGACGGGGTGACAGGAGCACTGATCATCACCGCGAGCTCCCAACACACTAACGGATTTGGGTATTTGATCTGAGTTGGCCACTGGCCTATACGCACTACCACCACGCGGGATAATGGTTTAATGGGGCCCTCGGCGCCGTATGTATCAGCCGAAAGCTCTGTCAGATGTCCAGTTCAGCATTGTGAGCCCGTCGGGACAAGTGCCATCAAGGACTGAGGTGGTGCTTGGACTCTGATATGCGACACAACGACCCGGAGTGCAAAGGGCGATGGGCCCAAGACCCCGGAGCGCTTAGGATGTAGACCGGCGGTGACCTCTCTGCGGAGCCTAGGTAGGACTATGTCGTGTCGATCAGCCGAGGCCGGGCATTACCCGGAAAAGTGTGTCCGGCTAGAGTTAATCGAGCGTGTTGGGTAACAGTAGTGCACCCCTGCAGGGAAGTTATCTATTCGAATAGCCGTGTCCACAGTAACAGGACGCTCAGTGTTGTATCCCGATCTACTACAACTTGAACTGGATACTTGCAATACTTTAATTAATATGTTAGCTCCGGGATCGCTTTCTCGCAGGGAGTTGAGGAAGGATCTCTGGGCTTTGCTACTACATGCTTACTGCTTTATTATATGTTGCTAATCTGCACTCTTCTAATGCTGCAAGACGCTGCAAGATGCTAGTCTTCGATAGGCTAGGCCTTTCTCTCTATTCTGGCAATTCTGCAGTCCAGTCCACAGATACAGCCCCTTCATTTGATACCGATGCATACTTAGCATAGTTCTGATATAAGTCTCATGAGTACTTTGGATGAGTACTCACGGTTGCTTTGCTACTTCTTTTTCCCCATACCCGATTGCTGCGATCAGATAACGGAGTCCCAGAGCCAGCTGATCCCGCTGACGACTACTACTACCCCCACCGGTGGAGCTTACTTCTACGTGGAGACGGACGACCAGGAGTAGTTTACGAGGCTCCCAGGCAGGAGGCCTTGCCTCTTCCGATCAGAGCAGTTGTTTGTTTTCGCCTTCTTAAGGCAGATTTGTTTAACTTTGTGTCTGTACTCAGATACTGTTGTTGCTTCCGCTAATGCTTGTTTTTGATCTTATGTATTCGAGCCCTCGAGGCCCCTGGCTTGTAATATAAAGCTTGCATTATTTTATTTTGTGTCTAGAGTTGTGTTGTGATATCCTCCCGTGAGTCCCTGGGCTTAACCATGCGCATTTGCGTGTATGATTAGTGCACGGTCGGGCCGGGGGCGTCACAGATATCTTCCCGTGAGTCTCTGATCTCGATCATGCACGTTTGCGTGTATGATTAGTGCACGGTCGAGCAAGGGCGTCACACTCAAGAGGTAAATGACATGCTTTTTCATAAACCATTTTATATGGGGACATACCCATAGGATTTTTATAAGCAGTTCTGTAAGCCCAAAGTGCATCATCAAGTTTCTTAGACCAATTCTTTCTGGACCTATTAACAGTCTTTTACAAAATTAATTTTATTTCTCTGTTAGTTAATTCAACTTGACCACTAGACTAAGGATGATAGGGAGATGCAATTCTATGATTAACATCATATTTAGCAAGCAATTTACGGAAAGCACCATGAATAAAATGTGAACCACCATTAGTCATTAAATATCTAGGGACTCCAAACCTCGGGAATATAACTTATTTAAGCATTTTAATAGAAGTGTTATGATCAGCACTACTAGTTGGAATTGCTTCTACCCACTTAGTAATGTAATCAACAGCAACTAAAATATGAGTATACCAATTGGATTTAGGAAAGGTCCCATATAATCAAACCCCAAACATCAAATGGTTCAATAACAAGTGAATAATTCATAGGCATTTCCTGATGTCTACCAACATTACCAATTCTTTGACATTCATCACAAGAAAGGACAAACTTACGTGTATCTTTGAAAAGACTAGGCCAATAAAAACCAGATTGTAATACCTTGTGTGCAGTTCTGTCTCCCGCATGGTGTCCTCCATATGCCTCGGAGTGGCACTTACGTAGGATTTGTTCCTGTTCATTCTCAGGTACACAACGTCTAATAATACCATCAACTCCTTCTTTATATAAGTGTGGGTCATCCCAAAAGTAATGTCTTAAATCAAAGAAGAACTTTTTCTTTTGTTGGTATGTGAAACTAGGGGGTATATATTTAGCAACAATGTAATTAGCTTAGTCTGCATACCATTGTTTATTACGAGAAGAATTTATCATAGCTAATTGTTCATCAGGAAAATCATCATTAATAGGAAGTGGGTCATCAAGAACATTTTCCATTCTAGACAAATTATCGGCTACGGGATTCTCAGCTCCCTTTCTATCAACAATATGCAAATCAAATTCTTGTAGCAAAAGAACCCACCTAATAAGTCTAGGTTTAGCATCTTTGTTTTCCATAACATATTTAATAGCAGCATGATTAGTATGAATAGTAACTTTGGAATCAACAATGTAAGATCTGAATTTATCACATGCAAACACAACTGCTAAAAATTCTTTCTCAGTAGTAGCATAATTTCTTTGAGCACTGTCTAGAGTTTTACTAGCATAATGAATAACATTTAACTTCTTATCAACTCTTTGTCCTAGAATAACACCAATAGCATAATCACTAGCATCACACATAGTTTCAAAGGGCAGGTTCCAATCAGGTGGTTGAACAATAGGTGCAAAAATTAAGGCTTTCTTAAGTATTTCAAAGGCTTCTACGCAATCATCATCAAAAACAAAATGGAACATCTTTTTGCAAGAGATTAGTAAGAGGCCTAGAAATTTTAGAGAAGTCTTTTATAAACCTTCTATAGAAACCAGCATGACCGAGGAAACTTCTTATACCTTTGATATCTTTAGGACATGACATTTTCTCAATAGCATCAACTTTAGCTTTATCAATTTCAATACCTCTTTCAGAAATTTTATGCCCAAGGACTATACCTTCATTCACCATAAAGTGGCACTTCTCCCAATTCAAGACAATATTAGTTTCTTCGCATCTCTGCAAAACTCGATCAAGGTTGCTCAAGCAATCATCAAAAGAAGTTCCGTAAATGGAGAAATCATCCATGAAAACCTCAACAATATTTTCACAAAAGTCAGAGAATATAGCAGTCATACATCTTTGAAATGTAGCAGGTGCATTACATAAACCAAAAGGCATATGACGATAAGCATAAGTTCCAAAAGGACAAGTAAAGGTGGTTTTCTCTTGATCTTCAGGTGAGACAGGTATTTGAGAAAAACCAGAATAACCATCTAGGAAGCAAAAGTGTGTATGCTTAGATAATCTTTCTAACATTTGATCAATAAAAGGCAAGGGGTAATGATCTTTCCTAGTAGCTTTATTTAATTTCCAAAAATCAATTACCATCCTATAACCAGTTACAATTCTTTGTGGGATAAGTTCATTTTTATCATTAGGAACAACGGTAATACCTCCTTTCTTAGGAACACAATGAACAGGACTTACCCATCTACTATTAGCTATGGGATAAATTATACCTGCCTCAAGAAGCTTTAATATTTTAGTTCTTACCACATCCTTCATTTTAGGATTCAGCCTTCTTTGATGATCAACAACGTGTTTAGCGTCTGGCTCCATATGAATTTTATGCTGACATAAAGTGGGACTAATGCCCTTAAGATCATCAAGAGTATATCTAGTAGCAGCACGGTGCTTCTTCAGAGTTTTAAGTAATCTCTTTTCTTCATGCTCTAAAAGGTTAGCACTAATAATAACATGATATATGTTCTTTTCATCAAGATAAGCATATTTAAGTGTATCAGGTAATTGCTTTAATTCAAACACAGGATCACCCTTGGGTGGAGGTGGATCTCCCAAGGTTTCAACAGGCAAATTATGTTTAAGGATAGGTGCTTGTTTAAAGAACAACTCATCTATTTCGTTTCTTTCATTCATATTCATATCATTCTCATGGACTAGCAAATATTGTTCTAAAGGATCAGTAGGAGGTACAGCAATAGAATCAAGACCAGTAATACCATCTTTACTAGGTAATTTTTTATCATGATATTGTCTACTAAACTTAGAGAAATTAAATTCATGAGATATATCACCAAACTTAACTCTAACCTTCTCTTTAACACAATCAATTTCAGCATTAACGGTATTCAAGAAAGGTCTACCAAATATAATGGGACAAAAATTATCTTGTTGTGAACCAAGTACTAAGAAATCAGTAGGGTATTGATCTTACCACACAAGACTTCAACATCTCTAACAATCCCAAGTGGTGTGATAGTATCTCTGTTTGCAATCTTAATAGTAACATCAATATCTTCAATCTCAACAGGTGCAATATCATTCATTACTTCTTGATATAAAGAAAATAGAATAGCACTCACACTAGCACCCATATCACATAAGCCATGATAGAAATGATCTCCAACCTTAACAGAAACAACAGGCATGCCAACTACGGGCTTATTCTTCTCTAGCATATCTCGCTCATTTCTAGCAGGTTTAGCAATTCTAGCAGCCTCATCGCAAAAGTAAATAACATGCCCATCAATATCATCAACCAAAAGATCTTTAACCATTGCAATATTAGGTTTAAATTTAATTTGTTCAGAAGGCCTAGGTGTTCTTATATTACTTTTATTAACCATAGTTGAAGCTTTAGCATGTTCCTTAATCCTAACAGGGAAAGGAGGTTTCTCAATATAAGCAGTAGGCACAACTGGATCAACATTGTAAACAATTGTTTCTTCTTTAACACTAACAGGTTCTTCATTTAGTTCAATGGGTGGATGATATTTAAACCATTTCTCCTTAGGGAGATCAACATGAGCAGCAAAAGATTCACAAAAGGTAGCTACTATCTTAGAGTCAAGTTCATATTTAGTACTAAACTTATGAAAAGCATTGGTTTCCATAAAAGATTTAACACAATCAAACTCAAGATTTATACCTGACTCATTACCTTTGTCGATTTCCCAATCTTTAGAGTTACGTTTAATTCTTTCCAAAAGATAGCATCTGAATTCAATAGTTCTCTTCAAAAAGGAACCAGCAGAAGAAGTATCGAGCATGGATTGATCATTGTGAGAAAGCCGAGCATAAAAGTTTTGAAGAATTATTTCTCTTGAGAGCTCATGATTGGGGCATGTGTGTAACATATACATAAGCCTCCCCCAAGCTTGAGCGATACTTTCTCCTTCACGAGGCCAAAAATTATATATATAATTCCGATCACGATGAACCAAATGCATTGGATAAAATTTCTGGTGGAATTCCAGCTTCAACCGGTTCCAGTCCCATGTTTTAGTATCATCACATAGCCTATACCATGTCAATGCCTTTCCCTCCAAAGATAAAGGGAATACTTTCTTCTTAACTCTATCTCTGGATAGACCTGTGTGGCGCCCCGCCTGATTACCACTGTAGCCAGGCGGTCGCCGCACACACCAGCCCAGGAAATCATTCTGGAATGCGCGTTTACAACAAGTATCATGAACACAGGCATTTCTATTAATGGATATATAAGTCTTACATGGTATTTTACAAGGGTGATGGCAGCAGAAAAAGCTCTATCTAAGGCAGCATGGTCTTGGTGCGGCTCCAATCCACAGGGATCTGACTGGGTTACTCTTCTAGCCCGCGAATACTCCGTCTCCTCGCTAGTGGACGTCAGATCCTTAGGTGAACCTGGCCACATTGAAGGCCGCTGAGTACTTTTGAATGTACTCGCAAGCAAACCAAACCAACATATACACCAAGCAAAGCAATCCATGGCATTCAAGCATGCACTTGTTATTAGAGCAACATTAATTATCATGGCTTAGCCTACCTATCTAGCAATATTAATAACCATGTTATAACAGGATTATCCAGCATGATAACTGCTAAAGTAAAACATATCAAGTAATAATCCATACTCCGAATATATCATGATCCAAACCAAATCCGATCCAAATCCAATCCAAGTCTTGTGATCATCCGACCCTTTAGCTCATAGCCATCGCATGGCTAACATTCATACCCCTGACATCATCTGATGTCCATGCATCCGTACTGCAAGTCTGACAAACCTTACCATCCTCTGGTTCAGTCTTAGCAATAACATTATATAGTTTGTTCCTCTAGACTCGACACATACCAAATAGTGTGACCTAGTACGAACTGTGTCCCATGACCGAGGACGCGGCTATTCGAATAGATTTACACAATGCAGAGGTTGCGCACTTTACCCGCACTATGGAGCTCCTGGCCTCGTGCTCCCATACGGGTGGACCGGTGCTGCTCCGACAAAACTTGTCTATTGCCTGGCACTCTTACGGTCCCACCGACAATCATACCCTCCCAAGGTCATGTCTTGGGTGGCCCCTGTGTCACTCCTGACACCTGCCACCGTCGTGGCCAAACAAAACTGTCCCAAACGGGGACCCCGGGCTAAACAAACAACTAGGCTCACAAGGTTATCGCCGCCTACCGGGCCAGGTTAGCGCGCACGCATAACCTTCCCTCTTTGGTGGTACCGATAAGAGGCAAGACAATAGACCAAGTCAGGGCCTTCCCATAAAGGCAAATGTGGCTGCACTGATGAGCTCGGTTCGGTGGCACTATGACTCGATCCAGCCGACGGAGGAGGTTGTCATTATTAAATCACATTCTAAATCATTGCAATAACAACAGTAATGCACAATGAAAACATAACAACCTATCTCCATATTATATTACAATGAGTCACTAGTGCGATAATATGACGAGCATTAGCAGGTAATGTAAATAACAAGTTCAACCTAGCAGGAGTTCAATTATTTGTAACACAGACATATTCATTAATTAAACATGCAAGAATAACACAGAGTAATGCTTTAGGGCATATATCAGATGGTCGGCTTGCCTGGTGGTCGATGGATTCACCGGAGAGAAGCGTGATCACCTCGCAGAAAAATTCGTCGGAAAGATTCCCTCTCGGAGGGGCTGAATATAAGACAGGGGCAAAATGGTCATTTTCATAATGTGTAAACATTATGAAAGTGACCTCATCGGAAAGGTCTCGACGAACTGAGAACGTGGGCTTCGGATTCACCTTAATCGGAGTTACGATTGAAGAGAAACGGCCGTTCGTTCGTTAAGAGGTAAAAAAAAAATTTGTTCGTTTTAGCCCTTAACGGGTGAACTTCCGCAAATTAGGGATTTCGGTCGGCGGGGTTAAACAGAATATGCACTTCAGCAGAATACGCTTTCCTCATACTAAAAGTGCATTCCCAGCCGAAGTAAGAGAATAATACGCTTTCCCCAAAGGTAAACGTATTTTACGGAATGCGTTTCCACTTAAACCCGCGGGCTCGACCGGCTGGGTCATTGACAAGCGGGGTCCACCGGTTTCTCTCTCCTCCCCTACTCCTTCTCCTCTTCCTCCCAACGACTGAGGCAGGGGAGGCTCGGCCGGCGCGCGCCGGCGACACAGACCGCCTCCGACGAAGCTCGAGCCATCGACGTGCTCAGGAGGGAACGCCGCCTCCACCCCGGCCGGACGCGGATGCCGAAGAGGGCCAGAGAGACGGCGACTTGGATGGCCGTGGGCGGCGGTTCCGGTGGCGTCCCGGCGACCTGGGGTTTCCCCGGAGAGGGCGAGTATTCGGGAGGGCGCGCCAGAGTACGAGGGTTCGTCTGGTGGTGGTAGGAGGGCGAGAGGGGCTCCGGCTTGACGCAATTTTAGCGGAGGCCGACGGCGGCAATGACGACGATGGGGAGGAACGAGAGCTCTTTGAGCTCAAATGAGTGGAGGGGTGGGGCTCTAGGAGGGAGGAAATGAGTGGTGTGAGCTCGAGTGAGGCCCGGGCTGGATATTTATAGCCGCCCGGCGTGAGTGGATGGGCACGACCGCGGTGGCAATCTTATCGGTGTACTGAAGCTCGCGGGCGGCATGGCTGGCTGGTTGCGGCATCGCAGAGCTTCACGGGCGAGCTGTGGCGACGTGCTGGCACCCAAGAGAAGGCTCGGCGCGGAGGTATACGGCGGCGGCTGTAGGTGAATAGAGGAGGTACGACGATGTTCGTCGTGGCGCGGCAACGAAGAAGCCAAGGGGGAAACAACTGGAGGAGTGGTGCGTGGACGGAGGGAAGCTTGTCGGCACAAAATGGCAAGGGTACGGCCGCCGGAGCTGGCCGTCCGACGCGATGCGTCACGCACAGCGCTGTTTCTGGGTGGCCAACGCGTGGTCACCACAGCCACCGCGTGTCCTGGCATTAATTGGACCTAAGGCCTTGTCTACTGGATGTATCAAAGGTCAGTGAGTTGACCCATCGTGGTTTGGACGCAAATGACAGCAAGAGTTGACAGATGTGAGCTGACTTAGGTTCTGCACAGAAACTTGGCTGGTCCTTTCTGAAGAAATGGCTAGAGGTAGGGAGCTAAATCTTTGTCATACTAGAATATGTTAAGAAGGTGTAAGTGCTTGCCAAATTTGAGATAATTTGGACCCAGTTTGCATACACTTCCTTCACAACTTGGAAATCTGGATAGAAGTTAGATTTTGATGGTGTGCTCAAATGGTTGAATGAAATGAGCTGAATTTTGGTGTAGGGTGATGATTTGGAGGTATGGAGATACTGGCAAAATTTCAGCTCATTTGGAGGTACCAAAGTGGAACTTGCTTCACAAAGCTTTCTGCTGGACAGAAACTAGATGGAATTTTTGAGAGAAATTGGCTAGATGAAATGATGTGAATTTTTTTATGCTCACATTATATAGGTAATTTGAGGTCCTCGATTAATTTCAAGATTTTTGAAGCAATATAAAATATAGTTGCTTCACAAGCTCAAAATAAATCCAGAAACAAGAATTGGATGATGTGCTCAAAATTTGAACTATGGAACTTGGGTTCTTGATGAAAATGGTGAATATATGGGTAGGAGAAGCTCCACAAATTATTTAGGATTTTTCCTGGCTACCAAAATGGTAGTTCCTTTGGAAAGTGCCCAGAATGCAATATTGGCTTTAAATAGGAAAATGCAATTTCCCCTATTTAATTATGGCTAATATTTTTATGGGAGCTCAATATGATCACAAAGAATATCTCCACAAGTTTTCATGAATGTTGGAAATGGATAGATATTTTCCTGGATTTAATTCTTTTAAATGGCAGAAAAAGGAATTAATTTTAAATGAAAAATATTGCAAATGACTTGGCAATATTTTTGCATATCCAGGGTTTACAGATGTGGGATGATCACTGGGAAAAGTTTGGGAGGCAACAGATCAAAGGAAGTTAGGGTTCCTTTGTAATTGCAAGAATTAGGGTTTCCCTTTCGATAACTCGGAAGGTAGGATTTCGGCGGCAAAACCCTGAGAATAAATTTTGGGTGACATGTTTGGACTGGAGAGAAATCTCTGGTTGGATAGGAAAGGCAAGGCTAAATGACCATCTTCATATACCCAAGAGTGAGAGAAAATCCGATAACATCGAAAAAAGACGGGAGCCAAATCCTGCAAAGGGAAAAATCGAGGAGCGAAAATCAAGGTGTTACAACCTGCAAGCTTAAACAATCCACAAATTTCATCCACATATATCAAGTGCATATCAGGATGCACCGTTCCATCTCCTACATAAGGATTAGCCAGCAGTTTCTCTACCATACCCGAAGGAATTTCATAATAAATATTTTCAGTAGGTTTAGTAGGTTGAGGAGCAACTCTTAATGCTTCCGGTCGAGGTGAAGATACCCCGGACAAGCCCCTCAAATGATTACTTTCCATAGTGACAAGTGACAGTAAATTTCAGCACGTAATATAAATGTTTCCTTACCAAATTCCACTCACCAAAGGCGCTTCACTCCCCGGCAACGGCGCCAGAAAAGAGTCTTGATGACCCACAAGTATAGGGGATCAATCGTAGTCCTTTCGATAAGTAAGAGTGTCGAACCCAACGAGGAGCAGAAGGAAATGACAAGCGGTTTTCAGCAAGGTATTCTCTGCAAGTACTGAAAGTAGCGGTAACAGATAGTTTTGATAGCAAGATAATTCGTAACAAGTAACAAGCAACAAGTATAATAAAGTGCAGCAAGGTGGCCCAATCCTTTTTATAGCAAAGGACAAGCCGGAACGAACTCTTATAATAAGCAAAGCGTTCTCGAGGATACATGGGAATTTCATCTAGTCACTTTCATCATGTTTGTTTGATTCGCGTTCGCTACTTTGATAATTTGATATGTGGGTGGACCATTGCTTGGGTGTTGTTCTTACTTGAACAAGCCTCCCACTTATGATTACCCCCTCTCGCAAGCATCTGCAACTACGAAAGAATAATTAAGATAACTCTAACCATAGCATGAAACATATGGATCCAAATCAGCCCCTTACGGAATAGCGCATAAACTAGGGTTTAAGCTTCTGTCACTCTAGCAACCCATCATCTAATTACTACTCCACAATGCCTTCCCTTAGGCCCAAAGATGGTGAAGTTTCATGTACTCGACGTTCAGACGACACCACTAAAGGAAGCAACAACATACATATCATCAAAATATCGAACGAATACCAAATTCACATGATTACTTATGACCAGACTTCTCCCATGTCCTCAAGAACAAAGTAACTACTCACAAATCATATTCATGTTCAAGATCAGCGGGGTATTGAATAGCATTAAGGATCTGAACATATAATCTTCCACCAAATAAACCAACTAGCATCTACTACAAGATGTAATCAACACTACTAGCAACCCACAGGTACCAATCTGAGGTTTTGAGACAAAGATTGAATACAAGAGATGAACTAGGGTTTGAGATGAGATGGTGCTGGTGAAGATGTTGATGAAGATTGGTCCTCCCACGATGAGAGGATCGTTGGTGATGTCGATGGCTTCGATTTCCCCCTCCCGGAGGGAAGTATCCCCGGCGGAATCACTCCACCGGAGAGCAAAATAGCTCCTGCCCAGGTTCCGCCTCGAGACGGCGGCGCTTCATCTCAAAAGTCTTCTTCTGATTTTTTTCTAGGGAAAATGGATTCATATAGTAGAAGGAGGGGGCTGGAGGCCTGCCAGGGGCCCCACAAGCTTGGGGGGCGCACCTAGGGGGGTAGGGCGCGCCCCCCAGGCTTGTGGCTGCCTGGTGGGTCCCCTCATGTTGATTCTTTCGCCAGTATTTTTTATATATTCCAAAATAATTCTCCGTAAATTTTCAGGTCATTTGGAGTTGTGCAGAATAGCTATCTCAGTTTCACCCCTTTCAGGTCCAGAATTCCAGCTGCCGGCAATCTCCCTCTTCTTGTGAATCTTGCAAAATAAGAGAGAAAAGGCATAAGAATTGTACCATGAAGTGAAATAATGATAAAAAACATAGTAGTTATTAGTAGGAAATCATGATGCAAATTGGACGTATCAGGGGCCAGAGGCCAGCCAGGGGCCCCACAAGGCATCAGGGCGCGCCCAAGGGGGCGAGCCCTGTTGCCTTGTGGGCAACTAGTGGTTCCCCTCCAGTATCTCTTTTCTCCAGTATTTATTTATATATTCAATAAAAAATCTCCGTGAAATTTCAAGTCAATTGGAGCTCTGTAGGATAGGTATCTCTGATGTAGCTATTTCAGGTCCAAAATTCCAGCTGCCGGTATCCTCCCTCTTCATATAAATCTTGCAAATTAAGAGAGAAAAGGCATAAGAGTTGCATCATAAAGTGAAATAATGATCAATTACATTATAAGTAACAGTAGGAAATCATGATGCAAATTGGACGTATCAGGGATATTCCCCACGGCCAAGGCCTGGCTCAGAGTATGACCCGACAAAGGGCTGAAGGCATGGCGGGTTATGTAATTCACCAGGCTGTAGTGGTGCGACGAGGAAAGGGCTGAAGGCCCATTAGATGACCCGGCTACGGGCCGGCTAAAGAAGGAGTAAGAAGGCTGACTTATAGAGAAGGTCCACGAGAGAATTATCTTTAGTATGGGAAGCAAGATATATGGAGTTGTACTAGGATACGGGTTAATAGAACGACCCGGACTCTTGTGTAAACCTAGGGGCTCAACCTGTTATATAAAGGGGGGCACTTATGGTAGAAAGATTAAGTGGCAATCTCTTGAGAGCTAGGTTAGCGAATCCGCACCCTTGTAATCGAGATCGAAAGCAATAGCAATCAAGCAGGAGTAGGCTTTTCCCTCCATCGTGAGGGGCCAAACCTGGGTAAACCTATGTCTCTCTTTCCCGTTCAGCCCCGTTCAAGCTTCCACGCAACTGCGATGGCCTCACGACTAAGTCCTTTCACAAGGACATCTGCTGTGACAAAACCACGATAGATGGCGCCCACCGTGGGGCCGGCGCACAGTGGAGTTGAGTTCTTGGTGGGAGCTCCTTCAGGGATCGAGGGATACGCGATCGGTCAGATGACCAAGAGTCGCCGTGGCAAGCTCTACATCGACGATTTTGGCTGGGGCCCTGTTGATGTAAAAACCGGCAGACCTCGGGGTAGGGGGTCCCGAGCTGTGGATCTAGGATCGATGGTAACAGAGACAGGGGAGACGATGATTTACCCAGGTTCAGGCCCTCTTGATGGAGGTAAAACCCTATGTCTTGCTCTTGTTTATATTAATGAAGATGTATCGAGTACAGAGTAGATCTACCTCGAGATCGTAATATGTGTCTAACTTCTAAGGCTAGGTAAGCAATGTTGCGTTTATGTCCCTATTACGGGCTAAACCCTATGGCTTATATACATGCCAGGGAGGGTATCTAGGGTTACAAAGTCGGTATGCTAGGAGAGAGGCGGCATGAGAGATCTTGGAGTATACGTCAAGTCTTCGGTAGAAACAGCCTTGATCACGCCTCCCACATACAGTCTCCGGAGTCCATCTTGGTTATATGCGGGGGTATATCGGCCCAAGCGAGAAGATAGGTCGGCCCGGTTAGCACCCCCTAATCCAGGACACCGTCACTAGCCCCTGAACTGGTCTTCGATGCCGAAGTCATCGTCCTTCACATTCCGGAGTCTTGGCTCGACAGACAAGTTCCCGTGCTTTTATTTTCTGAACGGACTTAAAGACCTCGGCCAACCTTTAGAATTCAACGAGAGCTCAATATCAGATGTTGAAGCTCATGCCACTTAGGGAATTAGGCCCCTTTATGGGAAAAACGTCAAAGCGTCAGCCCTTTCTACCCTTACTTAATAGACGCTCGACCCTTGCTTGTGGCTGTGCGCCCTTGCAACCGCAGCGAGAAATTCCCCCTCCCTCCAGCCCCAGCTTAGGAGCCCAAAAAATGGTGAGCGGTGAGGGATCGTCAAGGCGTCCTCACGGCCCGGATAGGGGGGACTGGGGGAGCTGCTCCGTCGCGCGCCTTCAACTGGAGTGTTTGGCGATGCAGGGATACCTGCCGGATGCGGATCTAGCCGCTACCTGCCCCGGACTAACATCCATCGAGGGTCAAGCCCACGCCAAAAAGTACCCTTCGCCACAAGGGGATGAGCACGTATGCTTCGTACCTTTCCTCCTCTGAGGCTTAGGGTTTCCAATCCACCCATTCCTCCGCGGCTTGCTGGAGTTCTACGGGTTATAGCTACATCATCTTTCTCCGAATTCGGTGCTACACATTGTGGGGTTTGTCGTGCTCTGCGAGCTACAGCTCGGCTATCAGGCACACTTCGGATTATGGCGGAAGTTCTTCTGCATTGTGCCCCGCTCTTCGACCGACAAGTTATTCGAGGTCGGAGGAGTCGAAGTCTACCGAATTGACAAGACCGGCTACCCAGTGGGGACACCTCGGGAGGAGGCCGATTACTGGACTTCCGAGTGGTTCTATATCACCGACGTCCTATTGTACGAGCCAGTCCGGCCAGGCCTTCCACCCTTTTCCTTAGATCTGCCGAGGAAGCGTTACAGCTGGATGCCACTGAGTTCGGCTCAAGAGGAAGACGAAGCCGTGACTAGGCTAGCGGCCAAGGTAAAGCTCCTGCCAGGCGCAGGTCTCACCGTCATCGATGTGATGGCGGTGGCTCTAGACCGGAGAGTCCAGCCTCTTCGGCAGTGGCAACATTTATTGTGCGAGTATAACGGGTCCGAGGACGCCTCTCGATCCATCAAGGGGGCTTTTATGGACCAAATGACCCTCGGAGCTGTACTAGCTAGTATGCATCAAGGGTCAGCCGAGGAGTTTGCCAAACGCTAGTTCCAGGACGGGTTGTCGTACTACAACCCAGCCGACATCGTAAGTCTTTATTCTGGGTTTTCTTGTTTGACCTCGGAATCCTTATCATTAATCCTTTATTGGTTGATCAGCGGTGGAGGCGTTGGCTCGAAGGGGTGAGCAGTCCAGCTCCAGAACCGGAGTTACACAGTCGCGCAGAAGATCCTCTCTATCACGAGGACGAAGACCTGGGGCTTATCTACGAAGGGAAGAGTTTTTTCCTGGAGAGCCTTAACAGCTCAAAGGTAGCGGTTGTCCCTGATACGTCGGGGACAAGACCAGCCTCATCGGTAACTCTCCCTTCCTCTAAGCGAAAGAGAGCCCCTCGTCCCCCAGTCTCTAGTCTTCTGACTTCTCCTCCAAAGGGCGGCACTCCCAACGCCTCCGCAGAGAAACGGCTCCACTAGCAAGGGCTTGGCCAGAAGGTCAAGAAGCTCCGGTGAGGGCAAGTGAGAGTGTTCCATTCGTCATTAGGTAACATTTAGTTTCATGTCGTAGAAAAGACATTTCGGGTTCTAACACTGCCGAATATTTGCAGACGGCCTCCACTCTCCACCGCACATGTGGAAGCCGAGGAAGGCGCGGCCCCGCTCAAGAAGTCAGAGGTCCGAAATCCTGCAAGGGTTGACCCCGGAGCCGCCCAGCCCGAGGACTCAGCGACATCGGCCACTCCGTTCGAAATTCAATGCGCCGCGAATTATCGTCGGCGAAAGGCTTCCTTGAATAATCCAGCCTTTTCGGACAGGGAGTAGAAGGCTCTCAGCGCAGTGGACGCATACCTCGGGGCGACCCGAGGTGCTTTTGACGAGTCGCTGGATGTACTGGCGCGAGGGCTGCGGGTAAGATTTGCAAAGATGAATATGACTACCAAGTATAGTAGTAGCCCCTAAGACTTGATACGAGCCCCTGGGGTCGAATCAAGACTTGAATAGTAACCCGCAGTCGTTGTTTTAACAGGAAGCTCGCTTGAAGAACGAGCGATTGACCTCGGCGTTAATCCAAACAAAGGCGCAGCTTGACGCGGCATTGTCCGAGGTTGAGCAGGTGAAGAAATTCACCAGAGAGGCACACGGTAAGTGCTTACCCCTTGAAGTGTGTGACTTTAAAAAAGCAGAGCTGATGCCTAGCATTGCTTATAGCAGCGGAGGCCCTGGGCCATCTTGAAAGAGATCTGAAGCAGGCCCGTGAAGATCTGGCGTATGCGGAAGCGCAACGCCAGGCAAGTCAACATGTGGGCAACGTACATGCGCTTAGGGCGGGAAACGCTCGGCAGGCCCAGGAAATTGAGAGCTTAAAAACTCGCCTGGCTTCTGCAGAGGCCAAGAATCGACGAGCGGACTATATGATTCATGGTAAGTTTAGAAAGCACGAAAGACAGTCGTCATGCAATTTGTCCAGGGAAATGTATCATTCGAAATATGTTGTTGTTTGACAGGGTGCCTGACTGGCCTTCCTCCGGAGTCGCGGGGTCCGATGTCCGAAGACATGAGCAATCGTCTGTCCGAGGTGCATGAAGGAGCTCGGAAAGCGACGAAGGATGTGCACCAGGCGTTATGTCCCGAGGTGACGCCAATCCCCGAGGACATGGCCGCGCTAGCCGAATGTCTTAAGAGAGCGCAGCGCCGGATACAAGCGTGGAAAGTATCAGCTTGCCGAGAGGGTGCCAGAGAGGCCTGGGCCATGGTGAAGACCCATTACACCGGTTTGAGGACAACAGAATTAGAAGAGGTAGGACCCCTGGGGCCGGATGGGGGAGAGACCCCGACCAGCCAGGCATACGATAGTGTAATGCCCGCCGCCCGATTCTCGCAAAAGGATTGCGCACTAGACACCTTAATAGACGGGTTAGACCATGCTTGAAAAGTGTTGTATGACTTCATGTACCGAGGTATTCTAAGTCAAATATTTCCACCCGTATAACCAAACTCCGTCAGCCAGCCGTCGGCTTCCGCCTCCTCGGACAAAGTCCAAGGAGTGTCCCATACTACTGGCTGAAGTTATTGAACCAGATACGTCAAGGGACCTGGCAATCGGGCTATACGGCTCGAAAGACGAGAGGGTAACGGAAGGTTATGTTATATTACTGTTTAACGTAAGAAACATCTTTCGAGGAAAATAGTTCTTCCAACAAATCCTTTCCGTGGGGAATGTGTCGAACACGCCCATCCGAAGACGGATGGCCTCGGGGTTTGAAAAGACCCTTGCCACGTTAGTCCTATGTCATAGCCGACCAATTCACATTATAAGACCGCTAGCTTTCGGCTTTATCCGTCTGAGGTACTACACCGGCTGACCCTGGAGTAACAATCACAGCGGTGCTCCCTTTGCCCCCTAGCCGAAATATCGGGAACATAAGGGGCAAGCACAGGAGCCGGGCAACCCAGCTTGGCCAAATCTTAAAGCGAATCGATGCATATAGTGGCTCGAAAGGCAATAGTACATAAGGGGCAGAATATCTATTGTTTTGAAAAGAACCAGCTAGATTGTCCTCGGGGTCGCAAAAGAACTTTCCGAGGTGAGAACATAAGAAAGAAAAAAGGTTAAAACGAAAGAAAATGCACAAGTTATTTACACAGACCGTATACTCGAAGTTATGCATAGAAGCGTCGGAGGAGCGCCGCGTTCCACGGGTGGGGCTCTAATCGGCTGTCCTCTGGATCTCGGATTCGATAAGCTCCTCCGATGAGCACTTGGTCAATGATGAACGGTCCGTCCCATCTAGGGGAGAGCTTGTGTTTTTGTTTTTCGAGGTGCAATCTCATTACGAGATCCCCGACGTTAAATTCTTTAGCACCGACCTCTCTACCGTGGTAGCGTCGAGCCTGCTGTTGATAAATAGCAGAACAAGCCCGTGCGACGTTGCGCTCTTCCTCGAGAGCGTCTAAGGCGTCTTGCCGATTGAGTTCGGCCTCCAACTCCTCGTACATGCACACCCGAGGTGCGTCGTGTATGATATCGGAGGGGAGGACTGCTTCGGTGCCATATACCATAAAAATGGGGTATACCCGGTGGATCTATTCGGTGTGGAACGCAAGACCCATAATACGGAATCGAGTTCCTCAACACATTTACACTCGGCTTTTTTAAGGGAGCGGACGGGCCGTGGCTTAATTCCGCTAAGGATGAGTCCATTGGCTCGCTCCACTTGGCCATTAGACTGCGGGTGGTAGACGGACGCGTAATCGAGCTTGAAGCCCATTTTCTTACACCATGCCTTGACCTCTTTCGCCGTGAAGTTGGTTCCGCTGTCTGTGATCAGACTGTGGGGGACACCGTAACGGTGAACTACCCCCGAAATGAATCCGATGACTTGGACGGCCTCGGCCGAGGTGACTGGTTTTGCTTCGATCCACTTAGTGAATTTGTCTACCATTATGAGTATGTATTTGTTTTTATGTGATCCTCCCTTGAGTGGCCCGACCATATCCAGCCCCCAGACCGCAAAGGGCCACATAATGGGGATGGTGCGCAGGGCCGTGGGGGGCATGTGGCTCTGATTGGCGAATACCTGGCAGCCTGGGCAACGCTGTACTAATGCCGAGGCATCGGCACTTGCCGTTGGCCAGTAGAAACCGGCGCGAAAGGCCTTGCTAACTAGGGTCCGAGCAGCGGCATGATGTCCGCTCATGCCGGAGTGTATCTCGCGTAATACGAGTTTTCCTTCTTCCTCGGATATGCATCTCTGGAGGACGCCCGTTGTACTCATTTTATAGAGTTCCCCTTCATAAACCTTGTAAGCTTTAGACTGTCTTACAATCCGGCGGGAATCGGCTTGGTTATCAGCGAGCTCTTTTCGGAGTAGGTATGCGAGGAATGGCTCGGTCCATGGTGCGATGACTGCCATGACCTCGTGCGCTGAATCGGTCTTCCGGATCGTTGATCCGCCTATGATACCGTCGTCCTCTTCGGGCGGGGCATGTTGCCCGACATCAGTTGAGTCTGGTGTTCCTTTGCTGTCTAGCCAGACTACGGATGGCTTAAAAAGCCGCTCGAGGAAGGTGTTCTCGGGAACCTTGTCCCGTTTTGCGCCCATATGGGCGAGTACATCTGCGGCCTGGTTACTATCTCGGGGTATATGGTGGAATTCCAGCCCCTTGAACCTGGCCGAGATCTTTATGACGGCCTTGCGGTAAGCTGTCATCTTTGGGTCTTTGGCGTCAAAATCGCCATTAATTTGCGAGATAGTGAGGTTGGAGTCACCTCGGACCTCGAGTCGTTTGACACCCATGGAGACTATTATCCGAAGTCCATGTAAGAGGGCTTCGTACTCAGCCGCGTTGTTGGAATCTGTGTACATGATTTGCAGTACATATTTAATGTTATCTCCCATGGGGGAAGTGAGCACCACGCCAGCCCCTAGGCCGGCAAGCATTTTGGAACCGTCGAAACACATCGTCCAATGCGAGTAGGTACTGTACTCACGGGGGAGTTCGGCTTCGGTCCATTCGGCGACGAAGTCCGCCAACACCTCGGATTTAATGGCCCGGTGCGGTTTGTAGGTGATTTCAAAGGGTAGGAGCTCTATAGCCCATTTGGCGATGCGCCCCGTTGCGTCTCTATTGTTGATTATGTCGCTCAATGGGACATCGGATGCCACCGTCATCGCGCACTCTTGAAAGTAGTGTCAAAGCTTGCGCGATGCCATGAAGACTGCGTAAGCTATCTTTTGATAGTGAGGGTAGCGTGTCTTGCAGGGGGTTAAGACCTCGGACACATAGTATATGGGTTTCTGGACCTGGAACTTATGACCTTCCATGTCTCGTTCGACCACGAGGACTGCGCTAACCACTTGGTTTGTGGCCGAGATGTACAATATCATCGGTTCGCAAACACCGGGTGCTGCCAGGATAGGATTAGTGGCGAGGAGGGCCTTGATGTCTTCCAGGGCCGCCGCAGCCTCCTTAGTCCATGCAAATGTTTTAGTCGGCTTGAGTATAATGGCAAGGCTTTTTCTCCAAGTCGTGATATAAAGCGGCTCAGTGCTGCTACACAACCCGCCAATTTTTGTACTACCTTGAGCTCCGTTGAAATCTCCAAATGATCCAAAGCTCGGATTTTAGCAGGATTGGCTTCAATTCCTCGATTAGATACGATGAAGCCGAGGAGTTTACCAGCTGGGACTCCGAAGACACATTTCTCCGGGTTAAGTTTGATTTGATACTCCCGTAAGCTGGCAAATGTGTCGCGAAGGTTGTCGACCAACTGGTCGACGTGTTTAGTTTTAACAACTACATCGTCTACGTAGGCCTCAACGGTCTTTCTGATGTGTTTTTGTAGGCATGTTTGAATCATGCGCTGGTACGTGGCGCCGGCGTTCTTTAGTCCGAAAGGCATTGTGTTGAAGCAAAACGGCCCGTAGGGCGTGATGAATGTTGTTGCTGCCTGGTCCGACTCCTTCATCTTTATCTGATGATATCCTGAGTAGGCGTCCAGGAAGCACAATGCGTCGTGGCCCGCAGTGGCGTCCATGATTTGGTCAATACGGGGTAAGGGGAAGGGGTCTTTGGGGCAAGCTTTGTTGAGGTCTTTGAAATCGACGCACAACCGCCAAGACTTGTCCTTTTTTGGCACCATGACCAAATTAGCCAGCCAATCCAGGTATTTTATGTCCCTGATGAATCCTGCTTCCAACAGCTTTGCCAGTTCTTCGCCCATTGCTTGACGCTTGGGCTCGGAGAAATGCCGAAGAGTTTGTTTAACGGGCTTATAGCCTTTCAATATGTTTAGGCCATGCTCTGCAAGCCTACGGGGTATCCCAGGCATATCGGATGGGTGCCAGGCGAATATATCCCAGTTTTCCTTAAGGAAAGTGCGTAGGGCCTCGGCCACTTCCGGATCGAGGTTGGCCCCCATGGACGCCATTTTAGCAGGGTCTGTTGGGTGAACCTGGAATTTGATTATCTCATCGGCCGGTTTGAAAGAGGTGGGCTTTGATCTTTTGTCAAGAATGATATCGTCCCGGTCGACCTCGGCGCGCAACGTGGTCAGCTCTTCGGCCGCGAAGGCCTCGGCAAGAGTTTCGAGGGCGAGGGACGCAGTTTTGTTTTCGGCTTTGAGCGCCCTATCAGGGTCACTTGAGATAGTGATGATCCCTTTCGTGCCCGGCATCTTGAGCTTCATGTAGCCGTAGTGTGGCACCGCTTGAAATCTAGAGAAGGCATCTCGTCCAAGGATGGCGTGGTATCTGCTCTTGAAAGGCGCGATGTGGAACGTAATCTCCTCGGAGCGATAATTATCCGAGATCCCGAAGACTACGTCTAGGGTTATTTTTCCACTGCAGCGTGCCTCTCGTCCGGGGACTATTCCTTTACAGGTGGTGGTGCTCCGTTCTATGCGCGATCTATCGATGTGCATTTTATCCAGGGTGTCCTCGTATATCAAATTCAGGCTGCTGCCTCCGTCCATAAGGACCTTGTGGAGGCGACAGTGATCCACAATGGGATCGAGGACTAGCGCGGCAGGGCACCTGTCCGGGGAAGACCTCGGCTGATCCTTCTGAGTGAAGGAGATCGGCGTGTCTATCCACGCATCCCGAGGCGATACCCGCCGGACGGCGTTAACCTCCCGCAGGGCCCGTTTGCGCTGGTTTTTAGATGCAAATGCCTCATAAATCATTAGGACCTCGTCTTCATCCGAGGTCCGTCCAGAGTGGCTGGAGGCGCCCGCCAAGAGGGTGGGCCCCCCTTTGGCCACCTGCCTTAGCACCCAACAGTCCCGAAGGCTGTGGGTTGGGCAGGAGTTAACTAATACGGCGTGGATCTGGCACGGTTTACCCAGAAAGCTGTACAGGGCCATTCCGGGGTGATCGGAGGTTTTCTTCTTCTTCCGGGGTTGATCACCCGAGGTATCGTATTTGTGATTTTCGCGCCGAGGCGCAAATCGGTCGCGTTCCGGGTAGTCTTCATGGATCGAGTCCGTACTCTCCTTGGTTCGCCAGGCGTCTTCAATGGCGCAAAATCGCGCTACCAAGTTGGTTAATTCAGGGAGTGTTCGGACGCAATGGTGGGCGAGGGCGTTCAAGACGCCTTCATCCTTGCATTCGTGCTCAAAAGCGGCGATTATATCAGAGTCTTGGTACTCTAGTATCTTGCTCTTGACGATCAAGAACCTGGCCCAGTATTGCCGGATCGGCTCACCAGGGATCTGCCGTACGTAAGCTAAGTCCCAGATGTTGGTGGGGCCGGAGTCGTCGGGGCGATATTCTATACAAGAGGTGGGCGGACTAGATCCGGTCTCTAAAGACCGCGGGCTGAAGACCTCGTCCCGTTCACCTGACGGTGGATCCGTAGTTATTGGTTTAGCCGATTCGATCTGGGAGTCGGTCATCAGTGGGTCGTCGTCCGATCCGATCTCCAGGAAGTATCTTACCCCCTCATCGGTGAGGGGGGCCTTCGTTGGAGCCGGGGAAGGGTCTCGATTCCTCTCCACGTTACGTGGGGGTGTCTGCGAGACCAAAGCTTCAGATGTGGAGCCATGCTCCGTGGGTTTAAAGCCATTGACTGGCGATCCCATTGATCCCTCCGGCGATCTCACAGCGGAACTCTCAATGAAAGCACCAGTGTCGGTGTAAAAACCGGTAGACCTCGGGGTAGGGGGTCCCGAGCTGTGGATCTAGGATCGATGGTAACAGAGACAGGGGAGACGATGATTTACCCAGGTTCGGGCCCTCTTGATGGAGGTAAAACCCTACGTCCTGCTCTTGTTTATATTAATGAAGATGTATCGAGTACAGAGTAGATCTACCTCGAGATCGTAATATGTGTCTAACTTCTAAGGCTAGGTAAGCAATGTTGCGTTTATGTCCCTATTACGGGCTAAACCCTATGGCTTATATACACGCCAGGGAGGGTATCTAGGGTTACAAAGTCGGTATGCTAGGAGAGAGGCGGCAGGAGAGATCTTGGAGTATACGTCAAGTCTTCGGTAGAAACAGCCTCGATCACGCCTCCCACGTACAGTCTCCAGAGTCCATCTTGGTTATGTGCGGGGGTATATTGGCCCAAGCAAGAAGATAGGTCGGCCCGGTTAGCACCCCCTATTCCAGGACACCGTCAGGCCCCGAGGCCGACTCAATCGAGTACGGGTACTGGGTCCCTTTGGCAAGATCCATGTCTTCATCGGTGTCATCGGCGAGTCAACCATCTCGAGTCCCACGAGCCAGCTCGTTTTGCTGTGGTCTACATGGCCGAAACTTAAAATCAACTTCGCGACCCGGAGGATCCGGTGACAGGACAAAATCTTACCATTGTCGGCTCGGGTGCGACCGGCTCAGGTGCCGCCGGCGCTCAGAAAACCGGGGCACAGGCACTCCCCGAGATGATGGCCACCCTCGGGACTCTTTTGGCAGAGCCGGTGACTGCGGAGAATGCTGCAGCGTGCAATGCAGAAATTACAAAGTGTCACGAGCAGTTAACCAAGATCCAGGAGGATATCAACGCAGAAAACACCCGCATGGCGGAGACGCAGGCTCGCATCGCCGAGGAAACGCAGTGCCTGGAGGCTGACACCCTTTATCTCAGCTGCAGTCAGAGCGAGTCAGATATCGTTCACCAGAGGAGACATCAGAGCCGGCTTCCAGCCCATATTGTGCCAACTCAGCTGTTTTACACACCGCGTGATCCGTCTGCTCCGGTAAACCCGGGGGCTGGCGTTGTGTCCCCAGACGAGTGATACGTCTCCAACGTATCTATAATTTTTGATTGTTCCATGCTATTATAGTATCAATCTTGGATGTTTTTATGTGCAAGATATGCAATTATATATCATTTTAGAGATTTTTTTCTGGACAAAAGAAACCTGGGAAGCTTCGGGAGGAGGCTTCACAAGGCACTAGGGCGCGCTCCAGGGGGGGCGCGCCGTGGTACCTTGTGGGGCCCATGTGACTCCGTTTGACCTAATTCCATTTCTATAAATTCACAAATATTGGGAAAGCCCCAGAGAGCCAGAAGAGAAAACCTTTCCGCCGCCGCAAGCCTCTATTCTTCCGCGATCCCATCTGGAGGCCTTTTTCGGTACTCTGCCGGAGGGGGAATCGATCACGGAGGGCTTCTACATCAACCTTGCTGCCCTTCCGATGATGTGTGAGTAGTTTACCACAGACCTACGGGTCCATATCTAGTAGCTAGATGGCTTCTTCTCTCTCTTTGATCTTCAATACAATGTTCTCGTCGATGTTCTTGGAGTTTTATCCGATGTAATCTTCTTTTGCGGTGTGTTTGTTGGGATCCGATGAATTGTGAGTTTATGATTAGATTATTAATGAGAAATATTTGAGTCTTCTCTGAACTCTTTTATGCATGATTGTTATAGCTTTGTATTACTCTCCGATCTATCGGTTTAGTTTGGCCTACTAGATTGATTTATCTTGCAATGTGAGAGGTGCTTTGTGATGGGTTCAATCTTGCGGTGCTCAATCCCAGTGACAGAAAGGGACATGACACATATTTGTATTGTTGCCATTAAGGATAAAAAGATGGGGTTTATTCATATTGCTTGCATTTGCTTCTCTACATCATGTCATCTTGCTTAAGGCGTTACTCTGTTTCATACTTAATACCCTAGATGCATGCTGCATAGCGGTCGATGGGTGGAGTAATAGTAGTAGATGCAGGCAGGAGTCGGTCTACTTGTCTTGGACATGATGCCTATATACATGATCATTTCCATGAATCCGTCATAATTATTTGCTTTTCTATCAATTGCCCAACAGTAATTTGTTTACCCACCGTATGTTTATGTGCTCAAGAGAGAAGCCTCTAGTGAAAACAATGGTCCCTGGGCCTATCTTTATTATATAAAAAACCTAAAAATACCTTGCTGTAATTTATTTACTTTTATTTTAATTAGTAGTTTAGTTTATCTATTTACCTTGATAAGATTTAATCCTTGCAAATAACCGCTAAGAGGATTGACAACCCTCTTATTTGTGTTGGGTGCAAGTGTTTGCTCTTGTGTGTGCAGGTGCGCTTAACAGAATTTTGCTTGGTTCTCCTACTGGATTGATAACCTTGGTTCTTAATTGAGGGAAATACTTATCTCTACTATACTGCATCATCCTCTCCTCTTCGGGGATATACCAACGCAGACTACAAGTAGCAGGAAGAATTTCTGGCGCCGTTACCGGGGAGACATCATCAAAATTACCAAGTACCTTCGCACAAATTATCATTCACTTGCATTTACTTTATTTACCTTTTATTTGCATTTGCCTCTCGTTTTCATCTCCCCCACTTCTAATTTTTTTACAAAAACCCAAAAATATTTTATTTGCTTGCTTGCTTTTATTGCCATGACAACACTCAAGAACAGTAAGTAAAACAAAAATTTAAGATCACTATGGATCCTCATCCACTTGCTAATCTTTTCAAAAGATCCAATTATAATGAACCAATTGCTAGTGATTTGAGTGCTCTTGATTTTCTCTATGAAGTTTTGATTGAAAATCATGAATCTGAAAATTGTGATGAAGTATTAGAAGAAGAAATTTATAAAGTGATTCATGATAGCTCCTTGATTGAAAAGCATGATTGCAATGATGTTACTATAAATTCTATTAATGTGAATTGTGCTAATAATATGCAAAACTACAAGCTTGGGGATGATAATTTTGTTATGTCCACTACTTATTGCAATGATCATGATTGGGGTGATAATGCTTCTTATGATCTTGAAAATTTATTTAAGCCTCATGATGAATATGTTATTGATAATAAAATTTGCAATACTATTAAAAGTGGGTTTGGAAGAGTGTCAACTTTAGGTAATAATGATCCCACTACTTTGGAGAGTGTTCAATCTTATGATTTTTTTGATGAAAGTGGGTTTGGAGAGGTCATGACTTTAGTTGATGTTAATCCCACTATCTTGGAAGATTATAAGTTTTTTATGCATGTGGATCATAGAGAGAATATTGTTTATGATAGCTATATTGTTGAATTTGATTATGATCCTACATGTAATTATTATGAGAGAGGAAAATATGGTTATAAAATTTTTCATGTCATTAAATTACCTCTCTTTGTGTTGAAATTTTTAATGCTTCATTCTTCCTATTTGCATATGCTAGATATTGCTTATCTTGATAATTTGTTTGCTTATAAAATGCCTATGCATAGGAAGTATGTTAGACTTAAATGTGTTTGTCACATGTTTTATGATGCTCTTTTCGTGTTTAAATTAATATCTTTCATGTGAGCATCATTGAAATCTCAAGCCTATCTTAATGGCTATAAAGAAAGAGCTTGTTGGGAGACAACCCAATAAACTTTTTATTTCTGTTTTCTTGAGTGATTGCATGATTATAGCTTCTGTTAGGATTATGTTTTTATGTTTTAATTAGTGTTTGTGCCAAGTAATGCCTTTGGGATGATTTGGAAGATAATATAATTGATGCTGTTTGGAAAACAGAAAGTTTTGCGTCCAGTGCTGGAATTTTAATTCTGTACTGGAACATCAGAAAAATCTGAAATTTTTACACAGTATTGGTATATGAATTTCCCAAGGTTTCCTAATTTTTAATAATTTTTGGAGTTACAGAAGTATGGCTTTTAAATAGATCTTTACAGACTGTTCTGTTTTAGACAGATTCTGTTTTTGTTGCATAGTTTGCTTATTTTGATGAATCAATGGATCATATCGGGGGGTATGAGTCATGGAGAAGTTGGAGTACAGTAGCATTATGCCAATATTAAATATGAATCAATTTACTACAGTACCTAAAGTTTAAGATTTGTTTGTTATACTAACAGATCTCACGAGGTTTCTGTTGAGTTTTGTGTGCTGAAGTTTTCAAGTTTTGGGTGAGACTACGCTGGACAAAGGAATAAGGAGTGGCAAGAGCCTAAGCTTGGGGATGCCAAGGCACCCCAAGGTAATATTCAAGGAAGACTCAAGCGTCTAAGCTTGGGGATGCCCCGGAAGGCATCCCCTCTTTCGTCTACAATCTATCGGTAACTCACTTGGAGCTATATTTTTATTCATCACATGATATGTGTTTTACTGGGAGCGTCTTGTGAAATAGTTTGTTTGCTTTTGTTTGCTTTTTAGTTTGTCACAATCATCTTTGCTGAACACACCTTTTTGAGAGGGACACACAATATTCGTGATTTGTTAGAATACTCTATGTGCTTCACTTATATCTTTTGAGCTAGGCAGTTGCTCTAGTGCTTCACTTATATCTTTTAGAGCACGGCTGTGATGATATTTTAAAGAAATAGTTGCACTCTCATGCTTCACTTATATCTTTTTGAGAGTCTCATGATAGCAATGGTAATATGCACGGGTTATGAATTTGGTCCTGATATGATAGGTATTCAAGAGGGATATAATAAAAACTTTCATGTATATCACTGAATATGATAAATTTGATTCCTTGCAATAGTTTTGCAAAATTAAGATGGTAATATGTGGGAGGTATTAGTAGATAATTGTGGTTTAGTAAGAATAATTGTGTTAAGGTTTGTGATTCCCGAAGCATGCACGTATGGTCTGTCGTTATGCTAAGAAGTTGGAGCATGAATTATTATTGATTGACTTCCTTTGCATGGCGGTCGGGGGCACGTGATGGTTAACTCCTACCAACCTCCCCCCTGGGGGCATGCGTAGTAGTACTTTGCTTCGAGGGCTAATAAACTTTCGCAATAAGTATGTGAGTTCTTTATGACTAATGTGAGTCCATGGATTATACGCACTCTCACCTTTCCTCAATTTGCTAGCCTCTTCGGTACCGTGCATTGCCCTTTCTCACATCGAGAGTTGGTGCAAACTTCGCCGGTGCATCCAAACCCCGTGATATGATACGCTCTATCACACATAAGCCTCTTTATATCTTTCTCAAAACAGCCACCATACCTACCTATCATGGCATTTACATAGCCATTCCGAGATATATTGCCATGCAACTTCCACCGTTCCCTTTTTTTATGACACACATCATCATTGTCATATTGCTTTGCATGATCATATAGCTGACATAGTATTTGTGGCTCAGCCACCGTTCATCATTTTTATACATGTTACGCTAGCATCATTGCACATCCTGGTACACTGCCAGAGGCATTCATATAGAGTCATATTTTTGTTCTAGTATCGAGTTGTAATTTTGAGTTGTAAGTAAATAGAGGTGTGATGATCATCATTATTAGAGCACTGTCCCAGTGAGGAAAGGATGATGGTGGCTATGATTCCCCCACAAGTCGGGATGAGACTCCGGATGAAAATAAAAAAATGAAAAAAATGAAAAAAAAGAAAGAGAAAAAAAAGAAGAGAAAAAAAGAAAAGAAAAATAAAAAAATAAAAGAGAGAAAAAGAGAGAAGGGGCAATGTTACTATCTCCTTCCACACTTGTGCTTCAGAGTAGCACCATGTTTTTCATATAGATAGTCTCCTATTTTGTCACTTTCATATACTAGTGGAAATTTTCATTATAGAACTTGGCTTGTATATTCCGATGATGGGCTTCCTCAAATGCCCGAGGTCTTCATGAGCAAGAAAGTTGGATGCACACCCACTTAGTTTTCATGTTGAGCTTTCATACACTTATAGCTCTTAGTGCATCCGTTACATGGCAATCCCTACTCCTCGCATTGACATCAATTGATGGGCATCTCCATAGCCCGTTGATTAGCCTTGTTGATGTGAGACTTTCTCCATTTTTGACTTCTCCTATTTATTGTAGGGGAACGCGACAGAAAACAAAAAAATTCGGTACAACGAGCACACCCAGGATCACTATGGAGACTGCATACAGGGTTTGATCTGATCATTACCGACTCGTAGCGCAGCGGAAGTAGAGTCGATGTAGATCGTCGGTGCAGATCCCCGCAGCTAGGATTTACAACCTCCCAACCACGAGGATGTACTCCCTCGTCGGACAGCCCTTCGGGAGGCGGTCGGACAGTCGCTCAGACGATGTCACGGACAGCCCTTCGGGAGGAACCTCAAAGCTCGAACGGTACCTCGGACAGCCCTTCGTGAGGACCCTCAAACAACCCCTCGGGCAAAAGATCGAACCTACGACCTCTCTATGGGGTTGCACACATATGGTGTCAGCTATCCGGCAGGGCTTCGCCGTCCAGAACTAATTCCTGCCAGAACCCAGACAGCCTTTCGGCTCTACGAAACTATTTCGTGGGAGGGAGAGAGAAAGCCAGATAATGCATGGCATGTGTATGAGATCAAGGGATGAGTGTGGAGAGCTCCTCTCCACCTCTATTTATAGGAAAACCAAGGGGAAGGGTGCCTCCAAAAATTACCAAAACACCCATGCATTAGGTCACATATGATGGGCATTAAGGGCATAATGGGAGGCCATGTGGATCTCCAAGGAGGAGCACCACCCTTGGCCGGCCACCCCATGCCCCCCCCCCAAAAGGGGCTCCTTCCCTTGCAAGCCTCTTCCTTCTAGAACTTTGACTAAAGTCCTAAAAGGTGGCTCTCCAAAATAGTAACCATAAAGTGATTTTCACTATTCACGGAAACATTTTTCCGCTACCGTTAAATTCGAAAATATTTCTGTGGGTCTTAGAATAATTCCAGTACCCACAAAAATGATTTTGGACGCGTTCGAAATAATTCCGGATTAGTGATTTTCATCTGCGAAAAGCAACCAAACCGGTTCCTGCAGCTCCGGAACATTTCCGGTTTTTATCCCAGAAAAATCCCAGAAGTTTCCAGAATAATTCTGGCACCCTCCAAGAATTTCCAGGCGTGTGCCGAAACCAATTTGACTTAATGGTATACTCTAAAACAACTTTTCAGTTTTACCGAAACTATTCCGGTGTTCTATCCGGAACGTTTCCGTTGTCTCCGAAACTTTTCCGGTGACTTTCTCTCAGACTCCCTGTCTAGTATTCAGCAGATAGATGACCCTTAAGCGTGTGACCCTATAGGTTCAGTGAAGTATAGACATGACCGGAACACTTTCCGATCAATGATCAATAGCGGAACCTTGGACACCCATATTGATCCCTATACCCACACGAATAAATATTCGAGTGAACCTCCAGTTGCCATGTGCTATTCCTGTTGCTTCGCGATATGTTACAAACAACCGAGGTGAGATTTATCGGTATCCCCGTGGATCAACACTTGTCCACTATGCCAGTTACCTCATTACCGGTTTTGTTCTCTTTTCTCGTTTCTGTGTTCCGGCATCCCTGTGATCAAATCACAATGTGTCTGGCCAGACGATGATGGATACCATAACACCGAGAGGGCCCAAGAATATCTCTCCATCGTCGGAGGAGCAAATCCCAATCTCGAGCTATCTCGTTTCTTGTCATACTTTTCTGTGAACCCGTAAGCCGCCGTAATAGCCACCCAGTTACGGATGACGTTTAACAAACCCCAAAGTTCACGAAACAAGTACGAAGGAACTTGATACTCTCATGGTCTAAGGAATTATGCAAACATTAACTATCTCTGTGTTATTAACCATTAACTTGTGATGAATGTATCTCATAGCATAACATCAATTCAGGTCGATTCAACACAAGTGTTCTACTAACATTGTGCCCTCAAAATTGCCGGCATAGTCATGCCCATGATCAGGAAAACAGGATCATCATGCAATACTTGAGCTAGTCTTAGAGGCATGACTAGGAATACATTTTACGGTTTATTATACCACATGTGCACAGGAGTTTCCCTCTGAGGCTCATGGATATTGCAGACTCGAGAATCATTGCAGTTATAGCATGGGAGATAAACATTCATTACAAACTTTTGGAGATACAAAATAACTGTTATTACTGCCTCTAGGGCATATCTCCTACAGACTCCCACTTGCACTAGAGTCATAATCCAGTTACATGGCTTCCCTAACACCAATGGCTATTCGGTGCTGCTCATGCTTTACTCGTGGTAGAGGCTTTGTCATCGGGTCTGACACATTCAGATCCGTGTGAACTTTGTGTACTTTCACTAAACCCGCTTCGACATGATGTCGAATGAGTTTATATTTGCGTTCAATATGTCTTGTCTTATGGTGCGAAGATGGCTCCCTAGCCTGAGCCACGGCGCCACTATTATCACAATATATCTCCACCGGGTCCAGCGCACTTGGAACCACACCAAGGTCTTCAAGAAACTGGTTGATCCAGACCGCCTCCTTGGAGGCTTCTGAAGCTGGAACATATTCCGCCTCCGTCATAGAATCCGCCACAGTCTTTTGTTTGGAACTTTTCCAGTCAACTGCGCCGCCGTTCAATATGAGAACGTAGCCTGATTGAGATTTGAAGTCATCTGGGTCAGTCCTGAAGCCTGCATCAGTGTAACCACTTACAATGAGCTCTTCATCACCTCCGTACACAAGGAGTAAATCCTTGGTCCTTCTGAGGTACTTACGAATACTTTTGACTGCGGCCCAGTGTTCTAGTCCTGGATCACTTTGGTACCGGCTGCTAACACTTAGCGCATAGGAAATGTCCGGTCTTGTACATAGCATGGCACACATAATAGAACCAACTGCCAAGGCATATGGAACATCATTCATTTGTACTTGCTCATCGAGAGTCCGAGGACACTGATTCTTGCAAAGCACTGTGCCAGGTGACAAGGGGAGTAGGCCTTTCTTGGAGTTCTCCATGTTGAACCTTTTCAACACCTTGTCAATGTACGTGCTTTGGCTAAGCGCTATTAGGCGTTTTGATCTATCTCTATAGATTCTGATGCCCAATGCATATGCCGCTTCGCCTAAGTCTTTCATTGAAAAACTATTCTTCAATGAGTCTTTTATTTCGCTAAGAAAATTCACGTCATTTCCAATCAACAATATGTCATCCACATACAAGATTAGGAATGCTTTTGCGCTCCCACTAAACTTCTTGTAAACACAAGATTCTTCGTCATTCTTGATGAAGCGAAACTCTTTGACTACTTCATCAAAACGAATATTCCAGCTCCTTGATGCTTGCTTCAGACCATAAATGGCCTTCTGAAGTTTGCATACCTTTCCAGCATTCTCATGAACGACAAAACCTTCAGGCTGTATCATGTATACATCTTCTTTGAGATTTCCATTTAGGAAAGCCGTTTTGACGTCCATCTGCCATATTTCATAATTGAAATAAGCAGCAATTGCTAGCAATATCCGAACGGACTTAAGCATAGCTACGGGCGAGAAAGTCTCATCGTAGTCCACTCCTGGAACTTGCGTGAACCCTTTCGCGACAAGTCTAGCTTTATGGATAGTAATGTTACCATCCGCGTCTGTCTTTCTTTTGAAAATCCATTTACAACCAATGGGCTTTATGCCTTCTGGAAGTTCTACCAAGTTCCAAACTTGATTTTCGTACATGGATTCCATTTCAGATTTCATGGCCTTGTGCCATTCCCTTGAGCTGGGCCCCACCATCGCTTCCTTGTAGTGTGCAGGTTCATCGTCTTCAAGAATGAAGATTTCGTTATGAAACCACTCACGTGGCTGGATAGCCCTACCTGATCTGCGCGGTTCAGTTACAGCATTGTCTGAAGTTTTCGCATCACAAGCGACAACTTCCGGCTCGGTTGTAGGGATAATTAGCGGAATTTCTTTCGGTTCCTTAGCCATAACAACGGTTGCCAAAGATTCACTAATCTCATTAATTTGTACTGTCCTCCGACTTAATTCTTTTGCAAGAAACTCTTTCTCAAGAAAAACCCCATACCTTGCAAGAAACACTTTATTATCGGACGGGTGGTAGAAAGAATACCCAACTGTTTCCTTGGGATAACCTACAAAGTAACATTTGTCTGATCTAGGATCGAGTTTGCTTGGTTGTAAACGTTTTACGTAAGCTTCACAACCCCAAATTTTTAGATGCGACAAACTGGGTTTCTTCCCATGCCATAACTCGTATGGTGTCGTCTCAATAGACTTTGACGGTGCTCTATTTAATGTGTGAGCGGCAGTTTCTAGTGCGTGACCCCAAAAATATATCGGCAGATCTGTAAGAGACATCGTCAACCTTACCATGTCCAACAAGGTTCGGTTACGTCTTTCCGATACTCCGTTTCTCTGTGGAGTTCCGGGAAGCGTAAGCTGTGAACCGATTCCACGGTCACTCAGATGTTGGCTAAACTCATGACTAAGATATTCACCCCCACGATCTGATCGCAGAAACTTAATCCTTTTGTAACGATGATTTTCTACCTCATTCTGAAATTCTTTGAACTTTTCAAAGGTTTCCGACTTATGATTCATCAAGTAGATATAGCCATACCGACTTAAATCATCAGTAAAAGTCATGAAGTAGAAATACCCACCCCGTGCGGCTGTGCTCATTTGGACCACATACATCACTTTGTATTATTTCCAATAATTCACCCGCCCGTTCAGGATGACCCGTGAACGGCGTCTTGGTCATTTTCCCCATCAGACAAGCTTCACATGTGTCAAATGATTCAAAATCAAAGGACGGTAAAACTCCATCCTTATGGAGTCTTTGCATGCGTTTCTTTCCGATGTGGCCAAGCCGACAGTGCCACAAGTAAGTGTGGTGGTATCAGCCTTCTTAAGGCATTTAGCATTCACGTTAAAGACATCATTTCCACATTCAAGATTTAGTATGAAAAGGCCCCCAACAATGGGTGCAAATCGATAAAACATATCCTTACAATAAAGTGAACAACCATTGTTCTCAGACTTGTAAGAGTACCCATCGTGTACTAAACATGATCCAAAGATAATGTTTCTACACAATGCCTGAACAAAATAACAGTTACTTAGTTCTAAGATAAATCCTGAAGGGAGACGTAGAGGCATAATGCTGACGGCTTGAGCGGCAATCCCAGCGCCGTTCCCGACGCGCATCATGACTTCATTCTTTGCTAGCTTGCGCACCTTTTGAAGCCCCTGTATCGAGTTGCAAATGTGAGCAACTTATCCGGTATCAAATACCCAAGACTTAGAATTTTCGCTAGCAAGCAAAACGTCAATGACATTAACTTGTATAACAGTTATACCTTTTCCGGTTTTCCCGGACTTCTTATCTTCTAGATACTTCTTGCAGTTTCTCTTCCAGTGTCCTGTGCCCTTGCAGTAGAAGCACTCAGTTTCATTCTTGGCTCCGCCCTTAGAGTTGCTTTGGGAGCCGGTCTTACCGGTGCCCATGCCCTTCTTGGACCTGCCTTTCTTTTTGAAACTGGCGGTTTTATTCACAAGCAACACTTGCTTGCGATTTTTCCGCAGTCCTCCTTCCGTAGTTTTCAGCATGGCGAGCACCTGATTTGGTGTTTTCTCCATCCCACTCATGTTGTAGTTCATGACAAAACCGTCGTAAGACGGGGGGGAGTGAAGAAAGCAACATGTCCATCATATGGGCTGGTGGAATTGGAAATTCTAGGGTTTTAAGCCTTTCTGTGTAGCCAATCATTTTGACCACGTGTTCGCCAACTGAACTGCCCTCAGCCATCTTGCAATCCATCACGGCCTTCATGATATCAAACCGTTCAGACCGTGCGGTTTCCTTGTACAGAGCATCCAATTCCCGGATCATATCACGGGCGTTATGGAATTCAAAACGTTTTTGAAGCTCTGGACTCATGCAAGCTAGCATGAGGCACTGCACTAAGTTGTGATCATCATCCTTAGTGGCCCAGACATTTTGTTCATCTTCCGGGGCAGTTGCCGCCGGTTTAGCTGGAAGAGGAGTTTCAAGCACATATATCCTCTTAGTGCTCCTGAGGACAATCCTCAGGTTACGGACCCAGTCCGCATAGTTGTTTCCAGTTGCAGCTAACTTCTCTTTCTCTAACATCAGCCCTAAGTTGAACGCGGTGTTGCGAGCCATTTGATCTACAACAGTAAACACAAGTTTCACTTAAACTTTGTTCATAATTAATTTGCACTAGTGAATAAACAATTTTATTCTAAAGTGCACTCCCACTCAAATCAATATCTCTCATAATTGATTGTGAGTGATTCAAGATCCGCATTTAAATTCCACGCCATTGATGGGAACATCACTGATGACGGGAACTTCAATCGGTAGGCCAACTTGCCGATCACATCTCAATGTGATTCTTGTTCATCTTTCGATGGGCGTGTTCCGAGCTCAGGACTTTCCTGCCTGAACGTCAAGACAACCAAGTGATCTCGCTGTGAGGTCTCAACTCACCCGCCTCACACTTCTCTAATCGTTTGTACTCATGGAAACATGACGCACTCCGAAAAGATAGGTGGCGTGATGGTGCTACACTTAGGAGAACACTAACTACTTGATATTTTTAAGTGAGAGATCACCCTAATAAAAAGCGACTACCGGGTAATCAAAAGGGTGCATCATAAGGGATAAACATCTTAGGCAATTCATAATAGCATGATATGGTATAGCCCTTTCTGATGGAGAAGTCTTTAATTTCTTCGTCTTCGGCATTTGCGTCGGTGTTCACCTTCGTGAAGATTGCCACCACCTTGTCGATGCACCAGATAATATTGCTATCTCTATAGCTAATAAAATAAGTGCATTACTTAAGGTTGACACGCAGGTCATTAAAGTGACAGTCATATGGCTCCAGCCATCATGCCGAATCATGACACGCAGGTCATGTTAATAAATTTACATCATATAGTCATCTCATACATAATCGAATTAATATGAGAGCTGCTATACCACATCACATGCACATCCTGCAAAACCAAGTTAGACACCTCTAATCGGTTTATGCAAAATTTTATTTTACGTGGCTTCTAAGGTTTTAACTTAAACCACAGCTACCAACGTTTATCATCAAGTATAATTATTCAAGTCGCTAGATTAACATTGCGGGTTGTATGAAATACGAGATAATAAAATCTCGAGCCCCATACTAAACTTCATCATATGCATGACCCCCGTGCAGATCATATTCGCATTGCCCTTTCGTCTGCGAAATTTCATCTTTCTCTCAACTATGGTGGAACCCAAAGAACTGATAGCACTTCGTTGATCAATCAGGATCGCGGATTGCCAGAACTTTGTGAAATTCCACCATGCTGTTTCAAGATCAGAAATACGCAAATTCTAGGGAAGCAACAAGAACATCGGGTAACAGATTTCATCTGCCACCCGCATAAATAAGTTTTAGCAATAGATCTCATCTACTCCAAAATTATATTATGCAATACCCATACATCTCTATGTATTCTAGATCGTAACCTGCATCTACGCATAGCAAGGCTCTTGATGCCACTGTAGGGGAAAGCGACAGAAAACAATTTTTTTTGTTACAACGAGCACGCCCAGGATCACTATGGAGACTGCATACAGGGTTTGATCTGATCATTACCGACTCGTAGCGCAGCGGAAATTGAGTCGATGTAGATCGTCGGTGCGGATCCCCGTAGCTAGGATTTACAACCTCCCAACCGCGAGGATGTACTCCCTCGTCGGACAGCCCTTCGTGAGGCAGTCGGACAGTCCCTCGGACGGTGTCATGGACAGCCCTTCGGGAGGACCCTCGAAGATCGAACGGTAACTCGGACAGCCCTTCGGGAGGACCCTCGAACAGCCCCTCGGGCAAAAGATCGAACCTACGACCTATCTACGGGGTTGCACACATACGGTGTCAGCTATCCGACAGGGCTTCGCCATCCAGAACTAGTTCCTGCCGAAACCTAGACAGCCTTTCGACTCTACGAAACTATTTCATGGGAGGGAGAGAGAAAGCCAGATAATGCATGGCATGTGTATGAGAGCAAGGGATGAGTGTGGAGAGCTCCTCTCCACCTCTATTTATAGGAAAACCAAGGGGAAGGGTGCCTCCAAAAATTGCCAAAACACCCATGCATTAGGTCACATATGATGGGCATTAAGGGCACAATGGGAGGCCATGTGGAGCTCCAAGGAGGAGCACCACCCTTGGCCGGCCACCCCATGGGCCCCCCTCCAAAAGGGGTTCCTTCCCTTGCAAGCCTCTTCCTTCTAGAACTTTGACTAAAGTCCTAAAAGGTGGCTCTCCAAAATAGTAACCATAAAGTGATTTTCACTATTCAAGGAAATATTTTTCCGCGACCGTTAAATTCGAAAATATTTCTGTGGGTCTTAGAATAATTCTAGTACCCACAAAAATGATTTTGGACGCGTTCCGAAACAATTCTGGATTAGTGATTTTCATCTGCAAAAAGCAACCAAACCGGTTCCGGCAGCTCCGGAACATTTCCGGTTTTTATCCCGGAAAAATCCCAGAAGTTTCCAGAATAATTCTGGCACCCTCCAAGAATTTCCAGGCGTGTGCCGAAACCAATTTGACTTAATGGTATACTCTGAAACAACTTTTTAGTTTACCGAAACTATTCCAGTGTTCTCTCCGGAACGTTTCCGTTGTCTCCGAAACTTTTTCGGTGACTTTCTCTTAGACTCCCTGTCTAGTATTCAGTAGATAGATGACCCTTAAGCGTGTGACCCTATAGGTTTGGTGAAGTATGGACATGACCGGAACACTTTCCGATCAATGATCAATAGCGGAACCGTGGACACCCATATTGATCCCTAAACCCACACGAATAAATATTTGAGTGAACCTCCAGTTGCCATGTGCTATTCCTGTTGCTTTGCGATACGTTACAAACACCCGAGGTGAGATTTATCGGCATCCCCGTGGATCAACACTTGTCCACTATGCCAGTTACGTCGTTACCGGTGTTGTTCTCTTTTCTCGTTTCCGTGTTCCGGCAACCCTGTGATCAAATCACAATGTGTCTGACCAGACGATGATGGCTACCGTAACACCGAGAGGTCCCAAGAATATCTCTCCATCGTGGGAGGAGCAAATCCCAATCTCGAGCTATCTCGTTTCTTGTCATACTTTTCCATGAACCCGTAAGCCGCCGTAATAGCCACCCAGTTACGGATGATGTTTAACAAACCCCAAAGTTCACGAAGCAAGTACGAAGGAACTTGATACTCTCATGGTCTAAGGAATTATGCAAACATTAACTATCTCTGTGTTATTAACCATTAATTACTCGAGGACGAGCAGGAATTAAGCTTGGGGATCCTTGATACGTCTCCAGCGTATCTATAATTTTTTATTGTTCCATGCTATTATAGTATCAATCTTGGATGTTTTTATGTGCAATTATATGCAATTATATATCATTTTTTGGGACTAACCTATTAACTTAGTGCCTAGTGCCAGTTACTGTTTTCTGCTTGTTTTTGGCTTTTCAGAGAAACAGTACCAAATGAAGTCCAAATGCCACAAAACTTTTTCGAGATTTTTTTTTGGACAAAAGAAACCTGGGAAGCTTTTGGAAGGAGGCCAGAAGTCTCACGGAGGCTTCACAAGGCACTAGGGCGCGCCCCAGGGGGGCGCGCCATTGTACCTTGTGGGGCCCACGTGACTCCGTTTGACCTAATTCCACTTCTATAAATTCACAAATATTGGGAAACCCCCAGAGAGCCAGAAGAGAAAACCTTTCCGCCGCCGCAAGCCTCTATTGTTCCGCGATCCCATCTGGATGCCTTTTCCGGTACTCTGCCGGAGGGGGAACGATCACGGAGGGCTTCTACATCAACCTTGCTGCCCTTCCGATGATGTGTGAGTAGTTTACCACAGACCTACGGGTCCATCGCTAGTAGCTAGATGGCTTCTTCTCTCTCTTTGATCTTTAATACAATGTTCTCGTCGATGTTCTTGGAGTTTTATCCGATGTAATCTTCTTTTGCGGTGTGTTTGTTGGGATCCGATGAATTGTGAGTTTATGATCAGATTATTCATGAGAAATATTTGAGTCTTCTCTGAACTCTTTTATGCATGATTGTTATAGCTTTGTATTTCTCTCCAATCTATCGGTTTAGTTTTGCCTACTAGATTGATTTATCTTGCAATGGGAGAGGTGCTTTGTGATGGGTTCAATCTTGCGGTGCTCAATCCCAGTGACAGAAAGGGACATGACATGTATTTGTATTGTTGCCATTAAGGATAAAAAGATGGGTTTTATTCATATTGCTTGAATTTGCTTCTCTACATCATGTCATCTTGCTTAAGGCGTTACTCTGTTTCATACTTAATACCCTAGATGCATGCTGGACAGCGGTCGATGGGTGGAGTAATAGTAGTAGATGCAGGAAGGAGTCGGTCTACTTGTCGCGAACATGATGCCTATATACATGATCATTGCCATGAATCCGTCATAATTATTTGCTTTTCTATCAATTGCCCAACAGTAATTTGTTTACCCACCGTATGTTTATGTGCTCAAGAGAGAAGCCTCTAGTGAAAACTATGGTCCCCGGGTCTATCTTTATTATATAAAAAACCTAAAAATACCTTGCTTCAATTTATTTACTTTTATTTTAATTAGTAGTTTAGTTTATCTATTTACCTCGATAAGATTTAATCCTTGCAAATAACCGCTAAGAGGATTGACAACCCTCTTATTTGCGTTGGGTGCAAGTGTTTGCTCTTGTGTGTGCAGGTGCGCTTAACGGAATTTTGCTTGGTTCTCCTACTGGATTGATAACCTTGGTTCTTAACTGAGGGAAATACTTATCTCTACTGTACTGCATCATCCTCTCCTCTTCGGGGAAATACCAACGTAGACTACAAGTAGCAACGAGCACCCGTTGCAGCAGCCGGCTCAGCAACAGACGCCGGCTCAGCGGCAGCCACCGGTTCAGCTGCCGCCATAGATCCAGCAACAACAACAGTTGCCGCCTCGCCGTTTCCAGACCCCAATAGGACATTATTCCAACCCAGTAGATAATGTATTGGCGGCGACACATAACTTAGTGGCAATTCCGATTGAAGGAAACAGTCCTATTCAGATTGAGGCTAGGAACACCATCGAGATGCTGAAGACAATAGTAACACAACAGGCAAATTACTCCTATAGTCAGCACCGGCTGCACTCTACCCCTCATCCAAGTTGCAGTAGGAGCCGGCACGCCGAGTCACCAGCAGTTTCCAGCAGTGCATAGCAAAGAAGGGCTCAGCTGTCACCTCCGAATCAGCCACAGCCTAAAATCCCGAACGCACAGGCGATCATTGACGTTGCTCGTGCTTTACAAGGGTTAGAAGCAGGAAACACAGGTGCAGCGTATGTTCAGCCCGTTGCACAACCCCCACCCACCTCAGCCCAGCCAGAAGTCCACACCAGTGGCATCATAGGCCGGACTATCGGGACTCCGTGTTTGGTCCCGGCGTTACGAGACGCTCGGATGCCCCCAGATTTTAAGGGTCCCCGCAAGGTTCTGAATTATACAGCCGATTTGGAGCCGGCCGAGTGGATCGAAAGCTATGAGCTAGCTATGGATATGATGGAAGCCAGTGATGCTGTCTGTGCTCGTTATCTTCCTCTCATGTTGGAAGGTCTAGCGTGTACTTGGTTGAAAATTTTGCCTGCAAATTCCATTAACACCTGGCAGGAGTTGAAGGAGCGCTTCATCAATAATTTCCAAGGGACTTGCAAGCATCCAACCACAATCGTCGATCTTGAGCATTGTGTTCAGCGTGATGATGAGTCGGCACACCATTGGTCTCGCCAGATTTCAGAAGTCATCCACTCTTCGGATAGCATTACAGCTCAGCAGGCGGTACTTGTCCTGGAAAGAAATTGCAAGTTTCAGCCTTTGTTCCAGAAATTGGGGCGTCTCAAGAGGAAGGTCAAAGACATGGGTGATCTCATGGATGTTTTAACTCGGTATGCCGAGTCTGATAGCACAAAGGATCCAACCTCTGATGACATGAAGTCTGGCAAGGGCAAGAAAAATGGTGCAAGAGTCAACAACAGAACAATGGCAATGGACATAACAATAATAACCACAAACGTAAGAATCATGAGGGAGGTTCTGATCTTGTTGCAAACACCAACACCGGCAATAAAAGCCAGCGTCAGAACAATGGCTCTAGGAAGCCCTTTTCTGGTAATCGCCCTCGTAGTTTCGATGAGGCTCTCAAGGGACCGTGTCCAAAACATAGTTTCGATGGTAAGCCGTCCAGCCATTCGTGGGAAAACTGTTTCATCATGCAAGAGTATTCCAAGCGACTTTTTTAGAATCATCACAATGGTGGCGGCAATGGTGGACACCCTGGCAATCCTGGACCTGGCAACCCCGGAGCTGGCTTCCAGGGAGCCGACTCACAGGGGCACTTCGCAGGCCCCGGGTTCCAAGGGAACGGCGGTCAGAATTCCGGGTTTTAGGGGGCTGGCAATGGTGGAGGCAAAAACCAGCGAAATAACCAAGGAAATCAGAATCCGGGAGGTCATTCTGGATTTCAGAGCAATCCCAAACAGTTGAACAGTGGTCAGTATCATGTCTTCACCACCAGTACATGTAAGCGTGACCGCAAGCTTCAGAGACAGGTTGTTCATGCAGTTGAGCCGGCAGTTCCTTACTACTTAAACTGGTCGGAGCAACCAGTAACTTGGAGTAGGGAAGATCACCCCCCATGGATTGATAATCCAGGTGGTCTTGCTTTGGTGGTAGCTCCACAAGTCGGCGGTTACACCTTGACAAAGGTACTCATGGATGGTGGAAGCAGCACTAATATCCTTTATTACGATACTTTCAGACGGATGAACTTGTCCGAGAAGCAGCTCACCCCTTCCACTACAGTCTTTCATGGCATTGTCCCTGGCAAGTCGGCCTACCCTATCGGCAGGATATCTCTAGAAGTTGCTTTTGGCACTGAGTTTAACTATCGCTCAGAGTTCTTGTCATTTGAGGTGGTCAAGCTTAAAAGTCCGTATCACGCCCTTTTTGGGAGGCCGGCTTATGCGCGGTTCATGGCACGTCCATGTTATGTTTATCTGAAGTTGAAAATGCTCGAACCAGAAGGCACCATTACTGTCAATGGTAACAGGAAAGTCGCCCTAGAGTGCGAGGAGGGAGATGCAGTCTATGCTGAGACGGCTTGCGCAGCCGAAGAGTTGAAGTTCTACAAGGACAATGTTGACCCGGTTGATATGACTTCTCTAAAGAAACTGACCAGAGAATCTGATCCTCTGATCAAATTTAAGTCAGCTCGAGATACCAAGGAAGTTGATTTGACCCCTGGTGATCCCTCTGAGCAGTTCACCAATGGGGCGAATATGGATCCTAAATAGGAAAGCGCGCTCATCGAGTTCATCCGTGAGAATCGGGACATCTTCGCATGGAAACCTTCTCACATGCCGGGTGTACCGAGAGAACTCGTTGAGCACTCTCTTAATGTGGATCCCAAGTTTAAGCCTGTACGACAATACCTCCGTCGTTTTAACGAGGAGAGACGCAAAGCCATTGGAGAAGAGGTGGCTTAGCTCCTAGCTGCCGGGTTCATCGTTGAAGTATTTCACCCCGATTGGTTGGCTAACCTAGTCCTTGTTCTGAAGAAAAACAGAGCTTGGCGGATGTGTGTTGATTATACGGACTTGAATAAGGCTTGTCCCAGTGATCCTTTTGCTCTACCCCATATTGACCAGATCATTGATGCTACAGCTGGCTGCGAGTGCTTTTGTTTTCTGGAAGCTTACTCCGGTTATCATCAGATCAAGATGAAGGAGGAGGACCAGGAAAAGACAGCTTTTATCACACCCTTTGGAGCTTTCTGCCATACATCGATGCCGTTTGGTCTGAAGTGTGCACAAGCGACCTATCAGCGTTGTGTCCAGAACTGTTTCCACAAGCAGATTGGGCATAATGTTCATGCATATGTTGATGATATCGTGGTCAAGTCCCAGAAGAAAAAGTCTTTGCTGGATGATCTCAAGGAGATGTTTGACAACTTGAGAGTTTACCAGATGAAGCTCAACCCGGAAAAATGTGTGTTTGGTGTTCCTGTAGGGAAATTGCTGGGTTTCCTGGCACTGAGCCCGGCATTGAGGCCAACCCAGAAAAAAATCAAGGCCATCATGTGTCGGTGTATAAAACATGGGTATTTTATACCCTGACTTATGTACAGACAGTGGCAGCTTCCCTGCCGGCGAAGGCTTGCCGGAAATTGCCAAACATCAAGATTCAAGACCCAGTTGCAGAAGCCACTGGAGAGAAGATCAAGACAAAGCATCAAGTTCTACACCAAAGATAACCTTTGCCGGCAAGGCCGAGCCAGCAAGGTGAAGGCCCGGCAAGCTCCGTGCTGGCAAGCTCTCGCTAGCTGTTAGCGCTCCACCTCATCGAGCAGCCAGTCGCTAATCGATGAGGTGTCGAGCCCGCAGGCAGTTAGGTGAGATTTGTCCGGCACGTGTCAGCATGCTGGAAGGAGATTTGCTTTTAATGACACCCGTCCAGAAGGCGTGTCAAGTTAATAGGAGGTAGCTGGGCGAGTGGTGCAGAATCCTTGCCGGGACTCCTCCTCCACATGACACCTAACGGAGCATATATTTATTTTGTCCTAAACTCGCAGAGTTAGGTATGATAGCACTGTTTGCTATCTAATCAACTTGTAATGACTGTTTTGCCACTGTGGTGACCCCTTGAGCTATAAAAGGAGCACCAGGGCAACCATTACGGGGATCGCCCGATCGACCTTTTGCACGACTTGCATGGGTAGCTGCTCTCTCTGCACCTTGCCGGGAGAAGCGCTCCTTGTACTTGTGCTCATACACGTCCAATATACAAAGCAGGAGTAGGGTTTTACGCTTCACAGCGGCCCGAACCTGGGTAAAATCCTTGTGCCCTTCTGCTGCTTCTTCTCTTTGTGCTCATCGATCTCCATAGCCGAACTGCAAAAAGGGGCTAGATGGCCCCATAGATGGTCGTACGCACAACATCTTTGGTGCGCCAGGTAGGGGGATCGCTTGCGTGAACCTGAATCAGCAGATTGCGCGTCAATTTCATCAGCTTCATCATCATCTTCGTCATCATCGATGGCCCCCAAGAAGAAGGGCATCACGATGACGGATCCTTCCACCTCCAAAGCTCCATCGGATGTATCCGCAGGCGGCGCAGGCGGCGCGGCCGACGCGGGCGGTGCGGACACCGCGGTTGGCACGACCAACGCAGGTGGCGCGGTCGCCATGCCCACCGTGGTCGGAGTAGGAGGCAGAAGCGCTGGAGGCGGTCGACTTCCTCGACCCTCTGGTGAGCAAGGCCGCAATGACGCAGGTGGAACGGATGGACGTCTTCCTCCTCCTCGCCGCGTCGACGAGCGCAGCCACCGAAGCAACAATGCCCGGGCCGGTGCGAGCCAAGATCCCGCCACGGCGACGTCTAGAGATGCTGCATCAAGGCACACATCGCGCCCGACGCATGATGGGCGCAATGTGACTCTGAGCAGCCTCGATGACTCTGGGCGGCGGCGTCCACATGGCAAGACGTCTGTCGATCACATCCCAGATCCTCAAGCTCCACCTCCACCACGATAGCCTACTACTGAACATGTGCCGCGGCAGTGAGATCGTGATGGCGCTCCTGCTGGCTCTGCTAGAAGTAGAGCGACGTCGCGTTCTTCGCTTCCGGCCATGCCAACCACAGCGGCAGAGGCGATGGTGCGAGCCCAGATGCTGCTGAACTTTCCTCCGGTAGCAGAAAAGATGGATGAGTGGAGAGCCACCATTCAGAGCCTGATTGGATTTGCCGAGTCGAGCAGATCACAGCAACAGAAGCCATCTCGGCGCCCGCGAACAGCACCAGCAGCTCCAACTAGTGGTCATGTTGAAGGAGCTGCGCCAACGGTGCAGTCACCTCCGTGGCAACAGCAACAACGTCAGCAACCGCGACAAACTCGGCGATCCTTTGAGCCCGACGAGATGTCGATGGCCTCTTCAGAACCATGAGCGCGGCAAGATCAGTGGCAAGTGCTGCAGGATAGACGGGTAGAGGATGCCCGCACCACCATTGAACAGCACCGGGAGGCACGCCGTCAATCTGACGCTCGCAACGGCCCAGTCGATAATGAGTCTGCGCCCGAGGTTGGCGGATATCTGCCATACGAGGTTGGATGTCCAGCCTTCACTCGTGAGCTGCGGCAAGTCTGTTGGCCGTCTGTCCGGGCCTTCAAGCCAGAAGTACCAGAAAAGTACGACGGCAAGCTGAACCCGGCAGAGTTTCTGGGCATCTACATGATTGCCGTGCAAGCTGTCGGGGGAAGAGACGAGAAGATTCTCGCCAACTACTTTCTGTTGGTGCTGAAGCCCAACGTGAGATCTTGGCTAATGAACTTGCCGAAGAACTCCATTTCTTCGTGCTCAGATCTTTGCAATGAGTTCATTGGTGCCTTTACCGGAGGCCACAAGGCTCCCGGTCAGCCCAGCGACCTGCAAGTGATCTCGCAAAGAGATGGTGAATCTCTGCGCAAGTACATCCAGAGATTCAGTCATGTGCATCGCAATATCCCAGACGTGCACCCCGCAGCTGTGATTGTCGCCTTCCACACGAACGTGCGCAATCAAAGGATGCGGGAGAAGATGAACGGCAAGTTGCCAAAGACCGTCAACGAACTCTACATGTTGGCGGATAAGTGTGCGCGTGTTGAGGAAGGAAGGAGGCTTCCCAGGGAGGATGCTGGTGCCGAGGTGGATTCCGAGGACGACGATTCTGCCACCCCAAAGAAGAAGGGCCAAAAGCGCAATAGGAAGCACAAAGGCAAAACTGTGATGGCTATCGAAGGGTCCGGCAACTCTAACACCGCCAAGAAAGCCAAGACGGAAAACTTTGGCAAGGAGGCTGCTGTATGCGCCGCTTGTCAGGAGGCGGCGGCAAACGAGAAGGCTGGCAAATCTGATGGGCAATATCTCAAGATTAACCGCACCAAGGGCCATGATCTCCAAGAGTGCCGACAAGTAGAGCACCTCACAGAAAAGCAGAAAGCGGAATATGAAAAACGCGACAAGGAGAAGGGTCAGGACGGCGCTGGTGGATCCGGCAAAAAGGGCCGTGGTGGTCGAGGAGGCCGCCGTGGCAAGGCCAAGCAGCAAAAAGAGAAGCCTGCTAGAGGCCGTGAAAAGAAAGATGAAGACGATGGAAGTGACGAAGAGGATGATGATGAGTCCAGTGAACAAGAATTCTAGAAGGCAACTGAAGCCATGTGCATTGACGGAGGTGCATCTCTGCACTCCTCTCACCGCCAACTCAAGCAGTGGGCACGTGAGGTTAATGTGGCGGAACTGACAATAGGCGCTCAAAAGCCACTCAAATGGTCATACACGCCTATCATTTTCGATGCCGAGGATCATCCTGATCGCACAACCGCGGTCGGGTGTTTAGCGTTGTTGGTTTCACCGACAATTTGCAACCTCCAAGCACGAAAATGTTAGTTGATGGTGGGGCTGGCTTAAATTTGATCTCTCCAGAAGTAATCAAGAGGCTGCAGATTCCCGATGAGGAACTCGAGAAAACGGGCACGTTTCAAGGAGTGAATCCGGGAAGGAGCCAGCCCAAGGGAAAGGTCACATTACCGGTGACGTTTGGTGGGGAATTGAACAACAGAATAGAGAAAATTGTGTTTGATGTTGTTAAGATCCCTTTGCTGTTGCCCAGTTTGGCTAAGTTTATGGCAGCATCCCACTATGCCTATAACACATTGAAGATGCCAGGGCCGATGGGTGTCATTTCAATCAACTTAGATAAGAAAGATGCAGTCATATGCGTCGACAAACTATACAGAGATGCGGTTGCAGCAGAGGCCGCCAAGGTGCCAGCTCCCACGAAGGAAAAGAAAAGCAAGAAGTCCGGCAACACCTCTGACGAGAATTCTGGGAAGCGCACCTCTTCGGAGTGCTGCACGCCTGTTGAAGACTTGTCTAAATGCTCTACCGGCAAGAAATCCAAGGCTACTCCACCAGCAACGAAGAAGGTGCCGGCAAGGGAGGATGGCACTGACGGTACCTTCACCATCAGCGCCACCCTTGACAACAAATAGGAAAGCGCACTCGTTGCCTTCCTGCGGGGGAATGTTGATGTGTTTGCATGGCAACCATCTGACATCCCCAGGGTTCCCAGGGAGGTAATTGAGCACCACCTTGCTGTCTATCCCCACGCTCGACCCGTCAAGCAGAAGGTTAGGAAGCAGGCTTTGGAACGGCAATAGTTCATTGCCGAACAAATCAAAAAGCTTGAAGCAGCAGGCTTGGTTAGAGGTGTACTACATCCAACTTGGTTAGCAAATCCAGTTGTAGTGCGAAAAGCAAATGGAAAGTGGAGACTTTGTATCGACTACATTGATATTAACAAAGCATGTCCAAAGGATCCATTCTCTTTGTCGCGCATTGATCAAATTGTAGACTCTACTGCCGGCTGTGATTTACTCTCCTTCCTTGATGCATATTCTGGGTACCATCAGATATTCATGGCCAAGGAGGATGAGGAGAAAACCGCATTTATTACTTCATGTGGCACGTACTGTTTTGTGCGTATGCCTTTCGGATTAAAGAGTGCTGGTTCAACATTTGCAAGAGCAGTCCAGATTGGTTTTGAGTCCCAGCTACACAAAAATGTGGAAGCATATATGCATGATATAGTGGTCAAAACCAAGGACAAATCAACCCTCATTCAAGACTTAGAAGAAACATTTACAAACTTGCGCAATATCAATTTGAAGCTCAACCCCGAGAAGTGTGCGTTAGGCATTCCATCCGACAAACTTCTCGGGTTCTTTGTATCTCAACGTGGAATAGAAGCAAATCCCGACAAGATCAAAGCAATAGAGCAGATTCAAGCACCAAAAAGCATCAAGGATGTGCGGCGTCTTGCCGGCAGTGTTGCTGCCTTGAGTAGGTTCATTTCAAAATCTGCTGAGTGCGCTTTGCTGTTTTTCAAGATCTTGAAAAAGGCAGGACCAATGAAATGGACTCCGAAAGCGGAGGTCGCGCTGCAGGATTTGAAAAGATACATCTCCTCCGCGCCAACATTAGTTGCACCTCAACCACAAGAGCCGTTGCTGCTATATCTAGCGGCAACAAATCAAGTGGTTAGTGTTCCATTAGTGGCGTAGAGAGAAACTGATGATGGAGAAGCAGCAGCGGCAAGCCCGACTAGCGACAAACCGGAATCTTCTCCGGCAAGGTCTGGTGGTGACAAATCGAAAATAGCGCAAGCAAATGAAGCTGATCAACAAGTGGTGCCGAAGAAGAAGGTGGTGCAGCGACCGGTGTATTTTGTTAGTTCCCTTCTACAGGGGGCTAGATCAAGATATTATGGTGTGCAGAAATTGCTTTTCGGTCATCTTATGGCCTCGAGGAAGCTGCATCACTACTTCCAAGTGATACGTCTCCAACGTATCTATAATTTTTGATAGTTCCATGTTGTTATATTATCAATCTTGGATGTTTTTATATGCATTTACAGCAATTATATATCATTTTTTGGGACTAATCTATTAACTTAGTGCCCAGTGCCAGTTCCTGTTTTCTGCCTGTTTTTTGTTTTACAGAATATCAATACCAAACGAAGTCCAAATGCCACGAAACTTTTTGGAGATTTTTTTTGGACAATACCAACACTAGAAGCTTTGGGAGAAGACCAGGCGCCAGAGGAGGTGGCCACGAGCCACCAGGGCATGCCTGGGGGGGGGCAGGCGCGCCCTGGTGCCTCGTGGGCCCACCTCAGCTCCGTTTGACCTAATTCCACAACTATAAATTCCCATAAATCTGGAAACCACCAGGGGAGTCCACAAAATACTTTTTCCGCCGCCGCAAGCTTCTGTTCTCGAGAGATCCCATCTGGAGGCCTTTTCCGGTACTCCGCTGGAGGGGGGATCGATCACGGAGGGGCTCTACATCAACCTTGCTACCCTTCCGATGATGCGTGAGTAGTTTACCACAGACCTTCGGGTCCATAGTTAGTAGCTAGATGGCTTCTTCTCTCTTTTTGATCTTCAATACAATGTTCTCCTCGATGTTCTTGGAGTTCTATCCGATGTAATCACTTTTTGCGGTGTGTTTGTTGGGATCCGATGAATTGTGAGTTTATGATCAGATTATCCATGAATATTATTTGAGTCTTCTCTGATCTCTTTTATGCTTTATTATTATAGCTTCGTATTTCTTCTCCGATCTATTGATTTGGTTTGGCCAACTAGATTGATTTATCTTGCCATGGGAAGAGGTGCTTTGTAATGGGTTCGATCTTGCGGTGCTCAATCCCAGTGACAGAAAGGGACATGACACGTATGTATCGTTGCTATTAAGGGTAAAAAGATGGGGTTTATTCATGCGTGAGTTTACTTTGTCTACATCATGTCATCTGCTTAAGGCGTTACTCTGTTCATTTTGGACTTAATACACTAGATGCATGCTGGATAGCGGTCGATGTGTGGAGTAATAGTAGTAGATGCAGGCAGGTATCTTCTCTTCTTCAACACTTTTCAATTTTTCTTTCAAATACTCGTTTTCTTTTTCAACTAAATTTAACTTCTTGACAAGAATATCTATGTCGGTTGCAATTTCCGGTTCACATACCTCCTAGATAAAAATATCTATGTCAACTTGATGGGCATAATTATCATAAACACGAAATGCAACAAACAGTTATAAAAGAGAGTATATACCACATCCGAATCATAAACCGGACGAGGGCTGATGGGGACGGATATCAAAACCATGCCACTATGTATAACAAACAACCGTATAGGTAAGAAAACTATACAAGTAACTATCTAAATCTTACAAACATGATTTTTTTTATAAAAAGGATAAGAACAAGAGGCTCACCAAGGTGGTGCCTGCGACGGGACAGTGCGGGCGATCGACGGTGGTTAGGACGGGGACGGGAAGGCACTAAGTAAACCACACCTACACATGCAAAGTAAGAAGTCAATTTGAGCTCAAATTGCATATAAATCAAATGAACTACCACATATAAATACTCCCAAACTAAAACCCACAAATCACTATACTTATATAGCATTGCAAGAGCTAATCTAGCAATGAGAGATGAAAGGACAAAGTTGCTAACCTTTGTGAACACTTGGATGGATGGGGTGCCTCCAAATCTTGACAAATTTTGGCAAAAATGGAGGATGAGCTCGAGGAAGAGGAAGAACAAAGGAGGGGAAGAAGGGGAAAAACAGGGAGGAGTACTGTGCTCGGGCTGGCCGAATTCATATAGGGGATCTTTAGTCCCGGTTTGTGGCACGAACCGGGACTAAAGGTGACACGAACCGGGACTAAAGGTAATCGTGGGGCCCCAGGCTGACACTAGCCTGGCACAACCCCTTTAGTCCCAGTTCGTGTTACGAACCGGGACAAAAGGTCCGGAACGAACCGCGACTAATGATGCCCGTCCCAAACCGGGACTAATGGTCACATTGGTGCCGGTTCAAAACCAGACCGGGACTAATGCTTTGGACAAAAGGTCTGTTTTCTACTAGTGAGTAATAGTAGTAGATGCAGGTAGGAGTCAGTCTACTTGTATTGGATGTGATGCCTATATACATGATCATTTCCTTGGATATCGTCATGATTATTTGTTTTTCTATCAATTGCCCAACAGTAATTTGTCTACCCACCGTATGCTATTTTCTTGAGAGAAGCCTCTAGTGAAAACTATGGCCACCGGGTCTATCTAAATCATATACTAAAACCCTAAAAATACTTGCTACACTTTTTCTTTATTTATTCCATTTTTATTTTTTTGTTTCAATCTATCTATCACATACAATTTAATCTTGCAACTTACCGCCGAGGGATTGACAACCCCTTGTTTGCGTTGGGTGCAAGGATTTATTGATTGTGTGCAGGTACTGCTAACGAGGTGTTACGTGATTCTCCTACTGGATTGATAACCTTGGTTTCATAACTGAGGGAAATACTTACCTCTACTGTGCTGCATCATCCCTTCCTCTTCGGGGAAAATACCAACGCAAGCTACAAGTAGCAGGAAGAATTTCTGGCGCCGTTGCCGGGGAGGCATCATCAACATCTATCAAGTACCTTTGCATAAACTCTCATCTCCTTGCATTTATTTTATTTGCCTCTCGTTTTCATCTCCCCCACTTCTAAAAAGTTTTTACAAAAATACAAAAATATTTTCCGTTTGCCTTTTTCTTGTTTGCTTGCTTGTTATCTTGTTTGCGTAGCAACGATGTCTCAAGAAAATACCAAATTGAGTGATTTTTCCAATACTAATAATAATGATTTTATTAGTACTCCAATTGCTCCTCCCTCCGCTAGTACGGAGACTTGTGATATTAATGCTGCTTTGCTAAATCTTGTTATGAAAGAACAATTTTCTGGTAGTCTAATGAAGATGACGCATCCCATCTTAACACTTTCATAGAATTGTGTGATATGCAAAAGAAAAAAGATGTGGATAATGATATCATGAAATTAAAATTATTCCCATTCTCATCGCGGGATCGTGCAAAAATTTGGTTTTCATCTTTACCACGAAATAGTATCGATTCTTGGGATAGGGGTAAAGATGCTTTTATTACTAAGTATTTTCCTCCCGTGAAAATTATTTCTCTTAGAAATCAAATTATGAATTTTAAGCAACTTGATCATGAACAAGTTTCCCAATCTTGGGAAAGGATGAAATTAATGATAAGAAATTGCCCTACTCATGGTTTAAATTTGTGGATGATCATACAAAAATTTTATGCGGGATTAAATTTCGTCTCTAGAAATCTTTTAGATTCCGCCGCGGGTGGTACGTTTATGGAAATGACCTTGGGAGAAGCTACTAAATTTCTTGATAATATTATGGCAAATTATTCACAATGGCATACTGAAAGAGTTCCCACAAGTAAAAAGGTGAATTCGGTTGAAGAAATTAATACTTTGAGTGATAAAGTAGATGCAATTATAAAATTGGTTGCTGGCAAAAGTGCTCCTATTGATCCTAATGATGTGCCTTTATCCACTTTGATTTAGCAAAATAATGATCCCGTAGATGTGAATTTTGTCTCGCGAAACAATTTGAATAATAATGCTTATATAGGTAATTTCAATGCTAGACCGTTTCCTGGAAATTCCTCTAATAATTATGGCAATTCCCATGGTAATCCTTATAATAATAATAGGATGCCCTCTGATCTTGAAAGTAATATTAAAGAATTTATTAATGCTCAAAAAGTTTTCGACACTACGATAGAAGAAAAATTGAGTAAACTTGATGATATGTCTAGGAGCATTGATAGAATTATTCATGATGTGGAAAATCTTAAGACTAAAATTTTGCCACCTAAAATTGACATTAATGAGTCAATTAAAGCTTTATATGTCTCCATGGATGAGAGTAAGAAAAGAACCGCCATGCTAAAAGCTAAACGAGAATTTTTAGAAAAAGCGATTCCTCCCGATTTTTATCGTAGTAATGATGAGGATATTAAAATGATTGGTGTTTCATCTATCGATCCTTTGTTTAGCAATATAAAACTTGATGAAAAGGGGACCGAAGAAGAGTCAACTTTAGCTAGTAGGCATCCCCATAATTCGGAGGGTGAAAATCTTGATAAGAAAATTGATAAAAGTGGGTTTGGAGAGGTGAAAACTTTAACTAGTGATGTGCCCACTCTTTTGGATTACAAAGATTTCAATTATGATAGTTGTTCTTTGATTGAGTGCATTTCTTTGTTACAATCCATGTTAAATTCACCCAACGCTTATGAACAAAATAAGGCTTTTACTAAACACATCGTAGAAGCAATGATGAAAGCGTTAGAAGAAAAGCTAGAACTAGAAATTTTGATTCCTAGAAAATTATATGATAAATGGGAACCCACCATTAAAGTTAAAATTAAAAATTATGAGTGCAATGCTTTTTGTGATTTGGGTGCTAGCATTTCCACAATTCCAAAATCTCTATGTGATGTACTAGGCTTTACCAATATAGATGAATGTTCTCTTAATTTGCACTTGGCGGATTCTACTATTAAAAAGCCTTTGGGTAGAATTAATGATGTTCTTATTCTTGCGAATAGGAACTATGTGCCTGTTGATTTTATTGTACTTGACATTGAATGTAATTCTTCTTGCCCAATAATACTTGGTAGACCGTTCTTATGAACCATAGGTGCCGTTATTGACATGAAAGAAGGGAATATAAAATTTCAATTTCCACTAAAAAATGGTATGGAACATTTCCCTTGGAAGAAAATTAAAGCACCATATGAATCCATTATGAGGGCCACTTATGGAATCAACTTGAAAGATGACAATACTTGAAACTATGCATTATGCCTAGCTAGAGGCATAAAACAATAGCGCTTGTTGGGAGGCAACCCAATGAATAAAATATATTTTTATTTTTTGTTTCTGATATGGTGTGTTTTCACATTTATGCTACTGTTATAATTGAGTTTTTATGTTTTAATTAGTGTTTGTGCCAAGTAAAACCTTTAGGATGATTTGGAAGATAGTATAATTGATGCTGTTTGGAAAACATAAAGTTTTGTACTGGAGCGCCTATTGTCGGTATCCAGTGCTAGAATTTTGGTTTTGTACTGGAGCATCAGAAAAATCTGAAATTTTTACACAGTATTGGTATATGAATTTCACACGTTGCCCTAATTTTTCAGAATTTTTGGATTTACATAAGTATGGCTTTAAAATAGATTGCTATAGACTGTTCTTTTTTTGATAGATTCTGTTTTTGATTCTTTGCTTGCTTGTTTTGATGAAACTATGGATTGTATCGGGGGGTATAAGCCATGGAGAAGTTAGAATACAGTAGGTATAATGCAAAAATAAAATATGAATGGGTTTGCAACAGTACCTAAAGTAGTGATTTATTTTGTTATACTAACGGATCTCACGAAGGTTTTGTTGAGTTTTGTGTGATTGAAGTTTTCAAGTTTTGGGTGAGATCACGATGGATGAAGGAATAAGGAGTAGCAAGAGCCTAAGCTTGGGGATGCCTGAGGCACCCCAAGGTAATATTCAAGGAAGACTCAAGCGTCTAAGCTTGGAGATGCCCCGGAAGGCATCCCCTCTTTCTTCTACCAACCATCGGTAATTTTACTTGGAGCTATATTTTTATTCGTCACATGATATGTGTTTTGCTTGGAGCGTCGTGTATTATATGAGTCTTTGCTTTATTTGTTTTTTAGTTTGTCACAATCATCCTTGCTGGATGTCGCGGTGACACGACCATCTATGGGGCCATCCATCCCCTTGTGGTTCGGCAGGGGGGATCAACGTGCACAAAGTACAGGGAGCGCTTCTCCCGGCAAGGTGCGGAGAGTGCTGCTACGTGAGACGTGCAAGTGTTTGAAAAGGGGTCCGAATCCCCCTAACTGTTGCCTTGGCCCTCCTTTTATAGCTCAAGGGGTCACCACACTGGCAAAACACTAATTACATAACGATTAGATAGCAAACAGTGTCATCATACCTAATTCTGTTAGTTTAGGACAAAAGCATTAAATGCATCGTTAGGTGTCATGCGGAGAGGTAGTCCCGGCAAGGTTTCTGCACCGCTCGCCCAGCTACCTCGTATTATTCTAACACGCCTCCTGGACGGGTGTCATTAAAGGCAAATCCTGTTCCAGCATGCTGACACGTGCCCGACAAGCCTCACCAACCAGCCTGTGCGGTCGACACCTCATCCACTAGCTAACATCTGTGCGGTGAGGTGGAGCGCTGGAGGGCTGGCAAAAGCTTGCCGGTACGGAGCTTGCCTGGTCTTCACCTTGCCGGTTTATCCTTGCCAGCAAGGAATGTCTTCATCTTCGGTACTGGTTGAGTGCTTGTTGATGTTGTGTTTTGAGCTTCTCCCCAGTGGCTTCTGCAACTGGGTCCTGAGTATTGGTCTTGGCAGTTCCCGGCAAGGTTTGGCCGGCAAGGAGGCTGCTACTGTCTGTGCATAAGTCGGGGTATAAAATACCCATGTTTTATACACCGACAGGAGCCCCCGGGTCTGGGCCATACACGCGTCCAAAGCGTCGGGAAAACTGCCGCTGTAGTTTTCATCATGATGGTATCCTGACGCACGTCCAATCCACACATTAAATGCGGGTCGTGGGAACTTGGACTGTTGCGGTTATATCGCGGTAGTGCGCTTGTAAAAAACATGGCTGGGGTAAACAATGAAGAGCCAGCCCCCCCTCGCGCCTTCCCCGTAAAAAGGCAACCGTGAGGGGGTGCCGCTCATTCACCCCTGCTTTCCCCTGCTTCATCTTCTTCCTCACGCCAGAATCGCTTCCGCCGCCACCGCCGCTGCCAGTGCTTCACATCTCGACTTGACCACTTTCTTGTTCCCCAATTCCTGATGGAGCCCAAGAGAGCCGATGTGGCGGGGAAGAAGCCCGGCAAGCTGCTCGATCCCAAGGCGGAGGAGAAGAAGCAGGCGCTGGAAGAGCTGGAGAAGCGGCAGAGGGAGAATGCGATTTTCTCGCCGTGTTCCTTAGACGCCAACGAGCTGATCAGGAGGTATGCATACATGTGGGGAAGAGACACCAAAGACCACAAGGCGCCCGTAGTGCTTCCCGAAGGCAACAAGGATCCATTGGACTCATATCCGTTCTTCTGCGCCTACTTCTACTGCGGTCTGGTCCCTCCATTCTCGGATTTCTTTAGCGCCATGATGTTCAGCTATGGGTTCAGGCTGCTGGATTTCACTCCGAACGCAATGACTTGCATGGCGGTTTTTGCCCACATGTGCGAGAACTTCGTCGGAGTCGCCCCCAATGTGGATCTGTTCCATCACTTTTTCATTCCCCGGATCAAAGACAAATCGCTCTCTGGCAGCGTGGCCTGGATCCCCAAGGCAAAAACCAAGGGCGAGTACCTTGCCGGGCAGCTCCACCTCAAGTGGGACGAGTGGAGGGCGGAGTGGTGCTAGATCCAGGAGAAGGATTTTCCCCAGTTCTGCATACCGCGTACGACGAGGGTTGTGCGCGGCAAGAATTGGAGCAGTGTGGGTGCTACTGATGCCAAGCTTCGTCCGGCACTGAACAGGATCGCCCGCCTCAAGGCCGCCAATCTGACCATAGAGATGGTTGGCGCTGACTTCCTTCGGCGACGCATAGCGCCGCTACAGAAGAGAGAAAGATTCGCTTGGCAATACCAGAACGCCGCCGACGTCATGCGACTGTACCCTGGGACCGCCAACAATCTGTCAGTTATGGAGCACGCCTGCCTCTGCGAACAGTTGTTCCGGAAGACTGGCACATTCCACTTGCCGGATAAGATCGTCCCATTGCACATCAACTCCGCCAAGGATTCCATCCTGGCGGTGATGCCGGACTGCGACGCTCATGGAGTGAAAGTGGACTGGGATCTGCCCACCTTGGAGCACGAGATGGAATGGGCCTCCAACCTAACAGAGAAAGCTTCCCGGTAGGAAACGGATCTCATCCGGGCCACCACCGAGGAAGAACTGGTGTACATCGCCAGCAAGGCCGCAGAGATTATGAGGATCAACGCGGCGGGCGGTTCTGGTGCCGCGGCAGCCAAAGATGATGAAGAGGAGCATTCTGAGGAAGAGGCTACCGAAGGGCAACAAGAAGAGCCTGCCGGGGATGAGATTGCCGAGGCTGAGGTTGCCGGGTCCGAGGTTGCCGGGTCCGAGGCCGCTGGGTCCGAGGCTGCCGGAGAGCCCGAAGAAGAGGAAGGTCCTCGAGCTCCGAAGAGGAGGAGCGGTCTTCGGAGGGCGTTCAATCAATAGCCGGTGCGTGCCTCTTCGCCGAGAGCTGGCCCCACGATGAAGAAGACGACCATGAAGACCGGCCGCCAATAAGAAGTACGCTAGCAATTGACCCGGCGTTCCCGAACTCAGCCCTCATCTCCTCAGGAGGTGGTCGAGGAAGTCAAATCAATCCAGGCGATGAGTTCACCTCCCCCGGCACTTAAGAGGGCTAGAGAATCGCCCCTGCTAGTGACGTACAACTTTGACGTCCTCAGCGAGTCCAAAGACGAGGAGGAATAAGCAACTTTGCTTGTTCCCATCAAGCCTTGATTCCATTTGACTGTCATTTTAACTTGATTCCTTTTGCCTTGCCAGGGACCCGGAACCACTTGTGCATCGGTCGAAGCGGCCCAGGTCTGCAGTAGCACAGGATCCCGTGGCAAGTGCTGGGCAGGGGGTTGCAATGGCTGAAGCCATTGTTATCAGCCCCCAGCCTAGCCCCCTGCGTGAGGATGTGGTGCCGGTGCCTCCCACCAGCACCAGTACTAGAGTTCCTACTGCTGAGCCTGTCATGGAGACAGAGGAGGCCCGCCAAGAGGAGGAGCGCCAAGAGGCGGATCCAACCGTGGCTCCCCCATCGACCAATGTCCCGGAGAGCGCTTCCCCGACAAGGGCCTCCACCGATGAGCCTACCCACACGGGGGCCACCCGGACGAGCGGGGCCGCCGACGACCGTGCGCTGGCAACGCGAGTTGTCGGTGAAGGAGACATCCTTCCTCAGCAAGCACCAATGGGTAATCCTCTTGCCTTTGCATACTTCTTCCGGGAAAGATTTCCTTTTTGTCTTCTTGAACTTGACTTGTGATTTTGGAACCCTATTTCACCTTTGCTCCTGCTTTGATCCACAGCTCCGACCCCTCCCGAAGAAGGCGAAGTTCTTGTGGAGGTAGCCAATATCGCAAGGGACACCGCTGATGAGGCCACCAAGATTGCTGCTGAGGAGGGCCTTGCACAAGTTGCCGAGGAGACCAGAATACTCCCCGAAGAGTCCGAGAGGTCCTCCGGCAACACGTCCAACCCCGCCAGGGTGGATGTGGAGAAGGCGCCCGTCAGCACCGATGCGCCAAACTCCGGCAACCAACTTGTGGCGCCAACCTTGCCGGCCCCGTCAAGCAGCTTGGTGTTGGTTACTTCCCAGCACGGGTCCGGAGCCCCCAGTTCATCTGGCACTGTGGGGCCGAACTTTGAAGAAGAAATAGCTCGGATCCTGCTCCCTTTGGTCCAAAGAACCGACGAGTCCACCGATGTGGCCGACAACACCGAAGATCTCGCCTTCATGGAAATCATGGCTGTCGGTTTCAAAGGCGTACAGGAACGGTACGGTCGAAGGTGGGACAAGGTGCAAGAGGAGCGCAAAGCTACAGATTTGGTCGACCAGAAGTTGAGAGAGAAGGCGGACGAGTTGCGCTCATGGTACAGTCGGTAGGCCTGCAACCTCAATGCCGCCAAAGAAGAGGCAGCAAAACGTGACGGCAAGCTGACAGAGCGCGAAACGCTGCTCAATGCCAAAGAGAAGGATCTTGCCGCATGGGAAGGAGACCTTGCCGCCACTCTTCGCCGCAAGGATGATGAGATTGAAGCACTCCTTAAGAAGCGGACCCAGGAGCTGGAAGACAGGCACAAGAAATTTATCGAAGCCCGGGCCTTGGAGAACGCTGCCAAGCTTAAGGAGGCTACTGATAAGGCTGCTGCTGTTGCTTCTGGCAAGGCAGAACTGGAATCTCAGGTGGCCAAATTGAATGAAGATCTCATCGGCAGTGGCAAGGAAATCAAGGCTCTCAAGGACGAAGCGCTGAAGGCAGCCCGCACTCTAGGGGACTTGCAAATGCAGCTGTCGTCCAAGAACCAAGACCTTGATGCCACTGCCAAGACGATTGGAGATCTGAAATCCCAATTGGCCACCATGGTAACAGCTTCAGAATCCGCCAAGGAGAGGGAGAGGGTCTTGACGGAGAGGCTGGAGAAGGAAGAGGCCTTGAAGAAGGAGGCTGAGAACAACTACGCCCAACTGCACCAGAACCTCTCCCTCTGGACCGGCAGGCTTGTCAGTGCCGCCGAGCGCATCAGCTCCCAAATCGCCGTGATGGACATGAAGAGCTGGGGCTTCACCGTCAACGACAGGGAGGCCACCAGCGTTCGACTGACCAAGTTCTTCGAGGGCCTTATCGATGCCTTGAAGACGTACCACGAGGACAGGTCTGCTTCGTTCGCCGATGAATCCCGGAAGTTTCGCGCAAAATTGTGTGCAGGGTGCTGCTCAAGATCGCCCATCGCAATCTCGGACTTGATCTTTCCGGGGTCTTTAGGAGGCTGCCGGTGAGTACCGACGTTACTGCTGCCGACAAGATCGCTGCCCCTCTCGCCGACAAGGTTCTCCAAATCCCTAGGGTCTAGGGCAATCGTCAGGATTGAGTTTGCCGTTACATCCATCACTGTGCTGCATGTGAAAGATACATTTGATCTTATATTAGGCCGCACTATTTCCGTGATGTAATATAACTTGTGTTGCTCGAATGCATGCTGTTCCCCTTGCTTTATTTCGCCTTTGTATGATTGCATCCCTACGTTGTTTGGAAACTTGCTGGTGTGCACACTTGCCGCGAGCACTTCGAGGAACGGGTCCTTAGCAGACTGCTGGAAGTGCCGCTGCCAGCAAGGCTACTTGCCGGGACAGAACGCAGCTGCTAGGCTTGCCGAGCGGACTCGAGGCAAGCTAGAGCACAGACCGATCGCGACAAGGTTCCTTTCGCGTGCAGGTTTCTCATACAAAGCACATAATCGTTCAAGGGAAAACGCGAATGTAACAAGGAAAAAATTTCAAAGTTTTTCAACTTAGCTTTTCCTTGCATTGTTTCTCTCGTTGCATAAAATGATCACTTGAACGTCATGAACGTCATTAAAATGGTACCCCATCTCCATTCCCCCCGGGAAACTTGCACGCGAGGGATCCTTCTATCCTTTTAAGAAAAAGAAAGAAGAGAAAAGAGTGGGTTGGGAACCTTGACGGTTCATCAGTCATTTCATACAAATTAAAGTGTAAACCACAACATCATATGCATCCACATATAAATGAATATGTACGAAGAGTTGCGAAAACACTTAGCTTTATTATGCACAGGATCTGCGCCTGGCTTTGTACAAAGGGTTACATGTCTGGTCGACAAAGCTTGCGCAAAAAGGGGTTGCCGGGAAGCCCGGCAACCGCGCCTTACGGGTAGAACTTGCGAAGATGCTCAATATTCCATGAGTTCTGCACTGGGGTACCATCTTCGGTCTCCAGAAGGACTGCGCCAGGTCTGGTGACTCGTACTATCCGGTAAGGGCCTTCCCACTTCGGCGTCAACTTGTTTGATCCCTTGGCGGACTGAACGCGCCGAAGAACAAGGTCGCCTTCCTCAAGGCTTCGGACATGCACTTTGCGGCTATGGTAGCGGCGCATGGCTTGCTGGTAGTGCGCAGCTCGCACAGCCGCCCGAAGACGATCTTCCTCAAGGAGCGTTGCGTCGTCTTGTCACAGCTGCTCTTGCTCAGCTTCATCGTAAGTGAGCACTCGAGGTGACCCGTATATGAGTTCTGTGGGGAGCACCGCTTCTGCACCGTAGATTAGGGAGAAGGGCATTTGGCCGGTAGCTCGATTTGGTGTTGTTCTGAGTGACCAAAGAACCGCCAGCAACTCATCAATCCAGTGTCTTCCACACTTGCGCAGCTTGTCAAAGGTTCTTGTCTTGAGGCCACGCAGCACTTCAGCATTCATCCTTTCCGCCTGGCCGTTGCTTCTCGGGTGATCAACAGACGCAAAACAGATTTTGCTGCCAAGGTCTTGGATATACTGCATGAAGGTGTGGCTCGTGAATTGTGTGCCGTTGTCGGTGATGATTCTGTTAGGAACCCCGAAATGGCAAACTAATCCTTTGAAGAACTTGACGGCTGATTGCGCTGTCACCTTCCTCACTGGCTCCACTTCAGGCCACTTTGTGAACTTGTCGATGGCGATGTACAAGAACTCAAAGCCCCCGGCAGCACGGGGGAAGGGGCCCAAGATATCGAGCCCCCAGACCGAAAAGGGCTAGGAGAGAGGGATTGTTTGGAGAGCTTGAGCTGGTTGATGTATGTTCTTTTAATGGAACTGGCATGCTTCACACTTGGTTACTAGCTCAGTTGCATCCTGGAGGACAGTGGGCCAATAGAAGCCTTGCCGGCAAGTGCCCTTGATCCTATGTGAGAGCCACATATGCCTCCGTGTATCTCTACCAACAGCTTTTGTCCTTCTTCCCGGCAAATACACTTCAATTTCACACCGTTTGGTCGCTTTCTGTATAGAATGCTATCGACAAACTGATACATACTTGACTGACGGGCTACTTTCTCGGCTTCTTCTTGCTCATCGGGAAGTTCTCCTATTTGAAGGAAACGAACTATTTGCTACGCCCATGCCGGAGCCTGCGGCTCGACGACAAGGACTAAAGGCATTCCTTCGGCCGTGGGAGCGCTTGCCTCGGCAGCTAGAACATGGGGTTCCACGCGAAGCTGCTGCTCACCGGCAACCGTGTCATTGTTCCTGGCAACATCTTTGCTGGCGGCTTCTGGGAGCTCTGCCGGAAAGTACTTGCCGGTATTCAACTTCCTTCTCTTACTGGCCTGCATCGATGGAGTGATTGTTGGATGATTCAAATGGAGCACAAACATTCCCGGTTCCACGGGAAGCTTTTGAGCAGCACACTTTGACAGGCTATCAGCAATGCTATTTTCCGCACGAGGGACATGTTCTGTTTGTAACCCGTCAAAGTGTTCTTCCAATTTCCTCACTTCTTCCACATACGCTTCCATCAACGGGCTCTGGTAATCTTTGTTTACTTGCTTCACAACGAGCTGCGAGTCACCGCGGATGATCAATTTTTTGATCCCAAGGTCCACTGCGATCCGAAGACCGGCAAGGAGTCCGTCGTACTCAGCAGTGTTGTTTGTGGCTTGCTCCCTGGGAAAGTGCATTTGAACTACATACTTGAGGTGCTCTCCAGTGGGTGCGATAAGCAACACTCCGGCACCGGCGCCTTGCAGCGAGAAGGCACCGTCAAAGTACATGATCCATTCTTTGGCTATCTCTTTGCCGGGGAGAGCTATTTCTCGAATTTCTTCGTCTTGCGTTGGCGTCCATTCGGCGATGAACTCCACCAAGGCCCTGCTTTGAATGGTTGAAGTGCTTTCAAACTTGAGTGCAAAGCTTGACAATTCCAACGCCCACTCCACTATCCTGCCAGTTGCCTTTGGATTTCTCAAGATGCGTTGCAACGGAAAGCGGGTGACGACGGTGATTTCATGTGCTTGGAAGTAGTGGCGCAGCATTCTCGAGGCCATAAGGAGGCCGAAAAGCAGCTTCTGGACGCCAGAGTACCTTGATCTAGCCCCCTAAAGAAGGGAACTAACAAAGTACATGGGTCGCTGCACCACATTCTTCTTCGGCACCGCTTGCTGGTCAGCTTCACTTGCTTGCGCTGTTTTTGATTTGTCGGCACCAGGCCTTGCCGGGGAAGATTTCGGTTTGTCGTTGGATGGGCTTGCCGTGGTTGTTTCCTCGTAATTGACTTCCCTCTGTGCCACTAATGCAGCACTAGCCACTTGATTCGTTGCCACTACGTATAGCAGCAACGGCTCTTGTGGTCTAGGCGCAACTACTGCTGGCGCGGAGGAGAGGTATCTTTTCAAGTCCTGCAGTGCGGCCTCCGCTTCTGGAGTCCATTTCATCGGACCTGCCTTTTTCAAAATCTTGAAAAACGGCAAGGCGCGCTCAGCGGATCTTGAAATGAACCTACTCAAGGCAGCAACACAACCGGCAAGACGCCACACATCTTTGACGCTTTTTGGTGCTTGAATCTTCTCAATTGCTTTGATCTTGTCGGGATTCGCTTCGATTCCACGTTGAGATACAAAGAATCCGAGGAGCTTGCCGGACGGGATGCCAAATACACACTTCTCGGGATTGAGCTTTAAGTTGATTTTGCGCAAGTTCGCAAACGTTTCTTCCAAGTCTTGAATGAGGGTAGATTTGTCCTTGGTCTTGACTACTATATCATCCATGTATGCTTCCACATTCCTGTGCAGCTGGGGCTCAAAACCAATCTGGACTGCCCTTGCAAATGTTGAACCGGCACTCTTTAATCCGAAAGGCATACGCACGAAGCAGTACGTGCCACATGGAGTAATGAATGCGGTTTTCTCCTCATCCTCCTTGGCCATGAATATCTGATGGTATCCAGAGTATGCATCAAGGAAGGAGAGCAAATCACAACCGGAAGTAGAGTCTACAATTTGATCAATGCGCGGCAAAGGGAAAGGATCCTTTGGACATGCTTTGTTAATATCAGTGTAGTCAATACAAAGTCTCCACTTTCCGTTTGCTTTGCGCACCACAACTGGATTTGCCAACAAAGTTGGATGTAGTACACCTCTAACAAATCATGCTGCTTCAAGCTTCTTGATTTCTTCGGCAATGAATTGTGTTGCCGCTCCAACGCTTGCTTCTGAACTTTTTGCTTGACGGGCCGAGCGTGGGGACAGACAGCAAGGTGGTGCTCAATTACCTCCCTGGGAACGCCGGGGATGTTAGATGGTTGCCATGCAAACACATCGACATTCGCCCGCAGGAAGGCAACGAGCGTGCTTTCCTATTTGCTGTCAAGGGTGGCACTGATGGTGAAGGTACCATTAGTGCCGTCCCCCCTCGCCGGCACCTTTTTGGTTGTCGGTGAAGCAGCTTTGGATATCTTACCGGCAGAGCACTCCGACAAGTCTTCAACAGGCGCGCAACACTCCGAAGAGGTGCGCTTCCCGGAATCCTTGATAGAGGTCTTACCGGACTTCTTGCTTTCCTTCTTCTTGGCGGAAGCTAGCGTCTTGGCGGCCTATGCTACAACCGCATCTCTGTACATTCTGTCGACGCAAATGACTGCATCTTTCTTGTCGAATTTGATGGAAATGACACCCATCGGCCCTGGCATCTTCAATGTGTTGTAAGCATAGTGAGATGCTGCCATGAATTTCGCCAAGGCTAGGCGGCCAAGAATTCCATTGTACGGCAAGGGGATCTTGACAACGTCAAACACAATCATTTCCGTTCTGTAGTTCAGTTCCCCGCCAAACGTCACCGGTAATGTGATCTTTCCCTTGGGCTGGCTTCTTCCCGGGTTTACTCCTTGAAACGTGCCCGTTTTCTTGAGTTCCTCGTCGGGGATCTGCAGCCTCTTGATTACTTTCGGAGAGATCAGATTCAGACCTGCCCCACCGTCTACTAACATCTTTGTTACTTGGAGGTTGCGGATTGTTGGTGAAACCAACAATGGCAAACACCCGACTGCAGTTACGCGATCAGGGTGGTCCTCATCATCAAAAATGATAGGCGTGTGTGACCATTTGAGTGGGTTTTGAGCGCCCATTGCCGGTTTTGCTGCATTAACCTCACGCGCCCACTGCTTAACTTGGCGGTGAGAGGAGTGCAAGGATGCTCCTCCATCAATGCACATTGCGTCGGTTGCCTTCTGGAATTCTTGTACGCTGGTCTCATCATCGTCCTCTTCGTCACTTCCATCATCTTCCTCTTTCTTGTCTCGGCCCCTTGCAGGTTTCTCTTTCTGCTGCTTGGCCTTGCCGCGGCGGCCTCCTCGACCACCACATCCCTTTTTGCCGGATCCACCAGTACCATCTTGACCTTTCTCTTTGTCACGCTTTTCGTATTCAGCTTTCTGTTTCTCAACAAGGTGCTCGACTTGCCGGCACTCTTGGAGATCGTGGCCTTTGGTACGGTGAATCTTGCAGTATGGTCCATCAGACTTGCCGGCTTTCTCGTTTGCCACCGCCTCCTGGCAAGCGGCGCATACATCAGCCTCCTTGTCAGAGTTTTCGGTCTTGGCTTTCTTGGCGGACTCGGTGTTGCCGGAGCCTTCGACAGCCATAACAGTTTTGCCTTTGCGCTTCCTGTTGCGCTTTTGGCCTTTCTTCCTCGGGGTGGTAGCATCATCGTCCTCAGAATCTACCACGTCACCAGCGTCCTCCCCGGGAAGCCTCCTTCCTTCCTCAGCACGTGCAGACTTATCCGCCAATGTGTAGAGCTCGTTGATGGTCTTGGGCAACTTGACGTTCATTTTCTCCCGCATCCTCCGATTGCGCACATTCGTGTGAAAGGCGGCAATCATAGCTGCGGGGTGCACATCTGGGATATTGTGGTGTATGCGGCTGAATCTCTGGATATACTTGCGCAAAGCTTCACCATCTCTTTGCGGGATCACCTGTAGGTCGCTGGGCTGCCCAGGGGCCTTGTGGCCTCCGGTAAAGGCACCAAAAAACTCATTGCAGAGATCTGACCACGAAGAAATGGAGTTCTCCGGCAAGTTCATCAGCCAAGATCTCACGTTGGGCTTTAGTACCAACGGAAAGTAATTGGCGAGGATTTTCTCATCTCTTCCTCCGGTAGCTTGCACGACAATCATGTAAATGCCCAGAAACTCTGCCGGGTTCAGCTTGCCGTCGTACTTTTCTGGCACTTCTGGCTTGAAGGCTCGGACGGATGGCCATCGGACTTGCCGCAGTGTGGCACCCCGGCTCAAAGAACCGGTTTACCAATGTTTCCAACCCAGAGATCATGTCTTCTGGAAACACACAACAACTTGGAACAGAACAGAACTGAACTTTATTGATATCTCAAAAGTACAAGCTTATAGTTTACATGATAGCGAGGCCAGAAGCACTGCACGTGCTATGGCAATATCTACATTATTTATGGAACATAGCAGGGCCTCGATACTACTGGGTAGAACTACGGCGTAGCGGAACATAGCGCGGAAAACTCCATCCACAGGGACACTGCTGTGGACACGGCCTAGTTAGCGTAGCACGAACCTTCGGGACCTCCGTCCTCGGCTTCTCCTGCATCTGGCATGATACGCCAGGTGAGTACTTGGAATGTACTCGCAAGCTCATGGCAACCAAAACAATGCAGCAAACAATAGCATGGCAACTAACAGATTAAAAGATTAGGTTGCTCACTTACTGGTACCTAGTACCAACTTACTCTCATCTGGGTTGTCCCACAATCCTCGGTATGCTCACAAGCCACAGAGCACTTCTGAAAATAAGACAAGTTCTTCCATCATTATTATTAATATTACGGTTGACCATCCTAGAGAGGCCTAAACGGACTGTCCAATACCGTGGACGCGGCTATTCGAATAGGTTTTTACACTCTGCAGAGGTTGCGCACTTTACCCACACCATGGAGTACCTGGCCTCGTGATCCCATTCGGGTGGACCGGTGGTACTCCAACGAAACCTGCCTGGCCCGTGACCCCTCTATCGTACCACTGACAATCATACCCTCCCAGGGTCATGTCCTGGGTGGCCCCTGTGTCACCCCGTGACACCTGCCACCGTCGTGGCCACTAACTGTCCCAAACGGGGACGCCGGCAAAATAACTCAACTAGGCTCACATGATTATCGTCGTCTACCTGATTAGGGCAGCACGCATGCATAACCCTCCCTAGTTTGGTGGTACCGATAAAAGAGCACAAAGCCAGACCAAGTCAAGGCCGTCCCATACCGGCAAATGTGGCTGCACGGAAAAGTCCGGGTAGGTGGCTCTTGATCAACCAACTAAGTTTAGTGTTGCCAAGAATTTAACTAGTATGGATATTCAACATAATTAGCTTAAAATGTCACATACTACTGTTTTGTGCACCAGAAATTCTGTGAACAAGAGAAAAATACCAAATTTTGCCAGAAAATAGAGGAGCTCAAGACAAACTCGGAGCAAAAAGAATCAATTGATTTGGACTTATGGTTTAAAAGTTATTAATGGTCAAAGTTTCTGGTCAACTCTGGAAATAAAATAGAAAAACAGAAAATCCACAGTGGCCACGTCGAAGGCGTAATCTTCCCGGGCGCCTCCACTTACCGCTTCGGTAAGCCGCTGATGAGCGGGCCCCGCTGTCAGATTTAAAAGGGGGAGGGGAGGGAACAGAGAGAGGCGGGGCTCCGACGATGCTCGCCGGCGATGCAGACGGCGGCGAGGTCCGGCGACTGCGGGAATCGAACGAGCGCTTCGAGATGAACACGCACGTACCCGTGGATTGGCGAACGGTGGCCGGACGACGTCGGCCCCTTTCTCTCCGGTGGCGGCGGCGCTCGGGTGTCGTCGGAGACGGCGGTTCCGGCAGCGATTCGGCTCGGGAAGGGCTTGGGCGGGGTCAGTAGAGCGAGGTGAACTCGCGGGTGCAGTTGGTGGAGCTCGGGGAGGAGCGAATCGGCGGGGAGGCAGAGCTCGGGTGTCGGCGGTGCTCCAGCGAGATGCGAGGCCAGAGGGCCTCTCGGCCGTGGCTCGGTGCTCGGGGGCTCAATAGGAGGCGGAAGGAGTGGGGTGAGGTGCTCGGGAGGGGCTGGCATGGCCTTTTATAGGCAGGAGGCGAGCTCGGGCGAGCTCTCTGGAACGGCCGGGACTCGGGCCACGTCGCCGGCACGAGGACGCCTTGCTGGCTGGCCGGGCATGGGCGACGAGACAGGAGAGGGCAGGGAGGAGTAAATGCAGCGGTGGAAGCTAGCGGAGGAAGAAGACGCGCCGCGGGTCACAGTGCAGCCACGGGCGGCACAGTGCACGGGTGCCGTGGCGGCCGTCGAGGGCGATTCCGGCGAGGAGAAGGATCGGGAGAGGGTTACGTGGACGGCAAAGGCGAAGTCGGCACCCCAGGACATCAAATGGCAGCACGAGGTCTCTGGAACGACCTCGGCCGTCGCCGGCGAGGTGCAGAGCACGCATACTGGCATGCCAGTATCGTGCTCACCACGGGAAGTGATGTCTCGAGGCCGTCCAAGTCCAGCGCACCATGTATGGTGTGTTCTCTTTTGATCACTTAGTGCCTCTGCATACTTGGTTTGGCTAGGTTCACTCTGCTGTGCAGTGTAGCTTCAGCTACAATTTCTGACAGCAAAATTGAGGGGGATCTAGAGAAGAACTGAGCTGGAGATGGAGCCAATGGAGATGTCTGGGATGATCTACTTTGGAAGGAATATGAGCTGGCCAAGTTTGAGAAGATTTCATCAAGATTTGGATATGGTTCATGTACAAGTGTTGGACTGAACCAGAAACCTAGATGAGCTTGTAGCACTCATCTAAGTGATCTTCTAGAGCTGAATTTTGGTGTGGCAGGGTTATTTGGTGAGGAGAAGATGTCATAAAAATTTCAGCTCAATTGGATACCTCTAGCTGGTACTTCCTTCACAAAGGTTCCAATTGGACAGAAACTTGGCAGAATATTGCTGGTGAAAATTTGTACTGGGAAAGATGATATTTTTGGATATTATGGAAAGATAGGTTCCCTAAAAGCTTAGGGAATTTTCTGGGAATTAACTGAGTAGGGAAAATATGAGCTCCTTCACAAATGACCAGTACTGTCCAGAGAGCAAAGGGAGTTTTCTGGACTAAACTTTGTACTGGACCATGAGATGTTTTCGAAGATTGTGGGAGTAGATGATGACAAGAAGGTCTGGGATTAATTTGGAATTTTTCTGATCACCAGAACTATAGGTTGCTTTGTAACCCATAGTGATGACAGATTTTCCCAAAGGAAGAAAATGAATATTTGGGAAAGATGAAGAATTGGAAATTGATCCAAAAGGTGAGTGACAAGATTATGGCAAAATGCTGAGGGCTTTGGATCAATCAGAGGAATTCATAAGTCCAAAGTCAACTGAAAAGGTTCAAAATCGAACCAAATTGCAAATAAAGCCAGAAAGATTTCGAAAAGAAAAAGTTGCCAAAAACCAGGGTGTCACAAACCTACCCCCCTTAGAATGAATCTCGTCCTCGGGATTCAGTTGCTCAGGGAACAAGTGTGGATATGCTGATCTCAAAAAATCCTCTCTTTCCCAGGTAGCCTCTTCCTCAGTATGATAATCCCACAATACCTTGTAAAACTTAATTGTCTTACTCCTGGTAGTTCTTTCCATCTCATCCAATATTCTGACAGGTCTTTCCTCGTAAGTCAAATCCTTGGTCAGCTCTAGCTCACTCATATCTGCCTGTTTGATCGGAGGTGCAATGCACTTTCTCAAATGTGATATGTGGAAAACATCGTGAACGTCAGACAACTCTGGTGGTAACTCTAGCTGATATGCCACTCTGCCTCTTCTTGCCATGACTGGAAAGGGACCGATATATCTCGGTGCAAGCTTTCCTCGGGTGTGAAACCTCTTTATTCCTTTCATGGGGGTGACTCGGAGATAGGCATATTCTCCGGGCTCAAAAGTTACTTCCCGATGCTTCGGGTCATAGTAGCTCTTTTGACGGGACTTGGCTGCTCGAAGACGCTCCTGGATATCCTTGACTTGTTTCTCAGCCTCGAGCATCAAATCTATGCCGAAGATACGGCTGTCTCCTGTCTAAGACCAATTTAAAGGAGTGCGACACTTTCGTTCATACAGGGCTTCGAATGGTGACATCTTGAGACTCGACTGATAGCTGTTGTTGTATGAGAATTCGGCATAGGGTAGACTGTCCTCCCATTTGGATCCGTAAGCAAGAGCACAGGACCGAAGCATGTCTTCCAATATCTGATTCACACGCTCGGTCTGTCCATCTGTCTGTGGATGATATGCCGTACTATGCTTTAGCACAGTTCCCAGGGCTTGATGCAGTCGCAGCCAAAATGCTGAGGTGAACAGGGAGCCTCTATCTGATGTGATAGACTTGGGTACTCCATGAAGGCTGACTATCCAGGACATGTAGAGCTGTGCGAGCTGCTTCGCGTTGAAAGTGGTCTTTACCGGAAGAAAGTGAGGCACTTTCGTAAGTATGTCCACGATGACCTAGATAGCATCATGGCCTCTTGTGGACTTGGGTAGTCCAACAATGAAGTCCATGCATATGTCATCCCATTTCCACTAGGGAACTGGTAAAGGTTGCAGTAGCCCAGCGGGTTTTTGGTGCTCAGCCTTGACTCTGTTGCAGATGTCACAACATGCGACATAGTATGCTATGTCCCTTCGCATTCCTGGCCACCAAAAGGTTTCTCGCAAGTCCTGGTACATTTTCGTTCCTCCCGGATGGATAGAGTAGGCAGATTCATGTGGCTCTCTAAGTATTTGCTGTCTCAAGCTGTCTTGATCAGGTACACAGATTCGGTTCTCAAACCATACAGTGTCCTGGTCATCAATTCGGAAGGACTTGGCCTTTCCTAGCGGAATGCGCTCTCTGATCTCTTGTATTTCTTGGTCTGATTTCTGGGCTGCTTTAATTTCTTCCATAAGTGTTGGAGTAATTTCCATGGTATCCGGGCTGATTGGGCCGCATAACACCATATTCAGCTTGGCAAACTCTTCTCGTAGCCTCGGATGCATTCCCTCCATTAGTGCATTTAGGGTACCTTGCTTTCTGCTGAGGGCATCGGCGACCACATTGGCTTTGCCCGGATGATAATTAATCCCAAGGTCATAGTCCTTGACCAATTCAAGCCATCTTCTCTGCCTGAGATTCAGGTCAGGTTGGGTGAAAATATACTTGAGACTCGTATGGTCTGTGTATATTTCACATCGCTGTCCAATGAGATAATGCCTCCAAATTTTTAATGCCTGAACCACGGCTGCCAATTCCAAGTCATGAGTGGGATAATTCTCTTCATGAGGTCGTAGCTATCTGGATGCATAGGCTACAACCTTTCCCTCTTGCATTAGGATGCAGCCGATTCCGCGCCTGGAAGCATCACAATATATGTCGAAGCTTTTGTGGATGTCTGGAAGAACTAAGACATGGGCGGTAGTTATCCTCGTCTCTAGCTCCATGAAACTGCTATCACATTCTTCCGTCTAGGCAAATTTGTGGTTCTTTTTCAACAGTTCTGTCAATGGCTTGGCTATTTTTGAGAAGCCTTCGATGAAGCGACGGTAGTAGCCTGCCAATCCCAGAAAGCTACGGACTTCCGTTACTGTGGCTGGGGTCTTCCAGTTTAATACCGCAGTCACTTTGCTGGGGTCGATAGCCACACCTTGTTCTGACAAAATATGTCCCAGAAATCCCACCTCTCTTAGCCAAAATTTGCATTTGCTGAATTTGGCATACAAGCTATGGGTCCTTAGTCTTTCCAGGATAGTACGGAGATGTTGCGTGTGCTCTTCTTCATCTTTGGAGTAGATGAGAATATCATCGATGAATACTACCACAAATTTGTCCAAGAAGTCCATAAGGACTTTATTCATCATGCTCATGAAGTATGCCGGGACAATTGTCAGCCCGAATGACATGACTGTAAACTCGTACAGACCATATCTGGTAGTAAAGGCTGTCTTGGGGATATCCTCTTTTCTGATTTTTAGCTGATGATACCCCGTTCGAAGGTCAATCTTGGAAAATACCCGGGCTCCGTTCAACTGGTCGAACAAATCATCAATGCGGGGGAGCGGATATTTATTTTTGATGGTGACTTCATTCAGTTGGCGATAGTCTACACACATTCGTAGGCTGCCATCTTTCTTCTTGACAAGCAGCACGGGTGATCCCCAAAGTGAAGTGCTTGGACGAATATACCCTTTCTATAATAATGCATCCAACTGTTTCTTCAATTCCACCAGCTCTGGGGAAGGCATGCGGTAGTACTTCTTGTATATTGGAGCAGTTCCGGGAACAACCTCGATAGCAAACTCTAGTTCCCGATCAGGTGGCATTCCCGGTATCTCTTCTGGAAATACGTCCAGAAATTCACTGACTACCGGAATCAGACTTATGTCTGTAGCTGTGGATTTGAATGCCATTCCTTTCTTTGACATCACTCTGCTAGCAGTGAATTGCACTGTTTGGCCTGCCGGGTTAACCAATGTCACCTTCCTGGTGGCACAGTTGATACACACCTGGTGTGGTACCAACCAATCCATTCCCAGGATTATATCCAGTCCAGGGGACTCAATGGCAACAAGAGTAGCTGGAAACTTTACATCGTGTATCAAGATTTCCAGATTCTTGTATATCACATTTGTTCTGAGCATGGAGCCAGGGGATTGTACCACCATGATTTTGTCCAAAAGGGAAGGAGAAAATTTGTGCAAGGTGGCAAAACTCCGCGAAATAAACGAATGAGAAGCCCCATAATCAAATAAAATTATTGCAGATATGTTGTTAACAGAAAACATACCAAGGACCACATCTGGTGCTTCGCGGGCTTCCTCAGCGGAGATGTGATGGACTTGGCCACGGTAGAAGCTCGGGTTGGGGCGGCGTCCAACACTGTTGACTTGTGGCTTGAAGTCGGATGGTGGCTTCCCATTTCTTGCGGGGCATTGCTTGGAGTAGTGCCCACTCTGGCCGCAAGTAAAGCATGTGTTGTTGCGGCGGCAATCCTCCAGCACTGGCTGTTTGCCGAAGGTCTTGTCCTGGCTGACAGGCTTGTTGTTGTTACCATTGTTCCAGGCAGGCTTGTATTCAGATGTCCCTGGTTGCCAAATACGTGGCTTCTGTACAAACTGCTCACGGTTGTCCTTCTTGGGTTCAAACTTCCGCTTGCGATCATCATATCCTAACTTGTGCTCTCGTTCAGCTATGAAGGCCTTGTTCACCAAAGTCTGGAAATCAGGGAAGTCAAGCATACAGAGCTGACAACAGAGGGTATGATTCAGCCCTCCGAGGAATCGGTCGATCTTCCTTTCTTCTGTGGACACGTCATGGGTAGAGTACCGTGCCAGATTATTGAACTTGTTCAGATACTCACCCACTGACATGTTCCCTTGAGTAAGAGCAAGAAATTCCCTCTACTTCACCTTCATTATGCCAGTAGGAATATGATACTTGCGGAATGCCTCTTTGAACTTTTCCCAAGAAATATCCTCTCCAGAAGGCCATAACATTTTTGTGTTGTCCCACCATATAGCTGCCGGTCCCTCTAGGTAGTGAGTGATAAAAGGAACCTTATCTGCCTCATCACAACGGGCTATTTCCAATTTCTTTTCCATGGTCCTCAGCCAATCATCAGCTTCCATCGGATCCACAGCCTGACCAAAACTGGGTGGCTTTGTCCGCTGAAAATCAGACAGCTTAGAGTGTGTCCCATTGTGGTTGTTCTGACCCACCATAGTCTGCATACTTTTCAGAAATTCCATGAGATCTTGGTTTCTTTTCTCTTCAAACATCCTCACAATCTGATCAGTGGTAGGTGACTGTGGTGGTGGAGGTGGCAAATCTTCTGGTGCCTGTCCTGCCTGTTTGGCGGATCGACGAACGGGAGCTCCATCGCCGCCTTGAGTACTACACCTCTTCATCCTAAATTTTGTTCCCTTTGCAAATACTGAATCGATGAGCAACATCCATAAGGGAAAGTAGGGTAGTATGACACCAGAAAAGAAGCCAAATAAAAAGAGCGAATAAAGGAAGCAACATAATTATACAAGGCAACCCAACATCATACATGACAAGCTAGTAGGGGGATGATCATGACCAGACTGCTCATACGGCAGTTGATATATGCAGGGATGCTATGATGCATGCACTGAAACTCAAGCCTCCGCTCTAGTGATGCCGGTGGCACGAGCACTGGTAAACTGAAGACTCCTCGTCGTCTGACTCTGTCTCGGAATCTGAGCCGATGATGTGAACCTCGGCCTCCGGATCAAAGGAAACACGACGACGCTGACGGGAAGGTTCTCTCCCTGAAGGAGAAGAAGCACGACGCCGCAGCATCGGAGCAGCTGGAGTAGCTAGGAGTGAGGCCCGCTCTGACGGGGTCTCACGTCGGCTACCAGACGAAAAGCCTGGCGGTCCGAACGAACTAGAAGGAGTGTTGGAAGGTGGAACGGGTGGAGTGTACATGGGAGAAAACGGAGGTGGAGGAGGAGACTGTGCTGCCGCAACAGCCGCAAGTGCCTCGTGAGCAGAAGTCAGCTCCTCGACTAGAGAAGTGATCATACGGTAACTGGCGTTCAGACAACGAGATAAAACACCAGTAGCACGATCACTCGCCGAATCAACGGGTGCGAAAAGGACTCGCCCTGTCGTAGGCGACATGGTGGGATAATGAAAGAAACCTGGATGAGTCTGCATCTCGACCTCGTGGAAGCGTAAGTCAGTGAGAGCCTCCATCGCAGGAAACTGGATCGCCAACTCTGGAGTAGAAGCAGTTCCGCCCTTGGAAGAACGGGAGTAGTTGCCAATATCTGAGCTCGTAGTGAGAAAGGCTTCCGCGTGATACTCGAATACTGAACCAGCAAGCTTCTCTCGGAACACCTGGTACACTGGGTCTTCGCCGTTGGGGTACAGCCGAAGCCAGACGTTACGAAGCAGTACTGGAAAAGTGAACGGTGCCGACTCATGGTTGTAGTGGTACGGAACTAGTGCCATATACACTCATCAAACCAGCGGTTAGCACAATAAAACTATATGCATGCCATGCAATGCAAGCACTCATATGCAGCAATCAGATGCAGCAAGCAAGACACACCAAGACTCTAAACTACTCGTGGTTCTAGCGCAGGGTTAACTAGGGTGTCCTACAGTCAGCGCGGCTCTGATACCAAGCGTTGTGGCACCCCGGCTCAAAGAACCGGTTTACCAGTGTTTCCAACCCAGAGATCATGTCTTCTGGAAACACACAACAACTTGGAACAGAACTGAACTGAACTTTATTGATATCTCACAAGTACAAGCTTATAGTTTACATAATAGCGAGGCTAGAAGCACTGCACGTGCTATGGCAATATCTACATTATTTATGGAACATAGCAGGGCCTCGATACTACTGGGTAGAACTACGGCGTAGCGGAACATAGCGCAGAAAACTCCATCCACAGGGACACTGCTGTGGACACGGCCTAGTTAGCGTAGCATGAACCTTCGGGACCTCCATCCTCGGCTTCTCCTACATCTGGCATGATACGCCAGGTGAGTACTTGGAATGTACTCGCATGCTCATGGCAACCAAAACAATGCAGCAAACAATAGCATGGCAATTAACAGATTAAAAGATTAGGTTGCTCACTTACTGGTACCTAGTACCAACTTACTCTCATCTAGGTTGTCCCACAACCCTCGGTATGCTCACAAGCCACAGAGCAATTCCGAAAATAAGACAAGTTCTTCCATCATTATTATTAATATTACGGTTGACCATCCTAGAGAGGCCTAAACGGACTGTCCAATACCGTGGACGCGGCTATTCGAATAGGTTTTTACACTCTGCAGAGGTTGCGCACTTTACCCACACCATGGAGTACCTGGCCTCCTGATCCCATTCGGGTGGACCGGTGGTACTCCAACGAAACCTGCCTGGCCCGTGACCCCTCTATCGTACCACCGACAATCATACCCTCCCAGGGTCATGTCCTGGGTGGCCCCTGTGTCACCCCGTGACACCTGCCACCGTCATGGCCACTAACTGTCCCAAACGAGGACGCTGGCAAAATAACTCAACTGGGCTCACAGGATTATCGTCGTCTACCTGATCAGGGCAGCACGCACGCATAACCCTCCCTAGTTTGGTGGTACCGATAAAAGAGCACAAAGCCAGACCAAGTCAAGGCCGTCCCATACCAGCAAATGTGGCTGCACGGAAAAGTCCGGGTAGGTGGCTCTTGATCAACCAACTAAGTTTAGTGTTGTCAAGAATTTAACCAGTATGGATATTCAACATAATTAGCTTAACATGGCAGTAGCTATGCATCAAAATAATTTACTATGAATTAACACTTATGAAAGCTCATTTGCTCCCTTGGTGGTTTTGGTAATTCATGCCAACATACATGTTGTTGGACTAATGCTTTTATCTAGTGAATTTCAGACAAGTTCAACAATGGCGTGGCAGGGACAAGATGACGTGGACCCTTCAAAATGCTAAGGACAAGAATTGGCAAAGATCAAGACTCTACATTTTTGGTTTAGTGATCCAAGATCACATTGAGTCCATAGGAAAGCCAATACTATTAAAAGGGGATGAGGTGTTGCTTAATGGTCTTTTTGCTCAAGTGCTTAGTGACAGCATTCCTAAACCCTCAACCACTCTCTCAATCCCAAATATGTCCAAAACCTAAATTCCAACTCGGCCCCACCGAAATTTCCAATCTGGCCTCACTGAGTTCATCCAAGACTTAGCCACTGCCAAACCCTAACAAATCGGATCCACCGAAATGGATCTCGGTCCCACCGAGATGGCCTTGCCAACTCTCTGTAATCATTTGCATTCACTTCGGTCTCACCGAGTTTGCAAATCGGTCTCACCGAGATGGCTTGCCAACTCTCTGTTGCCTTATTGCTTCATTTCGGTCCTACCGAGTTGATGCAATCGGTGCCACCAAGATGAGGATTGCCCTAAGCCATTGCACTTCGGTCCATCCGAGTTGTTCGTATCGGTCCCAACGAGATTCCCAAAGTTCATATCTTTTACACAGTTCGGTGCTACCGAGATTATCGTTTCGGTGCCACCGAGTTGGGTCAAAAGTGTGTAACGGTTGAATTTTGTGTGGAGGCTATATATACCCCTCCATCCCATCCTTCTCAGTAAGGAGAGCCATCAGAACGTGCCTACACTTCCACCATTCATTTTATGAGAGAGTACCACCTACTCATGTGTTGAGATCAAGATATTCCATTCCTACCATTTGAACCTTGATCTCTAGCCTTTCCCAAGTAGCTTTCCACTCAAATCCTTCTTCCACCATAGCCAAATCTGTGAGGTGGAATAGACAAGGTTTCTTCTTCGTGGACCCTTCGTGGGTGGAGCCCTCCGTGGACTCACGCAGCCGTTACCCTTCGTGGGTTGAAGTCTCCATCAACGTGGACGTACGATAGCACCAACTATCGGAACCACGCCAAAAACCACAGTGTCTTCATTGCGTTTGATCTTCCATACTCTACCCCTTTACTTTCCGTACTATTACATGCTTTACTATTTCCGCTGCTCAATCTCTATATATGCATGTGTAGAAAGTATTGGAGTGATCTTAACCTGTGCCAAAATCTGCCTAAATTCCAAGAGAAATTAAAAACTGCTAATTTGGCTGGTTAGGAGTCTATTCACCCCCCTCTAGACCTATCTCCTCGATCCAACAATTGGTATACGATCTTTGGTCTCCATTGCTTTGGTTTCATCACCATTGGAGGGAGATGGATATGTCTACGTTCGGGAGTATTAGACGTAGAGTGCCTATTCTCAATGGGGAGTATTACAACTTTTGGAGGGATGAAATGCTTGATATCTTTGATGAGTTTAACTTGAGCAAGTATATTCATAATCCTTATGTGCCCCCTATTGATCCCTTGCATCCTACTCATGAAGAGGAAATTGACATGCTTCGTAATCTTAGAACCGTCAATCTTATCATTAGAGGATTACCTAAGATTGTGCTTGGTTGTATGCGAAACTTTGCATGTGCTTATACTCTATGGCATGATTTAGAAAAGCGATATCCCGATTATTCTCTAAAGAGTCTTGATAAGATTCTTCTTAAGGCTGTTGCTTTTCACAAGATGAGTCCTAATGATCCTAAGTTTGATGATTGCTTGTTTGAGCTTCGTGATCTCATGCGTGCCAGAGGAGATGTTAGAACTATTAGGAATATCATCATGGAAACTGATAGAATTCATAAACTTGAACAATGTCATGATCATGAAACTAATGAATCTCTTAATCACATGCATGATGATGATGTTGAGCATGGCTATTATGATGAAGACGAAGAATTTGATATTGAATTTGAGAAGACCATGAGGAATCTCAGTCTTATGGCAAATCTTCGAGATTATATGGCCGGAGGAAAAGAGTGGATTCTCGATAGTGGATGTACCGATCACATGACCGGAGATAGAGACATGTTTCGTGAGCTTACAAAAAATGATGGTCCACGCAAGTATGTGACTTTTGGAGACAACTCCAAGGGTAAGGTACTTGGCCTTGGTAAGGTGGCCATATCCAATGATAGCTCCATACAAAATGTTATGCTTGTTGAATCTCTTGGTTACAATCTTCTTTCCGTATCTAGACTAGCCGATTTTGGTTTTAATGTTCTATTTACCAAAGTAGATTGCCAAGTGTTTCGCCAAGATAATCATAATATAGTCTTTACCGGCATTCGTAGAGGTGATCTATACATTGTTGATTTCACTAAGAGAGCCCAACCTCGTACATGTTTAATTGCAAAATCTTCTAATGGTTGGTTATGGCATAGACGACTTGGACATGTTGGTATGCGTAACCTTGATAAACTTGTTAAAGGAGATCACATTCTTGGAGTAAAAGATGTTATATTTGACAAAGATCGACTTTGTAGTGCTTGCCAAGCAGGAAAACAAGTTGGAGGAAGCCATCCCGTAAAGAACATTATGACCACGAGGAGACCACTCGAGCTACTTCATATGGATCTGTTTGGTCCCAACGCCTATAAGAGTCTTGGTGGTAACTCTTTCGGTTTAGTCATTGTTGATGATTTTTCCAGATTTACGTGGGTGTTCTTTCTTGATGACAAATCGCAGGTACAAAAGATCTTCAAGAACTTCGCAAGAAAAGCTCAAAATCAATTTGAAGTGAAGATCAAGAAGGTTCGGAGTGACAACGGAACGGAGTTCAAGAACGCCAATGCGCACACCTTTCTTGATGAGGAGGGTATTTCACATGAGTTCTCGGCTACGTACACGCCTCAACAAAATGGAGTTGTTGAGAGGAAGAACCGTACACTTATTGAGATGGCAAGAACAATGCTTGATGAATACAAGACGCCAAGACATTTTTGGGCAGAAGCGGTTGAAACAGCTTGTCATGCAACAAACCGACTCTATCTTCACAAGCTTCTTCGTAAAACGGCGTATGAACTGCTCACCAGTAACAAACCACAAGTTGGATACTTTCGATTATTTGGCTCAAAATGTTACATTCTTGATAAGCATCGTCGTTCAAAATTTGCTCCTAAATCTCATGAAGGTTTCCTACTTGGTTATGGATCGAACTCTCACACTTACCGTGTCTACAACAACTTCGCTCGAAAAGTTGAAGAGACGGTAGATGTGAAGTTTGATGAGACTAACGGCTCGCAAGTCGAGCAATTGCCACTTGATGTAGGAGATCAAGAACCATCGGAAGCAATCCAAGACTTGCCCATTGGCAAGATTCGCCCCGTAGAAGTAAAGGAGAGTACCTCGTCTATTCAAGTGGAAGCCCCAACCTCACATCAAGGTGAACGACAAGCTGATATGGAGGCATCCACAAGTGGAACACGTCAAGACGACGGGAATGAGGAAGTGCAACAAGATGATCCACCTCAACCTCCTTCTCCACCTCCACAAACAAACAACGACAACACCAATGAAGAAGAAGATGATGATGATGATGAGGAAGCCTCACCACAACCCAAGAAAAAGCTACCTCGAGTTAGAGCAAGAATCGACAAGGATCATCCCATCGAACAAATACTTGGAGATATCCAAACCAGGAGAATTACTCGCTCTAAATCTCGTTTAGCTAACTTTTGTGAGCATTACTCTTTTATCTCTAGTGTTGAACCCTTGAAGGTAGAAGATGCTCTCAAGGACCCCGATTGGGTGAATGCAATGCACGAAGAGCTACACAACTTTGAGAGGAACCAAGTGTGGACATTGGTTGAGAAGCCTAAGGAAGAGCAAAACATCATTGGAACCAAATGGGTGTTTCGGAATAAGCAAGATGAAGATGGACAAGTTGTACGCAACAAGGCTCGTCTCGTAGCACAAGGTTACACACAAGTCGAAGGTATGGACTATGGTGAGACCTATGCCCCCGTTGCAAGACTTGAGTCCATTCGTATTTTACTTGCTTATGCTAATCACCATGATATCACTCTTTATCAAATGGATATTAAAAGTGCTTTCTTAAATGGTGAAATTGAGGAGGAAGTATATGTTAAACAACCTCCCGGCTTTGAGAATCCCAAGAAACCTAATCATGTATACAAACTTCGTAAAGCTCTTTATGGTCTCAAGCAAGCCCCAAGAGCTTGGTACAAATGCTTGACAAAGTTTCTTCTTGAAAAAGATTTTGAAATTGGGAAGATTGATTCAACTTTGTTCACTAAGAGGGTTAATGGAGAATTATTTGTATGCCAAATTTATGTTGTTGATATTATCTTTGGATCTACTAACCCCTCTTTTAGTGAAAAGTTTGGAAGGTTGATGTCGGAGAAGTTTGAGATGTCTATGATGAGTGAACTCAAATTCTTTCTTGGTTTGCAAATCAAGCAAACTAGGGAAGGTACCTTTGTCTCTCAAACAAAGTATACCAAGGACTTATTCAAAAAGTTCAACATGCAAGAGAGTAAAGGTATGAAAACTCCCATGCCCACGAGTGGACATCTTGACTTGACCAAGGATGGCAAACCGGTTGATCAAAAGGTTTATCAATCTATGATTGGTTCATTATTATATCTATGTGCCTCTCGACCCGACATTATGCTAAGTGTGTGCATGTGTGCACGATACCAAGCGGCACCAAAAGAGTGTCACCTTAAGGCAGTGAAAAGAATCGTGAGATACTTGATACATACACCGAAATTTGGCATATGGTATCCCAAAGGATCTTCTTTCAATCTTGTTGGCTACTCCGATTCGGACTATGCCGGAGACAAGGTTGACAGAAAATCCACTTCGGGTACATGTCAATTTCTTGGTAGATCTCTTGTGTCTTGGTCCTCCAAGAAACAAAATTCCGTATCTCTATCTACTGCCGAAGCGGAATACATTGCCGCGGGATCATGTTGTGCTCAATTACTATGGATGACACAGACTCTTAAAGATTATGGTGTGCATGTGAGACATGTACCATTACTTTGTGACAATGAGAGTGCTATTAAGATAGCACACAATCCCGTGCAACATTCTCGAACTAAGCATATTGAGGTTCGTCACCATTTCATTCGAGATCATGTTGAGAAAGGTGATATTGACCTTAAACATGTTCGTACTGACAAACAATTGGCGGACATCTTTACCAAACCACTTGATGAGAAAGTGTTTTGTCACTTGAGAAGTCAATTGAACATCATTGATGCTTCAAACGTGAACTAGAGGTTCATGTGGATGCATACAAGGGCATGGGCATTCTTGACTAATCCATGATATCTTTTATGATCATTTTATATCTTGGACATTTTTCTCCCTTGTATGGTATCTAACCTTTTGTAGGTACTTGGACAAGCTTCATGTCACAAGATTGCATCACACTCTTATCTTGAGCAATCTTGTATAACCCAAGTATCAACAATTGATGGAGTAACAAAGAACAAGACAACCTAAACATATCCTTTGACAACATTTGAGTTATGCTACATTCTTGTCATTTTGGATACACATGTTGTTCCTTGCAAGTCTAACCCATGTAGGAAGATGAACCACAAATGATAGGATATCTCCAAACTTCAATTCATGAGCATCCACTTCAAGTTCAACTACATGATGGACTTGACCACCAAATACCAATGTAAGTTCTCACATCTTAGAGAAGCTTTACTCAAAGACATGAGCTAAAGCAACTCAACAAGATGTGAATACATCAAAAGCTTAAAGGAAAAATGGCAACCCCATTTTGAGCTTAACGACGAGTATGACCTATGATCAAGTGTTTTCACTTGACTCCTAAGTCAAAATACTCTAACATAGGTGACCTAGTCGCCGACCCATCTAGATGAAGTTCTCCAGTGTTTCTTCTTCTTGTTCTCTTCTTGCTAGAGTGTTTCTTTTCAAAAAAAACTTCATCTAGACGTTTCTTTGCTTCTTTTCTGTTTCTTCTCTTTTAGCTTGATTCGCAGTTAATTCTTTGCAAATCTTTGTGAGATTTCCTTGCCTAGTGAGCTGAGTTGACAAAATATTCCATTGCATCAAACTCGGTTCCACCGAATTGTCTCAACTCGGTGTCACCGATTTTGACTGCTCTAAGGAATTTTCTGTCAAATCTTCCCTGAGTTTTTCTGCTCCAACTCCACTCGATGATTCTTATCCTCTACATGCATCTAGCTGTATTTCCCAAGGACCAAACTCACTTAATCAATAACCTTGAAGACCCTTCTTGGAAATTGATGTCAAAGGGGGAGAGAGGAATACATCAAAGCTTAAGCTTATCTATTCAAAACAAAAGATGCACCTTACAAGAGGAGAGAATGTTACATGTTTCTAAGAGGGGAGAAACATGATTAGTGATTAGTTTGTTCTTTGGCCATTCTAGTTTTCTCACCCAACCTACTCCCAATATCCATTCAGATTCAGGGGGAGAGGAAGTTCTTTAAGGGGAGACAACTATTTCTTTTGGGGACATGTCTGCTTCAAAGAAGTATTCACCTAGTGATACTCTCTTCTACATGTCATCCCAATCTTGGTTTCTTGTTAATCTTGTGTCTTTTTCTTGAAGAAATTATCTTGTGTTATCTAACCCTGTTTTCTCAAGTGTATTTCTTCAGGTACTTGATCAAGAACTTCAAGGTAGGTATATGCATCACACTCATGTACATGGTTGCCCTCTTGCTAAGTATATATTGTTTGCAAGGAGAAAATCTTGTACATGTGGATACCCTAATGTCACATATATATATTGCTCTGATGCATATAGCCAATATACATGTTGCATGTATATTTCCCATGAGATATCATCATGGTATGCTCATCTTCAGGGGGAGTTCAGGGGAGCTCATGGATGTTACATGTTTCCTTCAAAGCTTTCATGCATACCTCTGCTATATCCGTATTTGAAGCTTTGATGTATGTTGTCATCAATTACCAAAAAGCGGGAGATTGAAAGCACATTTGCTCCCTTGGTGGTTTTGGTAATTCATGCCAACATACATGTTGTTGGACTAATGCTTTTATCTAGTGAATTTCAGACAAGTTCAACAATGGCATGGCAGGGACAAGAGGACGTGGACCCTTCAAAATGCTAAGGACAAGAATTGGCAAAGATCAAGACTCTACATTTTTGGTTTAGTGATACAAGATCACTTTGAGTCCATAGGAAAGCCAATACTATTAAAAGGGGATGAGGTGTTGCTTAATGGTCTTTTTGCTCAAGTGCTTAGTGACAGCATTCCTAAACCCTCAACCACTCTCTCAATCCCAAATATGTCCAAAACCCAAAGTCTAACTCGGCCCCACCGAAATTTCCAATCCGGCCTCACCGAGTTCATCCAAGACTTAGCCACTGCCAAACCCTAACAAATCGGATCCACCGAAATGGATCTCGGTCCCACCGAGATGGCCTTGCCAACTCTCTGTAATCGTTTGCATTCACTTCGGTCTCAATGAGTTTGCAAATCGGTCTCACCGAGATGGTTTGCCAACTCTCTGTTGCCTTATTGCTTCACTTTGGTCCTACCGAGTTGATGCAATTGGTGCCACCGAGATGAGGATTGCCCTAAGCCATTGCACTTCGGTCCATCCGAGTTGTTCGTATCGGTCCCACCGAGATTCCTAAAGTTCATATCTTTTACACAGTTCGGAGCTACCGAGATTATCGTTTCGGTGCCACCGAGTTGGGTCAAAAGTGTGTAACGGTTGGATTTTGTGTGGAGGCTATATATACCCCTCCACCCCATCCTTCTCAGTAAGGAGAGCCATCAGAACGTGCCTACACTTTCACCATTCATTTTATGAGAGAGAACCACCTACTCATGTGTTGAGATCAAGATATTCCATTCCTACCATTTGAACCTTGATCTCTAGCCTTTCCCAAGTTGCTTTCCACTCAAATCCTTCTTCCATCATAGCCAAATCTGTGAGGAGTGTTTGAGTGCTGGGAAGACTATAATTTGAAGCACAAGAGCAAGGAGTTCATCAACAACACACCGTCTATTACCTTTTGGAGAGTGGTGTCTCCTAGATTGGTTAGGTGTCACTTGGGAGCCTCCAACCAGATGTGGAGTTGAACCAAGAGTTTGTAAGGGCAAGGAGATCGCCTACTTCGTGAAGATCTACCCCGAGTGAGGCTAGTCCTTCGTGGACGTAAGCCATGTTGGAATAGACAAGGTTGCTTCTTCGTGGACCCTTCGTGGGTGGAGCCCTCCGTGGACTCGCGCAGCTATTACCCTTCGTGGGTTGAAGTCTCCATCAACGTGGACGTACGATAGCACCACCTATCGGAACCACGCCAAAAACCACCGTGTCTTCATTGCGTTTGATCTTCCATACTCTACCCCTTTACTTTCCATACTATTACATGCTTTACTATTTCCGCTGCTCAATCTCTAGATATGCTTGTGTAGAAAGTATTGGAGTGATCTTAACCTGTGCCAAAATCTGCCTAAATTCCAAGAGAAATTAAAAACTGCTAATTTGGCTGGTTAGGAGTCTATTCACCCCCCCCCCCTCTAGACCTATCTCCTCGATCCAACAACTTATTTAAATAATGCACATAATTCAATTTAATGACCAACACTATTGAAATGCTTCATGCAACGGATGACATGGCTTGCCTTGCTCTGCTGGGTTGTCCACAAACTCCTGGGCTTCAAACCCAAAAGAATTCCCTTCTGAAAATATTTTAAAAATGCAATTGAAAATGTCACATACTACTGTTTTGTGCACCAGAAATTCTGTGAACAAGAGAAAAATACCAAATTTTGCCAGAAAATAGAGGAGCTCAAGACAAACTCGGAGCAAAAAGAATCAATTGATTTGGACTTATGGTTTAAAAGTTATTAAGGGTCAAAGTTTCTGGTCAACTCTGGAAATAAAATAGAAAAACAGAAAATCCACAACGGCCACATCGAAGGCGTAATCTGCCCGGGCGCCTCCACTTACCGCTTCGGTAAGCCGCTGACGAGCGGCCCCGCTGTCGGATTTAAAAGGGGGAGGGGAGGGAACAGAGAGAGGCGGGGCTCCGGCGACGCTCGCCGGCGATGCAAACGGCGGCGAGGTCCGGCGACTGCGGGAATCGAACGAGCGCTTCGAGATGAACACGCACGTACCCGTGGATTGGCGAATGGTGGCTGGACGACGTCGTCCCCTTTCTCTCCGGCAGCGGCAGCGCTCAGGTGTCGTCGGAGACAGCGGTTCCGGCAGCGATTCGGCTCGGGAAGGGCTTGGGCGGGGTCAGTGGAGCGAGGTGAACTCGCGGGTGCAGTCGGTGGAGCTCGGGGAGGAGCGAATCGGCGGGGAGGCAGAGCTCGGGTGGCGGCGGTGCTCCGGCGAGATGCGAGGCCAGAGGGCCTCTCGGCCGTGGCTCGGTGCTCGGGGGCTCAATAGGAGGCGGAGAGAGTGGGGTGAGGTGCTCGGGAGGGGCTGGCATGGCCTTTTATAGGCAGGAGGCGAGCTCGGGTGAGCTCTCTGGAATGGCCGGGACTCGGGCCACATCGCCGGCGCGAGGACGCCTTGCTGGCTGGCCGGGCATGGGCGACGAGACGGGAGAGGGCAGGGAGGAGTAAATGCAGCGGTGGAAGCTAGCGGAGCAAGAAGACGCGCCGCGGGTCACAGTGCAGCCACGGGCGGCACAGTGCCCGGGTGCCGTGGCGGCCGTCGAGGGCGATTCCGGCGAGGAGAAGGATCGGGAGAGGGTTACGTGGACGGCAGAGGCGAAGTCGGCACCCCAGGACATCAAATGGCAGCACGAGGTCTCTGGAAAGACCTCGGCCGTCGCTGGCGAGGTGCAGAGCACGCATACTGGCATGCCAGTACCGTGCTCACCACGAGAAGTGATGTCTCGAGGCCGTCCAAGTCCAGCACACCATGTCTGGGGTGTTCTCTTTTTATCACTTAGTGCCTCTGCATGCTTGGTTTGGCTAGGTTCACTCTGCTGTGAAGTGTAGCTTCAGCTACAGTTTCTGACAGCAAAATTGAGGGGGATCTAGAGAAGAACTGAGCTGGAGATGGAGCCAATGGAGATGTCTGGGATGATCTACTTTGGAAGGAATATGAGCTGGCCAAGTTTGAGAAGATTTCATCAAGATTTGGATACGGTTCATGTACAAGTGTTGTACTGAACCAGAAACCTAGATGAGCTTGCAGCACTCATTTAAGTGATCTTCTGGAGCTGAATTTTGGTGTGGCAGGGTTATTTGGTGAGGAGAAGATGTCATAAAAATTTCAGCTCAATTGGATACCTCTAGCTGGTACTTCCTTCACAGAGGTTCCAATTGGACAGAAACTTGGTAGAATATTGCTGGTCAAAATTTGTACTGGGAAAGATGATATTTTTGGATATTATGGAAAGATAGGTTCCCTAGAAGCTCAGGGAATTTTCTGGGAATTAACTGAGTAGGGAAAATATGAGCTCCTTCACAAATGATCAGTACTGTCCAGAGAGCAAAGGGAGTTTTTTGGACTAAACTTTGTACTGGACCATGAGATGTTTTTGAAGATTGTGGGAGTAGATGATGACAAGAAGGTCTGGGATTAATTTGGGATTTTTCTGATCACCAGAACTATAGGTTGCTTTGTAACCCATAGTGATGACAGATTTTCCCAAAGGAAGAAAATGAATATTTGGGAAAGATGAAGAATTGGAAATTGATCCAAAAGGTGAGTGACAAGATTATGGCAAGATGTTGAGGGCTTTGGATCAATCAGAGGAATTCATAAGTCCAAAGTCAACTGAAAAGGTTCAAAATCGAACCAAATTGCAAATAAAGCCAGAAAGATTTCGAAAAGAAAAAGTTGCCAAAAACCAGGGTGTCACACGCAGCTCACGGGTGAAGGCAGGACACCCAACCTCGTAAGGTAGATATCTGCCAACCCTTGGTGTAGGTTCATCAACGATGGAGCCGTTGCGCGCGTCGGATTGACGGCACGGCTCCTGGCGCCGTTCGATGGTGGTGCGGGCGTCTTCTTCCCGCCTGTCTCGCAGCACCTGCCGCTGGTCCTGCCGCGCTCGCGGATCCAAAGAGGCCATCGACACTTCGTCGGGCTCGAAAGATCGTCGAGCATGCTGCTGTTCTTGGCGTTGCTGCTGTTGAGACTGTTGCCGCTGAGGTGATTGCACCATTAGCGTAGTACCATCAACGCGGCCACCAGCTAGAGCTGCCGGTGCTATTTGCGGATGCCGTGAGGGCTCCGCTTGCTGTGATTTACTGGCCTCGGCAAACCTAATCAGGCTTTGGATGGTGGCTCTCCACTCATCCATCTTTTCTGCCGCTGGAGGGAAGTTCGGCAGCATCTGGGCTCGCACCATTGCTTCTGCCGCTGTGGCTGGCATGGCCAGAAGCGAAGAGCGCGACGTCGCTCTACTCCTGGCGGAGCCAGCAGGAGCACCATCGCGGTCTTGCTGCCGCGGCACATGATCAGCAGCAGGTCGTCGTGGCGGAGGCGGTGCCTGAGGATCTGGGATTTGATCAACAGGAGTCTTGCCGTGAGGTCGCTGCTGCCCAGAGTCGTTGGCGCCGCTCGGGGCCGTTCCGCGCCCGTTGTGCGAGGGACGCGGCGTTTGTCCTGAAGCTACATCCTTGGACGTCGCCGCGGCGGGATCTTGGCTCGCGCTGGCCCAGGCACTGCCACTCCGGTGGCTGCGTCCGTCGGCGCAGCGAGGAGGAGGAGGATGACGTCCGTCCGCTCCGCCCACGCCGTCGCGGCTCTGTTCGTCATAGGATCGAGGAGGTCGACTGCCTCCAGCGCGCTCGTCTCCTGCGCCGACCGCGGTGGGCGTGGCGACCGTGCCGCCTGCGCTGGTAGTGCCAACCGCGGTACCCGCACCGCCCGCATTGGCCGCGCCGCCTACGGATGCGTGCGGGGTGGCCGTCATCGTGATGCCCTTCTTCTTGGGCGCCATTGACGACGAGGAACTTGATGAAGATGATGAATAAGACGCGCAATTCACTGATCAAGGTTCGCGCAAGCGATCTCCCCTACCCGGCGCGCCAAAGATGTCGCGGTGACACGGCCATCTATGGGGCCATCCAGCCCCTTGTGGTTCGGCAGGGGGGATCAACGTGCACAAAGAGCATGGTCAATGGAGAACGCAAGGGATTTACCCAGGTTCGGGCCGCTGAGAAGCGTAAAACCCTACTCCTGCTTTTGGTGTATTGGTCGTATGGAAGCACAAGTACAGGGAGGGCTTCTCCCGGCAAGGTGTGGAGAGTGCTGCTACGCGAGACATGCAAGTGTTTGAAAAGGGGTCTGAATCCCCCTAACTGTTGCCTTGGCCCTCCTTTAATAGCTCAAGGGGTCACCACAGTGGCAAAACAGTAATTACATAACGATTAGATAGCAAACAGTGCCATCATACCTAATTCTGTCAGTTTAGAACAAAAGCATTAAATGCATCGTTAGGTGTCATGCGGAGAGGTAGTCCTGGCAAGGTTTCTGCACCGCTCGCCCAGCTACCTCGTATTATTCTGACACGCCTCTTGGACGGGTGTCATTAAAGGAAATCCTATTCCAGCGTGCTGACACGTGCCTGACAAGCCTCACCAACCAGCCTGCGCGGTCGACACCTCATCCACTAGCAAACATCTGTGCGGTGAGGTGGAGCGCTGGAGGGCTGGCAGAAGCTTGCCGGTACGGAGCTTGCTGGGTCTTCACCTTGCCGGTTTATCCTTGCCGGCAAGGAATGTCTTCATCTTCGGTACTGGTTGAGTGCTTGTTGATGTTGTGTTTTGAGCTTCTCCCCAGTGGCTTCTGCAACTGGGTCCTGAGTCTTGGTCTTGGCGGTTCCCGGCAAGGTTTGGCTGGCAAGGAGGCTGCTACTGTTTGTGCATAAGTCAGGGTATAAAATACCCATGTTTTATGTAGGGGAACGCGACAGAAAACAAAAAATGTCGGTACAGCGAGCACGCCCAGGACCACTATGGAGACTGCATACAGGGTTTGATCTGATCATTACCGACTCGTAGCGCAGCGGAAGAAGAGTCGATGTAGATCATCGGTGCAGATCCCCGCAGCTAGGATTTACAACCACCCAACCGCGAGGATGTACTCCCTCGTCGGACAGCCCTTTGGGAGGCGGTCGAACAGTCCCTCGGACGATGTCACGGACAGCCCTTCGGGAGGACCCTCAAAACTCGAACGGTAACTCAGACAGCCCTTCGGGAGGACCCTCGAACAGCCCCTCTAGCAAAAGATCGAAACTACGACCTCTCTATGGGGTTGCACACATACGGTGTCAACTATCCGGCAGGGCTTCGCCGTCCAGAACTAGTTCCTGCCGGAACCCAGACAGCCTTTCGGCTCTACGAAACTCTTTCGTGGGAGGGAGAGAGTGAGCCAGACAAAGCATGGCATGTGTATGAGAGCAAGGGATGAGTGTGGAGAGCTCCTCTCTACCTCTATTTATAGGAAAGCCAAGGGGTAGGGGTGCCTCCAAAAATACCAAAATATCCATGCATTAGGTCACAAATGGTGGGCATTTAGGGCATAATGGGAGGCCATGTGGAGCTCCAAGGAGCACCACCACCCTTGGCCGGCCACTTCATGCCCCCCCCAAAAGGGGTTCCTTCCCTTGCAAGCCTCTTCATTCTAGAAATTTTGACTAAAGTCCCAAAAGGTGGCTATCCAAAATAGTAACCATAAAGTGATTTTCACTATTCACGGAAACAATTTTCCGCGACCGTTCAATCCGAAAATATTTCTGTGGGTCTTAGAATAATTCCATTACCCACAAAAATTATTTTGGACGCGTTCTGAAACAATTTCGGATTAGTGATTTTCATCTGCGAAAAGCAACCAAACCGATTCTGGCAGCTCCGGAACATTTCCAGTTTTTATCCCGGAAAAATCCCAGAAGTTTCCAGAATAATTCTGGCACCCTCCACGAATTTCTAGGCGTGTGCCAAAACCAATTTTACTTAATGGTATACCCCGAAACAACTTTTTAGTTTTACCGAAACTATTCTGGTGTTCTCTCCGGAACATTTCCGTTGTCTCCGAAACTTTTCCAGTGACTTTCTCTCAGACTCCCTGTCTAGTATTCATCAGACACTACTGTAATCAGCTTCTTTGCCCTCTGCCATACCAGACGGCAAAGGCATTCCTGGCGGACGGCAAAGCCTTTGCCGTCTGCCAGCAGACGGCCAACAGTCCGGGCGAACAGCTAACGGCAAAGGCCCCTTTGCCGTCTGCTGGCAGACGGCAAAGAAGCAAAGCTCTTTGCCGTCTGCCGGCAGACGGCAAAGACCCTGGACGGCAGACAAAAGGTGCCAGCCCCGTTAGGGGGCTAACGGCGCTCTTTGCCGTCTGCCAGCAGACGGCAAAGAGCTGCAGCTGACGTCAGGCGTCAGCTGGGCCAGCGCAGGCTCTTTGCCGTCTGCCAGCAGACGGCAAAGAAGCAAAGGTCTTCGCCGTCTGCCAGCAGACGGCAAAGAGGCCAAATAGGCCAGCCCAGGTTGCACAGGCTGCTGCCACGTGGCCTCTGTGCCGTCTGCTAGCTGACGGCAAACCTCTTTGACGTCTGCTAGCAGACGGCAAAGTGGCTATATTGCCACTGTTTTTTTTTCTTAAATTCAATCAATTTCACAGATATATATATATATATATATATATATATATATTCATTTCAAAATATTTCAACAAGTACATATAGCCAACATATCCCTGCCATATGGATATGATCATCCAACACATATATACACCAAATGAAAAGTCCAACATATCCAACAATTAAGCAAAAGGTCCATATAGTTTCATCCATACATACATATATAGGTAGCAAGTTTCACATTGTTCATCCTACAAAATCAAAACAAAAAGGAAGCACAAGAAGAAGAGTAGACTCCATCAACGCAAGCTTCCTCATCGAAAGCAAATCTGCAAATTGGGAAAGAAGAAAGTTAGAAGAAGAAGAAGAAGACTAGAAGAAGAAGACTAGCTAGAAGAAGAAGAAGAAGAAGAAGAAGAAGACCAGAAGAAGAAGAAGAAGAAGAAGAAGAAGAAGAAGAAGAAGAATTTTTCTTCTCTTTCTTTTTCTCCTCTCCTCTTCTTTATCTTCTTCTTCTTCTAACTAAGGTAGGTAAAAATGCCATTTTTTAGCTAAGCTAGGAAAAAATGCTAAGTGTAGGTCATTTTAGAGCTAAGCTAGGTAAATAGGTCATTTTGGAGCTTAGTAAGGTCATTATGTCATTTTCGAGGATGATGCCATTTTTGAGCCAACTTACGTAAGTATAGCTCATTTTTTTGTCTAACTTAGGTAATTATGCCATTTAGGAGGAAAATAAGCTAAGTATAGAGAAAACGTACCCTCATCACAACAAATGCGATGAAGATCGCAACTAAGGTAACAATTGATCCAATAGCATAATGATACCAAGCCTCATTACCAATGGCATATTTTCTAATCTTCTTAATCTTCAAGCGCATTGCATCCATCTTCAAGCGCATCGCATTCATCTTCATCTTGTGATCATCGACGACATCGGCAACATACAACTCCAATGTCATCTTCTCTTTTTCAATTCTTTTAATTTTTTCTTTCAAATACTCATTTTCTTTTTCAACTAAATTTCACTTCTCGACAAGAGGGTCAGTTGCAAATTCCGGTTCACATACCTCCTAGATTAAAATATCTCTATGTCAACTTGATGGTCATAATTGTCATAAATGCGAAATGCAACAAATAGTTATAAAAGAGAATTTACCACATCCGAATCATAAAGCGGGCGAGGGCCGACGGGGACGGATTTCAAGATCATGGCACTATGTATAAGAAACAATCATACAAAGTAAGAAAATTATACAAGTAACTATATAAATCATACAATCATACAAGAAAATGGCAAGTGCAGGTCATTTTAGAGCTATCCTAGTTAAAATCGGTCATTTTGGAGGTAGGTAAGGTTATTTTGTCATTTTGGAGGAAAATAAGCTAAGTCAATGTCATTTTGGAGCTAAACCAAGATTATCATGCCATTTTTTACCTAAGTATGCTAAGTATGTCATAAATGAACTAAAGAAGCTAAGTATAGGTCATTTTGGAGCTATCCTAGGTAGTTATGCCATTTTTTAGCTAACTAAGCATATTAAGTCATTTAGGAGGAAAAATGCTAAGTATAGGTCATTTTATAGCTATCCTAGGTAAAGTATGTCAGTTTGGAGCTAAGTAAGGTTATTATGTCATTTTCGAGGAAAATAAGCTAAGTCAATGTCATTTTGTTGAATACCTAATAACATGAACTAATTAATAATATATATGTACATAATAATAATTGAATACCTGACATTACTAATATTAATCTTCGTCGTCTATATATGCTCCGGGATCAATAAATGCGGAATCATCATCACTATCAGTAATGACGTGCTCATCGGCATCATCAATAAATGCATCAACATGTGGAAGGCCTCCTTTATGTAATCGGTCAAGCATTGACAGGTCATCCGCAGCAGTAACCTTTTCTTCTTCCGTCTCATCTTGTTCCGGCTCAGGGGTGAACTCGGATTCACTGTCGGTGTCTACCTCAATGTTCCGGGGTGAAGTAGAGCGGTTCTTGAAACGTTTTTTGGAAACACGTGTTTCTTGGAAGAATTCTCCTTCATATGTGTCTGGGTTAATGTGAGGGTCATAATCATCTTCATTGAGGAGAGGTGGTCTAAAATGTGGCGGCACATCATAAACGACATCCCAACCATTCAGATTTGGATCAGTTTGGCAGGCCCACGGTAGATAGAAAACTTGGGTCGCCTGTTGAGACGTAATATAGACATCGGGAACATCTAAATGGGTGCTTTGTTTGATTTCCACTAGCCCTATATGTTCATGAGTCCTTCTAGTCTCCTTTGGCTGGAACCAATAACATTTGAAGACTACGACGTTTGGTGGGTTTTCACCAAAGAATGTAAGTTCATAAATTGCTTCAACTCTTCCATAATACTTGACCCCTCCTTCGCCGACAGCGGAGACACAACAATTTGTAGACTTTCGGTCGGCCATAGATAGCTCTTTGCCAAAAGTACGAAAGCGATACCCGTTGATGTCGTATTTGTCAAATGAACGGACCTTATAGTCAAAACCATTTGCGACTTGTCTCAATTTGGAGTCCATAGACTCTGCATTAGCCTACAAGTTTAATACGAAAGGATTGTTGCATTAGCCGCAAACTAGACGAAGAAATGAAATGGTCTAATGGAAATTACCGTTTGTTTGAACCAAGAGATGAAACCGGGATAGCCTCCTCCATGCTTTGCCAGAAGCTCATACTCTTCGATGGAATCCTTTTGGATCACCGCTCCATCCGAGAATTTGGCGACGTATCGACTGTATCACATATCCGGGAATAAGAGCATTTCAAAGGAATTAGAAGTTGCGAAACAACTCTACCTTTCAGGAAAATTTTCTTGTCTTTTCTGAACTTATGGCCAGGATCCAGGAACTGTCTATGCAAGTCGAAGCAAGAATACTTGCGACCCGCCTGCAGCCAACGGAACTGAAGAGCTGCCTTGCATGTGGGGCACGGGAACCTTCCATGCACACACCAGCCAACGAATAGCGCATACGCCGGCAAGTCATGCGTCGAGTACATGTACCACACATGCATTTTAAAGTTTTGTTTTGTAGCGGCGTCATATGTCTTGATCCCATTATCCCAAGCTTCTTGCAATTCATCCTTAAGCGGCTGCATGTACACATTCATATTCTTCCCCGGATAGTTGGGCCCTGGAATTATCAACGTCAAGAAAATGTTCTTTCTTTTCATAATCTCTCCGGGGGGGAGATTGAGTGGAATGACAAATACAGGCCAGCAACTGTATTGGGTTGCCGTCATACCAAACACTTGGAACCCATCCGTGCTGATGGCGACTCGAGGATGCCTTGGATCTGCCGCTTTGTCCTTATGTAAAGCATCGAAGTGCTTCCACACAAAAGCGTCTGAAGTGTGTCCCAACATCGGATTCCCATCTGCATCTAGTTCGGTTCTTTTGCCCAATTTATGCCACGTCATCTGTGTGGCCGTCTCTTCGACCATGAAAAGACGTTGAAGTCTTGGTATGATTGGCATATACCGAAGAACATTAACTGGGATTTTGGTCTGACTCTTCTCACCCATACCGTTGTCTACCACAACATACCTGGAAGACTTGCAAATGGGACAATAGTTGAAGCCCGCATACTCAAGCCTAAATAAGGCACATCCATTCTCACAGGCATCTATCTTCTCATAGGGCATCTTAAGCGCACGTAGGATTTTGTCCGACTGGTATAGGTTTGCTGGCAATACATGGCCTCTGGGTAGAAAGCGTCCAAATATCGTCATCATCGCGTCGTAGCATTACTTGCGCGATGGCATCCAGCTGACAAAGCTCAGTGTGCTCGTGGAGAGGACGTTTTGAGGACTCCAACATTTCATAGAAGGCCTTTGCAGATTCCTCCATCTCATCGTCCGAATCCTGAGCATCATCAAAGTCTTGCACCATGTCTTCGATCCCAGTACCATGCTCGTCGGTGCGACGACGAACCACCTCAGCTCTGGCACGTTGGGCAGACTCACCATGAAATCTCCACACCGTATAATCAGTCGTAAAACCCCACTTCTGCAAGTGTTTACCCATTTCATCCCGTGTCCACTTTTTATGGTTGTTGCACCGGACACAGGGGCACCAGGTTATTTCCTGGCCATTTGCAAATGCGGCGCTCAGAAACCCCTTGGTTTTTGTTAACCATTCAATGGTCATTTCTTTCTGACTAGGGTGACCGGTGTACATCCAAGCACGATCACTCATCTTGCCTACCTACTAAACACACAAGAAATATATACATAATTCAGCAAACCATATTCATCAATTAATAGAGTTTGTCAGTTTTATTACGTCCATGCAACCTAGACGCTAGTAGGTAAAGATAGGTCCTAATCCCACCCGAGTATGTGTAGATTGGGTTCGTTTTCCCATGCTCTGCTCCGGATCCGACGCAAAATTTAGGCAGCACCTCCCCGCTGTTCTCCTGATACACGTCTCGGCAATAAGCAGAGAGGATGTGTACCCGGAGAACAACAGGGAGGCACTGGCGAAATTCTGCATCGGATCCGGAGCAGAGCATATGGGAAAATGAACCCAATCTACACATACTCGGGCTGTCCATGGATAACGTTGTACAATTCGAAAGAATCACGGTTATAAATATGCAAATGCATGCATATTTATAGATGTAACCCTTTCGAACGGGAGACGCATAGTCGTCACGCATACTGATGATTCAATCTACCTACAGCTAGCAAGTTTCATCGGCACGAACACCGGAACAGAGCAAATGAAGGGGGAGGAGGAGATGTCATTTGTGCTCACCCACGAACGCAGGGGCGGAGCTCGTCGAACGCACGGGGAGGTCGTCGAACACCAAACCCTCGCAGCGATGAAACAACTGCACATTTAAATCCACCCGATCAACACAAATATATATGATGTTTTTCATAACAAAATCGGAAATTATATGACCTAACTCATAATTCACACATATATGACCCAGTCGGCCTCTGGAAGGCCGAAGAGCACCCTTTCGGTCAACAGGAGGCCGAAGAGGTGTCGGGGGTCGGGGGTGTCGTGTCAGGGTGTCGGGGTGTCGTGGTGTCGGGGTGTCGTGTCGGGGTCGGGGTGTCGTGTCGGGGTCGGGGTGTCGGGGTGTCGGGGGTGTCGTGTCTGGGTGTCGTGGTGTCGGGGTGTCAGGGGTGTCGGGGTGTCGGGGTCGGGGTGCCGTGTCGGGGTCGGGGTGTCGCGGTCGGGGTGCCGTGTCGGGGTCGGGGTGTCGGGTCGGGGTCGGGGTGTCGGGTCGGGGTGTCGTGGTGTCGTGGTGTCGTGGTGTCGGGGTGTCGTGTCGGGGTCGGGGTGTCGGGGTGTCGTGTCGGGGTCGGGGTGTCGGGGGTGTTGTGTCTGGGTGTCGTGGTGTCGGGGTGTCAGGGGTGTCGGGGTGTCGGGGTCGGGGTGTCGGGTCGGGGTCGGGGTCGGGGTCGGGGTCGGGGTCGGGGTCGGGTCGGGGTGCCGTGTCGGGGTCGGGGTGTCGGGTCGGGGTCGGGATCGGGGTTGGGGTTTTTCCTCTTTTTTTCTTTTCTTCTTCTTCCTCGTCTTCCTTTTCTTCATTTTCTTCCTTTTTGTTCCTTCTTCTTCTTCTTCTTCTTCCTCCTTTCCTTTTTCCTCTTCTTCTTCTCCTCCTCTCCTCTTTTTTCTTCTTCTTCTTCCTCTTCTTCTTTTTTCTTCTCCTCCTCCTCCTCTTCTTCTTCTTCCTTTCCTTTTTTCCTCTTCTTCTTCTCCTCCTCTCCTCTTTTTTTCTTCTTCTTCTTCTTCTTTTTTCCCTCTAAGTTTTTTCTACCTAATATATACTAACTAATATGAACTAATAACTAACTAATATAAACTAACTAATATGAACTAATAAAAACAGAAAAAAAACATAAAAAGGGGGGAGGGTGGAGCTCACCGGAGGGGGGGTCGAGGCGGCGGCGCGGGGCGGCGGAGGGGGAGGGGCGGAGCTGGGTCGTCGGGGGTGCCTGCTCGCCGGCGACCCGACGCGGCGGAGCGGCGGGGCAGGGGGCGGCGGGGGCGACGGGGCCGAGGTGGTGGAGGAGGGCCACGGGGAGGGGGCGGGCGGCGCCGCGGCCTGGCTCCGGCGGTGGTGGAGAAGGGCCGCGGGGAGGGGGCGGTGGTGGAGGAGGCTGCGGGGAGGGTGCGGCGGCGGGAGGCGGGGCGGCGGCGCTGAGAGAGAGAGGGAGAGAGAGATGTGAGAGAGAGAGAGAGAGAGGCGCGGGGCGCGGGGCCGAAAGTTAAGTTCATTTCTTTGCCGTCTGTTGGCAGACGGCAAAGAATTCTTTGCCGTCTGCCAGCAGACGGCAAAGACGGCAACCGTTAGCCCGCCCCCGCCGTGACATTGTGGGCCCCACCCTCACCTCTTTGCCGTCTGCTGGCAGACGGCAAAGAAGTGGCAGATGGCAAAGAGCTTGACCTAGCCAGTGTCGTGCCCCGTGGGGCCCACTTTGGTCTTTGCCATCTGCTGGCAGACGGCAAAGAATTCTTTGCCGTCTGCCAGCAGACGGCAAAGAAGTGCAGATGGCAAAGACCCTCTTTGCCATCAGCCAGATCTTTGCCGTCTGCTTTGCCAAAGCAGACGGCAAACAACCTATTTGCCATCTGCCAGCAGACGGCAAAGAGCTGGCAGATGGCAAAGAAGCTGATTCCAGTAGTGAGATAGATGACCCTTAAGCGTGTGATCCTATAGGTTCGGTGAAGTATAGACATGACCTGGAACACTTTCCGATCAATGATCAACATCGGAGCCGTGGACACCCATATTGACCCCTATACCCACACGAATGAATATTCGAGTGAACCTCCAGTTGCCGTGTGCTATTCTTGTTGCTTCACGATATGTTACAAATACCCGAGGTGAGATTTATTGGCATCCCTGCAGATCAACAACTTGTCCACTATGCCAGTTACCTCGTTACCGGTTATGTTCTCTTTTCTCGTTTTCGCGTTCCGGCATCCCAGTGATCAAATCACAATGTGTCTGGCCAGACGATGATGGATACCGTAACACCGAGAGGGCCCGAGAATAGCTCTCCATCGTTGGAGGAGCACATCCCAATCTCGAGCTATCTCGTTACCTGTCATACTTTTCCGTGAGCCCGTAAGCCGCTGTAATAGCCACCCAGTTACGGATGACGTTTAACAAACCCCAAAGTTCACGAAGCAAGTACGAAGGAACTCGACACTCTAATGGTCTAAGGAATTATGCAAACATTAACCATCTCTGTGTTATTAACCATTAACTTGTGACGAATGTATCTCATAGCATAACATCAATTCGGGTCGATTCAACACAAGTGTTCTTCTAACATTGTGCCTCAAAATTGCCGGCATAGCCATGCCCATGATCAGGAAAACAGGATCATCATGCAATACTTGAGCTAGTCTTAGAGGCATGACTAGGAATACTTTTTACCATTTATTATACCACACGTGCACATGAGTTTCCCTCCAAGCCTCGTGGATATTGTAGACTCGAGAATCATTGCAGTTATAGCATGGATCATAAATATTCATTACAAACTTGGAGATACAAAATAACTTTTATTACTACCTCTAAGGCATATCTCCTACAGACTCCCACTTGCACTAGAGTCATAATCCAGTTGCATGGCTTCCCTAACACCAATGGCTATCCGGTGGTGCTCATGCTTTGCTCGTGGTAGAGGCTTTGTCATCGGGTCTGACACGTTCAGATCCGTGTGAACTTTGTGTACTTTCACTAAACCCGCTTCGACATGATGTCGAATGAGTTTATATTTGCGTTCAATATGTCTTGTCTTATGGTGTGAACTTGGCTCCCTTGCCTGAGCCACGGCGCCACTATTATCACAATAGATCTCCACCGGGTCTAGAGCACATGGAACCACACCAAGGTCTTTAAGAAATTGCTTGTTCCATACCACCTCCTTGGAGGCTTCTGAAGCTGCAACATATTCCGCCTCCGTCATAGAATCTGCCACAGTCTTTTGTTTGGAACTTTTCCAATCAACTACGCCGCCGTTCAATATGAAAACATAGCCTGATTGAGATTTGAAGTCATCTGGGTCAGTCATGAAGCCTGCATCAGTGTAACCACTTACAATGAGCTCTTCATCACCTCCGTACACAAGGAGTAAATCCTTGGTCCTTCTGAGGTACTTAAGAATACCCTCGACTGCGGCATAGTGTTCCAATCCTGGATCACTTTGGTACCGGCTGCTAACACTTAGCGCATAGGAAACATACGGTCTTGTACATAGCATGGCATACATAATAGAACCAACTGCCAAAGCATATGGAACATCATTCATTTGTACTCGCTCATTGAGGGTCCGAGGACACTGATTCTTGCAAAGCACTGTGCTAGGTGACATGGGGAGTAGGCCTTTCTTGGAGTTCTCCATGTTGAACCTTTTCAACACCTTGTCAATTTACGTGCTTTGGCTCAGCGCTATCAGGCGTTTTGATCTATCTCTATAGATTCTGATGCCCAATACATATGCCGGTTCGCCTAAGTCTTTCATTGAAAAACTCTTCTTCAATGAGTCTTTTATTTCGCTAAGAAAATTCATGTCATTTCCAATCAACAATATGTCATCCACATACAAGATTAGAAATGCTTTTGCGCTCCCACTAAACTTCTTGTAAACACAAGATTCTTTGTCATTCCTAATGAAGCCAAACTGTTTGACCACTTCATCAAAACGAATGTTCCAGCTCCTTGACGCTTGCTTCAGACCATAAATGACTTTCTGAAGTTTGCATACCTTTCCAGCATCCTTATGAATGACAAAACCTTCAGGTTGTATCATGTATACATCTTCTTTGAGATTTCCATTTAGGAAAGCCGTTTTGACGTCCATCTGCCATATTTCATAATCGAAATAAGTAGCAATTGCTAGTAATATCTGAACAGACCTAAGCATAGCTACGGGCGAGAAAGTCTCGTCGTAGTCCACTCCTGGAACTTGCGTGAACCCTTTCGCGACAAGTCTAGCTTTGTTGGATAGTAATGTTACCATCCGCGTCGGTCTTTCTTTTGAAAATCCATTTACAACCAATGGGCTTTACGCCTTCTGGAAGTTCTTCCAAGTTCCAAACTTGGTTTTCGTACATGGATTCCATTTCGGATTTCATGGCCTTGTGCCATTCCCTTGAGCTGGGCCCCGCCATCGCTTCCTTGTATTGCGCAGGTTCATCGTGGTTGGACAGCCCTACCTGATCTGCGCGGTTCAGTTACAACATTGTCTGAAGCTTCCGCATCACATGCGACAACTTCCGGCTCGGTTGTAGGGATAATCTGCAGAATTACTTCCGGTTCCTCAGCCATATCAACTGTCGCCGAAGATTCACTAATTTCATTAAGTTGTACTGTCCTCCCACTTGGTTCTTTAGCGGGAAATTCTTTCTCGAGAAAGTGTCCAACTTTTGCGACAAACACTTTGCCCTCGGACTGGTTGTAGAAGGAAGACCCAATGGTGTTATTGGGATAACCTACAAAGTAACATTTGTCTGATCTGGGATCGAGTTTGCTTGGCTGTAAACGCTTTACGTATGCCTCACAACCCCAAATTTTGAGATGCCACATCTCATGTGGTGTCGTCTCAACAGACTTAGACGGTGCTCTGTTTAATGTATAAGCGGCAGTGAGTAGTGCGTGACCCCAAAAAGATATCGGTAGATCTGTAAGAGACATCATCGACCTTACCATGTCTAACAGGGTTCGGTTACGTCTTTCCGACACTCCGTTTCGCTGTGGAGTTCCGGGAGGCGTAAGCTGTGAAACAATTCCACGATCACTCAGATGTTGGCTAAACTCATGACTAAGATATTCGCCCCCGCGATCAGACCACAGAAACTTAATCCTTTTGTTACGATGATTTTCTACCTCATTCTGAAATTCTTTGAACTTTTCAAAGGTTTTCGACTTATGCTTCATCAAGTAGATATATCCATACTGGTGGTGTCCTGGATTAGGGGGTGCTAACCAGGCCGACCCAACTCCTCGTTTGGGCCGATGTACCCTCGTGCTTGACCAAGATGGACTCCGGAGGCCATACATGGGGGACGTGGTCAAGGCTGCCTCTACCAAAGACTTGTAGTACACTTCAAGATTTCTCTAGCCGCCTTGCTCCTAGATACCGACCTTGTAACCCTAGATACCCTCCCTGGCGTGTATATAAGCCATAGGGTTTAGCCCATGATAGGAGATATACGCAACATTGCTTACCTAGCCATAGGAGTTAGACTCATATTACGATCTCGAGGTAGATCAACTCTGTACTCGATACATCTTCATCAATATAACAGAAGCAGGACGTAGGGTTTTATCTCCATTAAGAGGGCCTGAACCTGGGTAAACATCGTCTCCATTGTCTCTGTTACAATCGATCCCAGATCCGTAGCTCGGGACCCCCTACCCCGAGGTCGTCCGGTTTTTACACCGACACTGGTGCTTTCATTGAGAGTTCCGCTATGCGATCACCGGCAGGGTCGATGGCTCACCTACGGATCAATCACGATAACAGCTGTGGGGACGTCTACGTCGCCGGACAGCTTTTCGTCTTCGGCAGCATGATGTTCTGCGCCGATTCGACAGGACATCTGACTTCCGTCGAGAACTACGCCCCTGGACGGGTCATAACCTTCAGAGGCCTCGAGTACACTGCCGATTCCCGCGGCGAACTCGTCCTATCGGGACGGACGCCCGGCCTGATCGAAAGCTCGTCCGGTTCTGGAGGCTCGACTCCGGAACCGAACTCTGTCACGACATCCTCTGAGACTACCGGCGCCGCCACTCCGGCTGATCTCCCCTCGACCGCTAGTTCGGAGAGAGATCCGGCTCCCACTCCCGAAGCGGTGCCGGAGGTGACTTCGAATCAAAACTCCGAATTACGTTCAGACTCTCTTTGCTTCGAGGATGCGCCTGGTCACACACCGGATGTACTTCGAATCAGCCCTGCCTACGGTGCATCCACGGATCCCGAAGAGTTATCTCACCTTGATGAGATGCTTTTCCGCATCCAGAGCATGTCCATCTCGGATGGCAAGGCTTCGGTTTACGATCAGATCGGACTTAAAGCCGACGATAGGGAAATTTACATCCCACCCACCACCCACCTAGTCGCTACTATCGATGATTTAACCGACGTATTGGACTACGGCGAACCCTCATATATGGAGGAAGACACAGACGGCCCCATCGAGAACACCTTGCCCTCGGTCAACACGGGCAGGTGGACCGCCACATCCACCTATGATGTCTATATGGTGGACACCCCCAAATCCCCTCCAAGACGCCGGCGATGGCGCCTAAGGGGCAATAATGGGGAACCCAGTGGCAATGACGCAACAGTCAATAACGGCAACGAGGAGGACGGCGACGCCGACAACCTGGAAGAGGACATTCAAGCCTCCCTAGTAAGGAACGGCACACCAGATCGACCTCTTGTGGACTCCGATCCCGATGACCTCTTCGAAGGGGCCGACGACAATTACATGCCGGAGTCCGAGGAGGACGACAGCCTCGGTACCGAGGAATTCATCGTCCCCGAGGACCCCTACGAACAAGAACGCTTCCGGCGACGCCTCGTCGCGATGGCCCGGAGCCTAAAACGCAAGCAGCAGCAGCTGTAGGAAAATACCGACGCACTAAATGATAAGTGGGTTGAAGTGCTTTCCGCCGAGCAGGATATGGAAAACCGACGCAATAGCGTGCCAAAATCTTACCCACGCAAGCGCCTCCTACCAGAATTTGATGAAGAGCTTGCTGACAACCTTGATCGGCCCCCTAGAGGCCAGGACAGGCCAAGGCGAGAAGACCGTGGTGAAAGGCCACCTCCACGCCGTCATGGTAAAGACCCCGTGGACCACCTGGATCCTCGCGACACTAGACGTCGTATTGAAGAAAATAGGCCCCCCCCTCCGTCCATCTATGGATCGAGGGGACGCGCCCCTGCTGGGCCCAATGGCTACGATGCCTGGATGGACAGGAACGACCTTGCCCGAGATCAAGCTTACTCACGGCTCTCTCCCGAGACCCGACGAGATCCTCCTCAGTCCC